>CM037861.1:25723109-27132044 GCA_021292105.1 Anadara kagoshimensis
GTATTCAGTGTTATCCCAGTACTTTTCCAGAATGGTATCCAGTGTTATCCAGTACTTCCTTTTTTAAGAATGGCATTTAGTGTTATCCTAGTACTTTTTAAGAATGGTATTCAGTGTTATCCCAGTACTTCTCCAGAATGGTATTCAGTGTTATCCCAGTACTTTTCAAGAATGGTATTCAGTGTTATCCCAGTACTGTTTCAGAATAGTATTCAGTGTTATCCCAGTACTATTCCAGAATGGAATTCATTGTTATCCCAGTACTTTTCCAGAATGGTATTCAGTGTTATCCCAGTACTTTTCCAGAATGGTATTCAGTGTTTTCCCAGTACTTCTCCAGAATGGTATTCAGTGTTACCCCAGTACTTCTTCAGAATGGTATTCAGTGTTATCCCAGTACTTCTCCAGAATGGTATTCAGTGTTATCCCAGTACTTTTCAAGAATGGTATTCAGTGTTATCCCAGTACTTTTCAAGAATGGTATTCAGTGTTATCCCAGTACTTTTCCAGAATGGTATCCAGTGTTATCCCAGTACTTCTCCAGAATGGTATTCAGTGTTATCCCAGTACTTTTCAAGAATGGTATTCAGTGTTATCCCAGTACTTTTCAAGAATGGTATTCAGTGTTATCCCAGTACTTTTCCAGAATGGTATTCAGTGTTATCCCAGTACTTTTCCAGAATGGTATTCAGTGTTATCCCAGTACTTTTCAAGAATGGTATTCAGTGTTATCCCAGTACTTCTCCTGAATGGTATTCAGTGTTATCCCAGTACTTCTCCAGAATAATATTCAGTGTTATCCCAGTACTTCTCCAGAATAGTATTCAGTGTTATCCCAGTACTTCTCCAGAATAGTATTCAGTGTTATCCCAGTACTTCTCCAGAATGGTATTCAGTGTTATCCCAGTACTTCTCCAGAATAGTATTCAGTGTTATCCCAGTACTTTTCAAGAATGGTATTCAGTGTTATCCCAGTACTTTTCAAGAATGGTATTCAGTGTTATCCCAGTACTGTTTCAGAATGGTATTCAGTGTTATCCCAGTACTATTCAGGAATGGAATTCAGTGTTATCCCAGTACTTTTCCAGAATGGTATTCAGTGTTATCCCAGTACTTCTCCAGAATGGTATCCAGTGTTATCCCAGTACTTTTCCAGAATGGTATTCAGTGTTATCTCAGTACTTCTCCAGAATGGTATTCAATGTTATCCCAGTACTTTTCCAGAATGGTATTCAGTGTTATCCCAGTACTTTTCCAGAATGGTATTCAATGTTATCCCAGTACTTCTCCAGAATGGTATTCAGTGTTACCCCAGTACTTTTCCAGAATGGTATTCAGTGTTATCCCAGTACTTCTCCAGAATGGTATTCAGTGTTATCCCAGTACTTTTCCAGAAGGGTATTTAGTGTTACCCCAGTACTTTTCCAGAATGGTATTCAGTGTTATCCCAGTACTTTTCAAGAATGGCATTTAGTGCTATCCTAGTACTTTTTAAGAATGGTATTCAGTGTTATCCCAGTACTTTTCCAGAATGGTATTCAGTGTTATCCCAGTACTTTTCAAGAATGGTATTCAGTGTTATCCCAGTACTTTTCAAGAATGGTATTCAGTGTTATCCCAGTACTTTCCAGAATGGTATTCAGTGTTATCCCAGTACTTTTCCAGAATGGTATTCAGTGTTATCCAGTACTTTTCAAGAATGGTATTCAGTGTTATCCGTACTTTTCAGAATGGTATCCAGTGTTATCCCAGTACTTCTCCAGAATGGTATTCAGTGTTATCCCAGTACTTTTCAAGAATGGTATCCAGTGTTATCCCAGTACTTCTCCAGAATGGTATTCAGTGTTATCCCAGTACTTTTCAAGAATGGTATTCAGTGTTATCCCAGTACTTTTCAAGAATGGTATTCAGTGTTATCCCAGTACTTTTCCAGAATGGTATCCAGTGTTATCCCAGTACTTCTCCAGAATGGTATTCAGTGTTATCCCAGTACTTTTCAAGAATGGTATTCAGTGTTATCCCAGTACTTTTCAAGAATGGTATTCAGTGTTATCCCAGTACTTTTCCAGAATGGTATTCAGTGTTATCCCAGTACTTCTCCAGAATGGTATTCAGTGTTATCCCAGTACTTTTCAAGAATGGTATTCAATGTTATCCCAGTACTTTTCAAGAATGGTATCCAGTGTTATCCCAGTACTTCTCCAGAATGGTATTCAGTGTTATCCCAGTACTTTTCAAGAATGGTATTCAGTGTTATCCCAGTACTTTTCAAGAATGGTATTCAGTGTTATCCCAGTACTTTTCCAGAATGGTATCCAGTGTTATCCCAGTACTTCTCCAGAATGGTATTCAGTGTTATCCCAGTACTTTTCAAGAATGGTATCCAGTGTTATCCCAGTACTTCTCCAGAATGGTATTCAGTGTTATCCAGTACTTTTCAAGAATGGTATTCAGTGTTATCCCAGTACTTTTCCAGAATGGTATCCAGTGTTATCCCAGTACTTCTCCAGAATGGTATTCAGTGTTATCCCAGTACTTTTCCAGAATGGTATTCAGTGTTATCCCAGTACTTCTCCAGAATGGTATTCAGTGTTATCCCAGTACTTTCAAGAATGGTATTCAATGTTTCTCCGTACTGTTTCAGAATGGTATTCAGGTTTATCCCAGTACTATTCCAGAATGAATTCAGTGTTATCCCAGTACTTTTCCAGAATGGTATTCACTGTTATCCCAGTACTATTCCAGAATGGTATTCAGTGTTTTCCCAGTACTTCTCCAGAATGGTATTCAGTGTTACCCCGTACTTCTTCAGAATGGTATTCAGTGTTATCCCAGTACTTCTCCAGAATGGTATTCAGTGTTGTCCCAGTACTTTCCAGAATGGTATTCACTGTGTCCCGTACTTTTCCAGAATGGTATTCAGTGTTTTCCCAGTACTTCTCCAGAATGGTATTCAGTGTTACCCCAGAACTTCTTCAGAATGGTATTCAGTGTTATCCCAGTACTTCCCCAGAATGGTATTCAGTGTTCTCCCAGTACTTTTCAAGAATGGTATTCAGTGTTATCCCAGTACTTCTCCAGAATGGTATTCAGTGTTATCCCAGTACTTATCCAGAATGGTATTCAGTGTTATCCCAGTACTTTTCAAGAATGGTATTCAGTGTTTTCCCAGTACTTCTCCAGAATGGTATTCAGTGTTACCCCAGAACTTTTTCAGAATGGTATCCAGTGTTATCCCAGTACTTCTCCAGAATGGTATTCAGTGTTATCCCAGTACTTTTCAAGAATGGTATTCAGTGTTATCCCAGTACTTTTCAAGAATGGTATTCAGTGTTATCCCAGTACTTTTCCAGAATGGTATCCAGTGTTATCCCAGTACTTCTCCAGAATGGTATTCAGTGTTATCCCAGTACTTTTCAAGAATGGTATTCAGTGTTATCCCAGTACTTTTCAAGAATGGTATTCAGTGTTATCCCAGTACTTTTCCAGAATGGTATTCAGTGTTATCCCAGTACTTCTCCAGAATGGTATTCAGTGTTATCCCAGTACTTTTCAAGAATGGTATTCAATGTTATCCCAGTACTTTTCAAGAATGGTATTCAATGTTATCCCAGTACGTTTTCGAATGGTATTCAGTGTTATCCCAGTACTTTCCAGAATGCAATTCAGTGTTATCCCAGTACTTTTCCAGAATGGTATTCACTGTTATCCGAGTACTATTCCAGAATGGTATTCAGTGTTTTCCCAGTACTTCTCCAGAATGGTATTCAGTGTTACCCAGTACTTCTTCAGAATGGTATTCAGTGTTATCCCAGTACTTCTCCAGAATGGTATTCAGTGTTATCCCAGTACTTTTCAAGAATGGTATTCAGTGTTATCCCAGTACTTTTCAAGAATGGTATTCAGTGTTATCCCAGTACTTTTCCAGAATGGTATCCAGTGGTTATCCCAGTACTTCTCCAGAATGGTATTCAGTGTTATCCCAGTACTTTTCAAGAATGGTATTCAGTGTTATCCCAGTACTTTTCCAGAATGGTATCCAGTGTTATCCTACTTTTAAGAATGGCATTTAGTGTTATCCTAGTACTTTTTAAGAATGGTATTCAGTGTTATCCCAGTACTTCTCCAGAATGGTATTCAGTGTTATCCCAGTACTTTTCAAGAATGGTATTCAGTGTTATCCCAGTACTGTTTCAGAATAGTATTCAGTGTTATCCAGTACTATTCCAGAATGGAATTCATTGTGTATCCCAGTACTTTTCCAAATGGTATTCAGTGTTATCCCAGTACTTTTCCAGAATGGTATTCAGTGTTTTCCCAGTACTTCTCCAGAATGGTATTCAGTGTTACCCCAGTACTTCTTCAGAATGGTATTCAGTGTTATCCCAGTACTTCTCCAGAATGGTATTCAGTGTTATCCCAGTACTTTTCAAGAATGGTATTCAGTGTTATCCCAGTACTTTTCAAGAATGGTATTCAGTGTTATCCCAGTACTTTTCCAGAATGGTATCCAGTGTTATCCCAGTACTTCTCCAGAATGGTATTCAGTGTTATCCCAGTACTTTTCAAGAATGGTATTCAGTGTTATCCCAGTACTTTTCAAGAATGGTATTCAGTGTTATCCCGTACTTTTCCAGAATGGTATTCAGTGTTATCCCAGTACTTTTCAGAATGGTATTCAGTGTTATCCCAGTACTTTTCAAGAATGGTATTCAGTGTTCTCCAGTACTTTTCCAGAATGGTATCCAGTGTTATCCAGTACTTCTCCAGAATGGTATTCAGTGTTATCCCAGTACTTTTCAAGAATGGTATCCAGTGTTATCCCAGTACTTCTCCAGAATGGTATTCAGTGTTATCCAGTACTTTTCAAGAATGGGTATTCAGTGTTATCCCAGTACTTTCAAGAATGGTATTCAGTGTTATCCCAGTACTTTTCCAGAATGGTATCCAGTGTTATCCCAGTACTTCTCCAAATGGTATTCAGTGTTATCCCAGTACTTTTCAAGAATGGTATTCAGTGTTATCCCAGTACTTTTCAAGAATGGTATTCAGTGTTATCCAGTACTTTCCAGAATGGTATTCAGTGTTATCCCAGTACTTCTCCAGAATGGTATTCAGTGTTATCCCAGTACTTTTCAAGAATGGTATTCAATGTTATCCCAGTACTTTTCAAGAATGGTATCCAGTGTTATCCCAGTACTTCTCCAGAATGGTATTCAGTGTTATCCCAGTACTTTTCAAGAATGGTATTCAGTGTTATCCCAGTACTTTTCAAGAATGGTATTCAGTGTTATCCCAGTACTTTTCCAGAATGGTATCCAGTGTTATCCCAGTACTTCTCCAGAATGGTATTCAGTGTTATCCCAGTACTTTTCAAGAATGGTATCCAGTGTTATCCCAGTACTTCTCCAGAATGGTATTCAGTGTTATCCCAGTACTTTTCAAGAATGGTATTCAGTGTTATCCCAGTACTTTTCCAGAATGGTATCCAGTGTTATCCCAGTACTTCTCCAGAATGGTATTCAGTGTTATCCCAGTACTTTTCCAGAATGGTATTCAGTGTTATCCCAGTACTTCTCCAGAATGGTATTCAGTGTTATCCCAGTACTTTTCAAGAATGGTATTCAATGTTATCCCAGTACTGTTTCAGAATGGTATTCAGTGTTATCCCAGTACTATTCCAGAATGGAATTCAGTGTTATCCCAGTACTTTTCCAGAATGGTATTCACTGTTATCCCAGTACTATTCCAGAATGGTATTCAGTGTTTTCCCAGTACTTCTCCAGAATGGTATTCAGTGTTACCCCAGTACTTCTTCAGAATGGTATTCAGTGTTATCCCAGTACTTCTCCAGATGGTATTCAGTGTTGTCCCAGTACTTTTCCAGAATGGTATTCACTGTTTGTCCCAGTACTTTTCCAGAATGGTATTCAGTGTTTTCCCAGTACTTTCTCCAGAATGGTATTCAGTGTTACCCAGAATACTTCTTCAGAATGGTATTCAGTGTTATCCCAGTACTTCCCCAGAATGGTATTCAGTGTTCTCCAGTACTTTTCAAGAATGGTATTCAGTGTTATCCCAGTACTTCTCCAGAATGGTATTCAGTGTTATCCCAGTACTTATCCGAATGGTATTCAGTGTTATCCCAGTACTTTTCAAGAATGGTATTCAGTGTTTCCCAGTACTTCTCCAGAATGGTATTCAGTGTTACCCCAGAACTTTTCAGAATGGTATCCAGTGTTATCCCAGTACTTCTCAGAATGGTATTCAGTGTTATCCCAGTACTTTTCAAGAATGGTATTCAGTGTTATCCCCAGTACTTTTCAAGAATGGTATTCAGTGTTATCCCAGTACTTTTCCAGAATGGTATCCAGTGTTATCCCAGTACTTCTCCAGAATGGTATTCAGTGTTATCCCAGTACTTTTCAAGAATGGTATTCAGTGTTATCCCAGTACTTTTCAAGAATGGTATTCAGTGTTATCCCAGTACTTTTCCAGAATGGTATTCAGTGTTATCCCAGTACTTCTCCAGAATGGTATTCAGTGTTATCCCAGTACTTTTCAAGAATGGTATTCAATGTTATCCCAGTACTTTTCAAGAATGGTATTCAATGTTATCCCAGTACTGTTTCAGAATGGTATTCAGTGTTATCCCAGTACTATTCCAGAATGCAATTCAGTGTTATCCCAGTACTTTTCCAGAATGGTATTCACTGTTATCCGAGTACTATTCCAGAATGGTATTCAGTGTTTTCCCAGTACTTCTCCAGAATGGTATTCAGTGTTACCCCAGTACTTCTTCAGAATGGTATTCAGTGTTATCCCAGTACTTCTCCAGAATGGTATTCAGTGTTATCCCAGTACTTTTCAAGAATGGTATTCAGTGTTATCCCAGTACTTTTCAAGAATGGTATTCAGTGTTATCCCAGTACTTTTCCAGAATGGTATCCAGTGTTATCCCAGTACTTCTCCAGAATGGTATTCAGTGTTATCCCAGTACTTTTCAAGAATGGTATTCAGTGTTATCCCAGTACTTTTCCAGAATGGTATCCAGTGTTATCCCAGTACTTTTTAAGAATGGCATTTAGTGTTATCCTAGTACTTTTTAAGAATGGTATTCAGTGTTATCCCAGTACTTCTCCAGAATGGTATTCAGTGTTATCCCAGTACTTTTCAAGAATGGTATCAGTGTTTCCCAGTACTGTTTCAGAATAGTATTCAGTGTTATCCAGTACTATTCCAGAATGGATTCATTGTTATCCAGTACTTTTCAGAATGGTATTCAGTGTTATCCCAGTACTTTTCCAATGGTATTCAGTGTTTTCCCAGTACTTCTCCAGAATGGTATTCAGTGTTACCCCAGTACTTCTTCAGAATGGTATTCAGTGTTATCCCAGTACTTCTCCAGAATGGTATTCAGTGTTATCCCAGTACTTTTCAAGAATGGTATTCAGTGTTATCCCAGTACTTTTCAAGAATGGTATTCAGTGTTATCCCAGTACTTTCCGAATGGTATCCAGTGTTATCCCAGTACTTCTCCAGAATGGTATTCAGTGTTATCCCAGTACTTTTCAAGATGGTATTCAGTGTTATCCCAGTACTTTTCAGAATGGTATTCCAGTGTTATCCCAGTACTTTTCCAGAATGGTATTCAGTGTTATCCCAGTACTTTTCCAAGAATGGTATTCAGTGTTATCCCAGTACTTTTCAAGAATGGTATTCAGTGTTATCCCAGTACTTCTCCTGAATGGTATTCAGTGTTATCCCAGTACTTCTCCAGAATAATATTCAGTGTTATCCCAGTACTTCTCCAGAATAGTATTCAGTGTTATCCCAGTACTTCTCCAGAATAGTATTCAGTGTTATCCCAGTACTTCTCCAGAATGGTATTCAGTGTTATCCCAGTACTTCTCCAGAATAGTATTCAGTGTTATCCCAGTACTTTTCAAGAATGGTATTCAGTGTTATCCCAGTACTTTTCAAGAATGGTATTCAGTGTTATCCCAGTACTGTTTCAGAATGGTATTCAGTGTTATCCCAGTACTATTCAGGAATGGAATTCAGTGTTATCCCAGTACTTTTCCAGAATGGTATTCAGTGTTATCCCAGTACTTCTCCAGAATGGTATCCAGTGTTATCCCAGTACTTTTCCAGAATGGTATTCAGTGTTATCTCAGTACTTCTCCAGAATGGTATTCAATGTTATCCCAGTACTTTTCCAGAATGGTATTCAGTGTTATCCCAGTACTTTTCCAGAATGGTATTCAATGTTATCCCAGTACTTCTCCAGAATGGTATTCAGTGTTACCCAGACTTTCCAGAATGGTATTCAGTGTTATCCCAGTACTTCTCCAGAATGGTATTCAGTGTTATCCCAGTACTTTTCCAGAAGGGTATTTAGTGTTACCCCAGTACTTTTCCAGAATGGTATTCAGTGTTATCCCAGTACTTTTCAAGAATGGCATTTAGTGCTATCCTAGTACTTTTTAAGAATGGTATTCAGTGTTATCCCAGTACTTCTCCAGAATGGTATTCAGTGTTATCCCAGTACTTTTCAAGAATGGTATTCAGTGTTATCCCAGTACCGTTTCAGAATGGTATTCAGTGTTATCCCAGTACTATTCCAGAATGGAATTCATTGTTATCCCAGTACTTTTCCAGAATGGTATTCAGTGTTTTCCCAGTACTTCTCCAGAATGGTATTCAGTGTTACCCCAGTACTTCTTCAGAATGGTATTCAGTGTTATCCCAGTACTTCTCCAGAATGGTATTCAGTGTTATCCAGTACTTTTCAAGAATGGTATTCAGTGTTATCCCAGTACTTTTCAAGAATGGTATTCAGTGTATCCCAGTACTTTTCCAGAATGGTATCCAGTGTTATCCCAGTACTTTCCAGAATGGTATTCAGTGTATCCCAGTACTTTTCAAGAATGGTATCCAGTGTTATCCCAGTACTTCTCCAGAATGGTATTCAGTGTTATCCAGTACTTTTCAAGAATGGTATTCAGTGTTATCCCAGTACTTTTCAAGAATGGTATTCAGTGTTATCCCAGTACTTTTCAGAATGGTATCCAGTGTTATCCCAGTACTTCTCCAGAATGGTATTCAGTGTTATCCCAGTACTTTTCCAGAATGGTATTCAGTGTTATCCCAGTACTTTTCAAGAATGGTATTCAGTGTTATCCCGTACTTTCCAGAATGGTATTCAGTGTTATCCCAGTACTTCTCCAGAATGGTATTCAGTGTTATCCCAGTACTTTTCAAGAATGGTATTCAATGTTATCCCAGTACTTTTCAAATGGTATCCAGTGTTATCCCAGTACTTCTCCAGAATGGTATTCAGTGTTATCCCAGTACTTTTCAAGAATGGTATTCAGTGTTATCCCATACTTTTCAAGAATGGTATCAGTGTTATCCCAGTACTTTTCCAGAATGGTATCCAGTGTTATCCCAGTACTTCTCCAGAATGGTATTCAGTGTTATCCCAGTACTTTTCAAGAATGGTATCCAGTGTTATCCCAGTACTTCTCCAGAATGGTATTCAGTGTTATCCCAGTACTTTTCAAGAATGGATCAGTGTTATCCCAGTACTTTTCAAGAATGGTATTCAGTGTTATCCCAGTACTTTCCAGAATGGTATCCAGTGTTATCCCAGTACTTTCTCAGAATGGTATTCAGTGTTATCCCAGTACTTTTCCAGAATGGTATTCATGTTATCCCAGTACTTCTCCAGAATGGTATTCAGTGTTATCCCAGTACTTTTCAAGAATGGTATTCAATGTTATCCCAGTACTGTTTCAGAATGGTATTCAGTGTTATCCCAGTACTATTCCAGAATGGAATTCAGTGTTATCCCAGTACTTTTCCAGAATGGTATTCACTGTTATCCCAGTACTATTCCAGAATGGTATTCAGTGTTTTCCCAGTACTTCTCCAGAATGGTATTCAGTGTTACCCCAGTACTTCTTCAGAATGGTATTCAGTGTTATCCCAGTACTTCTCCAGAATGGTATTCAGTGTTGTCCCAGTACTTTTCCAGAATGGTATTCACTGTTGTCCCAGTACTTTTCCAGAATGGTATTCAGTGTTTTCCCAGTACTTCTCCAGAATGGTATTCAGTGTTACCCCAGAACTTCTTCAGAATGGTATTCAGTGTTATCCCAGTACTTCCCCAGAATGGTATTCAGTGTTCTCCCAGTACTTTTCAAGAATGGTATTCAGTGTTATCCCAGTACTTCTCCAGAATGGTATTCAGTGTTATCCCAGTACTTATCCAGAATGGTATTCAGTGTTATCCCAGTACTTTTCAAGAATGGTATTCAGTGTTTTCCCAGTACTTCTCCAGAATGGTATTCAGTGTTACCCCAGAACTTTTTCAGAATGGTATTCAGTGTTATCCCAGTACTTCCCCAGAATGGTATTCAGTGTTATCCCAGTACTTATCCAGAATGGTATTCAGTGTTATCCCAGTACTTCTCCAGAATGGTATTCATTGATATTCTTCGAGTACTTTTGCAGGTCATTCATCATCCTTATAATGCCGTAGCTAGTGGGTGCCATATTAAATTTACGTAAGTCTTATTTCCAGCCGTAAGAGGTTTTCTTATTGAATACAAATAATATTTCAATTGCTTAAATGGCTAAACGTCTTTTTTATTTTTGGTTGAAAGGGCTTTTGTTATAGACAGGACATTTAAATAGTATTCCTTAGTTAATTAAGGGGTTTTTTTTGTTGAAAACAAACACGTACAACTACAATGTTAACAGTTTAGCAGTAAATCAAAATGATACCCGATTCCATCATAATTATGACATATTTCATGCGTCATTTAAGACAATTAAACAACAGATTACGATCTACAAAAAATACAGTTTATCTAGTCACCTATTAATTACTTATTATCACCTGAAATCTAACATATTTCAGGTATCAGATTTACAGGTAAAACAATACTCGTAATATCTATAAATAACTACCTGGTCTAATTTTAAACCTTTACTCAGTTTAAATACGTTCTCGAAATATTTTTGTTATCATTAAACATGTGTTATCAAACATGATAAGTTGGTTGATTTTTAATCTTTTATTGTTTTGACTTTCGATATTTTCTATCCCGGAACCTGTTGATTAGGTAAGTCAATTTTCCTTTCATTTTGGTTTTCATTAGCTCCCTTACATTGGAATTTTAAAAAATATCTGAATTTCCCTATTCCGGTAACAGTTGAGTTGAGTAATGGTGTTTAACGTCCCAGTCAAGAATATTTTACTTATATCGAGACGTTGCCAGCTATAGGCGAAGGTGCAGCAATTTTGCCTGTGTGTTACGCTGATGGCGTTATACAGCAGATTTCTTTATCGTGCCAAGCCTACCATGACACGGGACCTCGTTTATTTTTAGTACCTATCCGAAAGAACCGCGACTTTCATTTTGTAATGCCGAGTGCTGGGCGAAAGAACAGTTACTACCCACTTTCAAGTCTAGGGTCACATCCTGTCAGGGTTTGAACCAACGACCTCCCACTAACGAAGCGAACACTCTACAAACTGAGCTACCGCAGTGATATGTTCCGGCAACAGATTGGCTGATGTCATTTACTATGTTTGTCCATAAAAGTATTTAGCAATGTATAAAAATCAAATAATTATAATAAGAAGAAGAAGAATAAAATACATTGATGTTTTATGTCATTTTGTTACTTTCTGTTTCCCGATGGACAGAGCTTATGAAGTTGTATACGGATCCATGTCCAAATCACAATCCCAAAACCCAAGTAAAGGAAACTTTCAAAACAAGCAAATTGAGCTAACATGTGATCTTTCACAAGGGAATGAGACCGGGTGCTCCGGAAGGGTAGGCATATATGGTTCTTGTGTGTCTTTAGTAATAACGTCTATACGAGTAATGAATTTGTTAACTTGTTGAAATTTAGTTGAATTGTGTATGTGTAACTTACTTTCACTTTTAGAGTTATCTTTCTTGAACCACAAATTGAAATTATTCCTTAACTAAGATTTTTCTTAAATTAGCAAATGATGACACTGTTTTCTAAAAATATGAAGAAACATTTTTGACAAAACTAAAAACAAATGTTTTAAGCTTGAAGTGATCTTCAAAATGAGACCTTGAATTCCTGAATATCTTAATAATTAACAAAATTATTAAGGTATGAAATATGTCAGATTTAAGTTTAGGAAAATCTTAGCTAAGTAATGACTGTGAAACCGGAGCCAGTACCATGAAAAAGTACTTAAACCACACTACTGGCATTATTGTATCTATAATCCAGTGACCGTCAAAAGTCGGGAATTTTATAATCAATGGTCAAACCGTGTTCTCTTGTTTAATTTGTGCCGTGCACTTGGTTGCTTTTGATTATTGCGAAGTACATGCTTCAGCTTAAAATCTCGATAATCCACTTAAAAAGTAATTATGTGTGACCTTTGTTACGGAATTATTTTATGATGAAGAGAGTTATGAAAACGTTAAATGGCTAGATATTTCTAATAAACTA
Organism: Anadara kagoshimensis; assembly: GCA_021292105.1. Lineage (NCBI taxonomy): Eukaryota > Metazoa > Mollusca > Bivalvia > Arcoida > Arcidae > Anadara > Anadara kagoshimensis. Next base: position 25,735,623 of record CM037861.1, read on the forward strand.
CAACTTGACTGAAGTTGAGTAGAATAATAGTGTTTAACGCCCAGTCAAGAATATCTCACTTATATCGAGACGCCGCCAGCTATAGGCGAAGGTGCAGAATTTTTGCCTGTGCGCTACGCCGAAGGTATTATACAGCAAGGTTCTTTATCGTGCCAACCTACCGTGACACGGGACCTCGTTTATTTTAAGTTCTCATCCGAAAGAACCGCGACTTTTATTTCGTAATGCCGAGTGCTTGGCGAAAGAAAAGTCACTGCAACCTTTCAAGTCTTGGGACAGACCCGGTCGGGGTTCGATTCTACTACCTCCCACTTATGTAGCGAGTACTCTACTAACTTAACTATCGCAGTGGTTGCAACTTGACTGGAAAATAAACCATTTAACTATAGAATAATAGCTTTACAGTATTAAACAATAAAAATGCAGTGAAAACGAAAGTTTGTTTTTGTAAGCTTTATAAAACTCAATTGCATGTAAGTGCACGTAATCAAGTGAATTCTGAGAAAATGACAACAGCGTATTTTAACATTGATGACATTAAAAAATGTTGAACAGAAACGATACCGTTCTAACCTAGTTGTAACATGTATACAGTCAAACCTGTCTATAAAACCCACCTAAGGGAACCAGTAAAAATGGGCTTTGTGGGCAGGTGGCCGTTATATACAAATTCAATCAACATAAATAAAGAGCGACTTGGATAAATTTTTACTGGCCCTTATGCCAGTTGGTCCTTATATGGAGTTTGCCTTTAACACAGGCTTGACTGTATATGCAATTGAAGGAGGAATAAAAAGTTGTGCTATGCCAGTTACAACATTAATACCGTGTTTTATCTAACATTAGAATAGTTTTCTATCTAATTTAACGAAATACAAGTTTTACCGAACACGCATGATACAGAATCTTGTATCACCACATACAACAATGGCGATAAAGTGCACGTGCACTTTCTCATTGTGACGTCATTAGGGAGTCTTCGATTTGTCAAATGTAAATAAGGACGCCATTACTACAGAACAAATGTCATAACATATAGTTCAGTGGTTTTCTGTGGTAAAATGTAATGTTTTTCACATAAACTATTGTTTTTTTATTATTTTAAATAACCTAATTGGAAATGTTAGATAAAAATATTATATACACAGTGTGTATGTACAACCCTTCGCAAGCGCGACTCGTAGTGATACGGCTACGAAAAAAGGACTCGACCTGATACTGAGGGTTGTACATACACACTGTGTATACAATATGTATATCAAAAAAACCCAAAGTACGTTAATACTGGATTACGGTCATGTACACCGAACTAATTAAGAAATGTATTTTTACTGTATTATTTTGCCTGTAGTATATATAAATTCTTAATGTGACATAATATCATATTTAAACCAATCAATTATTTAATCAAGAAGTCCATAGTACATCAAAATGGCTAAGATCAGAACAGCAGGGATGATGTTACCGACTACAAGTCCCGTGTATTCTGTTTCAGATGTTAACTTCGCAACTACATACATTCGCCATATATTTATGTTGGAAACCGTTGTTTATTATGGAGGCTACAGAACAGGCATTTAATTTTAATTAATTCCTCAATCATTAAATTTTTCCCCATTGTCCATTCGTGATCCACAGCTAACAAATGATCACGAACCACAACCATAGAAACCACCAAAACATTAAACCATTGAACATAATCAATAAATAATATAAATAAACAAAATATGAAACCAGATCAATTTTTATATTTAATCTTTTATTAATCATTAATTCTAGGCTATTTTTTCAATTGTAAACCGATTTGTTCATTGATGATAATTATCGTAAATTAACGTCTTCATGTGACCTGTCGTCCAATGTGCCGACTATTTATGTTTAGTGTCATTAATTAATGCATTGATAAGTCACATTTTTGCTCAGTCATATATTTTTGGATTCAGAAGTTCTTTATAACCATGACAACAGTTGTTCATCACTAACTGGGTATATGCACCACTGCAGTAGCTCAGTTGGTAGAGTGCTCGCTCCGTAAGTGGGAGGTCGTGGGTTCGAACCCTGGTCGGGTCTGACCCAAGACTCGAAAGTGGGTAGTAACTGTTCTTTCGCCAAGCACTCGGCATTATGAAATGAAAGTCACGGTTCTTTTGGATTGGCCCCGTGTCACGGTAGGCTTGGCACGCTAAAGAACCCTGCTGTATAATGCCATCAGCGCAACGCACAGGCGAATTTTTTTGCACTTTCGCCTATAGCTGGCGACGTCTCGATATAAGTGAAATATTCTTGACTGGAGCGTTAAACACCATTACTCAACTCAACTAACTGGGTATGGTTCGTTAAGGTAAGACTTGTTTATCCAAAACATTGTCCCATAGTATTGATTGGAACATTTTCTCCATGGTAAAAACAGACTTAAGTGCGTTGATGGTATCCTTGTTGCAACGTCGAATACTTTTACTTGTTCAGACCTATATTTCGGCGCACAACCACCTAAAACAAGTACTTTTTCGTTATATCCAACGACAGCGAAGCCTGTGAGGCAGCTATTGTGGACTTTACCAATAGTTTCCGGATCCTCGTCAGGTACATAACGAATAACCTGTCCCTGGGGACATATGATATAAAATGCGTCGTTAATTTGCGTAATTCCGGTAAAACTGCATATCATTGGAAGTCGTGATATGACACAACAGCTTTTTGTGATCATATCAAAACACTGTATGTGATTTGAATGTTGAACAAATGACATGTTCCCGCCGAATATCAGAATCTTTTGATCCAAGACTGCGCATGCAGAATTTGACACTGGAATTGTCAACTGACCCTCGGAACACCACGACTTTTCCGAAAGACTATATCGTGAAATGTCAGAGAGTATCTCCATCAAAATTGGCTTACTCCCACCAATGACATAAACAGATTCATTCGCAAAAACAGTCACATGATCAGAACGTTCTTTCGCCAGTTTTTCTAGACTAACCCATTGGTTTATTTGCCCTTTGTAACAGATAAATCCGTTAGGTGTCCCTGAACCTCCACTCAGATATAGCACGTCATCAGTACAACAGCACATATGAACAACCAGCTTTGTACGAGGGCATAGATTTTAGTTTATACCAACGCTTGAACATAAAACTGTAACAGCCTAAATAGACCCCATTAATCTCAGAACTAGCGAACAAAATTAACATAACTTCTTGATTTCTTTCAACAAGTTCCTTGTTATCTTTGGGATCGAGTAAAAGTATTTTTGTCACAATTTGTTTGCAGTCCGATTTATTCCGATTTTTAACGTTACTTAGTATCAAAGAGTCGAGTGTTTTATGTACCCTGGCGTCAAGTATGTTGTCACGAATGTCTTTGCACCTGACATGCTTCATGATTTCTTCAAAGTCAGTTTCGGTTCTATCCAAATCATTGTCAAACCATTGTAAGACAACTTGTAGCACTGTAAACTCGTCAGACACGTTAGATTGTTATTTGAAATAATATCGATTAACTGATTTTTGTTAAGGCTAAGTAAAACCTTTGTTTTACTCATCTCGTCAAAATGTCTTAAGATATGCGCTTTAACACCAATTTCCAGTGCATCACATGAAAATGTATCTGCTAACATTAATACATCTAAAAAGTTTTCACTATCTAAATGCTTAATTAAGAATTTTTCACACATTTCTGGAGTGATGGTATTTGTAAATATACAGATGCTGATAAAACTGATTGTATATTTACTGTTAATACGTCTTTACCTAAATATATAAAGTCTAATATCATTCCATTGTGTCTTTATCCAACATGTAGGACCGTTTCTTCTTCTGACGCTTCTTTCATACCCGACTGAAACATTTTATCAAAATACATAGAACATGCTGCCAGATTGCTTTATGACTTGGAACACTTTTCCTTCTACTTTGAGTTGATATCATGGTGGTTCCGGTTTTTCTTATATCGGATATCTCGTCGTAGAATAGTTTCTTCCACTAAGATCCATCAAATCATTAAGCTTAGCGGAATCTCTTGTCGTTTCCGGTATTTTCGTTATAAATTCAATTTTCAAATATTTAGCAACGGGAAGAATCTTTTGTTTTGAATGTCTCAACTGAAACCTGCTCAAATGTATATAGTTTTGAAATAAGAACGTCCAGATGGTGTGGTTCAGGGTATTCGGATAAATTTTATCTTTGTCTTTAAACACAGTGATTTTAGGTAACTAGAGACTGCTCTTATCACGCACGAGTGACAGTTGAATCTCTTCTTCCCGACAAGTATCGTTATGTCCGTGTGAAGTTCGTCTTTCCATTGCTTCTGCAAGTTCAATAACATCTTTTTGTAGGAAGTGTTGTCATCTTGTTCAGTACAAACCTGAAGTAATAAAGAAAAATTATAACAGCGTAGTTTAATTTACAAGACTAGACGGTCGTTTCGGAATCTAATTCCTCATCAGTAGTACTCACAAGAAATTGTGCAAATCGAAATATTTTCAAAATGTGGAATGAGAAAAACATAGAGATCACATGTATTTTACAAATTTATCTAAAGGCAATACTTCCAACGATAAAGCTTAGTTGTTGTTTTTTTTTTTTTTTTTTTTTTTTGGGGGGGGGGGGATTAGCAGATGATTTTAATTAACAAACTATTGTCCCCTGGATAAACGATACCCTCGGGGATTCGAAGTCCAACAGCGGATACACCAGTCTAGTGGTTGTAAATTATTACTAAACCTGAATTAGTATCTCTATATAGCTTCAAGTTTCAGGTCTGTCTCCATCTTCTTACTAGTTTGTACTGTTGTCACAGTATTGATAAATTTGATGACTCTTTGACAAGATTACCCTGGGTATATTGTGGAAGCGCGTGGCCTATTGGTTAAGGCGTTGGACTCATGATTCGAAGGTCGTGGGTTCGATCCCTGGGCCGGGCGATGTGTTGTGTCCTTGAGCAAGACACTTAATTTCACGTTGTTCCAGTTCACTCAGCTGAAAAATAAATGAGTACCAGCAAAATGCTGGGGGTTAACCTGCGATGGACCGGCGTCCCATTCAGGGGAGAGTATTGTACTCTCAGTCGCTTAACGCCACCGAAACCGGGATAAGCTCCGGCCTGATGGGCCTAATGGCTCGGGACAGACTTTAACTTAACTTTTAACCCTGGGTATATTACACGTCTCATAGTTCCATTTTCTTTCACATGGTTTTAATTACACACGTGGCGGGTTTAGGTAGCTAAACAGGAGGTGCTTGCTCTTAGCACTCGGCCTCACTTCCCTGGTGGAAGTTTACGTGTTTAACCTATCTTATCAGTTTTAAAGTTTTTACTTTCCTTCTGGATTGTGATTCGGACATGGATTAGTATGTTTGTTTTTGTTTTGGAACATTAAATTCTTCATTTAAGTATTTTAACTGGTTGTTAAAAGGGGGATTATTTGGGAACTCCAAAAGAACTAACCCGTCGCTGTTGCTTAACATATATTTATATTTTTCATTCATTTCCTTGAATTGAAATCATCAGGTTCCACCTTGGGACCAACCTGTTGGTCGGCCACTTCACCGAGTCCCCAAATGTAACAGGAAAGGACAAAATTCCAGTGGCCAAACGAGTACTCGTCACTCGAACCCAGGACCTTCCCAATACTAGCGGTACGGCCACCTATCGAGACGGTCCGCCACATTTTATATAATGTGCGTTCCTGTTAGACTATCAGGCTCACGTCGTTTATGTGTGATTATATTTAAATAAATTAACGGCACGGTTCAATAAGTGTATCATCGTTTTATTTAGTTGATCAAGAGAAGCAGACGTAGGTGTCAATTATTATGATTCCCCACCACCGAAGGTGGGGAATCATATTGTTTTCGTTCTGTTTCTTCTTCTTATTATTATTTTTATTATTCTTATTATTCTTCTTCTCTTAAGACCATATGCTGACGCATATCTCGGGAACGGCTTAATGGATTTAAATGAAATTTGCTACCAATAATCTGTTGTCTGTGTAGATAATCAAGACGCGTTCATTTTCGTTATCGTGAAGGTGGGTGGGTGGGTGTAAATAAATACGTAGTTAAATACCCGGGGAAACCAATTTTGAATGGACATAAGCTGGTTACGACACCTTAATTATACCAAGTCAATGCTTTCACCTATGAGTTAATCCGATTAGTGACCGTTAAAAACTTGACGATTTTTAAAACCACAGCTTGTCACGTCACACGCCTGTACTGAAAACCTTACACAATGAGATGAATGGTGTATACAATTTGCCTTGATAGATCAAATGGCCTGGGGGTTTTCTGTTAATCACTGACTGTGGAAGTAGAAGACTGCCCACTTTTTTAAGTTTATACCAATGAAATGTTTCCTTTTACTGACTGACACTTTCCTAATGACCGGTATTTTGAGTACAAAAATTTGTAGTTTTAGTCGGAAATGAATCTTCCGAGTAAGCCGCCACTCTGTTACTATTAACACTTTCAAATAAGAGATGGACAATTATTTTAGGTATTGTTCAAGTTTAAGATAAAATATTTTTGTGTCTTTTTTATTCGATTTAAACATTGGAATTATCGTAATTTGGACTGAAAGTTCACTTCGATTTAAACATGGGAATTTTCTTAATATTTCGTAATTTGGACTGAAAATTCGCTTCAAATTCGGCATATCGAATTAACAAACAAATTTACATAGAAATACATAGCGATCGGACGGGACCATTTGTATCATTTCGATTTAAGGGCAATTTCGATTCAACCGATTTCGAATTAACGAGAGTCGGCTTTATTTCTTTTGCATCAAAAACACCTAAATAATCTATAGAGCAATGAAGATCTGAGTCTTTTAGATGCTGGAAATAACAATATGAGATTTATTCCGTATAATACACCTAAACTAATATGTACCTCAACGTGTTGAAAAGTACGTTTTTTCAATAGAGGGGGGTCTTTTAAATCGGACTATATATATACAGCGTCGATCTATTTCAACACACTATACACAGAGTAAACATGCTTCATATAAAAATGTCCGTCTTTTACTATTTTGACTGAGTAGATGTATCGTTATGATCATGAACCTCAAACATATAGGAATAACCGATATAAGTTGCATAATTAAAATACAAACAGATGGCCTCCTATGATGTGTATTGCGCATTGAATCACGATTATTAATCAATAAACTTTTTAGAAAAATATTAAATAAACATCACAAAGGGTAACTTTTATTATATTTATTTTGGATTTTACAATAATTCCGAGTCCATCGGTGTTTATACTGTCTGACGACATCGGGAGGGCACCTGGGTATATCCTCAGGCAGTGTCGACACGCTCCAATATTACTTGGATCTACCTGCCCATCATTAGAAGGTATTACATTCACACCTAAGACAACGATCTTAATCAACTCAGTCATCAATTACTGTGTTTATTCAGTGACACTCGCCAATCCGTCTCTGGCTTTAATGTGTTATCACCTGTTAATTACTGGTGACCAAGATACCGGTGAACTTTGAAAACTTGTGGCCAGAAAAAATCGCAAAGCGCCGTGTTTTGTCGCAAGTTAAAGAAAAAAATCGCAGTTAACGATGCCCAGCGCAAACCCTCCCATACGTGTTCATTCATTGTAAGACGCGGCGATGCCAAATCAGAGGTCTGAGAGGGGTTCTACGAGTTCTCTTATTCAATAAAATTCATTGAAAACGTCACTTCCTATGCTGAGAAGGCCTTCCAATGTACGATTTTTCTCAACCGAAAACTTTAATTCAAATCTACTTTAACTTTCAAAGAAAGTTTACCAGGTCGGCGCGGTACAAATGTACTTTATACACAACTGCCTTTAAAATGTAATTGTTCATCAAGGCAATATATACACAACATTAAAAACGCATGTGACGTGAAAATCACAAGATTTATCCTTTTTGGCGACACAGTAATGAAATTGGCAACAAAATTTTACAACTGGCGATTTCCTTGACGACAGACTTTTACAACCCAGAGCTAACCCTGCTAGGGTATATGCCATAAATTATTTATGGATGGTGGGGAATCATACGTAACTGGTATCCCAGTTACAATCTCTAGTTGTAATTGCTTTCCGATAATTGACCAGAAACATAATTTCTTTATTGCAAAAATGTTGAAAATGTTGCATCTCCTTCAATACTGCAAATGTTCACATAAACCATTCCCAAAGTGTGGGTTGTATTTGAAAGACAGTATTTAGTCTGTATGTAAATATAGATTTTTACAATATAGAAGTGTTATAAGCATTATGTATAAAATACATTTATGTCGAATGTTTTCAGTTTTGTTCTAGATTGCAACATAGACATTAAATCCAGACTATTCAAACACGTCAAACACGCCGTCTTACACCGAACACACACACGTACACACACTCACCCCTGTCCATGACGCTCTATTCATTGGTTTTCTTCCATATAAACACAAGTAAGCGTGAGATAAATATGGCCGTTGTTTGTTTATGTACGGGTAGTTACGGTGCAATAGGGGCGGTAACTCTGATATTACTTATCGCTTTAATTAAGCTGACCGTGTGATATGTTTATTTTTCGCGTGTATGTTTAAGTTTCACTTTTGTTTTATTACATACCTTGATAAAAGTTTTAAAAATCTTTGTTTAAGTTATAGAAGTTTCAAATAATCTTTGTTTAAGTTTGTTTGATTTAAATACAAAGTAAAATATGCGAATAGGCCTTGTCTTTCATGATGATATGTGGTTGAACGAAGTAGGAGGCACGCGTCAAAATGTTATGATGATCCTGTTCTAAATATACTATAAAAGAATTTACTATTGTGAAAACCTCCTACAAGGTGTAAACACGGAGAAGATTAATTGTCCATTATATTTAAATTAAATCAAACTTTGCCAGTTTCATAACAATATTATTTGTTATTTCTGAGCGTGATTTTTATTAATACGGTTCTACCTCCACGCGAGAACAGTGTCCTCGATGGCTTTTTTATAATACACTGATATCACTCTCAGTTCGATTTAACACTATTGTCATACATTTTTCTCTCTTGGTTAGATTTAGTGAGCATTGTGTACAAACAGAGAAAACGTGTAATTACTACTTATACAATATAGCCTTTATCTCTACAAAGAAAAAAATTAAAAGTTTTGAAATGACTTGAAAAAATAATACCCCACTGGCCGCACAATTTACAGAATTATAAACCAAATTATATTTCTATTCAAATATTTAAAATGAAAAAAAATTCTGATAGTTTTTTTCCATTGTAGTATACAAGTGATTAAATCTACCCTTTTTTACTTCTCTCTATTTATATCTTATATTTAATGAACATATGGTATACCTACAGTACAGACCTGTCGAAAATTTAACACTGAGCTAACGAAAAAAATGAGCCGAAGTGGGTTGGATATGGACAGCTAATGACCGAAAATGTGACGAGAGATAGCTAACAGCTACCAAATATATAGTGTTAGAATTATAGCTAACTAAGGGCCGAGTTAAGCAGCTAAATCTGTCCTTATTCGTCAGCTTAATGTTAAACTTTCGACAAGTCTTTACTGTAATTATGATTTTCTGTTTTTAATATTTGAAATTATTTTCATCGATATTGTGACACTTTGACCTTAATAACTATGTTCTCTCTTTGCATGTTTTGAAGGAGACAAATTGTACACAATGTGTAAATAATCTCCTGTACGGTATGGTTATTACATATATTACGGTACATACCCGTCGAACGTTTAACCCAAAGTTTACCAAATATTGACCTTAGTCTCGGCCGCTCGTTAGCTTTATCTGGACACTTTTTCCGACAGCGTCTACCTATCTCTCAGCAACGTTCGGTAACTAGCTAACCATATCTTGTCCACTAGGCGGCTGCGCTTCGAGTCCTTTCCGTTCACTTAGTATTAAACTTTGGACAGGCCTGTACTGTAATTAAATATGAAAAATTGTTACTAAATCAATATGAACTGTTACAGTGCATTTTTTCCTGAATAGATCAATTTGTTTCAATTTGATTAAAACTGAAAACAATAAAACGTAAATTTTATTATCAAGAAAGTCTTTAGGTCTTTGCTGTTTTGTTACTGAAAATGCTCAGCTTTGTTTTTGATTGCACTTGATTTGAACAAAAAAGTTTCGATAATATCATATACCATTTTTAAAATTAAATCATATACAATTTTTGAATGTATTTTATAATTTAATTTTTTTTAAATGGTATGTGGCAATACTCGTTCCGGAATCAGATATCGCCAAGAGCATAACAGCATAGAAACTAAGCAATTATATTTCATATTAAAAGAACACGTGCGTTTGCTTATTGGCGTTTTAAGAAGTTGGGATATGCCTGTTACATGCCACATCAACAGGTTTAACAATAGATTGTCCATAAAAAAAAGCTTCAATTTAATTTTTGTTCTCGGTTTTACGACATTCGATGCACTTTCGAGACTCTCGAGTACAACCCTCTTTGCCTTAAGATTCTGAAGTTTGCTGGTTGTGGTCTAGTGTATTTGTCCTTTTACTTCTTATATTAGCCCATCATTATTATTACCATGGTTACTACTTGATTTAATCCAATATCTCACGTTTTAGTTTACACCAAGAGGTTTTTTCAGTCCTTTTTATTTTCTTCATAATCGAATTATCATTTTATATAAGATTATACCGGTAGGTAAATCTTACTCTTCCGGACACTCGGTCTCACCTTCAGTACAACCACTTCTATGTACCATGGTTGGTTTTGATATAGCTTACTCTTCCGAAGCACTCGTTCTCACCTTCTGTATAACAGCTTTTATGTACCGTGGTTGATTTGGATAAAGCTTACTCTTCCGAAGCACTCGTTCTCGCCTTCTGTATATCAGCTTGTATGTACCGTGGTTGGTTTTGATATAGCTTACTCTTCCGAAGCACTCGTTCTTACCTTCTGTATAACCGCTTTTATGTACCATGGTTGATTTGGATAAAGCTTACTCTTCCGAAGCACTCGTTCTCGCCTTCTGTATATCAGCTTGTATGTACCGTGGTTGGTTTTGATATAGCTTACTCTTCCGAAGCACTCGTTCTCACCTTCTGTATAACAGCTTTTATGTACCGTGGTTGGTTTTGATATAGCTTACTCTTCCGAAGCACTCGTTCTTACCTTCTGTATAACCGCTTTTATGTACCATGGTTGATTTGGATAAAGCTTACTCTTCCGAAGCACTCGTTCTCGCCTTCTGTATATCAGCTTGTATGTACCGTGGTTGGTTTTGATATAGCACTCTTCCGAAGCACTCGTTCTCACCTTCTGTATAACCGCTTTTATGTACCGTGGTTGATTTGGATAAAGCTTACTCTTCCGAAGCACTCCTCTCACCTTCTGTATATCAGCTTTTAAGTGCCGTGTTTGATATTGGTATTTAATATAACTTACTCTCCCGAAGCACTCGTTCTCACCTTCTGTATTTCAGCTTTTAAGAGCCGTGTTTGATATTGGTATTTAATATAGCTAACTCTTTCGCAGCACTCGATCTCACCTTCTGTAAAACAGATTTAAAGCGCCGTGTTTGATGTTGGTATTTGATATAGCTTACTCTTCCGAACCACTCGTTCTCACCTTCTGTATAACCGTTTTTATGTACCGTGGTTGATTTTGATAAAACTTACTCTTTCGAAGCGCTAAATCTCACCTTCTGTATGCAGTGCTAGCTTTTAAGTACCGTGTTTGAGATTGGTGTATTTGGTGCTTTAATACTTGTAAAGGTTTTTGCGATAAAAAAAATCAATTCTTTTCTAGACACTTATTTCCGATTGTGTCTACCGATTCAGATGGATGCTAAAATGATATAGGATTTAAAGACTATGTCCTTAAATAGAACCATCATTATCATACTAATTTTCTACTCAGCCTAATTGAAGCTATTATTGGTCATTGTAAACAGTTTAGTTTGAATATAGAAAAATGTCCCGTCTTGTTGTTTTTGATGTATGATGTATACACAAACTCGGATAAGTACATGTAATTAAATTCAAAAATATTACCAACTGTTTTGATGTGTCTGATAATATACCAGAAACTAAAAAGTAATTAAATTCCGAAAAAGCTCAGGCTTGTTTTGATGTGGTCCCCGCATACTATAAATACTTAGTCGGGGTAGTTAATTTCTTTTAAAAGCCCACCAATGTACCTTCTGGTCCTGAAATTAGACCAAATAGGAAATGCAATCAGCCTATTAAATACCTAACCATACTGGGTATCACACAGACGCTGGTCTTTTGAAGTATGACACTATCTCCGGTATGCTGCAATGAAATGACAAACTAAGTATCTCATACGAGACTTTTCAAATTTCACTTGTTGGACTTTGTCATACAAAGATAAATGGTGAAATTTTATAGTGTTAATAAACGATTGTGATTATGATAACTATTTTAATTATAATTTATCGCATACCGTGTTAAATAGATGAACACATTAAAGTGTACAATGACAGGGTTAGATAAAACCATCATCGGAATTTACAAACACGAAGACGATAGGGTAGGAAGTTCATATTCTATTTGAAATCTGATGCCTGTTCTTGTTTCGGTTTTCTTTAAGTTATTAAGCACATTTAATAATGTAAATTATATTAAACACCTCTCATCATACATGCTTTTATATCACATATTTATTACCACAAACAAACGAAAACGAAACTAGAACTGTCTCTTGAAAGCCCGGGTTTACTGTTTTCCCACGACCTTGACCTTTCCGATATGACCTTGGTTCAAAGTCATGACACACCTTTGGATCATGAAGATTATGTATATATTTTTATGACAGTCGTCCAAAGCAATTATGAGATATGGCCCGGACACGATTTTAATAGGACAGATGGATAGACTGACAGACTGACAAACAGACATGACGATTCCTTTATACCCCCTCAAACTAGTTTGCGAGGTATGTATAACTAGAGCTGTTGCTAAATGTTAAGTCTAAAGCTTACCAACCTTTTACTTTCAGTGGATCGACATGGCCAGTAAGCCAACCAAATCTATAGTGCTTCAGAAGAAAAGTATTTTTGTTACGCTTGAACATTTCTAATTGATTGATGAATGGATGGATGGATGGATGGGTGGATGGATGGAAGGATGGATGGATGGGTGGATCGATCGATCGAGTGATTGATGAGTGAATGTGTGAGCTATAATAACACCGACTACATGCATTTGAAAATACATATCATATATCATAAAAGAATGTTCATATTGAAATAATTTTTTATTTGAACTATTTTTAATTATTTTCTATTATGTTATATTAATATTATATCATTATTGTCTATCATTATCCCCCGTCTTTCGAGGAAAGTGGGGATATTAAATTCGAGTGTCCGCCCGTCGCAAATTCTCCAAAACTATAAAACACTATTTCACGAAACTTGGTGCAAAGCATCAAAATTGATAGGATATACGCAAATCCTTAACTCGAGTTAGTTTGCTAATTTTTCTGGTAGTTATGGCCCTTTAACTAAAAAAAGAACCTGCTTGGGAATCCTAATTCACTGAATTTGCTTATTATTATTATTATTATTATTAATGGAGATGGAGCAAGGGTCGCTTAATAGTTGATGTCCCTCAAATATTGCTGATAAATGACGTAATGGAACCGTTCTATTCTGTTTGGTTGTTTTTACCACCAGTGGGTTTGATAGATTTTGAAGGAAATCTTAAGTTATATCATTATGGGACATTTGACAAGACGTTAAAACATAATATATGTAAAGGTTGTTAACTTTGACATTTAATTACATATTTGCGGTCGTTTAACATATTTTCAATGATTAAAATGCCACAAACACCTGGTATAATAATCCATTATTCAAACCTGTTATCTCTCTACATTTATTACATTATATGAAATGCAATTTAACAAGAGGAATTCTTTGGAAAAAGCAAGAAACTTGTCAATGGATAATTATTTATTACAGCATTTCTCTTGATTATTATATTCGCAAGGTTCTTCAAAATACTTGAATTACAAAACTAACGCAATTCTGTTTCACATGTTAGTTGTCTTTAACTCTTTTTATCTTTTAGTTTTCTATTTTGTCTTGTTTAATTCTGTTGTTTTTGTTTATGTGTGGTCTTAGTTGTTTTTTATTTGACGTCCCATAGTCCCATTACATTCTTAAAGGTTACATGCGTGATGGATAAAGCTAGCTATACAGGAGGTGCTTACCCTTCTGGAGCAAACGATCTCGCTTCCGTTGTAAGTTCATGTGTTTAACCTAAAGTTTCAAAGTTTTTACTTTACTTTTGGATTGTGATTTGGACATGGATTGGTATGTTTGTTTTAGGATTGTGATTTGGACATGGATTGGTATGTTTGTTTTAGAATTGTGATTTGGACATGGATTGGCATGTTTGTTTTGGGATTGTGATTTGGACATCGATTGGTATGTTTGTTTTGGGATTGTGATTTGGACATAGATTGGTATGTTTGTTTTGGAATTGTGATTTGGACATAGATTGGTATGTTTGTTTTGGGATTGTGATTTGGACATAGATTGGTATGTTTGTTTTGGAATTGTGATTTGGACATGGATTGGTATGTTTGTTTTAGAATTGTGATTTGGACATGGATTGGCATGTTGTTTTGGGATTGTGATTTGGACATGGATTGGTATGTTTGTTTTGGGATTGTGATTTGGACATAGATTGGTATGTTTGTTTTGGAATTGTGATTTGGACATGGATTGGCATGTTTGTTTTGGGATTGTGATTTGGACATCGATTGGTTTGTTTGTTTTTACTTTGCTTTTGGGTTGTGATTTGGACATATATCGATATGTTTGATTTTGGACTTGTCTTTAGGATTGTGATTTGGACATAGATTGGTATGTTTGTTTTTGGGTTTGTGATTTGGACGTAGATTGGTATGTTTGTTTTGGAATTGTGATTTGGACATGGATTGGTATGTTTGTTTTGGGATTGTGATTTGGACATGGATTGGTATGTTTGTTTATCATTATTCTGACTATTGCTAAATACCTATTGTTCTGCTGTATATGTCGTAAAGTCAATTTAGATCAATTATATGTGGCGTTAAATTTATGGCAATGGCAATGTCCTTTTTCATAATTGTCTACATCGACAATCCGGTGTCTATGGTAAATGGTAAGACGCTCTAATGAACCTGTCCTTTATTTTTCAGTAAAAGGGGTTGAAGTTGCAGATGTATAATTTTGAAATATTCGCCATGTTCTGATTTTTGATAGAATACGCAGTCTTGTCTAGCTGTAAGTACACAGTGCTTTACAGTACAGACCTGTTGAAAGTTTGACACTGGGCTAACGAAAAGATGCACAATCTCGATTACGAAATGGCCAATATTAGGAAAGCTAGTGGTCGAAAAGCCTCCGTGAAATAGATTTAAGCTGTCGATATACAATGTAGCTTAAGAGGCGCGGGATGAACTGTCAATCCGGCACTAATTGGTTAGCTTAGCGTTAAACTTTCGACAGGTCTGTACTGTAGATTATTTCTCTGTTACAGCTCTCTTTTAAACAATCAACGTCTTTCATTTCGTTTCAAACACCATTCCATTCGTCATCATAGCTGAAATAATGCTGATGTGGTTTTAACAATAATTCGCTTACCCATTGGTCAGCTGATGTGGCTTTAACAATAATTCGCTCACCCATTGGTCAGCTGATGTGGCTTTAACAATAATTCGCTCACCCATTGGTCAGCTGATGTGGCTTTAACAATAATTCGCTCACCCATTGGTCAGCTGATGTGGTTTTACAATAATTCGCTCACCCATTGGTCAGCTGATGTGGCTTTAACAATAATTTGCTCACTCATCTTATAAAATAACTAGACTTGCAATGAACAGTTTTACGGAAGACCAATTGTCACGTTGAATTTGCTAAAATGACGCTTTTTGGACTAAACTAAAGCTAATAAGCACAGTGTCTATCAACATGTGTAAAAGTGCTGAAAGAAATGCCCCCCCGGCTGGTTCCTTTTTTTTGGTGTGTTTTGCATTTATGTTCAAAGGGCAATAACTCCCAGGAAAATGGGCAAACCAACTCGGGTTAACGATATCAGCATTTCCTGTCAATTTCATGCATCAGGCTTCATCAAATAGTGTTTCATAGTTTTAGATAATTTGCGTAGACAAGGTTTTCGGACGGACGGGCGGAAATTCGAATTTAATACCCCCTTTTTTCTTCGAAAGGCGGAGGATAAAAAGCATGTTATTAAAAACCGCCAACACTCTAAAATACATTGTAGAAATACATAAACAAACAAACCGGATAATATCATAAAATTTATAATTTAATTCCTTATCAAGTTATTCACACCCTCTTAACACTAAACTGTGGAGGTGATGGGATTATCATTTTGCACGAAAAACGGTAGCGTTGGTCCGTCTTCACATAATTGTTATTAACTTCTGTTTTTTATTTGGGTCATAATTTAACCCCTGGGTGTTTCTCTGGGCGGGTTATATGATATCATTAAAATACTTCTCGATATGGAATGTGGGCTATAAGCATATTGGAGATAGCGTTTTTTCTCTCCCGCGTTGCAAATGTACCAGCATATCATAGAATGTATATATTTTTTATATTAGTACGATGCCATGTATGGAATATTCATATTTTTAAAAATCGACCATACAGTGTGACAGGTAGGTGTACTTTTAATCTTATTTCTTATGCAAAACGGTTGCAACAGTATCAATTGAACAGCTACCTTATAGTATTATAGAGGACGAATATCATTTTATTTTACTACATATGTATATACAATATTCAGAGTGGAATATATAAAAGTTTTGAGTCTTACGATCTTTGTGCTAAGCGATTGTCTATAAGCCAAACCCTACAGACAAACGGGACAAAATCCAATCAGACTAAGGATTTTTAAACCCCCGTAAACTAGTTTGAGTGGATATCTCTGTCTGTCTGTCTGTCTGTCCGTCCGTGTAAAATCGGGCCTGGGCCATATCTCATAGCTGCTTTGGACGACTGTCATAAAACATCACATAAATAATCTCTTTTGTCCCAGGTGTGTCATGACCTGAACCAAGGTCATATCGGAAAGGTCAAGGTCGCGAGAAAAGTATGTTTGAAAATCGCACCCGGGCCATTTCTCATATTTGCTTTGGAAGGCTGTCATACAAATTCACATGATCTTAATCTTCATGCTGCTCCAAAAGTGTGTCATGACATTGAACCAAGGTCATATCAAAAAGGTCATGGTCGCGGAAAACATTAAACCCTTGTAGATGTTTGGGGTGGGAGCATTGGCTCTCAAGAGACAGTTCTGGTATTTTTGAGAACTAAACAGTGTCTGTAAAGGTGTGATGTAAAACACCATCGGTAAACATGAGACGTAAAACACCATTAGCAAACAAACTTATCAACCTTGTATGCATACTAATAATGTTTTAATGTTGATAATGGTTTTAGTAATCAGTACATGTGCTATGTAAATTACTAATGTACGGAGTGTTTAGTATACATGTATATATATATATATATATATAGAACATTTAGATTGTACATCAAAAGAATACATTTAGACAATAATTATTGAAAGTCGTTAACATGAAACAAAAGACATGTACAAAATGTTATTATAGAATATTTTCATTTTATTTTGTCTACAAAGCATGACTCGACACAATACCAGTAATATAGGCAAACAACATTGACCTGTCCGTTTGATCTTTCATCAGTAATATTCATATAGGAAAATTCACCTATCACCAAGGTGGTATTTGGATTTGCAGTTTATACATGAACAGTGTTCGTGTTAGGCGTTATTCATTATGTAGACGAAACATATGTCCCCTATATATATATATATATATATATATATATATATATATATATATATATATATATATATATAAACTCTTTCATGATAAATATTTACATTAAAGGTCAAACGGACAGGTCAATGTTGTTTGCCTGTATCAATATAGGACTTGATGTTTAATGAGGCCTATGACACCTCTTGCTACCATTGCTTAATTTAACATAGATGTTTTATCGTTACAAAGTGTTAAGAAGTATATGCTTCTGGTTGGGCTGGTTTGTACACAAAGATTTTCTTGTATATAATATCACTGTGCCCGCTAGCCACAACAAATATAAACAAAATCATTTACAGCAGCGATATAATACTCAAAACAATTATATTTATAATTCACTATAACTATATATAGTAAATTTTATGTCGGTCGTGACAACGTCCGAAAATATAGCAATAAGTTTTCATTTCCGTCTAAAGAATGATTGCTTTATTTCTTTAAGTTATATCTGTATGTGATTGTTTATGTGCGAAGGACAGATATTGTATATCAAAGTGAAATCCCTACAAAATGCTCTGAATTTAGAGAAATCGTTGGTTGGTTTTCCAGATCAGTTGGTACAGTGTCGTTATGTGCGAGTTCGTGGGTTTGAACCCCGTTCAGGGTCTCGGCAAAACTTGAAATTAGTTAACGATTTTTTTCGCCAAGCACTCTGCATTTAGGCATTACACATTTAAACCAATGCCCCGTGTCACCGCAGGCGTGGCACGTTAAAGAACCCTTTCCTTTCTGCACACTGCTTTGCGCGCAGTGTAAAGGTAAAACTTTCTGCCACTTCATCTACAGCTGGTGACGTCTCGATATAAGTGAAATATTCTTGACTTGAACGTAAAACATCATTCAATGAATCAATCATGGCGTAACAAATGCGGCCGTCATTGTTCTTAAATAGCTTCCTTAGAACTTTGTCATTATGGATTGCACAGTGAATGCAACAAGGCACAGAAATGTAGGTCACTGTAACCTCAATGAACAAGTAACAACATTTGCTCATCAGCTTCGTTACCTTTGAAGACCACTGAGGTAGCTTAGTTGGTAGAGTGCTCGCTCCGTAAGTGGGAGGTCGTAGGTTCGAACCCTGACCGGGTCTGAACCAAGAATTGAAAGTGGGTAGTGACTGTCTCGGCATTACGGAATGTAGATCAATATTCTTTCGAATGGGAACTGAAAATAAACAAGGTCCCGTGTCATGGTAGGCTTGGTCCAGTTGTATAATGCCATCAGCGCAACGCACTCGCAAAATTTTGCATCTTGGTCTAAAGCTGGCGACGTCTCGGTATAAGTAAAATATTCTTGACTGGGACGTTAAACACCATTAACACTCAACTCGTTACCTTTTACCTGAACTCAAAAATATGCCGCAAGTTGGACAGGAGAATTAATTTAATTTTTATATACAGTACAGACCTGTCAAAGTTTAACACTAAACTGAGGAGTTCTGGTGCCGAGTGGCTAGATATGGATATCCAGTTGCTGAAATGCGACCGAGAGAAAGATAACAGCTGCCGAAACCTGAACTGTCGAGATAGGACTAACGAGGGACGGAGATGAACTATTGGTTCGGCACTTTTTCGTTATTTTAATGTTAAACTTTCGACAGGCCGGTACTGTATGAATGTTTGTACTTTTAAGGACCGGCACACTCAAGATACTATTTTTAACCTAAATCTAAATCTGCACGATTAAAGTGACATTTTTAAGTTAAATCCACGAATCCTATCGGGACGTATTTTATGAATTTTATGAATTGCTAAGTAAATCCTATTTGATACTTTTGCCTTACCCCCACAGAGTATGCATGGATATATACATCTTATCAAATATTACGTCGTTTGGATCAATACGCTTGTTTATGCTGTTAAAAAGGTCCTCTTTAATTGTGTATATACCTTTGGTATTAGTATTTGCAGATTATCTAAAAGTACTTTTTCATATCAATTTTCTCGACACGTGGGTCCCCGTGAGATATTGAAGATTGTGCACCTTGATTGGTTAGCTAATCTCTAACTTAATCCCGGAAGCTATTAATTATTTGGCTACAAAGTGATATGTTGGAAATTATCTTTGTAGTGCGGTTATACTTAATTGAAAAGGATACAAGTAATTAAAATATAGATTTAATTATTCTGGCGAACACACTGCACAACAACACCTTGTGTACTATACTACGTGTAAACCAATACTTATATTAACATTCATATAGTATATATAATCCAAATAACAGAAAATCTGCAGTTGGTGCTTTTAAGAAAAATCCACAAAACGAAACTTTTTGAAGTCAGATGTTTCGCTGAAAGTGTATTTAATCTATTGACGATTTGCCAGGTTTTGGAACATTTAATTTTCTCTGCCTTTTTATTTTAATGCCTTATTAACATCACCTATTAGTAAGATTATATAAGTGTTTTTATAAATTTTATGTACATTTTATTTTTTTGATATAATGTTCTAGTTTTTCGGCTGTCTTTTGTCCATATTTTTTCCAAAACTAGAGCAATGTGGTTGGAAAAGTTTAAGAAATAATCAAGATTTACTCGTATTTTGTCGCTCAATACTGCACGGTCCGAAAATGCGTGGGATTAAATATCGAGGTGGCGAAGCCAGTGAATTATTCTGTCGCATGTGCACATTGCATGGGCCCATGCATTTTTGGAAAATTAAACACTATTCTAACATGACCTACGTTTTCCCTCATATTAAACACGAAGAGAGCAAACCTTAGTAAAGCAGACGATGTACTCATGGCTGTTCCGTTTAACTCCCTGATTTACTTTGTGACGCCATAAAACAATGTTGTGACGTCATTTTCATTCATCAAATCTTTTTTTTTTTTTTTTTTTTTTTTTTTTTTTTGATGGATGTAATCTCAAAACTTTTTTTTGCAAAAAGGTAGTGATATATACTTCTTCAGACAGATTTTGTGGTGTTTATTCCAATGCATTTGGTTTAAGCCATGTCGTTCACGTATTGCAAATATTGTGATTCAGAATGGAATAGTTTTAGGTTTTTTTTTAAATTTTAAATTATTAAAACTATAACTTTGTTTACTCTGAGCTCGGATTCAGTACAATGTACCTACAAAGAATAATTACATGCCATAGATTGACCAGTTGGACAATAGGCTAGTTGGTGCAGTGGTTGTTGCATTAATAACACTGTTCTCTGGGTTTGATAGGTCATTCAAAATCGATCATTGTCACTGAGATCTTCAATAATTAGGATTTGATGTAAAAAAAAAATTAAATCACTTTGAAAATTGTCAAATCACGATAAATTTCACTTGTCACTAACATCAAAACCACGCCCAAAGCTGCTCAGGGTAGCAACACCTCTAAGATGACCTCTGTCATGCCTTGAGCATCCCTGAGCTGTTCAGTAATCTGGGTGTATAATAACTTCGTGTATTTCCACCCTACACGATGTAAATCAGTCACTTGATCCCCTGCCATTCGGATGAAAGTTTAATCTATTAATTAATGGGCGGGATATACAAATTATCTACAAGTACAGGTATAATCGCATTAATCGGTATGCGACAGGTAAATTCCAAATGGATTATTCCCAGCCAGTGTTCGTAATTTCCACCACACCCATCGATTTAGAGAGTTTTCGGTTCAAGACTGTGTTGTCCTCTTAGGGAAAATATTCCGAAAGTACTGTATAGTAAACATAAAGAGACAAACATACAGGTCCACCCATGACTTCGGTACTCCTTTGACACAAGGAGACAAACATACAGGTCCACCCATGACTTCGGTACTCCTTTGACACAAGGAGACAAACATACAGGTCCACCCATGACTTCGGTACTCCTTTGACACAAGGAGACAAACATACAGGTCCACCCATGACTTCGGTGCTCCTTTGACATAAGGAGACAAACATACAGGTCCACCCATGACTTCGGTACTCCTTTGACACAAGGAGACAAACATACAGGTCCACCCATGACTTAGGTGCTCCTTTGAATTTATTATCAAAATTAGTGAAAAGGTCGCCATTTCGAACAAAATGATTAAAGAAATTAAAAAGTGGTTTTCTTTATTTAAAAAAACATTATATTTGAAGACGTTGTTCAGCAGATTTAACTTAATTTTGATTAAAAAACATAAACAAACATAACAGTCCATATTCAATTCACAATAAAAAAAAATCTTTATTTTGAATTTAGATGTTGATACCGAACTTTCTGGGTAGGCCCGTATACTGCTTTTAGATACAATTAAATCATACCTTGCAGGCGACGCTTTTTCTTTTACTCTTTAATTGACTCCTTGATGTTACTGGTTGGAAATTAAATGTCCACTGCCTTATCTTTGTTATAATCAACGGTCTTTTTTTGCTTATGGCGTTATAGTACAATTTGGCAACAAAAATAATATCGATCAAAAACCAACATTCTAATCCATATCCGAATCACAATCCAGAAGCAAAAATTAAGACTTTGAACTGGCAAAATAGGTTACACACATGTTAATTTCCACCAAGAAAGTGAGACCGGGTGTTCCGGAAGAGTAAGCGCCTCCTGTTTAGCGAGCTACATCTACCATGTATATAATCAAAAATAAGAATGAAAGGAACATAAAAAATGGGACGTCAAATGTATCTAGGACAATCCTGGGCACAGAGACATCAACAAATATCTCGGTTATTTAAAAGCAGTGATTTTGCATACGAAAACTTTATGAATATGACATCCTTTCCTAAAGTTTTTTTTTCAAACACATACTTATAGTTCGTGCGTGTTAAGTTTGTGTAGACTGGAAAACTTGCAATGTCAGAACACCCGGCCTCATTTCCCTGGTGAAGTTCACCTGTTTAACCTTATTTGTCAGCTTCGAAGTTTTTATTTTGCTACTGAATTGTGGTTCGGACATGGATTAGTATGTTTGTTTTTGATTTATATGGTTTTAAAACTAAAATGTTTTGAAGTATGTTTAATGGACCAAACATTGCGGCGAAAAATATGTAACCCAGTTTACTGTCAGATGTTTGGCCACTATTGAATATTCATAACATATTATAATCAATTTCCTACTAAACCTTTTATATCTATCATATGAAGCTTAAAAGTCAAACCAATATGAAAATCAACCTTTTTATAGAATGACAGAATTGTTCTTAATATTTCCAAAATAAAAATAAGAGATAACGTGACAGAATGTTCTGTGTTAGGTGGAAACGCATGACCTCGTCAATGGTTCTTGTTTTGAATGTTTCATGAGCTAGGTCTGTTTGTATAGACTCAAAGAGTATAAATTCCTAACATAGTTCCTTGACATTATTTAAATATGTATAAAACACATATTTCTGGGCGAATTAATCAATAATAAGGGATGAATTTATTACTATTTATTCACTAGTACGGCCTTTAAATAGAAAATCATTTCAGAATATATGGCTGCTTAACTCAACAAATGGTAACAAGGCTATTTATGTCACATTAAACTATGATATATGATAGGTATATAGTGTTTTTTTCTAATGATTACAGGAATTCAAACTATGAGATGATAAAAGCATTGATGGCTCATTTTCTATTTAATTTATAGAAAAAAATATAAAAATGTGATCCACGTGTGGGTGGTATTTATTATAAATCAATGTTGAATTATATCAATAATAAGCATTTATGACACCTTCACATGGGACAAAACTTACATAGAAACATCTGACTGTCTTTGGTCTCCGGTAATGCCTGACTACTTGACTTTCATCATACAAACATCACAGGTATTGTATCAGGACTAACGTGATAATTGTCCTCTCATTTGGTCTAGAACTAAAGCGTTTTATGACAGTATCGCCTACTCACGCTATATCTCGTGTTAATAGAACATATTAATATGTTACCAAACACTCGACTTGAATTAAAAATTATCAAATCTTATACTTGTAATAAGTTTATGAGAGCTTTATAGCCTTATTGTGTCGAAAACCATAAAATCATATTACATATTTCATCAATAGCCTTCAGTACAGACATGTCCAAAGTTTAACACTGAACCAACTTAAAAGGCGTCAAACCTCGGATGCTGATTACCCAAGATATGTATAGATTGTGACCAAAAAACTGCCTATACACACTAAACATCTGGCACGATATAAGTAACAAGGGGTTCGGGATAAGCTGTCGATTCGGTACTTATTCGGTACCTTCGGTTAAAACTTTCGACAAGTCAGTACTGTAGCTAACTGTATAGGTCGACCTTGGCGGTTTTAGGTTGTCACTTGTCTTTTAACAGTTTTTAAGTTATATTCCAATATATCAAACCCCCGCACATACTTTAGTTTACACCTTTTTAAAGGTATTTAATATTTAATTTTTGAATTAATATCATTATTTCATTCCTGTTTTGCCAAACTTTCAGTTTTTTCTATATGTTTGGATTCTGTGAATCATTTAGCGTGTTTAGGAAATGATGATTGAAAAACAGACCCAGAAATATGACATATGCACGGTTAAATGATTATTCTTCACATTTTCGTTAGATGGCGTTACTATTGGATTTATTCGAAACATTCTGTATTTGTTTTTAGATTTGTTTATTGCATTAAAACCGTTTTCGATGAAATTTTCTTCCTGTGAATTTTTCGAAAATGTTTTATGAGGTTTCTCAAAAGTCCTAAAAAAAGTCGAGAGAAAAAAAGGGAAAAATTGAATTTCACTTTTTACTTATCTGTAGAGTTTTTGTATGTTTTTAAATGAACAGAAACAAATTCTTTTTACTGGTTTTAGACTATACAGATATTTCCGTCAACGAGTTTTGCAAATTATTATAAAATCGTTTGTACAATCAGCTTGGCTACGTCAAATTTTGTCATTCCTCAAGGATCGATAAGTGCAAAACATGATTCTGCCACTAGCATACTACAATTGTGTTAAGGAATATAATGTATGATCTTACCCTTCCGGAGCACCCGGCCTCACTACCCCTGTGGAGGTTACGTGTTTAACTTATTTTGCCAGTTATCAAAGTTTTACTTTGCCTTTTTTATTGTGATTTGAACATGGATTACTAGTTTGTTTATGATTAATCAAAGGTTGCATTTGAAAAAAAGAGTTTTAATCGCTTCCTCACTTAAATTTGGATTTTGACTGAATAGCGACACCCCTCACTTAAATTTGGATTTTGACTGAATAGCGACACCCCTCACTTAAATTTGGATTTTGACTGAATAGCGACACCTCGGACAGTTTCAAGCTGTAAAAAATAATGTTTTCAGAATTTTACATAAATGTTGATGGATGAGGATACAAAGAAACTTGTGGCTTCATTTTTCTATTGCGTTATTAGTTTGTTTTGGACCAATAAATTACATATAATTTAGCCTTAGACCATTGCCTCAAAATGCGGGTGGGTTTTTACAAACTCGGTTTTCACTGAATCAATTTGTAGTCATTAGCAGCAAGTAGCGGTAACCATGACAACAAAACATATACATGTACACTGGAAAATAAGACAAAGTGGTTAAACAAAATATCATACCTAATAACCTTTGTACTAAGTATGGTC
The DNA here is from genome assembly GCA_021292105.1 of Anadara kagoshimensis. Classification (NCBI taxonomy): domain Eukaryota; kingdom Metazoa; phylum Mollusca; class Bivalvia; order Arcoida; family Arcidae; genus Anadara; species Anadara kagoshimensis. The sequence continues at coordinate 25,761,000 of CM037861.1, forward strand.
AATTGACTACTCTAGTACTTATTGTGATAAAGGGTCACGTTTTATACGGTATACTATATATACATATTTAAAATTAAATCAATTTGACGTTTTTCCACAAAAATAATTCTAAGCCCTAAATAATTGTTGTTTATTGTAAGATTACAACATTGTTGATGCAGAAATAATAAAATATTTAAACTAAATATCAAATATTTAAATATTTATTCGTTAGAACTTTATTCTTACATTAATTGGTCAATAGAAATAATTTCTATAAATAGCCATTGGCTTGCACTTATAAGTTATTTGAGGAAACTTTGGTACAGTTATGACTTCATAGCTATTCCATTAGTACTTGTTTAACTTTTAATTCATTTCAAACAATTTTCGGCTACCAATTATTGCTAAATAAATTTAGGTAAAACTACATCCTCCCCCTTTTAATTATTTTTCCGGAAATGAACATTTTCAATCAGATGACGTCAGGCTCTTTCTCCAGATTCTATTGTCTGACACGAAAGACGGAATTAGACCTTACATATGTATGTAGTAATACACTGATTATACTTAATTTATTTTGATAAATTGAACTTAAATGCCATTAACATCTATTAATATAACATAACGGTTTTATTTGATTTTCATTTATGCACATAGTTGAGTGAAAAAGCAAAAGGCAGTCATTAAGTTATACAAATAAGTGAATCTCTTTGTTAAATAAGGGCGTGTAGTCACTAATTGTGATATGCAGTAACAGGTTGGTATTATTGCCAGTAAAGTCACAAAAAACGTTTTATATATTTCTTTTAAAGTTGGAGTAAATGTACATAAAGTCAAGTTGTACTTATTCATCGATATTCAGAATGATTGATTTTTTGTATTCATACATTCAAGTTAAGGAGGCACCTCTTTAAATTTCATTTAACAAAAGAATTATATAATTATTAAGGCCATAAACATTTCCAAATATTTGAGAAATTAAAATATTGTAACGTTCATATCAAATTCCTTTACGTTTTATCATGATTTAGTGAATTAATGTACTTTATGACCATGTAAGACATTTATAGTTGTAAATAAATTACAATATTTCAAACAAAAACGTATTTTTAATTATTAAACTTTTATAAATAACCTTTCCCCTCTTATGTATTGGACATGATGAGAAAAATTCAAAAATTTTAAGAAAAAAACTTTCAAAATAAAATTCAATTTAAAAAAAAATATTCAAATTACACTTGGTGCTGCAATTGGTTGATTACAATCTAATGTTATCAATTCTTGTTTTGTATTTAAATAAAACACTTGTGGTTTTAAAATTTAAAATTGTAAAAAGATTCCAATTGATGTATTAGCATACGCAACAAGTGGTTACTGCAGCAGGTAAGCTTATTTTTATTTTCGGTTTCAGCATTTCGGTATTCTATGCAATGGTGTCATAAGATTTGTCATATTTTAATATGTGATTTTTTCCACCAACTTTTTCTTGATTTAAACTTGGAATTTAAATTTTTTAAATGTGCACGTTTGGGGACCAATGACAATAAAATGCAAAGGATAGTTACGGTCTTCAAAAGAGCTAAAATCCACTGCTGTTAATGGTTTTGTTATAAGATCTGGATGTCCTCTGCGGTTAAGCTTCAGTGTGTGGCCATTACTCGCAATGTCTTTTTATCTTGCTTTGTTTTCTTGGCTATTGCTAAAATAGTTTTTCGCTCCAAATTACAAGGTTAATAATCATCGTGACATGTACAAGTCTCATATAATTTCTTCCTAAGGTAAGCTTTAGTTTCTGATCAGTGAGATAAGCTTTTTAATGCAATTAAATACGAGTATCTAAGATTGAAATTAGTTTCGCATAGTTTTAAAATTTACATTGAAAATGAAAAAAAAATTCACGAAGAGTTAACGAACTCTGTATGGTATGTTCTAGAAAGGTATAACAGTTAGTATCGGATAAATCCTGCTTTGCAAATACAAAAGAAGAGAAAAGCAATACTATATATAATTCGCCAAAAACTGAAGTTTGTAGTAAAAACGTGAATTTATCACAATATGGTTTTTAAACTTTGACTGATGCAAGAAACAATACAAACACATCAAGACTACTAATAGCAACCCCTCTGATACCAGACAGACACCAGATTACGTAACAACAATACGGAAAAAGCGATACCTTGGCAATCCGGCAATCCCATATACTCTGAAACAACAAAAATCGGATTTAGAAGAATGACGAGAAAATTATGATTAGTCACAGTGCAAATGAATGTGATTCCAATCATGTTGATTATAGCTTAATAAGTCAACAATATGATAGCAATAGTAAACTCATTGTCTGCTGTAGTTATTATAGGACTTAAACGACAAACATAGAAACTTGATGTAACCTCATTATCTGTATATAGAAAATAACACGACAACGGTATTAAATCGCCGGATGCTTTTATTTGCATCAGTCGTTGTCTTTGAAGGATTCAAGCGGCCTTCCTGTCTACCACCCCCACTTTTAATCAATTGTCATCTCTAACTTCCATTCATTAATTTGCTAAATTTATACATTGTGTGTAAGTCGGTTACTTATTTTCCCTGTGTTATATATATATGGTATAAAGTTCGCTATATCGTTTATTGTTACTTAATGTAAGGGACAATATTGAGGAACAAGGACTGGTCTATAACCTGCTTTAATGTGAGTATTTGTTTTATGCATATGTATACAGACTCTAGTATTTCCAATCCAACATACCAAAAATGTTCACATCCCATGTGTAATTTTTGCTTGTTTTTCTGTAAAACATTTTTGCTGTTTTTTGTTTTTTTTGGTTAAAGTTTGGTTTAAAATGTTATTAATTTATTATGACTTAATAGATTTTCAAAATTATTGAAAATTATGATGTTTTATTTTTTCCAAAATCTTCAAAAATTTTAAGGCGTTGACATATTATGAATTTTACAAAATTTTAATATTCTCGCTAGATGTTCATAATACTGAATTTATATTCAAGGCAGATAGAGACCGTTTTAAGTGTTTTGTGTTATTTATGGTGAATTGATTGAAAGACAGGTGTAGAAAAAGCTGGTATACCTATAACGACAGACCTTATAAAGCTTACCCTCAAATACCACCTTAAATAATTCAATTGCAAATGGTGTTAAGGGTCAAGATTTTTATCTCAATTACGGACGGTCTGCTTTTTAAAATATTTAAAACATTTATTGATTTTAACTTGAAGCTAAATTTATTTAAATCGGGTTGTATTACATAAAATATGTAGAGGTTATAGCTTATCGCATGAGTGTTTGTATTAACGCAATCGCATCATGCATATAATGTGTCTATAATTTCTCGTACGCCAGAAAAACAAACATTTTACGAGAGAGTGATAAAACTTAAAATGCATACTATGTATTTTGAACAGAAACAAACAACTTTAAAATCGTGGATTATATGTTTAAGGTTGTCATCAAAGTAATGACATCATTTTTAAAATTCTTTTTAACATTCCTTGTTTTCTTTAAGTTGACTTTTGGCTGTAGGCTCTATCAATAATTTCGGAGAAGTTAAACGATTTTTAACTGTAAAATATACACAACAGTAAGTGGGTCAATATTTATTTAGGGATTTATAAATCAATTTGTCAAAAACAAAAATGCACATAAATCGTTCGCATAATATTAAAAGTTAAAATATCATGATTTCAAGGCTCAACTGCACGTGTTAGGAGTAGGAGGAAATAGAAGCAGATAGTGTCTTTAACATCTATGATACTCTATATGTTATGATAATATTTACTAGAGCCTGTCAAACTACATAGAAAACAGTGCAACTTTTATACTGAGAAAGTCGTGTCAAATAACCAATATCCGAATCCATTGATGCCGTTTTGTATCTCGTAAGTTTAATTTTTATATTTTGATTTTAATTCAGTAATTACGACCCTATATGATCACTGAACAACATAGTTAGTTAAGCTACATTGTATCTAATTAGGAGGTGTTTACCCTTCCGGGGCACCCGGCCTCACTTGCATGGCACTGGTGGAAGTTCACATGTCTAACCTAACTTGTCAGTTCCAAAGTTTTTACTTTGCTTCTGGATTGTGATTCGGACATAGATTGGTATGTTTAATTTTGATTAATTACATTAGGACAATGCCTGTTTTACTTAGACTACTGTTGGTAAAGGTCATTCTTTCAAAGTATATTTCTATAATCCTAACAGCTAGATGTTTTTGTAATTTCGTGACGTTGCTTTACTGTGAATGTTGATTTATTATTATTATTAATTATTGTTATTTTTACTTTTTGGATGTATCAATTAGTTATTAGTTGATGTCTCTGATGGTTAATTAGTATTTAAACTTTAATTTAGTATACAAATGTAAGTAAGACGATGGTATATAGGAGATTGGCGCATTGTAAAAGTTTCATTAGATTCTCTCAGTTGTACCCTCAGCTTTACTTACTTATTTACTTAGGAATATTGTAAGCCTAAAACTTTTAATGGTTATCATCACTAAATTGTTGATAAGTATGATGTCTCGGTATCAAGAATTACCCCGGATATATTTGACGTCCCGTAGTCTATGTTCCTTTCATTCACATTTTCTATTTTATACGTGACGGGTTTAGCTAAAAGGAAGTGCTTACCCTTCACCCGGCCTCACTTCCCTAGTGGAAATTTGTGTGTTTAACTTACTTTAACAGTTTTTACTTTACTTTTGGCATCGTGATTTGACATGGATCGGTGTTTTGAATATGTATAGAAAACTTCTTGATTTTTATTTATTCATTTAGTTATTTATTTGGTTGCTGTAGGTACTGTCAAGTATATTTAAAGAACAAACAAACCTTTCCCTGTTCAAACCAAATTCCAAAATCAAAATACACATAAAAACTTTGAAAACTGGACAATTAATTAGTAAAACACGTGAACTTCCACAAGGAAAGTGAGACCGTGTGCTCCGTGGTGGTAAACACTTTCTGTGAAGCTAGCTTCATTTGTCATGTTTTTAATCAAAATTAAAATGAAAGATACGGAACGTGGAGCTATGAGACGTCAAATTTATCCAGGGTAACATTGGAGACCGTCTAGTACTGTAAAATTCAAACTTGTATAACATGTAATAGATTTAACCACTGAGCCGGCATCTCTGCTGGTGGACATTTCTCCGAGGATATTACAAACTCAATGATTTGGGTATTATTGTCAGTAATATACTATTGTCTAAAGCTGCTTGTTATTTGAAATTCGTCAAAAACTAAGGTATACTTCCTCTAGCAAAGTATATCCTTAACTAAAAGTAAGATATATTTTGGTCCTTTGGGTATCTTTTCAACATCTTGAAAATAATTTGGTTTCAAAATTTTGGTCTGTTGATTAGGAATTGTATTCCGAAACGGCCCTGTAAAATTGAAACTGGACTTAAACGGAATTCCGCTTCATTCAGGTTGATTGTCAGATATAATTTTCACGTATTTTGCGTGTTCTACCTTTTTTTAATTGTATAAATATACCTAATCGTTAACAAATGAACATTTTATATTAGTCATATGCAAAACGGTTTTATTGGTGGTTTTGGAGAATTAGGACATCAGGTCATTGGTAGCACTACTTTGCTGACTTTATTTAATCTGTTAGTAAAAGTGTATAAACTGTTAGAGAAAACAAGATTAAAAGCTTGCGGTCAATTAGTTTTCAAGTAACGAGAGGAGAGTCTGGCTAGCATCGATCTGTCCGTCTGGTTACAATGGACAACAGACTCTTAACTAACATCAAATGTTCTTAGGGCAGCCACTTTGCCATATGGCTAGTTTTTGTTATGCAATAAATCACTTCAATTTATTTCTCTAAATTAATGATTTCTGGTTTGTTTATGATTAACTCGAGTACTGAAAACTAATATCAACGGGTTTACCCTATAAACCAAAATACAGTTCAATCATACATTTTGTGTGGAATATTTTCTTCATGATTGATGGAAAAAGTAATTATTAAAAAAAGTTCGTGATAAATTGTAAGATGAATTTATTTTCGCCGTCCGCCGTTTTGAGATAAGTTTTCTATTCAAAGTAATACAAGAAACATTTTTATTGAGTTGAACTTTTTACATTTTTGATAAATAACTTGACCTGTTAAAATTAGTTGGCTTAATATAGAAATACTAGGCCAAAGTTATTCCCATAGTTCTGATTGCAACATCCGATATGGAATAGTTTAGAAAAATGGATTAATTCCGTGACGTGTGTTGTATTTGTCCATTATTTTTCTACCATTAATTAACTGGAATCAGAATTCATTAATATAGTGTGAGATCTTGGAGGCCCCATTAATCAAACACTCCACCAAGCTTCAGTGTTATGTGTAGACACATTCCCGATAGATACACTGCTTTCAGACATATTTTGATACTAATCTAAATCAACACACTTCACTCAATTCTTATAAAGTAGATAAAAGAAAATTAAAGAATAATCACGTGGTTTTTCTGTCCTCATGTCTACGCCTGCGCGTACACAGTGATCTTCCTCTGCCCTCGTGCAGTCACAGCAACATTGGATTTACCTCCTGTACACCGATGTATTGTTTCATGTTTTCAGTAAAGGATTTTTTAAATGATTCTTATACAATGAGTCCAGGATAGAGACTAAAAGGTAAGACATTAAGATTCTTTACTTGAAATTTAAAAAATATTTTTTAAAAATATATTGCAAACATTTTATACTTTATCTTACTGCACACTTACTTACCTGTATGCATGTGATGAGTAAATCGGCGACTTAATGTATATTAATAATGTTACTTTATAAATAAATAATAAATAAATAAATATATATATAAATAAATAAATTATCATCTTAAGCTAAATTTAAAATTTAAGAAAAATAAGAACAATTTAATTTGTTTTTAAAGAAAATATTTTTTAAATAAAATATAGCTATTCTATTATAACATGAGAAGTAAAAGTTTAACATTTCAGTTTGCGTCAAATTCATGCACTGATATGTATCGCTTTTTTTAAATTTAATATAAAGAGTAAAGAGTACCAGGTATCTGAGCCGTGAATAGTACGTAAGGTTCGGTATTGTGTTTCAGGGTTGGTTCGGGATCAACTACTTGCCGAGTCTTTTCTGGATTAGGATTTAGGAATCAAGAAGTGTATTGGGATTTGTATAAGATGTAAAGTGCTACCATAGTTGTGTAGATAATCATGTATTGAGTATACTTACTTTGGTTAAATACATGTTTTGTGAGGTATTCTCAGCGTGACTTCAGATAGAAGCCCTGATATAACGCTAACCTGAACAAATGTTGTCTGCCAAACTCATTTTCTCTTCGCATGATATGTAAACTTGTTCACCGACTTGCAAGGAATTGTTTTTCTTGGATCTAAATCCTTTAACAGAATTAACAGACTATTATGCATTGGTTAATGTACAACGATTTTGTCTAAATAACTAGTATTTTCTTGTTTTTTCTTGTATCTGATCATCCTATGATACTTAACATTCAAATGCCAGCTTTTTAATATTTTTCTGTGCATCTTAAAACAATCAAGTACACAACTTTGATTTATAATAATGGGCTTGTATCGTAGTTATTCAGGGTGTCGTAGGTTAGTCGTACAAGCACTCCGGACTCGGATCGGAAAATATAATTCCTTAAAAAAATAGTTTTTAAAAACATAAACGTTACATTAGCCTTAATTTATTGTATGAATAGTAACGTAATTGATCAGTTAGGCATGTGAAGCATTGCATATGAAAGTAGCATGTGTTTGTTTCAACTTTTTGTGCTTTTTTCATATAATAATATTTGAACAAAGTATTTGATTTAAAGAGCTTCAATAGTTTGACAGCATTGATTTGGATACATTACAATTGCTGCTCAGAGAGGCTCACAATAGCTGGAGAAGCATTTTCATAAAGTTCCTTAGTCCACGTTTAAGCATTTTCATAAAGACCCGATTTCGGTTCCTCGGTCCACGTCTGTATTTTTTCTCTAACTCCCTCCTGTTACAATATCTACGATGGTGTTCTTACTTACGCCGTAAGACTACCTATCATTTGTATATATATGATCAGGTCATTACCTTTTACTATAACGGCTAACTGACTGAATGTTGTTATTACTGTATCGATGAGATACTCACAGTATGCCTGCCAAATGTACCGATGACCAGATGATTAAGGTTTACTTGTAACACTGACCACCGTAGTAAGACAGTAGCCAGTGACCATTGTATCGCCGTTAGGTCGGTCCAAGCATTTATCAGACTATGTCGATTTATCTGATAATTCTGTAAATGTGGTAAAAGATAGAAAAAGATACCTAACACATTCATTAATAACTTTGACATCTCCGACGGTTTTTCTACAGATAGCAACAGGAAGCAAGTCGGCATTGTGCCGTTAACCATTTTAACATTTTTAACACAGAGATAGTAAGTTGCAGGAACTTTTAATGCGTAGGTTGTCTCGCAGTATATTTTGGTGTAGTAATTGCATCATTAAAACAATTGAAATTTAAAGAATAAATAAAAAATAAAAACAAAAATTCCAATGAAATCACAAATCCAATGTGACAATTCGAATACTAGTAGTATATTTTTAAATGATACATTTAGAATCTAAACTTTGGGGGAGAATAGGACAGTTGTGTTTTATGCGACTTTTTCACTTATGTTGGGGTGGACAGTTCTGAGGAGGTGATGGAAATGTCATATACCATTTTTTTTAATTTAATCATAAAATACATTCAAATAATGGTAGTTGTTATTAACTACTTTTTTAATGTATATTATGATTAAATTTAAAAAATTGTATATGACAGAAACATGGATATCCAAAGAATGTCACCTACTTTTGGGGAGCGAACTTATAAACTATTTTGTACGAGTATTTGTCTTTGTTGGTCCGAATCTAGGCGGTGAGACGTAAGCCGGAGTTTTTATCCAGCCGTTTATCGTTGTCCCTGTAAGTTACAGATGTGCCTGAAATTTAGTAGACACATTTTGAACGGATATCATTTTTATTTTAAATGAACGTGTTTGAGACTCAGTCTATTGTTTAATAATTAGCAATTCTTTGCAGCAACTTTCTGAAAATCTTGAAAGAATACTAATCGCATAATGCTTAGTGGACCGACACCAAACACTTATTTAAGAAGTACTACAACAAAAAGTTTATGTTAATATACAAGTTTTTTGTCACTGTGAAATTTCCAAATGCACAAAAGAATAAGAAGACGCACATACATGTAGCTTTGCAAACAAAACACAATTACGATATACAAATTATTATTTTCTTGTCAAAAGACATACATAATGTTATTTAATTTCAAACGCGATCTTTGTCAGCTTCCTTTGTGAAACACTAGCTTTGAGTTTCAAATGTGACCTTTGTCAGCATCTTTTGCGGTACACTAAAATTAGTGTCAAATGCGACCTTTGTCAGAGTCTTTCGCGATACACTAACAGTGAGTTTTAAATGCGACCTTTGTCAGCGTCTTTTGCGCTACACTAATTCGACCTTTGTCAGCGTCTTTCGCGATACACTAACAGTGAGTTTTAAATGTGACCTTTGTCAGCGTCTTTTGCGCTACACTAATTCGACCTTTGTCAGCGTCTTTCGCGATACACTAACAGTAAAGGTTAAATGCGACCTTTATCAGCGTCTTTTGCGGTACACTAATTCGACCTTTGTCAGCGTCTTTCGCGATACACAAACAGTGAGTTTAAATGCGACCTTTGTCAGCGTCTTTTGCGCAACACTAATTCGACCTTTGTCAGCGTCTTTCGCGATACACTAACAGTAAGTGTTAAATGAGACCTTTATCAGCGTCTTTTTCGGTATACTAATTCGACCTTTGTCAGCGTCTTTCGCGATACACTAACAGTGAGTTTTAAATGCGACCTTTGTCAGCGTCTTTTGCGCTACACTAATTTGACCTTTGTCAGCGTCTTTCGCGATACACTAACAGTAAGTGTTAAATGCGACCTTTATCAGTGTCTTTTGCGGTACACTAATTTGACCTTTGTCAGCGTCTTTCGCGATACACAAACAGTGAGTTTAAATGCGACCTTTGTCAGCGTCTTTTGCGCTACACTAATTTGACCTTTGACAGCGTCTTTCGCGATACACTAACAGTAAGTTTTAAATGCGACCTTTGTCAGCGTCTTTTGCGCTACACTTATTCGACCTTTGTCAGCGTCTTTCGCGATACACAAACAGTGAGTTTAAATGCGACCTTTGTCAGCGTCTTTTGCGCTACACTAATTCGACCTTTAACAGCGTCTTTAGCGATACACTAACAGTAAGTGTTAAATGCGACCTTTGTCAGCGTCTTTTGCGCTACACTAATTCGACCTTTGTCAGCGTCTTTCGCGATACACTAACAGTAAGTTTTAAATGCGACCTTTATCAGTGTCTTTTTCGGTACACTAATTCTACCTTTGTCAGCGTCTTTCGCGATCACAAACAGTAAGTTTTAAATGCGACCTTTGTCAGCGTCTTTTGCGATACTAATTCGACCTTTGTCAGCGTCTTTCGCGATGCACTAACAGTAAGTTTAAATGCGACCTTTATCAGTGTCTTTTGCGGTACACTAATTCGACCTTTGTCAGCATCTTTCGCGATACACCAACAGTAAGTTTCAAATGCGACCTTTGTCAGCGTCTTTTGCGATACTAATTCGACCTTTGTCAGCGTCTTTCGCAATACACTAACAGTAAGTTTAAATGCGACCTTTGTCAGCGTCTTTTGCGATACACTTATTCGACCTTTGTCAGCGTCTTTCGCGATACACTAACAGTAAGTTTAAATGCGACCTTTGTCAGCGTCTTTTGCGATACACTTATTCGACCTTTGTCAGCGTCTTTCGCGAAACACTAACAGTAAGTTTAAATGCGACCTTTGTCAGCGTCTTTTGCGATACTAATTCGACCTTTGTCAGCGTCTTTCGCGATACACTAACAGTAAGTGTTAAATGAGACCTTTATCAGTGTCTTTTGCGATACACTTATTCGACCTTTGTCAGCGTCTTTCGCGATACACTAACAGTAGTTTAAATGCGACCTTTGTCAGCGTCTTTTGCGATACACTTATTCGACCTTTGTCAGCGTCTTTCGCGAAACACTAACAGTAAGTTTTAAATGCGACCTTTGTCAGCGTCTTTTTTAGTACACTAATTCGACCTTTGTCAATGTCTTTCGAGATACACAAATAGTGAGTTTCAAATGCAAACTTTGCAGGAACAGACGGTTTACATACATAAAACTCATATAGTTTAACATGATAACATTCAGAGATCTTTCAAAAGATATTTCTTTGTTGGCAAACATTTTCAGAAAGATTGCCAAAGTTCGTATTTATATAATTCTTTGGAATTATTATATAGTTTTAAAACCATAAATACTGCTTTTAATTTTCTATTTGTAGATTTAATGTCAAGTGGTGTGCATGTATTAAAAGATAAAATTCGCGTCAAAAAGTCATATCGTATAATGCATGTAATAGCAAGTATGTGTATTCCATAATAAATTTATTTGTCTGAATATTTCTTTCTTAAGAAAACATTAGGCGTTTAAAAACCAACTGTCCACGGGGGGATTTCGATTTCTGTTATTTCTCTTATAATTAAATTATCATTTGTTTTAAGAATTTTGATAGGTCAAACCTTTTCTGTTATTTTTGCATGAAAGACTTTGTTCTCAGTGACGTCATGTTATAATGGACGACGAACAGATACATTTCAATTCCTACGTCATAGTGATGCTATTTTTTACTTGCTATGGCTGTATTGCTGTTTAAATTTTTTTAAATTCTAAAAATGGAACCATAAGAACTGAATACAGCCCAACCTGCCTTAAAGGCCACATCTATATAAGGGCCACCTGTGTATAATGACCAGTAGAATTGTATCCCAGTTGTTCTTTACTCATATTATTTGAACCTGTATATAAGGACCACCTGTCCAAAAAGGCCACTTTTACTGGTTCCCTTGGGTGGCTTTTATAGAAGGTTTGACTGTACATGTATTTTTATTTAATATCAAATACTGTTTTCTTGTTGTCTGAAAAATGTTTGATAGTCAAGGGCCGTCACTAATAATGTTACACAAAAAGCTCTCCAACTGTGGTATTGTTGTGGTGTTCATCTGTTCTAGTTGATCCCTATTGGGTTTTCAGTGCATTTAATTACCTTCATAAACCAGGACGTGGCGATCTGTTTCATAATACACGTGGTGGGTGTAGCCAGCTACACAGAAAGGGCTTACCCTTCCGGAGAAGCCGACCTCACTTCTCTGGTGGAAGTCCACTTAACCAAATTTGTCAGTTTCAAAGTTGGAGCGCGCTTTCATTTAAATAATAATCGATATTCAGAGACACCGCACAATGGGGCGCGCTTTCATTTCACCATTGTTCGATGTTCAGAGACACCGCACATTGGAGCGCGCTTTCATTTAAACAATAATCGATGTTCAGAGACACCGCACATTGCAGCGCGTTTTCATTTCACCAATGATCGACGTTCGGGAAAAACGCACATTGGAACGCGCTTCCATTTCACCAGTGACCGATGTTCAGAGACACCGAACATTGGAGTGCGCTTTCATTTCACCAATGATCGTCGTTTAGAGACACAACACATCTGCGCACTTTCATTTCACGAATGGTCGGCGTTCGGAGATATCTGCGCGCTTTCATTGTCTCAATGATAGTAGCGCACTATCATTTTACATTTAAGCGCCCTATTAATTTACCGATGGTCGACGATTTGATAACATTTAATTCTATTAGCCTATTATGCATCACAAGGGTTACGAGTACGATTGTTCAGTACGGGTATTAAGTAAATAATGTCTCGTCGATTTTATGTTTTCTGTGTTGTTTTGAAGGATCTAAAACAGAACTCGGGCATCTATCGTACATTGTTTCATTTTCAGATCCCACACGGTGTAACTCATTGAATAACATCTATTGTAAGAACGAACTTATTTAGGCATTTGTTATACTGCGGTATGAGTTGAAAACATATTTTATATGTTGAATGACAGTTAGGGAATATTGAAAGATAAAACTTCAAACTTATACATGTTTCTAAAAGTTTTTGTGCTAGGATGAAGAGGAATGTCCCCGAGTTCTTAACACAAATCTGGTACAAATATGAGCAGAAATATTCCAGATATAATAACTCCTGTTAACTGTTGTAGGTGTAGCATGTTTGTCCTATGATCATTTTATAATTTTTCACAAAATTTATTTCCGATATTAAAAGATTAAAGTCTGTGTAAGTTATGGCGGGTAAGATAGTCTTGGTGTCTCTCAGGCTATCTGTATACATGCCATATTCCTATCTAATAAATGACAAACGAAACATCATTATCTTAGTATTGATTAAAAGATGAAATTAATTTAGAAATATCAAAGAGGTAAAAATTCCATATTTATTTATTGAGACGAGAAGATACACCTGTTATCAGCAGTATTATTTAACTCTATATACAAAAGATTATCAATCTCCTGCGGATTAACATGATGATATTTATCTTCGGTTATTTCAACTAATATTATATTAATTATAAGATACGATGTATTTAACAAATTTTGAAACAAGGGAAAGTAAGATCAGACGATGTCGTTGGTAATAATAGAACACAATCTTTTTGATGTGTAAAACTAAAAAATAACAAATTAATTTCTAGAACAAACTATCAAATAAAAAAAATAAAACTGAAAACCCTGTCCATGACATGATACATTTGAGAAAATTAGAAACATTGTTCTTATGATATTTTCAAGGTTCTTTGAACGTTACAAAATATACCAACAAGAAGGTTGTCGTTCTTCAAACTGAAGTCATCAATATACGATGAAAGATACCTTTTTGCTTTGTTATAAGTTTTGTTACCTTTTCTTATAAAAAATCTTCACTGAGAACTTTTGGGCTAAGTTTCAATTCAAAATTTTGAATATTTCACCAATGATCGACGTTTGGGAAAAAAACGCACATTGGAACGCGCTTTCATTTCACCAGTGACCGATGTTCAGAGACACCGCACATTGAAGTTTCAATTCAAAGTTTTGAATATAGTTCAAATTTGAAATTGCAGAACAAGCAATTCAAAATAATTCAAAACTTTGAATATATGTTGTTTCCATTGAAAATTATTAAAATAAAATTGTAATACAAAAAGTAAATTAATAGCTAAAAACCCACAATGTACCCAAAGTTTGCTGTGGTAATTAATGCACTGTTATGCATGTTAACTTCCGCTGTAATTGATTGCAGTTTCCATCCCTAATGGATTAACTGTTGGGAGGCTTGTTTTCGTACAAACCTTTATGATTAAGTAATTAAGGTTTTTTACCAGACAGAGAAGGTAATTTTAAGTACAATGATGGCCTTTGAAATGATTCACACAGCTTCCTTAGATTAGGATTAACGTTATTAGGACATTAAGTGAACCGTGACGATAAGACCACGTGTATGTGTGATAACGCATGACGGCAACGATCTGAGACTATTGTGCTTTTAACAGAATCAAATTGGAATCTGGTCCTATGCTAGCATGGTATGAAACACAGACATATGCTTTCTTCTACAGCTTTTGTAACGGTTGATGCTAGCGTACATTATGTTCGCATTATAATTAGAAGTAGTAATACCGAGTGCTTGGAGAAAGAACAGACACTACCCACTTTGAAGTCTTGGGTCAGACACGATCGGGGTTCGAACCCACGGCCTCCCGCTAACGGAGCGAGCACTCTACAAACAGAGCTACCCAAGTGGTTCCTTGACACAGCGAGATTTCTCGTTCCTAATCTATACTTTAAACAAAAGATTAAATATATGTCTTTTTAACAGCTGGCATCTCGATATACGTTAAATAATTTTAATAGGACTTCCAATGCAGACCATAGAGAGAAATGCAAAACAAATAAAAAAATGAAAAATATAATAAAAAAACATGCATAATGTTTTCCAATTTCTCTATATTTCTAAAACGTCAATTCTGTGTTCCATATGTATAAAACATGCATGTATTAATTAACAGGATATATAATTTACTTGTTTTCTAATCGCCGATGATCTAGATCTCCTGGATAATCCCAGTAATACCTACCTACCTACATCAGTTAAGACACTTTGTCTTTATAATTCAATCAAAACCTGCAAAAACACCAGATCTAGGCCGTTCAATTTCATTTAACATAAGGTTACCTTGGGTCGTGATTCTGGTGACCCCCTGCAGGCAGAATTAGCTCGTTTATGTACCTGATTACGGTGAAGGAGGAGGAGAAGTCGTTCTTCGTTAGTATGTTATACTGATGCTTGTTAAAACACTCATCATCAACACGCATTGCACTGTCTACACTCGCTATCTCTTTTATGACCACATATGAATTATATTTCTCTCTCGTCTGGGCCATAACTCTTTTGTGTAGAGGTTCTTGTAGAATTATATTACCCTGTTTACATCCGATTTACCATGAAATACATTTACTGCTCAACCAATAAACTATTATAGTAAATTAGAGAAAATGCAATTTTCAAATTGATACCAGTATTGTAGTCGAGTGAGTTATATTGGGACTTATAGAGTTAGTCATTTGGTAAGTGTAATTGTGTGTATAAGTTTTAGTACTGATTGTAAGTCATTTGTCATTTACTACTCTTAATACTATCGTTATGTTTGTATTTATATAGTTCATTAGTCCTCATGTGTAATTGTTACTCATCAAGAAAATCAATTATAATGCTCTCACTGATAGACAGAACCTAACCTCTGAAAGAACAGGTTTGTATCCAGAATTTATGTTTAATGATATATTACTATGTTTTTGTCATATACCATTTTTGAAAGCATTTCATGATTAAACTCCAAAAATGGTTTTTGGCATTTTTATTCCTGGTAAAATCGATTTTTGGAATTATATATTATACCAATTTTAATTTTACAGCAATAGATGACCGTTTCGGAATACGATTCCTCATCAGTAGTGCTTGGACCAAAATTGTGAAACCAAAATTTCCCCTTATGGTAAAAATACCCAAAGAAATAAATTGTACATGTATTTAGATTTTAGAGAAAATCTTCCAAAAAGACACGTTTTTTTTAAGCAAATTGGTGAAAATATACTTTAAAAAGAACTATATTGTCACAAATTTCTGGACATGGATTAGTATGTGCTGTTCGGTCGTCCTAAGTGACTATACAAAGAAGCATTTTGCAAAGTACGACGGACCTTCTAGATATGAATATGAGCGTTTTTTTGTTTTGCTAAATGCATTTCGAAAGAAAGCTCATCAAGGCCGTCAGAACGTTTTGTGGCCGACATCACAGTACTGTTGTTAAGCATGATGTCTATGTGCCTAGGATTGATCTGGATATATTTGAAGCCCCCTAGTTCCATGTTCCTTTTCTCCTTTTCTGGATTTTAATTCGGACATGGATTCGCATGTTTGTTTTTGATTGTATAGATACAAAGTGCGCTTGATATATGACACTGTAATGGAAAAAATATCTGTTTGATATGCATCCAAATTTCAAAAGTAAGAATTTAACATTAAAACATCAGAACGGCAGACAAAAGAAAATCGTAAAATCACACATATGTTTAAATACATTTCCAAAATTTTTACACATGTTTTAGACGTCAGTTAAACAACTGATATCGTTTGATCCTTGTATCAGTCGTCTCCAAACTGAAGACGATTGATGGATCATTTCTTATAAGATGCCAAATTGTGACAGTAGTATCCATTATACAGCAGATATTACTTACACGCGCGCTAGGTTGCCGTAACTAAATTATATAAACACACAGCACGTGCTTGCACTACAAGTACCTATGCACCATATGATATTTTACAACATTTCTCCAGTCGCATAAAAAGTCAATAGATTCACCATGACGTCACTTCTATGTAAAATTTTTAGTATTGCTTGCTTGCTGGCATCTTTATAAATTCGAAGACGGTTTACATTTTTTGATGCTATTGTCATTTGTCATGTGCTAAATTTTAATGCAATTTTTACTAGAAATTCAAAATCAGCACATGACACTATTGCTCATTTTTCATACTGCCTTTAAATTTGTTACAAAACCAAAACACAAAAAATTATATCACCAGTATTGAATATTGCAATAAAAGTAAGATATATCTTCTTGTACAGTGCTTGTCATGGTGCACCATTGATTCATTAGTATAAACACCTTCTATTCAAATTGTCATATACCATTTTTTGAATGTATTTTATGATTAAATTCAAAAAATGTATACTGACAAAATGAAAAACAAACATACTGATCCATGTCCGAATCACTGTAGTAAAAACTTTGAAACTGACAAATTAGAGTTAACACGTGAACTTCCACCAGGGAACTGAGGTCGGGTGCTCCGGAAGTGTAAACACCTCCTGTTTAGCTAGCTACACCTGCCACGTATGTAATCAAAATTGAGACGTCCAATATAAACAGGGCAAACTTAGACAAAAAGACATTATACTTATCAACATTATTGTGATGACGTTCATGAAACTTCTTAGGGCCCTGATAAGCGTAAATAACATTTTTAAAAATAAATTTGAACTAAAAATAAAACATGCTGATTACTCAACTTTTAATACATAGAAAAAAAATCTGTAGAAAACAAACACATATCTTAAATATATATTAAATACATCTGTGCGATCAATATGATAATTTATTATTAGGAGTTCATGCAATGATAATATATTAAGTCATAACGAGGTACGGCGATCTTCACTTAGCGTCATTATAATATATCTCTATTGTACCCGTCATTGAAACCAGTCTGTTGATTTACATGAGAAGGTGCACCTATGTCATTCATTTTGTTTATTTTGCACATTATGAGTTTGTTTATTACATTCCTTTTGTTACTCTTAACAAACATTTTTGTCATTACTGCACATTGTGTGGTTGTTTACGAGCTTTCCATTGTTCCTCTTAACAAATTTTATTGTCATCTCTCGTGTTTACTCAGCTACAGTGAAATTACTTGACAAAACTATACCACGTAATTATCCCTGGGTGTTTGGCCTTGCCGTAAATACAGGGAATTACTATTTATAAAATAGTATTTTAGGCAATGTGGAGCATTGGTATTCCGCATTTAAAAACCAATGCTGTCCTTTCGTGAATAAAACATATCTTAATTTCACAACTTGGATCTTGAAATATGTTTTAATAAATGGTAATTGAAATTTATGTTCGCTTAATTTATTGAAAGACGTTTTAAAATCATAAAAATAGACACAGACAGATACTAATGACTTTATTTTAATTAGACATAATTATAATTATAAACTGTTACAAGTCTGGGTCACTTATCTATTTCAATTTTCAAGGTTGAACTGTGAAGCCTACAAAGGCTTAGCACAGCTGCTTATTTCATTAAATGCCGTTACCCGTTAATTGCTTGCACCTCTTAGTATTTCGTCACGACGTTTGGTAGATTGGACACACACGAATGCAAATTGTGAACAATAGGTATCTGGTATATGCGAATACAACAAATACCAAACATTTGTTATTTTGTGATTAAGATCTTTGAACTTGCAAAGGATTTCCTTGCATGCAACATAGACAACTTTGATGAATGGTTGCTACAATTGCATTACTGCATTGCAACATCTCTAAAAGAGACATGGGTCGAAATAGGACTTAAATCATCGATGTGTTTCTACTAATAATAATATATAAGAACAATGTGTTATTCGCAAACATGTTGATATGGTGAAAAATGAAATGTGTCCAAAAGCTATTGTTCTTTTACGAAAGGTCAAGGTAAACACGATGTTCTTAGTTCTATCGATTGCATTTCTAATTATTCTGCAAGGCTACTTTAAAAAGCACCATGGATTGCGCTAATCCACATTGAAGATTTCGTGTTGACCAACTCGATGAAAACCTCGAATAAAGCCAGGAATAATACATAATAAGATTCATGTTTCGGGTCCACCAAACGTATATTAAACCCTTTGTATACTCCCACAAACTAGTTTGAGGTGGTATATAGGAATCACCATGTATGTCTGTCTGTCCGTCCGTCTGTTGTATCAGTGTAAAATCCTTACCGGACCCTTTCTCACAATTGCTTTGGACGTCTGACGGCCCGAAGATGTGTCATTACCTTCAACCAAGGTCAAGGTCGCGGGAAACAAATGTTGGTGCGGGGGTATTTGGCTCTCAAGAGACAGTTCTAGTTTATTAAGTATTTATTATATCAAGCGCTTGCTTTTGTGGTTAATTTGAATTACGTCGGACTGTTGTGCCAAAACTTAAGAACCGTGAAACATCGCACTGATTTTGATTTCTTTCATTTGTTATGATGTAACGTTTCAACAATATGTCAAGATTAAGAACAAGAGCTTTCAGTATAATGTTAAATACACTCTTACAGTACACGGATGTGTTTCTTTTACACATGTAGTAAATAAGGTCATATTTACGTTAATTGTAAGCAGATCTTTAATTGTTTATATACAATGATGACGTATTAGGCGTCAGTAATTTTACTATATACCTGCCCCAACGCCACATGACATAGACGGTTCTGAGGTCAATCCGGTTTGAAGTCTGGTCCACAACCTGATTATGGTTTAGTTTGTTTATTTCATTGCATCGTGTAAACCTATTGCACTTAAGACACTTTGAAGTTTCATTGCTTCCAGCTTGTTGCTGAATTGTCAAACATTAGTTTGTTAAATACAACCACCAGTTAATACAATCAGTTTGTAGACTGGACAGTTATGATTTCATTGACGATGTTTGGCATCCGTCCATATAGGAATTAACACAAGACAAGTAAATGCGCATTTTGTATTTGTAAATTACAACAATTTAAATGATTTGTATTTGTGATGATGAAACAATGATTTAACTGAAACTGACAATGCACTGTTTAAACCTAGACTTATTTCGTATACAAATAAACCTGTGGTGATGGTATGCATGTAATTAAATTTTGCAGTGATATATCATCGGTATGTGGTCAGAATAAACCTCTGTAAGAGCATAAACAGTGTGAGACGTAATGGTCATGTTAATGTTGTCACTGTTGTCGTCATCGTCTGAATTGTTGCTAATATTTTCGTTTTTCTCTCATAACTCTTCTTATCATCCGCGGTGTATTTTATCTTATTTTTTTAATTTTGTATTTAGCCTTTTTTTATGATTCCGACACAGAGATATATTATGCACAAATTTCTTGGGATGGCTTAAATTCTAGGGGTGCCATCAGCGCAATAAGGCATGATCATTTCTCTTAACGGGCTGTGAGTAAATTCTAGTGACCTCCCTTCCTTACATTGGCAATATCATTGTCATAATTCTTAAGAACATATTTTAATAATTCTAGACAACATTCATCAAAACTATAGCTAAATACCACGTAATTGGAAGTAATCAGAACAACTTAAAAATCCACACCGAATGATAAAAAGCCGAATATTTAAACAATTCAATTTGTTTATAATATTATGAACACCCCCTGTTTTTGACATGCACCGGTCATAGTGACAAACTGGTATACAGTACTGTAACTCAATTACATTTAAATAGTGGAAACAGTGGACTCTAAATACTTGTTACACACTTTGGAAGTTTGGTCTTTCTTGAAGACTTGACCAAACTTATTTTTATCTATACATGTACAGTACGAGCACAATACAGACCTGTAGAAAGTTTAACATTGAGCTGACTAAAACAGTCCAAGTTCAGCTGCCGAATGGATAGCTATTGACAAAGAAGCTGCAGAGAGTTAGATAGCTGCCAAAAAGTTGTCGAGAAATAGCTAACGAGGGCCGAGATGAAATGCCGATTCTGCGACAATTCGTTAGCTTAGTGTTAAACTTTCGACAGATTTGTACTGTAATTAAAACATGGAGTTTTGAGAGATAAGAAAGTTTAGATGACAATCCTATATATATAAGTTTGAGCTATCAAAATGAAATGTACACCAATGTAGGTGTTATGTTGTAATTGACTTGTATAGATCGGTAAATTTACAGGCAGGTATGCAGATCTAGTCTAAACTCTGTCTTTTTGTTATATAACAGACGCTGTCTGCGATTTATTTTCATACATTTTAATTCTATTTCAGAATGTGTGATGTTAAACCTGCCAAAGTCATTTCCAAACTTAAGGATGTTAAGAGTTCTTGTGAGTATATCTTAATATAAATAGATTTATTTCTTAACATCAATTCTATA
The DNA here is from genome assembly GCA_021292105.1 of Anadara kagoshimensis. Classification (NCBI taxonomy): domain Eukaryota; kingdom Metazoa; phylum Mollusca; class Bivalvia; order Arcoida; family Arcidae; genus Anadara; species Anadara kagoshimensis. The sequence goes on from CM037861.1 coordinate 25,782,229, forward strand.
TTTATTACACTTCCTTTGATCGTTAAAGAAGTACTCCACTGCTGATCCAAATCCATTGTCGTATCGAGCATCGTACATGACGTTAATCACTTTCGATATTTAATCCACCGTTTGATCACAGTTAATTGAGTTTCAAATCATAGCCATGTATTCCAGATTTGATGATGGACCAGGGTGTGGTGTTGTTGGGACATGATATCACAAAAGATAACAATGATCTATGAATTAGACGCTTTGTCATAGAAACACTATTTTATTACAATTTCGATTTTTTTTTAAAATCCATGTTAACATGCCATATATTTAGTATTTTGGTATTTAATTATACTCATACGTATCAATATGTACTACTTCATGCTCTTCCATGAAAATGCTTAAATTGTACTTTTGTCATGTGTTATTTGTTTATTTATTTATTTATTATAAAATAGTCAAAAATTAGCAATTGTAGTGTGCTAATTTTGAAAACTTTATTTCGTTAAAAAATGAATCAGTACATGACGTATTTTTGAATTAGAACACAAGTTTATCAGTCATGTACATGTATAGTGTTTCTGTTGTCTTATTGTAAAAATGTACGAGCGTAAAGTTGAAATGGACAAAGATTTATAAATGTTTTTGCCAAACTTGAAACATATCCTGTTGTCTTATCAAGTGTTTAATACCAACAAATAGGTTCAGCACTTTAATATCAGTTCATTTGTTCTCTTTTAGTACTATTGGATAGCGTTATGAAGCCCAAGTAAAATGGATTTTAACATTGCCATAGTATCTTCCGCATGAATGTTTCATCTTTTAGACATTAAGCCAGTCTAATCATACAAACAAAGCTTCTTTTCCACCATTTAGAGCCGTCAATATCAGTTAGATTTATACTTTTGTCATGTGCTACTTTTGAATTTTTATGAAATAATACATTCAAAAGAACCTGATGTGCTACTTTTGAATGTATAATTTCATAAAAATTCAAAAGTAGCACATGACACTTTTTATAAAAACGATTTTTGTGTGGAAAATTTTTTTAAAAAAAACAGTTTATATATATATATAGTAAATATATACATCACAAACGTATATTTTATTTATATTTGGATATAAAATCACCTGATACAGTGTATAAAGGGCTGATTTATGACAACATACCTTTAATACCTTCTAATTGCTCGGCATCGTAAAGACATCAATCTCAGCGTAAACTATACACATATCATCAACGCGGTAAAACTAAATATAAGCCCCTGACTCTGCCTGAGTTGACAGTTACAACATATTTGTTTCATCTTTTTGTTACTGAGTAACTAAGGCCATCTATAATTTATATAGCGTTGACAGCTCATCCCTTTGTTACGACAATTTTACACCACAAACGATCAACACTTTACCACACTGCAACTTGTGTAAAGGTTTTTTATTGTTGTTTTATTTTTTATCGCACTTAAAGCTCATTGTTCCATGCATACCACTTATGTTGATGACTATTATTAAAATAGATGTATTTTTGCGGCTTTCCGCAAAATGTGCAAATCTCATTTCATCTTCCTTCCTGATTTTCACGTATAAAGTACAGAGATATAAATAGGATATACATTGTTTTATGTTTCGCTTGGTTTTAAGGACGATTTTTATTAGCATATTGTTTAATGATTTGTTTGGTGCATACTTTGAAAATCTGCATTCCAAACTTGTTTCCTCGTTAAAAGATGTTTATTTGGCTGCCAATCGTCCTTACAAAAGGTTTTTGGCAGCATCATTACTTTCTGAATGACATCGATCAATAAAATTACAAGTGCACTGTTCATGTAGTTTGTTACGGATTAAAGACAGCAGAAAAAACTGCATATTTTACTTATACTTTGTAATTAAGCTTAGTAGTTAGTATCCTGGATTGCATTACTTGTGACATTGTGTTTCAAAGAGCTTTCTTGAAGAACTCATTGTAGTGAACTAAATGAATACCTCCAATTAAACGTGAAACGGCATAGTTTAGTATACATTTAGGGGTTTGGGTTAATTTTATCATTCACGTCATGCTATTTACTACATTAAAAATCTGATTGACTGGGGTGCAAGATTGGCACAAGTAGATTTGACACAAGTATATGTTTATTCATTCCGCTATTTACCAGTAAATTAAAACTACCCCCTTTTATTTCAAAATCTATCGATCATTTTCTAAATTTCGAGAAACTATTTAAACAATGAAGATTTTTAGCAATGATAATTGATGGCCTCTGAAGATTTGATTTTATTTAAATGAAATTCTTATGAGTTTGTTATTAATATATCCAAGTTGTTGCACATAATTCTTTGCAACCGATGGTTCTGCTTTGAAGAGTTTCATTTGTAGATTGTAAACCACACATTTCATTTTATCTATCCAGACATGTCATGCAATTATCTAATGGGCTTTTTATGCTTTAATATGTTGTGTGTAATATCTGGGAGTTCCTGTACAATTGCAAGGCAAGAAGCATTTGAAAAACATGGTGGTCTAGCGTGGATCATTTGGATTCTTCATTTTCTACTTGTGATGTATACTATACTTTTAATCAATAATTTGACGTTTTTGAAATATTGTTCTAAGTAAAACGACACGTTTTACAAAAAGACACTTATTGCAAAAGAAACCCACCTATCCTCTTCGTTCCTGGTGGGACATAAAGCCACAACTAGTTGCCTCCACTTCACCCTTTCCTTTGCCATTCTTTGTGCCTGACCCCAGGATAGTCCAAGGTCTTCCAGCAAAAGACACATTGGTGAAAAATGAAACTTTCTTGCCCATTGTCCGTTTCTAGGACTAGCTAGTACAGGCGTGCTGTAACCTTTTATTGCCATATCGTATGAAAAGGCAAAAATATATTCGTTCACAGCGAATTTATGTTTATTTATGAGTTACGAAAAATATCAAATATTAAATATCTAAAATGAAAATAAAAAATTAATTTTGCGGTTTTGCTATTTGCTCGCAAAAAGTCCGAGCATTACAATAAAAAGGTTATTCTTGTCCCTCCGAGCAGAATTTTTAACAAAGTCATATCAGTGTGTGACACAGAAATTGCAGTACACGAGAAACGAAATATTTTCGTTTTCTTTATAAAAAGTAATATCGTGGCAACCGGGCATGTCACTAAGTCATATTTCTTATTTTTTGTAAAGATTTATCGCCGATGTCCAAATTCAAAAGAATAGGTTAACCGAGCGCAACGCATTCAAAACTATAAATATCCGTAATAAGAGTTACACGCACTGTGAGAACTTGTAATTTTCTGACTAATTTGAGGGCTATACTATTTCTTTCTAATACAAAATAATGTAATTTAAGTTTTTCTGAATCATACGCATGGAAATAAGGCAGATATGAATTGATAATGCTTATAACTAACCCGTTGGGTATGATAATTCAGCCAGTGTATGTAGCTGATTGTCAAACCAACTTAAAATGTAATAATTCCTGCTATTGATTTACTTGTCCCTGATGATTTGGACAATTGTAAAACTAATTAACCCGAACTGTTCAATTGTTCGACCTCTGCTCACCTATGACATTGCGTTTCTTATAAAAAGCAGACGATATAATCGATAACGTCTGCTACCAGAATTTTTGATGAACACAAACACGCACAATCTGGAGTTGGAAGACGTAGACGGGTACAAAGTTCGGTTTCCGTGGTCAAAATTTCCTCCTAGCTCATTATGCATTCTGTAACATGAATTTTTGAATAGGAGCGCGTTAATTCATTTGGAGATATCAATGCCTCACGCCACAATAATAGATTTGGCGCACCATTAAGAGGTATAACTATTTCATTTATTTCAAGCACCAGTGAGAATTCTTATCCCGCGGTCATATATATACCTCAAATTTACTATTTATATTATGATGTACAGTCATTCTAACGATATATACTTAACATATACGCTATTACCAATGGTTTAAGTGTTAAGAAAATTATGATCAGTAGAAGAAGATTGGGTCGCTTAAATAAATCAAGTCATACACTTATATGACGGCTGCAGGTTCAACATGCAGTATTAAGAAAAAGGAGAATTTTATATTTTAATATTTAAATGCGTGAAATTGTGTGTGAATGTATTTTGTGAAATGTAGTGAATCGTAAATTTTTTTTATGAAGAATTTTACAAATGTTTCAACTGATTAAAATTTCGTTTGGTTAAAAATTATGGATGATAAAATATGGCACGCAATTCTAACTCTGGATTCCTCGGAATATAATGGAACTCGGTCGGTAACAAGATGACCTGGATACCGCCTGCTTGTATAAAAGTACATCTATCACTTATTTTTAATTGAAATTTAAGTATTAACTGTTTTTTAATTTTTAATTTTAATTTTTTTTTCTTCATTTTTTTAATGAGAAACTTTTTTACTTTCAGATTGGCAAAAACCACTACTAATATTTATTTAAATTATTTATTTTCATTATTTTTAAAAATTTGGTATGCATTTATTGCCAAATTATCAAAATTTCGTTTAATTTTCGGAACGAAAAGAGTATTGAGATTTTTTCCCTATATATATTTTGGTCCTTTGGGTGCATTTTCTAATCTTGAAAAACATATTAGTTTCAAAATTTTTTGTCCAAGGTCTATTGATGAGGAATTGTATTCCGAAACGGTCGTCTAGTGCTGTAAAATTAACACTGGTATCATTTGTGATATATCCTTTTGGGTAGAAAGAGAGTAAACAATTAGATACAAGTGCACATTTTGGGGGAAAAAAGTTTTCACAAACTTGATTTTTCTGCACCAATCTAACACAAACGAAAAATAAATAATGTCATAAAAATTATCATAATAAATAAATAAAAATTGACGACGGAGAAATACACATCTACATAGTACAGAGAAAAAACGATAAAAATGATGACTAAACAGCCAACTTATAAATCTATCATAAAATTTTGAATTTAATCTCCTAGATGAGTAAAGAAAGGTTGAACATTTTATGGTACGGCTATCACCTTGGCCTGTGTAATTAAATTCTTCTAGCATCGCTGTATTTCCCCGATCACCTAAATCCATTATATTCTAATATAAATATCATCAGGAATAGAAGATTTTAATTCGCTCTTATAGCTTTTATAGTAAAGTTACGACTTCAAAGATTTGCTGCACAATTGCTCACAGGAATTAGAAATTCTCTCTCTCTCTCTCTCTCTCTCTCTCTCTCTCTCTCTCTCTCTCTCTCTCTTGTAAAGTGTATCATTTATTTCAGTCTCTGCTTTATATGGATAGGTTTCGGATTCGGTAAAAGACGAAATGACACGAACTTGACAAACTCAAAAACAATTATAAATACTGCTCACTGTAAAAAAGTTTTTTTATGAAATTTGCAACGCAACGAAAACTTCTTTTGAGTCTCACAGTTGAATATTCAGTGGAACTTTTTTGTCTGTAAAGTAATAATAGTCTCCGAAGAGGTTAACGGATTGGCTTACCGGAATTTAATTTCTTTGTCACCAAATCGGTAGCATTGTAAATGAAGCCGAGATCAGATAACTGTTATCATTAAGACTAAACACCCCCATCCATCATAGAGTGGGTATTTACAACACAAAAGACAAAACGCAAAGGTGGTCCCACGAAATTTTAAGGTGTAATCCTTAAATTTAATATTAAACCAGCCTTATACCCATGCCAGGGAACGAAAAATCAAATTACTGTTTTAGAAGAATTAAGCAACAATAGCTCCACAGATTTACTCACGTCTTGATGGTGTGTTAGATGTTTATTGTAGGCGGTGGTTAATTGTCTGGTGTTTAAGTGTTAATGTCTCAAAGTTTAATTTAACCATCTAATTAATATACTTTACATTAGCTATATAATTCGACAGACAAGCCCGAGTATGGTAATTGATGGTATTTAAAACTATCACCACTACGCGTCATTTCTGGACTGATTTTATTATGAATTCACCTTATTAGAATAATAATCTCGGTTATGTACCAGCGGCGACGGCCTGCTTCGTTCCACCACCTCAGTCTTGTAATCTGACTTACAATTGCACATTATATGTATTATGTAAGTTTTCTCTGTCTAAATACATTTTCCCGAACAAAAAATACTATTACTGTTACAAATTATGAAAACGCCTTTAAAACTATATCTTGAAAGTTGCCATAAAAGTCCATTGGTTATTCCCTTCTTTGAGATCCCATGATTTCTGTTAACCAATTCTACCACTCATTGCAAGTTCAGCAGAATTCTCAGGTCTGTAAATATATAATGTTGATATTAAGGACAGACTACTATAAAGAAAAAACATAGATAAGTCAACCAGGAAATGTCATGTCAACTAGTAACTAGAAGATGACACATTAGAAATTTACATCTAAATTGTTCCACTTTCTAACTCCTGGTGCTATTGTCGCATTTCAGTACTGTGTTCCACTTTCTAACTCCTGGTGCTATTGTCAAATTCCAGTACTGTGTTCCACTTTCTAACTCCTGGTGCTATTGTCGCATTTCAGTACTGTGTTCCACTTTCTAACTCCTGGTGCTATTGTCAAATTCCAGTACTGTGTTCCACTTTCTAATTCCTGGTGCTATTGTTAAATTCCAGTACTGTGTTCCACTTTCTAACTCCTGGTGTTATTGTCAAATTCCAGTACTGTGTTCCACTTTCTAACTCCTGGTGTTATTGTCAAATTCCAGTACTGTGTTCCACTTTCTAATTCCTGGTGCTATTGTTAAATTCCAGTACTGTGTTACACTTTCTAACTCCTGGTGTTATTGTCAAATTCCAGTACTGTGTTCCACTTTCTAACTCCTGGTGCTATTGTCAAATTCCAGTACTGTGTTCCACTTTCTAACTCCTGGTGCTATTGTAAAATTCCAGTACTGTGTTCCACTTTCTAACCCCTGGTGCTATTGTCACATTCCAGTACTGTGTTCCACTTTCTAACTCCTTGTGCTATTGTCGCATTTCAGTACTGTTCTCCACTTTCTAACTCCTGGTGCTATTGTCGCATTTCAGTACTGTGTTCCACTTTCTAACTCCTGGTGCTATTGTCGCATTTCAGTACTGTGTTCCACTTTCTAACTCCTGGTGCTATTGTCGCATTTCAGTACTGTGTTCCACTTTCTAACTCCTGGTGCTATTGTCGCATTTCAGTACTGTGTTCCACTTTCTAACTCCTGGTGCTATTGTCATTCAGTACTGTGTTCCACTTTCTAACTCCTGGTGCTATTGTCAAATTCCAGTACTGTGTTCCACTTTCTAACCCCTGGTGCTATTGTCAAATTCCAGTACTGTGTTCCACTTTCTAACCCCTGGTGCTATTGTCAAATTCCAGTACTGTGTTCCACTTTCTAACCCTGGTGCTATTGTCATTCAGTACTGTGTTCCACTTTCTAACTCCTGGTGCTATTGTCGCATTTCAGTACTGTGTTCCACTTTCTAACCCCTGGTGCTATTGTCAAATTCCAGTACTGTGTTCCACTTTCTAACCCCTGGTGCTATTGTCATTCCAGTACTGTGTTCCACTTTCTAACCCTGGTGCTATTGTCGCATTCCAGTACTGTGTTCCACTTTCTAATCCTGGTGCTATTGTCATCAGTACTGTCTTCCACTTTCTAACTCCTGGTGCTATTGTCGCATTTCAGTACTGTCTTCCACTTTCTAACTCCTGGTGCTATTGTCGCATTTCAGTACTGTCTTCCACTTTCTAACTCCTGGTGCTATTGTCGCATTTCAGTACTGTGTTCCACTTTCTAACTCCTGGTGCTATTGTCGCATTCCAGTACTGTGTTCTACTTTTTAACTCCTGGTGCTATTGTCGCATTCCAGTAATTGTTTAAATAGACAAATGTCATTAGGAAATGGATTTTGGTTTGTTCTAGTGTAACGTTGTTGTGGTGAATTTTGGTGCATCCTCCTTCTGTTATCTTGGCGGTTGACCTGACCCGATCGACGATAATGTTCCCAAAATGTATCACCACAATCATATCCAAAACAACATCTTCGGTACATTTCATGCGTACTCTTGGTTGCTCTTGCTGTTACTTGTTCAATACATTTTGTTCTCAAATAAGGTGCCATTTCTAGATTTCAGTGCAAGATACAGACCTGTCAAAATTTTATCAATGAGCTAGCAAAAGAAAAGAAGTCGATGGCTACCGAATGATCTAAGTATAGATAACTAGTGGCAAGAAAGCTACTGATAGATAGATGACAGCTAGCGAAAAGCTGTCAAAGGATAGCTGATGAGGAGTCATAGTTAGCTGCCGACTCGGCACTAATTCATTAGCTTAGTGTTAACCTTTTGACGGGTCTGTACTGCAGATCTACAATTTAATCCACCTACTTGTTCATTTGTTATAAGAGTTGATTGCACTAATGAACCATTTTTAAAATTTATTATTTTAAATACAAAATGTGCATTAGATGTATCGATTGGCACTTGGATCACCACACAGACTGTGATTACTCTAAAGTTTGGAGAAGTATTACCCGGTAATCGGTCTATAATCCACCGTCAATCACACTGATCCATTACTATCTTAGAATGAAACTTTTTCATTTGATCAATATTTAAAAACCACGCAAACGGAACAAAAATTAGTTGTATAATATGCCGTCAGACGATAAGTCAGCAATGCAAAATATGACAGGATTGTCAAAACGCCTTTTATATGGAATTTTGATGTATAATCAGAATGGTTAAATAGCAAAAGGCGACATATTTAAATTATGTGCACTCTGATTTTTAAACCACTGCAATAGCGCAGTTGATAGAGTGCTTGCTCCATATGTAGGAGATCGTGGGTTCGAACCCCGGCCTTTTCTAACAAAGACTTGAAAATAGGTAATGTTCTTTCTTCAAGCGCTCTGCAGTCACAGGGGTCCTTCGGCAGAAGGCCGATGTCCCGTGTCAAGGCAGGCGTGGCACGTAAAAGAGCCCTCCTTGCACATTGCTCCGAGCCCACTGCAAAGGTCAGTTTTTGCCACTTCACTTATACCTGGTGACGTCTTGATATAAGTGAAATATTATTGAATGAGACGTAAACATCATTTGATTAATCAATCAATCAATCTGATTTTTAAAATCTGTAATATTGTAATTTTGTTCTTTTCGGGAAAATCTTCCAGATTGATTTAACGAAACGAAACGAATGGTTAACTAATGTTCAGTAAGTTGGCGTAATGAACGCTGATGGGATATATTGTCGCTGAATAAATTTACATTTTTATCAAATAAGTTGTGAAAATGTTTTTTATACTCATCACCATTATCGCCATCACTAACTTTGATTTAAATCCTCAAAAATCGGTGATAATGAACCATTAAAGGTAATCCATTGTGACTAAATGTCTTGTTAGAGGAGGACCCAAGTGCTGATCTACATATCATTTATAGTACTTCTTTCTTCCAATTTTATATTGTTTTATACTGGAAAGAAATGATGGAATATCTGTGTTTTTTCTAGCAAAAAGATGTGAGTTATCAATTTGATTATGAGTAAAGCCACTTAGGACTTTGTCTTTATTATTGAAGCAAAGGTTTTGGTCATGGGTTGCTAACTGCATTATGCTGCTTTCAGCTTGCAATCAAAAGGAACGGCTTTTTCGTCGTGTCCAGTTTGCAATGGATTCAACAATTTCATCCTGCACAGCTTGTTGTGGATAGGGATGGTAACGCGTTTTTTTGTTTCATTTATATCTCAATGGACACAGAACTCTCACACCGACTCTGACCGGTAGACGACAGTGATGGTTTAATACTCTAAACCTGCTGTGTTTGGATTGCAACCAACATTAGTCATTGATGTGTGATAGTTATATGTTGTATTGGGCAATGGTAGGTTTTGGATACGACCAAGAATGAACATTTAGAGTGCATTTTTATCAAAAGTAAACTTAATTTCAATACTGAAATGATGTTCCGTCTTTTTTGCTTTTATATCTTGCCGTATGTTCCTTCCTCTTTGCCTATTTTATCTTTGTTTAGCCGTTTGTCCTATTGTCTTTGTCTATACACCCTCTGTTTGATGACGCCGTTTTCTCGCCGTATATAGGTATGCCTTTAATTTTATCCATTGTTTTGTCCTAATTTTTACATGCTATCCGTCAAAAGTAAAAATCAGAAATGATCATTACTCATCATTGCATCTGATTGTTGAGAAACTCAAAATGACTTTGCAACAAAATTGCTGGCATGCACACTTGTATGTTCCCTACGTAAATGACCACATGTATAACGTCCACATTTTAAGATAAAGTTTAAGTAGGATTTTAAGACTTTATGGATATTTCTCTGACTGACATTTATTGTTAATTCCGTGTATTTCAAATAAACTTCCTTCATCTTTGACAGCTATGACAATTTAACTGCAATATGAAGTCATCTTATGTGAAATCATCTAATGCATCAACTCTTCAGCATTTTACAGCTTACGTCTTTCCCCGCCTATGGAATGACTCAGCTTTTAAACTCCTTTACACTTTTACACAGTTAAGACCTTGTCTTGGAGTCCCATTCCGAACTTTAGTCCGGTTATTATATAAGAACCTCGGAATACTAATACATTTTAAGGTCATTTCATTGTTCGAATTTTTCGAATAATGTACCAATGTCACCATTTTATGATTCCTATTTCAAGTATAATTTGAACATTTTAAAGCCCGCGTTACACTGTCCCGAAATATTGACAACCAATGACCACATGAAAATGAAATCGATCTGATCGTGAAACCTTCGGCTATTCGTAATGGCATCATTAATCATCGTATGGCCGCCTCTTCATTTTTTCAGACTTAGGTAGCAAAATCGTGAGCGATGACAAAATCTTTGGCATGTAAAAAAATTGAAAAGGACCATGCAACATTTACTCAAATACAAGCAAAATTCTTATTTTTCAAATTCTTTAACTTAAAACTTTTTCCAAACTTTTATGCGCCCGTTTCGCTATGCAAAAAAGGATTAATTTTTTAATTTGAAAAAAGTACTATTTTGCCGCCATAAAAACTTCGCCGTTTTCAATTTGGTACTTCAAACCAAAACTTCAAAATAGTATCTTGCTTGGTTAATAAAATAATATACATTGCCTAGTAATGACATTTGTATTTGAAATATGTTGGTGTGCTATTTTTTTTAATTAGTTTTAATCCCCGAGTTCAGATTTAACGTCACAACTTACGCCATACAATATCAGTCATACAAGAAATTAATGTCAATTTTTTTCAAGAAAAAAATACATACAGGACATAACTAAAACCAAAACAATGATATTTGATAATGAAAGTCGTAATAAAAAACATGATAATTGTTTGAAAACAAACATTCAAAGTATTTGTATGTTGTGAGGTATTGACCGTTTTCAGAGAAGTTTGTGGTATTTTGAAAACTTTTTTATTAAAATAAAAACAGCATTTAAGATTGACAGCAACAGTTTTTTATACGTATTATGAAAAGTTTTATTTCAAACATGCAAAGTATTTGTATATTGTGAAGTATTGATCTTTTTCAGACAACTTTGTGATATTGTGAAAAACCTTTCTATTGAAACAAATAAACTTGTAAAAACAATATTTCAGTTTGACAGCAACATTTTTTTAGAATTATGAAAAATTTTATAAAACCTGTGACATTTTTGAAATTCTTGATGTTGTTATATACCACATTTTGAAATAATCACAAAATACATCCAAAAAGTGGTATTGTCATATACCACTTTTATAAATATATTTTATGATTAATTTCAAAAAGTGGTAGATGACAATGCAATAACATGCTGGTCACGAGATGATAGAGAATAATGTTTTCTGATGGTCAAGCAGCACTGTCGGTTAATGTTTTCTGATGGTCAAGCAGCACTGTCGGTTAATGTTTTCTGATGGTCAAGCAGCACTGTCGGTTAAAGTTTTCTGATGGTCAAGCAGCACTGTCGGTTAATGTTTTCTGATGGTCAAGCAGCACTGTCGGTTAATGTTTTCTGATGGTCAAGCAGCACTGTCGGTTAATGTTTTCTGATGGTCAAGCAGCACCGTCGGTTAATGTTTTCTGATGGTCAAGCAGCACTGTCGGTTAATGTTTTCTGATGGTCAAGCAGCACCGTCGGTTAATGACTCACTAGTGTCAGGGTAAACATTTATTACTACATACTTGTACTAGTATTCGCATCGTCTTGCAACACCCCGTCAACCACACCACTTAACACTGTATGCCATTATGTTCATTGTTTGTTCATAATTGCTGAATTTTGCAGAAAGGGTTATGTAAAATGAAGTTAGAAGATTATTATCGTAATTTAGTTTTGGTTCCTTTGGCTATTGTCATATGCCTTTTTTAACTACAGTAAAACCTCGATTCATCGCCACTATTTGTTCAGTCAAATTTTGGCGTTATAATGGGTTTGGCAATAAGTCGAGGGAGGCTCATAAAGAAATGCATAAACAAAATGGATTTTGGGACTTCAAAATAGTGTGGCGATAAGCGAGGTGGCAAAGTTATCGAGGGGCATTATAACGAGGTTTTACTGTACAGCTTTAAAGCAGCCTTAATACCATGGCATGTACTAACATCACAAATAAAACTAGAGATGACGAAGTTCTCGTTTGCTATTTTTGTAAACTGAACTCAATTTTTTAGTTTTTCAATTTTCAATTTTTATAGTTTGTTATGGAAACAATTGTTAAAAGTACATAAAAACATCAAAAATATGCTTTTTAACAGGAGAAACATAGGTGTGGTCCTTTTATTGAAAGAATGATTTCGCGTTTGTCATTTCGAAACATATGTATCAATGTCTTGTTCCTGTCTTAATGCAGCTGAATGAAGATTTAAATTCTATTCTGTTTAACTGTGACAGGTTTGAGCTATTTGTCGTAAATCTGACGGATTACTGACGGATAATTGTAGGCAATTTGTGGTACATATCATATGTAAATCTCCTTGTTTTAATTTATAGCAGGTTTTGTGTAAATGAATATTTTAACGTTGCAGTAAAAGGTCAAATCCAAAAACATTTTATTTTATTTTATTCTTTAAAATGCCACGTTAATTTTATTTTTCGTTGTGTGAAACCACTGCGGTAGCTCAGTTGGTAGAATGCTCCGTAAATGAGAGGTCGTGGGTTCGAACCTCGACTGGGTCTGACCCAAGACTTGAAAGTGGGTAGTAACTGTTCTTTCGCCAAACACTTGACATTACAAAATGAAAGTCACGGTTCTTTCAGATGGAAACTTAAAATAAACGAAGTCTTGTGCCACGGTCGTCGTGGCACAAAAAAAGAACCTGCTGTATAATGCCATTAACGCAACGCACAGGCAAATTTCTGCACCTTCGTCTATAGTATAGTGTTTAGTGGTTGACATTGTGTTGCATGGCAAACACGTTTCTGCTTATAATGCAACTAGTGAAATGCATAAAAATAAGTTATCATCATTATACCTGTCATGTGCTACTTTTGCATGTATTATTCCATACAAATTCAAAAGTGGCGCATGACATATCGAACAAAAACGCGATCGCAAATCAAGCAAGAAAAAGACGTGCAATAGGTTGTATTGATACGATTTCCGTACACCATCAGAATTGTGACCCGATACCAAACATACATTTATTTGTATAAGAGTCTTGTAAATATATTGTTGATATGATTTCCTTCTGTTCTGACTAACATCGATGCCAAAGTAACCAGTACCTAGAGACGTTATAGAATAATATGTATAATGATTTACTAAACAATAACATTATTATGCTGCGGATTCTACCAGGTCTAGATCTATCACATCAATATAGGTTACTTATGTGTCACTCGGTTAATACTCAATAAATGATCTCTGATTAACAATGGCTAAAGTTATAGTTTGTTTTGGAGAATGACATATTTACAATTAGAAACCGGTAGTCAAACAGTTAAACAACAAACATACTTACCTATGCCCGAATCATAATTCAGAAGCAAAGTAAAAACTTTGGAACTGACAAGTCAGGTTAGACACGCGAACTTCCACCAGAGATTTGAGGTCGGGTGCTCTGGAAGAGTAAGAACCTCCTGTTTAGCTAGTTACATCTGCCACGGTGTATTTGATACAATGTTGTGAAGTTCAACAAGTAAAAGCTGTTCAAAAAACAAAACATGGTAGAGATTTATACCTGCTTGTTTGAGGAAGTTGAACGGGGAAGATCATTGGTAGTTTAAACGAATATTTGATGCAATTTAGTAAAACATTCAAGAAGTTAAAACTGTTCAAATCAAAGCACAAGGGTAGAGAGATATACCTGCCTATTCGAGGAAGTTGAACGGGAGTGATCATCCTCTGAAAATGAAAGTGAGCTCAACAGTGCTCGAGTCTTGTAACTAGGACAAGTATTGTAGTATAATGTTTCCTTCTTCACATGCATATTGCCCCGAGAATCAAAATTGCCTCGCGCCGTCATGTTGTCACGTGATGCAGCTTTCGCTTTTGTTCGTTTTAAACCCATATTAAAGAAAGGTATAAAAGTAAAATGATTTTATTTGATAAATCGACATCATGCTGACGTAACATATTTGTAGGCCTACCTGCATGCTGACCATTTTTGTCATATGTTACTAGAGATTCTTGTATTAGTCTGGATTGTTGCTGTCAACCAGCAGAATATTGGAAATTTGCGTCAAAAGCATATATTTTCTGTTCGGCGATAAAAGAAGTTATTTTTGGTAAATAGAAAAAGAAGATTTACTGTAACTTGGCTAACTTGAACAGTCTTAGCAAAATAAACGTCCATTTGTATAGTGGTTAGTGTGTTTGGAACAAATCCGATGTCTTAAGGAAGGACTCGACGCTGGCATTATAACGGTGTTAATCTCATTTTGTCATTTAAATTCATTTGAAGTCATTCCATAATGACAATAATATAGTTTTTATTAAGCTATATGAAATAAAAAATGAGAAGCAATTGAAGGTTTTATTATAGATGTTAAAATATATTTAGTTTTGAGTATCGGTTATGAATATTTACCCAGTCTTAAAAGTAACAAGTGAGTTTAATTACAGTAAACGTATTTATTTTCGCGGTGAACTAATTTTCGCTTATTTCGCGGTCGTTTGTTTTGCGCAAAAAATTAATCCGAAGCGAAAATTTTATAATGCTCAATGGGTTATAGTGCATGTTAAAAGACGCGAAAATTAAACTACGCGGATATGTCTAAATTTCATTTACCTCGAAAATAAATACACGCGAAATTAAATACGTTTACAGTATCATAAAATGTAATTAACAGCTCAATGTGTTATTGTGCATATTAAAAGACCCGTAAATTAAATTACGCGGATATGTCTAAATATCATATACCTCGAAAATAAATACACGCGAAATTAAATACGTTTACAGTATCTTAAAATGTAATTAACAGCTCAATGTGTTTTTGTGCATATTTAAAGACTCGTAAATCAAATTACGCGGATGTCTAAATTTGATATTCCTCGAAAATAAATACACGCAAAATTAAATACGTTTACAGTATCATAAAATGCAACTAACAGCTCAATGTGTTATTGTACATATTAAAAGGCGCGTAAATTAAATTACGCGGATATGTCTAAATTTCATATACCTCGAAAATAAATACACGCGAAATTAAATACGTTTACAGTATCATAAAATGTAATTATCTATAAGCCGAGCTGAGTTGAGACAGACAGACAGACAGACAGGTAATTTTGTTAGAAGTATCATAAACCCTATAGTCTACCAAGCTCCAACCACCAGATGGATAAAACAACGTTATCCTCGTTTCTAATGAGATTCGCCGTGAATAAACATTGTAACTAACTTTTGGCACCGATTTGTAAACTTAACTAACAATAATGCTATGAGTTTTAGTACTCGCTACTCAGACATTGAATCTACAACATTAAACATGTTACCAGATCACCTGTAGTAGTAGACACACTTAAGATGATATATGAACGGACTAAAAGAACAAACTCTAATCTTAGAAATGATGATCGTATTGTCACACCGTGTGTTTATATAAATATACTAGATTTAATTATTAAATCAAAATGTATTGCTTAAGTTATTTCAGTGACGACAATCACAATGATTTAACTGCTATTGTAATTCTGACTTCTTCATTAAAATATGACAATTATTCATTTACAGGATCACGATGATACGGCTCTTGGATACTATAGGATACTTATTATTTCTAACGAATCTAATGCTAATTTTGATACCATACTACCCTGCAGCACAAGGACAGCCTTTACCCTCTAACACGGATCATCACGATGATTTTTACTTTCCTAATGATATTGATGAGAGATTCTACGACACAAAAATTTTACCTGATGGAAATGAAGTCTCACAATACTTATTTCATAATGAACCTTCAAGGTAAGCAAAGTTAATTTTTTTTTTATTTATGGTAAAATGTTTAATTCTCTCTCTCTCTCTCTCTCTCTCTCTCTCTCTCTCTCTCTCTCTCTCTCTCCTTCTTCTTCTTCATTAAGAGTCTAATAACTGTTTACATGTATGTGATTGTGATACTTTAAAGTTTTCTTACACATGCATTAACTGGTACTGTTGACATGTAAATTTGCACTTATTATCATTGAGTATTTTGTTAGATGGCATTGATATGTTCCTATTTTGTTACAAAATTCATAACGAATCATTATCGTTGTTGGTGAAAATCGAATAATTGAATATTAGATATGTTTAAATTAAATTTTTTATTGATATTTAAGCTTATTTTACATGGGTATACACATGTATAGTAGCAGGTCTTTTTGCAATAGACATTTTTACTTTACTTGTTCAACAATGTCATTGACTGCATCTTTTGAGCTTTTGATCAGCGTTCGAACACCTTTCAAGTATCCAGAAATACTTAATGATACCGTTGCGATGGATCTCCGTTTTGTTGACGGGTCTCTTGCTTTTTGATGACACAATACAGCCCATGTTCAGCTATTGAACCATTGCTCTACGTCAATGAGATATGAGCCTAGTATGATTCAATATGTTTTTGTTTATGTGCGTATAATACTGTATATTAAAACCATGTTTTTGTGGCCCTAATAGACAGGTTTTGTTGTACGTAAGTGGATTTGAATATTTTCATACCATGTGTATATATAAACCTGTCTATAAAGGACAATTAAGATAGTTAAAGTAGTCTGTGGGCAGGTGGTCTTTATAAAGAGATCTAAATCACACAAATACAGAGCAATTGGAATAAATACAATTCTGGTCTTTAAAAGCAATTGAGGTGGCCTTTGTATGTTCGACTATATACATAACTTTATACACATAAATAAAGAGCAATTGGAAAAAAAAATCTGGCCTTTAAATGCAAGTGGTCCTTATATAGGGGTGACTTTTAATGCAGGTTCGACTGTATATATAAATTTATTATTTTGTTAAATCTTCACTTGTATTTTTTATTTTATTTTGTATCTACTTATATATATTAAGTAGTTACACACTACTGTCTACTATAAGTAAAGTACAGACATAGTACCTGTTAGGTGTCTACAGAAGGTGTTCTAATCTCTCACTATAAGTTATACTACCTGTTACTTCAATTACTTACTCCCCTCAGAAGTTTACACAGACAAAAATTAATGATATAATCATATAATGTAGTTTACAACTTAGTAAAGTGTTACTCGTCTACGAAAAGAAATTCGGCATATAGATGTAGAACAATTTTTGTATATGTACCTTTTTACAGTAATAATGTTGTTGCGCTAATACTGGTGTACTGAGTTGAGTTGAGTAATGGTGTTTAACGTCCCAGTCAAGAATATTTCACTTATATCGAGACGTCACTAGCTATAGGCGAAGGTGCAGAAATTTTGCCTGTGAGTTGCGCTGATGGCATTATACAGCAGAGTTCTTTATCGTGCCAAGCCTACCAAGACACGGAACCTCGTTTATTTTAAGTTCCCATCCGAAAGAAGCATGACTTTGATAATGCCGAATGCTTGGCAAAAGAACAGTCACTACCCACTTTCAAGTCTTGGGTCAGACCCGGTCGGCGCTCGAACCCACGGCCTCACACTTACGGAGCGAGCACTCTACCAACTGAGCTACCGCAGTGGTTAGTAAGCATATAGATGTAGAACATGTACCTTTTTACTGTGATGGTGCTGTTACACTTATACTAATGTACTGACTGATCATGAAAAGACGGGGTCTCGTTAGTTCAGCTACTGGTTCATATAACCAGCTCTAACAAGGGTATTACACTTTTACAAAATGAAATGTGAAATTTTATGTCGCACCTTTAAAACTTCGATTTTGACATTACACAGCAGTAAAACATACTTTGATCCACTAATGAGACAAGGGTGAAATGGTGTTAAATATACACTTACCATAAAAGTTATCACCAAATGATTGTATGGTTATACTGATTATGTATATGTGTATTATAATCTATTTTATTTATTTCATATTTTAATTTATTTCATTTGTTTTAAACATCCATTTGTTTCATGCGTTGAGCAGTAAGTGGTTTCATGTTTGAGCAGTCATTGATTTCATGTTTAAGCATTAACTGATTTCATGTTTTTGGGCAGTCAGTTTTTGTTCTTAGAGAATTCAATGGTTTCATTTCTTGAGCATTCATTAATTTCATATTTTCATATGCCATTGATTTCATGTTTTAGCTATCATTGATTTCATGTTTGGGGCATGTTTTGAAAAAAAATTGATTTAAACGCATTAATTGTGACTGTGACTCTAGCACTTGGTACTGCGTGCTTTATAGTTAGTTACACATGTAATTACGAGGGCATTTTGGGTGCTTCATTGTGGTATGCTGTAGAGCTACCAAAAACTGTGCTAAAGAAATTAAAGGGGTTACAGTCGATAAAGAATATGAAATATGAAAATGCAACTTCTAACAAAAGAATGTAAAACGGAGACATCCCAAACACTGTCAGTTCAGTTTCCATGTTCATATGGTATGTACTGCATTTCTGCATACTGTTTCGGGAAGGCGTTTGGCTCAAAGCTGTGAATACCTTTTAAACGACTCAAATCAACACACTAGTAAAATGACCATATGTGTATTTGCTGACTTCTCTAGATAGAGGGAGATAGGATTAAGTTCAAAACACGAATGGATTAAATTCTTTATGTAAAATAACAATATCATTGACTTTATAAGTCGGTTTAGCTGTGGCTGACCTCTGGCTAGTTATCGAAATATTTACATTACATGTTTTCATTACCTATTTATTTTTATTTAATAGCTTTTATTAAACTTTGAATCAAATTTTTATTTTTTGTCTACATCCAAATAACAATGATTATTTTGGCGGTAAATACCCTTAAGGTGTATGACCTTGCAGATTTTTTGGAATTTTCTCATAAACACGATTATGAATGGAAATAAATAGCGTTTGTATTATGATCAATATTTCTCACAGTAGGACATCGCTTGAAATCTTATCCAAAATTTTAATGAATAGATCCTACCTATCATATGTAGCAACATGGCTTCAATTACAATTTTATTAAGACATTTTGCTTCTCAACTTTGATTGCACTTCTACTAAGTACATTATTTAGACGTTTTTCGAGTTTAGTGAGTTGAGTAATGGTGTTTAACGTCCCAGTCAAGAAAATTTCACTTATATCGAGACGTCGCCATCTATAGGCGAAGATGCAGAAATTTTACCTATGCGAGCACTCTACTAACTGAGCTACCGCACTGTTGTTAGACGTTTCCTGAGAATTGTTGGTAGTTTGTTTTTAATTTTGCTAATAAAGATTATCGTCCTAATAAAGATTATCGGAATTTTAAACATTTAATCGCAATAAAAAACAAAGACGAAACATTATTCTTCCATTAAAAATTAAAAATAATTTGTCCATAAAAGAGGACTTTTATTCTGCTGAACTTGCAAAAATTAATTTACTTTTGTCAATGTGGAAAACGCATTTTTGTATATTAAAGTCTCGTGGCGTTAATAAACATTTCAAGAGAGGGAGAAGGGCACTGTGGTCAATTGGTCTAAAGCGCGTTAACATCACAGCGTCTCTCATCGCCTAGGTCCGAACGCCACTCGGAACAGATCCTAGGGTTTTAGGAATTCTATTTTTTCGTTTGCCGATGGTCGGCGGTTTTCTCCGGTCACTCCAACACTCCATGATCTGGATCATTCGATTTAAGTCAAATAATCTTGACTGGAGATTAAAACTCCATTACGCTATTCCACTCCATATACATTTCATTGAACCAAAAGAAACATAGTCCTCAGTGTAATGACCGACTCATAACTTGTCATAATTCAACTTTGGTTTATATACAGAACACGCGGAAACATACTAGCATTTGGACTGCATGGAGACATAGACATATATATCAATGATGTGACAATGCTTTGATCTCTATATAATATAAACTTTATTACTTCAATTAATCATGGTTTTAATTTAACCCAGTTTTATTATTGGCAGTCTGTGTTCAAAAATTAGTTTGTTTGACATTCGCTTGTCCAAAATTAATTACATTTATGTATGCTGCAATGTTGCAAATTACTGCCACAAAAATGGTCAAATCCGGTTTGTACCAACTCCTAATTCATTAGGCGTTGTTGACTTCATTAGGCATTTGACTTTAATAGGAGTTGTTAGAGTGGTTAAATCAGAACTTTTCACTGCTGCAAAAATCACAAAAAAAACTTGTCTTTGTGTTAGTTTACTTTATGCATGAATTTTCAGATATTGTTTTTAAACAACCTTTTTTAATCTGTTCTTTTGTCAACGGCCAATGCTAAGCTATCTCAGTTATCCAAAGACGATTAAGCGAGCGGAAGCAACTTTGCACTTAGTAACATCTCTGATTAGTCGCTTCATAGACAAACGAGAAACAGTTTTAAAAGATGGCTTTGTTCTTGCAAATTTTATTCATCCTGTCTGGGAACGTGGTGCACACACCCATTATATTCTAGTGATTTGTCAGGTGCATGAGTGATGTCTTAGACGGATATGTTAAAAATTCGAATACATATTTTTGTATCATGACAGACTCTGAATTAATATGCTTCATCATTTAGAAGTTTAAAAAAATGATCTTATCTATTTGGTTGGAGAATACATGTATATATGACTGCAGAATAAAGTGAAATATGATGTGCAGTTGCAAACGAATGGTACCAACTCTAATTTCAACACGCCCTTAACTGTATACTAGATATTTAAATCTGTTTAATTAATAGTTTTAGATTTTAACCTTTGAGCTAAATACATGATAAAATCGATCTTTTTATCGTAGTATGATTATAAAGACAATTTTTAGTTTGCTTTTTTGTCACGCCAATTGCGAAATCTCGGAATATAAATTAACTGTTTAGCGAATGCACTATAGAGAAGCACAAATGAAGTTTTAATAATATCTGTTTTGGTTGGTTTAATAGTGTTGGGGTTTCTGTTGAAATTACGCTTCGTATTGCATACGCGTTGATTTTACTGCAATGTAGGAGTGTTTTTCAACTTCCCATTTTGGTATTATTTTTGTTAAAACATTGGCATCCTCTCTCTTTCACCACCAACACCAATCTTCAATCCTCTCTCGTTCACTACCGCTACCACAACCACCACCAGAACCAAAACAACAACAATTATTGAATAGCATTCTGTTGCAGTAGCATTGTTCAAACTATCCAGACATGTATAATTTACTTCATTTTGAAACAATCTATATCCCTGTTACATTGAAAATTATAAACTTCTGTCGCTAGTAAAAGTATTGACGCTGATTGTTCCGTATTGCATCAAACAATTTTTCCGGAGCACCTGGCCTCATTTCTATGACGGAAGTTCATGTGTATAACCTAACTTGTCAGTTTCAAAGTTTTTACTTTGCTTCTGAATTGTGATTCGAGCATGGATAAGTATGTTTTTTTTATCATATTATAATAATCAGTAGCTCACTAATTTACTTTCGCCTCTGGTCGTTGATGCCATTCTAAACACATGGTTGCAGTCTTCACCGTGCGGTTTGTTGCTGAATCTGTGGTGTCGTGTCTTCTTTTTAATGTGTTATGGTTGCTCTTACCATTGCCAAACTTTTTCGCTATTCAAATGTAAGTTACAAATGTTATATATATATATAGAGAGAGATAGAATGCTCGTTTTAAACCACACATGAAGTGGTGACCTAACGTTTGTTTAAGAGGAGGGAATTATTTTAGAAGCAACAAAAAGGGTTGTTTATAGTCATAAGACTTTATTTATGCTGTATATAAAGCTTTGGTGTTATACGGTAGGTTAACCATTTTGTTACGTGGTATGTTAGAGTTACATTAGTAAAAACTGCGTGGTTCACAGACACTAGTGTTAATCTCAACAGAGTTTATCTTAGAGGTTGTATAATAATAACACCGAGTTGTTATCGTGTAGTTATAGCTTTTATAGCTGTAACTCTTTGATCTTTACGTCTGGTAATTCTTAGTTATTACTTGCTGTTGTGCTAAGACTAATTCGCTGCTGCTGTTGTTACTCATGTATGCTTACCATTATGTCTGCTCACACTGGTTGTGTGTTCGAACACAGTTACAATGCCAATCAGTGCTGTGCGAAGACTAATTCCCTACTACTGATGTTACTTATGTCTGCTTACCGCGGTTGTGTGTTCGAACACGGTAACCATTCACTTGGTGCTGTGTGAAGTGTAATTCGCCGCTGCTTTTGTTGTTACTTATGTCTGCTCACACTGGTTGTGTGTTCGAACACGGTAACAATGCCACTTGGTGCTGTGCGAAGTGTAATTCGCTGCTGCTGTTGTTACTTATGTCTGCTTACTGTGGTTGTGTGTTCGAACACGGTAACAATGCCACTTGCTGTTGTGTGAAGTGTAATTCGCTGCTGTTGTTGTTACTTATGTCTGCTTAACGCGGTTGTGTGTTCGAACACGGTAACCATTCACTTGGTGCTGTGTGAAGTGTAATTCGCCGCTGCTTTTGTTGTTACTTATGTCTGCTTACCGTGGTTGTGTGTTCGAACACGGTAACAATGCCACTTGCTGCTGTGTGAAGTGTAATTCGCCGCTGCTTTTGTTGTTACTTATGTCTGCTCACACTGGTTGTGTGTTCGAACACGGTAACAATGCCAATCAGTGCTGTGCGAAGACTAATTCCCTACTGCTGATGTTACTTATGTCTGTTTACCGCGGTTGTGTGTTCGAACACGGTAACCATTCACTTAATGCCGTGTGAAGTGTAATTTGTCGCTGCTTTTGTTGTTACTTATGTCTGCTCACACTGGTTGTGTGTTCGAACACGGTAACAATGCCACTTGGTGCTGTGCGAAGTGTAATTCGCTGCTGATGTTGTTACTTATGTCTGCTTACCGTGGTTGTGTGTTCGAACACGGTAACAATGCCACTTGCTGCTGTGTGAAGTGTAATTCGCTGCTGTTGTTGTTACTTATGTCTGCTTATAGTGGTTGTGTGTTCGAACACGGTAACAATACCCCTTGGTGCTGTTTGAAGACATTCGCTGCTGCTGTTGTAATTTATGTCTGCTTATCGTGGTTGTGTGTTCGAACGAAGTTACTATGTTCACTTGTTAATCATCGATAACATGATTTGTAAATGAAAATAATATACTTGGCAAAAAATAATGCAAACAAGGACATGAAACAACAAACGAATAAATAAAACCAACCGAAAGACAAGATACAAAACTTAATAAAACCACTGATAAACAAATCATCAAAAATATTGTCAATCATTTCATTCTAAAAAGGTTTAATCTATAATTTGAATAGACAAGGCGCTTGCTCTTCCGGAGCACAAGGTCCCACTTCCCTTGTGAAACTTCACAACTGAATTCCCAGTTTTTCAAAATTTTACTTTGCTTTGGGATTGTGATTTGGACACGGATTTGTATGCATTTGCTTAAATATTGTACTTATAGATTCAATTGTTACTAAAACTGTCTTAATTAAACAATTTAGTTTTAAGTTCATCAAATTGATGCAAAACATTTTATAACAATTGATAATGTTTTGTAACTACTTGTGTTCCATAACTTATTTGTTATACGACTGCCAGTGGAATGCATCCCTGAATATTTTAGGAACTATGGAATCAAATCGTTTTGGGTTTGTTTATGTTTTATGGATTGAGAGAAAGAAAGAAAGAATATAAATTTGTATACATGTAACATGATGAATCTTTAGGTTATTTATTACACACACGCTCAATTACTTTACATTACTTGTTTATTTATTGATGCCATCATCAACATGATAGTTATACATATTTGTGGTCAGGTAGTCTATGATAGAGACTTTGGCAGTCAGTCGATGCACAAACATCAAATAAACCTGGTAATTATTTGATAAGACACCGTGTGATGACCCGAGTATATCATTTATTCTTATCGGCCAATTATAGAACAATTATCACACTTTTTAAATATATATTGCCAAGGTACTGCCATGCAGTCAATGTTTAGATATTGCCCTGATTATAAAGGACCTGGACGATATCGCGCACTACAAACAATTCACCATATTATAAAAGCCCTGTTCCTGTGGTACGTCTTGCAGTGTTGTAACAATAAACATTGTATACTTTAATGTATGTTCCTTGGTCATTACAACTCTTCAAATTTCCATAATCATCGCACCGCAAATTGCGCGCGTGCATCTGTGTGCTTGTGTTTTATTTTTCAATTCAGACAATTTGTAATGAAAATCTGAATCTTTATCGTACATGATGCAGCCAATGTGTAATCTCCATCATTTTATTTTGTCAAAAGTGATGTATCACTTTCTAATCTTTTCTATCGTCTGCTATCGATTATGTCTTAATGACGTTAAAAATGGAAATACCATGACGTCATTGGTTTAAGAGGAAATAAACATGGCCAAAACGGCCAAAAATGAAATATTATTATATAATTAGTATCGCAGATAGTGTTCAAAATCATGCAGTTTAATCGCCTACAAACTTGTACTTGTACAAACTTTGCATGCGTTGCAAGGTTAAGGTTATAATTTAAGACTGCGATACACTTTTTTATACCTTCCGATTTTTTATGACTGTAACTCATCATCGTATTCTTTAATCAGCGATTCCTACTGCATAATTCATCATTAACAACCTGTGCTGCTATATACCAACAGATACGTAATATCAGACATCCTGTGGAATCTAATATGTGTATCCTGTAGCCACGTCTTCAAAATCAAACTCCTCTTACCAACCGTCCTACTTTGACAAACCTCTATAACTGGTTATAAATGCTCCTTCTGTAGTTGGCTTCCGAATAGTGTCAGAATTGCAATAAATTTGAACATAAACCGAGTCACCTTTCCAACATTATCAGTTAGTTTGGTGTCGTTTGGTTCGAGAAGTGTCATCATTATCTGTGATGGTGTGATGGTGCCATTAATTTCCGTTCCTGTTCCATCACGTTTTGAGGCTCAGTTTCCTCGTCGGTCTGGTCTTAAATATCATTAGCTCATGAATGATATGACGCCCTATTTAACAGGTCATTTTGGTAATTTACATCTTCATTTTTGTTTGAATCAGTGTAGACGTTCACCGATAGACATTGTGTTGACATTACTGAAAAAGTTACAGTGCTCATTGAATAACTATACAATTATGCTTTTTGCAATAAATAAAAAGTCTTTAACTTAGTAACAGGTAATAGTTGCCTAACAATAAAACGAACGAAACTAAAAATGAACAGACTAGATTAAAACACTTAAGTGGAGCGATGGCGTATTACGACCCAGTCAAAATTCTTTCACGTACCCGGTATATCGGGCAGCTTTTGGATGGCTTCAGGAAACCGGAGTGTCCTAAGAAAACCACCGACCTTCTTCGGCAAGCAAACTGATAAACTTTGTAACGCTAGGATCTGTCCAGAATGGGATTCGAGCCTAGTTGGTGACGGACGCTATGATCATCCTTAATCCGGCGTTTGAGACATTTTGGCCAGCTAGACCCCGATCTAAGCAGTGCAATCATGCCTTAAGTTGAAATACATATCAGTTTGGGAACAGACTAGAAAAACCCGACCTCAAATTTTATATACAGTTTATTCAATTATATGTAAGAGTTTTAGTTTATTTAGACATAATACACTATAATCACAGTGTTTTATTCTATATATGCATAAAAATATAACTTATAATAAAAGTGCATTCATTAAACCCAGTACTAACATGATCGTCTATCATTAAAGGAACTCTGTTTAACTTGATCCAGTATTTTACCGACGGAGCTTAAATTTCAACTTTTTAACGAGATATTTTTTATTTAATCTCAGGATTTAAAATTGAAATGCGTTAATGGGATGGATATTGGTTTATTTAGGTGCAAGTTGTGCAACGATTTAGGATTTAGAAATTCTCTTTAACAGGTTCATCATTGTTAAAAAATGAACCCGATTTGTACGCCTGTGTTACAGTTCGTTGATGGTGATTTTTAAATGTATCTTATTTATTACGCATCAGAATATAGGACAGTCCCGTCAATTTAGTTGTGTTAAGTTACGTTTACTCACATAATATATACCTATGAACATATTTCTACGCTAATTCACTTTATCTACAGACGCTGTCAAAATGCATTTATCTTATTTTAATGTTCATTAAAAACAGGTTAGTATTTACTTGCATTGTAGTCAGGTTTTTTTCCTTTATATACATCGTCTCAGTGAGTGGCCTCACTTCAAAAGGTTTTCTTTAATAATTATATTTGCCACCTTTTAAAAATTACCCCTTGTTGATCGGCTTGTAATTCCATCCAGATGTACGGAACGAGCTTACTGACAATCTGTTAGAGTTTGCACTGTTTTGCTTCTTATATATATATATATACCATCATTACGAAGACTTTTCTAAGTGGATCACCTGCCTGGATAACTACATCATATTGTTTAATTAGCAGATGAGTCAAGATTGACTACGGTACCGTTGTGTAGGTATATACGCTAACGAGACATGTGGGCCGTTCTGACAACCATTACCTTCAGACACAATATACTTTAACTAGCTACTCGCACGCGACATTGTAATATTTTATTTAAAATAATATTTTTTGCATGGATTGAAGAAAATATTTGAATTGTTATTTTTAAGCTTCAAAGAAATATATTCTTGATAATTACCTGTTTAAGTAGGAAAACATAAATAATAAAATATAAAATTGATTGTATTTCCTCGAGTGGAGGTCAAACATGAAATGACTACACAGACATACCCTTAAAGCCACCTGACTGTGGGAAAATATTACCAATAAAGAGTTTCCTGGTTCAAATCTCTCTTTAATTGTTTTTGCATTTACTTTACTTGTTTTAAAACTATTTATAATACTGTAATAATTATATTTTCTATTGAATTTTTCAACATAAAGTGTTTTATATTCTTTAACTAATGACAAGAGCTTTCTTAAATTTCCAGCAAATGAAAATGATTTTTTCCTGCTCAAAATGTGTCCTCGCCAGATTTAAAGTGCAAACAATAAAAATTGAAATTTGAAGACAACCACTTTGTGTGATTTTATTTATGAAAATACACATATTATTTCTAGATATTTAAGTTATTTCAAATATGTTTTAAAATTAGTATCGCTTTTGTATACATTTCTTCTAAATAAATCATAAAGTCACTGAAATGACTTCTAGTTTGTTCAGAGATCAGCAAGTGATATCATATCATCTATATATGTCAGTAAGATAAAATGCTTGTACTTTTAAACTCTTGTATAAAATGTTAGTTTTTAAAATTGTTAAAAGTGCTAGATTTTTTAACAATTTTTAAAAGTTTAAAATCACGACGTCATTACACAGTTGAGAGTATCCATCATCTGATCTCCTATACGATTAAGCTAGTCGTATTGATGTTACGCAGATGCGCGTAACAATGATATACTTTTTGTTTTAATAAACTCCAACTAAAGTCTTTTTGTTTAATGCGTCCTAATTTTTGTTCATATCTTACTACTAATTATTGTTAAATAAGAGAAGATAAATGATATTTTAAGTACTTTAACCGCACCACCAACATTGTCTATTGTAAAATAAGAGAAGATAAGTGTTTAAGTACTGTAACCACACCACCAGTATATAGACAATGTTGACTTTCTTTTATCTTTTAATTGTGTTTAAAATAATTTTAAAAATATATATATACCGGTCCATGTTCAAACACAATCACAAAACGCAAAGTTAAAACTTTTAAATATTGCAAAATAAGTTAGACAGCTTGAATTTCCACCAGGGTAGGGAGTCTGTGTGTTCATATCAAGCTACCTACACCCGCCACTTGTAAAATTAAAAATTGATTCTTACAAACGCTTGTTGATCAGGCTTGGTGAACCTTTACGAACATTGTTTGGGATCCTTTAGCTAAGCAAGTTGTAAGATTCCGTCGTCCAAATGAGGTTGTAGCTGACAGCAAACTTATTCTCACGAGCAAGGTTTTTTTCTTAACAAACAGAATTCCAGATCGAGTCGGTCAAGAATAGTTAGTCAGACTTCAATACTTACTGTAAGTGATTCATCAGGATCTGAAACTGTTTACAAGACTTCGGTTTTTAATGAAAGTTTTATATCTTTATGTACATCATAATGGTCATGCATAGTAAACTGACAAGTTGTCCTCAAATTACCGGATTGCTATTTTCGAATTGTGAAGTCATACTATTAATATCAGAAATGGCTCACGACAGTATTATTGTGTATTGGTGAATCAACTTTGTTAAGAATAATTTAGGATTTTTCTAGTAATTCTTGTTGACCATTTTTATATTTCCGTTGCTTGTATTTATCGATGAATTTACATAAGAGCTTGCTAATGATGCATTATACAGAAAGATGTAAACATGTGAGTCAACTGACCGAGACTTTATGATGGGAAATATACAGTACAGACCTGTCGAAAGTTTAAAGCCTTAGCTAACTAATTAACGAAGCACGTGGCCTAGTGGTTAAGGCGTTGGACTCATGATTCGAAGGTCGTGGGTTCGATCCCTGGACCGGGCGATGTGTTGTGTCCTTGAGCAAGACACTTAATTTCACGTTGTTCCAGTTCACTCAGCTGAAAAATAAATGAGTACCAGCAAAATGCTGGGGGTTAACCCTGCGATGGACCGGCGTCCCATTCAGGGGAGAGTCTTGTACTCTAAGTCGCTTAACGCCACGGAAACCGGGATAAGCTCCGGCCTGATGGGCCTAATGGCTCGGGACAGACTTTAACTTTAACTTTTTAACTAATCAACGCCGAGTCGGAATCGCGTCTGACGGCAACATTTTTATTTCCCGCCTTTCAGAGAAAGAAGGGGATATTAAATTTGAGTTTCCGTCCGTCTGTCCGACCGAAATTCTTGCCTGCGCTAATTTCCCAAAACTATGAAACACTATTTCACAAAACTTGTTGCAATGTATCAACATAGATAGTAGATATCGTTAACCCGAGATGATCTGCTCATTTTCCTCGGAGTTATGGCCCTTTGAACATACGTGCAAATCACAAAGGATCCTAATTCACTGAATTTGCTTGTCAGCAATATTTTCGGCACCATCTACCTTTCTCTTGGCAGCTTATTGGCCACTAGCTATCCATATAGCGAACACTCGGCCGCCGAGCATAGATTTCTTTTCGTTTATCCTAGTGTTAAATTTTCGACAGGTCTGTACTGTATCTATGAATTATGAATACATACTTATTCATCAATATTTCGATTTCCTTAAACAATTGTGACAGCTCCATCTTACTGAAATTACATATGTCAAAATAAGGTTGTAAACACGAATGTATCATGATTGTGACAGTTGATTGACACGTCGGTTGAAATTTGAATCATAAATTTACATCAGTATGCAAAAATATGTACAGGAAAATTATGTGGCTTTAACAAGGTATGAGAAGACATATATGGTTCAGTTCACTATCAGTATATATGATATACATTGCTCACCTTAGTAGATTTTTCATATTTTGACATTTAACTTGAGAAAGTGTTTTTTTCAAGCAAAATTCCTAAAAGCATGTATACAGCTTTAAGGAAATGACG
This sequence comes from Anadara kagoshimensis, assembly GCA_021292105.1. Taxonomy (NCBI): domain Eukaryota; kingdom Metazoa; phylum Mollusca; class Bivalvia; order Arcoida; family Arcidae; genus Anadara; species Anadara kagoshimensis. Next base: position 25,812,238 of record CM037861.1, read on the forward strand.
ACAGTGTCCATTTAGCTAGACGGGAAATTGTGGAAGATTTTTCCACGCAAAAATACGAAAATACATGCATACAGCTTTAAGGAAATAACGACCGTGTCCATTTAGCTAGTGGAAATTGTGAAGATTTTTTTCCACGCAAAAATACGAAACTGCATGCATTCAGCTATTCGGAAATAAACGCACCATGTCCGTCAAATACAGTAAAAAGAAATATGGATGAAATACACCGTTTAGTAGTAGTCAAATATATTGAAAGTATTAGATTAGTATTCACTTTCTGAAACATTATCTAATAACATAAAGCCAATTGCACTATTAAAAGCTTTATGTATAGATGTTACGGGAACGTTAAAATAATCAAAAACAAACATACTTATCCATGTCCGATCACAATCCAGAAGCAAAATAATAACTTTGAAACTGACAAATAAGATTAAACACGTGAACGCTTTTGAAGAGAGGCTGGGTGCTCCGGAGGGGTAAGCAACTCCTGTTTAGCTATAAGAAACCACATAATATTCACAAAGCAAGTGAAAATAAAAAGCTATAATTTGTTTGAATATAGATGGTATTGGCGTTTCCAAAAAAACTCCAAGTTTCTCTTAAGTACTGGGATGCGTTTCCAAGAACTCCCATGGTGTTCTAAAGTACTGGGACGCGTTTCTAAGAAACCCCAAGGTACTCTAAAGTACTGGGACGCGTTTCCAAGAAACCCCAAGGCACTCTAAAGTACTGGGACACATTTCCAAGAAACCCCAAGTCACTCTAAAGTACTGGGACGCGTTTCCAAGAAACCCCAAGGTACTCTAAAGTACTGGGACGCGTTTCCAAGAAACCCCAAGGCACTCTAAAGTACTGGGACGCGTTTCCAAGAAACCCCAAGGTACTCTAAAGTACTGGGACGCGTTTCCAAGAAACCCCAAGGCACTCTAAAGTACTGGGACGCATTTCCAAGAAACTCCAAGGTACTCTAAAGTACTGGGTTGCGTTTTAAAGAAACCCCAAGGTATTCTTAAGTAGATATACAATTTTTAATCATGGATGAAAGGGAAGGTTTTTCCAAGAGGTCTGGCTAATACCAAGGAAACACGTGTTATTCCGCAAAAACTTTCTTTTTTCAAAAAACACGACCTTGTCCTATATTTATATACCCCCTTGATAATGGACTTTGATTTCGAGACGATTGAAATAAAGAAACAAATCGGTCATATATAAATAAACTTTGGTACCTACGTGTGTTTTTTGGTGAGCAAGCTGGCAAGACTGGACCTACGTGTATATATTTACGTCTACAAATTTAGTAAACACGATTGGATTTTGGATATATAGTTTACGTGAACTCTTGTGTTTCCAGCACTTTTAATGATTAAATGTTAAATAATTTACATTAACTAAAGTATGATAGTCTACTACGATATTTGAATGTTATAACAGGAATATGTTTAATGGAGAGAAAGTCAAGTTTTAATATCAAATAATCTGTCTGTCTTTGCCAAACAGCTTTATAAAATTGGTTGATTTTCAACATCATTAAGTTTGCTGGCTTGAAATAAAAGAAACAGTTTTATGGTTTTTTGAATTTTTTTAAATGTTAACTATTAGTTGAAGTATCCATTCTAAGACTAGTTTAATTTTCCGTCTGATATTTTGGAAACATAAATAACTTAAAAAAAGGCATTGTACTATGTTACATGGGCATTCTTTTTCGAAATATAACGTACAGTCCAACCTGCCTTAAAGGTCACCTCTATATAAGGGTCACCTGCTTATAATGGCCAGTAGACTTTTATCCCAATTGTTCTTTATTCATATTATTTTAACCTGTATATAAAGACCACCTGTCAATAAAGCCACTATTACTGGTTCGTTTGGGTGGCCTTTATATACAGCTTTGACAGTATTGATTGATTGTTCGAATAAGTTTTAAATCCCAGTTAAGAATATTTCTTTCATATCGAGACGTCACCAGCTATAGGTAAGGTAACAGAAATTTTTACCTATGTAGTTCACTCAGGGCAATGTTCAAGGAGGGTTTTTTAACGTGCAACACCTGCCTTGACACTGGACATCGGTTTTTAAAGTATCTTCCGAAGGATCCCGTGACTTCATTTCTTAATGCAGTGCTTGGTTGGCGAAAGAAGAGTCAATACCGATTTTCAAGTCTTGGTCAAACCCGGCCGGGGTTCGAACCCAGAACCTCCCACATACTAAGCGAGCAATCTACCACTGTGCTATGCACAGTAGTGGTTATATACCTCACGGAGATTAGGAATTTGAAATGAGGTTAACATCTCCAATACAATCTCTAGTTCTTGGCGTCATTTGCCCCTAATGTAAGCGATTTGTTTAAAAACGAATACTTTCAGCAGATATGTTGTATTATATAAGAGTGCATGCAATTTCCTGATCGAAATAATAAGCTTTAATCAACTTTAATCTAGCACATGTTCCATTAAATTTTTGAATGACGTCATTCTTATTCGAATTTAATTCGATTTACAAACAATATGTCACAAAACGATAAATGCATTATAATGGTATGATGATTTCAGCTACATAAGCCAATTTCAGCCTTTCAAATTTTATGCAGGGTTGATTTTTATGCAATCGGTTCATTATTTGTATTCCAAGGCTAAAAGCCATACGATTACCTTCTTTTTCGGTTTATACTAATTTCCTGAAGCGTTGATGAGTTTAGGAATGTTATAATATTTATACAGCTCTTTCTAGATCATGATTCCAAGTCTGACATAAACGTTCCATATTGTATCCAATAGAGGCATTCACGTATGGTACTTGTGTGTGTATCTTTAAGCCCAATATCACTGTTTTGGGTTCGGCCAATTGTGCAATTGTGAAAATGCTGTTTCGCTATGTGACGGACCGGGGTAAATCTGCGCCTTGGTTCATAAGATTGTAGGTCACTTTAAGTATCGCTATCAGAGGGTTCCAGTACAAATATGTCTACTTTTACAACACAAGAACTTATGTAGATACTAAATGTGTTAATGTGTAATATAGTAACTCAAAGTGCTAATTCAGCGAAAACAAATTACAACCAGTCATCACTTTGGATTTTTGTTGTATTTTAATTGTATTTTACTTTACTTCGTTTGGGGTATGCATAATGTAGCCTTGTTGAAAACTTCTTCAAATATCCTACACAAAAATAAAACTACTGCAGTAGCTCAGTTGGTAGCGTACTCGCTCTGTAAGTAGGATGTCATGGATTCGAACCCTGACCGGGTCTGACCAAAGACTTGAAAGTGGGTAGTGACTGTTCTTTCCCAAAGCACTCGGCTACGAAATGAAAGTCACGGTTATTTTGGACGGGAACTTATGATAAACCCGTTTCACGGTTGACATGGCACGATAAAGAACCCTGCTGTATAATGCCATCAGCGTAACGCATAGGCTAAATTTCTGCATCTTCGCCTATAGCTGTCGACGTCTCGATATAAGTGATATATTCTTGACTGGGAGTTTAACACCATTACTCAACTCTAAAAAAAAATGAAAAAAAAAACAATATTACACAAATGTGTACATATTGCACCGTTATGTATGTTGGAATAGAACGCTTAGCCAGGTTGATATTGCACAGCTGCAAAACGTGTACATAAATAATCCTAAATCTCCTGAAGAATAAATTCAAATAAAATTTTTATTTCGTTTAAATTTGACATTATGCAGATTTTTACAATATGTTACGTACGTCTACCACGACATTCGCCAAACATCTGCAGAATAAGAGAACTGCTGAAATAATCCATCTGTCTGATTTTATATAGAAATCCTAAATTAATACATTACACTCTATTAATATACTTAGTTTCGTAATGTAACTAATATTTTGGTTATACTGACTTAAGTTGAGTAATGGTGTTTTAAACGTCCCAGTCAAGAATATTTCATTTATATCGAGAAGGCGAAGGTGCAGAAATTTTGCCTATGCGTTGCGCTGATGGCATTATACAGAAGGGTTCTTTATCGTGCCACGCCAACCATGAAACGGGTTTATTTTAAATTCCCATCCGAAAAAACGTGACTTTTATTGGTTGGCAACAAATATTGCAAGATGGTGTTGTTGCTTTAGTGTTTTGTCCATTTCCAATTAAAACGTTGTATACTTGATGTAAATAAATCCGCTTAATATTTTTACTATCAAATCCATCTATAAAGGTCACCTAAAGGAACCAGTAAAAGTGGCCTTTATAAGCAGATGATCCTTATATACAGTTTCAATAAAAATGAATAAAGAGTTTAACTGGTCTTTAAAAGCAGGTAACCCTTATACAGAGTTGGCTTTGAAAGACAGGTTCCGCTGTATTTCTTTATGTGACATAACGGTGTTAGTTTGAGATAGTAGTATATTTATCTTTAACAGGTTTCTACTTTCCATTTTCTAATCACGGTTGATGGTAAATATAGTTTTTAAGTTGTTGCTATATTTAGAGTCTATATCTAAAGTCTATGAGATGATGATAGTGTTATCGTCTTAGCTGTTAACATGATTAATCCATGTTGGTGAAATGATCAATCTGTACATACAGAAATATGATTGACGTTGGTCATTGGTCAAAGAACAAATTCTAGTACTTCTATTACCAATCAACATGAGTCATAACTTAAAAAAGCAAACACAAACATACCAATCTGTCTTAATCACAATCCAAAATCCAAAAACAGCAAAGTAGAAACTTCGAAAACTGGCAAATTAAGTCAAACACACGAACTTCAACCAAGAAAGAATACCAAAACCAACTTAGAAAACTTAGAAAACTGTCAAATTAAGTGAAACACACGAACCTCCACAAGAAAGAATACCAAAATGAACTTAGAAAACTTCGAAAACTGGCAAATTAAGTGAAACACATGAACTTTCACCAAGAAAGAATACCAAAAACAAAAGTACAAAATTCTAAGACTGGCATCTCAAGGTGAACCCATGAACTTCCAACAGGGATATGAGGTCGGGTGCTCCGAAAGGGGGGGGGGGGGCAATACAACTAATTTAAAGTCGCATTTTATTAGCGCTGTAGTTTTATAATATCCTTTGATTGCAATAAAATGTTTTAAAGGGGTTCAATATTTTGGTTTACAGACGGTCTCTCTGGAAGTTCATGTTTAACTAAATTTGCCAGTTCTCAAAGTTTTTACTTTGGGTTTGATTTGAACATGGATGTGTTTTTTTAGTTGATTACTAAAATGCATCCTATATTGCGAAAACAATTTTGTATAACACTACCGACTTTAGACTTCTAATGAACTTTATGAAAAGTGCACGGTCGAAATTCTCAGTGCAAAATTAAAATTTGAACAAAGAACATATAAATTGAAAACCTTACATAGATTATTTCTGGATTTGGCATATAAATGTTTCGCAAAATTAAAATTTAAACAAAAAAGATATAAATAAAAAAATGTTCTATAGATTATTTCTGGATTTGGCATACAAATGTTTTGATTGTATTCTGCAGTACATGTTGTGTTGACTGAAAAAAGAGCACTCTGGACCTTCGTTCATTAATTAAATAACTATTGGTGTTGGGTTTTTAAATTGACGTTTGTCTTTGATACAAAACCATTTTGATTGAATTTTGAACAAACTTTGGGCGTATGTTTGTATTTATTAAATTCGATTTCTTTATATTAAGCATATAAAGTTGATTTGGAACAGAAAATATAGAAAAAGAGGAACGCCTTCAATTCATTTTACAATAGTCACCATTTGAATACTTAATTATTATTTTGCCTCAATTTGATGGTCATTAACAGCTAGTTAAACATCCAAAACTTTAAATCAAACACCGAATTGTACGAAAATTAAAAGAGATTTATTTTAGTTATAACCGTACTAAGGGATAAAAGTGTCAAACTTTATTTCTGTTACGATGGACCAGAAGCTCGTGTCAAGTGTTAATCTAAAATCATAACATTTACTTAATCTTTTTAACCAAATTGAATTTAAAAGTACAACAAGTTAATTACAATAAATAATCATTATTTATTATATTATTTTATTTATTTTTCAAGGCGTGTCGTCATTCATTTTTATAAACTTTAATTACAGAATGTAAAAAAATACCCAGGCATTATTTTAAACTGAAGTGTATGTGTGTGTTTTTCTCAACCGCAGAAACAGTCATCTATTGATTGATATTTTTAGAAAGAATTCATGTCTAATTTTTGGATTAATCTAAAAACAAATTCCGAGACATGAATAATCTATGAAATGTATTTTCTAATTTCTGGGAGTTGACATGTTTGTATTGTACATGCCTCATGTTCATATTGTGTCTTACCTTTACCATATTTATGTGACGTGTTCTTGGTCGCTTTGAGTATTGCTGCTAGTTAATAAAATCTGAATTTCCTCAAAGACTACGGTATATCCCCTCACGCAAAGTATTTCCTTAGCTAAATTTGGTAAAATTTGTTTTGGTCCTTTGGATATCTTGGAAATAAAATTTTGGTTCACAATTTTTGTCCAAGCACTTCTGATGAGGAATTGTATTACGAAACGGCCGTCTAGTGCTGTAAAATTAAAAACTGGTATAATATGTAACTAGTTCATGTTATTCAGATGCGACGTTCTATACTACTAGTAAACTACAGGTAAAATTAGTACCTAGATTTTTAATTTATTTCTGATTTTAAGAGGTAATTTTAAAGTAAAAGACAAATCGCAAGGCAATGAAATATTCTGAAACCGATTTCTGAATCTTGTAATTGCTTTCCTGTGCAGATTCATTGCTTACAAATAAATTGTTGACCCAGGGATATTGAAGGCCTAAACTTAGGGCCTCAAAAAGTTTTATGACCGTCATCACAGTCATCCAGAAGTGATCATGATCAGTAGTTTGGTATATTTTGATTCACAACTATTGAAAACGGGTCAAAAGGTCAAGTCCTCAGCAACCGTGTAATTTATATCGACAATGTTTGGGTAACATTCAACGCTGAATGTTTGTTGGAATTTTCAATATATGTGCAGAATACATAAGTTTCAAAAATGTTAATTTGATTAAAATTAACACCGTTTCAGCGGAGAACTTTGCAAAAAAGTCTCTAAATTTTACTTTACGTAATTGTCATCCAGTGTGTTTATACAAGTCGGCACATATTTGATAATGTAATTGGTGATAGTAATAAAAGAAAATAGTATTTTATTCATTAGGTATATCCCCTGTTTCGACAGAACACGGCCAGAAACTTACTTGCTTTTTTTGGTTTTGATTCGCATGTCATATTTCTCGGGTTAGGTAAGCTGCACTGTTAATCCGGAAGTGCAAATTTAGATCTGTCAAGGTTACTTAATTAAATCACTTACTTTTTGGCACGTGCAGACAACGAATGGTTATTTGACTCGTTTTTTAGATTTAAATTTAATTTAAAATTGCATGAAAAATGTGGTGTATTTCCTTTAACATTACGCATGTTTAAAATCAACAAAATCATACACCGCACGCGCCTGTTATTAACTCATCCCTGGAATAATTTGAGGAATGCAACAGGTCAAAAAAGTTAACTTGGTTCTTATATTTACAAATATATGTCATCTCGCCATCATTACATGTGCCATTTATGTCATATTTACGTCATTCAAACTACCTCTGTTAAATTTCGTTGTGCATTTCAGTTTGCACGCTAGCCATGCAGTACGTACAGTTTATTGCTTGTATTTTAATTATTTCTAGAATTAACCGTTATCGAACTAAAAAGGAAAAATGCTGACATTAATGTTTATGTTTGGTTGTGCATTTCTTCAAAGTCACATCAGTTAATTTCAGCATTTTTAAGGAATAGACTACACGGAGATTTTTTTATGCAAGTCAGTTATAAATTGTACTTTGGTTCTTAAGATGCCAACATGCTAACACAATTTCAGTAATACCTTTAGGCAATTTAAGCAACCTAACACACCGTTGACCTTAATCGGAGATACACATCATTGAGTATGCCGTCGACAAAATTATCAAATTATCCCCAAACAAGATTTAGAGGGTACCCGAAGAAATTATAATCAATTAGTAAGACAATTAAGATGGTATATTTAATGCTTTTATTGGCAGAAGATTTATATAAAGGTAACTTTAAAAGCAGGTTATGAAAAATGGTGCAACTATTTTAGCAGGACACCGTTACCATTCTTATAAATAAGGGAACATTAATTGGTATATAAAAACTAATTTTATGTTTTATATTGCAGGGTGTTTTTCCTAGTAGAAGAAAACAACAGACCAGTATATATTTTAATTAAGCCTTGTGCCTCCAAAGTGGAATGGACTGTCACACATAGAAGTACTTCAATCCCAGATCAGGATGAAGATCACTCTGATGGTAAATAATTAATCATATTGTTTTGTTGTCAAAGGCTAATTTTAAAAGGTTTGGTCGAGGTCGTTCATTAAAATGGTCCTTATGAAATAGTCTATGACCACTGGAACTTCCTGGCTCAATATTAAGACGGTCACAACGTCATCATTTGCTTCTAGTGAAAATCTGAAAATCCTCAAAAACTAAGGTATACTCCCACATGCAAAATATTTCCTTAGCTAAATTTGGTTCAATATATTTTGGTTCAAATATTTTTTCAACCCCTGGAAAGAGCTTGGTTTCACAATTTTGGTCAAAGCACTACTGATGAGGGATTATATTCCAAAAACGAGCGTCTATAACTAAAATTAAAACTGGTATAATATGTAATTGTGATCACTTTCATTTCAGTTCATTTTCTTTTCATTTCATCGCCCATCCTGTTAGTAAAAGGGTCCTTTCCCTTCGTCTTGACTTCCTTTTTAACATCGAACGACAATCTTTGTAGATAAAATTACTGCAATTTAAATATTCTTATAACCGGATTCACTAGGCACTATAAGGTTAGGAGGAAAGAATAATAAGGACATCCAATGTCTCAAAACCTAAACAGGAATGCAATTATCTGCATTTTATCAATAAATGCAGTTGAGATTTTACATGAACACCCATTACAAAAATTTGAATTACCCTTTTACAATGTTCTGGATGCGAAGTTTATCTTTAAACTAATTTACTTTTAGAAAATTAGTTTGTTCGGTCTGCGACCGGCAAACCTTAATGAGGTTATTGAAGACCACACACATCTTGCTCGGCTCCATTGTTAATGGTCACGGTGAAAAAAATGATCACATGAAAAACCGGCATGTGCTGAAAGGCTAATCGTTATATAAGAATTAAGCTTTTAACAATAGGCGATAAAAAAATCTACATTTTGATCTTGGGTAATAAAACTTCTTAAAATTTTGATCTAATAATTGCATTCTCTTGTTTTGTCATCCCAATTTCCTTTTTGATGCTTTGGGTTTATTTTCATTTTAAGGCGTTGTTTGATTTTTTTGTTCACTGTAATTGTAATAAAGAAAAATTCATGGAATTTATGTTTTTACTAAAGGCTTTTGATATTTTTATACTCTTGTTCTTCATCACAATTCTTTTCAAATGAACTTCATTACGCGTTAGACTTCATTGGGAGTTGCTTCAACTGTTCAACAAAAACTTATCAACATTAGCTGTATAATCCTATAACTATTGTAGTTATTAACAATTACCAATGTGACTTCCTTCCAGAACATTTTATCTTTCTTGTTAAATTAAGCAATTACCCATACACACAATAGATGATGAATAATGATCCAATTAGAGACAACTGTACATAATAAATTGAAAACTACATCGCTCTTTAAGATATATTTCAATGAAATTGTTAAAAATACAGATTACATATTATACCAGTGTTAATTTTACAGCACTATACGACTGTTTCAGAATACAATTACTCATCAGTAGTGATTTTGCCAAATTTATAAAACCAATTTTTTTTACAAGGGTTGAAACAATATCCACAAGGACCAAACCATATTAAACCAAATTTAACTAACGAAATACTCTGCATGGGGGGGGCATACTTTAGTTTTTGAGGATAGTAAGTATACTGTGTAAAAATTTAATTATCTCTCTCTCTCTCTCTGTGTGTGTGTGTGTGTGTGTGTGTGTGTGCTCATCGATACAGAAAGATGTAGTTATTTAATCGTGATGATGCACTGTGTGATCTTTTGTGTAAAACAGTACAATATTATTACTACTACTTGGTCTTGTTGCCGGTGTAGGTCTGTGTGTTTAGTTATGGTTTTCTACTTGGAATAGTTGTTATATACTATGTCTACCTCAAGCCTTTGAAGTCTTGTAACACTAATTACCAGGATCTACCTTAAACTGTGTAAATGACATCCTAAGAAATAAATAAAACTTCCTCTAGATTAATGCCTTCTCGCTCTGCGGTAATGCTTAACTTAATTTTGTGTTGTTTGTTATAAAAACTGGGGATGTAAAAACAGGTAGTCGGTATAAATATAATGGAACATCCATTTATCTATTACTTAAGTGAAGCTATAATCTACTAGTAGAGTAGTCGAAGGAACTTCATGTATAATACTATGCGTGTTATAACTGAGGTGATCTCAGAAAGTTGTGGACATAGAAAATGAAGAAAGTGGCTATAATGTCGGAACGCGGTCGAAATTTCAACCAATCAGAATATCAAAAATATAAAAAAGATAAAAGTTCCTATAAAGAAATAATAGTTTAATAATTTTAGGGTTCATGATTGGCAAAATAAAATAAATATTTTAATTCAAAGTTTTTCACTGCTATTTGCACTGGTATAAATTTCGAAAGATGATAATGAGAGGCATCAAAAATAGAGAATTCCGCCCATGTCCAAAATCACAATCAAAAAAACGAAGGGAACTTCCACTATCGAGGTGAGACCGTATGCCCCGAAAGGGTAAGCACTTCCTGTCTGGCTAACTGCATTCGTATTTGCTATTATGTATTGTTTCTAAATGAAGGATTTTTGAAATCATGGATCAGGACCATTTCATTGGAAATAAAAATCCAAATTACTACACCTTGTTCTAGAAAGTTACGTAAAGACACTCGATAAAAATGTTATTCCTCTAAAAATCAGACGATTGTTATTTTTATAGGAAGGCAAGCGTTTGTTATTGTTCTATGAAGTCACGTGGTATGGTTTTTTTATGAAGTCACGTTGTTGTTATTTTTTCATGAACAGCTTGTATCAAACATCTCTGAGCTATCTGCTCAATCTGTTTTATTGGTATCAGTCTCTCCGTCAAATGACTGATCTTCCTTGTCATTGTTATGTAACATTGATGTTTTTTCTGTGTGGTCTTGTTCTTTTTCTTCAATAAGTGATCATTTAACTTGGATTACTAATCGATCATTTGTCAGATTATCTGTCTTATTATTGTCTAGAGATAGCGGCGGGATAAGATACGCCACTTGTAGAATTGCCAACAACGTATCTTATCGCTTCTTTAGAATAACTTTACAAGTCTGATGTTTTGGTTTCCTCGTTTTTGTTACCACAAGTGCCAGCATTGCTGTAATAATTTGTCATTTCATGTTCCCTAGAAATCCTTATATTTCATGAACATAGTATTTGATAGAATTTTGTTTATGGCTACTTATGTTTATGTTTAGAGCCAATAAAAACTTATGGAAATCAAAACAAAATTGTGGAATAACCCATAACCCTTCTATCCATTTTGTGTAAATTATTTGTTTGCACCTGGCCTCACTTCCCTGATGGAAGTTCACGTGTGTTACCTAACTTGTCAGTTTCAAAGTTTTTACTTTGCTTCTGAATTGTGATTTGGACATGGATTCAAAGTTTTTACTTTGCTTCTGAATTGTGATTTGGACATGGATTAGTATGATTGTTTTTGATTATATGTTTTGCCTTGAAGTGCTCGACATCAAAGTTGTGCCAGTTTTTTAAAATCCCAAAATACCTTTCAAAACACATATTGGTGTGATGGAACACGGGCCCTCGATGGACGGTGTTTGAAATGAAAAAAATATATTTGTTGTTTCACCGTTTTAATGACAATGTATGTAGCGAAATTAATCAAATGTAGCAATGATTTATTATTATTATTATTATTATTATTATTATTATTATTTTATTAGCAAACATGAAATATCATAATTCAACATAATTACAATACAGATCTCGTTTGTTATATATACAAGAATATTAATGGCATGATAATTCAGTACAAAATTAGTTTTCGGTATATTCAAAGCACATAGATAATAAGGGAAATAATTACATGTTTTATGAACTTGATGAATAATTTTCTTTTATTTTGATTTAATTACAGATCCTTTCCTTCCTCAGCGGGAAATGTTAGTAAAACCAACGACATCAACCGGAACATTCATTCAGCAGTTTAATGAAACTAGTGAAACAAGTGTTTTTGCTCAGTCTCGGGGTGAAAAGGGTTTATATACAGTCGAAATTACTTCATTAGAGAGTGACTCTTACGTCCGTATCTTGGGTACCACAACTCCGGATTTTACATATGTTTATCCGACATTACCTGATGATATACAGGTTCAACCAACTAAGGTTAATAGAAGAAGTTTTGGAGTAACGTGGAAAGCAAGTGCTGACGAAACTCCGTTCGGAAATTTAATTGAATATTGTGTTTCTGTTAATAGGAAGCGTTTTTATGACACACACTGTGGCTTAATGTCTCATATAAATGGTGACTCTAAGCCCTCTCGCCCTAAACACGCAGGGTTTCTGTGGGACTGGGAGAAGGATGATTTTCAATCGCAACGAAAGAAAGCACAGCCAGTAAAGGCACAGAAAAATATATTTCACAAATGTGTTGGAAGTAATACGCGTTTTATTTTTACACGTGCAAGGCCAGGAAAGAAATATTATGTGAATGTGTATGTTAGGAATAAAGAAACTAATGGAACCAGTGCATATAGGGGTATTGAAATTAAAACCAAAAAGGGTAGGTCTGTTGACAGGTTAAAGGACGGCAAAACTCAACAAATTCAGTTTAAAAAGCCGAGAGAAAAATCTGTGTTAAAGTATAGATTAAGAAAGGATACGAGTGAGCTTTTTCTTGCCATTCATTCATGTACTGGAAGAGTTAAATTACAAGTGTATCAGAATGGACAAGAAATTTTACATATGAAAGTTAGAAAGGTCAAAGTGCACACACTTAAAAATTTAAAAAGAGGCCAATACGTATTTAAAGTGACTAATTCTCGTAAAGGCCGAAGAAATGTGAGACTTTTAGTGACTACAAACCCAGCAAAGTTTAGGTATCCAAGGTTACCGAAAGATACAAGAATAATTATTATGGATAATTATACAACATGTAATAATATAACAATTGCTTTTCTAGGAGCAGAAAAAAGACAGACTTATTGTATATATATGAAAGAAATTACTTCCGTAACGACGCGGAAGCGGAAGAAAAAAGCTCGTTATGATCAGTGTATGACTTCAAAAGAAGGTTCAAGTGAAATTAAGTGTTTAAATTATAGACATCAAGACAAGAAATCGGTATTTACACATACGATATCTGGTCTTAAACCGGGTACAAACTATGAATTTGATGTTTCTGTGAAGTTACGGAGTAAACTCTCTTTGGCTTACCAGAGCAAAAGGGCACAAACTAATAATGAGTGTTGAAGTGATTTATAAATGTAAATGAGAGGTTGTGTTATATATTGTGTAATTTGTGTCAGAATGATCATATATTCTAAAAGATATGTTAAAGCCTAGCAAACCATGGATATAAAGAGGTTTGGATCTAATATACTATTGTCTAAATTTCCTGCAAGTTAAAATAGGAAAATCCTCAAAAACTTAGGTATACTCCTTCATGCAAAGTGTTTCCTAAGCTATTCAATATTTTTTCAACGTCTTGGAAAAAAACATTTTGATTTTGGTCCAATCAATACTGATTAGGAATTGTATTCCGAAATGGTCTCCTAGTGTTGTATAATATGTAATTGGAATAAATGTCCTGAACTTTCTTATCATTATTTTATATAAGTTAATATACCATACATAATTATGCATCTTTTCAATTTGAAAAATGTAAATCCCTTTTTAAAGAATTTCTTGAGTATTGGATCGAGAATATTGGCGCTGATTTTTAATACACTCTTCCTCAAAAGACCGGTCCTTTTTTACATCGATTTTTATCTATACAACCATTTTTGTTACTTTATTCCAAAACATTTAGTGAATTGTCTCGTTATTATGAACTTCGACATGCATTACAGTCGAACCTGCCTTTAAGGATACCTTTATAAAAGGATCATCTGCTTTTTAAGGCCAGTAAAATTTTATCCCATTCCTCTTTATTCTTGATATTTGAACCTCTATATAAGTGCCACCTGCGTATAAAGGCCACTTTCCTTGGGTGTCCTTTATAGACAGGATTGACTTTTCTGTTTCATGTATTTAAATTCTGGTTCAAAAGAGTGAATTGAGTAAGGTCCCTAGGGAACTGGGGTAAAGGGTTATAGTTGAAGATGATAATGACATGTGTTTAGTACAAGCTACTTGATGTTATGTGAGGGGAAATAATCCACGAACGAGATAAAGAATATCTGTGATGTTTATAAGGTGCAAGTGATGATGTTGATGTTGGATGTTTGTCACTGTGAAAATAATGCCACATTTAAAAGAATATATTATATATTTCATATTATTTATTTTCATTAATGCCATATCATTCAATGAGTTTATTTTATGTTTATATTTATGAATGAAGTGTATAAGTAATGTGTCGTTTCTGTGTGAACAGATGAATTAACAAATTTCACATTTCAATAAGTTTTCTATGTTTAAAATCTTGTAAACATAAAATGTTTTTATCCTACAATGTCGGTCGGTAGCTAAAAGCGCTTGATCTAAATTTATTTATTTTTCTTTTGAATTTTTGTTTTTTGTTTCCAGTGCATCCAAATAAAAATATATGTTACGGTGTTAAGAAAACCAAAGATAACTTAAGTGCTTACTCTTCCCGAGCACCCGGTCTCACTTCCCTGGTGGAAGTTCACTTAATTTGCCAGTTTGTCAATTTGTTACATGGACTGGTATGATTGTTCTATTTATATCTTTGGCTTAGTTTCTTGTTTAAAAATGCAGTATATAGAAGAAAACCCTTATAGCCCATCTTTCTCTGTTGAGTTGCTAAGTACTTTGGACATTATAGAACGCTTGGCCTTTCTAACTTGACTGTTAGATAGTAAACCCCTTATGACCCATCTTTCTCTGTTGGGTTGTTTAGTGCTTAGGAAATTACAAGTACGATTGGCCTCTCTAACTTGACTGCAAGATAGTACAATCGTACTTTTCTCTGTACCACGTTTAACAGTATTTAAGTGACATTGATACAATTAAAGTGTTGGAGCAATGCCACTAGAATAAATATTACAGTATACGGTACTAACCTGTCGAAAAGTTTAACACTGGCCTAACGAACAGGAGTTAAAACTCGATTGTCGATTGGTCGAGATATAGATAGTGGCTGATAAACTGTCGATAAATAGACGACAGTTTCTGAAAAGGCTGTCCCGATAAGGCTAACGAGACTCAATTTCGATTGAGCACTAACTCGTTAGCTTAAAGTGTTTAACTTTCGACATGCCTGTACTATAGATAAACGTGCTTTGAGCATTGTGACCATAACCATCTAAAACTACAGTTAAAAAATGATAAATCAAGTGGTTAAATATCACTTTATTTCAAAGGTTTTATTCACAAGTACTAGGGGTTTTCACCGATTCAATTTTGACCTAACATGTCCCTGGTCTTCATTGCAGATTATGATTCTCTAAATAGCTAGCACTGCCAGTTTGAATTGAATGTTATTTTGTGTCTATTTGTTGTTACTGTATGAATGTTATAATCATTATACATCATTTGTAAATTATTCATAAAGTACTACGTTGTTGCCAAAATCATTTAACATTCGTGTTATGGTTGCATTCATTGGTTACTTCAAATGTCTATTGGTATAATGCACATTGTTTATTGCAAAATAAGCAGGGGAAAGGTCAAAAATTAAATCTTTCAATACAATAGACTAAAACATTTTCCAAGAAACAAAATCAAAAGAGATATAGTATAGGCAAACAACAGTGACATGTCTGCTTGACCTTTAGGAATATTCATATAGAAGGATTATCCCAATACATGGGTAGGGTAATGATGCAAGTTAATATAAACATCTGACACACTCTATGGAGTGAGTATATAACTCATGATGTATACCAAATAAAACCCTGTGCTCCCTATACATAGATGTGCTTGGTCTGTGATAATATTTAAATAAAAGGTCAAGCGGACAAGTCAAAGTTGTTAAATTGACCTAAAGTTACATATACAACATTAAGTAAGGGAATCTGACAATTTTTTGAAACTCCCATTTTGGAAAGATTCACTTAAAATCCTTATTACTTGAATATCATACTCCTATTATCTTAGTAATATGTTCTATAGGCATAACATTGGATTTCTTATCATGAAACACTCTAAATACAAAAATAGATCGTCTCCTTTTATATATACTTGATTCGTCTCCGTTTTATTTATATAACATTTCGATTAAAATAGACTAGCATTTAATTTAGCGTCGATTTTTGAAGCGACAATGGTCCTAATTTTAATGAGTTGTGATCTTTCTTGATTTTTTATCACTAAGTTTATATAGAAAAGTTTTCACTTACCAGTTTAACTAAATTTGTCTTCAGTGGTGAAAATGAGGTATTCTAACTTTTGGAAACGAAGTACAAATAAAGACCTTTTGGGTTTTTGCGATCCTTATTTGGAGTCCCAGTGACTGTCTTCCTTGTGTTGTTATTTGTTATAAGTTTGGTGCAGTTCAGTATAAAGAATGCATGGTTGTTGTTGTTAAAACGCGCGGGCTATGAGTGAGGAGACACGTGATAATGTTGTTGGGTTTTTTATATAGAAGTATATGTTCGCTTTCTATAAGAAAAACCATTAAATGTAATTTATATTACCATGAGATTATTGTCCTTAACATTGAAATGTTTTCATTTGTATATTGCGTAAAGTCATAATTTAAACAGATCAGTGATGTTTGTTTCGTTGTTAAATTTTTATTAACAAAAAACGTATTACTTGAAAGCTTTCTTTATCCAGATAAATCCATGTGCATTTGTTTCTGCAATTTGTTGTGTGTCGCATTCTGAGATGCAAAGTAAGTTTATATAATTAAATATATATTATGAAATATTTGTTTAAAGTCACGTGATCATTCCCGTGATCCATTATGTTATCATACATGTTTTGTTTTTATTGTTAAATTTGTAAAAAAAAAATATATGTCAGTCATACATGAAAATTTCACATAGATAAATAAAATGATTTTTAAAACAATATATATTCAGTTTTAAAGTCTTTCATCTTTGTCCCATTTTTTGTTTTCATTATCTGCTTACTACGTCGTGTATTTGATGTCACATACAGTCCTTACATTTGCTCTGCTAGTTGATGACATACAAAAAAATTCAATTGGAATTCATATAGGAATTTATAGTTGAATAATATATACCTAGATGTACCTGACAATAACCAGTTCCACAAAAAATACATTACAAAAACATTTGGATTTAAATGAAAGAACATGACGAATAATAAACAAGTATCGATAATCCAACTTGTGGCATAATAATGAAAAGGCGTTCAGGGCTTTGGGGTCCTAATTATCAAATTCCGGAACACCCAGTCTCACTTCTCTTGTGGACATTTCCGTGTTTAACTTTGTTTACCAGTTTTATACTTTGCTTTTGCGACTGGGAATTCAACATGGACGGGTATGTTTGTGTTTGATTTCAATGATGAAGAAAAACAAACATACCAATCCGAGTCCGAGTCTGAATCCAGAAGCAAAGTGAAAACTTTGAAACTTACAAGTTAGATTAAACACGTGAACTTCCACCAGGAAAGTGAGACAGGAAAGGTAGGCACATCCTGTTAAGTTAGCTACACCCGCCACGTGTAAATTCAAAATTGAGTGAAAGGAACATGGAACTATCGGACGTCAAACATTTCCAGGACAATCCTGGACATTAAACTTATCAACAATACCGTGATGACGGCCATAAAACTGTATGAGGGCCCTGATAAGCCTAGACTTTCAATATCCCTGAGTCAACAATTTATTTGTAAGCAGTTTGATTAGTTATATGAAGTTCCCGTAGTGGGAACAAGTTCTGCCAAAGCGTATTATTTGGGAATCAAATGCATCATAAACATGAGAAGCCGGAAAGATTTACGAGGAACGTAATACAAAATGTATTAGATCACATTGATTGATTAAAACTAAGATTTAAAGCTTTTGGTTAATAATATTAGTTTAATGGGGTTCGCCGCTGTACCACATGATACCTTCTAACGCGTCTATGAAACGCTTGTTTCCAATGGACATGGAATCGCACAATATGACGTTTTCCCGTACAAACGACGTTATGCCGAAAATTTATGACGTTGACGTTTTCGAAAATGTTCCGCACAAACGTTAAAAGGTATTGATCACGTGGTACGGCTCAAACCAACACTTCAAAATTGAAGGAGGTGCTTAGCCTGTCAGAGCATTTGGTCTCACTTTCTTGATTGATGCTCACTTGTTTAACTAAATTTTCATTTTTCAAAGTCGAACACCGACTGGTTTGTTTCTTTAAATTAAAGATGTAGAACACGATGATACATGACACAGATATAGCCCAAGAGCTAGTGGGGTTTGAAATATGTGTCAATGGCCAAAAGCTTTGAAGGTTGTTTCTGATAGAAAAATGTCTGTAGTTTTCGAATTTGGGCGTCTTGTGAATGAACTCGTTTCCGATTTTTTTTCAGACGCGAGTTTTTACACTAGAATCGCATTTTTCAGCCGGTTTTTCGGTAATTTGATAATTCTGCATTATGGACGCGATATGGCCTTAAAATGTCTTATTACTGATGCGGTTATCAAGAATTATGATCATTGTTGACATTTAAGTTAAAAACTTCTTGATACATTTCAGATTTTTTTTTAAAATAACTATTTTAGGAAAAAAATAGACCAAAAATTTTGCGTTTTTAATATTTTGCCCTCTTTTATGTCTTATAAAAAAATAATAAAAGCATTTAAGTGAAATGTTTTACCATATTGTCACAGCCTAATGTGTTTTGCATTCAATAAAAGTAGCTGCATATCATTTGGTAGGAAATTGCGGCACCCACAGTGGAAAAACTTTCCCCTACCCCAAAAATTGCAAATTTCTCAAAAAATCGATCTTTACTACAAATTTTGCTATTAGTTGCCATACTGATTGTTATACCGTGTAAGCTTTAATACTTGGGTGACAACATTGAAGACCTCTAACTAAAAACTTCTTGTTAAGCATTCAATCTCAATTTTGTGGCCAATTTTAAACAACCGAGTTTTGCGTTTTTACTTAATCTTTATTCGTTAAAGTCTTGTAGCGCATTCAAAAAAAGCCTGATTATCAATATACTATTTTATTTAGAATCCCTGATGTGTGTGCTTTATTGTGCAAGTATAATGTGTAACAAAATCGTCACATTAACCCATTACCCACGATTTATTCTTCCCCTACCCCAATATGCTAACGATATGCGAATTCACGGGATATACTGTGTTAGTGCTCTTAGACAGGCTGGTTCAAAATAACTCGTATTCATTCAGAATTATAATTTCATTCATCATCAGTGTCTTCACTATCACTACTGTCGGATTCACGTACATCCTCATCTTCTCCCATGTCATCCTCTGTAAAAGTTGTACTGTCCATCTTCAGTCTTATATCTTTCGGAATCTGTTCACCTTCAAACCAGTGAATCGCATACTTGTTATTTTCTTTTTTCCATCCATTTTCTTGTGGAGTATTTAATGTAGGACAACTGCAATTGGCATGTTTCCAAAAATATGCAACATATTCTGTTCGGAGGATTTTCTGAACAAGAACACTTTTACAAGGAGGTAGTGAACTCGGATCGGCTCCTTTGAGCTTTTCTAATGGGTCAGTTTGATTTGTTGGAGCGTATTTCTCTCTGAAAATGGCAAATCGTGCCTCATTTACTGTTTTAATGTTTTTTTTGCCATACATTTCACAGACAAAAGATTCCATTACCTTCATATCTCTTTCATTAACTCTTTGATTTGTTCCAATATTTGAGAAAACGCTTCTGAAAGTTGCACTTTTTTCAACGATATTATAAGGCCTAATTTTACCTTTTCTAAGAAATGCTGCAGTATAATCACATCCAGTGAAAGCATGGATAGCTGGAAGAACTTGGCACATTTCGATCCCAATTTCATTGGACAGTTTTGTTAGATCAATAAATCGCCTAGTATTGGTGCCGTCAGTGCCTGAATCCATCCATATGTTTGCATGTATTTGGTGACAATGATACAATAAAATAACCATTACATCCGTGTCATTTGCTCTAACCACTACGTTAGGAGAATCGGACCTTGAGGCAATGTATTGCACATGTAAGGTGATCCTGGTATCTGCCTCCTCGTGGGTACAGGCAAGATTGGACACTTCACTGCACACTACTGTTGCATCATTTTCGCAATAGAATTGATGGCAGTGGTCCTCTGTTGCATAATATAATGTATGGCCTGCAAGAATGTCAGCATAGTTATCATTCTTCCATTCTTGTAGCAAAAACGATAGTAATGACCTCTTGAAATTAGCAGATTTCAAAGCTGAACGGAAATCATGAGGTCGCTTTTGTTTTGGGCCCATTACTACAATATCTGGTCCACTGCTCTCTCCTCGCATATCTCTTTCAATATCTTTGATGGATGGATGGACATATGTGTCACAAACAAAGTGTATTTCTTTTGCCAGTTTACATAATAGCTTGAGAATGGTTTTGGCTACACCTTCAAAAGTATCTGGTAGGTTTGACAGCAACTGTATAAGGAACATGGCATCAACGACATAAGCATCAATTTGATTTGCAGCTGGAGGATCAGAATGAGCCTTGCTCTCTAACATTTTCATAAGTATTGATTTGTCGGTTTTATTCATATTCCCGTCAATTTGTGCAAGAGCTGGCGGCACGGGAGTGAGAGGATATTCAAAAACTTTCTGCAAGTTTATATCTGTTGTCGTTGCCAAAAACAAAAGCCTACCAAATAGATCACGTGAACACTGTAGCTGTATGATTTTCTTTGCTTTCACCTCAACCCGAACCTTAAGTGCCAAAGATGCAAAAGTGCGCAATTTGTTTCTTGTAATAGGTTTTTCAAATCTAGAGGGATCTGCAAAACAGCCATTTCTAAAGTCGTGAAAAGATTGCTCGCCATATTTTACACAACTAAGTATCTCATTTTTCACATCATCTTTGACTCTGTTACCAGTTGATATGCACAGGAGATCCTCATTTCTTATCTCTGTATCAAACGGATTCTTAGTTGCTTTAATACAGTCGATCAAACTACTTACATCTTTATTATCTCTCTGAATTCGCGACGGCTTGAGCTCTTGATTCACATCCCCCTTTTTCCGGATTCCAGTTTTTGAGAGAAGAGCACCAACGATAGCACTGCGGACACTTCGTGTAATCATCCATCTTCGCCTGGCCGTATATGACTGGCTGAATGCAGAAATGCCAGTTAGACGAGATGCAGCATCAGCATTGATTGTCTGCTCAAGTGTCATGTCCACTGGAATTCTGGAAAATGATTTATTCGAGCGTCTTATAGACAAACCACCATTCTCAAGCATTGCTCTTGCTTGTGGATGACTTATATCAATGTTAAGTAAATTTAAGTGATAGCGTGTCATCCATCTTGCATAGTTTGGTCTATTAGCTGCAAAAATACTGGACACATTTTTCCTAAGCAGTAAGTAAATAAAGGTAGATCGTTAGTTCGACAAGATCTACTGAAAAGTAACAGAAGTTCAACTAATTCAATATACATAAACCAATACTGTGCTGTTGATCCATGGTTTCCAGTTCTTGTGTCATTGGAAAAGGCTTCATACATATCAAAAATAGATTTTAAATTTTCTTGCTCTAGAACGTTTTGCATTTCTTCTGAAGAAGTATTTGTAATGAATTGTTCTAACTGCTCGTATAAAGATTCAGATATCTGACCATGCTCTTCCAGAAAAGACCGAAAATGGAGAATACGGAAAGAAAGAGATAATATAGTATGCATTCTCTGACATCTGTTATAATGCTTCCCTTTTATGAACCCATTTAGAGACCCTTCTGCCAGAACTTTGGTCTCGGTTAGCACATATGGTCCGCCAGAGCCCTCAATTAAGTGACCAAGAGCGCCAAAATATGCCAACATTATATGGAAAGGACCAAAACATATGAAATATTGTCGTACTTTGGTGATTCTTCCGATTGTATCTGCATCGCTGGTTTAGCTATGGCAAGATCATAGTGGACAATTGCTGTGTTATCAGAACATTCCCGTGCCACAATCTGCGATCGACGTAATGTTTCCGACACCACATCTAATCGGGTCGGTGGCAAACTTATATTGTCCATATAGCCTATCACTTGCTCTGGTAGATGATCTACTGTGATTAGAGAATTCCATCCTGACCACATGGGTATATTAGAAAATAAATGGTGACAAATCACCCATGTTAAATCCCTTTTTCTGGTCTCATTTAAATTAGAGGGGTCCGAAATTGCTTTTACGGGATATTGAAATTTTGTTATTTTTGGACGCTTTCTGTAAGATTCTAAAATAGGGTCCTCAATATCTAAAGAGCGTTTACGTTTCAATGACTTTGTTTGTGTAGTGGATACTTGTGGAATTCCTAGAGAGTCCCCCATTGAATGTTGTTCGTCGGGAGTGTTCTGGTAACATATTCCAACTGTGTCGTGCAAAGTTCCGCTTCCAGACAAAGTCTCGGTGTTTTCATCATAATTATCCCAAGCCGTTCCGGTTGACAAGTTTGGAATTTTCAGTAATCCATCAGGAGTTAGCTGATTCCTGTCTGATATTGTCATTGCAAGTTCAGTTTCAAGTGTCTCCGCAACATGGTAACTTATTGAGTGCCCTAAATGATTTAGTACTTCAATAATTTTCCTACTACCAGTCATACTTTTAAAACCCAGTCCAAGACATAAATGTTTTGATGGCTTTATTTCGCCATTGGTTACAGCAAACAAAGCATCATCTGCTGCTGAACTGATGCATCTATTCATTCTTTCAGAAGGTCTTTTGTTGAAGACCCTGTATATAGAGTTTTAAAAAACTGCATAAGTATGTCTGGGGGGTTAGCTTGGCCTTTCTGTATTTCATTTACAGTCAATGGGTTCTGTAATTGGGGACATGTCTTTGACATTTCTAATATTGTATTTCGCAACTGGTATGCAGCTTCAGTGACTTTGGAATTTAATAAAAACGTATTATGGAAACCTATAATCTGATCTGTATCTAGAAAGCTTGGATATAATATTTTGCCTTGTCGTTTACCTATTTTACTCATGCAAATATCATCTTTGAAGTGATTTAGAAGTTTTACTTCTAAAGTCTGGATGGTATATGAGGAGCAATCAAGACCAATGTCCATCAGCATTGTAGTGTAATATTCATACAAGGAGGCAATTGTTACAGCTTGACCTTGTGCTATAACGTTTTTATTTATGTATTCGGTCAACCATTTAAATGCTTTTTCGTGTCCTAGCCTAATGTTGCCATATTCTGTCTTAGCAGACCCGGGTATACACCTCTCAGAAAGATTTAAGTAATGTTTTCGGCAGCTATGGTGATATTTAACCTCTTTAGCAACAAAATCTATATCACAAACTCTGGCAATCATATCTGTATCACCCAGAACCATTGCAGCATTTTTTATTTTTTCTCCCGCTTCCAAACTTTCACAATTGCCTAACTGTTCCCTTTTCTTACCCTTCGTCAGGAGGCCACAAAACAAACATACGGGAAGAAAAATACCGGAGGAGGAAGTTTCGTCCGATAAATGTTCAGTGTGGGATCTTAAAGTGTAAGAAACTTCTTCTACTTCTACAGTGGAAAAAGACTCTAGTTCTTTTTTTGAGACAGCAGTGAAGTTCTTGTAACACATTCTGTGATAACCATTGGTTTTAGGATCAAAGTTTTGAGGAAGATCTTGACAAATTTGTTTATATTTGTGGGATTTTGTTTTCGAAAGACGATATCAGCAACTTTTGCCACTTTACTCCATGTTGTTTCATCAAAAGGTTTAATTTCTATATCTTGGAAACGTTTATCGACATGAAGGCAACAAACAAGATTTGTTTCATCTGTGCTATCGCCCTGTAATATCTGTTTCCCTTAGATGTATCCAGCCGTGTGCTGGCCATTTTGCAACACTTCTAATTGAAATGACAATGAGTTATCACAAACAAATCGCAAAATATTATTTACAGTGATTTTAATTCAGTCACGGAATCAAATAGAATTAACAAACAGATTACTTATCTGCGTCAAAACTTCATTGATTCTATTGTGAACACGGATTCTTTTTAAAAACAAATATTAAATAAAATCAACTTGTTCACACGAAATATAAACGGTAACAAAACAATAGAAAAAAGGGGTGAATAGTTTTTTCTTACTTATCATAAACAACAACCATATGAAAGTATCTATAATTGCAACCACGTGTGATTTGCAATGACAGAAAACGTAACACAAACGCTTTGCGCAGCGCCATCTGCCGAGTCATACAAAAGGGCGTGGCACTATCATTGCTTAATAATACAAAAAATCAAAGCATTGAATAAACAAGCTAACAGCGTAATTTACTATATGTTTCAAGTACAAATTTACGTTATAACACTCTACCGTGTTTAAAATCTCACTGCCTGAGAACGCACAAGTGTAAAATCAATATCTCGCGAACTCGCTTATTTATTGCATATGGGGTAGGGGGAAGAATAAATTGTGGTGAAAGGGTTTGTGTGACGATTGTGTTATACATTATACTTGCACAATAAAGCACAAACATCAGGGATTCTAAATAAAATAGTATATTGATAATCAGGCTTTTTTTGAATGCGCTACAAGACTTTAACGAATAAAGATTAAGTAAAAACGCAAAACTCGGTTGTTTAAAATTGGCCACAAAATTGAGATTGAATGCTTAACAAGAAGTTTTTAGTTAGAGGTCTTCAATGTTGTCACCCAAGTATTAAAGCTTACACGGTATAACAATCAGTATGGCAACTAATAGCAAAATTTGTAGTAAAGATCGATTTTTTGAGAAATTTGCAATTTTTGGGGTAGGGGAAAGTTTTTCCACTGTGGGTGCCGCAATTTCCTACCAAATGATATGCAGCTACTTTTATTGAATGCAAAACACATTAGGCTGTGACAATATGGTAAAACATTTCACTTAAATGCTTTTATTATTTTTTTATAAGACATAAAAGAGGGCAAAATATTAAAAACGCAAAATTTTTGGTCTATTTTTTTCCTAAAATAGTTATTTTAAAAAAAAATCTGAAATGTATCAAGAAGTTTTTAACTTAAATGTCAACAATGATCATAATTCTTGATAACCGCATCAGTAATAAGACATTTTAAGGCCATATCGCGTCCATAATGCAGAATTATCAAATTACCGAAAAACCGGCTGAAAAATGCGATTCTAGTGTAAAAACTCGCGTCTGAAAAAAAATCGGAAACGAGTTCATTCACAAGACGCCCAAATTCGAAAACTACAGACATTTTTCTATCAGAAACAACCTTCAAAGCTTTTGGCCATTGACACATATTTCAAACCCCACTAGCTCTTGGGCTAATAGGTTCGTTTTAAAATAAACAAATATTTAAATGGAAATTTAAATATTTTATCGGCTCTCGAATTACACAAAATATTAATATACAAATGTATCACAATGTGTCATCAACAACACAAATTGGAAACATGAATGAAATCTGACACATTTAACATAAGCTGACAAACGATGTCCAATTTCTGAAATTAACAAGACATTGTGTTAATTATTTGCGTTATTAAAATGCAAGTATTTAAAATCAACATATTAACTGACAGCTACGACTTGATAAATGGGATGGCTAAAAATGTCACCGTTAAAACCAACCCATCAAGAAAATTGTCTCGTCGCCAGCTTCTTTTTGTCATACGTGAACTTTATATTCACGCCTGCTTGCTGACAAACGATGTCCAATTTCTGAAATTAACAAGACATTGTGTTAATTATTTGCGTTATTAAAATGCAAGTATTTAAAATCAACATATTAACTGACAGCTACGACTTGATAAATGGGATGGCTAAAAATGTCACCGTTAAAACCAACCCATCAAGAAAATTGTCTCGTCGCCAGCTTCTTTTTGTCATACGTGAACTTTATACAACTAGCCAGCTGCTTACAGATAAATTGTTGACTCAGATATATTAACAAACAAAAACAAACATACTAATCCATTTCTGAATCACAATCCAGAAGCAAAGTAAAAACTTTGGAACTGACAAGTTAGGTTAGACACGTGAACTTCCACCAGGGAAGTGAGGACAAAACTAGGATTACCAAGGCTCTCAAAAAGTTTTACAACTGTCATCATAATATTGTTTAGAAGTACGATGTTTCTGTATCCAAAATTATCCTGTCTTTTTTTGACGTTTTATAGTTACATGTTCCTTTCATTCATTTTTATTTAACACCTGACGGTTGAAGCTAGCTAAACAGGGGGTATTTGTCCTAATGAAACACTCTAACCTCCCTGGTGTGAGTTAACATGATTGATTTCATTTACAACTTTTTAAACATTTTACTTTATTTATGGGGTTGTAATTTGAACATTTACCAGTTTGTTTGTGTTTGGATTTTCACCATTTGTCATTTATTATACACGTATAATATTCACAATATTTAAGGTACATACACAAGTCTTGGTACTCGTATAAATTTTTAATCCATTTTTTGGTCGCCTGCTTGTTTATTGTTATGTTTAATTGCCAATGATATATTTAATGTCCCATAGTTCCATGCTCCTTTCACCCAGTTTTGATTCCACACATGGCGGGTTAAGCTAATTGCCCTCGATATATTTGACGTCCCATAGTTCCATATCCCTTTCACCCAATTTTGATTACACACTAAACAGGAGGCGCTTACCCTTCCGGAGCACCCGGACTCACTGGTGAAAGTCCGCGTGTCTAACCTGTCAGTTTCAAAGGTTTCACTTTGCTGCTAGATGGGTTAGTACGCTTGTTTTTGATTATGCTACAAAGATAAAACACAAAACAGATTTTATATTAATCCTGTACTGCTCCTCCAGTTTGATGCACACATAGACATTTTAATATTTTAATTAAATTTCAAAATCTTGTGAAACATTTAGTAGGTGAAATTACCTAATGCTTCCTAACTTTATCCTAAAATCTAGTATAAATGAGATTATAAGAGCAAAACGAAATTAAATGATTATTTAGAGAGTGTTGGTATAAACCTGTTAGATATTAGCTATGATATAGTGTTGATAGTTTGTAAGATTGTAGACACCTGTCTAGATTAACGCACTGTCTAACTTGCAGGCTCATCCTTTAATACACTAATCGACTGCATCAAAATTCAAAAGTCTTCATTTTTTTCGTGTCCTTAGGTCAAAAATCTTATTTGAACTCAGTCAGAATTAAATATTCTAGGGTCCATGGGTCCAAAAACCATTGAAATAAGACCCAACATCAAAAGATAACTTTTTTGTACCATTTGAGTAAAAAACATGTGCTTGGCAACATCCTCCTACATGAAGCTTGAATCCTGCCGTTATTGACAATGTTTAAGAACTATATTGCCATTGAAAGCATGATTAGGTACCCAATTCTATAAACTGATTATATCTATTTCTTAATTGAAAAACCATCAAGGTTAAAGTTGTTTATACTTTTGGTTTAACTTATTAAGCAATTTTCTAAAATTGTGAAAACGGTAATCCTGGAATGTCAAAAGAAGACCATTTCTGGAGGGAAACCCGTCAATTTTGGAACAATCGCCAGATAGTGATACTGGGTGTTCCGGAAGGGTAACCATCTCCTGTTTATTTAGCTTCACTGGCTACAAGAGTAATCGAAACCGAGGGTGAAAAGATCATGGAACTATGGGGCGTCAAATATATACAGAGACATCACACTTATCAACCATATTGTGATGACGTCCATAAAACTTTTTATGGTCTCGACAAGCTTAGGCTATTAATATTCTTGCGTCAAAAGTTTATTTGTAAGCAGTTTGCTTCGTTGTATAAAATTTCCATAGTGGGGGCAAACTGTAACAAAGCGTATTAAAATTGTGAAAAAAATACGCCATAAGCAGGAGAAGCAGGTACATTGCTGCATTGACAACGGAAAAATACATTGGGAAAATTGAAGACATCACTTTTGTCATACAGCTACAATGTACCTTCTTTTCTACTTATAGAGTATTTGTTTCACAATTAATACGCTATGGCTTCCAAAACGGAAACTGTAATCTGTTTACAAATAAAGTGTTAACTCGTTGGTATTGCACATATAAGCTTATCAATTTTATCAGGGCCCTCAAATAGTTTTATGGTCGCCATCACAATATAGTGGAGGTCTCTGTATCCAAAATCACCCTGAATATATTTGACATCCGATATGTCCATGTTCCTTTCATTTCCAATTTTGATCACATATGTGACAGGTGTAGCTAGCTAAAAAGGAAGTGTTTATCCTTCCGAAGCACTCGTTCTCACTTCCCTGATGAAAGTTCATGTGTACGTAGTAAACCTATTCCTCAAAGTTTTTATTTTGCTTTGGGTTTTGGTTTGGACATAGATTTGTACGTTTCGTTATGCTTTATCAGTTTCAAAGTGTTTACTTTGCTTTAGGACTTTGAATTGGACATCGGTCATACTAATTCATATCTAAATCAATCCAGAAGCAAAGTTAAAAAAAACTTTAAAACTGAAAAATACTAGTTAGTTAAAATCGTGAACCTCCACCAGGGGAGTGAGACCTAGCACCGCCTGTTTGGCTTGCTACACTCGCCATTTGTGTAATCAAAATTGAGAATCAAAATTGAGAATGAAAGCAACATGGAACTAAGGGACGTCATATATATCCAGGGCAATCCTGAACACAGAAACTTTTTTGTCTTTTTTTAATTTTAACAGTTATGTATATTTGGATAACATTACTTAAATGAAGATGAAGATACCGACAATAAATCTTTCTTTTTTTAACTATATATTTTATGGCTGTATGATTCTGATTCATTTGGACATGGCCCAGTTTGTTTGTATTGACATTTCTCCAGATTTTAGATGGAACACTTTTTTATTTACTGGTACATTGGTCACACTTCCTTTACAAAGACAGAAGGTTCTTGTTTCTCAAGTGATAACCAACAACCTCCGATCCCATCAACTTACCTTTGTATTTGTCATTTTCATAATTCGATAAATAAGTAGCGTTAAATTAATATTTTACTTAAATCTTATACAAACAAAGGGACATCATACCAGGACTTATCAGCCGTAAAATCTTCTCATGATGACAATGCGTATTTTATTTCGGATAGGTGCTGTTATTTTAACCCTGCAACGTGTTTTATAACCTATAACAAGTGGGACCTAGTACAAACACAGCAACTTGGACTCGGTGACACACTTGCAATGTTTTACAACAATTCAGGACGTAATTATGTGATTTTTTTCTCCGATGTGAATTGAAAATTGTATCTATCTGAATATAGGCTAACAACATTGACCTTTCCGTTTGACCTTTAGTTTAAATAGTTATCATGAACAAGTTTATTGATATAAACGCGTATTGAAAAATGTTGAATGAACCAGAAATGAAGGTAATAATGTACCAGTATACCAAATAGCTTATCATCTTTAGTTTGAATTGAACTCAAGAGACACTTCTAGTTTTGTTTATTTTGGTTTTTCCCCTTTTATTTTAAACTTGGTGTTTATTTATTTTTTTCTGTTTCGCATTCTAGGATACCTTTGTATATTCGTGTGGACCACAAGTAATATTTATTGTACATAGTATGATTGTATATAATTTTCATTGGTTTTTTTTAACCTTTTAAATCGTCTTAGTCATTCTAGCGTTTTATCCAATAAAATGTTATTTTAAAGTTTATTTAAAGGCATTTATCTGTCATATGCTGATTTTGAATTTTTATTAAAATAATTCATTCTTAATCATCTTGTGCTGATTTTGAATGCGTTATTTTTTTGAATCAAAATCAGTACATAGCATTCTATAAATTCAAACGAAGCATACAACACTGACGCAATTATGACTACGGATAACCACGTGATATCCGAAAAATTCAAAAGTCAGCGCCGTTGGACATTTCAGCGAAAGCATACGTCAAAAGAGCGAGAAAAAAACGGACGATTGAGCCACAAAGTAATGGACATTTGAGCTACAGAATTTTAACCCCTTTGAGCGAAATTTTATATGCATGATAGACATTTTATCGACATTTTTTAACCTCTTCCTTTAGCCAGACTGAAATCTGTTGCCCCCTGCCCATTGCAGGGAGATGAAAGTAGGACTTGAGCATAATAAAGTTTTTGAAAAGCTCCAAATTAAATTTTATAAAACCCATTGAAAGTTTAACACTTCATTCCATAAAGCTGTGTTAAAAACTTTGTAAAATTTACAGGATAAAGCATAAAATAAAAAATGTGGTATGTTTTTGAAAAGCACCAAACATAAATTCTGTGGCGATACCTATCATAAAAAATACTCTTTCGACATCTAAGTATATATACATGCAGGTGAGTAGCTTAAAACTGTCTCTCAAATGTCCATCGTTCAAATTTGCCGCTCAAATGGCCACTAAAGTTGTCGCTCAAATGTCCACCAGTAGTTTTGTAATTTTTGCTCAAATGTCCTGCGCCCAAAGTCAGAGGGTTGCCTGTTTCTTATTACATATTATTATGCCCGTTTTAATTTTACAGCACTAGACGGTCGTTTCGGAATACAATTCCTCGTCAGTAATGCTTGAACCATAATTGTGAAACCAAAATATTTTCTCAAAATGTTAAATTAATAACAGAAAGACCAAATTATATTATACCAGATTTAGCTAAGAAAACACTTTGCATGAGGGCGTACACTTTAGTTTTGGGGGAATTTCAAATTTTAACTAGCAGCACATTTAGACAATAGGATATTTCTGACAATTATACAAAATAATTGCCTACCAAGTTTATGATATCCTCGAGATTAAAACATGGTTTTTTTTCTGGAAAAATAATTAAAATTTCCATTGTAGTTAAATCGTTCCGCCGCCGCGTTATACACGCTTTATTTCAATACTAGTAAACACGGTTTGTAAAGATTTTTGTTTTTAAATTCTCCCGTATTCGGTACTTACAGTTGTCAAGTGTGATACGAGCGTAATCAAAAAACCTGTCTAAGAGATTATAAATTTTGGATCAGTTGCAGACGTTCGTGTTTCTGATATCTCGCTGATGGCTGATTGATAGACATAATAAAAATAACTTTTGATTAAAATGTACTTGGAGGTTACCTCTGCTTAAATGTCTTCAGTTTGTCCAAAAATCTTTACGTGTACCATAAATTCTCTATTTGAAGTTTTAAGAGTATTCGTTTTTTGACAGAAGTGATATAAAAGTTTTTAATTCCGTTCCTCTTCAGGGTCATGATAATGGCTGTGACTGTATTCCGAGTCAATTTAGATTGATCAGTTCATTAGTTTATCTGTAACTTGTATTTCAACATCAGTATTTAGTTTACAGCAATGTGCCATGGAACACTGTTTAATATCGCTGTAGTTGCAGCAAAACGTAAGATATAGCCCGGATTTCACATTTGGATTAGTATCAATGAGGTGAGATGGTAAAGTTATCCAGGGTCACTGTCATGATGTCTTACTTTATGTGGACACCATTTTACTCATTTTGTCTGTCTGGAAGGTTTATGAACAATGGTGTCTTTGCATTATGTCTTTTCTTGTTAGATTATTTTGGCATGTTCTTTGTTGTTTTTACTTCTTTAATTTGTATTTTTCAAAAACAGCTTTTTATGCGCGTATTTCATTTATTATTTATTTCGCGGATATGATTTTAAATATATTTTTATCTAATTCAAGTAATTTTACAATACAATAAATAACAAACATAATTATCCTTGTCCGAATCACAATCCAGAAGCAAAGTAAAAACTTTGAAACGTTTGATAAGTTAGGTTAAACGTGTGAACTTCCACCAGGGAAGTGAGACTGGGTGCTCTGGAAGGGTAAGCACCTCCTGTTTAGCTAGCTACACCCGCCACGTGTGTAATCAAAATTAATTGAAAAGAACGTGGAACTATGGGTCATCAAATATATATCCAGGGTAATTTTGGACACAGAGACACCGATCAAACTTATCAACAATATTGTGATGACGGCCATAAAACTTTTTGAGAGCCCTGATAAGCCTAGGCTTGTATTATCCTTGGGTCAACATTTGAATCACTGAACCACACCATTAGATACCAACTTGGCATTTTTGTCTTTGTCTGTACAAAGCCGAAAAATTTTGTTGGTAGCAGCATGTGTTTTTCTTATTCTTGTTTTTTTTTCTGTTTATTGTAGCGGTCTTGGTTATGCTAACTATTGCCAAGTACATACTACCATTGGAATATATTGGAACTTGACTTATATGTTAAGCGCTAACATTGTTCTTGGCAATTTGACTTTGTAATGGATAAAATTATCATATACACTTATTGCGAAATGAAACGGTTTAAATACTTATTGACACATTTGGTTGGAGAGCCTTTAGTAATTTCACTGTGATTTGTTATACTTCTGAATTCTTATTAAAAATGCATTCAAAAGTAAAAAAAAATGCATTCAAAAGTATACCGCATTTGCTACTTTTGAATGCATTATAAACAGGAGCTAGGTGTTTGGCCTTCCGGAGCACCCGGCCTCACTTCCCTGGTAGAAATTTCATATGTTTAACATTACTTACCAGTTTCAAAGTTTTTACTTTGCTTCTGGATTGTGATTCGGACATGGATTAGTATGTTTGTTTAACACTTGACATCACTAATCCAAAGGTGTCCAATCGACCGATCCAGTTCAGATTTACCTCTTTGCTCTAGCGCCGAGTTATGAGTTTAAGATACGCAATGTTTTCTTACAGTCCTTGACTTAATATGGAACCTTAAAACCTTTCTATCAGATAATTTTGTCTGCCATCAAAATATTTCTCCACTCAAAAACAGTGTACAGTACCGACCTGTCGAAAGTTAAACACTTGACTAACGAATTCGTCCAAATTAGCAACTCACCTAGGCCCTAAATTACCCATACCTCGACAGCAGGTACCATCTATCTCTCGGCAGGTTTTCGGCCACAACCTATACACATCTTGACCACTCTGTAGCCCACCTTTGACCCCTTTATTCGCCAGCTCAGAGTTAAACTTTTGACAGGTCTGTACTGTATCACAATAATATTGGAGATGTTCTGTTTACTAGTTATTTGATGTTCCTCTGTCGGTAATGGATTTTATTATCAGAGTGGTATATTATATATCATGTTGAGATAATGCCTATCACAATATTTCTTATTTTCCAGTCTAAGCT
This sequence comes from Anadara kagoshimensis, assembly GCA_021292105.1. Taxonomy (NCBI): domain Eukaryota; kingdom Metazoa; phylum Mollusca; class Bivalvia; order Arcoida; family Arcidae; genus Anadara; species Anadara kagoshimensis. The sequence continues at coordinate 25,845,734 of CM037861.1, forward strand.
CTGACAAGTGTTTCGATATATGATATTTTCATAGTGTATCGGAGAAATCTTTATGTCTTATTTATTAAAGTTTTTTGTCTCCATTATTGGCCAAAACAAACGTTGTTGTAAATTGTTGTTATTTATTACATTGAACGATTTTGTTTGCCGAGATATACTACAGTGTCAAGAACTCACTGTCCACATGTACCATTATTTGTCTGGATGACTTCAGTAATATTTCAGTAAGTTTGCTTCATAAATACCAAACAAAATTCAACTTGTATTTATTGGTCAGGTTTTATTATTTTCTAAACAAAATAATCAAAAACAAACATACTAATCCATGTCCGAATCACAATCCAGAAGCAAAGCAAATACTTTGGAACTGACAAGTCAGGTTAGACACGTGAACTTCCACCAGGGAAGTGAGGTCGGGTGGTCCGGAAGGATAAGCACGTCCAATGTGTAATGTGTGAAAGGAACATGAAACTATGGGACGTCAAATATATCCAGGGCAATCCTGGACACAGAGACATCAAACTTATCAACAATACTGTAATGACGACCATAAAATTGTTTGAGGGCCTTGATTAGCCTACGCTTGCAATACCCCTGTCAACAATTTATTTGCAAGCAGCATATATATATCCATCAGAAATAAAATCCAAAACAGCCCAAATTCTCTCATTAATGTGTTTCGTTTGGTCTTCTGTTTTGTTAAAAATAAACATATGAATCCAAGTCCAAATTACAATCCAGAATGACATAAAAAAAACTTTGAAACTGACACGTTTTGTTAAACACGTGAACTTCCACCAGGGAAGTGAGGCCCGGATGCTTTGGAAGGGTAAGCACCTCTTGTTTAGCTAGCTACACTCGCCACGTGTGTAATAAGATTGGGATTGGAAGGAACATGGAACTACGAGACGTCAAATATATCCAGGGACTTATATGTTTGGTTTTCTACACAAAATGACATTAGGTATCAAAATTGATATGTGAATAATAATACTTGAGTGTTGTTTCTTTTTATTCACCTTCCATTTATTAGAAAAAACATATTCTGCCTATTAAAGATAGCAAATACTCTTGCCCATTGAAGTTTGTTCACATGAAATCTGTTTCTTTTGATATGTTTCCATTCCTGGTAGCCAAAATCGCCATTGGCCACTAATTTGTGAGAAATCGTTTCAAAAGGCAACCTATTTTAGCAATTTTGTGGAAAAATACTTTAAAAATGACTATTTTTTCACAAATTTTGGAAATTTAGCTACTAATAATTTTAAATTTTTTGGAAACCTATTTTTGGATTTTTTTTTTCAAAGCCTAATTTTTCGAGACCACATGGAACCACCGCACATATATGAAGAATTCAAGGGATTGCAATGGACTCAAAATGGCTTCCAACCTAAATAAAACATCTTAAAGTTAGTTAGAGAGTTAGTTGCTAATATTGAAGTATATAAATCTTCTTAACAGTAAAAATGTCATTACAGCTTAAACAGCATTTGTTTCTGATGATGTTCAAACAATATTTTCATTTGTGATTTGCTTAAATCATGCTGGTTACTTTCACAGGGGACCGAAAAAGCAGGTTCAACTACCTCAAACAGATTGTTTCACGAATATAAGACTTCGCCCAGATATCGAGGTGTAAGTTCAACCTTCTAAAACATACATCCTTTCCATAAATTGCTTCATCCATAGTTCTTAGAAGTTGAGAATATGCATCTTGCTTAAGATATTCTTTAAATTCTGGAAAGTGTGTCATGCATGGATGCATCCATAATGACCACACATATTTAGTTACGCATGTGTTGAGTGATACACGTCTTGAGATGATGTGTTACACGCTGTATGTTTAATATTTAAACATACACTCACTAAATATTGTAATTTCACTTTCTAATCAATAATTTAAACAGTTAACATTTTGACGTGTGTGAGGATTTATCAGAACCTGGGAGGAATTCTTGGGAGGTCTAGGCCTGTTGACAGTAGGGTATATACAGTACAGACCTGTCGAAAGTTTAACACAGAGGTAACGAAAATGAGTCGAGGCTGGACTGCCACATGACCTAGATATAAATACCTGGTGGTCGAAAAGCTGCTGAGAAATAGATATAAGTAGCAGCTGAGATATAGGTGACGATGGCCCTAGATGAGATGCCTGCTTGGCACTAATTCGTAAGCTTTGTGTTAAACTTTCGACAGGTCTGTGCTGAAGTTGTAAGAAGTTTGGACAGTACAGATGTATCATATTAACATTAATAATCCAGTTTTCATCCTGCATGTATCAAAAATAAAACCAAAAAGCTGCTTAATTTGATAATAAGAAGTGTCAAATTTACACCAAAGTACTGCTCCAGCAGTCTAATAATTCTGTTGAAGACCAAAGTTTTCTATATAGCACTGGTAATGTATTAGGCTTATCTACGAAAGCTTGTTCGTGCCACTTTGTAATCTGATTTTTTCTAAAATCGTAGGTAAGATTTTTAAATTCGTAGATACTATATTTAAATCTGTAGGTACGATTTCTTTAAATTCGTGGGTACGAATTTTTTTATTCGCAGGTACGATTTCTAAATTCGTAGGACGGTTTTTTATTCGAAGATACGATTTCTAAATTCATCTGAGGATTTTAAAAATGGTACCTACAATTTGAGAAAAAAATCAGATTATATAGTGGCACGAACGAGCTTTCGTACTTATCTCGTTAGACACTCTCATTTGTAATTATCTATCTAAAGTGTTAACGTGCCTTGGATTATATATACCTATATGTATTTGTCATTAAAATATAATTTGTTATATTTCATTGCATTTTTATCACAGTGTTAAAGATATAACTTAATTAGGGTCAGAGTATGAATCTTCTGACGATAGAGGCCCACTTAGAACAAAGACTTGTACATATAATTTACACATATTTTAGAATTATAAGACTACTGAAGATAAAATTAAGAGTGAAGACTTTTCATTTCAGATTGGTTTAGACACGTGTTAGATTTCGTCTGAGGCCAAGACATTATTGCTTAATCCGGTGGGATGTCTGAAGTTATCAACGTATTTACTACCAGGATGACACCTGCAATTTTGTCATGTGATTTTAAGATAATGACACTCCAATAATTAAGGCGAAATTGTTTTCTATGAATTGCACTGAATACTTCACAGTGAGTGACAAGATGAACATCTCCAATAATTGGTAGGCATGGCTAGCAGCATGATTAGTTTTTTTTAGTCCTGGTACACCGAACACTGTATTTTCTACCGGGAACTTAAGACTAAGCATGGCCTTATACTGTATTATGATAGCTACTAATCAAAAACAAACATACTAATGCATGTCCAAATCACAATCCAGAAGCAAAGTAAAAACTTTGAAACTAACAAGTTAGGTTAGACACGTGAACTTCCACCAGGGAAGTGAGGCCGGGTGCTCCGGAAGGGTAAGCACCTCCTGTTTAGCTAGCTACACAATGAAACGCAAACACACCGGTCTATGATCAAATCACATACCCCCAAAGAAGCAAAGAAAAACTTAGAAAACTGGCAAAACTGAACCTCTGACAGAGAAGTGATGTCGGATGTTCGGAGATCGGGTGCTCAAATTCTGTAGTGTCTATAATGTTATTTGTAAAATAGATGAAACAACACTACTATGCTGACAATGCAAAAGGAAACCGTATTGCCATTATGTTCAGTTCATTATATTTGTTTTAAATAAAAATCAAACATACTAATCCGTGTCTGAATCACAATCCAGAAGCAAAGTAAAAACTTTGAAAGTGACAAATTACAGTCCAACCTGCCTTAAAGGCCACCTCTATATAACGGCCACCTGCTTATAAAGGTCAGTAGAATTATATCCTAATTGTTCTTTATCCATATTATTTGAACCTGTATATAAAGACCACCTGTCAATAAAGGCCACTTTTACTGGTTCCATTGGGTGGTCTTTATAGACAGGTTTGACTGTAGGTTTAAAACTAAGTAGGACCATTATACTGCATTATGATTGCTACTAAATCAAACACACACATACCGGTCTATGTCCAAATCATGGTCCTCAAAAAACAGCAGCACTTCCGCCAGTAAAGTGTGGCCGGTGCTTCGGAAGGATAAGCACCTTTTGTTTCACAGTGCAACAGGATATCATATTGTCATTATGCCAAATTCATCTTGTATAGTTCGATATATTTGTTTTAAAATATCATGTTTTTAATTTGTTTATTTCATATGATATTTTCGTGTATGTGGAGCAAAAATAAAAATAAATAAAATAGTTGCGATCTACAAAAGTACAAAAATAGTAGCAGAATGCAATAACATGTCCTCCAAAACATATCAGAAAGCATGAATACGTCCCCTAAAATCAACAAAGAAAGCAGGAACATAACACACCAAAATATAACAGAAAATGTGAATACGTTTATCAAAACATAACTAAAGCATAAACAGTCCACAAATTAAACCATGATACCAGAAAGCAAGAACACTTTCAAAACATACCAAAAAGCAAGAACACGACATCCAAAACATAACAGAAAGCAAGAACACAACATCTAAAACATATAAGAAAGAAAGAACACAACATCCAAAACATATATAAGAAAGCAAAAACACAACATCTAAAACATACAAGAAAGCAAGAATACGACATCCAAAACATAACAGAAAGCAAGAACAAAACATAACAGAAAGCAATAACACAAAATCCAAAACATACAAGAAAGCAAGAACACAAAATCCAAAACATACAAGAAAGTAAGAACACAAAATCTAAAACATACAAGAAAAATCAAGAATACGACATCCAAAACATATAAGAAAGCAAGAACAAAACATACAAGAAAGCAAGAACAAAACATATAAGAAAGCAAGAACACGACATCCGAAACATACCAGAAAGCAAGAACACAAAATCTAAAACATACCAGAAAGCAAGAACACAACATCCAAAACATAACAGAAAGCAAGAACACGACATCCAAAACATAACAGAAAGCAAGAACACAACATCCAAAACATTACAGAAAGCAAGAACACAACATCCAAAACATAACAGAAAGCAAGAACACGACATCCAAAACATACCAGAAAGTAAGAACACGACATCCAAAAAATACAAGAAAGCAAGAACACGACTTCCAAAATATACAAGAAAGCAAAAACACAACATCCAAAATATAACAGAAAGCAAGAACACGACATCCAAAACATACAAGAAAGCAAAAACACAACATCCAAAACATACAAGAAAGCAAAAACGCGACATCCAAAAAATAACAGAAAGCAAGAACACAACATCCAAAACATAACAGAAAGCAAGAACACAACATCCAAAATATTACAGAAAGCACAAATACGTTTCATTACAATATAAGTGAAAGCAAGAATACGTTTAACCAAGACAAATTTGCAGACAAGAACATACCCCAATAATAGATTGTGTTGACTTTAAAACTTCGTCTAGTGTTGTAAACTTAACACTGGTATAATATGTAACTTGCATACTGTTTGATACTTAGATTAACATAAGGTGTTTTATTCATGCTATTGCTTTTTTTACCTTTTCTATACGTCGCGAATACCTGCAATGATTCTTCATTATACTCACTCACTCGACCAATCATTCAGTCGTTTGTTTAATATAGTTTAATGTTTCTGGATATTCCCAAACCTCCCAGGTTCGTTCGTTAGATTTAAGATAAATCTCGTATCTAAAATTACCGATTATATTGGATTTGTTTTGTGAAGCAGGTGGTACAATTGGGAACACTATTGCTTATTCCGACATTCTGAAACTTATCCAGGCCGTAAAAAGTAAAAACAATTATATATCATTTTGTTATGTATGCATTCTAAGTAAAAAAAAAAGGAAAGAAAGACAATGACCTGTCTGCTTGACCTTTCATTAGCTATATCCATATAAGAGTATCCACTAATATATGGCAGCTTTAGTATTCGCAGATAACGATAAGCAATGCATGTTACACCGTGATACAGACGAAATACCCACCAGTGCTCCCTATACATAAATGGACTGGTCCATATTGATTATTTAAATTAAAGGCCAAGCGGACAGGTCAATGTTGCTAGCCTATAAATTTTTGGTGAAACCCCATAATCAATCATAGGACTTGTAAATAAGCACTTAAAACGTATTGTAAATTCTTTGAACTATTGTTTGTTCTTTATCAAAGACTTGAAATAATACCCTCATTTTTCGCCGCTGGGGAAAAAAGACCCGGTCAATTTGCAGCTGTATCTAAGTGTTTATAAATCATGTCTTTAAGGTATATTATTGTCAAAGTGTTTGTAAAAACTAAATATGAATGTTATTAACGGCGAAATAAACATTTACACAAAAGAAAAATGCATTGAGGCAAAAGTGGTGCGTGTTTATTATTAATTTGTTGATTTATAACAGCATGCAGAAAATGAATTTATGCCTGGGAACTTCAGAACTTAAAAATAATTTGTAAAATAACTAAAATTCACAAATCATGATTAAATAATTTAATATTGACTATGTAGTAATTATAGGGCATTAGGTATATTGTTAGATTCTATTATCTACCCGTTTACGATCTTTATCGAAAGCCGTTAATATCCGATAAACGATACAATTCCTTTAAAGAATTCCCATTATAAAGTTCTTGTTACAGCCGTGCAATGTCGTGCAATGTTACAAAGTAGACAGTGAATTATTTGTTAAATGCACATGCATACAGTACAGATCTGTCGAAAGTTTAGCATTAAGCAACCCAATTAGTATTGAATTGGCAGCTCGTCTCAGCCACTCGTTAGCTCGGCAGCTTTATGTCAGCTGCTTTTTATTTCTCTACATCTTTTTTGGTCATTAGGTATCCATATACCGGCCTCTCGGCAGCCGAGTTTCGAGTCCTTTTTTTGTTAGTTAAAATGTCAAACTTTCGAAAGGACTGTACTGTATATACCAACGGCAGTGAGCATAATTAAACATCGAGCTCAAAAAGTGTGTATTTAGCTTAACTCATGTGCTGTAATTATATGACTCGGCAAGAAAGAAAAATGTAAATGTTCAAACTGAAAACTAATTCTTTCTGACACCAAAATTGTAACTCTGTCAAAATTAGTGTGCAGTTGTTGCATTTCATTCGCTCTTGTTGACGACATAATTGTTACTCTGTCAAGAATGATGTAACCCTTTGTTGTACTATATTTGATGCATTCTTTTTGTTACTGACAATATAGCATTCCTTGTACCCAAAACCAAAAAACCTAATAATCGCCATTGTACCAAAACGCTGTATAGTTCTTGAATTTTATTCTTTTATCAACCATTTTTCATACAGTTCTTGCCAATGACAATATGAAAATGTCACAAAAAACGATATTGTACAATAGGTGTGTGTGTGTGTGTGTGTGTGTGTCAAGTGCGATAACTGGCAGCGGAATATAAGTTCAAATATAGAAAATTGCCGCTGAAGTAGTAACATCCAAGACGACAACTATGTAAAATGCACGAAGTAACTTTACTCTAAATCACATTCTGATTGTGTGTGCGTAAAACATTTGAGCTTTGATTATACAATAAATAGCCTCGATGAATGCGCAACATTGTTTTTTCTTATTTTGTGTTTGTGTGTACGTAAAATGTTTGAGCTAATATTTTAAGCTTTGGTTGCTTAATATATTTGCATTTTTGCATTGTTGGCCTATTTCGTTTTTTTTTTGGTTTTTTTTGTTCCGTGTTCTTAATTGCATTGGTCATACATGCATCACTGTTGGACCTACTACCACGCCATTTATTTCCCGAATATTAATACCATTTGTATTTAGAAGGATTTTATTATATTTTAAGTGAAAAACGTTATTTGAACCATATCATATTACTGTTAATTTTGGATGAAAAGGTATTTTTTGCTGATAAACACTTTGCTTAAGTGGCAAAACTCAAAAGAATACCCAGTACTTTATAATGAAGTTTGTCTGTTTTTTGCGATTTGCGCCAGCGCCTCGGATAGCGAAAAAAAAAACGAACAAAAAAAACCCCAAAAAAACAACAAAAAAACCTATTCTATAGATTTCTTGATATAAGGTCAAACACAAAATGTACGGCAATGGATTAGACATACATTTTAGTAACAAGACAGATATATTGGGGTGAAACTCAAGATCAGTTACCATTAGCCACTTCATTATTAAAAAATGGTATATAAACAGGATACTCTTTTTACGTATCACGTTTATTATTAACATTATTCATTTTATGATGAATCTGGTCCAGTGTTCTGTGGTGTCTTCTTACAGAGGAAAAATCCGTATGAGCAGCAAGAAAATAAGCACTGGAACATAGAGTCTAAAAACTCACGTGACTAGAAAACCTGAAATTAGACAAAGAAAACACTCAAGTCAGTATGCGGATGAATTTCGGCACGTGGCATTCCTATGTTCCTACTCTAGCTTCGCACCACGCTGCCGGATACTCGGCCGGAATATTGGTGACGCCCGTGAACTTTATGGTTATGGTGCGTCAACCAACTGAGGGATAATACAGATAGGAGTAGAACATATAACTTTGTACAAAATAAAGTATGAGAGCGTATAAATTCCTCGTGTTTGTTATTTTGCTAAAAATTTATAAGGGTTAAAAAATGCATTGCGGTTTAAAATTAGTTAATGAGTCTAATGCAATAAATGCTCCCTTTACATATGGGGGGAACTCTTTAATGAGAAGGTAGGAAAATCAAACGAAGAAAAATGACGGAAGTAAGTATCATGTGAGATATTTATCATAGATTTTTGAGATTTCAAAGTGATTGGCGATTGATATGAAACTTTTATTTTGTAAAAATATTGTGTAGGTTTAAATCTACTCTTATGGCACACTTGAATTAATCGAATGCAGCGGATAACTCGCTGTCAAATGTACTCGGTTTCATTGGTAGAGACACCTTGGTCGTTATCCTCGTATCGCCGAAGTTCGTGGTACTAAGTCTGTGTCAAAAGTAATGGCCTGTTGTTGGCAAAAAATCAACAGTTTTATTTAATCTTAAAATATCTTGTCACTTCACCTTCAGAAGCAGAAAAAATTGCTATTTTTGTAATACATACTGTATGTAAACCAAAAACACTTTGAAAGCTTCGAGAAAGTTATGGGGAGGTTTCTCTGGTCACAATTGATTCATTGGCTGAATAAGGTTTTATGTCATTTATGTCAAAACATCTACTATAGGTGAAGTGGCAGATTTTTACCTTTGCAGTGAGCTTGGGGCATTATGTGCAGTGATGTCTCTCCCGAAGGACCACATGGCTTTAATTTCTAAATGCTGAGTGCTTGGTTAAAGAACATTTTTAACCTTTTTCAAGTCTTGTTCAGAAATCATTCAAATGACTGGGTTTCGAACCCAAGACCTGCATGTGAAGCAAGCACTCTACCAACTGAACTACCATAGTTTAGGGCTGGGATGAATCAGACTTACCTCGAATCGAGTACAAGTCAAAACACCTTAGTTCGAATAATTTTGAATCGAATCAAGAAAAATTAATTACTACATATTTTGTAATGTATTTATATTCTTACTATCACACATGACATCATTCTTACCAACACCAAGTAACAACACTTTTATAACAAAGAAGATACCTTTATTTAAGGCAAAACAAAATCAAAATATCAACAAAAAATAACAAGTCCACAAATCTGTTGTAAGTGCAACAAATTTGGCTTCTTTAAGTTTGTCCATAACTTGAATTTTTGTGTTTTCGTACAACTTGGGAATAACTTTCTCAGAAAAATGTCTCCGACTAGGGATAACATACCGTGGTTCCAACTCACATAGCATAGCTTTGAAGCCTTTACTTTCTACAACAGATTACAGCCTCATATCTTTCGCCAGGAAAACTCCAATTGTTTTAGTTATACTTAAATGCGTGGTGATGTAATTGGCAGTTTATTCTTTTGCACAAATACTTCTGAAATATGTAGTTGACCGCTAATGTTAGATAAAGGTGCCTTTTTTAACGAACCACTACTGTTGAGTGTTGGGTAATTCAGTGGTACTTCCGCCTTAAGATCGCTTTCAATCAGGATGTTATGCCTCTGCTTCAAATGATTTGTCATGCTAGTTGTTAAGCCTCAATAACACTTGATATTGATTCCACATATGTTGCAGACAGTGGTAGTTTTGTCTATCTTTCCTTCCTTCTGCAGGAAAGAGAAGTAAACCCAGACTTTTGATCTCCATGTCACCATGTTGTTTATGTAAGGCGATTATAAAATCCGAATGGAAATAGAACCGTATTCCGGAATTTCTGACTCGAGATTCGAATCAAACACACTGACTCACGAAGCACCGAACATTTCGGTGCACCGCACACTACTACCATAGTTGTATCCTCGATCACAAGATACACCTGATCAAACCTTTAAATTTAGTAAAAATAAATTAAATATTAAGTCATCTAGTTTAGATTTGAAACATAATTTGTTTGTAAATATTAAAAATTATAATAGAGTAAAAATGATTGTAGCAAGTAACTTGATGGTAGATATTTGGACAGCTTGTTGCTTGAGCTGAAAATAGCAGCTAGGCCCTATTGGACTTCTTGTTGCTTAAGCTGTGCATAACAGCTAGGCCCTATTGGACTTCTTGTTTAATCTGAGCAGTACAGCTAGGTCTTATTGAACCTCTTGTGTTTAAGCTGAGCAATACAGCTAGGCCCTCTGGGACTACATGTATTTATTGTTTAAACTTAACATACTGTAAACGTATTTATTATCCCGGTGTACTAATTTTCGCTTATTTCGCGGTCGTTTATTTTTCGCGAAAATTAAAACTAAGCGAAATTTTATTTTGCTTATTATGTTATAGAGCATATTTCAAAAACTCGAAAATTTAACTTTGCAGATACATGTATATCTAAATATCCTATACCGCGAAAATAAATACACACGAAATTAAATACATTTACAGTAACAGCAAGACCCTATCAGACATCTTGTTTGAACTTAACATAACTGCTAGACCCTTTTGTTGTTGTTTGAACTGAACATAACAGCAAGACCCTATCAGACATCTTGGTGTTTGAACTGAATATAACTGCTAGACCCTTTTGTTGTTGTTTGAACTGAACATAACTGCTAGACCCTTTTGTTGTTGTTTGAACTGAACATAACAGCAAGACCCTATCAGACATCTTGTTGTTTGAACTGAACATATCAGCTAGGTTCCATTGGATTCCCTGTTGTTTGAACTGAACATAACAGCAAGACCCTATCAGACATCTTGTTTGAACTTAACATAACTGCTAGATCCTTTTGTTGTTGTTTGAACTGAACATTACACCTAGGTCCTTTTTGATTCCCTGTTGTTTGAACTGAACATACCAGTTATACCCTATTGCATTTATTGTTATTTGAACTGAACATAATTGCTAGACCCTTTTGTTGTTGTTTGAACTGAACATAACAGCAAGACCCTATCAGACATCTTGTTGTTTGAACTGAACATAACTGCTAGACCCTTTTGTTGTTGTTTGAACTGAACATAACAGCAAGACCCTATCAGACATCTTGGTGTTTGAACTGAACATAAATGCTAGACCCTTTTGTTGTTGTTTAAAATGAACATAACAGCAAGACCCTATCAGACATCTTGGTGTTTGAACTGAACATATCAGCTAGGCTCCATTGGATTCCCTGTTGTTTGAACTGAACATAAGAGCAAGACCCTATCAGATATCTTGTTGTTTGAACTAAACATATCAGCTAGGTCCTGTTGGATTCCCTGTTGTTTGAACTGAACATAACAGCAAGACCTTATCAGATATCTTGTTGTTTGAACTGGACATAAAATCTAGGGCCTATTGGACTTAATGTTGTTTGAACTTAACATAACTGCTAGACCCTTTTGTTGTTGTTTGAACTGAACATAACAGCAAGACCCTATCAGACATCATGTTGTTTGAACTGAACATATCAGCTAGGTCCTATTGGATTCCCTGTTGTTTGAACTGGACATAACAGCAAGACCCTATCAGATATCTTGTTGTTTGAACTGGACATAACAGCTAGGGCCTATCGGACTTATTTTTGTTTGAACTGAACATATCGGCTAGGCCCTATTGGATTCCCTGTTGTTTGAACTAAACATAACAGCAAGACCCTATCAGATATCTTGTTGTTTGAACTAAACATAACAGCAAGACCCTATCAGATATCTTGTTGTTTGAACTGAACATAACAGTAAGACCCTATCAGATATCTTGTTGTTTGAACTGAACATATCAGCTAGGCCCTATTTGATTCCCTATTGTTTGAACTGAACATAACAGCAAGACTCTATCAGATATCTTGTTGTTCGAACTGAACATATCACTATCAGCTAGGCCCTATTGGATTCTATGTTGTTTGAACTGAACATAACAGCAAGACCCTATCAGATATCTTGTTGTTTGAACTGAACATAACAGCAAGACCCTATCAGATATCTTGTTGTTTGAACTGAACATAACAGCAAGACCCTTTCAGAGATATTTTTGTTTGAGGTGAGCATAACAGCTAAGCCCTGTTGGACCCCTTATTGTTGTTTGAACTGAACATAAAAGCTAGGCCCTGTTTGGACATCTTGTTGATTTTACTGAATATACTAGCTAGGCCTGTTTTTGTTTATAATGTGGTTGTAAACATTCTATGTGCTGCACACTCCTCTATATGTTTTTTGACAAGGAATGAGTCACAAAATTTCACATTTTCCTATAAAATGCCATGATTTTTGCTAACAGTATCACATGTTATGCTGCCATTCCTTGGAATATCAGCCATACTAACTTGTTGAATTTGCTAATCTGGCTGGGATTTAGACATATTTGGTGGATAACAGTGTTTAGATAGATAGACACAATTTAAGTGATGGAGGACCAAACAAGTTATGTGTGTGGAGAATTAATGTAAATGTCCCACAGTTTTGTTGTTGTTGTTGTTGTTTTTTGTTTTGTTTTTTTTTTTTTTCTTTTTTTAATAAATGTTGGAGTCAAAAAGTGGAAATACAATAAAGTTATCATTTTATGTACTTCCAATGTTTTTGTGCAGTAAACATTATACATTGTAACGTTAATATTTTGTTGGTATTTTTTAACTTTTTCAAAAGGTCGTATTTTATCAATGATATAATAATTGTATTTAAATATTAACCCATCAATGACAGATCTACAAAAAATCAGTTCATTGTTCTGGTTCACAGTGGACAAGTTGTCAAAATACAAAAAAGGGAAAACCTTTTTCACATTTAAGGTCCACAAGCGAAACAGTTGAATGGATTAAAACATCATATCCCTATTTGACAAGTAACAATGGTGAAATTCATCCAGTTAGTTTCTACTGAAAGCAACAGAGATGAGAATCATTTAATTAGTTTCTGTTGGCCTAAACATTGATAAATATGAATGCTTTCACATACATGTTTATTCTATTTTCTTAAGATTTACCTATGATAAAATCATCACCTTTGATATTTTTAGTTAATAGTATTTATTTGGAGTTTTTGTTGCATATTTGGGGAGTTTCTATCAGATTTTGTTTAATGCTAGTGAGTTAATGCATCATTCTGTGGATAAATATTGGTCCAAAACAAAAAACATTGTGTTTTCCATTATCCTACTAATCTGACCTTACTTAGGAGTTGAGTTGAGTTATGGTGTTTAAAGTCCCAGTCAAGAATATTTCGCTTATATCGAGACATTGCCAGCTATAGGTGAAGGTGCAGAAAATTTGCATGCCATGCCTACCATGACACAGAACCTCATTTATTTTAAAATCTCTCTGAAAAAACTATGACTTCCATTTAATAATGCTGAGTGCTTGACAAAAAAAACTCGCTACCGATTTTAAGTTCAGACAGGGTTCGAAGTCATTACCTCACACTTATGGAGCGATCACTCTACCAACTGAGCTACTGCAGTGATCTGACCTTACTTAGGATTGCCATAGTTTGATCAGTAAGGGAGGTCGTGGGTTTGAACTCCGACCAGGTCTGACCCAAGACTTGAAAGTTGGTAGTAAGTTACTAGTTACTGTTCTTTTGCCAAGCACTCGTCATTACAAAATGAAAGTCAGGGTTCTTTCAGATGGGAACTTAAAATAAATGAGGTCCAGTGTCACGGTAGGCTTGGCACAATAAAGAACCCTGCTGTATAATGCCATCAGCACAATGCACAGGCAAAATTTCTGCACCTTAGCCTACAGCTGGTGGCATCTCGATATAAGTGAAATATTCTTTACTGGGATGTTGAACACCATTACTCAACTCAACTCCCAGTGCCTCTCAGATTTTCAAATCCTACTGAGGCAGGTCCTGGTATGTAAAAGTTTGTCAGTCCTTTTGTAGAAGGTCATTGTTTTTCTTGGGGCACTCTAGTTTTCTACACTATCTCAAAATTTGCCATCTCAATGTAAATGTAAATAACTTGACTTGGGTGTAAAAAAACACCATTACTACAGTCTACTCAGCTCCTATTTTGGACAATTTCTTGTATTGTAGACTTTTGACAGGCATTATAAATGTGCTGAATACTGCACAATAAACCTAATGTAAAATATGGAACTTCAAAAAATGTCCTATCTTTATATGTATCGTACCAAAGTTATAAAGAGTGATTTTACCAGAAACACAGAAATTATTTGTTTGGTCTTATATACATGTAATATTGGATTATACACATCCAAATTTTTTAAGTCTTCAGACTTATAGTAAACATTTTGAGTTTTTGCAATATCTAAAATTATATGTATGATTTCTTCCTAGGGAATATTTTAAATGTGAATACACTCAGTAACATTTAATAAACAATCTGCCTTGATTTACGAAAACAGGTGCTTTGATATATGTTGTTACCTATGTATTTTTTTTTTGATCCATGCCCTAAATTTAATTATCTAGATATATATATTTTTGGAAATATTTTATTTATTTTTCATAATTTAATGCACTATATATAAGATATAGGGATATCTCTAGGGCATTCAACTGTATTTTAGGAAAATAAATGTCTATTTAAAAAAACAAGAGAAAAGTAATTATACTGAAATATAAAAACACAAGAGAATACAAATATAGCGCTTCTTACTGACCTGTGACCTGCAAATCAAACCCACATTTTCATGTAGATTCCCGCTGACCCGCCAAGAAAGGAGACTGGCCTGCAAATGGACATAGAGTTTGAGGATATGCAATGTTCATTCATTACCACTCTGATCCACCTGTAATCACGGGAAATTCTAGTGATTACGAGAGTATAATGGATTGATTTTCTGCCAGTGCTAGGTGTGAAATCACACCACAATGCACCATTTTATTTATCTAATTAATTTTTTTTTTTTTGGGGGGGGGGGGGGAGGATCCACCCAGAATCCCCAACCCCCTTAGCAGTGTGCATTGCACCCATGGTGCATTTCGGTTGTTATCCGCAATTACACAAAATTGGGTTGGTAGCTCTGCAAATATACCATATATATATAACAAGAAGAACAAATGTATTTTGCAGAGAATATGTAATTTTTGTATGCCACAGTGAAACCTTTGATTTTGACAGCTCCAAAGATAATGTCAAAATGGGTTCAGAACTTTAGAGTGTGTTATTTGAGTAACGGTACTGTTGAATACTGTTTGCTAAACATGATATTGGGTTTGCAATCAATGAGTGGTTCTACAACACAAAACTATGTATATGGGCAGACATGGGGAAGTGGTACTGTCACAGGCTTTCAATGCAAGGGTTGTGGGTTCGACCTCACTTGGGACTTGGACATTTTATAAGATGATTTTCATCTCCTGCCGATACTAGAGCTGTAAAAAGCTCAGTACTAGTCTAAGAATAGTCTTTCGGATGAGACTCAGTACCCAGGTCCTGTGTCTCATTGCACACTAAAGACAACTCTGTGGAGTTCAAAAAGAGTAGGGCGCCTGTGCCCGCTACAGAGGACACTTACAATAAACAGAGATTAAAACAGAATGAGCAGAATAAGATAGGATAGACTGAGCAAAATTAGATAAGATAAGATAACTAACTCCTTAGTTACTGAAAATGAAAAAAATATAGACAATGGCACCAACAACCACAATGTTGTGATATTTTGTATTTAAATAGGGTTTAAAATTATATACTGTTTGTTGGCTTTCCATACAGACACTTGGATACAACTTTTTGCTAGGTGTGAAAACACTAGAATTTGTAGTCATGTTACATGTCATATAGGCAGATTTCATAGTTTTCTTTATGGAAAGAATTATTGTAGTTACATGACACTCTGGTGTTCCCTGGTTTTTTTTTTTTTTGAAAGATTTACAGTATTTATGTGACACTCTGGTTTTCCTTCTTATTTCAAACAAGTTGTCTCATTTGATGGAATCTATACATATTATTTACTTTTTCTCTAATGTTTGTCTCGGCTGTATGAACTACATTATACAGAGTGAAATGGAATTTTACGCCTCAGTCAGTATCCTTTCACTTATATGGAGATGGTCAGTTCAAGATGGTAGAGGAAACTGGAGTGTACAAAGACCATGGCCACTTATAAAGAGATGGTCAGTTCAAGATGGTAGAGGAAACTGGAGTGTACAAAGACCATGGCCACTTATAAAGAGATGGTCAGTTCAAGATGGTAGAGGAAACTGGAGTGTACAAAGACCATGGCCACTTATAAAGAGATGGTCAGTTCAAGATGGTAGAGGAAACTGGAGTGTACAAAGACCATGGCCACTTATAAAGAGATGGTCAGTTCAAGATGGTAGAGGAAACTGGAGTGTACAAAGACCATGGCCACTTATAAAGAGATGGTCAGTTCAAGATGGTAGAGGAAACTGGAGTGTACAAAGACCATGGCCACTTATAAAGAGATGGTCAGTTCAAGATGGTAGAGGAAACTGGAGTGTACAAAGACCATGGGGTTCAAAATTCCCTGGGTCCCATGTCCAGGACCTATTGATTTTACATTGGGACCCTTGATATTGAAAGTGTTAAAGTCTGATAAACCTGTCTTTTTTTCCCAGGATAATCCTACTTTATGGTAATTTTACATGGACCTTTTTATGATAATATTGGAATTTCAACACTTTTTGTGGGACCTGTCAAAAATAAAGACAAAAGGTCCTGGACACATTTTGAAGCCCTGAAGGTGCATGACCACTTGGTCACTAATGTAAGACAAGAGATATCCTTACAATAGACACCCTCAGTGTGAGCATTCGTATCTAAAGTTAAAGTTTAAAATTAAATCTTTTTTTGACAAATATTAAAGTTTTTTGTTAAATAATTATTACAGTAAAACATGAATATAATGATCACACTTACATTAACAATGAATACTTGGATAGTACGAAGTCAAATATTGGCCTTGACCCCTCCTTTATATATGTCTATGTATAATAATATAACGAAGTCGCTTTCTAACGAAGTTAAAATTAGAGTCCCCAGGGCTTCGTTATAAGCATGTTTTACTGTAAATGTAGATATGCTGTACTTTTCACAGATTTGTTAAAATGGACTTGGTTAGTGTTTTATGTTACCCTGGAGGCTAAATGTGAATAAAATAATTCTTTGAGACAAGTTTGATTTCATGTATTCAAGGAATTTGTTAGTTTTTATTTTAAATCCATGCACTTAAATCCTTATGTGTGCCCCTTTGGATTATTGTGAAAGAAATCGTATGAATGTGCCAAAATCGTGCGTTTTCTTGCCAAAAATGTATATCTGTAAAATTCTCTCTTATCTAGTGTGTTTTAATGTTTAAATCTTACTGCTTTTTTTAACAGGAAGTAAGAACGTATCTTCAGAAGTTGATGAGCACGTATGTATTCCTCTTTACATAAAATAAAACCATTATCATTACAAATCAACATTGGGGACCATTTGTTATACCTCTTTTCCATGACATAACACAAATACAAGTGCAGCTTATCTGATAATCTCCCCATTACTACAACATTAGCTGGGATTGAAGGTGTTATATTTAACTTTTTTGTTTTAATGGATTTTGGTGCAGACAGTTTGTAATTCCATTTTTTTTCCTTGTACAGTCAACCCTGTCTATAAAGGACATCTGAAGGAACCAGTAAAAGTGTCCTTTAAGGGCAGGTGTTATATTTAAATTTTTTTTGTTTTAATGGATTTTGGTGCAGACAGTTTGTAATTATCTTTTAAAGTGGGCCTTTATTTGTGGATGACCATTATATACAGGTTCATAACTGGTTTTAATAATATGAATCGAAAGCAATTGGGATAAAATTTTACTGGCCTTTAAAAGCATGTAGCCCTTATAAAGAAGTGATCCTTAAGGCAGGTTTGACTGTATATTAAAATGATTAAAAAATGTTGGTTTTTCATTTGTCTACAAAAACTAGGGCAATCAATGTTCTATAACAACACTTATTTAACAAATTCAAATTTGGCAGTTAATTCAACAAATTTGGTTTTATGTTTAAATTCTATATAATTTTTTTCAATATAATTACTATTTTCATAATGAAGAATTTAAATTGTACATGTATCTCTTCTTTCTAGTTTAAATACTGTAAACATTTTTATTTTCACGATGTACTAATTTTCCGATTTTTTTCGTTTATTTCATGGTCATTCATTTTGCATGAAAATAAATACCAAGCCAAAATTATATTATGCTTATTGTGTTATAGTGCATATTTCAAAAACGCGAAAAATTTAACTACACAGATATGCCTAAATTTACTATACCGTGAAAGTAAATACATATGAAATATAATACGTCTACAGTAACTATGTTGGTTTTTCTTAAGTCGTCGAAGATTGGGGAAATTAATGTTCTATATAGCAACACTTGTCAAACAAATTCATATTTGGCAATTAATTCAAAAATTTGGGTTTTGGTTTTTTAATTCTGTATAATCTATGTTTTCACAATTTTAAAATTATAAGTAGCCAAATTTCCAAGATTTGTGAAAATATAGTACTTTTTAAAGTAATTTTTCACAAATTTGTTAAAATGGGTTACTTTTTGAAAGAATTTCACAAAAAAGAGTAGCCAATGGCGATTTTGGATACCAAGAAAGGAAACGTGGTATAATTTTGTCAATTCATAATAAATTGTACTTTTATCGTACATGTATTTCTATTTACTAGTTAAATTACTGTAAATGTTTCTATTTTCTTTCACTGTGTAGTACTTGTAATGTTCCCTTATTTCCCGGTCGTTTGTTCTGCATGAAAATTGATACCAAATGAAAATATTATATTGTGCTTATGGTGTTATAGCGCATATGTAAAAAATGTGAAAAATTAACTACATGGATATGTCTTAATTTTATATGCCTTGCAAATAAATACATGTGAAATTAAATATGTTTACAGTTTAACAATTTTCACTTGTATGTTGTAACTTGTAGTAAGATAGATAGAAGGCTGTAGTTGTAAAAGGGTTGAAAATGTCATTTGAGTGGTCAAAACACACCTCCTACCCTAAGTTCAAATTCTACTTGGGCAGTCCTAATGTTTCTAAAAGTTTGTCAGTTTAAAAATGTTGGTAGTAAAAGTTTGTCAGTTTAAGGAAGGTTGGTAGTAAAGGTTTGTCAGTTTACGGAAGGTTGGTAGTAAAAGTTTGTCAGTTTAAGGAAGGTTGGTAGTTGTCTTCAGTATCCCCAGTTTCTGCCATGATTTCTGAGCATACCACCTCAATATAAGTGAAATAATTTTGACCGTCTCAATAAAAGGGAAATAATTTTGACCACCTCAATTTAGGGGGAAATAATCTTGACCGGAGCATAAAGCCCCATTCCAACCCAAACCGCCAGTGAAACAGTACTTGTGAACTATAAACACTGGTACATTGTTCTGTGATTTATCTTTACCATGGTTTTGGAAAATTGATTAATTTTTTTTATTAAATATGAAATAAATTAAGATTAATTAAAATTTTGTAACTGTCATACTAGAAATAGGATTTGTTTTAATAAGATATTTGTGATAGTAAACTTATTCAGTACATCTATGTTTACAACATTGACCTGTCCACCTGACCTTTTATTTAAATATTTATTGTGGATGCAGATAATTATTTATAGGGAACACACATGTTTATTTCATCCTTATCATGGGAAACATGTCTTGTCCTTATATTAACTGCATGTGAATCCAGGCTAACACTATCCATGTATTTGGTGGCTTCATGGTATATGAATATTCCTAATGAAAGGTCATACAGACAGGTCAATGTTGTTTGCCTATATTTTTTATAACTATTACGTATATTCTTCATTCCAGTACAGCAGAGAAGTTCAAATTTAGTTGTTATCATCAGATTTTTTTTCAGAATAGGATAAAATGATTTTATGTTTGATATAATTTGCCAGTTTTCAAAGTTTTTACTTTGCTGTTAGATTGTAATTTGAACATGGACCATTATTTTTGTGATTGATTCATAAAGGACTGTAAATTGGCCAAGAATGAACTCGCATGTTTTGCAATTTTTCAAATATCTATGAAATGTTTTTGCAGTTGTAAATCACTTAAATAACAATGTTTCTGTTTAGCTCACCTGGCCAAGAGCCTATGTATAACGGGATATACATGTACATGTATTATGGTATGGTGTTGTCTGTCCATATGTTAACATTTTCTTGTCTAGTCCATATTTTTGACTCGATGACGATATCAAGATGGAACTTACACCAAACATGTATTATGGAAAGGCAGTGTGTCGCATATAAAATTTAAGTCTGAGTGTTGAAGGTCAAGGTTACAGGTTCAAAGGTCAGCCTCTCTGTCTGATAAATTTTCCTTGTCCGGTCCATATCTATTTTATTTTTCATTTAATTCCTTTCAAATTTGGTATGGATTTACAACAAGTAACAATGTTTAACTTTTAGAACCAGATTTTTTGTGGCATTTCAACTTTCTGCAAAATTGTAGTTATGGTACTTTGCATCCATTTTTTCTCGTTTTGTGTTATACAGCATATATTTTCTTGTGTGTACAACTAGTCCCACAGTTTTCAACAGATTGATATAAAAATGGGCAATTGTGATTGGGTCATATAAAGATGTGCATATCATAAAATGAAGGTTCTGCATGAAATTTTACCTCCCCTTATAATTCCTGCTTACATTATAGACATAGACAACCGTATATTGCCCCACTTTTTCCAAGTTGTTTCCATTGTTGCATTGTTATATATACATCAATTTTACATTTGTGTAAGTTGCTGTTTTTCATGTGTTGTGTAATTTGTAGGATTGGGTAAACTTAGTTTTACTGGTTTTTTCCTTTGGTTTCTGCAATCAATGCATACCTTTCAAGTCTGACATATTTTAATATTAAATAACCCTCACATGGCCACAACTCACTTTCTCATACATATTTGTAAAATACCCTATGGTTCGAAATTTCATAGAAATACTGTATAAAATTTTGTGTTGGATCATGTTGGGAGTTTCTGATGTCTTAATTGTTCATATTCTTCTCAGAATGCAGGGAATTGTATATTCTGACTTTGATTTTTAAAATTTAATGCGGTTGTGGCTTTAGCACACATTTGTCTCAAGTTTGATTCCTTATGTCCAGTGACAATTATGCCACTGTCATATAAAACATGGTTGAGTGTTCTTGTTTTTTTCTTATCTTCCACTAAGTGATAAAAGGGAAGCAACCTGTACATAATAAAGATATGGCCATGTTATCCACAGATCAGAATGGTTGTTGGTTGTAATATTGTTTAATGTTGCTTCAGATATTTTCACCCAATGCGAGATGAGAGCAAGTTTATTTATCTCTAAGGATTATTCTAAGATCAAGTGTTTGTGCATGTGAGAGATGTGCAGGTGTGTTAAATGGTCTGCCTGGTATTACCACGCACCCGGGTGACTTTAAGGTGCTAGCCTATTGAGTCATTATGCCACAAACAAGCATATCACTTCACCAGTCATATTATTCTGAAGTAATTCCTCAAATTGTAATGTTTTAAATTATGACCCAGCAGGAATTCAAGCCACAACCTCCTGTCCTCAAGGCAGAAGCGCTACCTCTGAGTCACCAAGGTGGGAACGAGAAATATCATGAAAAATAAATCCCATTGCAAAATGCCAACAATAAGATTTCACAAAAAATTTCCACTCAAAAAACACATGTTTACAGCAAATCATCAGGGGCATCAATGTCATTTATATCATTATTCTTGTTTTTATTTTGAGTTATAAATTGAGTATTTAAGTTTAGTAGGTTTATCAAATTTGACATGCCATTTCATATATTTGCATATGTAACCATTGTAAAGGTCAATAAGTTTATGTATTGATAAGTTTTTTTTTTCTTTTTTAACTAATTTTATTCATCAAAGCAGTGATGGAGAAGCCTTAACTCAAAATAAAATATCTACTACAATTCGTGTCAAATGAAATGTAGAAATTTGTACACGATTGGCAAGTATTGGAAAACGCCATTGACCTGTCCTCTTGACCTTTGATTAGGAATATGAAGATTTATGCGTGTTAGGATTTGAAGTTATTACTTACACATTACACATGTTTATTCTATGACATGATGTAGATTGGCTTCCCTATACATAAATACACAGGTCCATAATAAATATTAAAAATAAAGGTCAAATGAACAGGTCAATGTTGTTTGCTTATACATGTACTTTGTAGAAGCCAGTGCAACGATTACAATTTCACAACAAAACGGGCAAAAAAGAAATACCTACCTACCTATTCTCTTCGCTCCAGGTGGAGCATTAGGTCAATACAAGATTTTGCCATTCAGATCTGTTTTTTGCCTTTGTCTCAGCCTCTCCCCAAGTCAGCTGCAGATCTTTCAGTTGACCTTCTACAGTCCGCCACCATGTTGTTTTTGGCCTTCCGCGAGGTCTTTTCCTTAATGCTTCTTTAGTTATGCATTTCCCCTGCATTCTAAAAACATGCCCAAGCCATCTAAAAAAGAAATAAATCACAATAAACATATTGAGACAACTGACCAATGATTATAGATCCCCTGACTTTTGACTTTTTTTGCATTAGTCAAATCTGTTTATAAAGGCCACCCAAGGGAACCAGTAAAAGTGGCCTTTATATACAGGTTCAAATAATATAAATATAGAACAACTGGGATAAAATTCTACTGGCATTTATAACCAGGTGGCCCTTATATAGAGGTAGTCTTTAAGGCAGGTTTGACTGTATTTAGTTCCGTATAGAATTTTTTCTTCTTTGTTTTACAGAGTTGATGGTTTGCTAGCCATTGTGATTACAGATCGTGATGGAGTCCCACTACTGAAAGGTATGTAAAAATTATGATATACATCAATATATGTATCAAGAAATATATTCTTAATTGTATTTGTTGTGTAGCTTAAGAATTGACGTATCGCCGGGCACGCCCACTATGTTCCGACAAAGGGTCGACATACTTGAATTACATGTACATGCAAAAAGAATGAAAACTTGGCCTGAATTGTGCGGTTTAATGACGTCACTGACACTAGAACGTCATTAGTTGCCATGACGCTGCTTTGGTACTATGATGGTGGCCTTTGTCGGAACATTGTGGGTGTGGCTGGCGATAAGTCAATTAACTCTGTATGTTCTGTTTTCAATTTGAATATGATGTAGCTAGAATGTAACCATAAATATCCCATTCATGCCAAAATGAAGCATTTATAAAAGTGTTATCATGACTAAACATTAAATCAATTATCACAAATCATTAATTAGCTAATTATCTGTTACTTTATCATGAATCACATTTTGAATGTATAATCAGATTTAAGACATGATTTATTCTAATAACCTTCTCTGAAATGAAGTTTTGAAATTCAAATTAGAATTATTAACATGTAAATATGCAGATATATAAAGCCAGTGGGAGGAAGTATGATCATTTGATTTAATTTATAATTGAAATTTTATACAACTTTAAAAGGAAGTTTGAATTGATTTAATTTCTCTATCAAAATTTTTAAACATCATTTCACAAGGCATCTGATAGTAGATTTGACACTTTATTGGGATTTTAGGTGACAATTTTCAGTCTGATGTAGGTGTTGTCTCGTGTGTTGTAAAAAATATTGGAATATTTCCACCAACACATCTGTCAATTATCCCAGGCTTGTTACATTACTGACATGTTTAAGAGCTCAACTTCAATTTATAAATATCTCCTGTTAAAATATTTATGTGAAAATCGTGTATGATTGAATTCACTTGGATGAAAATCATACGCCAAATTTGTTGAAATTGGCTGGTGTGTAGGATGTCAAGTGTTTTCAATATGGAAACTGTTCTTAAAATAAACTCCTCCTAGTCTTTGTTTAGTCTTGTTAAGTCAGTCGGTTGTCGCCATTGTGTCTTATTTTTGTCCATATTTTAAATATTCATGTATTTTGAGTGTTTAACATGTTACATAAAGATAAAAAAATGATCAACTTACTGTTTATATTTTTTCAGAATTTGACTATAATTAATTGTCTAAAAAATGTTTTACTTCAAGGCCATGTGAGCTTATGTCATGGAAAGGTATCTGTAAACTTGAATCTTATTCTAGGAAAGAACTGTGCCTATTTGGACCATTCTTAGTGACAAAAGTCCCTGGGTGGATAAGATTAAGTTTGATTATGCCAATCCTTATCTAATAGTGTCTGATACAGGTTAAACTATCGACAGATTTAGTACAAATTTCGAATATGTATGATATATAGATGTATTGTGATTTAATATGTTTACCAAAAACTTGATGTTGGCTGGTTATTAATAGAATATGCAAAATAAGATGCATTTTAGTTGATTTTTAGCTCACCTGGGCAAAAGGTCATAAGAGGTTGTGGCATAGTGAAGTGTGTGATTAGGTCACATATGTAGAACATACAAGAGATATACCTAAGATATTTCATGTTTAATATTTTAAGACAATCTAGTTTCTTTGCACAAATCTTAGCTGTGAGGCCCAAAATAGGGAAGTGGCAAAATACATAGGGTGTATATATATCTAGTATATTGGTCAATATATATGGCAAACTATAAACCTTTTGTATAGGCATGTATATTAGAATATTTTAGGTATTGATATATCAATCATTTTTATATAGATGAAGGTAATGGGTTCAAAGGTCAAGGTCACAGATGAATATGATTACTTAAATGGTTAATTATCTGGAAAACTATAAACTTTTTGTATAAGCATGCATATTGGAAAACAGTAGGGATTGATATAATGTTTGATTTATACAAAATAGTTAAAGGTTATGAGTTGAAAGGTCAGTGTCACAGATGCATAAGAGTACTGAAATATTTCATAATCTGGAAAACTAAAAGCTTTTTGTAAGGATTGACATAACAATCATTTTGAAATATAGATGAAGGTCATGGGTTCAAAGGCAGAGGTCACAGATGCATGAGGATGCCTGAATGGTTAATTTTCTGGTAAATTATAAACTTTTTGTATAGGCATGCAGATAGGAATGTTGTAGATATTGGTATTATGATCAGTTTGATGTACAGGTGAAGGTCATCGGTATAGAGGTCAGGGACACAGGCGTAAACAATTACTGAAATGGTGAATTATCTGGAAAATATAAACTTTTTTGTAGGAATGTATATTACCAGTAAAATATTGTAGATATTGATATAATTGTAATGATGGTTAATTAGATATATTGAATGTCATGGGTTCAAAGGTCAAGGTTACAGATACATAAGAATACTAGATGGTTAATTACTGGTATCGAGAAAGCTATAAACTCTTTGGACAGCATTGGTATAAGAATATTGTAGGGATTGATATAATGATAATTTTGATATGTTGAAAAGGGTCCTGGGTTCAAAGGTCAAGGTGAGAGATGATAAGAATATTGTTATGTTTTTGTTTTCTCTTTGTACTTTTGCTATTATTTTAGATGTTTATAAATATAACAAAGCTAGACCTTAAATATTTTTAGCATTCTGAGGACAAGTAATAAGGCTCAAACTGGAAAAAAAGTTGATGGTCCCTGTAATTAATGTAACAAACTACATACATGTGGTTAACTTCTGTAGAAGGCACTGGACATTTCTTCAGGTGAGCATTAGGAGTCTCTTGTTTTGGTGATTTGAAATTACACTAACACTGTGGTAAACCTAAAGCAGTTTTTAAGACCCAGTCCAACGCCTGCTACAGAATATTAACATTTCTAGTTTTACAGGGTAAGGGAGATAACTCTTGTGTACTTTCTTTCTTACAGTATCTACAGACCAAGCACCAGAACTAGCTTTAAGACATAATTTTTTGTGTACATTTGGAACTGCAGCAGAACAAGCCAGTAAAATAGGACTTAAACAAACTAGAACATTTATTTGTATGTACCAAAATTACCAAGTAAGTAACAAGGAGGTTGTGGGTTCCGTCACTGGCTTGGTCCAATCCAAGAATAAAAATAATGTATAAAGTTCAATATGACGCAGTGCAAGTCATTGGTCTTTAGTTAGGAGTGGAGTGGGATAGAGTAATAGTATTTTATGCCCCAGGTGATTATTTCACTAAAATCAAAACAGCCAGGTCTGGGATGGAGAAGGAAACAGAAATTACCACTGACTTCTACAAAACCACTGGGATAGCTCAGTTGTAGAGTGCTCGCTCCGTAAATGGGAGGTCATGGGTTTGAACTCTGACTAGGTTTGACTTAAGACTTGAAAGTGGGTATTGACTGTTCTTTTGCCAAGCACTCAAGATTACAAAATGAAAGTCGGTTCTTTTGAATGGGAACTTAAAATAAATGAGGTCTTGTGATAGGCTTGGCATGATAAAGAATGCTGCTGTATAATGCCCTCAGTGCAACACACAGGCAAAATTGCTTCACTGTCTATAGCTGGCAACATCTCGATATAAGTGAAATATTCTTGACTGAGATGTTAAAACTATTACTCAACTCAACTGACTTCAACAAGTGAACTGACAAGTTTTCTCACTCAGGTTCTGTCCAAAGAGAGACTCGGACCAAGATTGACATCTATAAGATAATGCTTTAGACCATGAAACTACTTTGATCCTTCTATAATTCAGAATTTGCATTAAATGGTATTAATCTGTAAAATTTAGGAATGACTAAAATAATTATTAATGTGAAGTAAAATACTGGTATTATGCCACAAAGCAACTTGTCATTTACTGTAGCCTATGATATAACATTTATATTCTGTATTTACAATAGGTTGTACAGATGGACAAGGCACCGTTAGTACTAACATTTATAGCTACAGTTAAAACAAATACAGGTAAACACCAGTATATGCAAACAACATTGACCTGTCTGTTTGACCTTTAATTAAAATATTGATCATGGATGAGTACTGTTACGTAAAGGGAACACAAGTATTAACTTCTCTACATATCACTAAACCTGTACATTGTATTTTGTATTAACTGTGAATCCTAACACCACCCGTCCATCCATTGGGTGGACCCTCCTACGTGAATATTCCTCTTGAAAGGTCAAGCCGACAGATCAATGTTGTTTTCCTATACAAAGTATTTATGATAGTCTATATAGATAATTAATCACTTAAAAAGTACCAGAACAGTAAAAACTGTCTTATTGACCACCTGGAAAATTAAATATACACAAATAAATTGGTCCGTTTTTCTTTATAAATGTCATATGGAACACAACCTGCTTTTAAAGGTCAGCTTTTTTAGTGGCCACTTTTATCCAGTCCCATCAGTGACATCATAAATCAGGTTCAGCTGTATATAAGACATGGTATGGTATGACTATTAGAAAATAGATCATGCTGATGTTAATTAAATTACAAAAGGTTTTATTTTTATCACCTTTCTTATGCATGTAATAAAAGTTGTCATTCTTATTACCGTAATATACATATAGATGTTATTTCTTATCATCACCTTTATATTGATGTAATTATCACATATGACATCAGGAAGTGAGAAATTGACATCTGTCTCTGAAGCCTTATATTGCTTCAGGCAAAGCATGATTAACAGAATCTATCCTTGTGGTGCCACATAGGGAAATCTGAACCCAAGTTCTAATATACATTTATTTGATTTAGAACAAGGCTTACCATAGCCTCTCTGGCTATCTCTTTCTGTGTACTTGGTGGGTTTGTCAGTAATTTTCATTCTCTCTCTCTCTCTCTCTCTCTCTCTCTCTCTCTCTCTATGTACATGAGTTTCTCAGTAATTTTTATTCTTTCTCTCTCTGTACATGAGTTTGTCAGTAATCCTCTCTCTCTCTCTGTACATGGGTTTGTCTGAAATTTTCATACCCTCTGTCTCTACGTGAGTTTATCAGTAATTTCTCTCTCTCTCTCTCTCTCTCTCTCTCTCTCTCTCTCTGTACATGAGTTTGTCAGAAAATTTCTGTACCCTGTGTCTCTACAAGTAATTTCCATACTGGTATTGCATTTTATGAGACTTTCTAACAATATTTTTCTCTCTATTTCAGGTTTACTCTTAAATTTAGAAAGTGACATGAAGGACATATTTAAAGATTTATCAACAGTTATAACAAATACTTAGCTTGAACACCAATACTCCAATATATTTTAAGAATTATTTTATTTTCTTAATGCTTGTTTTAGTAGTATGACTTGAACCAGAATTGTACAGGCAGAACATTGTAGTTTCTGTATAGTTGCAAGAAAGAAGTTGTGTTACACCGATTTCTTAATTAAGTGTATCAATAATTGTTTGATTGATGACTGATTGATTGAAGTTTATAAAATATGACTGTGGTTCAGGCATGTGATTTAACTTATCATATGTAATACCTGTATTTTATCAAACAAAAATTATTTTGCATCTTGCTTTACGAAGATTGATGACCCACAGATCTCTTGTTCATCTTTACTGTTAGTGTTTACTCTATACCTTTTTTCAGATCAATATTTCTACATAATCTGTATGATCACCATATTAGATGGAGTTTGTTCAAAAATTTTCATTTAGTTCTAAAGAAGAAAAATTACACTTTATTAAATTGTTTAAAAAGAATGTTTAGATAAACGTTCATGTATTATTGAATATATAATTGTGTATTTATCAGTTATTTTAACTTGGTGCAATAGTTGTCTTAAGTAAAATACAAATAATGAAAATAATAAATTATGTACAAATATATTTGAATTGTTTTGTTATTAACGTGTCATGTTCTGTGTAAATTGAAGAGAGTGGATTTTCGTCTTGGTAGCTGTTGGAACAAATAAATATTTGCTGTTTTTAATGTAATTTGGTCCTATACAACCAGTGTCCATTGTCATGCCTTCAGTTTACTGCTGTAGATCTGGAAATTTTACCAATGAGTTGAATGAGTAATGGTGGTCAACATCCCAGTCAAGAATGTTTTACTTATATATCAAGATATTGCCAGCTATAGGCTATGGGTCAGATCTGTTCGGGTTTGAACACACAACCTCTCACTTAGGGAGCGAGCACTCTACCAACTGAGCTACCACAGTGGTTCAAACATCAATGAAGTGAAAATAATACAAGAATAGAACTAGACCAGAATCCAAGACGACTCTATGTATACATTGCAGTCTTGAAATTCTGTGTATAATACTTAGATGAATTGTACACTTGAAATAAAGAAGTTTTACAAAATTGAAAGCAAGACTGACTTGTGCAGAAAATGTAAAAGCAATTGGATTAGCATTGCTAAAGCATTGCACAATTGCATTTTTTTAATTCAATAAGAAATACCTAGACACATATTGATCATAAATAGTTATGCCTTTCATATTTTAAATGTAGCATCTACAGGACAGTAATATTTAATCTCCACAATTCTTGGATGTGGGAATCCGAAAAGAAAACTTGTCTTTCAATTTATGAAAACTGTTATTAAAATATTGCAAGAGATATTGAGAGATATTGGACAGATGAGTGATAAGGCCCATGGGCCTTTTGTTGGTTTACATTATCATTTGATGGTTCTTGACCACCAAAACATTCTCATTGCTGTCTTCTTTAAATACTCTTTTGAACTTCCCGGAATCCAATTGTTTACCAATAATGCCCACAAAGACTGGATGACTCTTAATGCAATCCCTATCATTACATGGCATGGGTAGAAATTTCTGGAAAGGTAATTTTAGTTTTCTCAATGCATGTATTAACATTGTCATGCAAAATACGAAAGTCTGTCATGGTAAGTGATTTAATTTTGGAAATATTTTTTAGATCCATATGTGAAAAGTTTGTCAGTTTGCTTGCCATAGTTCATTAGTTTTCTTTGCGAACTCTGATTTTCTCCACAACACCAGGTCTAGCCACCACAATACAATTAAGTGAAATAATCTGGGTTATAAAACACCATTTCAACCAATTATTTTAAATGATCTTGTACTTTATCAAAATAATCTTCAAAATTATTACTTTACTGGTGGAAATTTACCAGTTTATATACTGTAAGTGTTTCTGAGTTTTCCAGACTGAAGAGGCTAAGTTCTAACAATTCAATAGGTGCAAATAATGGTACAAACAAACTTCTTAGAACCTGCAGTACAATATAAGTTCTGCCAGTATTAAACACAGATACAAGTAATTATCTAGAAATTGTTTTCTACTCAGCAGATGATTATACCAAAGTTTTGCCCTTCCAATAGTCTGGTTATAACACAGGATGTACTGGCATGCATTGAAGATCTTGTGTTGACAGGCTAGATGAACACCTCATATAAAACCAGGGATGGTCCACAAAAATTATTTTGAATTTTTATTTTACTTATGCATACTATGATTACTGAGCATTATGCATGTTTGAATACTGAATGACCATGGTGTTCATATTATGACTTTTGACAAAAAAGTTATACCGGTAGTATATAATATGATGGATATATTACTGAATAAAATAACCAACTCTTATTTAAAATTTTCTAGTTATTACCCGGTAGTAAACTGTTACAATTAAATATTCACAAAGGATATAATTCCATTCTGTCTATTTTATTTCAATAACGTGTGAAAACGATTACTACAAGGTGTGAAGACTTAATGTTTTAGAAGTATGGTGACGAGGTTTTAAATTACCTCCCCTGATCCCTCTGGCCAAAGTTCAAGGACGCTGGTATCCATTCGCGCCAAGATTGATTGTAAACGAATGAAGAACCGCAAATATTTTGTGGGTATGAATACAAGGTGTGAGAATGAAAGAACTGGATAGATAATTTACATGATACCCAGAAGATATATCGATAAACTCTGAAGCGGAGGTCATTGAAAGCTTTGCCACAGAGGTAAAAATACAAAAGAAAGGGGAACCTGCTTGCTGGCGCCACCACTCGCATAAAAAATAAATAATAAAACAAAGCAGCTTAAATATTAACGATGCACAAAAGAAAAGAATTTATTACCTTACTACCTCCAACGTTAATGAAGCTATACACTGAGTAATTGCATGTGTGTGTTCTATGCAAGCTTGCAAGTCAGCAGGTGCATCTAGCCTTCACCCAGGCACTCATCAAGCCCAGTCTTCTATTCTTATTCATCTTTGATATAAAAAAAAAACAGTTTCACCGTGACCAACCAATTGGTAAGCCACTTCCTAGGTTTGGACAAGCCACAAAAAGTACTAGTAGGAATGGGGGAAAATGCAACAATTAAAATTGGGACACAATACTAGCAGAACTTTCTTAAAGTCTGTTTACAACCAATTAGTCTCTTGGTTTTTGTCCCTTTTCATGTGGTTAACGTGTGAATAAAAATCATAGCTTTTTGCATCGTGAAAACAAGCATATGCCGTAATGTGGCCTGATGTAACCGGCTTCTAATCTACTCTCTTGACTTCATATTAAAACTTTTTAATATCGTCTTCTATATCGCTATGTAATTTGTTTTAGCGCCATTTTCCTAACCTTTGTGGCGATACCAAAAACAGGAGCGAGAGGGTTTTTCATATGCTAATCAGCTTCTGTTACGGATCATTAACACAATCTTAGCTTCTTCGACTCTACGAAGATAGTCACTCCCATAGTCCCAACCGCGTGTATATTAATATCACCATCAGTTTTCCTGAAACTCTTTTTAAGTGAATGTCTCAGTTGTTGATTTATCGTTTTTATTTAATTCATATTTTCTGCTACAACGATCAGAAATATTTGTTAACATACGCCTCTAATTATAATCCGGTTACCTAATGGCTAAAGGCAAAGTTGACCGACTTTTACAACAGGTGTACACCTGATCATGAATGCGGTAGTTCTTGCCAACCACCAAGTAGATCAGCTGTAGATTTGACAAAATTCTTGTAGTCTTACTAATTATCCGTACACACGATTTATAAGTTTAATTAGTTACCATAATTTGCCATTTCTTACATATTAAAATTTTACTTTTCAAAAAAGTATCAAGTTTCCTATGATCTAATAATCATTGAAATGGGGGGGGGGATAAAAATAAAAACAATTTATTAATAATTTAATTAAATATTTCGAAAAGGGAAAACCGTGAACACGTTACTGTAATGAATTCAGACTTCTCGAGTGGCATTTCTTTTATTTGTAGAATTTTTAATGAATCTATATAGTTATGCAAGTCCTGTCTTCTTCATTCAACGTTTTAAGTTTGTCAAGGTTAAGTATGACCGTTCTTAAATGAATTTCAATAAGACTTATGGTACAACGAGAGAGAGAGAGAGAGAGAAACGTTGTCTCAAATAATGATTTGCATGTGAATTGTTTCAAGTTTTTCAGGGTTATGTATAACCATTCTTAAATGAATTTCAGTAAGAATTATGGCACAAAGAGAGAGAGAGAGAGAGTGTTGTATCAAATAATGATTTGCACGTGAATTTGGCAAGCATGCTATTTCGCAAAAAAATCTTGTAAACAAAAATTTTTTGTACATGACATATTCGTAGGTGCAGCATTATAACACCATATGTATATTGATAACTATTGATAAATTTAAACAATTTTGAGTAATTTTATAAACAAATATATGAAAACAATATCCGTCCTTGTCAATCATGTGTAGTGTTGCGTATCAACATATTGTCGATAAGTATTTCTTATGCAAATTAGCTCAGTATTTCCCTGTCCATAATGGTTTCGACCGAAATGTAGGACTTGGACAAAATAGCCGTTGTTCAAAATTTACGGAGTATGGGGCAAAACTGAGAAAAGTTTAAGAATAGAAATATTAAAAATTAATTACGGCATGAATTGTATAATAAATGTACGATTTTACTTTTACAATAAAAGCTTTCGTTTTAGAGAATTTTACGAAAAACCGAGAGACTAAAGGATCGTAAATGGACTTTATCTTGTTCAGTCTGTTTCATTGGCTTCTAGTTGTAAGCTTCCTCTGTAGCTGCCAAAGTTGGCCTACTCTCTTTCGAACTCTACAGAGGTGTGCACTGAGACACGGAACCTCGGTTTTGAGTCTCATCCAATAGACTATTCTGGTAATGAGCTTTTTACCGCTCTAGTATGGACAGGAGATAAAAATCATCTCAGAAATTTTCCACAAAATTTTGAACCCACAAACTTTGTCTGATTTTAGAAACATACCAAAATGTGGGATTGTGTCATAAGTGTTTAATCATTCATACTAGTTATTTGTGAAGGCCAGGTCCCTATAAGGTGTAGCAACCCAGAATTCAAGTCTTATTTAGTTATAATTTTACCTTTTTTATACTATTTTGAAGGGTATATAGGAATCACCTTACCCTGTCTGTCCATTTAAAATTGTGTCCTGACCATATCTCATAATTGCTTTGGATGACTGTCATAAAACTTCATGTAAATAATCATCATGTTCCTAAAGTGTGTCATGACCTGCAACTAAGGTCATATTGGAAAGGTCAAGGTTGTGGGAAAACATACCTTGTAGATGTTCAGGGATTTTTCTGACCTTTTTGGGAAAAGGACCTTGGGATGAAATTGGGAAAATGTTCAACAAAAATGTAATTTTGGGAAAAATCACAACAACATATTAGAAATTCTAGACCACTAGAATACTGGTAATTGAACAAATTATATCAGTGTTCACAGCAAAATAGCGCTGTCTCTTTTTTGTCTCTATATAAATCATCCATCAAAATGTGGGTTAATATAGATTAAAATCGTTATCAGAACGAGATATTTTCCGAATATGATGTTGATTATCTTGTGAAAGTTTTTCTCTCAAAAAAATTGATAAACATAGCTAATTGGGAATTTTTTACTACAGAATTGGGAAAAATGTATGTTTTATTGCATTGGGAATGGGTCCCTCTACCGGACCCTGTGGATACCCAGAAAAATCCCTGATGTTTGGGGGGAGGGGGGTGTATTTGGCTCCTAAGAGAAGTTCTAGTTGAATAATTAAGTACATATATAAAACAAAAATGAGAATATTTCTTTATTTTACAGAGTACAGATGCTTGGAGTTATGACTGAAAATACCTCTGTCCTTAATGGGGAAGACCGGGTAAGTACTGATTTATATATATATACAAGCTATAGTACCTCTGTCCTTAATGGGGAAGACCTGGTTAGTACTGGTATTCAAGCTACAGTACATGTAACATATATAAAAGCAAGGGGATTAGCATTTCTTTCAGCAAAGTGCAAATGTCAATAATAGAGTGTAGTAATGATTAACACCCCAGTCAAGTGATAATGAAGTGGTCAGTTCATAATAATGGAGAGTGACTTTAGCAAGCCAGCTCCTATATTTGAAGTAGGATGGGAACCTAAGCTTTAAAGAAAAAGGGATTGATCATGCCAGGTGATAGCTAAGTAGGGTTGTACTTATTGTTGATGAATGATAATAAATATTGATTTTCAGATGTGACAGACAAACCCACCTTCAGACTATTTTCTAAATCATCTTAACCTACCTAAAGGTTGCTTAATGTTGTAACAATAATTAATTTATGGTTACAGAAGAAATGGGTTTCAATTAATGAATTACTGATTTTTTGTGACTTTTTCAGCCCCAGAAGAGGCCAAAATTATCTGAGGACTTTGTATCCCCACAGAGGTCAATTTTGGATTTCTTTAAAGGGTCTGGAAAATCAGGGGACCGATCTAAACCTAAGGACCTGTTTGGGTATTTTACCAAGGTGACAGATAAAGGAGCAGTTAACTGTAATGGTGATGTGCATGATAAGGTAAGTTATCACAATATTGTTGTTGATAAGTCAGGGGTTCAAAATTCCCTGGGTCCGAGGTCCGGGACCTATTGATTTTACCTTGGGACCATTAATATTTAAATTGTAAAAGTCCGCTGAACCTGCCATTTTTACCAGAATAATTCTACTTTTTAATATAATTACATAATTGCACATGGATCTTTCAATGTTGATATTGGACTTTCAAAACTTTATGTGGGACCTGCCAAAAATAAAGGCAAAATGTCCTGGACCTTCCATTACAAAACATAATTTTGAACCCCTGTAAGTATGATGTCTCTGTATCCCAAATATACTCTGGTTATATTTGACATCCAATAATTCCATGTTTCTTTCATTCCCAATTTTGATTACACATATAGCAGGTGTAGCTAGCTAAACAGGAGGTACTTACCCTTCCGGAGCACCTGCGCTGGCCTCACTTCCCAGGTGGAAGTGCACATGTTTAACCTAATCTGCCGTCTTCAAATTTTTTCTTTGTTTTGGGATTTTGGTTTGGACATGGATTGGTACATGTATGTTTGTTTTTTATTTATTTCTATATTACCAGCAAAACACAAGGGAAATTCTGATTGTCTTACATAAAATTTGTGTGACATAACAGTGGTTATTGTTAATTGATGTTATCACCTTCCTTCATAATTAACGCAAACTTCTTTTTTAAAAGCTTTTTATGCCCTTTTCCCCCCAAATCTCTGATATAGAGATATGTTCTGAGACTGACTGAAACATTCTACATAAGATGGAAAATGGATGACTGTCTTGATCTTTTGGTCAGCGGTGATTTTTAGGCAAGACTTGCCATCTGCAAATCTTTTCTAGAATATCATTATATACATGTATTGATATTTGCAACAGGAAAAAAATTATGAATGGTTTTTTTTCTTATGAATAGTTCTATTTACTTACAGTATTTTAAAAAAGTAATTAAAAAAGAATACATGTATGTGCCAATTGTAAATTTCATAAATATTTATATAAATAGACTCTGCTAAAATGCAAGATGGTGTGTGGACCAGAAATATACACTTAATTCAGAATTTTCAAAAAAATAAATAAAACCAGGTTAAATTAGAGAGTTCACCACTTATCTGGGGTTAGTTAGTAATACCATCAGAAGCCATATTTTGTTGCCAGTTAGTATATTTAATCCAACCACTTAATCTTCAACACACATACATGTATACCGGTAATGGTATAAGGAATTTTTCGAGCAATAAATTGTATATTGTTTCTTACAGAAAGAAAAAATTCAAAAAGAAAATGGACCACTTACCATAGAAGATAAAGCAAGCAAAGATGTTGATTGTAAAGTGAAAAAAGGCAAGAAACGAAAGCATAGTGTAGATAGTAAAAGTGATAAGTCATTAGAGGATTTTGATGTAGAAGACAAAAAAGAAACATTTAAACAAAAGAGACAAAGAGAAATAGCAGAAAAGATGAAAAAATACAATGGCATACAACAAGAGCAAGAGAAATCAAGTGATTGCAAAGAGGAAGGAAATGTGGATGATAAAATAAATTCAAAATGTAATGGTATAGATGAGGAGGAGGAATTACAGCCTGTAGATGCAAAGGAAAATAATGAGAACAAATCAAAAACTACTACAGAAAATGGTGAAAGTAGTGATGTAGAGGTTGTAGAAAGTACCAATATGAACATAGATTCGAGTTGTACTGAATTAGATAATAATTGTAAAGACGAGCCCGTGGAAGTAGATATTGATTTCTCGAGGTCTGACAAGGCAGATGCTAATAATTTAAACTGTGATAAAGATGACAAACATGTGAAGAAGAAAAAGCATAAGAAAAGTAAAGAAAAGAAAGATATCAATCTGGTTATGTCTGGAACAGAGAATAATGAGGCGCTATCTGTTGTTGATGATAAAAACGAAGAATGCAAGACCAAAAAGAAAGACAAGAAAAATGATAACAAAAGAGAAAACCTGGATACCTCTGGAATAGAAAAGAATGATATGTCTGTGTTAGAAGGTCAGAGTGAAGAAAGTGATGTCAAGAAAAAAGAAAAACGTAAAAAGTTAAAAACTCCAGGAAAGAGTAAACCAAAAGATCAAACTGATGAAGACGAGACGAAAGAACATGAATATGTTAATAAACTAATAAATAAGATGGCATTATTAACAGACAAACGGAAAAAGAAAAACTCTAAACAACTTAAAGTACAACAGGAGGAAAAAAGTGAAGAAGTGAAAAATGAAAAGGAAAAAGGGAAAGATGAAGTTGAGACAGAAAAGGATAAAGTAATGGAGTTGTCTTACACAGAATATATACAGAATTTAAATGTTGATGAAAGTCAGTCTGATACAGCTAAATGTGACACTGATAGTACAGAGGATAATACTGTAAAGAATAAGAATTGTGATGAAACAGATGGGGAAAGTCATAGTCATGTAGACATGAAGGAGGAAGAACAGGGAGAAAAGATGGATGAAGATGATGGTAGTCATATGGAACAGAAGAAAGAAAAAGACTTTATTGTAAAGGAGAAAGCAGAGAAACATGTGTCTAAAGTTAGAGAAAACAAACTTAGTAAAAAGTATAAAGATAATAAGAAAGTTACGAAGGAGAAAGAAGAAGTTATACGAGATGAGACAGAAAACAAGGAAGAAGAAAAAACGGAG
Organism: Anadara kagoshimensis; assembly: GCA_021292105.1. NCBI lineage: Eukaryota > Metazoa > Mollusca > Bivalvia > Arcoida > Arcidae > Anadara > Anadara kagoshimensis. Next base: position 25,883,483 of record CM037861.1, read on the forward strand.
AAATCGGAAATGTCCTACAGTGAGTTTTTAGATTCTTTAGGACAAAATGAGGACAGCGATGATAAAGATAATATGACAGAACAACAAGATACAACTCAAGATGAAGAGAGTGATAAAGCCTCAGCTAAAAAGTACCCAAGTGTCGCAAACTTCTTTACAAAAATTACAAAGGATATAAAAAACAGTAAAAAAGAGAATGAAGATAGTTTTACCGTCACTATTAAAGCTGATATTCACCCTTTTCCATCACCGCCAAGATCCAGAAATAAAGAAGACACAGCCACGAAAAGTAGTAAGAAAAAATCTCCAACTCTGGAGAAACCAGAGGAGATAGAGATTCTAGGATCAGAAATAATTGATGTTGAGACCATAAAGAAACCTCGGAAAAATAGAAAAAATAATAGTGAATCATTACCTAAAACTGAACCTTCACAGAACTCTTCGGATAAAAATGTTATAGAGGACAGTAATGATGTGTGTATTTTAAGTGACAATTCAGAAATTAGCACAACAGCTAACGTAGAAAAATCTGCGTTTTTACAAAGTACTACAAAACCTGTAGTTCCTCAGAAAACTACACAAACTACACTGAGCTTTGGTAAAGGGCCTGTAAAATCTGAAAAACTCCCACAAAAAACAAGGGTTCGGAAATCGAACAAACAAAAAGAAGAACCTCTATCGGAGAGTACACCAATTAAGCCAGATAGAGGTCATATAATTGAGTCAGTTTTAGATGAATCCGAGTCCAGCATTAATGTAACACCAATTAAGACCTCTGAAGATTTGAATACCTCAGGTGTATCAGAGAGAAGGAAGTCACTACGACAGAAATACAAAGTGGCATTATTAGATATGAATAACAAAAAAGGATCACCCATTAGAATTAGATTAAAAAGGTAGGTAATATTTTTCTTTCAATTTCATTTCTCACTACTGATGAGGAATTGTATTCCGAAACGGCCGTCTAGTGCTGTAAAATTAAAACTGGTATAATATGTAATTTAAAACCCTGAGCCGATATCTCTGCTGGTGGCTGGTGCCCCGAGGATATCACCAACTCGGTAGGCAATAATTTCGTATTATTGTCAGAAATATACTATAATTGTCTAAATTTCCTGCAAGTTAAAATTTGAAATTTCTCAAAAACTAAGATATACTCCCTCATGCAAAGTATTTCCTTAGCTTAATTTGGTAAAATATATTTTGGTCCTTTAGGTAGCTTTTCAACATCTTCAAAATAATTTTGGTTTCATAATTTTGGTCCAAGCACTACTGATGAGGAATTGTATTCCGAAACAGCCGTCTAGTGCTGTAAAATTAAAACTGGTATAATATGTAATTACAATACAAATAGAGATTAGAAATCTGTTCATTTTATGTGTTTAAGGATTAAACAAGTTATAAATACATGTTTGTTGACTTGTATGCTTTTAAGAGGTTGATTTTAAATTTGTATATACTGTAAAGGGGGGAAATTTAGCGGGTTTTTTTAAAAAAAAAATTCACTTATTTCCCGCTAAAGAAATTAATGCAAAAATTTTACCATGTGAAAATGTCTACCATACAGGTAAATATATCATAATATATAAAGTATGCACTCACTTATATTGATTATGTGAAAATTATACCCAAGTAAAATGCCAGATACTGAGGTAGTTAGTTCTTTGGTGGTTTGGGAAACGAGAAAACCAACCACCTAAACTAATTGAGCTGACAAACTGTCTCGTGTACTAGGATCTGTCAAGAGTGGAATTTGAACACATTTAAACCACTTGTCTACAGCAGAACCAACACCCCACCCCACCCTACCCCAGCCCACACACATACACATACAAGTTAAATGTTCTATGATTATTTGATTTTTTATTTACAGATATGATAAAAGTAGCAGTAGTATGGATGATGAAACATTTACACCAAAGTCAAATAAAAGAAAGGTCAAAGTAAGTTTTTAGCCTATGAGCATATGTCATTGACATACCTTCAATCTAAAGTCACATGCAGCAACTATTGTTAAAATTTGTTTTAAACTTATACAGGACAGGGCTTCATAGCTTTTGGCATTTCTTGTTTGCAGGACAGGGCTTCATAGCTTTTGGCATTTCTTCTTTGCTGATACTACACAAGTAGTGTGATAAACCTATATTAAAAGATAAATTTGAATTTGATTTGTTTAGATTAGAGATATTATATTAGAGTTGTAACAATATACCAGTAAACCTGTTTCAGTGAGCTTCCAATTTATTACTGCCATGCTAGTTTCAAATAGCGTAATGTTTTGATACAGAACAAAATCCGATTTCACAATTAAAGGTATTTTATTCTTGATTTGAGATGAAACTACATGTGTGTTTGTTCTTATCATATATTCAGAATTTCAGTATGATAGTTTTCTATATTATTGAAATGTCCACATTGCACAAAATAAAGGAATCAAAATGGCCTATGTCTATATTTTAACAGCATTGAAATTTTAACTTTTATAGGGAAATACAAAGTTGTCAAAAGCACAGGAATTACTGCATAAAGCCAAGAAAAGTAAGCATACAAAACGAAAAGAGAGCCCCAAAACTGTGGTAGAAAAGACGGAAGATGTCGAAGAGGTGTCAGAAAAGCCAGGTAGACGCAGAAGTGCCAGACTGGAACACCATCGTAACTTGTCTAAGGAGGAAGCTGATATAGTGATTGTCGATGATGAAGATGAGGAGGATATCGTAGAAAAAGAAAGAGACAAAAAAAAGAAAAAAGCACAAAAAGCTAAAGCCACACCTAGCAAATGTAAGACACCTAACAAGCCAAGAAGGGAAACACCAAAGAAAGGTAAGGATGTATAAGGTTTATTAGCTCCAAACATATACACATTTTCTACAGTATAAAACACAATATGTATTGCAGTTTATTGGCCTTGCCATTTATTATAACATCGCAATGACAAATCCCATCAGTATTTTACTTTGCCATGCTTGGTAATAGTTGATCTTTGTAATTTAAATTCTTGTTTGCTAAGAAATACATTTACAAGCATTTAAATTATTTGGGTTTCATGTCTCTAGATAGAAATTGGAACTTTTTCAGTTGTAACTATGAAATGGAAATACTTTTACTTTCAGTTTTGTGATGTTGTCTACAATGTGGTAATATCAGTATAGCAGCATACTACATGTATGTATTTAATCTTATTCTGTTCATTAAAATATTTTTTTAGGCACACCAAAGAAACTAGCATCAATTTTCTGTCCCAAAGGAAAGCAACAGAAAGAGAATAAACCTGTAGTGCCACTTGATCCAGAAAAGGAAAAAATGAGAAGAGAATTTCTTATGAGTGGCGTGCCTGATGAATTAAAACGCCAGAATATTACCTCAACTCCAGTTTTCCAGGGGGATTACCCACCATTACCTCTTGTCAGCCATATACAACAACGAAAATCAAATCTTGATGGCCACACTCAACAACAAGACTCAAATCTTAATAAATTGCATGTCATAGATGTTTGGGAACTTCCGGAAATAAAAATAAACTTTAGTATAGAAGCAGATTGTAATTCAGTTTCCAGTCAACAAAATTCTTGGTTTACATCATTTATTGACAAATCAGAAAATGTCACGGATCTTCAAGCTATAAAGGTGAACAAATATGTAGTTACCTGTATATTATCAATGCTTGCATTTATTGTTCAATAGATGTTTCTTGTAGGAGATGTATTCGAAAGAAATTTAGATTACTGTAAACCAACTTTTATTCACGGATATTAAATCCTTTTATTAAAACCATTTCACAACATTTAACTTCCACGATAATTAGTTTAACATTTGGTTTTAATAAAATCATTTTCGGAAACAAATTAGTGACAATTAACTTTGACGATTAATTTGTCCTCGCGAAACACACGAAAGTTAATCACATGCGAATTAAAATTGGTTTACAGTATCAAAAACCTATACATGTTTGGCCTTTTGTGTCCACTGATTGAATGATATGGTACATATCACTTTTGACCTGTTTAGGTTTGTTTAGCATTGGGACTTCTATCTGTAACATTAATCTTTAATATATTGTCTAAGCTTGTTTGCACAAAGTGCAGTCATTAGATTGTAGCATGATTATCAGAATCCAAATTTTACGTTTTTGTTCCACTGGATGTACTGGCAAGTTACACTATCCTTAAATTGTAAAAACTTAAGATAAGATTTTCCTTATTTTCACATGTCGATTTCTTGGAGCTTTATAATAATCCATCTGATGGTTACCTTGAATGGTTACATGCATGTATTTTCATGAACATGGCTTTGTATTATAAATGGATACTGAACGGTCTTAAAGAAGGACACCACTGGTCGGAAGCTTGACCAGAACCTGTGTACCACCAATAAAAATACAATATCTTAAGATGTTGGTGTTTCATCTTCTTTAATACTTAGTAATAAATGGATGCAGTAATGCAAACATGTATATTGTATTCAATATTTTTATCGCTTTTTCAGAGCTTCACTAAACATAAGATACTGGATACCACACACATACTGACAGAATTACAACAGTTTTGTCCATCATATCCAGTAAATAACATGTATAAAGTACTAAAGGATAAAGTTGATATAGATACAGAGGATACCACTGATAGTAAGTACATATAACACAGGATACCACACACATACTAACAGAATTACAACAGTTTTGTCCATCATAACCAGTAAATAACATGTACAAAGTACTAAAGGATAAAGTTGATATAGATACAGAGGATACCACTGATAGTAAGTACATTTGATTCTTGGTAAAAGACAGGATTCAGCCAGCTCAAAATACATTTTTTATCCCTCGACTCTCAGAAAAAGAGGGGGGGGGGGTTATTAAATTTGAGTTTCCATCCTTCCTTCCGTTCAAAATTCTTGTCTGTGCTAATTCTCCTGACCATGACACACTGTTTCACGAAACTTGGAGCAAAAGTATCAATATAGATAGGAAATTTACATACCGTTAACCTGAGTTGGTTTGCTTTCTCAGAGTGGCCCTTTAAACATAAGTGCAAATCACAATAAAGAACCTGCTGGCAGGGGATTCAAATTCATTGACTTTGCTTGTTCAGTCTTATGAATTAAACAAAACAAAATGTTTTTAGGAAATTTCAAACTACTGTCAGGAACTTGGCATTTTATTGTAAAAAATAATGTTTATTTTTTTTAACTGATATATTTTTTAACATTTAAGTGAAAGTGTCTTACATATACTTGTATTGCCAATATATCATGATACATATATAAATTATAATAAACACTTCAATAGCATATTATGCTATACAATACCACTATCTAAATGCAACATTCTGAAATAGTCATAGACTTAACTGTACATGTATATGGTATCATGGCATGTCTTTACCCCCCCCCCCCCCCCCCCCCCCCCCCCATCCCTAATAGTGACACATACAGTTATTAATAATGTTTATATTTTCAGATGGTACAAAGACAGACAATAAAGATATAAAGGATAAAACAAAAATACAAGAAGAAAAGGAGAAAAAGATCAAAAGAAGAAGTTTAAGATTAAAACGTAAAGAAGAGGATGTGATCATTATTGGTAGTCCTGAGCCAAAAGATGAACAAAAGACTGGGGAAGACACTAACTCAACACCGGACTTAGGTAAATATAACAACATAGACTTGATAACCAAAGTAACAACATAGTACACACATATTGAGATCACCACAGTGAATCACCAATAACCACTACATTGAACCTCAAATTTTATCTGCTACATTTAAAAAAAAAGAAAGAATATTAAATTCAAAGTTACATGTATGTCCTTCTATCTGTTTTTCCATCCATCTAGACATTTCTTGTCCAGAGAAATTCTACATGAAGACTATGAAGCACTATTGACAAAACTTTGTGCAATTTAGCATCATTATTAATAGATGTGCATATCATTAACCAGAGATGGTTTGCTCATTTTCCAGGGAGTTATGTCCCTTTGATTTTTATACCCCTGCTTAAAAAGTGGGGGGTATATAGTGATAGGGGTGTCCAGTCCTTTCGTTACACCTAAGGGTACCTATCTCTTATCTGCAATTCCTTCTAAACCCTTCAATGGATTTTCATGAAACTTTCACACAATCTTTGTGATATAATGTAGATGTGCACCTCCTATTTAAAAATTTGATCCGATGGATTTTTGGGAGCGGGGGGTATTTTTTGGGAGCTTGTGGCTCACAGTTTTTCTAGTTTTTTTTTCTTTTTCTCCCCTGCAGATTTGATTAATTGACTGAAGTTGAACTTATGAAATGAAAAAATGAACAAAATTTTATGGTTTTCCAAAGAATAAAAATTACTTTGTTCAAGTTTGTAGTTGTAATAAGGTTTATATTTTTACTTGTCATAATGACAAAGTAATGCCCAGAGATACCATGTGTAGACAGTGCAAGTTAAAAAACATTTCAAGAGGGAAAACAGTGAAGGAATAATATGTTTGTTTTTTAATTTATTTTTTAAATGACAACATTTGTCATACAGAAGAATTCATTAGGGTATTTAGATTATATAGTCTTTTTTCCTTGAAAATGTTGTGGTGAATGGAGAAAAAGATGTTTCTACCATTCTGCAATGTCTATTAACTTATTGTTATTAGTTTTATAGTAAGCTACATGTACATCTTTTAACTGTATGTCATTATAACAGGAACTAATTTCTTTTGTTCTTTAGGACTTACGTTGCCTAGTTTATTATGGACAGAGAAATACCAACCAGAACATTCCTCGGAAATAGTTGGTAATTCAGCACTGGTTAAAAAATTAAAAAGTTGGTTATTGGAATGGAAACAACGAGTAGATAGAGAGGCGCGAAGAGCTAAAATGTTACTAATGAAACAGAAGAAGAAAAATCAAGAAGTTGTTCAAGAAGGTACTGGTTTGGTTTTTACTTGAAAGAGATATCCTACTTCTGTAAAACCTTACTGACCCACTGGGGCTGCTGTAATTAAGGAGTTGGCTTTCAAACTCAAAAGTGTCTCATTTGAGATATCCTAAATAAATGCTTCTGAAATGCCCTACTCACTCACTCACTGACTTACTCAAAGGAATAGATAATGTGGTAGTTAAGGAGTTAGCCTTCACACCTCAATCTATCTCATCTGTGAGTAAGTGTAGTTTATATACCCTGCAACACATGATAGTGAGATATTATGTGATATCCTTCATTTCTGGGTCTCCAAGTTACCTTAAACACCAAGATTCTTTCCATTCTTTCATAGAAGCTTTCCTATTTAGAAATTTGAAATGCCATTTATGGGGAATCAGATTTCCTGATGATATGGACTTAAGGCTGCCACAGAGGCATGGTTTCAGGACCAAACCGAAGAGGTATAGACAGTCTGAAAGAAAAGTGGGCTAAGTGCATTGGGGTAAATGGGGACTATATTGAAAAATATGAACTATGAACTTTTTTACCTCCCCTTGTACATGTATTATATATTAAATATGTATATGCCAAACCATTAGGAATCTTATTATCCTTAGTAGAGGAAAGTTCTAAACATATCAGTTGGCTATGTATTTCATGTATTTTAAATTTCTATTTATTTTTAAACAAACTTTGCTGATTTCTTAAGCAGAGGACATTTTATAAGTGACTTTAAAAGCACGATTGTTGAGTTCTTCATACCTTTACATACTGTAAAGGGGGAATTTTTGCGTGGGTAAAATTTTCACTTATTTCGCGCTAAAAAAATTACTGCAAAAAGTTTACCCGCGCGAAATTGTATACTATACAGATTAATATATCACATATATAGTAAATACACATACTTATATTGGTTATGCGAAAATTACACCCACGCAAAATGCAAGATTTCAGAAATCGCGGAATTTTCACCTCGTGAAAATAATCCCCTTTACAGTATCAGGATTTGCTTTGTATTTTTAGATGAATGGTGGGCAGATGATTCGAGTGATTTTGATATGGATAGTGATGACTCCGATGATGAGTATGACAGACTTTGTAATACTGTCATGTTGGTTGGTCCTACTGGTATAGGTAAAACTGCAACTGTATATGCTTTGGCTGAGGAGCTGGGGTACAAGGTATTATACTTACTTGTAACTTGAAATTACCACTGATTTTGGTTCCCCTAACTGTAATTGGGGACAAACTGCAACATTGCAACATGTATAATTACATTTTCTTCACAATTTGATAAATACGCAAAACCACACATATGTGGTTTTCTGACGTAGCTGAGAGCGCACTCGTTTAATGTATCCATCCACACAATAAACATGTGCAATCAGCTACGTAAGAAAACCACATATGTGTGGTTTTGTATTTATAACATACCCTACCAAACTAAATGAAAAGCTTTCTTTGGTTTAATCTGTCAATGATCGGTTTCTAATTATAACCAATGAATGACGTCATATTGTTGTCAGAAAAGGGAATTCCCCTAAAAGTAGTTTCAGCTACTATGGTGATACGGAATATTGTATTGCACATGTGCGATACGGACCTTTGTATCACATGGCAAGAAAATGTAATGTATCGCTATAGTAAGATTCAGTGGGTATGTGATACATATTGTGATACACATTTTCTTTCATAAATCAAACTACTGGCAAAACTGAAAGTGATACATTGCATTTATTTTTAAAAACAAAAAAAAAATGATTTGCTTCACAAATTATTTATAGTGACTGTCATTAGTCAAAATGGGTACGTATTTTGGACTAGTTGGAGGCCCCTGAAGAGTTTTTTTTTTCAATTTTCAGTCACACTGATTTTGTTTTTATGTTGCCTGAAATTAGTTTACAATTATGAACTATGGAGTGAAAAACAGATGGTAAATTCCTGATTGAATTACTGTAGTGTGCTTGTCATTCCCTGAACAGAATGTCCTAAAATTTACTGTAATATACTGCTGAACAATATATTGTTTGCAGTCCTAATCATTTGTGTTTTTGCATTTCATTAGGTGTTCGAAGTTAATGCATCTTCTTCAAGAAATGGGAAGAGGATTTTGTCTCAGCTTCAAGAAGCCACACAGTCACATCAAGTAGCTAACCACAAAGAAAAAACAGTAGGAACTCCTAGTAAAAAGACTCATTTTAGTGAGTGTTAATAGTCTGTACAGATACTAGTATTTGTTATGCAATGTATTAAAGATTTGAGACAAAACATTTAAGAACTAGCATTTATACTTTAATTAAAGTAATAAATTAATTAAATATATACAAGTATATCGAGAAAATGCAAAAGATGAACTCTTGATACGGAGTACCATATGAATTATGATTTGTGCCCTTATATTTACATTTTCTGTGGGTTTTCCTTATTACCCCTGTATTACAACCTAATTGCATTATCAGACCATGATTAATAATATTGCCTCCTTGTGATATATTTTTCTGCATGTGAATGCTGGCCCGCATTTTATTCGATGATATACCATGGGCAGATGTTGATTATTTCTTAAATATAAATATAAGCATTAACTGTTCAGGTATATTATTTTGAAAATTAACTTTTAATTTGTTGTGGTTTATGGGGTATAATCAAGATTTTGGAAGTGGCAATTCTCATAAAATTGAGAAGCAATTTATGATAGACAGTGCTTCAGATTGTCGGTGCGCCCGCGCCAATCCCGCATTATTTTAAAAAATGGCGCATAACATTTTCTTCTAATGGGTCCACGTGGCGCATGGTTTTTCTTAGCCAAATTGATCGTTAATAATTTCTTCCCAAAACTACATATTAGATTCCATGCGGTTTTCCGATTTGACTTTCTGTTTTCGTTTTCTATCGGAAAATCTCTAGCATCTTTGTTTATCTCATAATCAGCATGTAGACAGGACTCCCGACAAGCCCCTTCTCTTTGCTCTATGCGTCGGTTATTAACATTAATATTCAAAGGGGGAGAACTCGTAATAAAACTTTTTATGACCTCGGACGTTGTCGTTCATTTAATATGCTAGCGGCAACCATGGCTATGAGATGCAGACGACTCTATTCACATTTTTTAAAACAACACAAAGCGCAGAGAAGTAGATACATAAAATGAATCATGGAGTTGAAAGAGTTTAAAATATATCGTAAAGGTTAACAAAGTATAAATTAGCAGATGACAAGATCGCTTTTGGTGCATTATATGAAGATGTCAAGTGCCGACTTTCACTTTCAGTCACGTGGTCGTGGCATAACATTTAATTATGTGGCAAAACATGACCCACTATAACAAGAAATGACCCCTTGTTATTGGACCTGGTGGGCCCTTGTGGCCCACTATCTGTAAAAACAATCTGAAGCACTGGATAGAATTGCCCGACCAATACCAGACTTGATGAGAGGTTGACAGGTCATGCTAGTTTACTGAAACGTAAACATTATTCTTGTCAACAAGTTTTAATATGTAAGGAAAAAACATTGATTGTAAATATAGAACCATAATTACCACAACCCTCCAGTTAGGTGTGTAAGTTTTTACTTAGAGTTTCTGATTTAGTTTTGTGATTTGATTACATTTATACATGTAAATACCCTCCTTCATCACTTATTAAATGCAGGTATCAACTCAGTTAATGTACCTTTATTTTGTTTGTTTAGGCACTACATCCAAGTCCAAAGATACATTAGATAAGAAACTTCCAACTTCATTTGCTAACTTGTTCAAAAAAGCAAGTACATCATCAGCCAAACCTGAAAAAACACCAACCACACCATCAAAGTCAAAAAAGAGAAAAAGAAAAGAAGACAACTATGTGGAAGAAAAAACTCCAAAAAAGAAAAAAACAAGTGAAAAACCTAAAAGCAACACAAAGAAGTTAGAGAACAAAAAAGATTTGGAAGCTGTGGGTTCTAAAGGTCGTAATTTGACCAGCACATCACTTATTTTGTTTGAAGAGGTATGTTTAACTAACATTTAGATAAAACTGTGCTTAAATAATGATATTCCGAGAGCTACTGTTCAACTGTACAAAGTGGTCAAAATCACAAGATTTCGCCTGTTTAGTGATAAATGTATATAGTATCTTATCTCATCCTTAGAAGAACTAAATTCTAACATATTTACTTACTGAATAGGAAAAACAAATAGATTAGGACCAGGCAAGTTATCTTAACAGTTACCAATACACAATGTCTTGAATGCATAAGTGTTGGTATTCAAAACCATTCAGATAAGTCTGGGTAGTATATTTTCCCTATAAGGTTAGTATGTTTTGCTATTGGCACAATTCTACATTAATTGGATTTTTATTTTGTTTTGTTTTTCAGCTTGATATTGCGTTTGATGAGGACAAAGGTTTCTGGTCAGCGGTACAACATTTCATGAGTACAACAAAAATACCAATAATTTTAACAACGGATGATCCAAGCTTTTCTACCAAGTTTGAAGGAAGATTTGAACTATACTCATTTAAAACCCCTTCTCTGGTAAGATAAATGTTATCCCCTCACAAATAAAGTTTCAATGGTGGTATAGGATTAACCCTTACATACATACATACATACATATAAGCAGTGTTTAATGTAAAACGGGGGTTTAATGGGCCATTCAGGTTCAGGTCTTCAGAAAAATGTGACCTTGTTTTCAAAGAGGGGATTAATATTGCAACATACATTGCTCTATTTTATTTGAAAAGCTCTATACTGCTGATTGTAATTTATACACTACATATTTGTACAAAACGTGTATATCATCTTGGAAAAATTTATCAAGTTTTAAGACAAAAAAAGGAAAAGTAACAGGATATTATTTGCCAAACACTTAACTGAAATTGAAAAACTGGACTAAACTTGGTCATTTCTCCAACACATGATCTGACTTGATTGTACAGCAAAAGTGTATTTTGTGTGTGTGAGTTGTAAGCACCTGTTTTCAGAAAGCTGAATCCAGTAACATGATAATTATGAATAAAATAATTATATATGAACAGAACAATATATGAGCCAATTTATGGTAAATTATGTTTAATAACTAATGAAATTTAATAGACCATAGAAACATAGTGGTACAAAAACCATCATGTTATATATATATACATTTTTAATTTTATTATATATTTCAGACAAATGCCACCCTTTATCTTCAGCTTATATGTTTAGTTGAAAATGTGCGGACAGATTCCAGAGAAATCTATGAGTTACTTACCTTGAATAAAGGAGACATACGTAAAACACTGTTATCATTACAGTATATACTTGATTCAGGTGGTGGGGTTAAACAGCTCAAACATCAGATATCACTGAACTCAAAAGTACCTCAATCTACAATCCTACCTCTAGACGAAAACACCTGCTCACAAGATTCACAGGACTTTGTGAGGAAAGTAGACACCATGGCAACTCGTGAATCTGTTTCATTGTTGAATCATAAATTTGATGACGGGGATGATGATGATGATTTTGTTTCTTTAAAACCTGTACGTTCAAGTGCTCGGCGACTGATTTCTGATGATGAAAATTCATGTAGTGATTTTCAGCATGCTGGTGAAAAGAAACCCATTGAGGTCACATCTGATGCTGTAATGGAAGCACCTGTTTCAAGTTCAGAGACAAATGGTGAAGTGATATCAGGAGAAAATCTTCCATTAGTTCATAGGTCATGCCTGGATAGTGTGTTAGGATTACATAATAGTCATTGTGAAAAAGCATCAGATTTACTAGACAAGTTTGTAAAGGTAAATATTTACATGTATATTACATATTATTATACCAATTTTAGTTTTACAGCACTAGACAGCCTTGTCGAAATCAGTAGTGCTTGGACCAAAATTGTGAAACCAAAATTTTTTCAAGATGTTGAATAGATACCCAAATGACCAGAATGATATAAAATTTTGTCTAATGGGATTTTTGGGTAGATGTAGTTATGCCCCCAAAACAAAAGGGAGGGGGGTGGGCATGTACATGTATAGGTTTACTCCATCTCTTCTGCTAACATTTTGTCTGCAACAAATGAAACCTATTTAACAGAATCTTTATGAAACTTCACAAGAACAATCTTTGGTGAAGTAGATGTCAATTGGCTATTCATATTTTGATCATTGTGATTGGAGATTTCCCAGTTAGGATTTTTTAGGGGACACTTGAAATGGAATCCCATCATTATATAAGTGATTACCTTGGCTATTGGGGGAAGCAGACAAGAAGTAACATTATCTTAATATTTTGCTTAAACTACATAGTAGGACTAAAATTATTTGTCTATCATGTATTGATTTGTAGAGAATGATATTTGATATTCTATGATTTTCAATCTCCAGTGGCAATTGTGTTGTCAACTTTCATCTGGTTGTAGATGCTAACAAGTTATACAAACATTAAACTTGCATATTATAACATAATATAATACTTGATAAAAAATACACATGGTCATGCTTAATGATTATGATTCAATTAAATGAAGTTTTTCTATGCTTTTTTTCTATAGGAACAAGGAGACCAACAACTGACCATAGTGACCCAAGCATATCAACAGTATCTTCAGCTTAAATGTAATATTTTATATAAGCATTACCTAGAGTTACTTCCCTTACCCAAAATAGAGGTAAAAAAAATAATAAAGATGCAAGCACCTGTCAAAAATAAGAAAAGGAAAAGAATCAAACAGACATTTGATCTGTATGATAGTGAAGCCTCTAATGATGCAAGTCAAGATGAAACTGAGAAACAGGATGTAAAAACTGATGTTGCCATGGAAACTGTAAAATCAAAAGAGGAAAATTTATTGTTAGCACAATCTTTAAGTTCATTTGCAGAATTTTATGATAGTTTGTCATTTACTGATTGTCTTAGATCAGTACCGTGTCATTCGAATACTCGGCACGAGTCGGATGACAACTTACGGACAGGTATATCTGACAAACTGGTGAACTTTGAACCTTCAAATGCAAGATCTCATTTAGACTCAAATGTGTTGTGTTGTGAAATGGATTTGCATAACTTTAAAAGATTGTATGAGAGACAAAAAGAAATAATTTCACTAGAAAAGGAAGAAGAGGATTTATTTTGTGTTCCTGTCCTAAAGGATAAAAAGACCTCATTACTAGATAGCTCACCTGGCAGGTATGATAATATCATTAAAGAGGTAAAATGTATACTGTCATACAAACAAATCGTTTACTCATGATTTAGAGTACATAAAGCTTATATCTTTTCATACTTCTTGGTGTATGAGCACAGGGGTACTTACATCTGGTTATACTTCTGTATGAGCATCAGCCTTGGTGTCCGTTGTTAAACTTTTTGGATGGACAGATTACATTGCTTATCTGGCTTGTTATTAAGTATGTTTAGGTATCTAAAAGTTATGACATTGATATTTTGACATTTCAGAATTTTAGTCTTGTTACTATTGACATGCTGCCTTGTTTCCATTTCTGGGACCAAGGCAAACGGTCTACTCTTCAGGGAAATGTAAAATTTTAAAAATAAGTTTTAAAAATAGGAATAAATAGGTTTTACTGGTTTTGCATTAAAAAAAATCATGAGTGGTCAGTACGAATATATTTTAAATTTCCTAAATGTGTAAGTTCATGAACATTAAAAATAAGTTATTTTACGATTTTATTATATTTTATTTTAAAGTTCTGCCAAGACAATGGAGAAAGTGACCAGTAATGTTATCAGTAACCTACCACTGAGTGTGTACACACAGAGGAAATCAGTTACACTAGATTATATGCCAGTATTAAGATCTATTAGTCAAACAGAAACGATCAGACAACAGTCTAAAGCTAAAAGAAGGCAAGTATTGAAATTTTATAAATATCTATCTGGATAATAGTCTTATTAAGTTACAATGTACAATGCTTTTGTAAAAAGAATTTCAGTATTGCTAGTTTATTTAAGACAGGAATTGAAAAATACAATATGGCATGTACTGCACAAAATATGTGAAAATTTAAATCATTCGACGTTTGGTTCAGGTGAAAAACAACAACTTTATTTCTTGTTTCACTAAACCAGGAAAAGATGACCACACATATATTATCATCACATACACTGATCCTAAGTTAGTCCAAATTTTCATCACATTTGTCAATCAGACATGCATACATTCCTATACCTATATTTTGATACCGGTATTATTTATTTATTATTGATTTCAGGTTTCACCATTATTTTGACAACATAGGACTTTGTTTGAGGGAGTCAACTTTAAATGTTTTGTGCCAACCCTTGTGATCTTAGAAGAGAAATGATACAGTTTTAGGATATATAGTATATCAGTATATCGGTTTTATCAACAAATAATACAATAGATATCGAGGTTAAACCTGCTCAACTAAGAACAACAGTACAAAGACTGATTACCTACCTTGAATTATTTAGTTCCATCTATGGAAGAGCCTTGCACTCTTAAGATGAAACAGTGTATGCCTTTAGGCTTGTGACAGACTTACTTATTAAGTGGAAGTTGCTGCAATTATTGGATTATTGATTTTTAATCTTTTAAAAAAAACAACCCTATTTATGTGATATTTATTATTTTGATGTTATTTCGAGGATAACAAATTTCAACACATCGTTGGAAACCCACAGCCGATATTCACTATGTAAAACTTCACACACAGCCGATATTCACTATGTAAAACTTCATCACACACAGCCGATATTCACTATGTAAAACTTCATCACATGAAGTTTACAGAGTAAATATCAGTTGTGGGTTTTCGACAGTGATTTCAGCAATCCTGTGATTTTATTGGTGCTACTGGTATTTTCAAAATAGGAATTGATCCTATACATATGCATATTACCAAGATGCCCATTGTTCTTAAAAAGAAAACAATGATATATGGCTTACAGTGTTCATAAGTGTTGCTAGGTATCAACTAAATAATAGTCCACTAGTTTATAATTTAAAACAACCAATGTTTTTAGTCTTTGTCAAAATAATATTTAAGCAGTGGATAAAACTAAGTCAAACTTGTAAAAATGGGAGAACCTCCCAGTAAAGATGGAGCTAAGCTTTAGAAATGAAAACAAATACAGTCAAACCTGTCTATAAAGGCCACTCAAAGGAACCAGTAAAAGTGGCCTTTATGGGCAAGTGACATTTATATACAGGTTCAAATGAATTTAATAAAGAACAACTGGGATACAATTCCGCTGGCCTTTATAAGCAGGTGGCTCTTATATAGATGTGGCCTTTAAGGCAGGTTGGACTGTATCAACATCATCTAAACCACCCCCACCCCACCCCCAACAAAGATTGGTTACAAATATCATGCACATACCTGTGATATTATTAGTAGTATAGGCAAACAACTTTGATCTGTCCGCTTGACCTTTAATTTAAAAGGGATCATGTGGGTTTGTTTTGTCTTCATAATGCGAATACTAATCATGTACCTTGTGTACACATTAGTAACTGCGAATCCTAATGCAACCTATTTATTGGATGGATCATTCTATATGAACATTTCTTATGAAAGGTCAAGCTGACAGGTCAGTGATGTTTGTCTATAATACCGGTATACCTCATTTGTATATTTCTTGATACAGTATTATGACTATTGTGATTGTCTAGTGCCTGTTGTGATTGCCCAGTACCCCATCTGTCTATCTTTTGTGGTCAGTATATTATCAAAACTTATGGAAAGATAACCACATTAATGTTTTATGCCTTGATAGGAGAAATATGACTTTGACAAATTTCAGTTTGGCCTGTTATGTGCTAAAATGAAGAAATGAAACATGACTCAGTATGAAAATACTGTTATTGATGAAGAATTCAATTTTGAAAGGTCAGACATGCATGTAGAAGATCATGATGCAAAAACTGCATGATTCCTTTTTTCACCATTTTCTCCTGTCATTCCACATGGTTGTAGTACTTGTACTCATAAATTGCAATTGTTCATAAAACATACACGTGTATGTATTTTTTGAAAGAATTAAAACTCAATTGAATTAACAGGTACACAATTCAGATTGCCAAATCCCTTGTTTTCAGACTATGGATGCTTCAGTAGGTTGTTGTACTTCATGATGAATGAAAATTTCTGTTTTGAAATTGATCATCTTTAAGACATACGTCTGAAATTCCATAAGCATTGTGTTGTGTTATAACTTAAATTAAGTTGTTCCTTATCGTTTTTTCTCAAAGTAGTTTGCATTTTGTACATTGTTCTAATGAAATGTCCTTTCAGACTGAGACAAAATGTCTCAATTGATAGGGATGTTATTATATCCTGCAAACAAAGTGATCGACGTCTATTGTTTACTCCATTCTGCCACTTTTCTTGAAAACTATGCGACATCTTTATGAAATTTCACAGGAACAATCTCAGGTGAAGAAAATGTCCCATTAACTATTAATATTTTGATCATGCACATTGGATGTTTGGAAAAATAGATTTCCCAAATGGGGTTCATTTGAGGGAACACTAATGAAATGGCATAGCATTTCAGTCTGAATTTATTAATCCGACCTGCCGTGTATTGCAGCATGTCTCGTGTGAAGTACACAAAACTAGACATACCATAAATCATAGGAATTGGATGCCAAAGACAGCTCTTGTGAAATGGATATTTCAATGCATGTTTATTTGCAATGGCAATATTTTTATTAAGAATTTTTTCACCATTTTGTATTTTTAGAATTGCTTTATAAAGCTAATTAATGTAAAGAAAATTATGAATTATACAAAATTGTACATTTAATTATATTTAAATTTTGATGTGTAACATAAAATTTTAAACAAAAAACTTAAATAATGTGTGTAAATAAACAAATTATTTATATCCTATGTAGTGTTTGATTTCTTTAATTTGTTAAATGATTGCTTTGAATTGTGTAGTGTTAGAGGATTATTTCACTATTTGAGGGATTTGGATCTGTAAACTTAAAACCTGAAGAAAACCATCAACTTTGTCAAGTGAACTGAAAATTTTTTCACACTAGAGATCAATTTTAACCCAGCTGTTGAGTGGTGAGGCAATTAAATACATAAATGTTCATACCACTTGGCTGTTCTGGCCCCATGTAAAATGATTTGTATAAAAGGAAATGTCTGCTCAACATGGATTTCAGCCAAATTTGGCCACCTTGTATCCAGAGTGACAGTCTCGCCAAGCACTGCACATTTAGAATTGAAAGTAGTAGGTATTACATGTAGATCATAAAAACGTTTTTTCCAATTGGACACACATGTAAAATATACCTTATTGCGAAAACACCAATTATAAAATTCTACAATTCAAATACAGAAGCTTTATGTAAGTGAAATAATCTTGATCATGGTAAATCGCTCGCACCTGTTGAATCAATTTAAATCTGCAACACATCTCGCATCTGTTGACTCCAATTTTAATTTGCGACACATCAAGCAAAACCATACTTGTGGATCATTGAACTGATTTTAAGATTTCGTTTCGACTCTAATTGTAAATCTCAATTTCTGATTAAAATATTTTAACATGCACAGAAGCATGATTAAAAGACCTGTACAAACGGCTGGAAAAATGATAATGTGCACAATTTATGCCATGTCATGTCATATTCCAAGAACATAAATTACCTGTACAACTACATGTATGACATTAACAATTTATCTTCAATCAAATTGTCTGTGGACATTAGATGTGGATTTCCAATAAGTATATGCAGCAATATTGAAATCAAAGATGGAACAAATACATAATTATGGCAACAGGTGTTTTTATTCATAGAGAAAAGGTCCACAATTTTCTAGTGTCATTTTCTCAGGACGTCATGATTTCAACAAATAAGTATGCTTTTTGATTGAAGTATCACATTTCAAACTTTAGATGTTGATTTCTGATAGGTGTATGCAGCAATACTAAACATTTGTACATTGTGGCAACAGGTGTCTTCATTCATGAAAGAAAAATCTGCAATTTTTTGACAACATTTCTCAGAATGTCATGATTAAAACAAATAAGTTTGGTTTTAACGAGACGTATCACATTCGTAAAAACTAGACAAACCACCGATTTCACTATTTTATAATTTATTGTATTGTCTGTCATGCATAAATTCGCAAACTTACACATTTGATAAATAGATAAATCACAGAAAATGATGACAAATTTAAAAGAAACATTTTCACGATTAACATATGAACACAGAATTTTTATTTGAACATTATAATGTTAATGAACAACTAACAATAATGCAAGACATTGTTATCGATACCAATAGAGCAGTTAGTTTGAATCGTTCAGAGGTTTATTTCATTTAGCAGTTTTAGCACTTAGCCAGAGCAAGTGAACTTGGAATTCTTCGTAGAGTGTGTGAAAAGTTCCTGATTTTTTATCCGAGTAAATGTATGTTTCATTTTGCCGCTTAACTTTTACCCTAAAATATTAAAACATGGAAATTACATTGAGAAGCACATGGTGTAAATGTATGTTATAAACATTTGATTGTTAACCAGAACATGCATACATAGCAGCATGGTACATTTTCTATTGCACAGTTTGTGTTAGATCTTGTACAAGTATTCTGTAGAGATTTGTCTCTCGTCTCTCTCAGATACGTCAAGGTGATACAATTCAATTATGATATAACACTGACAAAGCACTGTTTACATACCGGTAAACATTTTTTACTCTTGACTCGAATGTAAATATCCATGCCATTGGGAAAAATTCACATTTCAGTATAAAAATATATCTGTTACTTTATTTTGTCATTTTAAAATGTGTAATTAGATTAAAAACAACAACCATTCATAAAACATGTACATTTATATATTATTTTGACTAGCAAAGTCACAAAGACTTGTTATATATTAATGTTTAATTTTTCATATTTTATATTAAACAATGTTTAATTTTTCATATTTCATATTAAACAATCTTAATTTGTTCTTTAAACCTCATTCACTTTTCTTTATACATACATTTTATTTTATATCAAATGGCACAAAAAAAGGTTAAACATAAAAGGGTTAAACAAAAAATGTTTAATAAGATTAATTCTATAAAAAAGTCAAAGATAAGATATAATTTAGTGCCATTTTTCGACTCTTATTGCGTTCAGATAACCAGTAAATAGAATGTCTTGTTTTTCAAATTGTGCTTAAAAGCACCAAAGCATGTAAAATTATTTTACATGTAAAATATATAAATAAATGTATTGAAAATCAGTCAAAATTCAAAATGTTAAAGCTATCTTGAATGAAAATAAAAACCAAGACAGATCATTAGACCATAACCAATACCAATATGTCTATTATTATTAATGCCACAAAGCAAAATTTCCTTTGGTAACAGACTTTTTTTAAGAGTTGTATGAATTAATAACCAGTAGACACAAAATATTTAACAGAGTTGCCATGAAAAGTAAACCTAGATGTGAAAAAGGTTTCTTTGCTGTAAAGTTGTGTCATTTCATTGTGACAATCAACAATGTGAAACATAGTAAAAATTAAACATACACCATTAATAATACAGAAAATATCACAATGAATGAGTAAGGTTTAAAGACAGAAATTGTACACAGCTCTTTAACAAAGACATCACCAATGAGCCCTTTATACCCAATTGAAGACTATCAATAACCATGGGTGTTAATCTCGAGTCCATTATGTCAACTCAAATAACCACGTCATGATAAGTGTTAATCATGAGCCATCTAATCAACTCGACCATGGTCGTTTATCATGAGTTTTGTGTGTCGACTCAAAGTAACCAGGGACGTTTATGAGCCATGTATGCATGACTTCAATCAAATTAAATGGTTAATGCATGGCTTGTATAACCTCAAACAACCAGAACATCTTAGATGCTGGATAAGTATCAGTAGGTATGACATTCTTCTATAATTACACTTAACATAAATAATAACTGTGAACAGTCCACAATTACTGGTAGTTTCGTAACTTTCATTCTCATTCTCATATAACTTCATCATTGTGTATATATATACATTTTTCTATATAATCTCATTATCACAGATTACCTTCCGTTCACTAGATTTTCATCACATTCATACACTTTTATTAATCACTTGAGGTGGTCAAGCATATGCTGATGTCAGACGTGTCGAGCATGTATTGATGACGATTAATGACGGGGATTTGGCAGGTGTTTGGCCTGCTGACTCTGACGTCATTTTGACCTTGATGAATCGTCGCTGTATAAATAATAATTAAACCATAATTATCTGTTATTGTGTAATTAACTTAACAAACTTCTGATTTCTTTGTGTATATTACATAAATAGTCCACATATGAGGCACTATTATTAAGTCCTTTATCTTCCACTAAGAAATGGTTAAACCATGGCTCCAATTTATCTCTCTGTCGTACAACTGTCAGCTGTAACAAATAATATTGTAATAAATAATATTGAAAGTTAAGAATACAGTATAGACAAAGAATATCATAAAACTTATTGAGCATCTTAAACTGACTGTGGAAATTGTTTAAAGGCATAAAATAAAACTCTTTCTGACTAGAAGATCTATCTTAACAAAACAAATACATGTAGCATCAAATAGCAGAGTTTGAAATAACAGCCAGTCCCCCAGTCTGAGATAAATAACTTTTAGAAAAGACTTGTTACTATTTAATAGTCTCCTATATACTACAATAGAAATAATTAATACAAGGACTGGTTGAAAATCTTGACTTATATAAAACACAGATAACTGTAATGCTGTCAATGATGAAACAAGCCTTTCATATCTAGATTAAGTTTAAATAGGGCCAACAGTTAAAAAAACTGGTGATAATGAAATAGATACCAATAAAAGGCAAATGCCTTGCTTTATTTATACTCAATATGTATTCTTAAACCAACATAAACATTTGTAAGAGAGATAGTGCTACAAAAAGTTAACTGATAATTTAATAAATAATCATGAAAATGTATAAAATGAATAAAGATGTTTACCTTCATATATCTGTTTCTTTCTTTTCTGACTTGGTTAATAATACTTCTAAGACGGTTTGATACAGGGTTGTCCAAATCAAGTAACTTGCACTACAGATAATAAATAACAAAACATTATCACAAATAATATAATATTGTGTAGCACACAATGGGTAATAAAGTTCCTTTGAACATAGATTTTAAGTATGATCTACTACATGCACATGTATGTTCATATTTTAAGCTCATTTTTCTGTATATTTTTATACATCTTATAAAATAGAAGTGAAGTTGCAAAAGCTAAACCTACCAAATGTGCTAAATGTGATTGTAATAGCAGCTGTCCTCTCTAAACACATCAGTTTTCCTTAATAGGATATAAAGGATTTTATTTCCTACTTTGTACCATGTTTTTGTGTCCATCCTTACACTTAACTCATGTTCAACATAAAATGACAAAAATTTTGTAATTAAGTACCAAGATATCAGACTTACCTTATCAATATCCACCTGAGCTGCACTCTGTACACCAAACACATCTTGAATCCACTGTGGATCTACATTATGTCCAATCCACATAAACATAGAAATGCCATTTTCTGAAACAAATAAAATTCACAAAATTAAAGTCAAAAATTTTACATTTTAATTCTCAACCAGAGTCAACTTATATCAAGAGGTTACAAATTACAAGTTTTGATCTTGTTGTGCACTCAGGGCAATGTGTAGGGCCGGTTCTTTCAAGAGTGCAACACCTTCCATGACAAAGATCTGTTTTTAAGGTTTCTGCCAAAGGACCTGTGACTTTCATGTTTAAATGCATAGCGCTTGGCAAAAGAACAACAGTCACTGCCCATTTTCAAGTTTTGGTCACACCCTGTCAAGATTTAAATCCCAACTTCCCACATACAAAACAAGCACTCTACCAAATTACACACATAGTTACTGTTTTTGGTCATAATGAATTACTTGACAAAAGCTCTCTACATATAAACTTACCTAAAAGATACACTCCATTTTCCTGCAATCTTTCGACTGAACACCTTATAGCACTTGGCATGTCTTTACTTTCAATATCCAAATTATGCTGCATTAAAAATACATAGAAATGTTGTAGACATGGAATGTATGTATGTGTATATCAATACATGTATACAGTATTTTTACACTAAAGACCTAAAACGCAAGATTGGGCAGCAAACAATCAATTACAAAATTATGATTGGGAATGAATAAAATAAACACAAAATATTATTTTTTTAAATCCATTCAGGCTTTCCCAACAAACCTTTCAACTGAATTTTTAGATACCTAAACCAATTGATATGATATAGAATTGAATTATGTTCAAATCAAAATACTGCAAGATGACTTAATATGAAATCAATTTAATTTTATTGATATTATATACATTTTACAGTAGAATCTGATAATTGTTTTCTCACAGAATATGGATTAATAGAAATTTACACAGGCAACAGGGTAAGACAGATATCTCAAACGAGGGTGAATATTTTCTTGTACACAACAAGCTTTAGCAAGTTCTAGACATTGTGAATATTCATCCAAGTTTGAGACATCTGTTTTACACTGTTACTGATGTAAGGTTCTTTTTCTCACACATTGACAACATAAAAACATGATTTGTAAAACAAAACAAAAAATGTGTCAAATGTAGTTTTCAAGCCATCATCAGTGCCTTCTGAAAATGATGTAATCGATTTTTTGACATTCAAATGTAAAACAATTATGACATCATCAATTAAGCCTGAGTAAGTGATTGTGACGTTGAGAAATTGGTTGAGAAAAGTGATCTCATCCCTAGGGTGAGAAATGAAAATCTCACATGGGTAAAAACATGGGATTTCCATTTTCTGATCTTATCCTGGTGATTTTACATGTACTTTTTCATTCATATCATTTCATTGACATTTGACTATCCACAAAGTTTTATATAATTTAAGAATGAGATAACAATGTTGCCAAGGTGATTATATATACTTACAACAGGAAGTAATCTTGGATAAAAGAAGACATGTGATGTTCTACAGTCCATACTGTTTATAAGGTGCATTAAATAATTCCTGTCATCTGTTGATATTTCTGAACCTACAAAAATATTATAAATACAATGTACATGTGCAATATAAAAATTAATAAATGACAATTTCAAATCCCTTCATATTCATACATTTATGTAACGATTGATTTTATCTATTGCAGGCAAAGATTGGCATTCTTGCCCAACATGGTCAATGTATATAAAAAAATAAAACCCATTGCCCAAATTTTTCTAAAGAGTGTTAGCAGAAACAAATATTTATTTTGTTTGGCCTAATATCTATTTTTGATATGTAACATACCTCCTTGTAATCCATCGCTCTTTATAACACAACTAGAATATAATGGAAGTAGCTTCATACACTCTGGTAATATTAACTGCCCTGCTGATGAGGGTGAAGCACAGTTTTTACGATAACAAGCTAAGATTTGGGCACATTCATTGATAATATTTTCTCTGACTTGTCGTGGATTTGTGTTTAATGATGTCTTGATTGCTGAAATAAACAAGTAGAGACATATTTAAATCTGAATATTTATATAGGAACATTCATAATAATTTTTAACTTTCTGATAAAGTACAAATGAATAGAAAGTTAGAGCTAACCAACTAACAATATTATTGATAATTTCTAAGACATTTAAAGCATGTTACATCATTTCTTATATTCCTCTCTGCTTCTCAGATAACTTTAACACAAATAAATAAAATATTTCACAAAAATGTTACTAAAATATTGAGCAAATTCATACAACAGCACCAATTTTTCAAAATTGTTGATACATAAATAAAATAAACACGACTAATAAACAAATAATTTGTATTTATGAAATAGATGATATTTAAAAAGGATATTGATTCTTCAATTTGAAGTGAAACATGCAACTGCAGTGAATTAGGATTCCCAATCAGTAGGTACTGTTTTGCAATTTGAACTTATGTTCAAAGGGCTATAACTCTCTGGAAAATGAGTAAACCAACTCAAGTTAATGATTTGCACATCTCCTATTTATAAATGTTGATGCTTTGCACCAAGTTTCATGAAATAGCTCTTCATAGTTTTGGAGAATTACTTTGGACATGAAGTATGGAATCACCCTCTTTCCTCAAAAGGCGAGATAAAAAATCAAGTTAGAGCAAAAAAAATATATTGGTTGTGAACACATTGTTAAATCCTATAATACCTTGTTTAGACATGTAATTAATGAGTGCATCAAGTTCACAATTCCTAAATAAGTCGGCCATTTGTGTACAACAGTTCATTGCCATATTGTGTATTCTCAACCTTCTCTGTCCACTGACACTTGTAAATAATACAGCAACCTTAAATATAAAACATATAGGATTAATATGTATTTAACATTATCAGGAATTTTCTTAAAAAGAAATACTGGAATATGGGAAATTGAAGAAAGTGAAGAATTTGTTATAAACAAAACTTCTTGAAATATTACTGTTAAGACATTACATAAATATTAAGTACTTTTGTTAAAAATGCAACTCACTTGTACCTGTACTTGTACTTTTGTACCAGAAATTACATATGCCATTGATAACAATCTCTAAACATACTTATAGTATGTATGATTATACACGTAACATGTAATACCATGATGTTGTCCTACATAATGCTCGTAAAACATTTAAATTCATTTTATTATATATGTCAAAACCATTATGTAATCAATCAAACAGTGAAACAGTTAGCACCATTTCCAATCAACAATGTACACAAGTTTATTTCTTAGCATTATAAGAAGATGCAGGTTCACCATCTACTTGAACATGAATGTTTTGCACGATTCTATAGTGCTCTACCAAATTCAAAACTTTGGTGCACATAAAAATTCTGGGCAATAAGATAAAACAAAATTTGTCATACAGAAAAATTTGTCACATAGATGTAAATTAAACTGTGTAACTAGTTTATATATGGTTGCAAAATCAAACTTGATTTCTGGTACATTACCTGTATATAAGCACCATCAGCTTCATTTAATTTATCATCATGTTTAATCTCCACATTTATAGCCTGATCTCTGTCCATGGCAGATAACTCTACATCTGTAGTATTGGCCATAAAGAAATTTCCACAAAAGTCTACTGGACGTATACCAGTGCTTGTTCTAACTCTTAGTATAGCATCAAATGCTGTTTGGTTTTCTACATTTCTCCTCAAATCTTCTAAAAATCTTTCACCATCTAAATCAGCCTGAAAAAGAACATAAGTACATTTATTAAGTACTGGTATGTGGAAAATTCTTTTAAAATACAGACAAACTAGAACATTTAGTATTTATTATTTTTTCTCAAACACAAATGTACTACAGATATCTTTCACCATCTCAATCAGCCTGCAAAGAAACACAAGTGCATTTATTACATGTGTGGAAAATTCTTGTAAAATACAGACATGCTAGAACATTTACTTTCTCAACAACCATTGGTTGTCCATATGACATTGTCAATATTTGTTCCTGTTGACTTTTCTTTCTATTTTTTAATTGAAATTTATAAATCAAACACTTCAAACAAAATTCAGACAAAACCTAAATTTTATGAAACATGACTACATGTTAGTTAGAACTTACACATAAACTGAATTGGTTACCAAATAACTATCGTACATCAGAAGACACTGTGCATAATAAATTACGTCAGGCAGAACAGTTGCTTATACAACTAATCCACCAAAACATTTTAAAATTAGATGCTGACCCCCACAATCAAACTCATGTCAGTGTGTAGTAGCATAAAATTTTCTTGAAATATAATAATCTCATTTCCATTATTCAACAAAATCTCTCTCCAAGTGTGCATAGATTACCAGACAAATACCAGTATATACTACCAGTACATGTAAATCCCAATTAAAAAACAAATAAAACGACACAGGAGATTTTACAATTAAATCTTAAAACACTAATCATGCAAAAGACATAAAGAAGCCCCTTTTCCCTGACAATTGTAACAAAAACACTAGCAAGTCTAACATATAAATTTAAATCATTTGAAAGTGTTTTCTTTATATAAAACTCCAATAAGTATTTTGTGTCAAACTCAATTTTTATTTATTGAAAACCTTAACATTTTACCTATTAGTTTCTTATTCATAAATATTTTGTCATGCTACTGCCAAAGAAAAACTTGGTCCAAAATGACAAAAAAGAAGAATTGAACTTTCCTAATAAAATTTTAATCCCAGAAATATAATGCCCAATTAGTAAATTTACGATAAATATAAACAAATATTTTTATTTTGAAAAGGGTTTAGATGAATTTTCACCTTATCTCTAATTTCTGAACAATTTTGTTTTTTTTTTTCATTTGTTAAAACCAATTTTCTTTCTTACTTACAATTTGCCACACAGTGATTTTATATGGAGTGACTACAGTAGAAACGCAGAGTGTAAAATAGTAAAGAAAATGGTTATATTCATATTAGAATTTCTTTCAGACACGTGAAGCTTAAATACACTTAAATCATACATGTATCTAGAAAACTAATATTCAGAATATCAAATGATTTAATCAGATATAAAGTAAAAAAAAAAATGCACCATTCCTAGTTTACAGTTTGCCAAAGTAAAATGACGACACTTACTTTATCAGTACCATTCTTAAGAGAGAAAGAAAAATTTAATTACTTGTCTAATAAGTAAACTATAGATTCTTTAAAACAAATTAAAATTGATTAACCAAAGAAAAGAACAATGCTATTCATCACAGCAAAACATAACTTGTCAATTACGGTAATTGCATTTCATTTTCATCAGCACATGTACATTAATATATGTGAGCATTGCAAGAGTTAGTGGGATAAATATTCTTTTTTAAAACTTAATACATGTATGTACAATAAGTAGCAGTTGTTAAAAAGCAACTGAATAAATAATAAGAACAAGCATCATTTGCAATATAAGAAATGTCTTTTCATCCCCACTTTGATGGTATAAATTGGTAAGAATTTGAATAATTATCTTAAGATAATACTAATGTTGATGGTGTCCACAACCCACATCAAAGATACCATCTGACAAAATGTACTGAAAATACTAGAAACTAAAAGGGATTAGAAAAGAACAATTTAACAAGCCGCAAAATAACGAAAATGTAAAAACAGTTAAAATTAAATGGAAGCATTAATAAAACTGGCTCTTGTTGAGAAGTGTTAGCATTGTATGACTTACCTGGAAGTAACTGTATTTGTACATATTTCCACCTGTTAGATGACACACATCACCAATACTAGCCACATCTACATATGCATTCGGGAACAAGAAAAGATCCACACTACAACCAGATGCCACACATTCCTGACCTAACTTTGTGTAAAATGTTGACTGCGGCGATAAAATTGTCTACAAAAAATAATAATTTCACAAGTGTGAGCATAAATATATAACAAAGGACAATTCATACGACTTTAGGCACATTAACACGGCCCTAGGTCTCAACATAAAACTGATATCTGGCAATGATTTTTTTATTACTCTAAGCATATGTACATGTATTAGCCATTCATATCAAATACTGAAAATTTCATTTTTTACCACTTGTTCTACAAAAAAGATTTTATTCATGCTTCCCTAAAAGAACTAAAAATTCAATATTCTTATACATGTGTATGTATGCCAATTTAATTACAAACATATCTCCAGGTGACACAAATCTATAATCTGTTAAATTACTATGAACAAATCATATAAAAATACATACCTTTTCTTTCTCTGTTCCCAGTAATTTTCTGTCATCTCTATTTTTTAACTTTCCAGGTGCTTCAGCTATTGGTAAGGATGTATGAAAGATATAAAGCTTTCCACTGCGTTCTGCAGATTTTAAAGCGTCAAGACCAGCCTGTATAACAGGCCCTAATACAATTTCTGTTTCTCTGGACTCACCAAACATTTGAGGAATCTGGGACAACAAACTACAATGAAAACAAAAATTAACTATAAAGACCCAATATACAATTTCCTTATTAACTATATACATGTACAAGGACTCGTCAAACAATACCATATCCATGTCTACCTTACAAAGAAAAAATAATAGTGTTAACCTTTATTTTTGGAAGTAAGCCTCGTGTTCAAAAGTGTAAAATATATCAAACGGCAGTATTACAAATGTAGTAATATTTGACAAATACTTAATTATCTTTAGTCTTTACATAAATGAGGTCTGTTTCAATACTGAAATTTGTTTTATTTTAGTGCATACTTCATTTAGTGATTTTACTTTGCAGAAAAATAACAGTTGTTTTATTTTAGTGAATCAATTTACTGTGTGCATATACAGTATACTTAGTATATCAGTTATACTTAAATTTAGTGCCGTTTTATTTTAGTTGAAAGACTAAACCATGTAAAGGGCTAAAATAAAACAGAAGCTCCAATTTCCTTTTTACAGTTTATTATTGTTATACATATAAAAAACTTATCAAAAATTGAATGGATATAAATAACATACCTATCTATAACAGTTTCTGATTCTGCTAATGTAACAAGAAATCCATCTAACAATGGCACAAACACATCTTCTAAATCTGAGACTACAAGCATCTGTGGTTGAGCTAGGTTACCCTGTAATAAAGTTAAGAGTGATTTCATTGCAGGAAAGGAGGTAAAATGTGGTAAGAGTAGCATGTACTGTTTTTGCCATAATTAAGAAAGTCAATTTTTTCACAGCTTGTATCAATACATATATTGTAATTCAAAACCTCGACTATAAGCGTTTATTGATACATTGTACCACTCCTAGTACTCATACTTTTTTTTTTCATATTTATGAAATGCCACATGAATATCTTAATATAAATTATTTGAAAGTAACTTAAATTACTTTCTACTCTCAATGTTCATTAAATAAATTAGTTGAAATGTGTTTCTAATAACAGGCCTGAGGATTGTTTCCAATTGACATATCGCTGGCTATGCCCACAATTTTCCGACAAAGGCCTGGCATGGTTGAATGACACACAAAAAGAATGAAAACTGGGCCTGAATTGCGCCGTTTATTGACGTCACTGACACTAGTACGTCATCAGTTCCTGTGATGCTGCTTTGGTACCGTGATGGCGGCCTTTGTCGGAACATTGTGGGCATGGCTGGCGATCCGTTAATTACATGTACATGAATATCTCTGTAGCTATTGCAACTATATTTTGTATTCAGCACACATACCTTTACATTGTAAAAATGTATTTCTTTTGCATATGTTACAAAACCAACTCTGATTTCAGACTCTTCCATTCCAGTTTCCCTACAAAAAAGTAAATATATATATATGCATGTATCTACACATGTACTTTTAAAATCTGACATGCAATCATACTATGATAGAGAATTTTACATGTGCTTTTTACTCGGCAAGATACATGTATATTAGTATTTGCCTATTTATGCACTAAGAAATTGCATTTTTAGAGAATAAAGAATGCCTGTCAAAATGTTTTAAATTGTACCAAGATGTGAAAATTCAATGTTAGAGAATGTATGCATGTCATAGATAGCATCAAATAATCAATTATTCATTTTACTGAAGTCATTTGAGAGAATTTTTAAATTACATTAATTTTTCTTGCATCCTGACTGAAATTGCAAATTCAAAGCAGATTGCATCATATGGTTTACAATCGTCATCAATATAAATTTATTCCTTTAAATTTAGAATAATTAGTAGCCAAATTTTAAAATTTGTGAAAATGTAGTCCTTTTTAAAAGTATGTTTCCACAAATTTGCTAAAATAGGTTACATTTTGATTTTTTTCCCAGATATTAGTAGCCAATGACAATTTTTGCCTACCAGGTGCCAGGTATGTTTCCATTCCTGGCAGCCAAAATCACCACTGGCTACTAATTTCTGAGGAATCAGGGCTCTACAATGCGAGTAAAACACTCGCATTTGCGAGTAATTATTTGTAAATGTGAGTGGTTATGTCAAATTCACTCGCCCATGTGCGAGTATAAAGTAGAAAGTCAAATCCGGATTTTCCTTTCCATTTTCGACAACGAAATTACTCTCATCAAGCTTAATCTTTAAAGCGCTTTAAATCATATAGCTCCAATTTGTTAAGTTGTTAAGCGTTTGTGTGATCACGTTTTCAAGTGTCAATTTCATCGCTATGAGTCGTAAACATATTTATTTTTCAAGCCACGAGTACGAATAAAAACCCAGAAGGTTCGAGAATTCTAATGTTATCAATGACCAGGAAAAAACGACCTCGTCTACGACTCGGTGCCAGTGATCACTCGATGGAAAAACAAACGTAATCCTCTAAACTGACTAAAGCGATGACGGAAAGCCGGGTCCCAAGTTGGCCTGGAAAAGTTTTTAACCGGCAAAAGTATGTTTAAAACATATGCTGTTAAATTTTACATGATGCAGATGTATCCTAGCTAGACAGGAAATGCTTACATTCCTGGGTCGACTCGCCTCACACCTCTGAATTAAGTTCACATGTTTTTAACTTAATTTGCCGTTTTTCAAAGCTTTTGCTTTGCTTTTGGACATGCACTTCGATTTTTGTGTTCGATACCACAACAAAAGTAAATTGAATGAAAAATATTTTTTAAAAACATTGGGCCCATCTGCTGTGCCTGCATCTTCAAAATTATGCAATAATGAGAAATGTTTCCAGTCTAATTGAATCCCAGTTAAATTTTATTTATAAAACAAATATGTGGCGAGTAACATTTTTGCTCTGGCTAGTAAACATCTCGGGTTTACTAGCCTGGAGGCTAGTGAAAAAATTTGCAATCGTAGAGCCTTGGGAATTCTTTCAAAAAGTAACCTATTTTAGCAAATTTGTGGAAAAATACTTTAAAAAGGACTATATTTTCACAAATTTTGAAAATTTGGCTACTAATTATTTTAAATTTATGGAAACCTAGTACCAGGAATGGAAATATCATCAAATTTCAAAATAGCTACCATAAGTTTATAAATTTTGCACCATTTGATAATGAAGCATATACATGTACAATAGACTTACTTTGGTAAATTAACCAGAATGTCATCTTTTAATCTGTCACATATTAAATTAACTAATCCACTTTTGACACTGTTATATGATACATCAATCATAAATATGAATGCAGGGGCTTTAGGCAGTACACCGTTCTAAAACAGAAAACAATAAAATAATCATTAGAATGAACCCATTTATATTGATCAAATTATCATCAATTGCAACCAAAATTTATAGTTTTTTATAAAACGAATGTGCCATCTACATACTTCAGTTTTTTATAGCAATTTAGACCTAGTCTGAACACATCAAATTTGAAAATGAAAACTTTGTTAAATACTGTAGTTCTGGTCAAAATTAATTTAATATCTGCATTGCAAACACATGTTTGTCAGACCATTCTTATGCTAGGCAAGTTGGTATCGAAGGATGCGCATTCGAGACTCTAAAGTGACATAAATATTTACTCAAAATCATTGATACAAAGTTCACTTTCTTTATTTTGGTCTAGTGTCTATATAATGTGATGTTTTTGGTGGACAACTTGTTCAAAATAAAAGTACATACCTTACAATAATCTTTTGTGGCAACAAATTCATATGAACCCAGACAAAGTTCTGGCCTATCATAACAATCCACTCTTCTACCTGTGTGATCCAAATGTGCAAAGTATTCTGCTGGGACTGTAAGATAACAAGATAACCATCATTAATGGAAACACTGAACACATTACTTAACAGGTTAAATACATTAACAGGTAACAACAAAAAATATGATTGGTTGGCTGGCTGAATGTTGTTTAACATTACATCAGCAATTTTTCAGTTATCTGTGACAAGACACATTTTTTAAACCTGAAGGATAAATCTAAACTCAAGTTCTAGCAGTGAGAGAGTGTGTGCAAGTGTTACTGATCTGCACTGTACTAGTGCACACTTCTAGTAACCTTTAGAGTGCCTGTACATTTGCCCTCAATGTCACTGATAAACACCACAAGCTACTCAGAACTGGTACCAAGCCAAATAGTAAAGCACTAAGACAGAGATACAAATTCTTTCTCATTTGAGATCAACTGAAGTAAAATCTGCAGCAGTAGACACCTTTAAAGGCTAATGACTAAACTAACCACAACTACCACAAATTTAGAAAAATGCAATAAATCAGAGCTACAACATCACAATTTATATTCATATGATGCCAATCTAATGACCAAGTTTTATACCTTTAGATTTTAACCAACATGCTTTGAATGCACTAAATATATCACTGGAAAAACAATATTAAGTAAAATGTTTGTTATGAGGTTTACTGTACTTATATCTGATCTTGAATTAAAAACTGATATTAAGATGTTTACTTACCATCAGTTGCTGCTCCACAGTAAACACACTGAAACCGTCTTCCTCCATCAATAAACATCATGTGAGGACTCATATAGGCCTTACATCTTTTACATCTCACGGGACCCAATTCTCCCAAATTTACAAGTGGAGGTGGTATCTGCAAAATAGCAAGCAAAATCTGAAATATTGCTTTGTGAAAACTGTCCAACATACAAGCAAGCAAAATATGAAATATTGCTTTGTCAAAACTGTCCAACATACAACAGAAAAATTGCTTAAATTTTAAGAAATCTATTTATTGTGTTTCATTCATCACAGCATTTCCTATCAATGCCATAAGATGAACATGCACATTTTGTTGTTAGAGAAAACCCCCTACATATCATGTATGTAAATAGGTTCCAAGATTACAATTTTTTCACATTTTTAATACAACTGCAGTGACCTGAAAAATCTGAATTAAGTCTATCAGCAGGTTGCTTCAAAAATCATACTTGTACAATTCTGAGACAATGAAAGCATAAGAATTTGTTTAATAACAGTAACAAATCATTTAGAAATGCATGTAAACTTTTTACGAGCATATTCAACTATATAATCCACCACACCAAAAAATTCAATTTACAGTATCGTAAAATCATTGTAATAGACTTACCTCCTGATCATGAATCTTTCCAAATGGAGAAATAGTTAAAGCAAATGGTATATGACAGTTCTTCAACATATCTGAGGTACAGGGTATATTATACATAGTACTTCTCATAAATCGTGGACTACAGTTACCTGAAATATTACATAAAATTTATCTAATTATTAATATGGCAATTTTGGCCACATATGTATGTATGATAAAATATTGACTGCATTTGTTCAAAAGTCAAGCATTTGGAATCAAGAACTCAAAATTCCCTGAGTCTTAGGTCCATTACAAATTATAGATTTGCCCCCTGCAAATGCATATGTAAATAACCATGGTCAACTGATATCACAAACACCATTATATCTTTAATGCATATTATCAATATATGCACCTTTAATTCCTTGTTTGTCTTATGCACTTTTATGACATTTAATCTTTATACAAATAATGGCATTTAATTATACTAAACCACTGATCCAAAAGTTATAGAGAAAGAAATCTATTCATACTAAGAACAAGAACTTTCAAATTTCCATCTGTTTCAACGTAAGCTGTTTAATCTGAGACAGCTGTTACAGTTCTAATCATTTCTATTTACATGTTATTATTTTCCTCTTGTATATTGTTTACCTTGATCCTGGACTACAAATTTGGTTGTGACCAAAGGTGGTACTGCACCCTTAGTTGCTGTTGAAAATACACCACTTCTGTTTCTTATATCGTCTTCTATTACTTGAATCTGAAATGGTAATTTTGAAATGATTTTTTTTTTGTTTGGGTTGCACAGTACTGTATCTTGTTTTACAAGATGAAATCATCTATTTTTAGTCTACCAGCAAGGCATATGGAGTGTGTTGAGTTGAGTAATGGGGTTTAAGGTCCCAATAAAGAATATTTCTCTTATATTGAGATGTCATCAGCTATAGGCAAAGGTGCATAACCTTTTCATGTGCATTGCACTGATGGCATCATACAGCAGGGCTCTACTCCTACTGTGACACAGTTTATTTTAAGTGCTTATCCAAAAGAACTGGGACTTTTATCTATATTTCTTCTATCAGCAAGGCATTTCATTTCTATCTTCTATCATACTTGTCACAACTGATCTTTTTACCGTAAAACCGATAGCACCAATACATTCAGTGCAGTATATGGTAGATTTTAAAACCTCCACATTAACTTACAATGATTCCTGTGAAAACTAAAACCCAAGTAAATAGGAAACCTGTCTATACTGAACTAATGTTTTAGACAAACCATTGAAAGAGATTATTAAATTAAACTGAAAAAACCATGTAGTCCAAAAGTATTCATTTTTGTGCAAAACAAATGACAGCGAAATAAGCCAAAATTAGTAAATTGAGAAAAAATAAATTTGTTTAAAGTAGACAATTTTTTCTCCTTAATCATGGTATTATCATGTTATATACTCACTGGACTTGGCATTTGGTCAGGATCCAATTTTCTTGGAGCTGGTTGTTGCATACTGGAAGGTCCTGCCATTCTCTGTCCACCTCCACCTCCCTGAAATGGTTGCTGTGGAAATCCCTGTCCTGGTAAAGCTCCACCCATAAACTGACCACTCCCTCCTTGAGGGGGATGGTGGAAACTGTCCTAGACATTTCCTTGTGATGATGGGAATTGGCCACCTGGACCAGGAGGAATTGTGAAGATGGAGCATTTGACATTGGAGGCATACCACCCATCTGACTTGTTGGTGGAGGTGGCATACCACCACCCATTTGGTTAGGTGGGGGTGGCATACCACCACCCATCTGGTTAGGTGGGGGTGGCATTCCACCCATCTGGCTTGTTGGTGGATGGGGCATACCACCCATCTGATTTGTAGGTGGAGGTGGCATACCACCTACCTGACTTGTGGCTTGGGGTGGCATTCCACCCATTTGACTTGTGGGAGGAGGGGGCATGCCACCCATCTGATTTGTGGGCGGAGGAGGCATGCCACCCATCTGACTTGAGGGTGGAGGTGTCTGTGATGGATATCCCCTTGACATTGAAGGAGGCTGTGGTGGTCCACTCATATTTGGATTTCCTCCATATGTTGATGGTGGTTGCATCTGACTTGTCGGTGGTGGTCCA
The DNA here is from genome assembly GCA_021292105.1 of Anadara kagoshimensis. Classification (NCBI taxonomy): domain Eukaryota; kingdom Metazoa; phylum Mollusca; class Bivalvia; order Arcoida; family Arcidae; genus Anadara; species Anadara kagoshimensis. The sequence continues at coordinate 25,919,433 of CM037861.1, forward strand.
GCCATGCTGTTTGGAATATGACTTGATCCACTTGGCACAAAAGATCCAGGCCCAGAGTTGCTTGGAGGACCAAAGTTACCAGGACCACTACTGCCTGGTGGAGGAGGTCCCATCTGACAAAATAAACAAAGAAATATAAATAACAATATGTATTTGATTTCACAGAGAATTAATATGTAGATACATGTAGGTTGGTTGTATGTTGTTTTACATAACATCAACAATTCCTTAGGTATTGTGACCTTTAGAGCACTAGAACACTAATGCAATGACAGACATTTGAGAAACATCAATCTAGTATACTGGGGTCAAATTAACCATTAAAGTCCTATGACAAGGGACACTTTTTTGTACTTGCAGTTGAAAGGGTTGAACCCAGTGGTATACATGCTTCTGTATCCCTAAATCTTGGCAGACTTAAATTCATATTATCATTCTTTTCTTTCAATATAAACCATAAACCAACAAAATTCTACTATGGTTTTTAAAATGTCTACTACTGTTCGATAACAAGATCTGTTTAAATATAAAAATAATATTTTATGAATGTGTTGGCAAAACTGAAATTTAAAAAAAAGCATTTACATTTAGCTAAAAAATATTTCATAACAAAATTACAAATGAACTGATACAGTATTCATTCAATTTTGTTTCAGCATCAGTAATATATCTTGTTTTAAGAGACTTTTTATGAAACTTACTCCAGGTTGTGGGGATCTACTCACAGGACCAGATAAATTCATTGCACCCATCTGATTTGACAACTAAAATAGAGACAGAAAATAACATCTACCGTAATCCTTCTATGTATTCGGACGAATTTTAATAATTTCATTTTTAAGTGTCCGGGAATTTAGAGGAAATATGAAAATTATACACTTGGAAAAATGGGGGTGTCCGAATATTTAGAGTTGTCCGATATTTAGGAGCCGATAATATGTCTCGCTGCCCTCCCGGTAATGCAAGACACTATCAACGACGATACGCACATGAATATCATCTATAGTATCAATTTTCAAATAAAGTTCATGTTGAAATTACCTTTTGTTTGTTTATTTCACAAAAAAGTCGTTTTTTGAAGTGTCTGTTGACCAATAATCATGATCCAATGTGTAATACACATCGAAGGACGCCATTTTTTGTAAGCAAATCGTGTGATTTTTGTCAGTAGTTCCCACCATTTGAGGTTCACCGTTACCCCACTTCATCTTCTGTCACTGTCTACGGTCAAAATTTTTATAATTAATTATAGTCAAGAATATTTTTCAGTCAAGAAATTCCACATTTTGGACGATTAAGAACAAGGACATGTATGAATGGGGTTCGCCGTGATCAATATAGCTTTTCTTTAAAAATCGATGTTACCACTCACAGAACACAATAGTTTACAAATATATTGCTTTAACTCACATTTCAAACAATTTTAATCTTAGGAAAACCAATAAAAACATCGTAATGTCCATCTTCCCGTTTTTAGACAAATGAAAGTATCAGAGGATCGGGAATTCCCATAGTTGACATGCATTGAATCAGAAGGGATTCCACAAGTTTCTCATCCAATGAAATTCATTGATAACGTCACTTCCTGAAAAAATGTCTTTGATGTTGGATTTGTGTGCCGACAGAACTTCTAGTCGATGTTTCTTAGCCACAACTTTTAATTTCAATCAACTTTCACTTTCAAAGAATATTAAAACACTTAATACAGGTATGGCTATATTCAGCTTACATTAAAACGTAAATACATCGTAAAATACTTGTCCTCAAAGTTACAATCATGACTCCACGCAAATACACAACGCAACAAACACATAAAAATAACAAATTCTAATGTAATTAACAACAAAACAACAACATTTCTTCTTGTTTTTATTAAATATTAATTATAAGCAATATGTATTGCTTGTTCCGGGTGAATTCCAGCAAAATCGTGTCCGGATTTAGAGGCAAAAAATGCCGTCCGAAATTAGAGGAAATTTGAAAATTATTGAAATTTCAAAATTGGGGTGTCCGAAAACATAGAGGGTCCGAATACATAGAAGGATTACGGTAATTAACATATGCTGTAATATTCATCTGCCTTCCATGAAAAATTAAAACATAATAGAATACATTTATATTGAACTTGCTTGATTAGTTTCTAAATAATAACTTTTAAGTCATTTGTGAGCATTTTTCTTTAGTTTCAAATGAAGTGATAACAGAATTTTGACATGTTAAATCTGATCATGAAGTTCTATGGCCAAAACACATTTGTTGAGAGTGAGATTGGTTTTGATCAAATCAATGAAATTCATAAAAACAGTTGTAAACTTTCTCAAGTTTCAAATGACCAAAGATCAAACAAGCATACAATCCATACTCTGGTAAAAGACCTGTATCTATCTGGAGATGAAGGAGGTCTCTGGAATAAAACATACCTGTGATGCTGATGTCGGTGTAGCTGTTTGACCCATCATTGCATTAGGAGCACTGTGAGGTGGTCTCTGAAACTGTCCCATCTGGGGTGGTTTGCCAGGACCCATTGGACTTGGACCTCTGTATATTTAAAAAAAAAAAGATGTGTAAATATAAACAATCTCCAACAACCACAGTAAAACTGACAAAAATATATCTAAAATTTTTCAAAAACAGTTTTGAATGATTCATTATTAACAGGTTAGACATTCTTTCCATGATTATTTGAAAAATCTAAAAAGGCTGAATTGAATAAGATAAAGTACCAGGTAGCTTATAAATCTGAAAATTCAAAGAATATAAAAATTCTATACCTTTGCATATCACCCTGTGGTCCAGGTGGACCTGGAAATGATCCTATTTGTGGACCATTTTGTGTTGGTCCTGGGCCACCTATTGGTGGGCCATCCATTCTTTGTTTTGGTGGCACTGGTCCTCCAAAATTACCTAAACCATCAAAATAATTTAAATCACAATAAATATACATGTGTAAAATATAGATAATACATGTGTAAAATATAATACATGTGTGAAATATAGATAGTCATGTGTAAAATATAGATAATACATGTGTATAAAATTGATCATGCATGTTATATATTATCAATTGAATTTCAATATCCACTCATTGCATTACCAGTAAATGGAATTCTGGTTAACTGTAGATGAATTATTCATATGGTATATAAAACTATTCTTGTTACTGAGTGAGTAATGGTGTTTAACGTCCCAGTCAAGAATATTTCACTTATATCGAGACGTCGCCAGCTATAGGCGAAAGTGCAGAAATTTTGCCTGTGCGTTGCGCTTATGGCATTATACAGCAGGGTTCTTTAGCGTGCCAAGCCCACCGTGACACGGGACCTCGTTTATTTTAAGTTCCCATCCGAAAGAACCGTGACTTTCATTTCGTAATGCCGAGTGCTTGGCGAAAGAACAGTCACTACCCACTTTCAAGTCTTGGGTCAGACCCGGCCGGGGTTCGAACCCACGACCTCCCACTTACGGAGCGAGCACTCTACCAACTGAGCTACCGCAGTGGTTTCTTGTTACTGACAAAACAAGGAAATATGACAATTGCAGAAAATACACTCTTGAGTGCCATTTAATGGCTATAACAATTCAGGAACAGTGCTGCCATTCGCCAATCAAGCTCCTGATTTCTGAGAGCAAGGGCTAACCCTGCAATTCAGCTTATACTTAAAATGATATGATACACAAGTTTAAATTATTAAAGAAGTATAATTGTTTTTATATGACCCAAATGAAATTCAATCCTTGAGTTGCACAAGGACAGTTAAAAACCTAACTCAGTAAAAAAAAAACCTAGACTAGGTTCTTACCAGGAGGCCCAGGCATGCCTGGCTGACCCATGCTACTTCCATTATACATCGAGTGAGGTGGTGTTGATGTTGGTGGTTGACCACCATACATTTGTCCAGGAGGTGGACCATTATACATATTCTGTCCCTGTCCCTGTGGAGGTGGTGGCATCCTCTGTCCTCCCATCTGTCCTGGAGGGGGACCATATCCTGATGGTGGTGGCTGACCGGGGTTACCTGGGTACTGTGGATTCATCATACTTTGTTCAATCAATCATCTAAAACATCAATAAATTTAAATAACATTTAAATAAGTGTTGGATCATTCCATGCTGAACAAGCTAAAATTGATTATATCAATTGTCTTTTAGCATTTTTCTATGCATTTGAAGTGCAAACTTGGTGCTGCGCACATGAGTCATCTTAATATTATATTAATTTTGATTTGAAGTTATTGTTATTGAAATCTAAGGAGAAATTGTCACCAACTCTTTAGCAGATACTTCTGTTCTTTATAAAGATTTTTTTCATTTCAATACTCACTGAAGATTTCCAAAAGACTAACTAAATGAATTGAACTCCTGCACTCAAAACAGATTTATCGTTTTTCAATACAATTGACTTCATGAACATACAAGGACTGCACATTTAATAAGAAATCATTTTGCCTATTTAAACTTTGGGCAATTTGTGTGCTGTGTTTACTAGAGTGTAGTGTTGCATGCATAATAATTATGCCAGTAACATCTTGTAATGTTGGACTATTTATAGAGATATCCACAATAGAATTGTTGAGTACCACCAATAAAATTGAACAAGTATTATACAACAGTAATATGATTTTATGCACTGTTGATAAACATTATCATTGTGAACAGAATGTCCGATCTACAGGGCTTTATCGTGCACCACAGAAACATAATGTGATGTCAGCTCTTGAAAAGGTGTAACCTATCCCTTTTCTGCATTACATTTTTATTACTCTGACTATCCCTTATGTAGTGGCATATATAAAATATGCACACAAGATCTGTTTGTTTTCAATCTATTTCATTGATTTCTACTAAATAATGTAAATAGGCATATGGATAAAATTAAAACAAAACAACAACCTTAATTCAAACATTAGGTAAATGGTAATAACAAAGACCAAAATAAGTAAGAATGGAACAAGGCCAGAATCCAAGATGGCTCAGTAAAATTGAATTGAAAAACAAACTAGCCAGCACGATGTGTCTGTGAACCCTCAATTACATGCATTACCGTACCTAGAGATGGGTTTAGCCTACCACGCCTTTGAAACGACGTTGCTGCATTAAATGCACAGACACCCTATGTCAAATTTCTGGTCATCTAACATCGAAACCAAATTTCTCCTACCAGCTGATTTTCAAAATAGAATCGGCAAGTAAAATATAAACTCGAAAATCAAATTAGCAAATAAAGGCAAATGTGAATATTCAATTTTAATAAGCCTCAAATTGAAAGATAAAATGATATAGATTAGATAAATGGCATTTTCCCTCTGGGCTGTCAAAAATCAGTCGCAGACAGTTGTTTGTACGTGTCGGTGTGCACTCCAAAAAGTTCGGAAAATAAACTTACCAATCATACATTACACACAACAAGATCGCTTCCTTTATATCGGTCTAGTTTGGAATATACTGGTTTTTATATAAGGACTTGTGATGATGGTATTTACATGAGAATTATAGATTACACGCAAACAGAAACAGAACTTCAATGCCACGTACAGATGAACAACTTCCGGTAATAGACATGCGCATTACTCGCCACGTAACCCGAGAGGTGCATTATGGGATAAATTTATTTCACTTCCGTACAAATTTTAAGGGTTTTGACTGTATTGTAATTCGTTTATTTCCTATTTTACATTCCAAATATCAATTTTGTTGTGTCTACGGAACATTCGGATAGTTAAGCATGTGTAAATAACAGAGTTTGAGCACCGTCAATGCCAAATGGAGGAGAATACACAAGTACAAAATTAGGAAGCGACTGTCGGCTTTTGTTGACAACACATTTTAGCCCAGTGTCACAATGTGGGCCATCAGAGTTAACGAAACTTCCGTCGCAAACGGTGACCCCCTTTGTAGAAACATGCGCTAGGTATGTATTGCCACAATGATCCGCAACGATTACATGTTTATTTCAACATTTGTCTTTGTCGTATCATTATGCCAAAATGACGAATCATTCAGTCCAAATTCACCTTTTAATGATATGCAGTTTGGAAATGCGAATGCACATGTCCATGGATCTAATTTCTTATCAGAACCAACAAATGTCACAGATAAGGAATTGCCTTTAGTGCTATGGTGGAGTGAACAATTATTTCCCAATGCACAAGATGGGGATTTATCCCTCATTACTTGTGGACAAGTGCAGTGCTATTCAACTACGAAAAGAAAATATTTGAAGAATCAAAAGACCAGAGGCATTATATTTTATGGCACAGATATTTCGCCAGAAGATTTGCCGTTACCTCGTAAAAAACAACACGAGTGGGCTGTATTCCATGAAGAATCACCATTAAACAATTATATGCTTTCACATGGCACTTTTATAAAACTGTTTAACCACACAGCAACATTCCGCAGAGAATCCGACTACCCCCTTACTACACAAAACATATATTCTCTTGAGTACCTAGTTGACAGAAAACCCGTACCGCTGAAAAAGAAAAATCGCATGAAAAAAGAAAGAAACCTTGCACCGGTCCTCTATGTTCAGTCACATTCTAATGTTCCATCAGATCGAGATAGATATGTGAAAGAGTTGATGAAATACATCAAAATCGACTCGTACGGTAAAAGTTTACACAACCGAGATCTGCCCGAATCGCTGACAAATGCTGCAGAATCTTTCGAAAAAGAGGAATTTCTAGATTTGATCTCAGTTTATAAATTTCATTTATCTTTTGAAAATGCGATATGTAAAGATTACATGACAGAAAAATTAATGAGACCTATATTTGTAGGCTCTGTGCCCGTGTATAGAGGATCACCTAACGTTAAAGATTGGATGCCAAATAATAACACTGTGATATTAGTAGATGACTTTGAATCTCCAAAAGATTTAGCAGATTATCTAAATTTTCTTGACGAAAATGACGACGAATACGAAAAATACTTAAGCTATAAAAAATCGGGAGGTTTTACAAATCAGTTTCTAATTGACCATGTTTTGAATAGAGAATGGGGTTCTCATGATATAAACTTTCATATATATAACGGAGAGGATAAAGTGGATTATTTCAAAGGATTTGAATGTCACATTTGTACTAAAGTAAACGAGAGAATTCAAAGAGAAAAACTTCACGAAAAGGATAACAACATTCCTTTACTGCCAGCAAGATATGCAAACTCGTCACATATGGGTTGTCAACAGCCATACCCATCCCTAGGAGACCCGGGACAGTTTCCAAAGAATGACAGGTGCGTCTTTTTATAATGAGTTTAAATGGGTTTCGCTCAGGCATTTTAATGTTTTGCGTTTATGTGCTCAAATTCCTAGTCCTTCAATGATAAGATTCCCGACGTATGCATTTATTTTATACTCTTTACTGTTAACACTCATTTTGTTCTGAACTACAACTTTTGGTTTCACCACAAAACGGTAAACCCATTTGTTGTTGTATGTTATTGCGTTGAAAGTTGAAACCGTTAAGTTCTCTCATGTGCGTTTTCCCTAATCAACTATACACGAGGGGCACGAGTTTCATATCGTTTGTCTGCGTTCGTAGAATATTTTCAATAGAAGACAATAATACGTAGTCAAAAGAAGCGTACTAAATATTGACCAATACAACCAATAATACACCAACGAATGATAAAACTGATTATGAAACTCCCAACTTTAGTTTAAACAATATTTATTTGAAAATCAAATCAAATCAATAACGTAATGAAACAATTTTACAAATCAGGATCCTAGAACAAGAGTAAAACTCTTATATTAACCAGTTTCCTGTGCATCTATAATATATAACAATTTACACAACATGGCATTATATACAAACAATTGAGTAAAGCATTCCATAGAACATTATGAGAGAGAGAGAGAGAGAGAGAGAGAGAGAGAGCGATACACACATAAGACAATGGAGTATGGATAGTTTTTCAGTGAAATCGTTTGGATTGGCGAATGAATTATTCATGGACATGTTAGAACACTCCCAACTTTGGACGGGCAGTCGATTTAGTCAACGCATCTACATATTCCCGTGTAACAAGTCCAAGGTATCACAGGCGTTTACTTTGGCTAGAACTTGGCCTTTTTACAATCACCCTGTCAGTCTCCTTTAGTTTACGTTGCAACGTATTAAATGTATGTTTTCCCCCGGTAATTGCTTCAGTTTATACCATTCCAATATTTCCAATAAGTAAATATATCCTACACAGCTAATATACCAATATTTTAAATATTAACCAATCACAAACATGCTTATCCATCTCCAAATCATAGCCCAAAAGCAAAGTAAAAGCCATTAACTATTACCCTCTTATTGCGCAATTAAATGTATGCAAATATTTTGAATTGTATTTTTGGGCTTGCGGCCATGTATACTTTTGTATATAACTGTTACCATCTACTATTATTCATTTCTTCCCCAGACTTTTATATTTTCATTTGATAGATTTTTTCCCTTTTATTCTTTCACAAAGCCAATTATGGGCTAATGTTGTTATTTTATTTTCAATTTTGTAGTTGGCGTTCTAATGACTGGATTGGCATTTACTGGACTGATCTTGACCGAGCGATAGCTGTTCGTCAAATGATTGAGGCTGGAGAGAAAAATTCTAAACAATTTATGAAATATTTGAAAAAAGTAGTATCAAACACAAAAAGATAATTTTTAATAAAATAAAGAAAAATTAATAGAAAAGATTTAATTTTATGTAAAGTCAACCAACATCTTTTATTCCAGTCACATTAAAAATAATCAAAACACCATGGTAGTTGATAGAACAGTTGAGTAATGGTGTTTAACGCCTCAGTTAAGAATATTTCACTTATATTGAGACGTCGCCAGCTATAGGCGAAGGTCCAGACGACTCCCCACTTATGGAGCGAACACTCTACCAACTGAGCTAGTGCAGTGGTCGCTGATGGAACAGAGTGAAAGACGAAAACTAAAGTTGGTTTTATTGTATTTCATGTGTTTACAATTCCAAAGCACTCCATGCATATTGTATATTACAACTCCATTAAAAGAGGTATGACAGGTTTTATAGGATTTCATCCTAAATGGTCGATTTGGATTTTTGAGAAAAATGAATGTCTGAGTATTCTTGTATTTAAAAAAATAATAATAATATAATTTAACTTTTAAGATGATGAATCGCAAAAAAGTTTGCGTTATTGGCATTTTACTTTGCAAGTCAATCTTTATGCTCTCATATGACAAAACATGAAACATTCCATCTGGGCATTAGATAACTTATCGCAAATCGGCTTTGGACGACCATTAGATATGACAAAATATCATCATCATCATCATCATCATCATCATCATCATCATCATCATCATCATCATCATCATCATCATCAACAACAACAACAACAACAACATCATCATCATCAACAACATCATCATCAGCAGCAGCAACATCATTATCACCGTTTGAGAACTCTGGCTTTGAACGAACATGAGACGTTATAAAATATTGCCCATTGTTGTGTTTTTGGAACAAAATAAATACCGTTTGAAAACTTCTGCTTTTGACGAGCATCAGACCAGTCAATAAAAACGAACATCAGACCAGTCAATAAAGACAAGCATCAGACCAGTCAATAAAGACGAACATCAGACCAGTCAATAAAGACGAGCATCAGACCAGTCAATAAAGACGAGCATCAGACCAGTCAATAAAAACGAACATCAGACCAGTCAATAAAGACGAGCATCAGACCAGCCAATAAAGACAAGCATCAGACCAGTCAATAAAAACGAGCATCAGACCAGTCAATAAAGACGAGCATCAGACCAGTCAATAAAAACGAACATCAGACCAGTCAATAAAGATGAGCATCAGACCAGTCAATAAAGACAAGCATCAGACCAGCCAATAAAGACAAGCATCAGACCAGCCAATAAAGACGAGCATCAGACCAGTCAATAAAGACAAGCATCAGACCAGCCAATAAAGACAAGCATCAGACCAGCCAATAAAGACAAGCATCAGACCAGTCAATAAAGACGAGCATCAGACCAGCCAATAAAGACGAGCATCAGACCAGCCAATAAAGACGAGCATCAGACCAATCAATAAAGACGAGCATCAGACCAGCCAATAAAGACGAGCATCAGACCAGTCAATAAAAACGAACATCAGACCAGTCAATAAATACGAGCATCAGACCAGTCAATAAAGACGAGCATCAGACCAATCAATAAAGAGGAGCATCAGACCAGCCAATAAAGACGAGCATCAGACCAGCCAATAAAGACGAGCATCAGACCAATCAATAAAGACGAGCATCAGACCAGCCAATAAATACGAGCATCAGACCAGTCAATAAAGACGAGCATCAGACCAATCAATAAAGACGAGCATCAGACCAATCAATAAAGACGAGCATCAGACCAGTCAATAAAGATGAGCATCAGACCAGTCAATAAAGACGAGCATCAGACCAGTCAATAAAGACAAGCATCAGACCAGCCAATAAAGACGAGCATCAGACCAGCCAATAAAGACAAGCATCAGACCAGCCAATAAAGACAAGCATCAGACCAGCCAATAAAGACGAGCATCAGACCAGCCAATAAAGACGAGCATCAGACCAATCAATAAAGACGAGCATCAGACCAGCCAATAAAGACGAGCATCAGACCAGTCAATAAAAACGAACATCAGACCAGTCAATAAATACGAGCATCAGACCAGTCAATAAAGACGAGCATCAGACCAATCAATAAAGACGAGCATCAGACCAGTCAATAAAAACGAACATCAGACCAGTCAATAAAGATGAGCATCAGACCAGTCAATAAAGACGAGCATCAGACCAGTCAATAAAGACAAGCATCAGACCAGCCAATAAAGACGAGCATCAGACCAGCCAATAAAGACAAGCATCAGACCAGCCAATAAAGACAAGCATCAGACCAGCCAATAAAGACAAGCATCAGACCAGTCAATAAAGATAAGCATCAGACCAGTCAATAAAGACGAGCACCAGACCAGTCAATAAAGACGAGCATCAGACCAGCCAATAAAGACGAGCATCAGACCAGCCAATAAAGACGAGCATCAGACCAGTCAATAAAGACGAGCATCAGACCAGTCAATAAAGACGAGCATCAGACCAGTCAATAAAGATAAGCATCAGACCAGTCAATAAAGATAAGCATCAGACCAGTCAATAAAGATAAGCATCAGACCAGTCAATAAAGACAAGCATCAGACCAGTCAATAAAGACGAGCATCAGACCAGCCAATAAAGACGAGCATCAGACCAGTCAATAAAGACGAGCATCAGACCAGCCAATAAAGACAAGCATCAGACCAGCCAATAAAGACGAGCATCAGACCAGTCAATAAAAACGAACATCAGACCAGTCAATAAAGACGAGCACCAGACCAGCCAATAAAGATGAGCATCAGACCAGTCAATAAAGACAAGCATCAGACCAGCCAATAAAGACAAGCATCAGACCAGCCAATAAAGACGAGCATCAGACCAGTCAATAAAGACGAGCATCAGACCAGTCAATAAAGACGAGCATCAGACCAGCCAATAAAGACGAGCATCAGACCAGCCAATAAAGACGAGCATCAGACCAGTCAATAAAGACGAGCATCAGACCAGCCAATAAAGACGAGCATCAGACCAGTCAATAAAGACGAGCATCAGACCAGTCAATAAAGACGAGCATCAGACCAGCCAATAAAGACGAGCATCAGACCAGCCAATAAAGACGAGCATCAGACCAGCCAATAAAGACGAGCATCAGACCAGCCAATAAAGATGAGCATCAGACCAGTCAATAAAGACGAGCATCAGACCAATAAAGACGAGCATCAGACCAGTCAATAAATCTTCATAGTGCCCTGTACATGATTTTTGCCCGTCGGTGTGGTTCCGTTTTTTTTCTTTTGCCATGTGCAACGTGACGTAAAATGTCATTATTGATTTATTAGTAGACGTCAAGATTATTTCACTGATATCGAGACATCACAGAATTTAGACGAAGTTGCGATTGAACATTTCGACTTTCATTTCTAAGCAAAGAACGGCCACTAGCTAGGGTTCGTCGATTAGGAAACTTAAATAACATCATGTAATAACACCCGCCGACAATTATCTCTGTTTGGTATTGGATCAAACTTTTTAAGTAACAACATTTAGTAGTCGGTGTAATAACCTTTTATGGATTGTACATAACTACATAACATGGGGTCTTTTATTTATTGTTAAGTCGACTTTTATAAAAATTTAAAAAAAATCCTTAACTTTTTCCTTTACCCGATTTTGATGCGTCCGAACACTTTTGTCTTTTCATAGTCTTCATACTAATGGGACATGGAACACATGAAAAGCAATGTTTTTCCGGCTAGTGATTAGAAACGGACATCAGTTCGAGAAGATTGTAGAGTTGTTCAGATTATCTATACACTTATTCTTTACTCAGGGGTTATCAATAGCTACCCCACGTAAATAAAATTTAAAATTTGTCAGAATTAACTTATATATCGATTGTATAGGAAAGTTTACCTGTAATATATTACTCAATATTCTTATCATGTACACGAGGTAGAAGGATATTTAAATCCGTGTCCTGATAAAACAAATCCCGACGACATTTTACTGATTTTTCCTTCAGGTAAGACATTTTGATTTTGTACATTTGTGTAAAGTGTTCTCAAAGTAATTTTGTAATTCTGTGTTTTTGTATTTATAAGCTTTCAGTATCCCATTATTAGTCTGAGCACAATTTTTTTGAAGTTAGTTCGACTTGGCTGTACAAATTTCTAGGCCTTATGGCCATCACTAAGTCATTTCTCTCCTAAATGCGACCACTAAGTCACTTCTCTGCCTAAATGCCACCACTAAGTCACTTCTCTGCCTAAATGCCACCACTAAGTCACATCTCTGCCTAAATGCCACCACTAAGTCACATCTCTGCCTAAATGCCACCACTAAGTCACATCTCTCCTAAATGCCACCACTAAGTCACTTCTCTGCCTAAATGCCACCACTAAGTCACTTCTCTGCCTAAATGCCACCACTACGTCACTTCTCTACCTAAATGCCACCACTAAGTCACTTCTCTACCTAAATGCCACCCCTAAGTCACTTCTCTACCTAAATGCCACCACTACGTCACTTCTCTACCCAAAGGCAGCCACTAAGTCACTTCTCTACCTACAGGTAACCACTTAGTCACTTCTCTACCTACAGGTAACCACCAAGTCACTTCTCTACCTACAGGTAACCACTAAGTCACTTCTCTACATACAGGTAACCACTAAGTCACTTCTCTACCTACAGGTCACCACTAAGTCACTTCTCTACCTAAAGGCAGCCACTAAGTCACTTCTCTACCTACAGATAACCACTAAGTTACTTCTCTGCCTACAGGTCACCACTGAGTCACTTCTGTACCTAAAGGCAGCCACTAAGTCACTTCTCTACCTTAAGACTACTACTTAGTCACAGATTCACTTTCAGGCAACAACTAAGTCACTTCTCGCCTTAAGGCCACCACTGAATCTCTTCCTCAACTTTAGACCAACACTAAGTCACAGCTTCGCCTTCAGGCAATTATTTAGTTACAACTTCACTTTAAGGCAACCACTAAGTCACTTCTCACCTTAACGCCATCGCTGAGTCACTTCTCTAACTAAAGGCAACAAATAAGTCACTTCTCTTCCTAAAGGCAGCCACTTAGTCACTTTTCTACCTACAGGTAACCACTAAGTCACTTCTCTACCTACAGATAACCACTAAGTCACTTCTCTACCTAAAGGCAGCCACTAAGTCACTTCTCTACCTTAAGACTACTACTTAGTCACAGATTCACTTTCAGGCAACAAATACTGTAGGAACCACTGTGGCTGTGACTGTGAAATTCTCTTTATATCCATAGAAAATCAAATAAATTTGAATAAAGTTTGATATTTTTCACTTACTTGTACCTAGTCGTAACAGGAAATCTGTATGCGCATCCGCGATTGTCATAAAATATGTCTTTAAAAAGGAAAATGTTGGCGGTATGAGGATTTTACACATGCGAATATGACGATGTTTACACCGGAAGTGATGTCCTTGGTGACGTTTTACGTCATATGCGCAACAGAAGCCGCCATTTGCATGGTTTTTCAACATGTTTAATCCCCATAGCACCAACGTTTTTCCCTATGCAGATATATTTTGGGCTAATCGCGGATGCGCATACAGATTTTCTGTTACGACTAGGTACAAGTAAGTGAAAAATATCGATCTTTAATCAAATTTATTTGATTTTCTATGGATATAAAGAGAATTTCATTGTCACAGTCACAATGGTTTCTACAGTAAGTCACTTCTCGCCTTAAGGCCACCACCGAATCTCACCTCCAACTTAAGACCACCACTAAGTCACAGCTTCGCCTTCAGGCAGCTACTTAGTTACAACTTCACTTTAAGGCAACCGCTAAGTCACTTCTCGCCTTAGCGCCACTGCTGAGTCATTTCCCTGCCTAAAGGCAATCACTTAGTCACTCCTCGCCTCAAGGCCACCACTGAGTCACTTCTCTAACTAAACGCAACCACTAAGTCACTTCACACCTAAGGCCACCAATTAGTCACTTCTCGCCTTTAAGCAACCACTGAGTCACTTCTCGCCTTAAGGCAACCACCAAGTCACTTTTCGCCTTAAGGCAACCACTAAGTCACTTCTCGCCTTAAGGCCACCACTGAGTTTCTTATCCAACTTAAGACCCCCACTAAGCCACAGCTTTGCCTTCAGGCAGCCACTTCGTCATAACTCGAGTCACTTTAAGGCAACCAATGAGTCACTTCTCGCCTTAAGATCACCACTGAGTTTCTTTTCCAACTTAAGACCACCAGTTGGCCACAGCTTCGCCTTTAGGCAGCCACTAAGTCACTTATCGTCTTAAGGCCACCACTGAGATTCTTTTCCAACTCAAGACCACCACTCAGTCACAGGTTCGCCTTTAGGCAGCCACTAAGTCACTTCTCGCCTTAAGGCCACCACTGAGTTTCTTTTCCAACTTAAGACCACCACTAAGCCACAGCTTCGCCTTCAGGCAGCCACTAAGTCACTTCTCGCCTGAATGCCACCACTGAGATTCTTTTCCAACTTAAGACCACCACTAAGTCACAGCTTCGCCTTCAGGCAGCCACTTAGTCACAACTTCAACCAATGCGTCACTTATCGTCTTAAGACCACCACTTAGTCACAGCTTCACCTTCAGTCAGCCACTAAGTCACTTCAAATCTATGGACTCTTTTCTTGCATCTAACCCAACCCCCCAACTTCATGTTGTCTGTCCACATCAAATTCACTCTTGTGGTGCCTGTCTGAAATCACCCCTAGCGCCAATTTCGTCAATGTGTGTCTCTGAAGACAAGTGACGTGCATGTCAATTTTATCACTTATTATTCTTGTACAGGTACTTATATCTTCTGAAATTCTTGAAAAAGTTATTTGAATAATTACAAGCACAACTTTGAAAATTGCTGTCTGATGTACAGATAACGTGATTGATTTTATGTGTTTCTATGAGATATTTAAATGTGAGATTTGATGTATCAACGAGACAACCAAACTTGGAATGTGTCATCACTGTTTATGGGCATGGGATATTGGTATTTTACGCCTTAGTCAAAATTAGAATAAGAAAATGTACTTAAGAAATCATAAGATATTCTCTCACTTCCTACATTATTGGTTCTAACCCAACGCTAGATGGTGTCTAATAAATCAGTTAACATTGATTCCGATAGGTTGACTATGAAAAATTAACAAATGCAATGCAATTGAAAGACGGCATCAATTTGTTCATTTGCTAGTCAATTTTATGTCGTTTTTGTACCTGTTGATCTAGGCCTGTTTACTTATTTTTGTACTTTTCACTTGTTAGTACTCGAACTTTGTTACAAACTTACAATTATACAATGCCATTTAAATTCGTGAATATTCATCAACATATTAATATTTATTATTGGTAATAAAACTGTCACATTGTAAATTTTGAAAATATTTGAACTTTAACAACAAGCTTCTAATCTTGTAAAGCGGGTCTATAAATGTTTAAATAAAGTAAATATCGACATTATATAAAATCAACCCGGATTCCAATAATAAAAAAAAAAAACACGAGATACACGTGATTCGGTGAAAGTGGTACAATTTCACTGTTGGTTACCCATGATCGGCTTTTAAAATACACGTTTATTTAATTTTTCTTGGGTTTGGGATAATTGAATTATAATCAATATAATTTCACATGCCACGTGTGTGTGAGGTAAAATTTAATGCAGTTGAAAATCATAAGACATTAAAAGTTAACGAAAATAATAATAACTAGAGATTGTAACTGGGATACCAGTTACGTATGATTCCCCACCATCCATAAATTATCTGGTGAAAAGACCCTAGCAGGGTTAGCGCGCTGGGTTGTAAAAGTCTGTCGTCAAGGAAATCGCCAGTTGTAAAATTTTGTTGCCAATTTCATTACTGTGTCGCCAAAAAGGGTAAATCTTGTGATTTTCACGTCACATGCGTTTTTAATGTTGTGTATATATTGCCTTGATGAACAATTACATTTTAAAGGCAGACATTTGTACCGCGCCGACCTGGTAAACTAAAAAAATCATACCTTGATTTTTTTAAAATTTCTTTGAAAGTTAAAGTAGATTTGAATTAAAGTTTTCGGTTGAGAAAAATCGTACATTGGAAGGCCTTCTCGGCATAGGAAGTGACGTTTTCAATGAATTTTATTGAATAAGAAATCTCAGGCCTCTGATTTGGCGTCGCCGCGTGTTACAATGAATGAACACGTATGGGAGGGTTTGCGCTGGGCATCGCTTACTGCGATTTTTTTCTTTAACTAGCGACAAAACACGGCGCTTTGCGATTTTTCTGGCCACAAGTTTTCAAAGTTCACCGGTATCTTGGTCACCAGTAATTAACAGGTGGATACACATTGAAGCCAGTGACGGATTGGCGAGTGTCACTGAATAAACACAGTAATTAACGACTGAGTTAAGATCATTGTCTTAGGTCCGAATGTAAGACCTTCTAATGATGGGCAGGTAGATCCAAGTAATATTGGAGCGTGTCGACACTGCCTGAGGATATATCCAGGTGCCCTCCCGATGTCGTCAGACAGTATAACACCCATGGACTCGGAATTATTGTAAAATCCAAAATAAAATATAATAAAAGTTACCCTTTGTGATGTTTATTTAATATTTTTTCTAAAAAGTTTATTGATTAATAATCGTGATTCAATGCGCAATACACATCATAGGAGGCCATCTGTTTGTATTTTAATTACGCGACTTATATCGGTTATTCCTATATGTTTGAGGTTCATGATCATAACGATACATCTACTCAGTCAAAATAGTAAAAGACGGACATTTTTATATGAAGCATGCATGTTAACTCTGTGTATAGTGTGTTGAAATAGATCGACGCTGTATATATAGTCCGATTTAAAAGACCCCCTCTATTGAAAAAAACGTACTTTTCAACACGTTGAGGTACATATTAGTTTAGGTGTATTATACGGAATAAATCTCATATTGTTATTTCCAGCATCTAAAAGACTCAGATCTTCATTGCTCTATAGATTATTTAGGTGTTTTTGATGCAAAAGAAATAAAGTCGATTCTCGTTAATTCGAAATCGGTTGAATCGAAATTTCGCTTAAATCGAAATGATACAAATGGTCCCGTAAGATCGCTATGTATTTCTATGTAAATTTGTTAGTTAATTCGATATGCCGAATTTGAAGCAAATTTTCAGTCCAAATTACGAAATATTACGAAAATTCCCATGTTTAAATCGAAGTGAACTTTCAGTCCAAATTACGAAAATTCCAATGTTTAAATCGAATAAAAAAGACACAAAAATATTTTATCTTAAACTTGAACAATACCTGAAATAATTGTCCATCTCTTATTTGAAAAGTGTTAATAGTAACAGAGTGGCGGCTTACTCGGAAGATTCATTTCCGACTATAACTACAAATTTTTGTACTCGACATACCGGTCATTAGGAAAGTGTCAGTCAGTAAAAGGAGACATTTCAATGGTGTAAACTTAAAAAAGTGGGCAGTCTTCTACTTCCACAGTCAGTGATTAACAGAAAACCCCCAAGCCATTTGATCTATCAAGGCAAATTGTATACACCATTCATCTCATTGTGTAAGGTTTTAGTACAGGCGTGTGACGTGACAAGCTGTGGTTTTAAAAATCGCCAAGTTTTTAACGGTCACTAATCGGATTAACTCATAGGTGAAAGCATTGGCTTTGTATAATTAAGGTGTCGTAACCAGCTTATGTCCATTCAGAATTGGTTTCCCCGGGTATTTAACTACGTATTGATTTACACCCACCCACCCACCTTCAAGATAACGAAAATGAACGCGTCTTGATTATCTACACAGACAACAGATTATTGGTAGCAAATTTCATCTAAATCCATCAAGCCGTTACCGAGATATGCTGCAGCATATGGTCTTGAGAAGAAGAATAATAAAATAAATAATAACTAGAGATTGTAACTGGGATACCAGTTACGTATGATTCCCCACCATCCATAAATTATCTGGTGAAAAGACCCTAGCAGGGTTAGCGCTGGGTTGTAAAAGTCTGTCGTCAAGGAAATCGCCAGTTGTAAAATTTTGTTGCCAATTTCATTACTGTGTCGCCAAAAAGGGTAAATCTTGTGATTTTCACGTCACATGCGTTTTTAATGTTGTGTATATATTGCCTTGATGAACAATTACATTTTAAAGGCAGATGTGTATAAAGAACATTTGTACCGCGCCGACCTGGTAAACTAAAAAAATCATACCTTGATTGTTTTTTAAAATTTCTTTGAAAGTTAAAGTAGATTTGAATTAAAGTTTTCGGTTGAGAAAAATCGTACATTGGAAGGCCTTCTCGGCATAGGAAGTGACGTTTTCAATGAATTTTATTGAATAAGAAATCTCAGGCCTCTGATTTGGCGTCGCCGCGTGTTACAATGAATGAACACGTATGGGAGGGATTGCGCTGGGCATCGCTTACTGCGATTTTTTTCTTTAACTAGCGACAAAACCGGCGCTTTGCGATTTTTCTGGCCACAAGTTTTCAAAGTTCACCGGTATCTTGGTCACCAGTAATTAACAGGTGGATACACATTGAAGCCAGTGACGGATTGGCAAGTGTCACTGAATAAACACAGTAATTAACGACTGAGTTAAGATCATTGTCTTAGGTCCGAATGTAAGACCTTCTAATGATGGGCAGGTAGATCCAAGTAATATTGGAGCGTGTCGACACTGCCTGAGGATATACCCAGGTGCCCTCCCGATGTCGTCAGACAGTATAAACACCATGGACTCGGAATTATTGTAAAATCCAAAATAAAATATAATAAAAGTTACCCTTTGTGATGTTTATTTAATATTTTTTCTAAAAAGTTTATTGATTAATAATCGTGATTCAATGCGCAATACACATCATAGGAGGCCATCTGTTTGTATTTTAATTACGCGACTTATATCGGTTATTCCTATATGTTTGAGGTTCATGATCATAACGATACATCTACTCAGTCAAAATAGTAAAAGACGGACATTTTTATATGAAGCATGTATGTTAACTCTGTGTATAGTGTGTTGAAATAGATCGACGCTGTATATATAGTCCGATTTAAAAGACCCCCTCTATTGAAAAAACGTACTTTTCAACACGTTGAGGTACATATTAGTTTAGGTGTATTATACGGAATAAATCTCATATTGTTATTTCCAGCATCTAAAAGACTCAGATCTTCATTGCTCTATAGATTATTTAGGTGTTTTTGATGCAAAAGAAATAAAGTCGACTCTCGTTAATTCGAAATCGGTTGAATCGAAATTTCGCTTAAATCGAAATGATACAAATGGTCCCGTCAGATCGCTATGTATTTCTATGTAAATTTGTTAGTTAATTCGATATGCCGAATTTGAAGCAAATTTTCAGTCCAAATTACGAAATATTACGAAAATTCCCATGTTTAAATCGAAGTGAACTTTCAGTCCAAATTACGAAAATTCCTATGTTTAAATCGAATAAAAAAGACACAAAAATATTTTATCTTAAACTTGAACAATACCTGAAATAATTGTCCATCTCTTATTTGAAAAGTGTTAATAGTAACAGAGTGGCGGCTTACTCGGAAGATTCATTTCCGACTATAACTACAAATTTTTGTACTCGACATACCGGTCATTAGGAAAGTGTCAGTCAGTAAAAGGAGACATTTCAATGGTGTAAACTTAAAAAAGTGGGCAGTCTTCTACTTCCACAGTCAGTGATTAACAGAAAACCCCCAAGCCATTTGATCTATCAAGGCAAATTGTATACACCATTCATCTCATTGTGTAAGGTTTTATGTACAGGCGTGTGACGTGACAAGCTGTGGTTTTAAAAATCGCCAAGTTTTTAACGGTCACTAATCGGATTAACTCATAGGTGAAAGCATTGGCTTTGTATAATTAAGGTGTCGTAACCAGCTTATGTCCATTCAGAATTGGTTTCCCCGGGTATTTAACTACGTATTGATTTACACCCACCCACCCACCTTCAAGATAACGAAAATGAACGCGTCTTGATTATCTACACAGACAACAGATTATTGGTAGCAAATTTCATCTAAATCCATCAAGCCGTTCCCGAGATATGCTGCAGCATATGGTCTTGAGAAGAAGAATAATAAGAATAATAATAATAATAATAATAATAAGAAGAAGAAACAGAACGAAAACAATATGATTCCCCACCTTCGGTGGTGGGGAATCATACTAGAAAAACTGTGAGCCACAAGCTCACAAAAAATAACCGCCGCTCCCAAAAATCCATCGGATCAAATTTTTAAATAGGAGGTGCACATCTACTTTATATCACAAAGATTGTGTGAAAGTTTCATGAAAATCCATTTAAGGGTTTTGGAGGAGTTGCGGATAAGAGATAGGTACCCTAAGGTGTAACGGAAGGACGGACGGACACCCCTATCACTATATACCCCCCACTTTTTAAGCGGGGTATAATAATGCTGTTGTTGCTGAGATATGTAAAGTTAGCCACAAGCAACTGGCAACTAGTATTTCTGCGTATTGAAGCTTAAATGTTTGAATATTTGGTATCAATTGGTGCAGAACTGAATATACTTCATCATGATATACTTGAATTTTGAATAGTCTTAAAAATAAATATCCAGCTTCTCGTCTTGAATGTGAAAAATAATATTTGGTATCAATGCATGCAGAATCGGATATATTTCATCATGATATACTTGTGAAAAATGATCATGCGAAATTGCACTTGAACCTACCCGTAACCCCCCCCCCCGTTTGTGGGAGCGTATTTGTGCGTATTGAAGCTTGAATGTTTGAATAGTTGTATCAATGGATGCAGAATTGAATATACTTCATTATGATATTTTGAATATCTTAAACTAAATACCCAGCTGCTCGCCTTGAATGCTATTTACATATAAAAATATTCGTAGTTTTGCGAAAGTCGTGATTCATTTTGTAGTCCAAAGTAGATAATTAGTTGTAAATAGATGATATTTTTTCAAAGTAACCAGCTGTTATGGTTACTAGTAGCTAAGTTTTCTCCCGGAAGTAACTGGCCACTAGAAGCTAACTTTTCTTCTACAAGTAGCCAGTTACTAGTAGCTTACTTTACCTATCTGTTGTTACTACTGCTGTAACTGCTGGTGATAAATCATAGTGATCAAAATTATTATGTTGCATATACAAATAAAATAAAAACGTTCCAAAATAAAACTAGAAAAACTGTGAGCCACAAGCTCACAAAAAATATCCCCCTCTCCCCCACATCCATCGGATCAAATTTTTAAATAGGAGGTGCACATCTACATTATATCACAAAGATTGTGTGAAATTTTCATGAAAATCCATTGAAGGGTTTAGGAGGAGTTGCGGATAAGAGATAGATACCCTAAGGTGTAACGGAAGGACGGACGGACACACGGACGGACACCCCTACCACTATATACCCCCCACTTAAAAAAGTGGAAAAAGTGGGGGTATAACAAAAGATATAAATTAAAGTTTCCTGAACACCATGAGTGGTTAACTAATGGACAAGTTCAAATTTTAAAATTATAGTCCATGTTTTGCCCCAAAAATTTGTCGGACCAAATTTTAAAATAGGCTATGCACATCTACATTATATCACCAGATCACAAAGATTGTGTGAAAGTTTCATGAAAATCCATAGAAGGGGTTAGGAGGATTTGCGGATAAGCCTGATAAGACTGGGTACCGCCTTGTCGTCTAATGGCTAAGTCGATGTTTTGCTATGGGAAACCCCGAAAATCCATCGGATCAAATTTTTAAATTACATTATGTCACAAAGATTGTGTGAAAGTTTCATGAAAATCCATTGAAGGGTCACGTTAGGAGGAGTTGCGGATAAAAGATGGGTACCCCCTTGTCGGCTTATGGCTAAGTCCATGTTTTGCTATGGGAAACCCCAAAAATCCATCGGATCAAATTTTTAAATAGGAGGTGCACATCTACCACTAGAAGGGGGTTTTACCGGAATAATTGCGAAATTCCGGAATAGTAAGACACTTTCCGTAATCTTTGCGAAAATCCGAAATATTTAGATCAAATCCGGAATTTTTAGACCAAATCCGAAATAATCAGACAAAATCCGGAATAATTGGTCAAAATCCGGAATAATAAGAATATTTTTACGGTAAATTTTACGGATTCTAAAAATTCCGGTAAGTGTCTGATTATTACGGTAACTTGTCTGATTATTCCGGTAAAAGACTGATTATTACGGTAAAAATCTAATTATTCCGGCAAATGTCCAATTATTACGGTAAAAATTTTTTAACAAATTATTATTTTTTAGAAAATTTCCCGTAATAATTGGACATTTGCCGGAATAATTAGACTTTTTCCGTAATAATGAGTCATTTTCCGGAATAATCAGGCACTTACCGTAATTTTTAGATTACGGAAAACTTACCGTAACCAAAAAGTCCAATTATTCCGGATTTTTGCCTGATTATCCGGATTTTGCCTGATTATTCCGGATTTTACCGGTTTATTCCGGACTTTACCTGATAATTCCGGTTTAATTTGGTTTATTCCGGATTTGGTCTGATTATTCCGGATTTTCGCAATTATTCCGGTAAAACCCCCTTCTAGTGTACATTATATCACAAAGATTGTGTGAAAGTTTCATGAAAATCCATTGAAGGGTAAACTTAGGAGGAGTTGCAGATAAGAGATAGGTACCCTAAGGTGTAACGGAAGGACGGACGGACACCCCTATCACTATATACCCCCCCCCCCTTTTTAAGCGGGGGTATAAAAATGACTTGCGAGACACTATAAGCATTGTATCACCAGAATTCTACTGTCTAGAACGTTAACTAGATTGTGGTCGAAGGGAGACAACTCATGAAGTATTACAGACTGTTACCGTTTGGATTATCCTTCCTGGTTGTATTCAGATGTCGCTGTGGTTATGTGACGTCAGTTTGACAGGTATCATATAGGTCGATATTTTTACCTTATTCAGGTATGCAGATAATAACATTGTGTATTGGGTAGAACGGACGACATTTATTTATCATACAAAGACAATTTATAGACACTTGTTATTGTGAAGCAGTATTTAGTACAGATCAAAGTATAATTTTAACAGTTGGAATATTTATGATACCATGTAAACACCAGCTAAATGTTTGTTGACATTATCATTATTATACCTGCTACCACTATCAGTGTGGTTAACCTCTAGTTAGTTAATGACACAGTAAATCACCGTGGAGAACCAACATAAAACAGGTTGTGTATTTATATAATTTGGTCATCATGTACCCATTTCCATTATTTTCACTTTCAACTTAACTCTGTCATACATACCCTGCGATAATTGACAAGGAAGATTGGAAAATCCACAATTTCACATTTTTCTTTTTATTCAGTACCTGTCCAGAATTTGGATTTATATAATTTTATCAACATAATGCACCTAAATCATTTTCATTTACAGCTAAACCCTAGCATAATATATCGTAGACAAGGAAGATAGGAAAATCCACATTTATTTCACTATCTTTGTATTTTCACATTTTTTCTGATATACCGGTAATTTCGTCAACATATTGCACCTACTGTAAATTATTTTCACTTTCAGCTAAACCCTGTCATATATATCATAGGCAAGGAATGTTTGAAAAATCCACTTCTTGTATTTTCACATTATTTTCTTTTTGTCCATTGTCCACCAAAATGTGCTATTTTTATTATATGACCACTTGGTCTCATGCAGTATGTGTTTTAACACCATGAGTCTTTTTCATGTAATATGTTTTTGTTGTTTTGGCATATTGTCAAGTACCTGTTAAATAGTTGACATTTCATTCCTAAGACTTGTCAATGGAACACTCCTTGAAAATTTAGTTGACAGTAGACAAAGAAAATTATGGTATCTCGGTGTTATCACACTTTTACATATGTGTTACGAGACAGAGAAAAAAGTTTTTATATTTAATTTGCTTCAAACAAATACAACAAACAGTTAAAGTCAAGTACAAACTACCACTAGCTCAGTGGAAGTGTGCTCACTCCAAATGTGGGAGGTCTTGGGTTCGAACCCCTGCTGGGTCTGATCAAGACTTGAAAATAGGTAGTGACTGTTTTCTCGCCAATCACTTGGCTTTTAGAAATGAAAGTTATGAGGTCCTACAGAAGATACCTTTAAAAAAAACTAGGTCCTGTGTCACAGCAAAAGAATTAATTAACCCTACACATTCCTCCCTTCTTTTTTTCTGATTCAACTCCCTTGCATCAAAACCACCAGAGATTTCACCCTGGGACCAATAATCTGTTGGTCATCCACTTCCCAGTGTCGGACAAGCCCCAAATGTAACAGGAAAGGGAAAAATGCAGCGGCCAAACTAGTACTCGAACCTGGGATCTTCCCAATACTAGCAGAACGCTCTACTGATTGAGCTAACCGTCCACCTGTCAAGTCTGGTCCACCTGTCAAGTCTTGTCCACCTGTCAAGTCTGGTCCACCTGTCAAGTCTGGTCTGCCATATTAGTAGTTTAATGACATTTTTGCTCTTTGATATTCTCAGTCAGTAAGCTCAGATTCCTCAAATGATGAATACTGATATTCTATATATACTCAACTTTCATAAACAGTCCCCTGCCTAAAAGGCTACCTCTATATAAGGGCAACCTGCCTATAAAGACCAGTAGAATTTTATCCCAATTGTACTTTATTCATATTATTAGAACCTGTATAGAATGGCCTTTATAGACAGGTTTGACTATACAGTTAACCTGCCTTAAAGGGCTCCTCTAAATAAGGACCAACTGCTTTCAAAGGACAGTAAAATTCTTACTAATTGCTGCTTATTTATGTTACCGGTATTTGAACCTGTGTACAAGGGCTACGTGCCCATCAAAGCCACTTTTAATGGATCTCTTGGGTGGTCTTTATAGAGATGTTTGACTGTAGTTTCCATTTGTCCAATGTCATTAAGTTTACCATCTATTACATGTAATCTCCATTGGATATAGAATTGCATTTAAGTTGATGACTTACAGTAAAAATGATGTTATTCTGGGAATTTGAATGTAAGCCTTTACCAAAATATATGTGTTCTTAACAAAGACATTATATGGGTATTGATAAAATGGTACATGTACACTGGTGAAGCCCATTGATCTGTGTTATAGAAACTGGTATAAATAGATGAAAAAATAAATTATCTTTATTCTTTTTTTTGAATTAAGATTTACTTTCCAGTCAAGATTTTTTCACTTATATAGAGGTGGTCAGTTCAGAACTGGCAGAGGAAACAGAAGTGCCCAAAGAAAACCACCCACCATCTGCAAATGACCTGATAGATTCTCTCGCACTGGAATCTGTCCCAAGTGTGATTTGAACATTTTTACATTAGCAGCGAGAGGCGCTATGGTTCATAAATAAGTATTTGTTTTAGACCACTTGACCATTCAGGTCCATGAGGCCGCAGTAGCCTAATGAATAAGATGCCATTCTTCAAATTCAAGGTCTCTCATTGCTGTGAGTTCTGCTCAGACCACATGTGGGAAAGTGAATTTCCCATGCTGTTGGCCTTGACTGATTCACCTGGTATCAGTATAATAGATTGGGGGAGTGGTACACTTGTCTGCGGTGTACTGACTTGGTGAGCTAGCACCTTAAAGTCGCCCTGAGTGTGCGCTAATACAAGGCTGACCATACAACACACTCGCACTTCACATGCATACACAAATTTGATCATAGATTAATCCATAGAGATTAATAAAAATGTTCTTGTTGCAAATACCGGTAGCTGAAAAATTGCTGATGCGACGTTAAGCAACATTCAACCAACAACCAACCAACCATTCAGGTCCTTAATTATTTATTAAATATGAATACATGAAAATTAACTAATGATATGTATATATGATTAAAGTTTAGCTTCAACATCATCATTTTACATTGTACAAACCCTGCACTTTTATTTTGTGGTGTGTAAAATTTAATAGGTATGTGAAAGTCATTACATAATGTTTGTGAGGCATCATCGCCGCATGTAATGTGTCCATGAAATCCATGAAATCATAATTTTATGTCAATTATTTCACCAACATATTTAGTAGTGACTGAGTGTGGTACAGAATACATTAAAGTTTGTTTGTCATAGATAACAGACTAAACTGAAACAATAAA
The DNA here is from genome assembly GCA_021292105.1 of Anadara kagoshimensis. Classification (NCBI taxonomy): domain Eukaryota; kingdom Metazoa; phylum Mollusca; class Bivalvia; order Arcoida; family Arcidae; genus Anadara; species Anadara kagoshimensis. Next base: position 25,946,195 of record CM037861.1, read on the forward strand.
CACACTTATACGCCAGGCCCCAAAAATGTCACCCAAGTCAGGTTCTAAGCTATTTAAATAGGCGGTCCAAAAGAAACTGAAATTCAATAGATTTAAATTGATAGTTGACCACATCCTGGTTTATGGACAGTAAATTTATTTAAAGCCTTTCGGGCAGTTTTAAGAACTGACTCGGGTACTTCAAATTCTAATTCTCATTTTTACACACAGAATCAAAGTACTGATGGCGTAGATTTCCACTTTTAAACTGATTGCCTTTTTGGAGGTGCATGTTTATTTCATTCATTTTACTTGAAACACAAGAAGTTAGAGAATTAGGTCAGATATGAATTGTAAGTTCCCATATGCATAAAATGTATGTACTCCCCAATATGAGATGCTACACATATCAATATGTATATCTTGATTGCACAGTGGCCAATGATGTTAAAAAATTAGATTTAAAACAAATATAGACATTTTAAGGGCTTTTGAACTTCCATTTATTTATATGTGCATCTTTATTTCCTTTGACAAAAATGATTATCGCATAAAATAGTAATATACATGTAGGATTGACTTTATATGTAGATGCCTACATGTCAAAGATTCCACTAACAATTATTTGACTTGTGTGTTTTCCAGCATCCTTTGTGTTGGGGCTTTTGATATATTAACACACACACGCACATGCACACACACACACACACCTATAAATAACCTCGTTGGACAATATGATCTTAAAATTAGTCAGCTATTGACAATAGACATATCCAGACATTCTGCACAGTTTTCTCTGGATATCTGCTTTCTGCCAATTCATAACTGACTGTCTCATTAAAGAACTATGACATTAAACATTATTATTCTACTCAAATCACAGTGGTAGTTCAGTTGTTAGAGTGCTCTCTCCATAAGTGGGAGGTATTGGATTCCAAACCCAAGACTTGAAGGTGGGTAATATGTGCTCTTTCGCCAAGCACTCAGCATTACGAAATAAAAGTCATGTTTATTTGTGATAGGAACTTAGGCCTCATGTCACAGTAGATGTGGCATCAGGGGCATAGCCAGAAAAAAATGAATGTGCAAGTCTGATGGCAAAGACATCACACTCGTGTGTAGACACCTTCACTCTAGGTGGAAGGGGTCGAGAAATTTTTGAAAATATGGAGCCAATATCTGAATTCTTATAGGGCCTCGATTTAATTCATCTTTAGAAGCTAGAAACTGAAATTGTTACCAAAAGCTGAGGATGTCATTATAAGTTCTCAGTTAAGGCTTCCATCCCACATATCTGCAGTAGTAATTTCACCTGGGTCTGGGTATTTGGGTTCACATGCATTTGAGGAAAATGTTCACCTATGAACTGATTGGCTTATCACTACTAGACTAAGAGTGAGACTAAATTCGTGGCTATGTTTTTGATTTGAAAAATATCTTTGTGAATAATTTATTCTTTAAATGATTCAAAGAAAAAAAAAATAATCCACTGTTTGTAACTTTCGCAATGTAATTATTTTGTTTGTCATTTGTACCAAATGGCTGATTGGTTTAATTTTTTAAAACATATTTTTAAAAAATCATGTGCAAACACAGGATTATTTGCTAATATGCATGCTACGCCACTGGACATGATAAAGAACCCTGCATAATAATGCCATCAGGGCAACATACAGACAAGATTTCTGATACTTTGTCTACAGCTGCCGATGTCTAGATATAAGTGGCAATTATAATTGTAAAAACAATAACATTTTGCTAATGTGACCATTTGTATACAGACCACCTGTCTTTTAAGACCACTGTTTTATGGGCAATTGCTTTATATGTCAATCAAAAAGAATATCTGTATATAAGCCAATTGTCTAAAGAAGTCCCAAAGGTTATTTTTTATATGTAGGTTTTAATGTCTGTTAGCTTTACATTTGTTTTGAAAGTTGTGTTACATATTGATTAATGAATAAATACCATTTCTAAAAAAAATTAAATCTGAAATCCAGTTTAAAGTGTTACCTGTGTAACAGTAAAATATATCAATGGTCAAATTTAAATGTTTTTTAAATCCTAGTTAGGAGAGATGTATTGTCATCAAATGACCACTGAAGGTAAAGGGTTAAATGTAGCATGAAATTGATTTTTACACGTCCCTTTTTCAGAGTTGGGGCCTGTGGTATAAGTGAACATTTATTTTTCGAAGAATTTTAATTTTCTTATGGACATTAAGCACATAACTTGTTTTCTAAGAAATTGAGATAGGTCTTGGAAGGACATCCATTATACCCTCTGCTAAGATTTTAATTTTGACTAAAAAAGTCTAAAAATGACAAATTCAAACCATTTTGAACATTTCTGTGAAAAGTAAATTTTCAAAAATTTTACATAGAATTAAATTAGTGGGAGGTACATAAGGAGGTACTACCTAGCTCTTGACACTGCAGTTGCATTTCCACAATTTTTAATACCCATAAGGCATTTAAATCAAACACACCACTCTAATTAAACAATTTTCTTAAAAATACAATATTCACTTGGAGGAAAGCTTTTTGTCATAGTTGATTGATTCATTGATTGGTTTTTATGTCCCGGTCAAGAATATTTCACTTATATCCAGATGTCACCAGCTATAGGTGAAGTGACAGAAATTTTTACCTCTGCAGTGTGCTCAGGGCAATGTGCAGGGAGGGTTATTTAACATGCAAATCTGCTGTGACATGGGGAATCGGTTTTCAATACCTCTTCTGAAGGACCCTGTGACTTTCTATTCTAAATGCCAATTGCTTGCGAAAGAATAGTCACTGCTTTTTTCAAGTCTTGGTCAGACCTGGCCAGGATTTGAATACACAACCTTACACAAACGGAGCAAGAACTCTACCAAGTAAGCTACCGTAGTAGTATTATATCTCAGGGTTCTTTACTGTGCAAATCTGTCATGACATGGGGCATCAATTTTCAATGTCTCTTCTGTAGGACCCCATGACTTTCATTTCTAAATGCCAAGTGCTTGGCTAAAGAACAGTCACTGCCTTTTCAAGCCTTAGTCAGACCCGGCTGGGGTAATCCGGTTTGAACACCCAACCTTCCACAAACAGAGCAAGCACTCTACCAAGTGAGCTACCACAGTGGTATTTTGTCTCAGTTGAAAAGTGAGACATGGCTGCTGTGTGGTTGGTATCATTCTATAGTGCTGTCAGCTGATTTGGTTAAAGTTTTAATTGTTTTTATTGCCCTTGGTCAATTATGCTATCCAGTGGTCAATAAAACATATATTGACCTCAAATTGGTGCTGTAATTGTATAGTATTAAAATATATCCTTGGTCCCTTGACTGCCCCATGTTGCATTTTTTGAACTATAATTATTGACACACGTTTCAGATAATAAGGCATTGTTATTCTTTTATTCTAAGTGGTACTTGGTAATATTTTCTTTATTCCTATTGTTTAAGCAACTAGAAACTGAGAAAGACAAACTAAAATTTGCATGCAAAGCATAAAATAAAATATTTGCTATAACAACACTCCCAGTTTCCGACACAATACGGCAATGACGTACAAGTAACAATCCTTTAACAATATTTTTGAAAATCATGATGTTTTGCCTTTTTTGATCACGTTTTTGTACATGTATCGGATTGCATCTTGATATTTATAGCAAAAAATTTAGTGAGGGGCATTTGCTTTAGCTGAAAAAAATTAAAAGGGATACCTGTTTATTTTTTGTTCAGTTACAGATGCATCTTATTATAGAAATTAGGTTAAATTTTTGTTATGCAAGTATGAAAGAACTGGACACTGAATAATTCACGTAGCGAAAACGAATTATGTTCTGTGTGCAATGTCCAAATCTTTCATACTTCCATAACAAAAATAAACTTCATTTTTTATAATTCAATTTATAGAAATTTTTTCAACAACAAATAAAATTTTAAATAACAATATTGCTGTAGCGAGTAAAAAATACCATCGCTATGGTGTAGGAATTAAAATGCCTTTGTGCGTTATCCATAATAAGATGACGTCACTGAGAACCAATCCATTCATGCACACGTAAATGAAAAATATGACTAATCAAAATGCTTGAAACAATGGAGAATTGAATTATAAAGATTTGCAAGAATGAAAAAAATTGGGATCATGTTCATTTTTACCACATGACTTGCCCTTAAGTCAAGTTGTCCTTGCCCGCAAAATTGCAAAATATTGCCACAATATATGACATCTCTGTATAAAGACCCAAGCTGTTGCCAGCATGTCACAATGCAGTTTACTATATTTCAGAACTCTCAATCTTAATTTTTTTTAATGAAACAAATTCACTGTCTTCAATTTATGGATATGCATCAGGTTTTTTAATTTTATGTGCCAGTTAGTTTTAAACATTAAAGGGTATATTAAATACACCTGTTGTCAGGAAGTGAAAATAAATTATCACTTTCATAAATGTACATGTATGTGTCATCACCTTTCACTCTTTTTTACTCAAAACCACTGTAGTAACTCACTTCACAAATGGGAGGTCATGAGTTTAAACCCCCACCAAGCCTGACCCAAGACTTGAAAGTGGGTGGTGATTGTGCTTTCACCAAGAATTCTGCATTACAAAATGAAAGTCAGGGTTTTTTTCGAATGGGAACTTAAAATAAACGAAGTCCTATGTCACGGTAGGCTTGACACGATAAAATACCCTGCTGTATAATGCCATCAACATACAGACAAAATTTCTGTACTTTTGCTAATAGCTGGCGATGTCTGAATATAAGCAACTGGGAAATATTTTTGACTAGAAGTGGTAAACACCATTACTCAGCTCTTTTAAACTCACACTCTCACTGTGACTCCTTTACACTCACTCACAAACACCCAGTTTTACTCATTTAAGTGAGAATTTTATGTTTATTGTAATCTTTTAAAAAAAAAACACAATTAGAATTAGGACTTCTGCGATAGCTCAGTTGGTTGAGTGCACGTTTCATAATTGGGAGGTCATGGGTTTAAACCCCCACCGAGCCTGACCCAAGATTTGAAAGTGGTTAGTGACTGTTCTGTCGCCAAGAACTCGGCATTAAAAAATGAAAGTCAGGGTTTTTTCAGATGGGAACTTACAATAAACAAGGCCCTATGCCATGGTAGGCTTGAAAGTTGACATGAGAAAGAACCCTGCTGTATAATGCCATCAGCACAACACACAGGCAAAATTTCTGTTTCTTTGCCAATAGCTGGTGACATCTGGATGTAAGTGAATAATTTTGACTGGGAGTGGTAAACACCATTACTCCGCTTTTAAACTCACATTCTCACTGTCACTTCTTTACACTCATTCACAAACACTCAATTTTACTCATTTAAGTAAGAATTTTATGTTTATTGTAATTTTTGAAAAACAAAACAAAACAAAACAAAACACAATTAGATCAGATCTGTAGATTTGTAATGGCTAATATTCAATTAAATGTGTATTATGTGAAAGTGCTATTGATTAATTTTAAGTTTATAATGCATGTAATAACAACATGTCATTCATTCCAAGTCTACCTTTGTTACAGGTTAATACAGAAAACCAATATTACTGATGATGAAACCCTCAGGTGTACATTAACTGTACCTGTCACTAAATTAAACTCTGTAATCCTGCAGATTCCAGTTATTGTAAATGTGTTAAAATGAAATATACGGTTTACTGGTTAATCTGAAGATATTTGATATTGAATTTCCATCATAAAAGATGGATGGATCTTATTAAAATAATTATGTATCAATCCTTACCTTCCTTCATTCTCTCCTTGCTAGACAGCACATAAGGTCGTAACGCTATCCTTCCATTTTTGCCTGTTCTTCGCTGCTGTTTTTGCTGTGTTCCAGCTGGTCCATCCGGTGACGTTTCTTTCCTTTTCGGTTTATGTATTATGTATCAATGATACACAAAATGATACATTGAAAATGCAGTGAAATAAATATTTGTACATGGTACATCAAAGTGGGGCCTCAGTGACAGAGATAAGTGCAGGTTTACAGATGGCAATGCCTGCAGGTTTACAGATGGCAATGCCTGCAGGTTTACAGATGGCAATGCCTGCAGGTTTACAGATGGCAATGCCTGCAGGTTTACAGATGGCAATGCCTGCAGGTTTACAGATGGCAATGCCTGCAGGTTTACAGATGGCAATGCCTGCAGGTTTACAGATGGCAATGCCTGCAGGTTTACAGATGGCAATGCCTCTCACTTTCTAAATTAGAATCACAATCAGGCAGATCCTAGTGTAATAGGTTTGTCCACACTGGTTTAGATTGTAGTGTTCTTAGGACACTCCAGTTTTCTCCATGATTCTAGAACTACCTGCCTTTAAATAAATGAAATAATCTTGTCTGAGGCCATGAAACAATCACAGGAACAACCAAATCAATGAAGTTTGGATTTTTGTATTATGCTCTTTTCCAATTTCCAAAATTGATTGTCCTTCTAGAAGGTGTTCTTTATACAAGGCTGGTTTGACTGTAGAATTTTAGTGTTATTTGTGTATTTGAGAATTCCCTGTGTTTCTAATCCTGGTAGCCAAAATAACCTTTGACTACTAATTTCTGAGAAATATTTTAAAAAAGAACCCATTTTTGCAAATTTGTGAAAAAAATACTTTAAAAATGGCTATTTTTTCACAAATTTGGAAATTTTGGCTGCTGATGATTTTAATTTTGTAGAGACTTAGGAACGACCAAGAATCAGTGTGTTGACTGACATATTTCTTTGTACGTAAACAGAATTATGTGTTAATTACTGTAGTATGATTATATAAAACATTTGTATATTTTCAGGGATGGGGCTGACATAACGTCAGAAGTCATTATCATGCCACTTCAGACGATAGCAGTTACCCCAGCCAGTCAGGAATCAGCCCCTGCTAACAAGGGTAACAGCAAAAAGGAACAAAAATCTTCAATAAAGAAGAGTAAAACAAAGGTAAGCAACTAGAATGACCAAAATATTCTTAAGTAAACAAAATTATAGCAAAATCATTAAAGATCATAACCTTTCCCTCCCCCCCCCCTTTCACACACATTGTATACCTGCATTGTATACCTGTACAGAGTCATCAATGTTGGATGTATATAAACTGTTTTACAAAAAAATCTATATGGAGTCAAATATGCTTAAGAGACTTCTGTTTCAAGGGTTCCATATTGTGGAATTATTAAACATAGAACTGAGAATATTGTAAATTGTATAATGTGTGTTGGAAAGGAACATTGAATAATTCTGCATCTAACCATTAAAACTCAATGAAATTCGTCTAGGAAGAAATTCTAAAAAAATATATGCATGTAGTTATAAGAGATTTAACATAGAAAGTATAGGAAAAAAGTTAAAAACATAATAATTCTTGTCAATGAAACAGTCAGTTCTAGGGTGGTGGAGGAAACTGGAGTACCCAGATAAAACACCATCCTTCAACAAAACTATTGGGATTAAAATCTTCAATTAACTAATGATGTCATATGACAGCAAATGTGTCTGACGTTATAACCTATTGTTGACATCATATCATTTCGCATTCTGAACTTCAATTTGGCACTGGTAACATTGTGTTGAAATTTTGGCAGCAAAAGGGTTAAACCACCATCCTTAAAGTAAGCTGAAAATTTTCCTACACAAGTATCTGGCCATATTGGATTCAGACATGGCAACCAGAGATCCATTATAGGAGTGGTGGGTGGTTCAGAGTTCAATTAACTGATAATTATCTAAAAATTGAGTATTCTTTAAAAGTTAGATTTTTTACCTGAATATTCAGGTAGTCAATGCAATGTTAAGTAGAGGTTATTAGATTTATTTGTATTAGTACAGGTAGGTTATAATTGAAGCAAGAGTAGATACACATGTTCCCCTACACACTCTGTAGATAAGAGAATTCCCTCTACCAGGAAGAGATCAATACTGCTAATTCTATATATAACTGTTAATGACTATCCTTTATGCCTTTATATAGTAATGGCAGTTGATATTGAAGTTATGTTTAATAAAAAATAACAATAAAAGAAATAAATGAAAAAGAAATACCAGTAACAGATATACCTGTATCTTTTGTGTAGAATCGACATATTAAGGAACCATCTATTTAATTTAAAAAGTTCGATAATTTTTTTTGTCTTCATGATTGCTATTTCTGGAAGGTACCAGTATGTCTCCATAAAGTCGGGATAATTTTTTTCTAGAATAAGAATAGACTAAAATGGTTATTTAATTGTTATGTATGTATAGTGCAATGTGTTTCAGAAATGATACGCCTTATTTCTGGACCAAAGATTTTGTTTCATTTTGACTGGTATTTAGTGTTCACATGTAAATGACAGACAATAAGTGATACGAATAATATTCTAATAAAAAACAATAATTTTATAAAGTTTATAAAGTATTTTAGTTTATATGGGTACTCGAAGTTCAGTTTAAACAGGTTGCATGGTATGTAGGAAGGTAGGACTTCCCTTTGTAACTCCCCCCCCCCACCACCACCACCATTAAACCATTAAATTCTATGTAAAAAAATTAAGAAAAAAAAACCACAGACATGTTCAAAATGGCTAAAGTTTGTAAATTTTACTTTTCCAGTCAAAATTAAAATTTTAGTGGATCAAAGTACAAAATTATGCTCAATGTCTTATTAATTTGAATGCCTTTTTTATTCAAGCACCTTATATGATCCAGACTAAAATTTTCTGAAATGTACTACAAGTATATAATTCAAAGACAATGGTTTTTTTATCATCTTAATTAAAATAATTGGTAATAGGCGTCATTCCTATCTAATAAAAAAGAGAATCAACACCCTTAGATGCGGCTGGCGGTGGAGTCTGTTGGTGGATCCTAATGGATTCAATAGAGTTCTGAAGTATTAAACTATATCCAAAAACACAGAAAACTCAACACTTCACAGACTGCTGTGGTATTTATTATGGTATTATCATTCAACATGTTTCGCCATGCTAGAATGGCATCATCAGGATATAGGAGTCATTCCTGAAGAATTTTTTTTTTTTGATTTCTATTCCTGGAAGGTACCAGTATGTCTGCACAAAGCCGTGATAATCATTTTAAAGAATAGACTAAAACGGTTATAAATTTAAATACTACACAACATGTTTCAGAAATGACACCTTCTGGACCAAAATTTTTTATTGGTTTTTGAGTTTATAAGTTGCACTGTATATATAGAAAGGTACGAAGGTAGGACTTTCTTTTGTAAAACCCCCCCATTGAATTCTTGAAAGTATAATTACTGACATGTTAAAAATGGCTCAATTCTGTAAAATTTACTTTTTCATTCAAATTAATTATAAAATTTAGCATTTGTCATCATCAGTTCATCAGAAAAGTTACCTGTATAGAAAACATCTGAATTCCCTTACCTGGATGGTGTTAAAATCTGTGTCATGGTTTTATCATTAGGGGATTATAATGGGCAACAAACCTTCTCAAATGTTTTATTGAAATATGCTATGAATGTTATCTTTTATAATTAGGAGGCCATGGTGGCCTAATGGATAAGACATAAGTCTACAAATCCAGGGTCTCTCATCGCTGTGAGTTCAAGTCCCGCTCAGACCTTTACTGGTTCACCTGGTATCAGTGTAATGGGGGAGTGGTATGCTTGTCTGTGGCGTACTGACTCGGTGAGTTAGCACCTTAAAGTCACCCTGAGTGCTCGCAGACCATACAACACACTCACACTTCACATGCATATACAAACTTGTTCATAGATTAATCCATAGAGATTACTAAAAATAGTTCTCATCTTGAATAGCTGAAAAATTGCTGTGGAAGAGTGCCTGTTTTGTATGTGGGAGGTTGCAAGTTTGAACCTCAGCCAGGTCTGACCAAGACCTGAAAATAGACAGTGACTGTTCATTCACTAAGCACTCAGCATTTAGAAATGAAAGCCACAGGGTCCTTTGGAAGAGACCTTAAAAACCGATGCCCCTTGTCACTGCAGGGGTATATGTATCCCCTATTTATGGCCCTGTTGATTTTATCTGGACTCAGACTTGACAAAAATTGACACAATAAAATTGTTCTTATCCGTTGTCCATCTTTATGTACTTTCAACATAGAAATGACATACCCTTTAATTATGACGTGAATTGTTTTGGCACATTCAATCCCTAGCTTGTTTTGTACTCAATCTCTTGTTTTGTGCAAAGATGTTGTGATTGTTTAAATTTTATTAATGAGAAGTTGTTATGGTGATTTTGTTTTTTATAACATATTGTCATGAAAATCAAAACAGGAGCGGTATTGTTCAGCTATTTTGTAAATAAAAATATTCATTCTTCTACCACATGTAGAGCTATTTTATGGATTAATCTATGAACAAATTTGATCCATAGAGATTAATGAAAATAGTTCTCATCGTGAATAGCTGAAAAATTGCTGATGCAACGTTAACTTAAGCAATATTCAACCAACCAACCTTTTAGAAATTAAGTCAGGGCAGTCAAATTTTAGCTTGAGCCTTTTCCTCTTGGTAATGTCCACTACGGTAGCTTGGTGGTAGAGTGCCCACTTTGTATGTGGGAGGTTGTAGGTTCGTACCCCAGTTGGGTCTGACCTGAAAATAGGTAGTGACTATTCTTTTATCAAGCACTCAGCATTTAGAAATTAAAGTCACTAGGTTCTTTGGAAAAGACCTAAAAAAAACCTGATGCCCCTTGTCACGGCAGCATGGCATGTAAAAGAACCCTCCCTGCACATTCCCCTAAAAGGTAAATATTTCTGCCACTTCACCTATAACTGGTGATATCTCAATATAATTGAAAATATTCTTGACTAGGTACCAGTTGAGAAGTAAAACGGAAGGAGTGCAAATATTTACAATCTACCTTCAAGTAGAGTAGGAGTAAATATCTGTTTGAAGCATTGAAGTTACCAAGTAAAGTTTATGTATCCCCTGTTTATGGCCCTGTTGATTTAATCTTGACTCGGACTTGACAAAAATGGACACAACAAAACTTTTCTTATCCATTGTCCATCTTTATGTACTTTCAACATAGAAATGACATACCCTTTAATTATGACGTGAATTGTTTTGGCACATTCAATCCCTAGCTTGTTTTGTACTCAATCTCTTGTTTTGTGCAAAGATGTTGTGATTGTTTAAATTTTATTAATGAGAAGTTGTTATGGTGATTTTGTTGTTTATAACATATTGTCATGAAAATCAAAACAGGAGCGGTATTGTTCAGCTATTTTGTAAATAAAAATATTCATTCTTCTACCACATGTAGAACTATTTTATGGACAGGTCAAACCATTCCTAAGCTATTTTTCCTATCTTTGAAAGCTAATTTCGTAATTCCATGAAGATTTTCGAAAATTTAATGTTTAACATCAGGGCATTTAGGGTCAGGTAGATCATTGTTGTTCGGGTTTTTTCCAGGTGTGATCATCATGAATATTTCAATTATGACATAATGTTTATAGTTGTTCCAAGTAAGAAGGTACAGAAGGCAAAATTTTGACAGTCATATTTGTTGTTTTGTTAAAAAGTTAAAAAAAAGTTGCTCTTTGTACAGATTCATGAATGAAAAATATTTTTAAGTCAGTATATTTTGTATTAAGTTTTGACAATTTTTTTGTGAGTTTGTTGGAAAATACGACTTTATTCTTGCATTTTCCATGTGCACTGAATTAGTGACATTTGAGAAAAACTGCATGGTAACTTCTTTATATCATTTTCAAATATTAAAATGTAGTCGAAAGTTGCAACATATTTATGGAAATATATGAAAATTTTTGATAAGGAGAGATTTAAGATGTCTTTTTGAAGCTAGCTTTAAGCTTAAGTAACCTTTATTCTTCTTTTGTCTATTTTTCTGGTGTTGATGGTGTTGTATAGGCAAACAATATTGACCTGTCTGCTCGACCTTTCATTAAAATAGTTATATGAATGAGTTTATATATAGGGAACGCTCATGTTTATTTCCTCTGTGAGATACACTAAACACGAACACTGTTCTTGCATAAACAGAGAATCCTAATACTACCTATATAATAGATGGACTCTCCTATATAAACATTCTTAATGAAAGGTCAAGTAGACAGGTTAATGTTGTTTGACTATACGGAACCAAATCTGTTTTAACACGTAATAAGTTTTTCCTTTACTAAATAAACAGTTATGGAGGGTTTGACTTTTCCAGTAACTGAGCTAAATGAGGATGTTAAAACTTTAAATAAGTATCACAAAATGTTAATGATGTTAATTATAAGTTCCTTAATTATTGTTGTAAAGCAGTTTACACAGGTGTTTCTACAGAGACATCTAGTTGCACCTTAATTCCTGGAGTATTTCCTGTCACAATAAAACATTTAAATTGGACCGGAAAATATGTTGCACCTTACCGGTAATTCCTGAAGTGTTACCTGTCACAACAAAGTACTAATAGTATCAGAAAATATCTTCATAGACATTTGATGTAAAAGTTTTACTACAGAAGTGTTGGGCAATAAATTGTAGGAGACAAAAATACAAAAGAAGAAATGAATTTTGATATTCTAAAATCTGTTATACTTAGCCAAATGAGAAGGTTAACAAAATGTATTCAATTTATTGAGATGGTTTTACCATGCAATTACTGTAATCTCACAGTAAACATATATTCAGTACCTTGCCTGGTCATTGGCCACCATAGCTGCATGTTTGAGTTTAAGCACTTCTGTTATCTGTTTTGTTTGCCAAAACCAATTGGTCATGTGATATGGCAACTTATATCCAATAAAACAACATTTTTTTTTACCGTGACAAAATACAAAAAGATAAAATTTAACACTATAAATGGTAATTGATGGTCCAAAAATTCACCATTTGGGACATAATTACAGTTAAATAAAATTTCTAGGGAAGCATACCTGACCCTCTTTCACAATTGCCTATGCATGCACATTAATTTTACCAAGTTATGCCCCTGCTTGATATAAGTGAGATAATCTTGACTGGGGAGTTTTACGCCAATTCACATATCCACAGTACAGAACATTAAACTATTATCCGTAGAACTTCCTTTTGTGCACTACCACCCATTAAATTCTATGTAAAATTTATGAAAAAATTATTTTTAACAGAAATGTTTAAATTGGCTTACACGATTATGCCATTTTTAGGCTTTTTCAGTCAAAATTAAAATAAACAATGTCATATTTATACATGATGTGTTTTATACATACATTATATTTACATGTTAACTCTGTTTACTATACCTGTACAACAGGTGCAAAGACGGAAAGAAGGAAACTGAGATTTTAATTTTTACTTACTGTGATATTAATTATACTTAATGATCTAGAACACAAATGTCAGTCAATGTTATGTTGTTTTACAATTTGTTTGTCATTAATCCCTATAACAAGGTCATCAGCTACTACGGTAGTTCTAGCTGTACGTCATCTGTGTGCTGGCTAGTCGGCTTATAAAAAATGCTCTGAGGCTTATTCCTGATAAATTGGAACTTATTCAAGATGTTCACAATCAGTGTGGTAAGAATTGAGATGCAAGAAATATTTCTTTCTTTTTTCCTGTTTACTTTTTTATGCTCTCGCTTTCTTTTTCTCATTTGCATGCTCTCTCTCTCTCTCTCTCATTTGCTCTTTAGGCAATATTACTGTGTACTCCCTTTATCTCTCTTTAGCCAACATAACTTAAAAAGTGAGAAAAAAGGGTAAATAATGAGGACATTGAAGAGATAACAGAGACAGTTTTTAGTCATTATCTTGGTTAATGAGGACACCTTGTCAGATGTTTTTACATACTTAGTAACTGAACCGTACAGCTGGAACTTTTTTATGTGAGAACTTGTCAAATGTCATTACATAACCTAACTCTGCTCCAGTACAAAGAATATTTTTAAAACATGTTTCTTTTTTACTAATGCAACATCATGAAACATACATGTGGAGAACATGGAATTTATTCTCACATCTTTGGTATTGTCCCCACATTGTATCTCTCTCTCTCTCTCTCTCTCTCCTCTCTCTCTCTCTCTCTCTCTCTGTGGATATTTGAACAGTGTAAAGTAGGGAAAAGTGAGATAAATAGTGGGGACAATGTGAGATTTATAAGAAATATGTTAGTTCTTTTACCTACAATGTTAGGACATTTTCAGTATTTAAATGTAGAGACAATCATATTTTCCCATTTAACCTAACCCTACTGGTTCTTTATTGTAAATAGCATTTTAGAGCATTTCAACTAACCTTCTGTAGATCTGGGGATGCAAGATTTGTCTCTACATTGTTGGTGGGGTTTCTACTATGTGATGGATCTAATAATTGCCCCCAGATCAACGACTGCAGTATTTCTCTCTCTCCTCTCTTGCTAAATTCATCAGCTTATTAATTTAAGAAATTTTAGAAATATTGAAATCTCCCTGCACATAATTTTTATGTGTCATTGTCTCTGCATGCATCTATGATCTACCAGGCAACCCTCAGTCCTCTTTAACATGATTGTATGACCGACTATACGGTAATTAAAAAGACTAGTTGTATGTTTAAGTTAAATCAAACAAACTGTAACCGAACACTTGCCAGACTAAGCTGTGATGGCAAGCTGTTGCCGTTAGTGATTGACGTCATTTACTTTTTTCCACTGCTCTGATATTAATATCAACAGTAAGGATCAGTAATTAGTTTTCTTTTTTTACTGGTCAATATGTGATAATTCTCTCAGTTCTGCAGATCAATTACACTGCAGTGTTCAAAACAAACAATATCTGCACGAGTTTATTACATATAAATATTATAAACCAACATTGACCCTTCTTTGGCCAGACACAGAAATTTAGATGTAAATGTCACTTGGATTTGTGTATAATCCTTATCAGGGTTGTGTGGCACCATAAGTAATCCTCACATCATTCATTTACTTAAACACATTGCAAAGGTATAACTCTTTTGCTTCACCTTTACCATCAGGCTACATCAAGATATAAGTAAAATAATCTTGACTAACTTCCCTCATCTTGACTTTGAGGTAAAACCCCATTAACTCCTTCACTTTAATATTGAAAGTCATTTATAGCAGCAATAATACTGATGAAGAAAAGTTTGACAAATTCCGTCCCTTGAGTGGACTTCATATATAAGGTTTACTGTACCTGACATTAGAACAGTAAAACTCAAAACTTTTTAATATTTTTACTACCTGGTTAGTTGCCACAGTATTTGAAGTCCCAAAATCCATTTTTGATTTATTTGTTTTTCTTTTTTAGCTAGCTCCCTCTGTTTATCACCAAACCCCTTTACAGCACTTTAATTTGACTTAACAAACAGTGTCAATGAATCAAGGCTTTACTGTAATTAGAATAAAGTTTTGAGTGATTCGGAAGGTATTACATATAAAAGGTTCACTGTATTTACTTGTATACAAAATATATTTGTAAGTATTGACATAGTTTTAATTTTAACCCTAGTTCAACCCTAGTTAAGACTTATTGCGAGTGATTACACAATAAACCAGGAAAGTTATAGAGTTTCTGTTCAACTTTATTTTATAAATGTTTGTACCAGTTAAATGATATAGAAGTTTACATACATGTATGTACATATGCAAATAGTTTTAATCAATATTTAGAATTTGAGATAATAAATATATGTATGAAAAAGCCCGGTGTTAAACTAGGTAAATTTAAAAAAAAAATGAATCATTGGTAAAATAAAATAACATAAAATATATGGTATTAGGAACTACTGATCGCAAAATGAAAGTGATTGATATGCAAATAGTTTTAATCAATATTTAGAATAAGAGATTATCAATATATGTATGAAAAGCTAGGTGTTAAACAAGGTAAATTTGAAAAAAAAAACCTGAATCATTGGTAAAATAAAATAATATATGGTATTAGGAACTACTGATCGCAAAATGAAAGTGATTGTTACTGGATAGTACGTCTAATACTTAACCTTTACTACTGTATACCATTTTGCCAATATATCCTGTAGTTGTACAACCTAATGAAATTTCTACTGTAACACTGGCACTTCAGCAACACCCATGACTTTAAGACACTGACAATATTTAGAAAAAATAAAAATTACATGTACCGGTATGTTGAAATTACAGTCGGACAGTAATAATATTACTAAACCTGCATCTTACTTTACTGTGAAACAAAACATTAGCAATCTTGTCACCAATGCATTGAATTAGTATTGAAAAATGAAAACTATTAAATCTGCATCTTACTTTACTGTAAAACAAAGCATTGGCAATCTTGTCACCAATGCATTGAATTAGTATTGAAAAATGAAAACTATTAAATCTGCATCTTACTTTATTGTAAAACAAAGCATTGGCAATCTTGTCACCAATGCATTGAATTAGTATTGAAAAATGAAAACTATTAAATCTGCATCTTACTTTATTGTAAAACAAAGCATTGGCAATCTTGTCACCAATGCATTGAATTAGTATTGAAAAATGAAAACTATTAAATCTGCATCTTACTTTACTGTAAAACAAAGCATTGGCAATCTTGTCACCAATGCATTGAATTAGTATTGAAAAATGAAAACTATTAAATCTGCATCTTACTTTACTGTAAAACAAAGCATTTACAGCATTGAATTAATATTGAAAAATGAAAACTACTAAATCTGCATCTTACTTTACTGTAAAGCAAAGCATTGACAGCATTGAATTAGCATTGAAAAATTAAAACTACCAGTACATTTTGATTTTTTCAAAGAGGTACCATACATATAAAAAATTCAGTGGTGACCAACTCTCTATCTTGAGATGGCAAAATATCACTTTAAATATCATTTTTACAAGCTGAGTGGATTTTGTAATACCTGTTTGGCAGCCTGACATCACATGCCAAGGTTGAGATATGTGTGTATGGCTGGGGTATGTCTTACTCTTAAAGAAAGAGAAGATTCTGTTTTTATAAAGGGAGTTAAATTATTCAGACCTTGAAAATTAAGTCACATGATGAAAATTGACATGGCAGTCAACAATGCAGTAGTACACAAGTACTTCTTCTGCTTTATTCAAAAAGTTTTGTATTAAATAGCAATTAAGTTTATATAACTTGAATGTTAAATATATAGGGTATAGGCAAATAACTGACCTGTCTGCTTGACCTTTCATTTTAAATATTAATCAAGGACGAGTGCATTTATGTTCAGGGATCACATGGGTTTGTTTTGTCCACATAATGCAGACACTAATCATGTACCTTATGTACACATTATTAACTGCGAATCCTAATGCAACCTATTTCTTAGGTGATCCTCTGTATGACTATTCCTAATGAAAGGTCAAGCTGACAGGTCAATGTTGTGTGCCTATACCATATATATAAACAAAATACCCAGTATTTAATAGACAACCAAAATAGATTATTTTTCAAACAGAGCTTTCATCATGTATAGTGCATCAAGTTTGACCTGGTCGTTTGACCTTTAATTTGAATATTCAAACAGACATATCCATTATGTAATTTAGGGTCTAAATACAGTTGATATAATAAGGATAGATAAAAGTATGACTGGGTACTGAGTGGTTATGGTAATGAAACATTCTGCCTTGCCTAAATCATACAGTTTATTAGCCCAGTGTAATATTTAAATTGAAGGTCAAATGGTCAGGTCAAACTTGATGCACTATACAGTACTACATCATGATTTTTGGCATTTATCCACCTGTATTATGGTTCTAATATTGTCATTTTGATATGGTTAGATGGTTTTATTAAATAGAAAATATTTATTATATATACAGAATGTTGTGATATACTACCATATATGTTTATATAATTTAGAAATTTCTAGAGCAGCATACTGGAACTGTTTCACTTCACAAACTGTCATGGCTTAAAATTAGTGTTCAAAATCATGTTTGAATATTTTGTAGGTGCCACTATTTATTATTTAAACTTCATTTGTAAAACTAATTTGTTCATCACTGTTCATTAAAATTTAGGTGTTATTATTAAGCTTCATTGTTTATCATCTTCACCTGTAAGACTATTCATTATTTTGAATCCCAAAGGCATTATAATAAATCCTTCATCTTGTAGGCAGGATTTAATAAAGCAGTGCTGTCCATAATTTTAAACCCTTGTTGTTTATCATTTGGTAAACATTATTTTGAATCTTCTCTGTCTATTTTATAGGCAGTAAATTAAAATTTGTCTATCCATTATCCTATAGGCATTATTTTAAAACTTCACTGTTTATCATCTTGTAGGCATTGTTTTAAAGATTTGTTGTCTCTCTTCTTGTAGGCATTGTTTTTTTAAGTTTTACTGCCAATTACTTATTATTTAGGCATTATTTTAAGCATATTTTTTCACCCGGTAAGCATTATTTCAAAGCTTTGCTATCCATGTAGGCATTTTAAGTCTTCATCTTGTCATCTTCACTGCCCATCACTTTGTAGGCATTATTTTAAAGCCTCCTCTTTTTAGCTCACCTGACCGAAAGGTCATGTGAGCTTATGGCATAGCGTGCGTGCGTGCGTCGTTAACACCTATTTTCGACTTCTCCTCTGAAACTACTGGACAGATTTCAATGAAACATGGTCAGAAGTATATATGGGCTGGTGCAATTCAGATTTGTTCGTGGCGTTGCCATGGCTACCATAACTAGGTCAAGGTGACCTAGGGGTGCAAAAATCTTATAAAATCTTCTTCTCCGAAAGTATTGATTGGAGAAAAAATCTGATGTGATATTTGGCTTCTCTAGGGTCTTAAGCCTATAGTTTGTTCATTTTGTGAAATTCGGACAAAAAATAGGTTACACGTTTTTGCGTTTAATTTTGAAAAAATCTTAAAATAGCTTCAAATTGTTATAACTTGACTATTTGACCAGATAATGACATGGGGTTTTCAGTTTTGACATCTTCTTGTTAGTATCTTCAAAATGAGGTCAAGGTCAATTGTGAAGGTCGTGACCTAATTTTTTTTACCTCTGATAATTATTATTTGGAAAACCATAAACTTTTTGTATAGGCATGTATATTAGAATGTTGTAGGTATTGATACAACGATCATTTTGATGTATAGAAAAAGGTCATGGGTTCAAAGGTCAAGGTCACAGATGCAAAACAATAACAAAATGGTTAATTATCCCAGAAACTAATAACTTTTTGTATAGGCATGTATATGAGAATGTTGTAGGTATTGATACAACGATCATTTTGATGTATAGTAAAAGGTCACAGGTTCAAAGGTCAAGGTCACAGATGCAAAACAATACTGAAATGGTTAATTATCTTGAAAACTATAAACTTTTTGTATAGGCATGTATATTAGAATGTTGTAGGTATTGATACAACGATCATATTGATGTATAGAAAAAGGTCATGGGTTCAAAGATATGGTCACAGATGTGAAAAAATACTGAAATGGTTAATTATCTTGAAAACTATCAACTTTTTGTATAGGCATGCATATTAGAATGTTGTAGGTATTGATACAACATTCATTTTAATGTATAGAAAAAGGTCATGGGTTTAAAGGTCAAGGTCACAGATGTGAAACAATACTGAAATGATTAATTATCTTGAAAACTATCAACTTTTTGTATAGGCATGTATATTAGAATGTTGTAGGTATTGATACAATGGTCATTATGATTTTAAAAAAAAAGTCATTGGGGTTTCAGTATCTATGTTTTTTTAAAGCATCAGCCATGCTGAATGCTTTATAGCGATCGTTGGATTTTTTCGTATTTAGCGCCGCTCTCATTTCACCTTGACAGCCAATCAAATCCTTCCTTTCGACTGAAATTACGGGAATTTCCATATACGGTATCCCAGGTATGTATAAACTATAATCTGAGTGATTGGCTCTCCCGGAAAGTTACGAAAGCAATGTTTTCATCATGTACAGATGTGCCGATCTGAAATGTATTCATACGCGTATTAGTCCGTAATTGTTTTTGCTGGATATATAATTTAATTCTTCATTTTTGTTTGATAATTTTAAAATAAAAACCACAAAAATCCATTTAATATACGCCCCTCGGAAAACCCAACAAAAATGACGATCTTGTCAGTTCGTGCCGACGTTCTTCTTTTTGACCTACAGTGCTGTATGCAGTCGCCGCCATGTTGGATTTTTTTAATTTACGCAAAGTGACATCGATAAATAAACACAAAGTATGCTCATTAAACAGTTATTAAGTTAAATAACTTTAAACATTGATCACATTTGATGCTAAATTATATAGCCTATATATTTTTAAAAAATGATTGTCAATAATATTTCGTGTTTGGGATATCCCGACCTGGTTCATTAATATTCATCATAACGTCACGAGGATTTTCCGCTTTCATTGGGTATTAAAATACATTCCTGTCAGTTTGCTGGTAGCGAAATTATGCATAACAAAAAAGTAGAAATCAAAGATTCCCAAAAATGTGATACGAAACTAAAAGAGAAGTTTATTTACAAGTTATTGGCTATGTTTATAAATCGTTTGTGACTCGTGAAGTTGTGTAGGATACCGTAGTTCGTATGCAAATTAGCCATGTGTTTGTGGGCACGCCGATGACCCTGCTCAAATGGTGACTGGCCTTTTCAGTCCAGTACACCCTTGCCCCTTTTAAAATAATCATGACACCCTGTCCTTTTCAGTTATCAGTTTAATATAAAAACGACATGCTTTATTCTCGAATCTCTGCTACATATACTTCCGATCTTCCGCACACACTCCACTTCTCACCATATGTCTCCGAAGACAGACAATTTCATCATCAATATTCATTTAAATACCTTTTCCAGTTGTTTATTTTCAATCAACAAAATAAATCGCAAGAAAGAACAACTTGAAATCAAAATCTAAACAAAACTGGGAAAAACGATGTTTCAAAATTTTTAGATAAAATTTATTTACCTTGTTACAAGTCCATATTAGATCGTTTTTACAGTGGATATCCGATTAAAGTTGTTGTCAGTAGTTTAATCCATGGTTTTTACAACCTTTGATTTCTTTTCATGAAGCCATATTACTTTATTTCACATAAAATAAACAAATATGATGTGAACTCTGGACATGCCGGAAAACTGAAACGTTGTGCTTTCTTAAGTTCTTCCGATTTTTAGAGCACCGTTGGTGTAGTAGAACAGTAACTAAGGGCGGGGAAAATAGGGTACCAATTTTGTGAACTCAACTCCTCTTACAGTTTTCAACCAAAAACCTTGAAACTTCACAGGATGTTTTTATATATATTGAGGATGAGCACCTGACTTTATGGAAATATTTCAAGATTTTTTCCCCCATTTTTCAAGACTTTGAAACTTAGTCACTTTTTAGCAAGTTTTTGAATGGGGGTACCTACTTTGTGAACTCAATTCCTTTTACAGATTTCAACCAAAAAGATTGAAACTTCACAGAATGTTAATATATATATTGAGGATGTGACCTGACTTTATGGAAATATTTCAAGATTTTTTCCCCCATTTTTCCAGACTTTAAAACTTAGTCACTTTTTAGCAAGTATTTGAATGGGGGTACCTACTTTGTGAACTCAACTCCTCTTACAGTTTTCATCAAAAAGCCTTGAAATTTCAAAGAATGTTATATATATATTGAAGATGTGCACCTGACTTTATGGAAATATTTCAAGATTTTTTCTCCATTTTTCCATACTTTAAAACTTAGTCACTTTTTAGCAAGTATTAGAATGGGGGTACCTACTTTGTGAACTCAACTCCTCTTACAGTTTCTCTTAAATTCAAAGTAATTTTATTGTAACATTTTAGTTGTTTAAATAATAATCAAATAATTTATAATTAATCGTATTCAGAAATATTTCCCCCTTTTGTACACAATTCTTGTCAACAAACTTTTTTGAAAGAGACAGTTGCCTGGACAACTTCTGTAATTGGGAGGTACAGATTATTGGCTTTTGGTTTATACCAATTCAGGCTTTTGAAGCTCACTTGGACAAATTATATGTTCAACAATAATTTTAAATACATTTAAATTATTTCTAAAACAAAGGTTTTATTTTTATTTTTTTTTCAAATTAATTGTGAATTCAATGAATAAAATTAATGACTTCAACAATGGTTAATCTGTCAATTGCAAGTCAAGGGAAATAGCTGGTCATGGTAGAAGTTTTTTTGTGATGATGACACTATGTCAATGATGATGTGGCATGATGATCTGGTGGAGATGATGACAATAATAATGATGATGATGACATTCAGTTCTGCTGCTGCCGATGATGATGATGATGTCACCATGATGATGATGATATAACATGAGGAGATATAATGATGATGATGATGATGTGACATGAGGAGATATTATGACGAATCGATGTCACCATGATGATGATGTTGGACACGAGGAGATATGATAATGATGTCACCATGATGATGATGTGACACGAGGAGATATGATAATGATGTTGATGATGGTGGTGACATGAGTTCTGTTGATGCCGTGGATGATAATGATTATCGTGATGAAGAAGATGATAGTGATGGTGGTGATGAAAATAAGCTCTGCTGCTATGAATGATGATAGTGATGATGACGATGTGACTTGAGGAACTATGATGATGATAATGATGGTGACATGAGTTCTGTTGCTACCGATGATGATGATGGTGGCAATGATGACATT
Organism: Anadara kagoshimensis; assembly: GCA_021292105.1. Lineage (NCBI taxonomy): Eukaryota > Metazoa > Mollusca > Bivalvia > Arcoida > Arcidae > Anadara > Anadara kagoshimensis. Next base: position 25,968,799 of record CM037861.1, read on the forward strand.
ACTGCTGAGCACTGCCGATAGTATGATGATGATGATGATGATGAAGATGGTTGTGATGATGATGATGATGATGATGATGATGATGGTGGTGATGATGACATTCAGTTCTGCTGCTGTCGATGATGATAATAATTCATGATGATGATGATGATGATGATAACAAAGCCAATGTCTTTATGCTGCTGCTGCTGCTAATGATGATGATGATAATGATGATGACATTCAGTACTGCTGCTGCTGATAATGATGATGATTATGTGACACAAAGAGCTATGATGATGATGTGACCATATTAATGATGTAACATAAGGATTTCTGAAAATGATTAATATAATGGTGGTGGTGATTGTCATAGCATGGGTTCTACTGCTGCTGCTAATGACGACGACGATGATGATGATGATATCTTCATGTTGATGATCAAAATGTGATATGAGGAGTGATAATGATCGTGATGGTGATGATTACAGATCCAGTTTGGGGTTTCTTCCAGTCAACTGCGTTTTAGTGGAGTTATGCCCCTTTCACTTTGTGAATTTTATCAAAATGATGGTTTCTCTGGACTTTTTTCCGTTATGCTTGAGATATTTCACTCAGATTTGGGGTCGGGTCTTTTGTAGCCTCTCTTGTTTTTTGAAAAATTGAAAATTTATATTTATGCGAATTACTTAGTTTACTCAATTGATAAACATTGCGTGGCATGTCCATTTTGACCATTGTAACATATTTATATGTTAGAACCTAACAACTTGCATAAAAAGCAGACTTGTTGTTAGAAGCTTCCCGATCACAGTATCTATTATTTGCATGATTTTCATTTTTTACTGATTCATTTGACAAATCTCAGTTTCAAGTGCACATTTTTTTTTTATCAAATTGCTCAGTTTAGCTGATGCTTCAGTACCTTCAGTACTTTGATTTAAATCTATCAGCTAGCCATTAGTTATCAGGTGAGCGTATCAGGCCCATGGGCCTCTTGTGTATATCATCTTCTAGGCATTATTTTATAGTCTCACTGCCCATGAAGCTAGGTTTCCATAAATTTAAAATAATTAGTAGCCATTTTTCCAAAATTTGTGAAAATATAGTCCTTTTTAAAGTATTTTTTCACAAATTTGCCAAAATAGGTTACTTTTTGAAAGAATTCCTCAGAAATTAGTAGCCAATGGCGATTTTGGCTATCAGGAATGGAAACATAGCATGAAGGCATTTTTAAGCCTTACTGTATTGGTCATCATCTTAAAGGTGATTTATCAACACCGGTTATGAAGTATGCTATATACCGGTAAATGTCGATCCTAACAGACAGTTGTTCTTGAGGTTTGTTTGGGTCATTTTATGGTCATCTGTAAATTTTAAAGTAGGATTTTATAAAATAATTTATGTGTTGTACTTCAAAGTGTTTTCTATCAATAAGTAACACAATAATCCTTACCTGGAGCCTTGTTCAGTGGATAGGTCTATTATCTGTAGACTTGTTCAGCATACGGGTATAAAAGGTAAAAAGGCGGTATCTGTAGCACTAGAGGATTATCAAAACCATAAAATTTTATAATACACCTCATATATACATACACCCATAACAAACAAGTACATATGTCTTAGAAGTTTTGTATACTGTATAAGAAGAAATATTCCAGAGGAAGAAATATTCCCAATTTTCACATTTTCAGGGTGACTCTTGTTTCGTGAATTTTCATTCTCAGTGGAAATTATTTATTTCTTTTGGTTCGCTGTTCCTGCAGTCGAAATCGTGAAAATTTCTTACCGTGAAATAGTTTGGAAGTTCAAAACTGCGAAAGTTTCCTACAGCTAATATTCCGTCTCATACATTATTTCTATATTTCTGTTATTGTTGAGAGATATGTAACTAGATATAGGGATATTTGTGTAGGATACTGAACCAAATTAACATCTATCCAATATTTAAACATTTTGTACATTGGAATTCAGAGGTTTTACCTGAGGTAAGTGACATAATTCTTCAAAGGGGTACAGAAGCTGCAATGTGCATCTTATTCATTCAGAGGTTTTACCTGAGGTAAGTGATGGAATTCTTTGTTGTCTTTAAAGGGGCATGGAAGCAATGCGCCTGCTTATACATTTAAAGTAAAATGATGTTTGTTTTATACAATGGAATTCAGAGGTTTTACCCGAGGTAAGTGATGGAATTCTTCAAAGGGGTATGGAAGCTGCAAATCTTATACAGTAAAAACATGTTGGTTTTTTATGTTGTCTACTTCACCAGATTCAGGGGCATATATTTAGTTCCGGGCTGTCTGTTTTTCTATCTGTCTGTCTGTGTCTCTTATTTAGCTTTAACAGCTTTTGGCAAAAGCTAAAGCTTTTGGTTCTGACTTTTGAACTATTTGTCATTCTTTGGTTTTATGTTATGTAAGTAGACATTTCTTTCTTTTTCTGTAGTGAAAGATGATAGTGAATGAATTCCAGATTATAAAAACAGTATCGGCTGTGCAGGTTTTTGTCACCCTTCAGAGTGGCACTAGTATGACCCTAAACTTAAGTCTTTGATTTGATATTGGAAGGACTTCCATTTGTACCCTTCACTAAATTTTTAACTTTGAATGAAGAATCCTAAAAATGACAGAATCAAGTTCATTCTAAATGCAGAGTGCTTGGTGAAATAATAATCTCCATCTATTTTCAAATCTTAGTTAGACCCCGGCTGGGCTTTGAACCCCATGACCTCCCACATATGAACTCAGAGCTACAATAGCGGTTTATAAGCTATAGAGATGAAGTATGGAAGCTGTAAGTCAATATGTGTACTGGTAATCTATTTAACCTCAGTTATGATGTAATTCTCACAGATATTGTTATGATGAAAGAATGTGATAATATCTCTTTAACTCTATTTACATGAGGTCATGTTAGTTGACCAATAGATGGACATAATCAGAGATAATATAGTAGTTATCAGTGTTAAAGTTACAGGTATTGTGGTCAGATTGAAATGCCTCCTCATTGTCTTCTCAAGTGTTTCTTGGTTAAATATGGTGAGGTATCGAGGTATTAGTATTCGGTGGGTTACCACAGGGTCTTTTGCCTCACAATTCCCCTGCAATAAGTACTTAAGTTACAGGTATTATGGTAAGATAACATAGATTAAAATGCCTCCTCATTGTGTTCTCAAGTGTTTCTTGGTTAAATACGATGAGTTATCCTGTGGGATACCACAGTGACTTCTGTCTCACATTCCCCTACAATAAGTACAGTCAAACCTGTCAATAAAGGCCACCTAAGGGAATAATTAAAAGTGAGCTTAATGGGTAGGTTTAAATAAAATGAATAAAGAACATTTGGGATGAATTGTTACTGGCCTTAAAAGCAGGTGGTCCTTATATAGAGGTGGCCTTTAAGGTAGGTTGACTGTACTAAAGTTGCAGACATAAGGGTACATTAGATAACATTTTAAGTGCCCCTTGTTGTACCTTAATTGTTACATTGTCAATCATTGTTTAATCTTGCTGAAGGAACTCCACCACTGCAGATAGCCTTGATTATGATCATAATAGCCTTGACTGTACTTTAAAATAATTCAACCCAAACACCTTTGCGGCCAAATTCTCTCGAGTGTTATCTTCATCAGATTTCATTATATGGCCAATGATTTTGTCCTTTTTGATTGACTGAGAACGTGTTTGGCGAGCCAGAATAAATTGACATGTCCACCATGTAAAAATGCATGTACGTAATGTTCTCCATGCAAAAACGTGCAAGATCTTATGTGACGTAATGTTGAAAATAAGTGTAAGTGACTTGTTTTTAATCCAAGTGAAATAACTTTAATATGTTATATTATTTTAACAACACGATTACAATTTATACTCAATATTAAATTGATAAAAGTGACAGTTTAACCATATTTACTGTGCCTTAAATATGTTGTCGTGTTTAAATTAAATGTTCTATGTCTCTGTTGATTATCAAAATATAGACACATTTACCAGTGATTTCAATTTAAGATCTTGTAATTAAAAAATAATAACACGAATAACATGCTGTTAAAAACCATTGGTCACATAATAATACAATTATTGACTTTGGGTTGGGTAGATTTATCAGCCTCAAAAACATGATATTGACTGAAGCCTACCAGTAATTAAATCCCTATATTGTCCTCATCAGAAGTTGATAATTAGAAAATATTTAGCTATGTTATTATTGCAATATTAAAGATATAAACATTTTTTGTCTCTTCTAGTGTGTGAATATTGATATGACGCCCTTTCTGTACATGTATTTTGAACAAAAGTCCCCAATTCATTAGAGAGACTGCGAAGACCTATTGGGTACAGTGTCAGTCTACAAATCCAGGGTCTCTCACTACTGAAAATCTCGCCCAGACCACATGTGGGAAAGTGAATTTCCTTGCCGTTGTCAATTACTGGTTCAATCGATGTCAGTATAATGTAACTGAGGGAGTTGTAGGCTTGTCTGCAGTGCACAGATTCTGTGAGCTAGCACCTTAAAGTCACTGTGCACTGGTACAAGGCAGACCATAAAACACACTGGCACTTCACATGCATGCATGAACTTGTTCATAGATAAATCCATAGAGATTAAAAAAGCAATTCTCTTTGCAAATAGCTGAAAAATTGCTGATGCGACATTAAGCAACATTCAACGACAACAACAACCAATTAATCTGTAGACAAAATTTAGATGGCGTTTCATGTCCTTATCAAGATTATGTCACTTACATTGTGGCAGTAAGCTTTATTCTTAGAAAATAAGTTTAGAATATATGTTTTTATTTTAGGTTGATATTTTGTGCTTAATATTTAAAATTCCAGTTTTTGAATTTAAAAGAATTTTACTTTTTATTGAAAATTAAATTTGAGTATAAAGTCATCATAAGTTCCTTATTGTGAGTTAGTTAGTCTTGTTCTGCCCAATCTTTAAATTTTGAAAAAATTGTAAAATTTTGTTACTGGTAATAAAAAGTGGAACCAACACCCTTGTGGTTATTGAAGAAATTTAGAAACAGACTCGATCATAAAGAAGATATTGCTGTTCTCTCTTATTTTGTTTTGTATCAGGTGTTGACACATGACACCTGCAGGTAACATACAAAGTTTTTCTGCACATTTAGCTATAAGGGATCATGTACATGTACATGTGTGTATTTTGTCGTAAGAAAGAGATAAAAAAAACCATGTCATTTAAGTCATGTAGTCATAATTAACGACCAGAAGTGTCATGATTATACTTTCATCTTTCTAACTTCATTAAGGTGAAAATAAATTACTTTTTATGAATGAAAAACTCGTTAAAATTGTTTTTCTTATAATGATATGCTGCATGGATGCGCGATGTTTTATTCCAGGTGTATACTATGTTATAAACAAGTGCTTGTTTTCTACCATGTAAAGTCCCTTTTATCTTGACCTAACTGCCACTATGAGTATGTAATGATTTAACCCCACCATCTTAACTTGACAGTGACAGATTATCACCTGTCTGTCCTGCTTCTTACCTGTATGTATGGACACAGAACAGCTAACTTGTGATATGTTAACTCTATATTTGGCCCAGGGCTCTCCTCCCTTATTTGACCCTGTGCATAATAAAAACTTGCATAGTGCATCCATGATGTTTATTAACTTCTTTCTGCAAAGTAGGGTATGTAATTTTCTGTGCCTGTTTTGTTCATGTGTAAATTACATGTACAGAAACTTGCAAGAAGTATTCAGACACTTTGTAAAATCCTCCTTTTTCATATAAAACTATGTATTTAAAAAATTCTCAAAAATTCATTTCTTGGTCAATTTCCATAAATTTTACACTATTAATGTAAAATTTGTTATAGTTTCTTCCAATAATTTTCAAAATACCGTCTGTCTTATAACAGTCAAGAAAACATAACATGAACAGTATGGTAATTCTTTAAGGGCCATGTGAAGCATGATTATATAGTAGGTTTCAATTTTAGAAATTTTCCATTGAATTTGAAATGCTTATCTATAAAAAAAACCAACCAAATTCCCTTTTCTAATTATTTTTAAAGAAAACTTCATTAAATTTGATATTAACAGTGGAATATACATGGAAATTGACCAAGAAATAAGCTTTTGAGAATGTTTTTAAATATGAAACAAAGAAGGATTTTACAGTGTCCAAATACTTCTTGCATGTATCTGTATAAGTACCGGTATATTTGTCCATTTGTAAAAAAAAATCTTTGTACCGTAAACAAAATCTAGTGTTGGTAAATCTACAAGTTTCATAGGTTGGGGGTATTCTCAAGAGACATCCAGCAATCAATACTAAGTATCACAATTGAACTAACAAATTATTTTAATCTAAAAACATGAATAATATAAAAACGCTTCATCTAGTTTCAGTTTTAAAATTAATAACTGTTAAATATTTGTAACAACACAAATCATACTTAAATTTTAATTATATACATGTATATGTATCTGTTAATACCATTAATGGAACAGTGGAAAGTTGAGTGAATATAGAACACAAAACACTTTACAACATACTGATGTTAAATTCCATCAGTGATCTGTTTTGAGATTGTACTAAGCAACTAACCAAAAAAGGATGTTTTGGAAAATTTAGAGCCTTGGATAATTACCAGTTTTGACCTGATAATTATTTTTTTTTCTTATCTGCTGTTTTACTTTTGCAGTGCAGATTGATAATTTTTTGTCATTTTAAATATTGCATAAGATAACTAACAAAAGCTAACTGAAATATTACTTAGCATATTCCTGGCATATTTAAAAAAAAAACAAACCCAAAAACCATCAAATTATGCGGTTCCATATTCAATGGAAAAAATAGTTCCACACAAACAGTGTTGTGAGGGACTTTGGCTTGTGAGGGAATCTCATTACCTCATTACCAGTACTTCATAAAGGGGGGGGGGGGCATCAGTGGCACAGAGGTTTAACCACAAACATTATTATGAGGGACATTGGTGAATCTCATTACCAGTACTTCATAAATGGGCTTCAGTGGCACAGAGGTCTAAAGATTGCTCGTATAAACCACAGCAATTCTAACTGCCTAGGATCAAATTCCACTTAGAACAGCCAAGATCCCGACCCTATCATCCAAAATAAATTCGTACCATTTTGAATTTGTACCCATAATAAAGTAACCAATTCTTTACCAAATTATTGGTAGGTTTGGCACCTATCCGTTAGGTTTGTGTTAAACTTTTGAGTGGCAAGTTCTGTGGATGAGCTTTACTAATAGAAATCCTCTAGATTGTTCCATTCTTTCCCGCGAAACCCCTAAAGGTGTCGCCACACTGGTATAAACCACAGCAAATCTAACTGCCTAGGATCAAATTCCACTTGGGACAGTTAAGATCCTGGTGTGGGAAAATTTGTTGGTTTGCTTGCTTAAAGTCTGTGTTTTTCTCCAGGTACACTGATTTCCTCTACCATTCCAGAACTGACTGCATTGATAAGAGTGAAAGAATCTTGACTGGGGTGTAAAACAGGTACTTCATTCCAGTTCTTCCATTCCTTCATGAAAACAACATAGTTCAGTACACCACCAATTATGTCTAAATTCACTTAAATACTAACATTGCTCTTTGTTAAATGTTTTTTTACGATCTGTGAGATATTTATTTGCAATGTAATGAATTTTTATGAAGCATCATTTATTTGTTTCAATGATATTTTGAGAAAATAGTGATGATTTGACATTATATACATCATGATTTGTGAATGACATCTAATGACTAGATCAGAATTATATCTGACACGATAAATATTTGTTTATTGATTCTAAACTTTATTCTGTTATTATTTTATTAAACGGATGTAAAAAAAATTGTAATAAAGGGCAATGTGAGTGACATATATGAGTTGTCTCCCTTATTAGCACCATGTTTTTGTTTGGGAAGTATGATGTCCAGAATCATTATTTCATTATTTATGCTTAGCATACAACATTTTTAGTTATGTGATAAAATTTCTAAAACATCAATTTGCAACTTGAAGTCAATGGTGTCTTCCTGATTATTTTTAACTTTATTGATTTTGGTTCATTTTACAAATTATCAACAAAATGATACATTTCAGAAATGTTAAGATTTCGTTGTATGTGAACCATTAGTCACTAATATATTTTGAAGTGTGATTTTTTTAATTATATTTTAGGACACAGTCAATGTGACACCTGTTCTTCCTCAAGCCCCACCAAAACTTTCAGAACGATGCGAAACAAGTCTTTCAATATCTTCATCTGGGTTAGATTCCTGTCGTATTTGTCAGTGTGATGTTAGTGACATAGATGAGTCGTCTCCCTTGATAGCACCATGTTTGTGTATGGGAAGTATGAAGTTTGTTCATCAGGCCTGTCTACAGAAATGGATCAAGAGTTCGGACAAGTCATCTTGTGAGCTCTGTAAATATGAGTATAAAATGACAACAAAGACCAAGCCATTTATCAAGGTATGTACCGGTATGTTTGAAGATATAAAAACGATATTTGATTTAAAACCAGAGTACCAGTATAAAGGATAGCAGGATGATCACGGAGAGTGACAGACATAAAATCTTCCTTGTTTTGTTATCTGTGGTTTGAAATTCAGTTTTGTCTAGAGTTCACAGATTTATAGCTGTAATATTACTACCGGTACTTGTAATGAGGAGCTTTTTGGACAAAACATTTTTGCAGAACAGCTGAGCTAAAAACAATGCATGGACATACAATCTCACAATCAAGAGGGAAACTCAAAAACATTGTTGTTTTTGAAATCAGACTGTACTACTTAAGCAGTATAATAAATATGTTACTGTAGATTACTTTTTTATCGTGAGAGATTTATTAACGCGTAATTTCGCAAGAACTCGAAGTCGCGAATTCAAATATCACGCGAATGTCCCAGAATCACGAAAATTATTAGGCCAAATTTAAAACATGACGGCAGTTGACTATGACCGTTGTAAAAGTATGCCATATTGGATGCAATGAAGTAAATTGTAAACTTCGCCGTAACTTGCAAGGTTCCATTGAAATTTCCGGTTAAACAGGCTTAATTAACATTTCCTTTCAACCGTTTACAAAAAGGTCTTGACAAAACTTCGCGTAACTTACAAGGTTCTATTGAATTTTCCCTTTAAACACTGACTGACGAGGCTGAATTAAAAATTCCTTTCAACCGTTTACAATAACTATAATACATTAAGAAACAAACAAAACAAGAAGCCTAAAGAAAGGTAGATAACTATATACCCTTCACGAAATGGACGCGAAATTAAATATGCACCTGGATTGTGGACGCGAATACATGTATTCGTGAAATGAAGCTCAGATTTAAGTACGTGAAATTTGATACTTGCGATATTATAGTAATCTACAGTATTGTAAACCTAAATATCTGTTATGGGATCCATTTGTACTTTCAGCATTGGTAAATTTGAAATTAAAAACAATAATATCTGTTATATACTAGGTATTCTGATAAAATAACACATAATTTTATAATGTATAATAATTTATATTACAAGTACATGACAAATTTGTTCTATATATTTGTTATTTTCAGTGGGAACGATTACAGCTATCCTCGGTAGAAAGACGAAAGATCACCTGTTCTGTTACATTCCATGTTATAGCTATCACCTGTGTTGTGTGGTCTTTATATGTATTGATAGACAGAACCACAGAGGAAGTATCCCAAGGTGCACTAGACTGGCCATTTTGGACAAAGTTAATAGTGGTTGCTGTTGGTTTTACTGGCGGTCTTGTGTTTATGTATGTTCAGTGTAAAATGTATGTAAAATTATGTCAGAAATGGAAGGCTTATAATCGTGTTATCAGTGTAGAGACACTTGGGGACGAGGAACGAATCCATACGATAGAGAACTTGCCGAAACTGAATTCCAAGAAAATAGACAATAAAGAGGGCGTTACGAATATGGCTATGTTAGACACAGATGTTTTGTTTTGATGATAAATTATGATTTCTCCATTTAATTTAACATATCAATAGTTCTTAAAATATCTTCATACTATATAATGAAAACTATTTGCGATTCCTTGGAAAAAACTCACCATTCTCATTTTCTTACCAATGCTTAGATGCTAGTATATTGAATATATATTTGCAGTTTACTTCTGACTATGAAATCACTTATATTTATTTCCCATTTGGTTATGTAGTGCTTAAATTGTTGGTGTAAAACAATAACCGTGATTTGAAATTAAGGCAAATGATGTCGTTTAACAATGAGAAGCATTTTGTGCCCAATAACCCTAGAAACTTAGTATCAAACACAAACATACTGATTTATGTTCAAATCACAATCACAAAAGCAAGGGAAAGCTGAAAACTGGCAAATTACCGGTAAGTGCAATTTGTTTTGCACTAAAATGTATGATGCTGCATTTATTTGATTCTCTGTGTTATATTACAAGAAGCAGTCTTAATTCTGACAAAGTAAAGATTTTAGATGAGATAACACCATATTCCAAGTTATATCTAAAAAAACATTCCATTCCAGCTTGGTTGATTTTACTGTATAAGAAGAAACATTCGAGGGGAAGATATACAGTCAAACCTGTCTATAAAAGCCACCTGAGGGAACCAATAAAATTGGCCTTTATGGACAGGTGGCCTTTATATACGGGTTCCAATAATATGTATAAAGAACAATTGGGATGCAATTCTACTGGCCTTTATGAGCAGGTGGCCCTTATATAGAGGTGGCCTTTAAGGCAGGTTGGACTGTATTCATAATTGTCATGGTAACACTTGTAATGCAAATATATCTTCTCAGGAAAAATTATTTATTTCCTTTGGTTCACTTTCCCTATAGTTGGTACCTTGAAATAGTTTAGAAGATCATACCCGCAAAAGTTTCCTACTGCAAATATTTCTTCTTATGCAGTATGTTGCTTTGTGATGTCATTTTAGTATTGATACAGCATTTGTTTTTGTTGTTTGATCTTGTTTCTTGGTTTTTTATTTTGATTTTTATTAATTGCTTTGTATACAGAAAAACTGTTAATTGATACTGTTTTGTTGAAAATAAGATTGTGATGGCAAACTCACACTTTCATGTGGCCTCAACTGTTTGTTTCATTCAAAATCTGTACTCAGAAGAAATAGAATACTTAACAATCCAAAGCAGTTCAAGTTATCAAAGTTTAATTTGGCAGTCTAGATCAGTTCAAGTTATCAGCCTAAAATAAAATAACTTTAAAATCCATAACAGTTTGAGTTATTAAAGGTTAGCTTTGCAGGCTAAACAACTTAACTTTACAATCAAAAACAGTTTGAGTTATTAAAGGTTAGCTTTGCAGGCTAAACAACTTAACTTTACAATCCAAAACAGTTTGAGTTATTAAAGGTTAGCTTTGCAGGCTAAACAGCTTAACTTTACAATCTAAAAAAGTTTGAGTTATTAAATGTTAGCTTTGCAGGCTAAACGGCTTAACTTTACAATCAAAAACAGTTTGTGTTATTAAAGGTTAGCTTTGCAGGCTAAACAGAAAAACTTTGCAATCCAAAACAGTTTGACTTGGTAGACCAAAGCAGTTACAATTAACATTGTTTAATTTGATTACCCTAAACAGTTCAAGATAATATTAGTTTATCTGTTTTGATATTTCTGTTTTTTGTTAAATGTTAATTTATTATTTGAAGTATGATCTTAGTAAGTTTTGATCTTATAATTTGATTTGTTATACTATAAAGCTGGATTTTATGGTGTTAATTGGGTTTACCAGTGTATCACATGATACCCCATAACGTTTCTGTGAGTACATAGAAATTACAAGAAAACAGAGTGCTGCCGTCTTGCCGAAATCCTGTCATTGATACCCATACCTTTAAGCGCCTTAAGTTTGAGGGTCCAGTTGTCCTCACTTTGATCTTTCTGTTTCTGACACAATTATTTCAATTGGAGATCATCTGAAAATCCCCCCAGCTCTTGTTTTCCTATAAAAATTGACGTAAAGGTTTTCCAAAATATTCCACACATACATTAAGGGGTATGTATCATGTGGTATGCTGGCCAACTCCATTGTTAAATGTTTGAGTGTCTTGTTCTGTCTCTTACTTTCTTTGTTTTAACTTTTTGTGTGGTTGTTGTTAATTTTTTTGTTTATGTTTTGTTTGTTTTCTTATATATTCTTTAGTTGTTTTTTCTTTCAGTTTTATTGTCAGCTTGCTTTGCATGTCGGAGGAAAAACTATATTTTCCATTTATTGACAGTTTAGTGGTTCTCTACCTGTGTCCTCTTTAGCTAGACACCTAAATATAAATGTATACTAAACCTACTAACATTTGACTGCTTCATCATTTGAAGAACATTTCCATACCATAAATTGTGTGCTTATGCTTATGAATTTCCAATATCATAATGATAGAAGAATTTTCAATAAATGGAGCTCGCCGCTGCACCACGTGATGCCTCCTAACATTTGTGCTGAACACTTATTCCTATGGATACGGAAACTCGTTAGATGACGTTTCAAAAAAAAAGAAGACATTATTCTGAGAATTTGCGACATTCACGTTTTCAACAATGTTACGCACAAACGTTAAGAAGTATTGATCTGGTGATACAGTGGCGAACCCCATTGACATTTTAGTGGCCTCATTTCTGTTGTTTTTCAATCAATTTCTAAATTACTAATTTTCTAAAATTACTAACATGTGAAAAATAAATTAATGTTTCAGTTGATATCGTATAAGTTAGTACTAGTATTTTTGTTGTCAATATTAGATAAATACTGATTTGAAGACATTTTAATTTATTTACAATCATTATTATAGTTACATTTTACTGTGTGGGCTAAGAAATTCAAATAATCAAATTTGTTATTTACATGACCAAATACCTGACGTCATCTTTTGTTGACCATACTACTGGTTTAGTCTGTCGGCGATATCTTGGCAGAGTGTATATAAACACTGAAGAGTTTATATAATGTAACTCAGGATCATATATCAAGGTGATTGACGAATGAACATATTAAGGCATGAATATAGTATAACACTGTTTAATACCTATTTGTTTAGAATAGACTTGTCCGTGTTTATAAACACCCTGCCACAATATCGCTGACGAACTATAGTATAGAACTTTGACTTTTGTGTCACCTCTTATCAAAATCAAAACACCAAAATTTCTAATTTCAAAGTCATTTTTATAATATGACCGTTTCCATTTCAATGGATGTTCTTATTTGTAAAATAATTTTTAAGTACAGTGTAAAAAGTTTCCTGATTTTAAATTTGATTATCATGAACAGATAAGAGATCAGAGTTTTAACTACTATAAACCAACTTTTATTTGCGGATATTAACTTTCCCAATTCTCTTACCAAAACCATTACATGACTATTAACTTTCACGATATGGACTTAAGCTGAAAATTTGGTATAATTAATCCATGTTTTGAAAAAAAATATGCGATGTTGAACTTTCGTGGTGATTTTGTTTTCGTGATTCACGGGAAAGTTAATCGCTCCCAAATAAAAGTTGGTTTACAGTAATCATCAAAATGAGTGCTAAGGTTTTATAAAGTATCTGTGATATTTTTTTTATATGTTGTAAATGCATTTATCATTTCTTACTTGCATGATGTAAATTTCTTTTATTTGATATTTATAGAAAAATTGACACTAATTGCATGATATAATTATTCTAGAGATATTAGTTTAAATATACATTAAATAGTGTAAAATATGGTTAAGCAGAAAGAGTCTTAAAAGATACTGTAAACGTATTTAATTTTATGTGTATATATGAAATTTAGACATTTCCGCGTAGTTGAATTTTCATGTTTTTAAATATGCATTATAACACAATAAGCATAATTTAATTTTCGCTCTGCATTAATTTTTATGCAAAACAAACGACCACAAAATAAGCGAAAATTAGTATACCGCGGAAATAAATATATTTACAGTTTATAAGAGATAGTGTGATATGTATTTCGATCCACATATTTAGTGCCTTTCATATAACAAATATATGTAAATCTTGCAAAAATGGCAGCCCTTAATCAAATGAATTGATTTCAATTTTTTTAAAGAAATGTTTAGCATAATTAAATAATCCAAATGTTATATACTTATGCATTGATCATTATGTTTTTACAGATTTTTTTTCAGTAAATGTTCAGATTTTATTGCTGTACCATATATATGATAACTTATAGAATTACTGTTTTTATTGGGTATTTGGATGTTTGTTATTTTCCTATGAAAGGAAAACTTTCAATGTTTCCCATCACCAGCAAAAATAATAGTTATGCATACATATCATAAGTTATTGTGTGGTATATGAATGCAATCTCATAATCTTTTAAAATTCAAATATCTTTATGTTGAAGTCCCATTCTTTTTGATAATGCATGCAGTCATATGCAGATAATTGTTCATTTTACTGACCAAGCAAAGGTGTGTGTGTGTGTGTGTGTGTTTGTGTGTTAAAAAGATGGTTTTATAATGTAAACATTTTATTATGCTGAATTTTAATTCTTAAAAATACAAAAAATACATTCTGTATATTAAATAAATAAGTAAAAATTGGTGCATTACCTTAAAATTAAATAAAAATTTATATCTTATGATTTGGTTTGGAAATCCAGAACTGTATATACACATGTATATATATATACCATATTCTGTATGACATATACCTTATATATTATGTTTATATACTGGTACTCAATAAATGTTTCAGAAAAAATGAAGGCATAGTTTTTATAAGTCTCTTTTTGGCCCTTCATACAAGTACGGTATGTATGTCTTAATGTGTGCTAGATATATGAAAATAATATACACTGAAACCTTCTACAGTTTGACATGTCTAGTATGTGCTCAAGTCCCATGGACAAGTCAAGCGAATAAGTTCCAGTGTCTAGACTGCAAAATTTTATCCCCGCAGAATTAAACAAATACAGTATGTGCTCAAGTCCCATGGTCAAGTCATTTTTTGGTCGCAAGATTTTTCTTTTTTCACCCCTCTGAATTTGAAAAAAAACAAGGTCCAAGTTGAAGATCAATTTATTGAAGTTTAATTTTTACTTGTTGGACCTGTTGTATATCTCTCTTCAGCAAAATAATTCCGAGGTGTTTCAGATCAGTATTAAGCAAACCCACTAGCCAAGACTAATAGGGTTCGCTGCTGTACCATGTGATCAATACCTTTTAATGTTTGTGCGGAACATTTTGAAAACGTTGGCATCGCATATTCACGCAATAACATGGTTTTTAAGGGAAAATGTCATCTTATGCGATTCCATATCCATTGTAAATAAGTGTTTCGCACAAACGTTAGAGGTACAGCGGCAAACCCCATTAAAGTAGTTGTGGTAAATTTTAGTCGTGTTAGAGGAGAGGGGTACAATAAATCAATCAATTGGCCGATTGATTGATTAATTGATTCATTGGGGTTTTATGCCCTAGTCAAGAATATTTCACTCATATCAAGATGTCACCAACCATAGGTCATCAATTTTTAAGGTCTCTTCTGAAGGACCCTAGATACATGTAGAGAAATTTCATTTATTTATGGCTGACTGTATATTTGTAAGGGCCAGAAATGACTTATTGTTTCTATTCCTCATATACTGCTGAAGAGTAATTTAAGTCCAGATTTATTAATTAAAAATTCTGCTTCATACTGTATACAAATTTGTCATGATTCAAGATAAAAATTACACTAAGCTTATTTATATATGAATATTATGTTTGAATTTCAGAAATTTTATCTTGTCTTATGCTGCGTAGTCTGTTTCAATCTCTTTTTAGTCGTAAGATTCCTCTATAGCAGTCACAGGTGGCCTTCTCTTTTTCAAACTCTACATAGGTGTCTTTAGCGTGCATTAAGACACCGGACCTTGGTTTTGAGACTATTATGGTAATGAGCTTTTTACAGCTTGAGTTTGGGCAGGAGATGAAAATCATTTCAGAAAAGTTCCGAGTCCTGAGTGAGGTTTGAACCCACGACCCTTGACAATGACAATACCACTTGGCCATGTCTGCCCATATTGTGTATATTCATAAGGATGTTCTCTTTAAATGGGAATGAAAATTTTGGTTTTTGTGAGTTTTTAGGCCCCTCTGAATTGCCTC
This sequence comes from Anadara kagoshimensis, assembly GCA_021292105.1. NCBI lineage: Eukaryota > Metazoa > Mollusca > Bivalvia > Arcoida > Arcidae > Anadara > Anadara kagoshimensis. Next base: position 25,984,891 of record CM037861.1, read on the forward strand.
AATTTTGTATAATATTGAAGTTGACATTCTTAGTTTGACAATACAGTAAAATATGTTTATAACAAACCCCTTGGGACTTTGTTATAAAGCAACTTTGTTATACATGTATTGTTATAAATAGACTACTGTATACAGAGGAGCAGTCTGGCCCAATATTTGACTCCATACTATTCATGTATTTGGTGTAAGCGTGTTCGTTATATTCCTGTTTTACTGTATGAGTATTAGTATGTGTTACTGTTTAAGGCAATCAGTTTTGTTGAGAAACATTCAAAAGATAGAATCATGTTTACCATGATCAGGTGTTAAAACTTGAAGGCAATAAGATAAACAGTGAGTTCTGGTAGTTTAGAACAATCAGAGAGAGACACTTAATTCTGTACTTTTATCATTTATACAATCAAAATCAAATTCTTAAAACATTCACAGTTTTACATACAAGACATTTTGTTTGCACCACTCTTAAATTGGGACCAGATTTTAACTTGGCTGATACAATTCCATGTTTAGTCGACGAGCTCACATCATACTGCGGGTCCTTGTGTTAATCATCATTCAATGTTAGGATAAAGGATTTTTGGACTAGTGAGTGACAACGACATTCCATCTTTCTGTTAGTTCTCGTTAAATGCTGAAATTTACCACAGTTAGGATTGTGCTCACTCTGTAAGTGGGAGGTTGTGTGTTTGATGACGGGTCTGACCCAAGACTTGAAAGTTGGTAGTGACTGTTCTTTTGCCAAGCAGTGAGCATTACAAACTGAAAGTAATGGTTCTTTCGGAGGGTAACTTAAAAAAAGAGGTCCCATGTCACAGTAGGTGTGGCATGATAACAAGTCCTGCTTTAAAATGCCATCAGCGCAACACACAGGCAAAATTTCTGCACTTTGGCCTATAGCTGGTGACATCTTGATATAAGTGAAATATTCTTGACTGGTACATTTAACACCATTACACACTTCTTTCTTGGTTTTAACATAGTGATCTCTATTTATGATGATAAATTATTTTTTCTTTATTTCTGGATACAATGTAATTTTGTTACATCCGATCTGACTAAGCTAAAGTTATATACACATCATATATCTTTTACTGTTAATAAAGTTTTAATCTTACCAACATTTTATCAATTTCTGTATGCTTAAATAAAATAATGAATTCTATACAAGAAGCCTGTTATATGATGTTGTTTTAATTAAAATAAAATTTAAAATATTGGTTTGTATAACTGGTTGTATATGTAACTAACATGCATGTTTTCAGTAATAATAAAAAAATAACTTGTACATAAATTCTTAATTCTTGTAATGTAAAAATAAGTTTTGTAATAAAAAATGTGATATTTTTGCAAGTGCTAGTTTTGTGGTATTTCTATTCCCCCTGCAAACAAAGTTTAGTTGGGTGGATAGGAGTCACCCTGTCTGTCCCTCCATCCCAATATCTTGCTCCATATTTTCTATCTCTCTGTTTGTTCACCCTTCTTTGCAATGTTGGGGGGTTAATGTCTCCTGGTTCTTAAGTTATTTATGCATATTCAAAAGTTGAGGAATTATGTGATCATTGCCACTTTGTATGTGTCTTTTCGTTTTCCTCCAAAGTTTCAAATCTAAACATGAGTAGAAAAACAGGTAGATGGGGAGGGATGGGGGACTTGTCAGCATCCTACGTATATCAAAGACTGAATCAGTCACATTTTGGAAAGATATACAGGTAGATGGAGATGGGAGGGGGGACTTGTCAGCATGCTATGTATATAGAAGACTGAATCAATCACATGTTGTAAAGAATTACAGGTAGATGGGGAGGGGGGACTTGTCAGCATCTTAAGTATATAGAAGACTGAATCGGTCACATGGTTGTAAAGAATAACAAGTAGATGGGGAAGAGGGTTAACAACATCTTGAGAATATAGAAGACTGAATCAGTCACATGTTAAAACAATTAAGGTAGATGGAGAGGGGGGACTTGTCAGCATCCTACGTATATCAAGGACTGAATCAGTCACATGTTGTAAAGATAATACAGGTAGATGGGGAAGGGGGTTAACAACATCTTGAGTATATAGAAGACTGAATCAGTCACAAAGTTGTAAAGAATAACAAGTAGATGGGGAAGGGGGTTAACAACATATTAAGAATATAGAAGACTGAATCAGTCACATGTTAAAAGAATTAAGGTAGATGGGGAGTGGGGCCTTGTCAGCATCTTAAGTATATAGAAGACTGAATCAGTCACATGGTTGTAAAGAATAACAAGTAGATGGGGAAGGGGGTTAACAACATATTAAGAATATAGAAGACTGAATCAGTCACATGTTAAAAGAATTAAGGTAGATGGGGAGTGGGGCCTTGTCAGCATCTTAAGTATATAGAAGACTGAATCAGTCACATGTCATAAAGAATTACAGGTAGATGGGGAAAAAAGCTTGTCACGATCTTGTATGTATAGACTGAACACACCATATGTTACTGGTGTCGGAATACATTGGATTGTGTAACAAATTTGAGCACGAATAGAAAGACAGGTAGGTCGGAGAGGGGAAAGAAGTTAACAGCATCTTAGGAATATAGAAGACTGAATCAGTCACATGTCATAAAGAATTACAGGTAGATGGGGGAAAAAAGCTTGTCACGATCTTGTATATATAGACTTAACACACCACATGTTACTGATGTCAGAATACATTGAATTGTGTAACTTGATCAGCTTATGTTTGATGACAAAGCAGATCATATTACCTACAGTCATTTGTCTGCCATAAAATATTTCTGACATTTTTCCAAGACAACCACTATTTTGATGATATAAGCTTTGATTGTTAGACTTGAATGATATACACTTCAATGTACTCCTAATTCCTATACTGCCTGTGTCAATGACTTAAGAGATTTTCTGATTTAGTATAGTGCATCAAATTTGATCTGGCTGTTTGACCTTTAATTTGAAGATTTAAACAGACATCCATTGTGATAATTTAGGAGCTATATATATAAAGTTGATATATAAAGATAAAAGATAGTATACTGGGTACCAGGTGTTTATGGTAATAAAATATGTTGCTGTTACCTATAAATCACACAGTCTTTTAGCAGGAACTATTGAAATTAAAGGTCAAATGAACAGGTCAAACTTGACACACTATACTACCAATTTCATCACACAACTATATACAATTCTTAGGATTCATGTAAAGGTCAAGTTGACCTCATAATTATTTGGATGAATAATTTATTTAAAGGCATTTCTCTAAATCTGTAGGATCTTTAATGAAAATCAGTTTGGATTAATAACAGTCAATGTCATGATAATGGGCAGACATTGCCCAGTGGTACTGTCGCTGGCTTTTAAAGTTGGGGGTTGTGGGTTCAAACCTCACTTGAGACTTTTCTGAAATGATTTTCATCTCCTGCCTATACTAGAGTTGTAAAAAGCTCATGCTTAAGACACCTAAGTAGAGTTATAAAAAAGAGAAGGTCACCTATGGCCGCTACAGAGGATGCTTGCAACTAGATGTATTTGAAGCAGACTGAGCAGCATAAGCAAAAGTGACAGTCAAATTGACTGCAGTGTGACTTGATCACCAACTGTATGATTGAGATTTATTTGCCTTATAATACAAAATTCACCTTGAATGAAGGTCAAGGTTAGGTGAAATTCACATCACATTATTTATTCATGACTTGTCAAACCATAGTAATTAATTCCTAACATTACTGAGGATTATACCATGTTTCTGAATATACCACTAATGTAGCTTAATTTGTAGAATTTACCTGTTCCGTATTTGAAAGGTCGTGGGTTCCAACCCTGGTAGGGATTTAACCAAGACTTTAAAATAGGTAGTGATTGATGACTCGAATGCTCTTTCACCAAGCACTCAGAATTTAGAAATGGAAGTCACAGGGTCCTTCTGAAGATACCTTAAAACCTGATGACCTGTATCATGGCAGGCATGGCACATTAAAGAACTCTTTCTGTACATTACCCTGAGTGCACTGTAAAGGTAATAATTTCCTATTTGGAACCTATAGCTGGTGACATCACAAAATCAGTAAACTATTCTTGACTGGGACCTAAATCCACATTCAATCAATGAATCAATCTGAATACAGTAAAATTTGGATTCAGTGCCATCATTTGTTCAGATTTTATAACAGGGTTTGGAAACAAATTGAGGTTGTTTGGTTGGTTGAATGGTGTTTAACATCCAAGTCAAGAATATTTCACTTATATCTAGACATCATCAGCCTAGGGCTATGTGCAGGGAGGGTTCTTTAATGTGCTACGCTTGCAGTGAAAACACACCAAGTGACACCAAGCAATGGTTTTAAAGGTCTTTTTCGAAGGACCCTGTGACTGTCATTTCTAAAATGCTGAGTGCTTGACAAAAGAACAGTCACTGTATTTTCAAGTCATGGTCAGACCCGACCAGGGTTTGAACCCACGACTTCCAACATATGAAGCGAGCACTCTACCAATGAGCTACCATAGTGGTGACAAATTGAGGGACACTATACCAGTAGACTTGGGATTTCAAAATAATATGTCATTAAATAATGGTGGCAAATTTTACAAGGACATCATAACCATGTTTACCTGTATATAAATTTTGTGCTTACAAAATTTGTTTTCATAACTTATTTAAAAGTCAAAATATTTAGGTCACTGACCTTCAAGATAACCTAATTAAGTTAAAGAATTTCATTATTACTGCCAAAATATTCAATCAAGACATGTCCCAAAGGAACTAATACCCTCCAACCTTGAAATAAAGCATGTTTATATTATGTTAAAAGGTCAATGACCATCAGGAAGGACAATATTTTTTTAACCTATTTTTGACACAAAATTTCATTCACTGTAAAAGGGATTATTTTCCCGGGGTGGAAAATTTCCCAATTTCTGAAACCTGACATTTCGCCTGGGTGTAATTTTCACATTACCAATAACAGTGGAGGTACATGTATATTTAATATACATGTATTATTATATAGTAACCTGTATGGTAGACATTTTTGCGTGGGTAAAATTTTCAGTGATTTTAAGTGCGAAATAAGTTAAATTTTACCCACACAAAATTTCCCTTTTTACAGTGTATATGAATCAGTAATTTCATTACTGTTGTTTGTTGTAATTTGTTCCCTATCTAAAAAGCGCACTTTATTCAGCTGCAATTCACTATATTTCACCAAATTTTGGGTTTAATCTAGGACTTTGCATAGCCATGAATTTATAGAAAGTAAAATTTTTAGTGATTTTTTTAGTGCGAAATAATCGAAAATTTTACCCACACAAAATTTCCCCTTTTACAGTGTATATGAATCAGTAATTTCTTAACTGTTATTTGTTGTAATTTGTTCCCTATTTAAAAAGCGCACTTTATTCAGCTGCAATTCACTATATTTCGCCAAATTTTTTGTTTAATCTAGGACTTTGCATAGCAATGAATTTATAGAAAGTAACATGTCATTTTCTTATATAAGGGTCAGCATTAAAAAAATATTGGTAAACTGAAACAATATTTACGTCCAAGGTCATGGTATGTACTCCATGAGAAGGAATGCATTATTAGCTATGCTGGCACATGGTGTTGGTCATAATTTCTAAACTTAAGCTACACTCATAGTTGATAACTTGATATGAGTGTAAAAAATTGTTATAGGGGAATCTTTTCTCTGCACATTAAATGTATTCAAACTTGAATTAATCTACCAACTATTTAATTCTGACTACATGATATTTTTTAAACAAGATGACGTGTGTTTCTCAACTGAAACCTTATTTCAAACATTAAAAACTTGTTATAAAGCACCACTATAAGTTTGCCACCACACTTATTGCCACACTATTTTGAAGTCCTTTTTAAGCCGTAGCTTAGTTGGTAGAGTGCTTGCTCCGTAAGTGGGAGATTGTGGGTTCGATCCCCGGCCGGGTCTGACCCAAGACTTGAAAGTAGGTAGTGACTGTTCTTTCGCCAAGCACTCGGCATTATGAAATGAAAGTCATGGTTCTTTCGGATGGGAACTTAAAATAAACGAGGTCCCATGTCACTGTGGGCTTAGCACGCTAAAGAACCCTGCTGTATAATGCCATCAGCGCAATGCACAGGCAAAATTTCAGCACCTTTCGCCTATAGCTGGCGACGTCTCGATATAAGTGAAATATTCTTGACTGGGACGTTAAACACCATTACTAAACTCAAACAATGTATTGTGCCACCCCCTTAATAACGACAAAATCTAACTAAACAAATGGTGGCAGTGAATCCAAGCTTTTCTGCATTTCTTCAAAATTGAATCAATAGAAAAACACATTCAATACACTTGATGATCCACAACTTACTTTCTATATTGATTAGATTGATTGGATGAATTGTAATAGGCTTTTACATCCACACCAAGAATATTTTACTTATATCGGGATGTCCCTAGCTATAGGTTACAGATTTTTTTTTTACATACCGTATACATTGCACTAAGTGCAATGTGCAGGGAGAATTCTTTAATGTGCCATGCCTGCCGTGACATGGGGGTTCGTTTTTTTAGTTTTCATCCAAGAAGACTGACTTTCATTTCGTAATGCCGAGTAATTGGTGAAAGAAGAGTCACTATCCAATTTCAAGTCTTTGGTCAGACCTGGCTGGGGATGGAACTCATAACCCATTCACTTTGGAAACGAGTACTCTACCAATATGAGCAACGGCAGTGGTTACCACATATGAAGGGGGCACTCTAACAACTACACTACCATGGTGGCTTTTATACTGGAAATTAATAGTAGAAGAACAAAATTCATAAAATAAGCTACATTTCAATGGTTTTTTTATTCATAATCAAGGCAACTTGGATTTCAGACACAAGTTTAAATCTATATTAAATCAATCAAAGAAGTTATACTTATTTTGGTTAAATTGACCAAACAAGTTCAAAAGACAAGGTTATTGTTCAACACATAAACCCAATGTTTGACATGCCATGACTTGCTCCAGGAATGATGGTTATAACCAGTTGGGATAATAAATAAATACATATTATATACACACTGTGTATATAATATTTTTATCTAACATTTCCAATTAGGTTATTTTAAATAATAAAAAACAATACTTTATGTGAAAAAATTACATTTTACCACAGAAAACCACTGAACTATGTTACGACATTTGTTCTGTAGTAATGTCAAATACTCTCTAATGACGTCACAATGAGAAAGTGCATGTGCACTTTACCGCCAATGTTGTACCACAGTGTGGTGATACAAGATTCTGTATCATGCGTGTTCGATAAAACGTATATTTCGTCAAATCAGATAGAAAAACTAGTCTAATGTTAGATAAAAACAAATACACCATAGATGGTATCATTTTATTAACTTTCACCACTTTACATATTGTGTATAACTCTTTGATTTATTAACATGAAATGATGATAAATGCTTTGATCTCTTTATCTCTGTGAGTTGCTTACATTATGGTATACATACATGTATAAATAATAAAATAATATAACAAAATATTCTTCCAATAAATAAACTCATATAATATTTTTCATAAAAATTCAAATTTAAATTTCATAATTCTTACCAAATTTTCATTTTTTTTTTTAAACTGAAATCAAAGTTTTTTTTTAATGAATCAAAGTTTCACAACATCAAAGTTCCATAACTCTTCTTTTAATCAAATCAAAGTTCAATAACTCTTGATAACTTTTAAAATTTAAGTACATATAAGTCATATAGTTTGAATACACTTGAAAGAAATATAAAAAGTCTGTAGATATATATGTGTGTAGTATATGTATATACAGGAAGTACTCCCCGGAAAGACTTGTTGGTAGTCCATCATTTAAGCAATTCTTAATCCACTGATTGACTTCTCCAGAGACTGAAATCATAAAAAAAAATACTTTAAATTTATATAACGGAAACCTAATTTTTACAATAATACATCCATATATGCATGTGTGCATACTTGTACATGTTCATATTCATAAAATGTATTCTACAATATACATTTATCTGCATTTCTATTTCTATGTGTATTTCAACTAAATACTAGTACAAAAAAAAAATCAAAATATGATATAACACAACATAAATTCAGTGATTATGGTACCATGTTTATTGAAATTGTTTCTTAGTAAATAAAAAATATTTTAACAGAAACCTCTCAATTACAATACTCAAATATATCATTATGTCAATGAAAAACAGCAAAACAGTCTCGTGTCATAATTATGATTTACAACATAAATCCACAACCATTTTATGAACAAAGTAAGTGATTTTTTTTTAAAACTTCTTATTTATTACCTTAAAGCTCCAGATAATCAGACTTCCATCAACACCTGAAGTTGTGAATTTTGTACAGTTATCTTTAGTGCCTTCAAACACAGAAACTTGGCTAGAAAGAAAGTAAAAGTAATGTAAATAATAATATACAAAATGCAATGCAGTAAAATAAAACATGACTACAAAAACCTTAATAACCATAAAATTACCTATCAAAATGTGCCAAAAATTAACATGTTGAATGATACTAAAATAATTTCCTGTAAATCATCATTAACACCATCAAATTCATAATTGCAATGATGGCATTCCAAGACATTTCTGTAGGAAAATGCAAACTGTTGTGATTCAATATCCAGTGGAAATAAACGTTCCACACAAACATTAGGGCAACACTGACACAAGAGGCACTTTACAATACCCACTCCTTTATTTTACTGATATTTTAGTTGATTTTCAGACTTTATTAAACTTACGTGATTGTATTTTGGTGTTTGATTTTCAGACTTTATTGAACTTATGTGATTTTCAGACTTTATTGAACTTACGTGATTGTATTTTGGTGTTTGGTTTTCAGACTTTATTAAACTTATGTGATTTTCAGACTTTATTGAACTTACGTGATTGTATTTTGGTGTTTTGTTTTCAGACTTTATTGAACTTACGTGATTGTATTTTGGTGTTTTGTTTTCAGACTTTATTGAACTTACATGATTGTATTTTAGTGTTTGATTTTCAGACTTTATTGAACTTACGTGATTGTATTTTGGTGTTTGGTTTTCAAGTCTGTTGTATCATCAGCTGATCCTTTTGTGTCAAGTTTACGGAAACGGCTCATTGCACTGAAAAAAAAAAAATAAAAATCCAACAAATGTATTCCATCAGTGTAATCAGCTTGATTTGCTTTAATTGTTCTTTGTTAAACATTCTTCTAAACATTTTACCCTGATCAGTGAAACTACAATATCTATTCTAGATGCTTCGTTTTCAGCATGTTCAAGTTAATGCATTTGAAAATATAAAAAGGTAGCAGTTCTACTGTTTAATACACATACATGTACCTTGTATACACATATTTAGAGTTATAAAATTAACCCTTACCATTATGTTTTAAAACTTGTAAAGTGGATGATGATGTTTGTTTATTATTATTAACAGTACTTATTTGTGTATTACAGTCAAACTTCACTTATTCCAAGTGCAAGGGTCTTCATTGTCAGGTTCGAAAAATTGGGGGGTGGGGGTGGGGGGGTGGGTGGGGTGGTATTGGGTTCAAGTAAGTGAACTATAGAACTTCCAACTTGCATACAAATACAGTGGTACAAATTACACAAACCAAGTGTTGTAGCAATGTCTGTATTTTTTTTTCTTTATATTAATTTTTGATTGAAGATTTTAGTCGATGTCATTTTAGGCCAATTTTGCAACTTGTTTTACAAATTATCTGATATAACACAGAAATGCAGGAAAGACAAGTTGATTCAAATAATACAAAACCTGTCTATAAATGCTACCCAAGGGAACCAGTAAAAGTGGCCTTTATGGGCAGATAGCCTTTATATTCAGGTTCAAATAATATGAATTAACAGCAGTTGGGATACAATTCTACTGGCCTTTATAAGCAGGTGGCCCTTATATAGAGGTTGCCTTTAAGGCATGTTGGATTGTATATTCTTTACAACATGTGACCGATTCAGTCTTCTATCGGCCTTTAAGGCAGGTTGTATTGCAAAATCAAAACCATAGAAAACATAGTCTAATAATTTATTTTCAAATAATCAATATATTTCAAATGTTCCAATTTACTCTTTCCTAGTACATTTTTGTATGAGGAAAGTCCATGATTTTAACATATTCACAAACAAATTTCTAGTGTTATATACTATATATGTACATACCTCATGGTACTCTCTCCTTTCTCATCTGGAATGTCAAGGTCATTTATGAATGTCAATTGTCCACCATTATCCTGACTGAAAAGTTTTGGACAGCAATCAAAACCCTGTAAAATAGGAAAGTGCAAATCAAGAGCATTAATACATTGATTGAATGGAGGTTTATGTCCAAGTCAAGAATATTTACTTAAATCAAGACATCAACAGCTATAGGTGGAGTGGCAGAAATTTTTATCTTTGCAGTGCGCTCAGGGCAATTGATGTTTTGCTGGCCACACCTTTTATGTTCCGACACTGGCTGCCATCACGGTACCAAAGCAGTGTCACGGCAACAAATGACATACTAATGTCAGTGACGTCATTGAATGGCATAATTCAGGCCGAGTTTTCATTCTTTTTGGGTGTAATTCAAGCATGTTGCATGTTAGACCTTTGTCGGAACATTGTGGGCATAGCTGGTGAAACCTCATTTTGCAAGGAGGGTTCTTTTATGTGTCATGCTTGCTGAGACATTGGGCATCAGTTTTTAAGGTCTATTCTGAAGGACACTGTGACTTTTGTTTCTAAATGCAGAGTGCTTGCGAAAAACCAGTCACTACCTATTTTATTAGTCTTTGTCAGACCTGGACGGGGTGCTAACCACTGACTTCCTACATACGAAATGAGCATTCTATCAACTGAGCTACGGTAGTGGTAAAATCAAAAGGAAAAAAGAGAAAAAATTAGGAAACATTAAAATATTAACAATCAGAAGTAAATGCTTCGCAACAGTAATTTTTTAGTTATTCCCAACAAGACAAAAAAAAAAAAAAAAAAAAAAAAAAAAAATAATAAACAATTTCAAGAAGAGTTGGAGTTCATAGAAATGTTTTCTGACCTGCTTTGTCTAGTGCATACTTTTTATACAATTGAGTATACCCACTCATAATGCCAGAGATTTACAATGCAAATTAATGGCCTATGGCAAGGAAACCCTTTCCTATATGTAGTTGTCTGGGATCAAAATCTACACGGAAGAGCGAAAGTTAATATCATAACCACTTGACTATAAACAAAAGTAAACATAATATATTTAGTCTTACCACTGCTACTAAACTATTCTCTGTGACCCAGGTAACACTCATAAAGGGGAGGAAATTGCCCTTCACCACAGACAACCTGAAAATACATTCAAAAACTTTTAAAATGGGCATTAATGTTTAAAACAAACGTGAACTGTAAGAAGAATAGCATAGCTCACAAAACATCTATACTAGTCTATATATCAAATAACTTAAATGTTAGATAAGTAATCTTAAAATAACACTCAAGCATGGTGTATGACATATGTTTTTCTGCATTTTGTACAATGGTGTTTTACACCCAGTCTAGATATCACAAAGACCCGTTCTGGGATAGTTGAAAATACTGAATCACCTAAAGAAAACCTCTGACCTTTGGTTAGTGAATATGATAACTTTTTCACCCTAGGATCTGTCCAAGTGTGATTTGAACAAAAGCAGTGAAAAGCACTGTGATCTGTAAGTTGGTCATAGACACCTGGGCAGGGGTTGAAAATTTTTTTCAGATGAGTTAAAGCCCAGGACTTTTTTATACAGAAAATCAAAAGCCCCCAATTTTTTTATCAAGTCCAGAGTTTACGGCAAAATCAAGAAAGACACAAATCAATATGCATCATTTCTATCGGCAGTTAGAGGCTTTTTTCGGCAGTATTTATCCTCATCATAAATGATCCATGGAAATTTGTCAATCTATGGCTGTTGAAACAATCGGACACGCTTGTCCTTATCATATTTGGTGTTTCTATTGTCTTGTGACTTTCTTTTCTCACCACTGGAGCCCGATGCAGTCTGCTTGTTAGATGTGAAATTAAAATTAGCGACATAATCGGACATGAATATTTGAAGCGATTACAAGCGCTATAATTATCTAGATTTTTCTTTATCAATTGAACACTTGAACTGCCTACCTAAAGACTAACATTTCTTACAAGCACTGTAATGATCAAGAATGAATGTAAACAACAGGGCAACGTGACTACAGATAGTTTTTTCAAGATTTTTTCAAGACAGTTGGAAATAAAATTCATTGGTCTTTTGAGTATTTAAGCCCGATGGGCTTTTCATTAGATTTTTTGCAAGTCCTGCTTGCCAAACTTCTAGTCCCGGACTTGAAGAATTTTCAACCTCGCACCCCTCACATTACTCACTAAACTCCACTCACAAATCTTTTATTCATTTTTGACAGATTTTATTTGCCAATAACTGGTTAATAATTAAGTATATATGACAGTAAATACAGTACATGTATATGTATTTTACACACCTGTTTCCATTAGCAGCATCAGCTACAGACACACTGGAGTCATGTCCTACCCAGGCTAGTTTATCACCACTTGGAGAGAATGAAATACCATGTACCCAACCACCTGTAATTATATAGTAATTATATACACGTATATCATTTAAAATGAAGACACATCAACTTCCCAGAATTTATCTACATTTTGATACATTTTTTTTTAACTATATTACCTTGTATGTTACACGTGACAACTTGAAAGTGAGACTCATACTTACCTTAATTAATTAATTATTTGTTTATTTCAAAGACTTTATTGGTCAAATTTAATAATAAAATAATATCACATATAATATTATACAAAAATACAATAAAGAGCAAAATTACTTTCAACTAGAAAATTACCGTAACTTCCGGTTTGTCGATCTTCTAAAATGCCTTGAAAAAAGTCGAGACAGATTATCAAAATATTTTAATGTCGGCTAGTTAAGTCGCATTGCATTTTAAAATATTAAAATTTAGTGAAAAAGTTGCGACGTATCTATGGAAATATACGGTAGTCAAATTCTGGACAGTAACTCAAAGAAAAATGAGCAAACCAACTTAGGTAAATGATATGCACATCTCCTATGAATGTTGATGCTTTGCACCAAGTTTCATGAAATGATGCTTCATAGTTTTGGAGAATTTGTGCAGACAAGACTGACGGAAGGAAGGATGGAAGGTGGGGTATAAATAGAATCTATGTCAAAAAACAAATCTTGTTCTTCACTAGACTTACCTCCGCCATTTGAGAACTCAGCCATGAGACTTTGGAAAGGCATTTTAGTTCCCCAAGCTGTGGCAGTAGGTTTGGATTCAATTTCTTTAATGTAGGCTGAAAACACTCTGTAAAAAAAATTATACATATCATGTTTACAAAATGTGTACCATATGTTGTCTTATTTAAATTCTTTGGATATTCTGAAAACTTGCTTATCAATATTACCAGTTTTAATCATCTCAAAATCCATTTCTCCTATGTTTTTCTTAAATTTTGCCCAAATCATTGTTCAATCTATAATATGTAAAATTCCAAAGTAATGTCAAACTTTTACTTTTGTGGCAGACTGGGCTTGATAGGAAGCCAGGTAGCTCAGCGGGTAGAGCATCCAGCTAATATTGGGAAGGCCTCGATTTGGCTGCTGCATTTTCTCCATTTCCTGATACATTTGGGGGCTTGTCCGACCCTGGGAAATGCCTGACCAACAGGTTGGTCCCAGGGTGAAACCTGGTGGTTTCGATTTAAGGTAGTTTAGTCAAAGAAAAAAAAAAGGAATGAAGAATTGTGGCCGACAAGGCTACATAGGTGGCTGGGTAGCTCAGTGGATAGAGCACCCTGATAGTATTGGCCAGGTCCATGGTTTGGGTCCTGGTTTGGCTGCTGCAATTTTTCCCTTTCCTCTTATGCTTAACAGATGGTGGTATTAAATAAAGCATTTACTCAGATGCTGATCCATGAAACGAGCTAATGCAAGTCCATGTGAATATATCACATGATTTGCACTAAAATCATATGCACTAAAATTTATAGTTTCACTACTTACCTTGCTTTAAAGTCGGATGAGCCAGCTGCTAACAATATATTGTTTGGATGCCAGTCAATGCTACAATACAAAATAAAATAATATCTATGACCAATAATAAATATCTTAAATGTGTGTATAAATTGGATTTGTGTATTGTTCTTCCTCTTTATTTCTCTAAAACATTGATTGATGGATTGAATGGGGTTTTATGTCCCAGTCAAGAATAATTCACTTATATTGAGACATCACTATTTATAGTTGAGGTGACAGACATTTTGACGTTTGTAGTGTGCTCAGGACAATGTCCAGGGAGGGTTCTTTAATGTGCCATGCATGCCAAGACACAGGACCTGGTTTATTTAAATTCCCATCTGAAAGAACTGCTACTTTAATTTTCTAATGCCTAGTGCTTGGCGAGCTGAAATAGTTGAGCAGTAGGGTTAACCACTAAAGAGGTTGAGCTGTGAAGTTAACCATTGAAATGGTTGAGCTGTGAAGTTAACCAATGAAATGGTTGAGCTGTGGAGTTAATGTTCGAAATGGCTGAGCCGTGGAGTTAACCGTTGAAATGGTTGAGCTGTGGAGTCAACAGTTGAAATGGTTGAGCTGCGAAGCTAACCATTGAAATGGTTGAGCTGTGAAGTTAACCACTGAAATGGTTGAGCTGTGGAGTTAATGTTCGAAATGGCTGAGCTGTGGAGTTAACCGCTGAAATGGTTGAGCTGTGAAGTCAACAGTTGAAATGGTTGAGCTGTGAAGTTAACCTTTGAAACGTTGAACTGAGAAGTTAACCAGTAAAATGGCTCAGCTGTAAATGGTTGAGCTGTAAAGCTAACCAATGAAATGGTTGAACTGTGAAGTTAACTGTTGAAATGGTTGTGCTGTGGGGTTAACTGTTGAAATGAATGAGCTGTGAATCTAACCATTAAAATGATTGAGCAGTGGAGTCAACTGTCGAAATGGGAATTGACCATTGAAATGGTTGAGCTGTGGAGTTCACTATTAAATTAATTGTTGAAATGGTTGAGCTGTGGAGTCAACAGTTAAAATGGTTGAGCTGTGGAGTCAACAGTTGAAATGGTTGAGCTGTGGAGTCAACAGTTGAAATGGTTGTGCTGTGGGGTTAACTGTTGAAATGGTTGAGCTGTGAAGCTAATCGTTGAAATGATTGAGCAGTAGAGTCAACTGTCGAAATGGGAATTAACCATTGAAATGGTTGAGCTGTGGAGTTAACCAATGAATTAACTGTTGAAATGGTTGAGCTGTGGAGTCAACTGTCGAAATGGGAATTAACCATTGAAATGGTTGAGCTGTGGAGTCAACGGTTGAAATGGAAGTTTACCATTGAAATGGTGGAGTTGTGGAGTTAACCAGTGAAATGATTGAACTATGGAGTTAATTAAAAATGCTTTCAATATCAAAACCAAAGTAAACATCAGTGATTTACACAATATTGGTTAATCAATAAACAGATAAAACTAACCATGTTACAGTTGATCTAATTGGTTTCTTGATGTGCTTGCTGACCCACCAATTATTATAAAACTTACCATGTTACAGTTGATCTAATTGGTTTCTTGATGTGCTTGCTGACCCACCAGTTATTCTCTTCTTCAAAATAACAAACAGATATCAGTCTGGCTGCACTTCCAACAGCAAACTTGGTCTCTGAATTAAAACAACCCAAAATTAGAAATTAGCATGCACGCAAGCACACACGTTGCATGAGATCACTGTTTAGTTTCTACCAAAGCTGTCTCCGTAAAATTTGTAAAATATTTTGGCCCAAACCAATTACAAATGTCGATTTATTGAAAATGACAAATTCAAAATGTATCATCATTGAAATAAAACAGAGAAATTTCAGATGACTAGGACATGTCTTTAGAATGGAAGAAAGTAGCTTCATCAAAGCTGCACTTCCATGGACACCACCTGGAAAAAGACCATGAGGCAGGCAAAAAACAACCTGGTGCAAACAGTTGAAGCAGAACTAAAAGAACTGAACCTGGCATGGGGAGAGTAGACGCCAAAGCCAAGAATAATGCTGAGTGGCAAGATCCTGTGTTGACCTTATGCTTTACTCAGAGTGAAAAGGATAGGTAAGTCACAGAGATATCATGTTATTAAACTTACCATTTGGAGACCACTGAACACAACTAGCAGCCCTGTTAATTCTAAGAATTACCAGATGAGGTTTCCATTTACCATCCTGTAATGTCCACACATAGGCATTTCTATCCTGAAAACAATGCATTCAAGGATATTTTTATTATCATGAAATACCGTAGTACATATATCTTGACAAATTTGTTCTGTCAAGTTGAGTGACATGGCTAAATCTATAAGATAATCCTTGGTTTTAAATACTTAAATATTTCCATTTAGCTCACAAACACACCATCAGTCATATGATATTATTATATAGACAGTGCGAAGTTTGGTAGCTGATCTATACTGCTGTTAATGCAAGTACCAGTATAGGTACATCAAAGCCATCATACTTACAGCACCACAGGTAACGATGCGGTTACTTTGAGGGGCCCAGTCAATACCAGTAACCCGTTGTCCATGCTCGGTCAATGACGCAGTCTCATTCCATCCTTTAGCTCCACCTTTACCATATATTTTCACTTCAGAATTATTAAGTGACAGTGCAATTTCTAAACAAAATAAAAGAAATTCCAAGGTAGAATTTTCACTGAAGCAATGGATATATATCACAAAAACCTTTAAGAATAGAATAGTACATGTACTTGCATCTGTAATTTTAGAATAAAAGGTGAAAATACAATGGTCCTGAGGTTTTCTACTAAAACTAAAGACAATGTAAATTACTTTATCACTTAACCTTCTTGCTGCAAATTAATTTTGATCAAACCCTTGACAGCGCCGATTTTCACAATGCAAATTGATACCCAGAGTCAACAATAGGTGATGATGTCGCATGTGTTTGAAGCCATATAACATCATTAGTTAATGGTAGATTTTAATCTCAATAGTCTACATTTAGTTTATTTGTTTTTTTATAAAAGATTATGAGTATCTATTGGTAATTTAATCAAGAATTGTCAATTCAATGGAAGGCACATATATGTCCATGTGGTAGGCAGCCTATAGAAGACACACATTTCTCCAATATCAGACAAGAAGATCCCACGTTTTAACAGGGTAAGATTTTAATGTTTTGCCTTAGGGTAAGACAAGCTACACATGCTATGATATCACAATATCATTTTGATTGTACTGTAAGCAGTTCAAATTGTGACGTCATCGGTTTTGTGCAGTTTTAGGATCCTTTTTACCACAAAACCTTTAAAAAACAGGAAAATATCAAGTACGATATTTGAGAAAAAGAATCAACCTCTGCATTTGTAGTAAAGACAAAGAAATCTCAAACTTCAGGATGAGATTTATTCTTCTTCTAAACTTCGGCAAGCCTCAGTCTGGTAAATAAAGAATCTTATCCCTCAGGTTGAGATTTCTATGTCTTTACTACAAAACAGAGGTTTAATGCAAAGTTTAATACTGTTGACTAGTGTTGTTCCGATTAATTGATTTAGTCGACGTCTGGTCGTTTGTGCTTCAAAATCGATTAATCGATTTCTATTTTTCATGATCGATCCTAGTTTGACTAATTTCAATAATGCTTTAATTTGCCGACAACTCCCGACAGCGACAAAGCCTTTCACGTAACAATGACTTTGGGTTTCGTATACTGCTAGGTACTTTTGTCTTTTATTAATTATTATACATAATTCTAACAATACTTGTCAAAATGGGTACTATAAATGATGGATGACAAAAAGAAAACAAGAGGCCCATGGGCCTGATACGCTCACCTGATAACTAATGGCTAGCTGATAGATTTAAAGAAAACATAAATACTAAACCCCAATGACTTTTCTTTTACATCATGATAACCGTTGTATTAATACCTACAACATTCTAGTATACAGGCCTATACAAAAAGTTAATAGTTTTCAAGATAATTAACCATTTCAGTATTGTTTCACATCTGTGACCTTGACCTTTGAACCCAAGACCTTTTTCTATACATCAAAATGATCGATGTATCGATACCTACAACATTCTAATATACATGCTTATACAAAATGTTTATAGTTTTCGAGATAATTAAACATTTCGGTATTGTTTCGCATATGTGACCTTGACCTTTAAACCCATAACCTTTTTCTGTAAATCAAAATGATTGTTGTATCAATATCTACAACATTCTAATATACATGCCTATACAAAAGTTTTAGTTTGGAGATAATTAACCATTTCGGTATTGTTTTGCATCTGTGGCCTTGACCTTTGAACCCATGACCTTTTTCTATACATCAAAATGATCATTGTATCAATACCTACAACATTCTAATATACAAGCCTATACAAAAAGTTTATAGATTTTGAGATAATTAACCATTTCGGTATCGTTTCACATCTGTGACCTTGACCTTTGAACCCATCACCTTTTTCTATACATCAGAATGATCGTTGTATCAATACCTACAACATTCTAATATACATGCCTATACAAAAAGTTTATAGTTTTCGAGATAATTAACCATTTCAGTATTGTTTTGCATCTGTGACCTTGACCTTTGAACCCATGACCTTTTCTATACATCAAAATGATCGTTGTATCAATACCTACAACATTCTAATATACATGCCTATACAAAAAGTTTATAGTTTTCGAGATAATTAACCATTTCGGTATTGTTTCACATCTGTGACCTTGACCTTTAAACCCATGACCTTTTTCTATACATCAAAATGATCATTGTATCAATACCTACAACATTCTAATATACATGCCTATACAAAATGTTTATAGTTTTCGAGATAATTAACCATTTCGGTATTGTTTCGCGTCTGTGACCTTGACCTTTGAACCCATGATCTTTTTCTATACATCAAAATGATCGTTGTTTCAATACTTACAACATTCTAATATACATGCCTATACAAAAAGTTTATAGTTTTCGAGATAATTAACCATTTCAGTATTGTTTCACATCTGTGACCTTGACCTTTGAACCCATGACCTTTTTCTATACATCAAAATGATCGTTGTATCAATACCTACAACATTCTAATATACATGCCTATACAAAAAGTTTATAGTTTTCGAGATAATTAACCATTTCAGTATTGTTTCACATCTGTGACCTTGACCTTTGAACCCATGACCTTTTTCTATACATCAAAATGATCATTGTATTGATACCTACAACATTCTAATATACATGCCTATACAAAAAGTTTATAGTTTTCGAGATAATTAACAATTTCGGTATTGTTTCGCATCTGTGACCTTGACCTTTGAACCCATGACCTTTTTCTATACATCAAAATGATCGTTGTATCAATACCTACAACATTCTAATATACATGCCTATACAAAAGTTTATAGTTTTCGAGATAATTAACCATTTCGGTATTGTTTCACATCTGTGACCTTGACCTTTGAACCCATGACCTTTTTCTATACATCAAAATGATCGTTGTATCAATACCTACAACATTCTAATATACATGCCTATACAAAAGTTTATAGTTTTCGAGATAATAATTATAATCAGAGGTAAAAAAAATTAGGTCACGACCTTCACAATTGACCTTGACCTCATTTTGAAGATACTAACAAGTAGATGTCAAAACTGAAAACCCCATGTCATTATCTGGTCAAATAGTCAAGTTATAACAATTTGAAGCTATTTTACGATTTTTTCAAAATTAAACGCAAAAACGCGTAACCTATTTTTTATCCGATTTTTACAAAATGAACAAACTATAGGCTTAAGACCCTAGAGAAGCCAAATATCACATCAGATTTTTTCTCCAATCAGTACTTTCGGAGAAGAAGATTTTTTTAAGATTTTTGCACCCCTAGGTCACCTTGACCTAGTTATGGTAGCCATGGCAACGCCACGAACAAATCTGAATTGCACCGGCCCATATATACTTCTGACAAAGTTTCATTAAAACTGTCAAGTAGTTTCAGAGGAGAAGTCGAAAATAGGTGTTAACGACGCACACACGCACATACACACGCTGCGCTATGCCATAAGCTCACATGAGCTAACAACAACTGAAAGTTTAAAACCAGTATTGATGTTTTATTAAGTATCTATTTGTTTAAATTCCACATTTCTGTGAACAAAAATATACAATAATGTATGAACGATCTTAGTCAATCATCAGTCACTTAGTGGAGAGTGATGATCGATCATGATTTTAGAAGTGATTCCCAACAATACTGTTGACAAAAGAAAAAGCATTATGTGGACTATGCAACATCACAGTAAGGGCGTCACAGTATCTACATTAACAGAAAATAGAGGGTAACCAATGTATTTCAACCATGCTATGCAGGTCCAACAATCAATATTAACCAAAGATCTTCAAATGAATTTTCAAAACAAACTGTACACTATTTTTGCTGAGAGGGGGTATACCAGTAGTTACCTGATTTATTGCTGTTAAAGGCATGGCATGTTATTGGATCAACTCCAAAACTATGCTTGTCAACCATCTTGATTTTAATGTACTGTTTTTCTAAAACAAAAAACAAAAAGGTTAATTCTAAATAAAATAGTATGTTATATTAACTAAAAAACCGCTTTGCTTCTGATGAAGCCGTAGCAGATTAATTAATACTCCCTAGTAGGGAGTCCATACAAATAATTTTCAAATTACAATAACTGAATAACTAAATGATAAAAGTTCAAGCGATAGCAATCTTTTCTTGTAGCTCATTCCAATGGCACAACTATTTCATATCACCTGTAATGGACAAAACACTATCAGTATGTCTAATATACTATAGTGTAGTGGTCTGGGTAGCTTAGTGGTACAGCACTAGCTTTTAGTGCGGGAGGTCCCTAGTTTCCATCCCCATTCCGACCCTGTATAACTTGTCCTTCCTATTACAGTTTGGTTGCCAGTTTGGGCCTCGGAAATGATGGACTGGAAATGTGGTAGCCATATAGAGTCCATCCGAGATTTGGGCGAGACTTTCTTCATGGGACCATGGGAAACTAAAACAAGAGGCCCATGGGCCTTAACGCTCACCTGAGACTAAGTACATATCTCATGCAGAGGTTCAATGGTCAATAACATTTATTAAAGAGAACTCCTAATTTTCAGCAGTAAGGCAGAATTAAATGCAACGATTTTGCAAATTAATCATACCTTGTCCCCGAGATTGCTACATATTATATATATTAATATATATAGTCTAGCTACAACACATTATTTATAAACAGCTAAAATGTAAAAACAAAAGTATGAAACTATGACCTTCATCTATATATATATCAAAATGATTGTTAGGCCATTTCCTACAATATTCATACCACTGCGGTAGCTCAGTTGGTAGAGTGCTCGCTCCGTAAGTGGGAGGTCGTGGGTTCGATCCCTGGCCCCGTCTGACCCAAGACTTGAAAGTGGGTAGTGACTGTTCTTTCGCCAAGCACTCGGCATTACGATATGAAAGTCACGGTTCTTTCGGATGGGAACTTAAAATAAACGAGGTCCTGTGTCACCGTAGGCTTGGCACGCTTAAAAAACCTGTTGTATAATGCCATCAGCGCAACGCACAGGCAAAATTTCTGCACCTTCGTCTATAGCTGGCGACGTCTCGATATAAGTGAAATATTCTTGACTGGGACGTTAAACACAATTAATCAACTCAACTCCTACATTATTCAAATATACATGCCTATACAAAAAGTTAATAGTTTTCGAGATAATTAACCATTTCAGTATCCTTTCCTATCTGTAACCTTGACCTTTGAACACATTACCTTAATCTATATATCAAAATGATCGTTAAATCAACTCCTACAATATTGTAATATACATGTTTATACAAAAAGTTTATAGTTTTTGAGATAATTAACCATTTCAGTATCCTTTCGTATCTGTGACCTTGACCTTTGAATCCATGACCTTAATCTATATATCAAAATCATTTTTAAATCAAAACCTACAATATTCTAATATACATGTCTATACAAAAAGTTTATAGTTTTCGATATAATTAACCATTTCGGTATTGTTTCGCATCTGTGACCTTGACCTTTGAATGCATGACATTAATCTATATATCAAAATGATCATTAAATCAAAACCTACAATATTCTAACATATATGTCTATACAAAAAGTTTATAGTTTTTGAGATAATTAACCATTTCAGTATCCTTTCGTATCTGTGACCTTGACCTTTGAATCCATGACCTTAATCTATATATCAAAATCATTTTTAAATCAAAACCTACAATATTCTAATATACATGTCTGTACAAAAAGCTTATAGTTTTTGAGATAATTTACCATTTCAGTATCCTTTCGCATCTGTGACTTGACCTTTGAACCCATGACATTAATCTATATATCAAAATGATCGTTAAATCAAAACCTACAATATTCTAATATACATGTCTATACAAAAAGTTTATAGTTTTCGATATAATTAACCATTTCGGTATTGTTTCGCATCTGTGACCTTGACCTTTGAATGCATGACATTAATCTATATATCAAAATGATCATTAAATCAAAACCTACAATATTCTAACATATATGTCTATACAAAAAGTTTATAGTTTTTGAGATAATTAACTATTTCGGTATTCTTTTGCATCTGTGACCATGACCTTTGAACCCATGACCTTTATTAATATATCAAAATGACCATTGTGCCATTACCTACAATATTCTATTATGTATGCCTATACAAAAAGTTAATAGTTTTGCAGATAATCAACTATAACGATAATAGTTGTGCATCCTTGACCTTGACTTTTGAACTCATGACCTTGATCTATGTATCAAAATGATTGTCATGTCAATACCTAATATTAACTGAAAATCCCATGCCATTATAACCTGAAATGTTTAAAAAATAGCATTTTTTATCAAAGGTCAAAAACAGGGACATGACCTTGACCTTTGACCTTGATATCTTTTGGAAGAAAATAGCAAGACAAGATCAACAGTGAAAACTCCATGCAATTATCTTCAGCCGTTATTGAGTTATAACAATAAATGTCTCATTTTCAAAATTACATAATTTTACGCAAAAAACGCGTAACCTATTTTTCGTTCAATTTTCATGAAAACAAAATTTTAATGTTCCCAGGTATGCTGAATCCAAATATCCAATCAAAATTTGCCTGCACCTTTTGGTTTCAGAGAAGAAGATTTTTTTGTCTTTTTGCTATTTTTAGTAACGGCCGCCATCTTGTTGGGCGTGGCCAAACCCCGAACACAATTTTGAAAGGCTGTTACCCAGGCATGATAATCACCAAGTTTCATCAAATTTGGCCCAGTAGTTTTAGAGGAGAAGATTAAAATGTAAAGTTTACACACGACGCACGACGGACGGTGATAGATTGCAATAGCTCATCTGAGCCTTTGGCTCAGGTGAGCTAAAAATAACAGGTGAAGAATGTAACGGTCTTGGTAGCTCAGTGGTAGAGCACTCGCCTATAGTTCACATGGAATTTCCCACAATTTGTCACCATTTCGAAATACGAACCAAAGTCTCATCAACAGGATCTCACATGATCTTGAGAGATTTTAAAATAAATCACTTTGGATGAATTCAGGATTTTCCCCAAGTAAAGTAGATTAAGGTTTCAAAAGATTCGACCTAGAACATAATATGCATTAGGCCTGTGTTAAAATTATAGAATAAAAATTTCTGCCACAGTGGTCTGTTGCACTATCTAAGCGGCCACACCATCAGTCATTTAAGCAGGGATTCTTTCATGGTATGCATATAGAATGAAAACATAGACATAAGTCACTAGCATGCAGCTTTTAAGTTCTCCGTTGGAATCTTTACTTGTTTATTCTGCGGAATCAAGTTACTAGCGCATAAATTCGAAGAAAAAATATACTAGGAGATTTAATGCCTTTTGGAAAGATGAATTCATGAATCCTAGTCACTTCGGCACCGGGTCATTTCGGCACCAGGTCATTTCGGCACTTGGCAAGTCATTTCGGCACCGGGTAATTTCGGCACCAGTCCCGAGTCATTTCGGCACCTTGCTAATACACTTACTATTAACAGCTGATTAATCGTCAGTACTGTAAATTATTGGCTATGTATAACTTTGTCATAATTCTGAGGACATAATTATAATAATCACACTATTGACGTTTTCCCTCTACACAACCCAGTACACATATCCGATTTTTATCCACTTTTTACAATGTAACACCCAGAATTTACATTTAAAATAATTCTGTTGAAGTTTAAAAAATGCAAAAATTCAGTATTTTAATGGTATCGAATGACATAATATTGGCAGAAATTCATAATTCATTTTCAGTCATTTTCTTTTGAAACGAAGTTTAATATTTTTTCTATGAAAATTTAAAGATATATAGAAATCTGATAATTAATTGGTCTTGGTATATGATTGTATTATTGTATTTTGTGAATAAAATATTGTTTAAATTAAAACAAACAATTTTCCACAATTTCTGCAGAGATTGGCGTTTTCAATGAAATACTTTTGACTTGTTATATTGTATTTTGATTTAGGTAAATATATTCTTGACTAGCTACGAAAGTAAAATATTTTGCAAAGCTGCATATTCTTGATAGACTACTCAATTAAAATATTCAAAAACTTGAAAAGTAGCATATTAAACACATGTAAAAACATATTTCAGCAACACCAATCAATCCACGCGGCCCAGATTTCAACACATTTTCCACTCTAATCTACCAGTCCACACCATTTCTTTATTATTACATAGATCTAAAGAATTTGTAAAAGTAAATAATCACGGTACCGCTGATGCACCGTTAATTATTATTATTATTTTTTTTTTATTTTATTAATTTTTAATTATAGCTACTAAAACACATTCTGTAGTGATTTTATTGAAATAAAAATTTAAAAAAATGGAGGTGCCGAAGTGACCGATCGTAGATGCCGAAGTGACTTATTGTAGGTGCCGAAACGACCTGGTGCCGAATTGACTCGGTGCCGAAATGACTTTTTCTACAGGTGCCGAAATGACTTGCACCCGAATTCATGACCATGACTCATGAGCCAACTTGAATTTCACATGAAGGTTTTTACTGCTCTGTTTCAGTGTTTTATTTTCGACAAAATGATTGATCAATAATGGATACGCATCTATAAACATATAAAATTCTAAAGAAGTTCGATATAATGCATGTTACCTCCAAATATTCGTGGACTCTGGTCAGTCAACACGAACTCTGTTCTTCTTCCTGCTTTTTCTTCACAAACTCCAACCGGAAGTACACACCCGGCTTGACAGTAATGTGCTAATAATTTCAATCACACAGTGCGCTCACAAAATTATCTAATTAATTTGATTTTATTTAAACTAAGAATTTTCAAAAACATACAAAGTCTGTAAGATTAAGTTTTTGTAATTACGTAGCCACGTATTATTTTTATTTAATAGTTCATTAATTTTCAAAGGTCAAAGGTTAATCCCTTCACTTCCTGGTTCATGTACACAACTTTGCCATGTGCATAGTTTCATCTCTCAAACATGCAGCTGTATTTGACTACGATTGCTTACGTGCTCGTAACTATTGCTCTTACAAGATCAGAAGATAAAGGGGACGGAGATGTAGAATATGACAAAGATAACCCAGTGATTGATCCATCTTTATGTGAAGGTGAGCTGGAAATTTTATGGATGTTATTTTTGCTCCAGGGAATTTTTTGGTTGTTGTGATTTTTATTTTTTTATCAATATGCCATATCTGCTTATAAATGTATGTGCTTTTTAAAAATGAAACGTGTAGAATTTTTAGGTATTGGATATGCAAGCTGTCATTTAATAATATATGATCTGTAATGCATTTATTTTGAATTAGTGCTAAGACTAAGTGGCAGTCATTGATTGGTTGATTTCTCAAACCTTTGACATTCACCATGAAATATAAAATGTACATAAAACTGGAATTAATTGAATGCATGTCTGGCATTCATATCAGAGTATGTATAAGGTTGATGATAAAAATAAATCAATAATAGCTAGAACCATTAAAAACCATACAATGTTTCAAGCTTGAACATTTTTAATTTTCATTATTTATAGGGAAGTATTGTTTTGGGATTTCCAGGTTGATAAGGAATTAATTTGGAGGATTGCATGAATATATGTATATGTGATTCATATTAAAATCAACAGGACATTTAAATTCAATTTTCTAATGTCATGAGAAGAGAAAAATATGGGCATTTGAATTTTTGATTTATCAAAGAGAGAGAGAGAGAGAGAGAGGGGCTATTGGTATTTGCAAAATACAGTTCAATTACAAATTATTTTTAGATAATCCATTTGTACAGTCATTAGCACTGTAATCTTTCAATCATCACTACTCTGACTTGAGTTTATATTTCCAGCATCATTTTATGTATTTACCTATGTTTCCATTCAAGGAAGCAAAAGTCAACATTTGCTACTAATCTCTAGGTTTCCATAATTTTAAAATGATTAGTAGCCATATTTCCAAAATTTGTGAAAATATAGTCCTTTTTAAAGTATTTTTCCCCAAATTTGCTAAAATATGTTACTTTTTGAAAGAATTCCTCAGAAATTAGTAGCCAATGGCAATTTGGCTACCAGGAATGGAAACATAGAAGCTGTATCTGTATGTTGCAGTTACCAAATTTGGTGCATGCACAACCCAAGAGTGGGTGGGGAAAACTAATTCAAAATGTTTTTACCCAGGACTTGCTTGAATCCCTCGATGCTGTCTATGCACACTAAGAAATTTTTTCAAAAAGTAACTTATTTAAGCAAATTTGTAAAAAAAAAAAAAAACTTTAAAAAGGACTATAATTTCACACATTTTTGAAATTTGCTACTCACACATTTTTGAAATTTGCTACTTAATTAATTGTTTTTAATTTGTGGAAACCTAGATTTACCGGTACATAGTATTTACATTAACACATGGACTGTTATTTCTGATTTGTTTAGTTGAACCACACTAACACAGAAGAATATTTATTTTCCCACACTTACCATAAGGACGTTTATTTTTTACATTATTTTTCTTTTTAGTATGCAAATATTTAGTTGTTGAACTACAAACTAGATTAGATGAAACTGGAAAAAATAAAGAAGTGTTGCATTTAGGACATGGTCTGGATAAAAAGAAAAAAATTAAATACAACAAAGGGTAATTTATTTATTTATTTATTTATTTATTTATTTATTTATTTATGCAGTGAAAAAATCCAAAATAATCATTAATCTTGGCATTTAACAAATTATCTTATCTGATATATTAGGTGCTTTCAGCAATAACCAATAACTTATTTGTCATTTGTCAAATATATGCAGGTAAATCACAACAGAGTTATTGTGTATTGCTAAAATAAAATTTTCCGATAGATGAAATACACAAATATAGTGGCAACACAATAAGAGATGGATGTTTAGTGCTCCCAAATGATTTAGTACTCTACTGCTATCTATTTGAATCTATTTGCTATCTAGTTGACTAAAAATTGCTGTCATTTGTGATTCATAGATTATTAGATTTACTAACTAGATCATTGTCTTTGTGAAACATCAAACCACTGTGGTAGCTCAGTTGGTAGAGTGCTTGCTCCATAAGTGGGAGGTTGTGGGTTCGAAACCCCGACTGGGTCTGACACAAGACTTGAAAGAGAGTAGTGACTATTCTTTAGCCAAGAACTTGGCATTATGAAACTTAAGGACCACAACACTGGCTGTTCCATATGCTGACTGTATTAAATGAATTTATTTTGATCACAGTCATCTATTAAATATATACATGTCTACAATAATTTACAGTAATTTTAATATTAAGAAGCTTGGTATTGTGATTGGCCAGACTCAATTGGTAGAGCATCCCACTAGTTTTGGCAAGGTTCCTAGTTCCAGTCCCAGTCTTTAGCCACTGCATTTAATTTTCCCCTTTCCTGTTATATTTTGGGGCTTGTTCAACCCTGGGAAGTGACCGACCAACAGGTTGGTCCCAGGATGGAACCTGGTGGTTTCGATTCAAAGTAGTTGAATTGAAAAAAGGAAGGGAGAATTGTGGCTGGCCAGACTCGACACAAGGCCAATTAGCTCAATCGATTAAGCTCTCCACAAATATTGGGAAGGTCCATGGTTTTAGTTCCGGTTTAGCTGCTGCAAGTTTCCCTTTCCTGTCACAATAGTATTATATCAGTATATGGGAAACAGTTACTTTGATGATTTACATTTTATTTATAGAGAATTGCGTCTTATCGAAGCAATGCAAGATCCACATATATGTCAAAGGATTATAGAATATAATGTACATAAAGAGAGAAAAGGCAGTCTGAGGTTTGCTAAAGGAAGGAGTGAAACCATGCAGACTCTTCATAATCTAGTGTAAGTTGTTATTATAAACTGTATCAATGGCCTGCAGTTTGTTGTACATTGTCATGGTTACCATCTGCTGTTTGTTGTACATTGTCATGGTTACCATCTGCTGTATGTTGTACATTGTCATAGTTACCACCTGCTGTATGTTGTATATTGTCATGGTTACCACCTGCTGTCTGTTGTACATTGTCATAGTAACCACCTGCTGTATGTTGCATACTGTCATGGTTACCACCTGCTGTTTATTGTACATTGTCATGGTTATCATCTGCTGTTTGTTGTACATTGTCATGGTTACCACCTGCTGCGTTTTGTACATTGTCATGGTTACCATCTGCTGTATGTTATACATTGCCATGGTTACTATCTGCTGTATGTTGTACATTGTCATGGTTATCATCTGCTGTATGTTGTACATTGTCATGGTTACCATCTGCTGTATGTTGTACATTGCCATGGTTACTATCTGCTGTATGTTGTACATTGTCATGGTTATCATCTGCTGTATGTTGTACATTGTCATGGTTATCATCTGCTGTATGTTGAACATTGTCATGGTTATCATCTGCTGTATGTTGTACATTGTCATGGTTACCATCTGCTGTATGTTGTACATTGCCATGGTTACTATCTGCTGTATGTTATACATTGTCATGGTTATCATCTGCTGTTTGTTGTACATTGTCATGGTTACCACCTGCTGTGTTTTGTACATTGTCATGGTTACCACCTGCTGTGTTTTGTACATTGTCATGGTTACCATCTGCTGTATGTTAAACATTGCCATGGTTACTATCTGCTGTATGTTGTACATTATAATGGTTACCCTTTTTACATTGTACTTTCTACCACCATCAGCCATATGTTGTACATTGCCACCTGCTGTATGTAGCACATTGTCATAGTTACAACCTGCTGAATGTTGAACTTTGTCATGGTTACCATCTGCTGTTTGTTGTACATTGTTATGGTTATCATCTGCTGTATGTTGTACATTGCCATGGTTATCATTTGCTGTATTTTATACATTGTCATGGTTACCACTGGTTGTATGTTGTACATTGTCATAGCTACCACCTGCTGTGTTTTGTATATTGTCATGGTTACCACCAGTTGTATGTTGTTATGGTTTCCACCTGCTTGTATGTTATCAATCGTCATGGTTACCACCTGCTGTGTTTTGTATATTGTCATAGTTACCACCTTCTGTATGTTGTACTTGTTATTGTTTCAGCCTGCTGTATATTGTTTCTCATTGGGTATGTTGTATATCATCTTTAAATTAAGAATTTTAAAATTTTTCCCAGTGCAATATATTGTTTAGGGATTGCCTATCTGCCATTTAAGTAGAGGTGTTAGAATGGTGGATTTTGAAATTCTTGATAAAATTAATGAAGGAATAACTGATAATATATTGTGTATTGGTGATTAAAAGAAAAAAAAAAAACAATTTGCATACTGAATAAAAACAAAAAAATCCTAAAACTGCTATATGTTTTGTATCTTTCAAAGAATTCACACTCTGGTATTGTTCTCGTGTGTATATATGCATGTTTGTATAAAACTGTTTTTGTAGCAAGAAAGGGGTAAAGGTAGATATTGGGATACCACCAAAGATGTGGGACTATCCATCTGCTGAAATTGTGGCAATGCAACGAAAGGTAAAACTCTAAGGAAGAGAAAGTAAATGGTCATTCATACATGTACATGTGTTATCACAAGAAATCATTTATTAAGAACAAAAGCATATACCGTTACAAATGTAAAATACTTTTTAGTCTTTAGCTCACCTGTACAGAGGATCATATCTTATAATAAAGTTTTTGGATTGAAAAGTTTTAAAAGTTCAGATCGAAATAAAACTAATCTACGGTACAGACCTATCAAAAGTTAAACACTGAGCTAACAAATTAGTGCCAATTCAGCAGCTTGTCTTGACTCCTCCCTCATTAGTTATATCTTGGTAGTTTTTCGTCATCTGATACATATATCTGTGTAATGTTTCTGTTAACCATATTTCAGCCACTAGGTGGTCAAGCTTCAACTCAATTTTTTCAAGTCTGTACTGTATATCTGTTATAGGATTATTGAGAATTGTTTTGACGGACCATAATCACATTTAACCAATTGTGCAAAATGCTGATAGATAATGGAACATTGTGATAACCTAGATATACATGTACATGGATGGATCATTGAGTTTTATTGATTTTTGTGTGATTATATTTAACTTAATTGTCCACCTTTTGAAATACTAAATTGCCACTCTCCTTTACCCTGGATATGCCACAGCTCATTTGAGGTTGTATCATATACCACATAATGTACCCTATCATTTGTACATGACCATTGTTTTCACTGGCTATGTTTGCATTCCTGGTAGCCAAAACCACCATTGGCAGCAATGGCTACTAATTTTTGAGAAATTCTTTCAAAAAGTACTGATTTCTGAGAAATTTTTTTAAAAAGTCCTGTAACCTAATTTAGCAAATTTGTGAAAAGATATTGTTTAAAAAGGCTATATTTTCACAAATTTTGGAATTTTGGCTACTAATAACATTAAAATTTTGGAAATCTCTGGATCCTATTACTGGCTAAGGTAAAAATTCTATTTGAAAATTCTAAACATCACTGTTAAGAGGAACATCGATTCCCAGATCCAGTGGCAGTAATAGTTATGTACAAATAAATTTCACTAGTGTACCACAAGATCAATACCCCTTAATGTTTGTGTGGACTGATTTGGAAAACATTTAGGGTAATCGTAAATTACGTAATAAAGTTTATGTCATTTCTACTGGAACACATCAAATGATGCAATTCTATATCCAAAGATAATAATATTAGTGTTTTAGAAAACATTCATTGTACATCATAAATTCCTGTCAATAATATTGACATAATTCCTGCTGCAAAACCTCAACAGGTACAATTCCATTTTCAAACAAAATAATCATTCTGCACAAACTTTAGGCGATATCCCGTGGTACACTGGCAAAATTCGTTCTCTGAGGTTTGTCACTATAAATGGGCATATCTCATCACAAGATGGCTGTTATCATTTGGTGTTATGTGTTGTGTTCAGTGGTCACTGATAGTGTGTTGTTTTACTTCATTATGTTACAGAGATAAAGGTGTAAAAGTAACTTTAGATTATCCATATGAAATGTGGGACAATCCTCCTGCTGAAGTCACCATGATGCAACAAAAGGTAACATATGGTTAAGGGTTGCAGGGGTCTCTCACATCCCTTTGTGAATGGTGCCAGGGCCATTGCAGTTGTGAAATTAGGCATCACAATGACCAAAAATTGCAAAACAGAAAACTATTACCTAATATAATGGGTTTAAAGCTGAAATTCCAAAATTGTGAAAATTGGCAAAGTGATTGTGAAAAAACCATAAGATTTTGAATTGTGACTGGGGAAGAATATCGGATCGGCCCCAAAAATGACCCAGCAAGACCCCTGGGTTAAATTTTTCATAATTCAAAAACTATGTTATACAACGTTTATTTAAGTATGTACCTTTCTGATGTTCTAGTCTTGTTGAAATCTCTTTTGAAAATAATTCCAAAAATATGTATATTTACATGATCCTAGCAAACAAGTAGCCCACTACCATATGATTTTTTTGTCATAAAGCATTTGTTTTATAGATAGTCATACCTTCCCAAAATTAGGTAAAAAAAAGTTCTCAGAAGATTACATCCTTAAATCTTCTATTTCAGAAACTATTTTGAATAGCAATTGATCCTTGCTGTATTCCCCATAGTTTTTGTTCTAATCAAAAGCTGGCATATTCCCTCTTCTATTCTTTTTTGCAGATGTATCGAGGACAACCTTTTGTTATTCATGCACTATGAATGTTAATGATGTTTTCAGGTCAGAAGAGTAAAGAATTTTTTGCTACCCTTTACGTTGATTTTTTCACTACTTATTTGATGCAAATCCAATGAGATACATATAGCGGGACCGCATCGTGTGTGCAGGACAGTAAATTACCACACACTGTTCACATTTCTATGTTGATTACGTCACTGATAACACCATTTACGTCACAATGTCTTCGGTTTTCCGGGAAGCATATTTCTTAAAAATTCATGCATAAACAGTAAAAATTTATTTAGATCTTATAATTTAAGATTAAAATTATAAGATCTAGATACATCTTTTGATTGGTGTTATCAGTGATGTAATCAACAATGAAATGTGAACATTCTGTAGCAATTCACTGCCCCGCAGACACGAAGCGGTCCTGATACTGTTTCCCGCCATATGTATCTCATTACTTGTACATTGTATTAACATGTAGTTGCTATAGACAGGTGGACTTTATAGCAGGTTATACTGTATTAACATGTAGTAACTCATATCAACATGCGCTATCTTCTGCAAAAAATTGTCGGACATATTCAACATTGAAAAATAAACCCCGGGTCAATTTTCAACCCAGGTCAAAATTCTTCATTACACCGCCATGTGTGAATTCAAAATTGAGAACAAAAGTTTTAAATATACTGGGTAATATTGTTTTATCAGTAGATGCACATAAATCAATTAGGGGTAACATTTTAAAAGCAATGTGTTGTTATATTTGGCTTCAAAAGCTACACCAGTTTTGTGTGAATAGTCAGCTATGATGCTGCTACAACTTTCTAAAGAACGGACATGGTCATTATTTTGCTATGACTCGGCTGCATTAATACCAGTAACTACAAGTTAATGCACGTGATGGGATTTTCATCAAATAAAATCGTAAATGAAAGAATCATAGTAAATCGTAAGTCAAAACCATGTAGTGTCAAACCAGTGAAATAAAGGATGACCTACCAGTAGAGATATTAATGGGGGTCGCCAATGTACCATGTGATACCCTCTAACGTTTGTGTGGAATGATTATTTCCAATGGATATGGAAATGCATAAGATGTAGTTTTTTTCATAAAATCAAAGTTATTCCAGGAATTTTTTAATGTTAACATTGTCAAAAACTTTCCGTACAACGTTAAGAGTTATTGATCATGTGGTACAGCGGTTAACCCCATTATGGTTATTTTCAATTCAGTACTTTGAATTTTTGATGATGTTTTCAGGGACAAAGGAGTACAAGTATATTTTGATTACCCATATGAAATGTGGGATGACCCACCGGTAGAGGTGCAAAAAATGCAGAGACAGGTAAAACTACTGGTTATTGTCATGGGTATTGTGTGTCAGAGTAATCTTTACCTAAACTGATGTCAAATTTTCTTGCTTTGATGTTATATGTAAATATTCTAGTACAGTTGTACGGAAAAACCTGCTTTAAAACACCTGTGTATACTACTATGAAAGTCTGTGTGTTTGCGACAGTGAAGTATGCTTAATTTCCATAGAAAATCCAGTAAAATTGAATAATGGTTGATATTGTTCACTCACTTGTACCTAGTCGTAACTCAAAATCTGTATGCCCATCCATGATGTACAAAGGAAAATGTTTGTGCTAAGGGGACTTTACATTGAGATGGTGATGTTTACACTGTAAGCCATATCCTTGATGACATTTTGCATCATATGCCAAACAAGATCCGTTATTTGCCTGGTTTTTCTACATGTTAACTCCCCATAGCACCAAAGTTTTTCTCTGTGCACAAATATGCTATGGTAATCACAGATGTACATACAGATTTCCTGTTATGACTAGGTACAAGTAAGTAAGTTTATTTGATTTTCTATGGAAATAAAGCATATTTCACTGTCACACACACACTGACTATCATAGTAGTAATGACCAAACATGAAACACCAAAAAATATCTCTGAAGCTATGAGCACATTCTAAAAGAATTGGCAAATATGAAATGTTAAATGTTCACTTACAATATATCAACCTGTTGATTAAGAATACCTGTTTAAAGAGCATGTTCATAAGACACCTGCTAAGTGAACATGTCTTGTTCATTAAGAACACACACTGAGCGAACATGTCTTAATTGTTCATTAAGAACACCGGTCAAATAAACATATCTAACTTGTTCATAAAGAAAATCTGTCAGGTAAACATGTCATACTTGTTCATCAAGAACACCTGCTGAGTGAAGTTGTCTAACTCCTTGGTTAAGAACACCTGCTCAGAGAACATGTCTTACTTGTTCATTATCAACACCTGCCCAGTGAACTTATCTAACTTGTTCATCAAGAACACCTGTTTGCTCAGTGAATATACACATGTCTTTTGCATTAAGAACTGTATACCTGCTCTCTCACTGAACAAGTCGATCCTTGATTTAAGCTTAGTTGCACCAGCACATGACATATTTTTATGAGATATTTTAATGGTTAACCACATGGTGCACCAGCATATGACATATTTTTATGAGATATTTTAATGGTTAACCACATGGTGCACCAGAACATGACATATTTTTATGAGATATTTTAATGGTTAACCACATGGTGCACCAGCATATGACATATTTTTATGAGATATTTTAATGGTTAACCACATGGTGCACCAGAACATGACATATTTTTATGAGATATTTTAATGGTTAACCACATGGTGCACCAGCATATGACATATTTTTATGAGATATTTTAATGGTTAACCACATGGTGCACCAGAACATGACATATTTTTATGAGATATTTTAATGGTTAACCACATGGTGCACCAGCATATGACATATTTTTATGAGATATTTTAATGGTTAACCACATGGTGCACCAGCATATGACATATTTTTATGAGATATTTTAATGGTTAACCACATGGTGCATCAGCATATGACATATTTTTATGAGATATTTTAATGGTTAACCACATGGTGCACCAGCATATGACATATTTTTATGAGATAATCTAATGGTTAACCACATGGTGCATCAGCATATGACATATTTTTATGAGATATTTTAATGGTTAACCACATGGTGCATCAGCATATAACATATTTTTAAGAGATATTTTAATGGTGCACCAGCACATGACATATTTTTATGAGATATTTTAATGGTTAGCCACATGGTGCACCAGCATATGACATATTTTTATGAGATAATTTAATGGTTAACCACATGGTGCATCAGCATATGACATATTTTTATGAGATATTTTAATGGTTAACCACATGGTGCATCAGCATATAACATATTTTTAAGAGATATTTTAATGGTTAACCACATGGTGCACCAGAACATGACATATTTTTATGAGATATTTTAATGGTTAACTACATGGTGCACCAGCACATGACATATTTTTATGAGATATTTTAATGGTTAACCTCATGGTGCACCAGACATATTTTTATGAGATATTTTAATGGTTAACCACATGGTGCACCAGCACATGACATATTTTTATGAGATATTTTAATGGTTAACCTCATGGTGCACCAGCACATGACATAGTTTTATGAGATATTTTAATGGTTAACCACATGGTGCACCAACACATGACATATTTTTATGGGATATTTTAATGGTTAACCACATGGTGCACCAGCACATGACAACCACATGGTGCACCAGCATATGACATATTTTTATGAGATATTTTAATGGTTAACCACATGGTGCACCAGCACATGACAACCACATGGTGCACCAGCATATGACATATTTTTATGAGATATTTTAATGGTTAACCACATGGTGCATCAGCATATGACATATTTTTATGAGATATTTTAATGGTTAACCACATGGTGCACCAGCACATGACATATTTTTATGAGAAATTTAATGGTTTACCACATGGTGCACCAACACATGACATATTTTTATGAGATATTTTAATGGTTAACCTTATGATGCACCAGCACATGACATATTTTTATGAGATATTTTAATGGTTAACCACATGGTGCACCAACACATGACATATTTTTATGAGATATTTTAATGGTTAATCACATGTTGCACCAGCACATGACATATTTTTATGAGATATTTTAATGGTTAACCACATGGTGCACCAGCACATGACATATTTTTATGAGATATTTTAATGGTTAATCACATGTAAACTAGCTATAAAATTGACTCCAAATACTACTGAACATTTTCAATTAAGAAACGACATTCTGCTCATAGTATTTCAAGAGGTAATGCAAGATAGTGTGACGCGTGCCAAATTTGATGAAGGGCTTTGAATTTGACTTGCACCACACTAGCACCAGGTTTGTCTTTCAACAGGAATTGCAATACAATTACTTCTGCATGTTTCATCAAGAGAGATACAGTCATATTGTAAATATAGGTAGATGGGTTTTAAGGCAGGTTTTGTTGTTATTTATGTATATCATGATATCTATTAAATATTCTTGTCTGTTGAGTAAGGATGAAAACAGCCATTACCAAGTATTATTGCGAGGGTCATTTGATTTATTTAAGTTGGTTTCCATGGTGATATCCATCTAAATATACTGTAAACCAACTTTAATTCGTTTGTGATAAACTTTCGAATGTTTTGCAAGGACAAATTCATTGCAAAAATTAATCGTCGCGATTTTGTTTCCGAAAATGGTTTTATTTATGCCAAATATTCAGCTAAAGTCCATATCGCCAAAGTTAATAGTCGAAAAATGGTTTTGGTAAGAGAACTGCGAAAGTTAGTCCCGTGAATAAAAGTTGGTTTAAAGTACATCGCATGAGTAACAAAACTTATTGAATGACCCTATTGAATGACCCTCGTATCAGCATCAATGTCTAACTTAATTTAGTTTATAGATTAAGAACCAGGCCTTGGTTTCACCATCATTTCTTAACTAAGATTTTCCTTAACTTAAATTTAGCAAATTTTGGCAAGCACTATTTAGAACCATTAATGAATATTTTGGTCAAAACTAAATGCAGATGTCACAAGCTTGTTATATTCTTTAGAACAACAACTTAAATTTCTTAATATCTTAACAATTTACAAAATTATGAAGGTTTTTCTTGAAATTGTGAAACCGGGGCCAGAGAACTGAGTCACCTGAAATGAAAACTGTTTACCAGGTATATGATGTTGTCTTATTTCTCAGAATCAAACTGTAGTTATTACAGTAAAACATGAATATAAAAAACACACTTACACTGAATACATGGTTAGTACGAAGTCAAATATTGGGCCCGATCGCTCCTCTATATAAGTCTATTTATAACATAATGAATTTGCTTTATAATGAAATTAAAAATAGTGTCTTGTGTCCTGGGCTTCATTATAAACAAGTTTTACTGTATTATAATTTAATGGTTACTGTTTTATGATGCAAGTGTATGCATTTGATTCCTCAATAAACAGATATATGGCGTTTTGTTATGAATTTGTTCACAAAAGATCATCAATCAATTTCTTGAAAGTTTTAAGGAAAATGATATTTGGAGGAAATACAGTGGACTCTCGTTAAATCGAAATTGAAGGAATAGGATGAAAAAAATCGATTTATCCAAATTTCGAATTAACCGTTTTGATCTCTGATAGACACTTTAGAACGATGATAACGGGGGATAACTAATAGTAAAGCCTCCATTGATGTCATGTGTATGCTGTTACATATTATGGTGTATCGCTTACGATTAAAAATCATTTTGAATTTTTCTATATTAATGTAGAGCTTAACAAACTAAAGTTTGACCACGTTCTGTAAGCAATAAATAAGTAAGTCGGAAAATGCACTGTAACTTACAAGATTCCATTGAGATTTTCCGTTAAACACCGATTATGGTGAGGCCAAAAAGTCTTGAGAAAACTTCACCGTAACTTACAAGGTTCCATTGAAGTTTCCCCAGCGCTAGCGATTCTCAATTGAAGAAATGTTTTATCAAGATTTTTTAACAAATTACACATTTTCCCCTACGACCGATCTAGCTATACTATATTAGATTCTAGGTGTTTTTAAAATAATTATGTAGGATGGATCATTTTAAGGGTATATGCAACTAAATTGTTAATTTCTCAGATTTTATTAAATAAAAAATAGATAAGGAAATATGAATTTAACCTATAATAATATGAATAACCTCCAAGACCACTGCGGTAGCTCAGTTAGTAGAGTGCTTGCTCCGTGGTTTGTGGGTTTCGAACCCAGATGAGGTCTGACCCAAGACTTGAAAGTGGGTAGTGACTGTTCTTTCGCCAAGTACTTGTCATTATGAAATCAATGTCGTGGTTCTTTCGGATGGGAACTTAAAATAATTGAGGCCCCGTGTCATGGTAGATGTGGTGAGATAAAGAACCCTACATCAATTGGCTCCTAAATTTTAAAAATTGGCAGATTAGAAATTTTACTTTGTCACTTTTAGTTTCTACATAAACTGGCTCGTAAATTTATAAAATTGGCTGATTATTCTAATCTGTCACTTTTAGTCTTTCTGGTTCTTTAATACATGAATTGCCTCCTAAATTTAAATATTGGCTAATTTTTTGAGAGCCAGAGCTAACTCTTATGATTTTAAGTCTATGCAAATGATGTTTTTCAGAGTTTTGTTGTAAACATGGTATATTATACATGCTTAGCATAATCTTTATAAAATCAGGTCTTTCTTTATTCTTTATGTACATGTCAGGCTGACCAATTCGACGGATTTATCTGTTTTTTGACGGATTTGTACCATAAAAATGGATAAACGGATGGATAAAATGAAAATGTCAAACTAGACAGGTTTTTCCTATTTACATATTTTTTTTTAATGAAAAGTACTAAAAATTCGGACTTTTTATGGATATAGTACAAAAAACAAACACAGTGAAAATGTACCTAATTGGCAACCTTGCGCACTAAAAATGTACCGATCTGGACAAATAAATAAATTTGATTGGTCAGCCTGATATGTATTTTGTTTAAATGAATAATGTGTCTGCTGTTTTGTAATCTGTATTTTCTTGCATTTGTAAACAACATTTCAACAGATTTATTTTCTCTATTTTAATGGTACATGTATCAATATTTTGATATAATATTTTATATAAATTTATATTTATATCTACCTTTATTTTTAAGGTGGTTGTCACTGCTGACAAAGGGAGACAACTGTATACAATGTATAGCTTTCAATTTTTTGTTTTCACAATAGCATAACATATCATATTTATTCCTTTATTGTCATTGTCATCAATTTAAAAAAAAAAAACTGCAGTAGCTCAGTTGGTAGAGTGCTCGCTCTGTAAGTGGGAGGTCGTGGGTTCGATCCCCGACCGGGTCTGACCCAAGACTTGAAAGTGGGTAGTGACTGTTCTTTTGCCAAGCACTCAGCATTACGAAATGAAAGTCGTGGTTCTTTCGGATGGGAACTTAATATAAATGAGGTCCCGTGTCACGCTAAAGAACCCTGCTGTATAATGCCATCAGCGCAACGCACAGGCAAAAGTTCTGTACCTTCGCCTATAGCTGGTGACTTCTCGATATAAGTGAAATATTCTTGACTAGGACGTTAAACACCATTACTCAACTCAACTCAATTAAAAAATAGCTACCAGTACTTTATTGATTTTGTACATCTGGAAGACATCTGCATATTATTTTTCAATATTTACAATTAGAATTGACCTTCTTTAGATGAACCTATTTATTTTACCGGCTTTCAATTGCTCTTGAATACAGTGTGGGGTCATAACCTCTGATTACGTAACGTTTAACTATCTGATTACGTCACAGAATGTCATATTATTACTTCATGCATTGTTTGATTGGTCAACATCCAAGTCTAGTCCCGATGTAAATATCCTTATTTCGAGCAAAGCTGTTCCATCAATCCTGTATGTTTATTGGAATTTTGAATGAAATAAATTATTGTAGCGATAATTTTACATTTCAGACATGCTATCAACATTTTTTATGATTGTAAATGTAAGAAATAACATTCTATTTGAATGTATTCATTCGGTATTATGAATGAGAGTTAGGAATAGCATACTTATACTGCGAAGCAGTTCATTCAATATGCTATTCCTGACTCTCATTCATAATACCGAATGAATACATTCAAATAGAATGTTATTTCTTAAATAAATGCAAAAGATAGTTTCACTGTAGACTGTCTGCCATGAGATGCGCTTTCTTTATGACACTTAGGCAGTTGTGCTGATTTATCATAAACCAAATAATGGGGTGTGCCTCTGTACCATGTGGTAACCTCAAACATTTGTGTGGAACACTTATTTCCAATGGATATGAAATAGCAACATTTTCCTGTAGAAACAATGTTATTCGGGAAATTTGCAACATTAACATTTTCCAAAATGTTCCTTACAAACAGTAAGAGGTATTGATCATGTGATACAGTGGCAAACCCCATTAGGTAAACATCTATTGGCATTGTTATTGAATTACAAGAGTCTAGAAAATATTTTGTCACAATACATTCTATACCAATCCAAAGTTGGGATTTTATAATCATCATTACCGTAAACCTACTGTAAAACACTTTATTTTCACGGCATGATATTTTCGCGATATTTGTATCAAAGTCATTTTGTGGAATGAAATTTTTGCGATATCTCGTTGTGAGCCCGATCCCATCATGAGCCCCTCATGTAAAAGTCCCTTCATATTTATTCGATCAAATTTATTTTCGTGCATATTATTTTCACGATTATTTTTGAACTTGCGAATTACACGAAAATAACATGCACACAAAAATTTCATGTTTAACAGTATTTAATTTTTCGTGTATTTATTTTTTGAGGTATATGAACTTTAAGACATTTCTGCATAGTTAAATTTTTCCCATTTTTTATTTATGCACTCTAACGCAATAAGAGTAATTTAATTTTCGCCCATTTTTAATTTTTGCGCAAAACAAACAACCGTGGAATAAGTGAAAAATTAGTACACTGCAAAAATAAATATGTTTACAGTATCTTGATCATTATGTGTTTATCTTCCCTGTTGTTGTAATACATGCAAGTTTATCATTTCAATTTCTAAAGGTTAGTGGTTTTCTTTGGGCACTCTGTTTTCCTCCACCATCTAATAACTCAGACCACCTTGATAAACGTGAAAAAAAATCTTGACAGGAGCATAAAGCTTCAGCCAAGCTTGTCTTAAAGACCACTTTTATATAGAGGCCACTTGCTCAGTTTAAAGGCCAGTTAAATTTTGTACTAATTGCTCTTCATTTGTGTTATTTGAACCTGTATATAAGGATCACCTGGCTATAAAATCCAGTTTTACTGGTTCCATTAGGTGACCTTTGTAGACAGAGTTGACTATACAATACTCCACAACTCACCTTTTGTCATCATGATTTTTGGTTGATCTGGCTATTTGGTAGAGGATGTTGTTAATCTGTTGTTTACATGTACAGTCACACCTACCTTAAAGGCCACCTTCATATAAGGGTCACTTGCTTTTAAAGGCCAGTAAAATATTATCCCAAGTGCTCTTTATTCTCGCATTTGAACTTGTTAATAAGGGCCACCTGCTATTAAATGCCACTTTTACTGTTTCCCTTGAGCGACCTTATAGACAGGCTTGACTGTACTTTATTCTATTTTTATAGTGTTAT
Source organism: Anadara kagoshimensis (assembly GCA_021292105.1). NCBI lineage: Eukaryota > Metazoa > Mollusca > Bivalvia > Arcoida > Arcidae > Anadara > Anadara kagoshimensis. The sequence goes on from CM037861.1 coordinate 26,026,826, forward strand.
AAAATGGTGGAAGAGTATGAAGACGATGTAGAAGAATGGTACTATAATCACCAAGATAAGAACATACTGGATTATCTATGTAGAGAAAGAGTGTTAAAGAATAAAAACCAAAGTAAGTCAGTCCAACCTGCCTTAAAGATCACCTATATATAAGGGCCATCTGCTTATAAAGGCTAGTAGAGTTGTATCCCAATTGTCCTTTATTCATATTATTTGAACCTGTATATAAAGGCCACCTGCCCATAAAGGCCACCTGCTCATAAAGTCCACTTTTGCAGGTTCCATTTGGTAGCCTTTATAGATGGGTTTGACCGTAACAGTACAGGTATTATAATGCTACCCTGGGATAGAATTACCAGGGGATAGTGGGATACATTGCAATGTCTATTTGTTGGTTCATTTGACCTGTTGGCTTCTTGGTTTTACCTGCCAGTTGGTTTTGCATGTCACAGTTTATTAGCATGACATAAATGGATGCCAAGTTTTCAATAACTGAAATAACTTGAGCCTTTGAGGGTCATTGTGCATGGGTCATACATAAAATAAATGAATTTTAAATTTTAATGAAGCCTTAATCACCTGACATTGTTTTGTGCTGTGGTCAGAAATTATTATATAAATTATATATTTATCAGAATGTTTAGATGAAGAATTTGTACCAAAAGATGAAGATGATGAGGGTGATGATCAACAAAAACCAGATAAACAAGAGAAAAAAGGTACTTACACACACACACACACACACACACACACACACACACACACAAGGAAAATAGATGAAAGAAAACGAAAATGAGAAAACACACAAACATTAACAAAAATGGTGGCAAACAAAAGAAAAGGATAACAATGAGAAAAAAACACACTTATCAAAAACTAATAAAGTAAAGAAAATATCACCCACCCAAGTCCACCCACCCACCCTGATAAAAAGAAAAAAAAAATTACAATGAGAAATCACATACACACATATAGAGGAAATAGTCTTTACTTTCCATTCATTTATTAGTCACATATTGTACTCTATATTACATAGTACCAGTACTTACAAATACTGGCTGGGAAGATTGCTAAGCTACAATATTATAGGGTTATAAGCTCGAACTGGAACAAAGTTAGCGTGCAAATATCGATGTTTAATTTCTATGCAAAGCATATATTGCTATATAATATTACATGTAACTGCATAGAATTTTGTGATGTACATTTAGACCACTATATTATGTCTGACAAAATAACTGTTTTACATTATTGATAATTGACATATTGCTGGCCATGCCTTTTATGTTCCGACACTGGCCGCTATCACAGTACCAAAGCAACGCCACATACTAGTGTTAGTGACGTCATTAAATAGCACAATTCAGGCTTAGTTTTCATTCTTTTTTGTGTGTAATTCAAGCATGCAAGGCCTTTGTCAGAACATTATGGGCATGACCTGCAATATGTCAATTGTAAAGAGTAAAAACTAAGTTAAAATTTGAAAAGAGGTGGTCTTTCATGTAACTGCATGACATTGTGTTCTTATAATTTCAGAAAACAAAAATGTGAAAGGTGAAACAGGAAAATCTGCCAAAGGAAAATCCAAAGAAGAGTTGTAGATTTTGTGATGGGTATCTTGAAGATTCCCTGTGCTGTACTGAATGTCTCTATTTAAATGACCTAATGTGTACTGAATGTCTCTATTTAAATGGCCTAATGTGTACTGAATGTCTATTTTAAATGACTGAATATTTTGAGGACATAAATATTTTATATTTTTGTACATTGTATTTTCACTGTAGGTTGTTCATGATCTGATGACAAAGTATACAGCGAGTCTATTTTCATATAAGGGTTAATGTAACGTATAAAGCGTGATTCCCTATAAGGCTTAATTATACACATACAGTGATATGCTATTTACACCTATATGCGTTATTTAAACCTGTCTGTGTTTATAAACACTTTGCCATCAGATCATGGACGACTTATAGTTGAGAGTTTTATACATGAAGTACCGGTATATAGATGTATGTGTATGATCCTCTAAAAATATGCCTTAAGTGTTCATACTTTTAATGTTTAAAATTATATCAGAGGGCTATGTTTAGCTATTATGAATAATCATAAATGTGATTAAAATATATTACAGTTATGAGATAATCCTGGCGTGAAATTTGAATGAAAACCTTGTTTTCCTGTGAGCTGCCTCGATATGATTGATAGATTTGGGACTAGGACATGAAGCACCATTACTCAACTCTAAGACACGGTTCATTCAGATGGGAACTTAAAATAAACAAAGTCCTGTGTCACGTTAAGTATGGCTCAATAAAGAACCCTGTTGTATAATGCCGTCAGCGCAACACACAGGCAAAATTTCTACACCTTCTCTTATAACAGAAAACGTATCGATATAAGTGAAATATTCTTGATTGGGACGTTTAATACAATTACTTTCAACTCAACTTATTAAATATGGTACATTGGTGAAAATCAACTCCCATTACTACTGAGCATCTTTATGTGGTAAACCCAAAAACTGCTAAATCATCTTGGATAGTTATTGTTGGTATCAGAATATTTTTGTTATACAATACGCTGTATTTTTGAGTATCTGATATTTTTCCATGAAACAAAACTATTAATCTTCCAGCAATTTAATGTAACATTTATCGTTTGAATTACACTTGGTGTATAATAATTTATAGATGTTGATTATCAAAATATATAATATGCTGTTGATTGCCTGTTGATTGCCTGTTGATTGTAGGGATAAACTAGTATAGTGTTATACTGATAATTTCACTTTTGTATAAGATATTGAATTGAAATACATATTTGCAACTCTATTAATGCTCATTGTAAAGGTTAATTTTGTCCAGTTTAAGAAGTGTCAGTTCACAGAGTTTTATCAACAAGTCAATTTTGGCTATAAGAGCCTGTGTAATACACAGATGCTGGTGTTAGAGATGTTTTATAATAGTACATGTACTGGTATATGCAATTTATTTGTCCTTAAAGCTTCAGGTTTTGAAATCTAAATGTTTACATTACGTTGTTAATTATTTGAAGGACAGTGGTACAAAAGCCAAAATGTTAAGATTACCATTAAATATAGAAATCCTGTTTTATACAACACAATTCATTTATGCTTTACATGTATGTGTGCATTTTGTAAGTCTGACTGTTTTGTTGATTTTGTGAAAATATATCATAAGATTGAATATCCATGTATAAAGTGTTGGTCATTGAATGTTATCCTGTATTGTTTTTACATTTCATCTGTGGTTTAAGAAGCTGATTCAGTTTATGTACAGTAAAACATGGTTATAATACCTCTCATTTAATGGGTTTCACCAATGTACTACGTCTATATATATATATATATATATAATATATATATTATATATATATATATATATATATACCATGTTAAACATATTAATTAAAAATATTTGACTGTTATGGCACACATTTAATAGATTTTTGTCATCTTGATTAGTTGTTGAAACCCGTATTCAGAATATGCTAGATTTTCTGCTAAAATTATGACCTGCAATATAATTTCCAAATGTCATTGGAAAAGTCAGGCAGTTTTTTTCCAAGACCAGGAAATTTAAAAGAAAAAATTGAAAAATTAAAGAAATGTTGAGGGACTTTATACTTCTTTCAAGAGGTTACTCTATATTTCTGTCTCTTGAGTGGTTTGCATTTGAAATTTTATTCATGTTTTTTCTTATCCAGCCTTCTCTCACACTACTGAACAGAACAGTACATACATGTATTAAGGACTAGAGCCATAGTTTTTGTTTCCCTTTCATGTGATATTACATGTACTTGTACTTCAATATATGTCACTTTATACTTTGCCATCTTTACATCACATCACCTCACCTACACATTACACATAAGTCCTCAATGCACCTTCTCCACGATGCTCTGTCTTTTGTAGCTGCCCTTGCTGACCCTCAGATCCTCCATCCCAGTTGTGTTTTTTCATTCTCTGTTGTTCTACGCCATGTTGGTTTTAGACTACCTACTCCCCTCTTTTGCAGCTGCCCTTGCCGACCCCCAGATCCTCCATAGCCCTTCCATCACAGTTGTGTTCATTCTTTTTCTGCTGTTCTGTGCCATGTTGTTTTTGGACTACCTACGTTCCTCTTTTGTAGCTGCCCTTGCTGACATCTAGCTCTTCCATCACAGTTGTGTTCATTCTTTTTCTGCTGTTCTGCGCCATGTTGTTTTTGGACTACCTACGTTCCTCTTTTGTAGTTGCCCTTGCTGACATCTAGCTCTTCCATCACAGTTGTGCTCATTCTTTTTCTGCTGTTCTGCGCCATGTTGTTTTTGGACTACCTACGTTCCTCTTTTGTAGCTGCCCTTGCTGACATCTAGCTCTTCCATCACAGTTGTGTTCATTCTTTTTTTGTTCTTCTACATCATGTTGTTTTTGGCTGACCTATTTTCCTCTTTCCTTCTGGGTGCCATGTTATTGCGGTGGTTCAAATCATGCTGTTTTCCATTCTAAAACCATGACCAATCTATCTCCAATTTCCTTTTTTTATTACCTCAATCGCTCTTTCTGTTTTTGTTTTGTTGTGTTTTTCATTTGTAATTCTTTCTGGCCATCTTTACTAACAGTTTAATAGCAAGAATGTAATGGGCATATATTGCAGGGCCTAGCATATTTTTTGTTTTAAAATGCTTGAGTAATTTAGAATGTTGGAAAAATTTAATTCTTTCACGGAAATGTCATGGATTTTTCGGAAATGTCATGGATTTTTAATGAAGCCAAATGTGGGAACCATGTTAAAAGTCCATAACATATGTAATATTCTCTGAGAATACACATCTTCAGAATGTATTTTTATGTATGTGTTTGTTAATTGTGTGTATGACTGTATCATGTATACCATATACACTGTCCTCCATAAATTATCATACATGTTTAAAACTGGTTCTATAGTAACAGACTCAAAATCTTCACAAAGTTAAATTGTTAAAAACATCAGTATGTTAAAACTGTTTTTTTTAGCTAAAATAGTTTTAATCTTGAAAAATATAATTTCCCAAAATTTCAGAAAATTACAAGAATATTGATTTTCGAGAAAAAACGACTTTATTATACTATATACTGTATAAGAAAAAACATTAAGTAGGAAGAAATATTAACGGTTTTCGTGGTAACACTTGGACTGCAAAGATATCTTCTCTTTTGAAAATTATTTATTTCCCTTGGTTCACTATCCCTACAGTCGGAACCATGAAAATTTCTTACCGTGAAATAGTTAAGAAGACCGCGAAAGTTTCCTACTGTCAATATTTCTACTTATACAGTACATAAAGTAATGATATTACTTTCAAATAAGGAAAAACTTCAATATTTCAACTGTATAAACAAAATTTGATATGATGATAACAATGTAAACCTATGGCTAATTTCTAAAGTAAAGTTATTTATGGATGACAGTGTCTATATCAGTGATTTATATATTTGATTTCTTTGTAATGTAGATTTAAAATCTACTAGTGTGTAGGCAAACAACACTGACCTGTCCGCTTGACCTTTGATTTAAATATTTATTATGGATGAGTAAATTTAAGTAATAGGGATCATGTATGTATATTTCGTCTATATGATGTGAACACTAATCATGGGCAATGTGTATACATATTAACTGCGAATTCCAAAATCTTCTATGTATTGGGTGAACTCGTCTATATGAATATTCCTTATGAAAGGTCAAGCGAACAGGTCAAAGTTGTTTGCCTATACAAATGTAATTTGTATACAATATTTATTATATATTTGTAAGATCTGTTATAATGTTTTGATATTGTATACATGTCAATTGTTGTTTTCTATCAAAATCGTTAAAATAAATCCACTTTTACATTTGTATATATGTGTTACTTATGTATATATTAATTACTTGGTGATTTATATACATGTATATAATCAATTTTTTTTTCATGAAGATCAATAAAGGGAACCTTTAAAATGTCCTCTATGACAAGGGGAGATCTTAGTGAAGAAGTTTGTCAGATTGTTTTCTATATGTCAGTGGTTTTCTCTGGACACTCTGGTTTCCCCCATAACCATTGCAGTAGCTCAGTTGGTAGAGGGCTTGGTCCATAAGCGGGAGGTCATGTGTTCGAACCCCAGCTGGGTCTGATCCAAAACTTGATAAGTGGGTAGTGATTGTTCATTCGCCAAGCTCTCTGCATTAGTAATTGAAAGTCACAGTTCTTTCAGATGGGAACTTAAAATAAACAAGGGCCCTGTCATGGAAGGCAGGCCACTAAAAAGAAACCTGCTGTATAATGCCATCAGCGCAATGCACAAGCAAAATTTTTGCACCTTTGCCTATAGCTGGCAACGTCTCAAAATAAGTGAAATATTATTGACTGGGACGTGAAGCAACATTACTCAACTCTGGTTTACCCTGTACATCGAGTCTTGTCAAACACTTTTTACTACACATCCATCAAATACTTTCACTCATATTTGGAGAATGACATATTTTGTACAAGAAGCTAATCCTTAAACATTCAACATTTAGAAGCTGCAATGTTGTTTTGGACTTTTTACCAATATATTCAGCCAATGCCTTGTCACTGTACATAGGTATAGTGTGATGAGAGTTGATTAATGGAGTCATTAATATTGAAGTGGTCAGTTCATGGATGATGGAGGAAACTGGAGTGCCCAAAGAAAAACATTGACCTTAGACAAGCAATGCAATGTTGTATTGGACTTTGAAACTGATAAGTATAGTGTGTTAACAGTTGAGTAATGGAGTTTTTCATACCAGTCAAGATTCTTCCACTTATATTGAAGTGGTCAGTTCATGGATGGTGGAGAAAATTGGAGTGCCTAGAGAAAACCACTGACTGTCAGCAAGTGACTTAACAATCTTTCTCACACTTGGATCTGCTCAAGTGCAATTCAGACCTAGGCAGTGAGAGGAGTTGTGATGCACAAGCAGGAGCTTAAGATCACTTGGTTACTGCTGCCTTTATAGTGTGTTCAAGAATAACTTGTTATTTTTATTCCATTAGTTATAAATGATCCAGCTGGTAATATTTCTATCATTGTCATGCATAATGCATACATCTATAGATTTTTTATCTGATAACCTTTATATCTTTGCTAAAATATTAGTTGGACAAGAGCAGTCAGAAGAAGAACAATGCTCCTTTACATATCTTGTTTCATCAAAAGACTTGGATAAGATTGATGTAGGTTGGTTGGTTGGTTGAATGTTGCTTAATGTCGCATCAGCAATTTTTCAGCTATTCGCAACGAGAACTATTTAATTAATCTCTATGGATTAATCTATGAACAATTTTGTGTATGCATGTGAAGTGCGAGTGTGTTGTATGGTCTGCCTTGTACTAGCGCGCACTCAGGGCGACTTTACCGTGCTAGCTCACAGAGTCAGTACGCCGCAGACAAGCGTACCACTCCCCCAGTCTATTATACTGATACCAGGTGAATCAGTAAAGGCCAACGGCAAGGAAAATTCACTTTCCCACATGTAGTCCGAGCGGGACTCGAACTCACAGCGGTGAGAGACCCTGGATTTGATGACTAACGTCTTATCCATTAGGCCACCGCGCCCTCTATGGTTGATGTAAACCCTGCTGTACTTTCTAGATACTGGATAAAAATGAAACACTTCAACTATTTTACAATCAAATAATTTATTTAGCAAATATGGGAGTATTTCAATAACAATCACCACTTGGCACTTAATGGTTCAATAGTGTATTACAATATTGATGATAACAAAGCCACCACTTTACATAAAACAGTAAAACATGAATATAACGAACAGAAACACGCTTACACCAAATAACGAACAGGCTTACACCCAATAACGAATACACTTACACTGAATACATGGACAATTGAACGATCTATTTTATCAATTAATAGTTCCCTTGACCTTTACTAGATTAAATCTGTAGTAAACTTGGTTTCATTCAGGGGTGGGTATTGCTTTTGTATTAATCTACAATCTGATATAGAATAGATTTGAGTTCGAATTTAAAGCTAAAAATGTAAATAACCTGCTACTAAATTATGAATGTACCCAGTTTAGAAATGGCTAAAGTTCAAAGTCATTTTGGCAATTGAGTTGTATGTAATAACAATTATAGTGACACCTTGTTATAGCAAACAAGTTAGTGTTGTGTGATTCAATAAGACAAGACAAGTAAGTGTTGGGTGATTCCATAAGACAATACAAGTTAGTGTTGTGTAATTCCACAAGACAAGACAAATTAGTGTTGTGTGATTCCATAACACAAACTAAACACATAATACTGTCATTAATATTGACGTCAACTAAAATATATTTAAACTGAACACTACAAGACAAGACCAATTACTTTTGTGTGATTCTATAAGACAAGTTACTGTTGTGTGATTTATAGATAGTCCAAAATTGTGATACAAATTTAATATCAATAATGATTTTTGTACCATCAACCTACAACATTACATAACAGAATATGTTGACACAAGATAAACATTTGAACATCAATATGGCTGATGAAACTGAAAATGTGGTTATTTTCATGAGTGTAAATTTTTAATTTTTTGAAATTGTAATGTTTGCATTTCACGAGGGGGTTATTTTCGCGAATTTGTCCACTCTTGCAGTATGAAGCATATGAAAATAATAAAAATTTCCATCATGCGAATATAATCACATTTACAGTATTATCTAATGTCACATCCACTTCATATAAACTAAATACTCTGGCAAAAGTATTTGAATTTGAAATCAGCCTGACAAGCCTACACCTAAAGCCTAGAACAAGAACTGCCAGATGAAAAAGGTAGCTTTCCTGTACAAATATAATGCAGAAATCTATTCAAGGACAGATGGACAGACAGATTGAAGAAAAATCTATAGTCCCCTTCCCTTTTTTTACAGAGAGTGGACTAAAAAAGGTGCAACCTTTGGTATAATGCCACATTGATAAGTAAGATAGCCACTGGACACATTAATGACTGAAGGCCCAAATTAGGAAAAAAAATAAAGTCCAGGTGGAGTGGTACACATATAATGATGAGAAAACCATTATTACTCTTCATAAATTAGCACAGAATAACTGAAGACACCACAAAATACAATCAGAGGGTGGAAAATGTCACAAGATAGCTTGTCTGTATGTATACATCATTTTATAGAGCTTGAACTAAAACTTAACATTGGACACTCGTGACTGATGCAGACCTCATGGTATGACAATAGATCATTTTGCACTTTGTCCGGACAAGCTAAAATTTTGGGTTTTTCTTAATTTAAAGTTAACCATGAAAAAAAATGTATTTCTGTTAACTTTTGTAATTACAAAATATATTCCTTTAAAGTTTTTAAATTTATAAGCACTGTTTATTTTGACAGTGAAAATTTTGGCAGCTGTTATAATTTGCAAATGAAAGTACATGTAAGTGCCAGATGAGAAGCAATGTATGATTTAAAGAAAAAAACAATTTTACAAATTGTAAAACATCCCAAATTCGAAAAATATACTGTTTATATATATAAGCATGTAAAATTCATAATATACCAAAACAATTGTTCCCAACATTAAAAGCTTTCAAAAAATGTTGAATACATTAAGGTCTGTATATGCATTAAAACCCCATTAAGCTGAATTTAAGCAATGATGACATCACATGATGCTGTCGTTAACATGGATGACATCATATGATACTGTTGTTAACATGGATGACATCATGATACTGTCGTTAACATGGATGACATCATATGATACTGTCGTTAACACAAATGTCAAAGATAACAATTTTAAGCAATGAAGACACCAGACAATGCTGTTGGTAACATAGATGAAATAATATGATACTATTACTGTTAGTAAAACAGTTGTCAAAGGTAGGATTACGATTTCTGTCTTAATGCATACAGAAAGAAACCATTTGATACTGAACACAATGATGATTGTCATAAATCAAAACATAAACAAGCAAGTGAACTTACAGTAACACAAATGAATAGCAATCTCTGCTGGTGGTGGATCCTGGAAGGTTTTCCCTTTCCCAATATTATTTTAGCAAGAGGCCTAAGAGGGCCTGTATAGCACAATTAATATGATTTAATTTGCCACAGTTTTTCTAGAAGAGAAATCAAGGACATTCCTCAACAGTTTTGTTACAGGATTTATGTCTTCTCAATAAAGATGTCAACTTCTTTTCAGTTTAAACTGAATTGATTTGAAAACTTTATGGAATTTTTTCAAAGACACAGTTAAGTTATGACATGTATGGTTTTATTTTATAAGGCCATTTCTATAAAATTCTATGTTTGACATCATTGTGCGCGTCCCTTTTATTAATTTTTTGAAAAAACAAATTTCACCAAATGCAAAAATCTGTATTCGATCGTAAAATCTGGTCATTTTTCATGTCTGTTTCATTTTACGACTTTGAGATATCGGGTACACTCCGGTTTGTTTGGAAGTCTGAAGTAGGTATTGACATGAAAAGATCAAATGATGTACTTCATAAAATTCAGAAGGAAATCCCAATTTATCACACTTGTGCAATGATTTCAAATTAACATTTAAAACACAATGTTTTTTATTCATTTAATGAAAAGGTAATGTGCATATAAACAGAAAATATGATTTTGTTTTTTCATTAAAATTTGTTTGTTTGCCTCATACCCTCCTACCTTTAAAAAAAATTAAGTGACGTCAAACATAGAATTTTATTGGAATGGCCTAACATAAAATTTGTTCATTATGTACACACGTACATGTAACATATTCTAATAACAAAAGTGTTTCTTATTAACAACATTGCTTAATCACAGTTGATTCCTACGTTAATAAAACCGCAAATAAACATGGAAGTATGTGTATCGTCTTGCATAATCCTAAAAGCAATAAAAAAAACAACTAAAAAAGAATCTAACCAAAAAAGTAATCAAATGACCATTATAATAATTAAAATGTATAAGAAATTGAAAAATAATTTAATATATGAATTATATAAAACTTGTAACATATTTACAGATAAATTAAAAAGAAATAATTTAAATAACAAAATCAATCACAACAATCTCTTAATATATATAACTTATGATAATTACCGGTACATGTATATACAAAATAAATTAACAAATTTAAAAATCAACATCTACAAATGCACACATCTTAACAGTGGGATTCCATAGTGTAACATGTGATGTCACTATTAAAGCTTAAATGAAACTTATGTGTTCATAAGCTCAAATGTCCATTTAAACAGAAAATGTTTAATTATTAACTTGTTTTAGTTTTTAGATATCTAATAAAATTGTAATGGAACTCTGTTGAATATCACATGGTATCAGTCACAATAACAGTGCCTATGTGAATACCCTCCCACAAGGATGTTGGTTCTCTTTTTGAGTGTTTATATTCAATACTGTAAACTGCTTTATATTAGCGCAAACATACTTTAGCGATTTTCCTCAATATTAGTTATTGGTACATCTTTATTTTAGCGCACCAACTATTTGTTTGTACTCGTAGTCCCTTATAGGTAATTTTAGCGCATTTTTATTTTAACAGAAAGATATAACTGCCAAAAGTGCTAAAATAAAACTGACGCTAAAATTTCACAGTTTACAGTACTCAATATTCAATATTCAACAGAGATATAGGATTTTCACAAATGTTAACAGAGTATCAAGTGGTACACAGCTGAATCCCATTGCTAACATGTGCCTTAACAATATAAGCCTATATATATATATATATATATACTCTTTGGAAGCATACAAACTGTTATCTATGAGTTTTCCTGATTCTTCATTGACACCACATTCACATCTCAATATAAGTGAAATATTCTTGACTGGAATGTTTAACTTCTTTTCTCAACTCACTTAACTCGACACCAAATAAAAACCGTTGTTAGAGTTTCATGTGCTTCATTGGATTAAGTAATAATTATTAAATCAAAATTGTGACTGCCATTACAGTATACATGTATATTTGAGGATAATCAGTTGGGCTGTTCAAAATAGCCAAACTAACATTTTAAAGCTGAAAACCAATTCTTACATGTAAATACAAAATGTACTGGAACATGGGTATCATTTCCTACTGTGAGAAAAACTGTATTTGGTAAAACTTAATTTGGTAAATTTAGACAGAAAATCTGATCTATTTGAATAAAGTTTCACTGTTTGGTGAAGAAACGAAACTTGCTACTGTGAAAATTTTACATGTTAACAAGAGGCCCATGGGCCTTAACACTCACCTGTGACCAGGTATCAAAATGATAATTAGACCAATATTCTAATATACATCCCTATACAAAAAGTTTATAGTTTTTGAGATAAATAATCATTTCAGTACTTGTTTGTATCTGTGATCTTGACATTTGAACCCATGCCCTTCATTCATATATCAAAATGACCATTGTGCCAGTACCAACAATATTCTAATATACATGCCTATATAAAAAGTTAATAGTTTTCAAGATAATTAACCATTTAGGTATTCATTCGCATCTGTGAAGTTGACCGTTGAACCCATGACCTTCATTCATATATCAAAATGATCATTAGGATAATACCTAAACATTCTAATATACATGCCTATACAAAAAGTTTATATCATTTCAGAATTTGTTTACATCTGTGACCTTGACCTTTGAACCCATAGCCTTCATTCATATATCAAAATGGTTGTTAGGCTAATACCTACAATATTCTAATATATAGAGGATCTTGGACGAGTGGGGGTTTAATATGAAATTTATTAAACAAGTTTAATAATTAAATATGCCACGAGCCTTTCTATCTAGGTCAGACAAATCACCTCCAAATTAACTGCGCAAGTAACAATATAGTTCTATTTAGTTATAGTAAAAGTAAATTAATCACCTAGAAAAAAAAGACATAATCAGTATGTAAGTTTTTAAATCATAATATTTTTCCGAATGCATCAAAATTATTTTTCAAAGAATCGGAAAGTCTTCAAAAGTCTAAAAATAAACAACAGACTGACACAGTTTTCATATGACGTCATTAGGCACGACCACTACGTAAATCAGAAGCGTGATAACTGATTACGTCACAATCAAGTGATATGACATGGGTACCTATGTAATACGAAAAATATTACACCGTTTTATTCCATCAATAAACAGGAGGGTTATGTGATATACATGCATATACAAAAAGTTTATAGTTTTCAAGATAATTAACCATTCAGGTATTCATTCGCATCTGTAACCTTGACCTTTGAACCCATGACCTTCATTCATATATCAAAATGATCGTTAGGATAATACCTAAAATATTCTAATATACATACCTATACAAAAAGTCTATAGTTTTTGAGATAAATAATCATTTCAGTACTTGTTTACAACTGTGACCTTGACCTTTGAACTCATGACCTTTATTCATATATCAAAATGACCATTGGGCCATTACCTACAATATTCTAATATACATGCCTATACAAAAAGTTCATAGTTTTGCAGATAATTAACTATTTTGGTAAACTTGTACATCTGTGACCTTGACCTTTGAACCCACAACCTTAATCGATATATCAAAATGATCATCATGTCAATACCTACAATTAACCAAAAATCCTACATCATTATCACCAGAAATGTTAAAAAAATAGCATTTTTTATCAAAGGTCAAAAACTGGGACATGACCTTGACCTTTGACATCAATCGGAAGAAAATCTCAAGACAAGATCAACAGTGAAAACTCCATACAATTATCTTCAGCCATTATGAAGTTATAACAATAAATGTCTCATTTTAATCAAAGTACTGTAAGTACTAAAATTCGCGAAAGATTAGAAAGACAGGGAGTTCAGTGTCTCCATCAATGTAGTGTCAGGTATATGAAGTTGTCAGGTAACTGAAAGGAGGTTGTTATGTTCACCTTGCATTGCTCCCAACACAACATAGCGGGTTCATGTAGTGTGCAATGTGCAGACTATGAGCATGGGGCTGTTTTAATATTCACACATTGGACCAATATTAAGGATTCATGTAGGAAATAGTTCAATCCGAATAAATGCATGTATGGAACCATCAAGGATGGTCAAAGTTACTTCCATCGTCATGGAGACCCTAATATTAAACAAGAGGTCCATGAGCCTTAATGCTCACATGCAGCTGAGTACATATCTCATGCAGAGGTTCAATGGTCATTGACATTAATTAAAGAGAATGTCCAAATAAATTTTCAGCAGTAAGGGCCAATTATATGTAAGGATTTTTTGCAAATGTATTATAACATAACTAGTCATAAGAGTGCTTCATATAATATATCTGAAATCTAGCTACAATATATTGTTTATAAACAACTAAAAAGGTAAAGAAAAATTTGAACCCATGACCTTAATCTAAATATCGCAATGAATATTAGGTCAATACCTACAATTTAGAAGCCTATACAAAAAGTTTATAGTTTTTGAGATAATTAACCATGTCAGTATTTGTTTGCATCAGTGACCTTGACTTTTAAACTCATGTCCTTCATTCATATATCAAAATGATCGTTAGGCCAATACCTACAATATTTTAACATATATGCCTATACAAAAAGTTTATAGTTTTTAAGACAATTAATCATTTCAGTATTCATTTGCATCTATAACCTTGACCATTAGACCTATGACCTACATTCATATATCAAAATGAACATTGTGTAAATGCCTATAACATTCTGATATACATGCCTATAGAGAAAGTTTATCATTTTTGAGATAATTCACCATTTCAGTATTTGTTTGCATCTATGACCTTGACCTTTGAACCTATGACCTTAATCTAAATATCGCAATGAATATTAGGTCAATACCTACAATTTAGAAGCCTATACAAAAAGTTTATAGTTTTTGAGATAATTAACCATGTCAGTATTTGTTTGCATCAGTGACCTTGACTTTTAAACTCATGTCCTTCATTCATATATCAAAATGATCGTTAGGCCAATACCTACAATATTTTAACATATATGCCTATACAAAAAGTTTATAGTTTTTAAGACAATTAATCATTTCAGTATTCATTTGCATCTATAACCTTGACCATTAGACCTATGACCTACATTCATATATCAAAATGAACATTGTGTAAATGCCTATAACATTCTGATATACATGCCTATAGAGAAAGTTTATCATTTTTGAGATAATTCACCATTTCAGTATTTGTTTGCATCTATGACCTTGACCTTTGAACCCATGACCTTAATCTAAATATCGCAATGAATATTAGGTCAATACCTACAATTTAGAAGCCTATACAAAAAGTTTATAGTTTTTGAGATAATTAACCATGTCAGTATTTGTTTGCATCAGTGACCTTGACTTTTAAACTCATGTCCTTCATTCATATATCAAAATGATCGTTAGGCCAATACCTACAATATTTTAACATATATGCCTATACAAAAAGTTTATAGTTTTTAAGACAATTAATCATTTCAGTATTCATTTGCATCTATAACCTTGACCATTAGACCTATGACCTACATTCATATATCAAAATGAACATTGTGTAAATGCCTATAACATTCTGATATACATGCCTATAGAGAAAGTTTATCATTTTTGAGATAATTCACCATTTCAGTATTTGTTTGCATCTATGACCTTGACCTTTGAACCTATGACCTTCGTTCATATATGGAAATGACCGTAAGGCAAATGCCTACAATATTCTAATATACATGCCTACACAAAGAGTTCAAAGTTTTTGAGATAATTAACCATTTCAGTATTCATTTACATCTATGACCTTGACCTTTGAACTTATGACCTCTATTCATATATCAAAATGACCGTTGTGCAAATGCCTACAGTATTCCAATACACATGATGATGATGCCCATACAAAAAGCTTATAGTTTTCAAATATATTGACAAATACATTAATTTTGCAATTTCCCCCTCAAGTACCTTGCCATTATCTCATTTTGGCCCCTAAAGCTACAATATGTGCAAATCTAAAACTAGGTGCCCATAGTGTTTTACATGAAATATCTAAGTTATATCTCTTGTAGGTTCAGAGTAGATGATTTTTAAAGATTTTCACAAATTTCCCCTTTATGGGGGCCCCAAGGGGACATAATCCTTGCATTTGTGCAAATCTGAAAACCCCTTACTTGACCATTACTGTCAAATATCATCCAATTTGGCTCTGTAGTTTTGGAGGAATTGATAAAAAATGTGAAAAGTTTATACATGACGCACATCGGACGAAGATAGATGGCAATTGCACATCTGAGCCTTAGGCTCAGGTGAGCTAAAAAGTTTATACAAGACGGATGAAGATAGATGACAATTGTTCATCTGAGCCTTTGGCTCAGGTGAGCTAATAAGCTTCTGATATCTTTCATGTCATAATTGAGGATATTTTTTAAATAAATTAATAACTTGAAAAAATTAACTATTATTTTATTATTATTTATATCACCAGAGTTGTGTTTTAAGAATTCGATAATTTTTGGAAGACTTTTTATTCCCGAGACCAGCATAATTTTAGTAAATCTTGTAAACAACAATTTTTTCAATTGAGTGGCCGTTAGGATCCCCGCTGACTGGGTTTGACAGGTGACCCCTCTACAAAGGTTCTGTACATGATAAAAATGTAGTTGACAGATGACCACTCTACAAAGTGATCGCTATCCCAGATTTCACTCTAATCAATTTATAATTTTTTAAGGATGACTTCACGGAATGCTTTGAAAAACGGGAAAAGCAGTATGATAGCACAAAATTCCAAAATTTTTGTCTTAATATGGGGAGACTCCTCACATCAGCAGGGATTGAGCTTAACTTTTCGATGAGCCATACAATGAACTGTCAAGAGTGATGGTTGATCTGAATATATCAGGCATATACATTTGGATTATTCTATCCCTTGCTTTACTTTTCGATATTCAACATCTGCAATTACATTGACGAATGGTTTTGCAGAAAATGTTGATCTATAGGTACTGCCAATGTCAATGACTGTATAATTTTGGCAGATTTTGATTTATTAGCAGGAACTTGTTTTGCATTACTAAAGGCTTGGGCCTGTTTGTGAGATTCAAAAATGTCATGTTTATTTACACTGTCAAGTTTATAACTAGTGCAACCCTCGGTAAATACAGATTTTTTTCCTGTCGAACTCTACACAATCGGCACACTTCATTCCGTCCTGCGTATCATACAACCAAGGCCTGCCATCTTCCCATGGCTTTTTTATATGCTCCGATGCGTTTGGACTTATCATACTCTTGATAGTACTTTCATTTTTCCGCAGGTCCTTGTTTAGCCTTTGGAGTCGATGCTCCTAAAAATTTCCACATGGTATTAGACCTCAGTCGTGAAAAGGCCAGATTTGGGACGGTCAAAAGTAGTGCATAAAACAAACCCAGATGCATTTCCTTAGACCGTGCTCATTTAAATTTGTTAATAGGTAGTACTTTGCAATATTGCCAAGGTGAGAGGTTCTTAGGTTTGCAAAAATTTAAACCTGAATTGATTGACTATAGCACTATATTTCCGGCGTAAGGACTTCCACCGCACCATACACTTCCTATGGCAAGACCACATTTTGGGTGTAAACATTGCCATGTGCTTTTAGCATAATTAGCACATTTCTCAAATTTCTGAAAAAATGAATCAGACAAGACCCTGGATTTCCTTCACAAAGAAAAAGTGGAATATTTAAGGATTCAGGAAAAATGTGTGCCATTGTATGTAGTTCGAGGTTTGTTTACCATCTGATTCTATGAATATGGCCTATTTGGGGGTAATATTTTGCAATTTTTTGTGTGGTTGCCATGGAAACAAAATGTTTTCCCAAATTGTGAAAATTTGCATTTGGGTCATAAATGCAGTAAAGAAATATTGTTTTAATTCTCCTGAATTGAAAAAGTATCAACATTCATGTTGTTTCAGCAAAATTTTTGAAATATGGGTGCATTAAACTAAATGTGTTAAGGCCAAAATTGGCAAATTTTGAGTGTCAAGTTACAACTGAGGTCTGTAACCCATGGCAGAAAGCCGGAAGTATCATTTTATACATAAATATCAGAAAAGGAAACGAAATGGCACCGTATTTGAATTCCGGTCGGAACACCGGTCCATTTACACTTGTTAACTATATGATACCCATTTTTCTATTTTACTATTATTGTCGCCAGTCAGAAATATAAACAGGAAATCGGTAAACGGATCGGAATGTCAAATACACCGAACTGAAAATTCTAATCGCCACCTGGCAGCCCTGGGCGACCTGTGTATGATACATTTATCGCCCAGAGCGAAAAAACTGGGCGCCCGTTAATCTCAATCCCTGATCGGGAGGGTTGGCAGGTATGATAAAGCGGAGAATATAGTTGGGGCGGAAAATATTAATATTGGGGCGAAACGTCCATAACCTGCATTCAAAATTTGAGTTATCTACCTTTATTTCAACTTTGAACCTACATACGAGAGAGAGTTGATTATCTGTAACGGAAGAATATTCGGGTTGAGAAATCTGCATGTAACAGCTAAATTCGAGAATGATCAAGATCATTCGCGAATAAAAATTACATAATATTATGTAAAAAACGCGTAACCTATTTTTCGTCCAATTTTCATGAAAAACACAATTTTAATGTATCTAGGTATCCTGAATCCAAAAATCTAATCAAAATTTGCCTGCACCTTTTGGTTTCAGAGAAGAAGATTTTTTTGTCTTTTGGCTATTTATAGTAATGGCAGCCATAATGTTGGGCGTGGTCAAACCCCGAACACAATTTTGAAAGCCTGTTACCCAGGCATAATAACCACCAAGTTTCATCAAATTTGGCTCAGTAGTTTTGGGGAAGAAGATAAAAATGTAAAGTTTACGCACGACGCACGACACACGACGGACGACGAACGATGATTGATAGCAATAGCTCATCTGAGCCTTTCGGCTCAGGTGAGCTAAAAATGGTGATGTTTACAGTATAACTGATGCCCTAGACAACATTTTGCATTATATTTGCAAAATGAACTTTCCTTCACCAGATTAATGGTATTCAACATTGTGATATACCACTAGTGACTATACAGAATTATTCTATGATAATCAAGGATACAAATAAATGTAGCAATTTTCAGTTACAACTGGGCTCAAAGAAGTGAAAAATATAATCAATTAGATTTTCTGTAAAATTTACAAAAGAAGTTGTCACAAACTCTGTGCCATGACAGTAATTGACATATCAACGGCAATGCCTATCATGTTTCGACACTGGTCGCCATCACAGTACCAAAGCAGCGTCACGGCAACTGATGACGTATTAGTGTCAGTGAGGTAATTAAATGGCACAATTCAGACCAAGGGTGTAATTTAAGCATACCAGGCCTTTGTCAGAACATTGTGGGCATGGCCGGCGATCCGCCAATTCAGAGACGTATATTATCATCCAGTATCTATCACGTTAAAAAGACCTACTGATATTTTAACATTTTTCACAAATTTAGTTTCAATTTGATTTTAAGTAAATATTGCACAAAAAAGTAGTTAATTTGTACATCTTGGCATATATATACATATTTATCTATCTTACCCAGTTTTCTCATAAAAATATTATACTTTGTACAATGTCACTATTTCTAAATGTATATAAATTTTATTTTTACAAAATATTACCAACACTGGGAAAATATCAACATTATCCTATCAAAATGGATGGAACAATACAATGTACTGGCAAATTACATACATCATTAACATGTACATTGTACATGTGTAATTACTGGTACACACATGTACAATACATAACGCTGACACTAGTACTATTGTTCGTAACTTCACTAAAGTTTACTAGGGTAATTAACATTAATCCACAGCAGTACAGACCTGTCAAAAGTTTAACACGAAGCCAAAGCTCGGCTGCTGAATGGATGAAATATGAATACCTAATGGCTGAAAAGCTGCTACTGAAGGTTGATAGCAGGTTCTAAAATATTGCTAACAAGGGGGCAGTAAGAGCTGTCTACTCAGTGCTAATTTGTTATCTTTGTGTTAAACTTTTGACAGTCCTGTGCTATGTACTCCATGTTGCATACCATGGTAATTAACTAATTAATTGATTATTTTTTGTTTTAAATAAAACCTATTAAAATATGTTCAACCAGTAATGATCTTGTATGAATTTTTAAGCTTTTCAAACAGTTCTGTATTTTAAATCAGACACAATATATAGTGTGTCAAGTTTGACCTGGTCATTTGACCTTTAATTTGAATATTAGATTGGGTCAATAGACTATGTAATTTAGGTAAGACACCATGTTTCATTACCATAAACACCCATTATCCAATATTATTATAATCTATCCTCATTTATCAACTTTTTATAGCCCCTAAATACACAATGGGTATGTATTTCAATATTAAAACTAAAGGTCAGATGACCAGGTCTAACTTGAAACACTATCATGAAAATGTAGCTCACCTGTATTATCTGGCCATAAACACAAAACAATCATAAAAAGAAATTACCAAAAAAAATTCCAATATTGCAGGATGTTGCTCATGCTAGAGATATGATACAAGCATTACTGCAATTTTTAGCAGTTGAACAAATAATTGTGTCTTACATGCACCCAGCATTAATGATATTTGATGTTTATGGTTTACTACATACAGATGAATTCTGAGTTACATAAACTCTTAAACAATTATTTCTGTGATTTCGAGTTAAAATATTCAGTTGGAATCTACATCAGTCCCTCGTGGCAGGAATTGCGTCAAAATGGGAACCACCTGGTCATCCATATTGGGTAGTACAAATGTCCGCTATATCCAAAATATGAAAAAAGACTAATATTATAAACTAATTTACCTAGTATCATTATCATTACTTCTCTAAAGTATTTAGTTATGAAATATAATGCTGTTGGTATTTTGAGCAAGAACATTATGGTGGCAAGTAATAAAAGATATTCCACAGTCTATTTCTAAAGATAATGCAGAATGTTAAACTTTGTTTAAGAAAAACACTAAAGTAATAATTAGTTAGATATCTACCTACCAAATTTTTTCCATTTTTATACCCCCACGTTAAAAAGTATAGTGATAGGGGTGTCCGTCTGTCCTTCCGTTACACCTTAGGGTACCTATCTCTTATCCGCAACTCCTCCTAAACCCTTCAATGGATTTTCATGAAACTTTCACACAATCTTTGCAATATAATGTAGATGTGCACCTCCTATTTAAAAAATTGATCCGATGGATTTTTTTATGGGGGGGGGGGGGAAAGCGGGGGGTATTTTTTGTGAGCTTGTGGCTCACAGTTTTTCTAGTTTATACTGTGTAAATGGAACACTATTATAACAGTATTAGGTATCTAAATTATAAACTGCCAGCACACATCTACACACTTGAGGACCTAGACATAATTTACATAATTATGTAAGTGACCTTGACATGCAGCTTCAGTGACCTTGACATACAGCTTGAGTAACCTTGACATACATCTACATATTTGAGTGATCTTGAATGATACACATCAAAATTTTTGAGTGACCTTGATAATATCAAATTTTTAGTAACCTTGACACACATCAAAATTGACCTTGAAACTCAAAACTTTTGAGTAACCTTGATACAAATCAAAATATTTGAGTGACCTTGACATATGACTGCTTGATCCAAAGTCTGTTGTTGTGTGTAATGATGTTGACAACTCCTGTTTGAGCAGATGATGATGGTAAGATTAAATATGTCTTCCAAATATGAAAATATATTTCTTTTTAAGCTTAAGCATTATTTTAGTGTATTTTCTACTTAATGTCTATTAAGAGGTAAAAAACTTAGCCCCAAGTTACCAGTTATATAAAAATATAAATATCCACAATTTAAAATCCATATACTGAATGATGCTTATGTTTTGCTGTAGTTTTATTTTTACTATAAATGCAGTCATGAGTATTCCCACAAAAATACAGCATTTTGAGGCATTCCGTAAACATATCCGGTTCTCATGCACTTCCTTCCCTTAAATAAGACTACAGAAATTTGACATCCCAGAGAACATGGGCATTGTCAAACCACAAAAATTGACACAGCAAGAATAAAGCAATATACAGTACTTATGCTAGGAGATATCAATGGTTTCGGTAGCTATATAGAAAGATGCTTTTAATGTTAATTTCATCTTACAAATCGTTCAGGCTGAAATTGACTATAAACATGCTTAGTCAGAGTCTTATATCGTTCAACAGTTATACCAATAAAACATTTCTGCTTGGTTAAAATAATATTCTCAATTTTACAAATTATCACAATTTTGTTACATAATTAACACCCGCATAAAATTACTCTACAATTAACATAACATTAACATATCATTAACATAAATTAACACATCATTATCATATAATTAACATATTGTCATGGAAGCTGTTAGTAACAAAAACAGGAAGCAATGCATGGGAAGGCAAAGATCTTCAACACAATCTGATGGAAGCAAAGGCAGGATTTCCCTAAACTTCTCCACCAGACTGGGATCTTGGAAAGGTGGGAATTTCCTACACCTCTGAACCAGATTGGGATCGTGGAATGGTTGGAAGAGCAGCACTAAGATAGTCAGGCATTAATATAGGAACAACGAGGTCATCCATGTTTGGCATCACAAGGACCCTCTGTAAGAAGATAAGATAACATATCAGTCATGCTGTATTTAAATATACTAAAACTACAGAGGTAAAAAAATATTCAATGTGTACATACATGTATTCAAGTTTGTGTGATTTGTTGAGGTTAATGATTCATGCTCGGGAAAGTGTTCTTAAATCCAAATGACAAACTTTTTACTATTTTTACTACTTACCGTAAATCAAATGTTTATGTTCCACTATGACAATCCCTAGTGGTAGCAGTAGAGTATAACTGCAGCATTACTCACCTTGACATCTAATCCATTAACCTTATAATGATTGTTGATAATCAATCTTATATTCTGATATAAGCTCTTCTGTAGATCATTCATACAAAATGGCACACTTTTTACTTATTATGTGTCACGGACATGTACATACACTTGTGTATATTTGACTGGCGAATAAAATATATTTACATCTAAATCAATGGTATAACAATGTCTAACAATGGTACATCTCACTCAGTTTGAAGATTTTTTTTAGTTAAGATGGTCAAGTACGGTACACCAATTTTTCATCCTAATTATTTTCAAGACTATTAATAAGTTCAAGTTAGTCTTATTAATAGTTTCAAGACTATTAATAAGACTATTAAGTTCAATAGACAAGCAATCAAGCAATGTTTCAAATATTTCGCAGAACTTTTGATGGTATATCATAGTTAATGCATGCATAACGTCACAGAAGCATGCATACATGTCTCAAGTTAGCTAGAATAATATACAAGGCATAAAACTAAAGCAAGTATGGGACAAAAATATCAAGTAATTACATAAATGTTATACAGGCAAACCTGTCCATAAAGATCAGCCAGGGGAAGTTGTAAAAGTTGTCTTTATCGACAGATGGCCCTTATATACAGGTACAAATAATCTGAATAAAAAGAGATTAGGATAAAGTTTCACTGACCTTTAAAAGCAGGTGGTCCTTATACAGAGGTAGCCTTTAAGGCAGGTTAAACTGTATTTGCAAATATAAATTTAATACAAACCTGAAACTCGACGGATAATTTTTTCTCTATCCATTCTGTAATATGGGTCACTGTGACCTGTCTAGCACCAACTTTAGGTTTAGCAACAAGAGTTAATTTTGGATTATTTCTGAATCCATACCTGTGGAGAAATACCAGAATAAGTTGTATAATATACAGTTAACTGTAAAATAACAAGTTTGAATAATACCTTTTAATTATATGTCTATCCAGAACCCAATAAAGAAATTAACATAACTATTGATGCTGCTGACCATACCAATTTATGAAGTCAAGCTGAGTAATGGAGTTTAATGTCAAAAATATTTCACTTATATCAAAACATCGCCAGTTATAGAAGGTGCAGAAATTTTGCCTGTGCATTGCGCTGATGGCATTATACAGCAGAGTTCTTTATCATGCCACACCTACCATGACACCGGACCTAGTTTATTTTAAGTTCCCATCTGAAAGAACCGTGATTTTGTTTTCATTTTGCAATGCTGGGTGCTTGGCGAAAAAACAGTCACTACCCACCCCACTTTCAGTCTTGGGTCAGACCTGGTCGGGGTTTGTACCCTCAACCTTCCACATACGGAGCGAGTAGTCTACCAACTGAGTACCGCATTGTCAAATATCAATATATGGGACAGTAACGCAAATATCAGGCAGATTAACACCAATAGGACAGTAACACCTTGTCTCCACTTCTTCACCATTACAAGACAACACAAGCAAGTTCAGGTCACTTTTTTAGCTCGGAGGTACTCCTGTTTCATTGACTTTTCTAGAGATGAAAGTGAAATGATCAAGAATGCAACATAAAACACTAATTCAACATACTAGTATTTCAGTGGCATCTTGCTTAAAGTAAGTAAAAATTTTTCATGAACTGTAATTAAGAGTCAGGGGTTTAAATTTCCCAGGTCCTAGGTCTGGGACCTATTGATTTTATGTTGGGATCTTTGACATTTAAACTGTAAAAGTCTGTTGGACCAGTCAATTTTTACCAGGACAATAATTATTTTTCGATATGCATTGCACATGGATCTTTCATAATGATGATATTGGACTTTAAAATCTTTCTGCCAAAAATAAAGACAAAAGGTCCTTGTCCTTCCATTACACAACACAATTTTGAACACCTGAAGAAACTGGCAAAGTTGAGAAATATTACAAATCTGTGTGCAACATGTATCATTAAAACTGATTTAAGAGAATAAATATTAAATGTTAGTAAAGTCACTATTTACCAGAATCTGTCAGACGGAGGGGGTGGAATATTAATGGCTAATGTTCCAGACAGATATCTCAGTTCTACTGCTAGCACCAATGGAGTATTAGATACTTCTTCCATCGCTTTCTTGATGTACTTCATTTCTGTAGCACTTTTGAAATATTTGGACTGTGTTACTTTGTCTAAGAAATTGAGTATTTTCTTGCTTGCTCTGCCTCCTGATGCCCTGTAACACACAAAAAATCATACCTTTAAGTTATATGAAATTCAAAATAGTAAACGCTAAAAACCAAAAAGAATAGTTTCAACTACATTAAAGAGTTAAGTTGAGTAATAGGGTTTAACGTCCCAGTCAAGAATATTTCACTTATATTAAGATGTTGCTAGCTATAGACCAAAGTGCATAAATTTTCAAGTGCTCTGCACTGATGGCAATAAATAGCAGTGTTAAGCCTACCATGACATGGGACCTCGTTTATTTTAAGTTTTCATACAAAAGAACCCCAACTTAATTTCATAATGCTGAGTGCTTGGCAAAAAAATACATGTCACTTTAAAGTATTGGTTCAAACTTTGCCGGGGTTCGAACCCACGACCTCCCATTTACGAAACGAGCACTCTGCCAACTGAGCTACCACAGTGGTTAGCTACATTAAAGACAATACTCAGTCCTAAAAAACAATAGGGCTGGCACAAGTAGAAAAAATTATACCCGGGTACCCGATGTCTTGTACCCGACCCGTAACCGAGTACCCGTGATTCAAACATATGACCACCTGACTACATGTTTTATCAACATTGACGTGTATCTGTTTTATTTATAACCATGGCTGAGCGGTACATATCCTCTCGCACATGCGTGAATTCATCCGGGTCACCTTTGGTTTTACTTACCGTAGTACTGCTGACGATTTGAATTCTAGTAAATTGTTATAAGTTCAACTTATAACTTGTTAGTAAAAAGGTTTAAAAACTAAAATGGTTTATGGTAAAACTTTTTTCATGTATTCAACACATTTAAATGATTTTTAGATTATTTACATCAATATAATTATCACTGTGCAAGAGTGGCAACATTCCAAGTATCTTGGTCAACATATTATCTATGGTAAATGCCAAGAGTATTCCGATAATTTGACAGACATCGTCAATGACTGTTCACAAATTGATACATTGTTGTAAAATATTCTTTTATAAGACTAATACTTAATGAAACAAGTGTCAAAAATGACCTTGTTGCTTCTGAAAGAAATATTGATCACCTCTGATGAAAACAACGACACAAATATTTGTAAATTCTTTTATTTATTACACATTTGATATAATTTATGTCCCCTGTTCGGGTATAGGGTTGAAATGTTCAAGAGAATAATATTGTACATAATTATTGTTTGTTCTGATGCCTACCACTAATTTGTTTTAAATTGTAAAAATGGTTATTCTAAACATGTGGGTACTACTAGTATTTACAGGTTTAAGAAGGTTAATTAACATGTTGAACATTAAAATATGTTCAGATTTCATACCGACTTATACATTAGACATTGTTATATTATAGGGTTATTGAACTGATATTTTGAAATATTGTCCCAAGTTGACTCACCATCTGCACGAGCTTGCGAGTGCAAATTTCGAGTCAACGAGGGACAATATTGCACAATACCAGTTCAATAACCCTTTTATTATACAGCAAAATAAATTTTGTTTACTCCGGTCAAGTATTTCATCTAAAATACCATTTTGTTGTACAAAACATAAATATTACACTAGTTCTTGTAAATAGATACAAGAACTAGTTCAATATGACAACAACACAGCGATGACGTCGACAACAATTGTATGACATCATAAACAACAGCGTCGTGTGACAAAGCATGCAGTATGAAAAAATTGGTTAGGGAAACCTCGGACTGGAACATAGTTAGCGTGCAAATATCAATATTTATTGCACGCTAACACCTCAGGATTTATTGTATACTTTCTATGCCAGGTATATATTGCTATATAATAAAGATTGTTATGTATGGATATTATTACCCTTCTTCAGCACCAGTCGTAAGTGGATCAGATTTGACTGGCATTTAGATAATATATTGTTATATAAATTATTACATGTATATATAGATATTATTACCCTTCTTCAGCACCAGTTGTGGATGGATCTTCTTCTTCATCTGTAGATGATTCAGCACTGTCTTCTTCATCAGAATGAGTTATGGCTGATCTGTAAATATCAAACAAAAAAGTAAGAGGATAATCTTATATCTTAGACTTGTATACAGTGGCAATACAACAAGAAGAGGGTAAAATATTTATGTCATATCACCAGTAACACTTTTGTGTTGCCAAAATTTTGACCAATTGACAGATCGCCGGTCACGCCCGCAATGTTCCCACAAAGGATCGGCATGCTTGATTTACACGCAAAAAAGAATGACATCACTGACACTAGTACATCATTAGTTGCTGTGACACTACTTTGGTATTGTGATGGCAGCCAGTGTCGGAACTTGAAAGGCATAGCTGGCTATACATCAGTTGGGGTTGGGTCTAAATTATGTTGGTTAAGTACAGTTACCTCAAGAGTTTGTGTACAGTTTGGTAACGTCATGTTTGGTTACCTTGTTAATGAGTGATGTTTGGTTTCTATAGTTACCTTGGTAACGAGTTGTGATGTTGTTGTGCTGTTTTTGTGCTGTTTGGTTTCTATAGTTACCTTAGTAATGAGTTGTCACGTTGTTGTGCTGTTTTGTGATGTTTGGTTTCTATTGTTACCTTGGTAATGAGTTGTCATGTTGTTGTGCTGTTTGGTTTCTATAGTTACCTTGGTAATGAGTTGTGATGTTGTTGTGCTGTTTTGTGATGTTTGGTTTCTATAGTTATCTTAGTAATGACTTGTGATGTTGTTGTGCTGTTTTGTGATGTTTGGTTTCTATAGTTATCTTAGTAATGACTTGTGATGTTGTTGTGCTGTTTTGTGATGTTTGGTTTCTATAGTTACCTTAGTAATGAGTTATCATGTTGTTGTGCTGTTTTGTGATGTTTGGTTTCTATAGTTACCTTGGTAATGAGTTGTGATGTTGTTGTGCTATTTTGTGATGTTTGGTTTCTATAGTTATCTTAGTAATGACTTGTGATGTTGTTGTGCTGTTTTGTGATGTTTGGTTTCTATAGTTACCTTAGTAATGAGTTATCATGTTGTTGTGCTGTTTTGTGATGTTTGGTTTCTATAGTTACCTTGGTAATGAGTTGTGATGTTGTTGTGCTATTTTGTGATGTTTGGTTTCTATAGTTACCTTGGTAATGAGTTGTCATGTTGTTGTGCTGTTTTGTGATGTTTGGTTGCTGTTAACCTCATCAAGTTAACTTTAGTTTCTATAGTCATCTCGAATCCACCTTCATAATTAACGTCCAAATCCACCCAGAATCCATCCTCGTCAATGTAAGGTTTATTAGCTCGTCGTATCACAGGCATTTCATTTCCTAGGTCAATATTTGTTATTTTTAATTCTTCTATAAAATAGGGTATCTGTAAATACATAAAAACGTTTCTTTTTTCATGATCAAGTCTCCTGTAATACATACATGTAATAAGGGGTATCTAAAATACATGGTTAAACAAGAAAAGAAGTATGACCCTGCAGCTTAGAATTATGTGGAAGATTGATTGTTAGTAGAAAAGAAGCAGGTTAGCTCTGCCATTCACCAATTTAGCCAATTGCAAAGGCCTAAAACTATAGACATTTGCTAATATTTTTGCTCCAAAAATTTTATCAATTTCAATAATAGACAAACTAAGATCATCATTTTTTTCAAATATATATAATGTACAAGTATGAAAAAGTAAAACAAGTGTTACAGATGTTACAGACTGTTAGTCAAGAACAATCTTTATAGCATTTTGAGGCATTTTGTCACTTTCAGTTTCATAGTTTTTCTGGCTCTTTAACATATAAATTGGCTCATGAATTTAACTAGAACTGTCTTTTGAGAGCCAAATACCCCCCCCTAAACTTTGTTTGTGGGGATATAAACATTGGCTAATTTTTTGGTTCAAATTTTTTGAAAGCCAGAGCTAACCCTAAAGAAGGTAGAAAGTAGAGAATGTGTCTGTTAGACACAAATGATGCCCCCACCTGATCATCTAAATTAAGTTTTTTGTGGGGTTTGTCACAGGGGCATAAAAAATTTTCAGTATACAAATGTTTCAAGTAACATGTATCCAGTTTCATAATGATTGTTTTGTTGGACATAAAATAATAATGTATATTTATTATATATTTTCACATTTAACTACAGTTATTTTATATTTATGATGTCATTATAAGTGTATATATACAATAAAATGTATCTCAAGAATTTGCCTGAGGATATTAATATTGTTGCAAACACTTCTATCTATATCAATAACATCTATGTACATTATTTTATTGTAATAACAAGTTTATACATATACATGTATCTAAAATACTTACATGAATTTTAGCAAGCTTTTTCTGCAGTTTATCCATAATTTTATCTGCCCAGTATTTTTGATGAAGAAAGTCCCAACAACACCTTCCAATCAAAGCATTTAGCCACAAAAGCTGAAATTCACAGTCTATTGTATAGTGATGACCAATAGCATCTACACTGTCTATGTTTTTATTGCCATGAACTGGACTGGCCTGTGTCTGAAATTCTTTTGGCATCAATCTTCCCATATACCTCCCAAATAATTCCATATCCTTTTCATTACCAAGACAGTAGTCTCCCTCATGAGTCGGTGATGAGGATGAAGTAGATGACGTAGAATCTGTTGATCCGTGTCGCTGATGTTTTAAATTCCCGTTACTACTACTTCTTTTATGGTGTTGACGTTTGGCATTTAAAGAACGTTGTATTTCTGCAAGATGATTTGGGAGGGGTTTTCCTCTGGACGCAGCATCAAATCTTTTATACCAATCTTCCTTCTCTCGACAAGTCCTTGCGAATAAATACAACACACCTGTATCACATTTTTGTTCAGTTATGATCTCAAATCCATCATCCGTATCTGGCGTTCTCTCTTTGTCTAAATCTTCTTTTTTCAAACTTGTATTAGCTAGAGCAATACATATGGGGTATTTTTTACTCCAGATTCTTTTCTTAACAAGACCTGGAGGGAGAAGAAAGACTCTACTGTCTTTTAGATCATAATGTCTTTGATGAATAAATTTTGGTGTCTGCATGGAAGGTTCGTCCCACATTGCTCTCTTTGCAATATTTGTCTTTGGTCTGCGTAAACGTAACATAGTGTCTTCAAGATGAATATTTATGGAGTGTGTTTTGTTTATATGATAATTATCTGGATTATAATAAACTATTTCATTCATCCAGCCCTGAAATATAAGAAAACAAAATTATATATACACCATTATTAATATTACAAATGTATAGTGTGTCAAGTTTGAGCTTAAATTTAAATATTCAAACAGACATATCCATTATGTAATTTAGGGGCTATATAATGTTGATATAATAAGGATAGATTATGGTAAATACTGGGTACCAGGTATTTTTGGTAATAAAACATGCTGTCTTACCTAAATCATACAGCCCAATCAAATATTCAAATAAAAGACCGCCAGGTCAAACTTGATGCACAATACAAGTGAATGTTTCTATGTAATCAAAATCAACATAACCACAATTGACTACTAATTTCTTTGAAATTTTTCATAATGGAATCTATATTAGCAAATTAAAAAAAATGTATACTGTACTCTAAAAAGGTCTAGATTTTCACAAATTTTGAAAACTGGCCACTTATGAAGAGCTGCCAAATGACCCGCAACCTGCGGGTTCAACCCTCTTTTGAACATGAATTTCTGCTGACCGACTGACCCGCATTTGAGGATTTGCAATGTTCATTCATTACCACTTAAATCCATCTGTAATCACAGGAAATTAGAGTGATTTACATGTTTGAACTAAGGGTGTGGTGG
Source organism: Anadara kagoshimensis (assembly GCA_021292105.1). Lineage (NCBI taxonomy): Eukaryota > Metazoa > Mollusca > Bivalvia > Arcoida > Arcidae > Anadara > Anadara kagoshimensis. Next base: position 26,057,686 of record CM037861.1, read on the forward strand.
ATTAAACTTGTGCAGGTGAAAAATCAGTATGTGCATTCAATATACTGTATCCATTCAAATCACATGACAATGCACCATATTTGTTTTAGAATTTTCAATTCTTTTGGGAGGGATGCAACCAGGAACCATCAGATTTGGACCACACTCTCAATTACACAAAATAGTGTTGGCAGCTCTGCTTATGCACTGGCATCTAGCAACTGCATGTGTTTGTTTTAATTACTGTGTGCAATTTTGTATTACCTGGTATTGTCTTTAGATATACAATATAGTAAAGCATTACAGAAAGTACCATATCCTTGTACTGATAAATAAAAGATAAAATGCTGCTAATCAATGATAAACCATAACTGATCAGATATACAAAATTTAATATGAATTTGTAATAGATTCCCAAAACTACCATAAAGTATTTTGTCACCCTTCATAGAAATTTCCCGCATAGGCTAGCCATTGCTATGTTTCCACAAATTAAAAATAATTAGTAGCCAAATTTGTGAAAATATAGTCCTTTTTGAAGTATTTTTCCACAAATTTGCTAAAATAGGTTACTTTTTTAAAGAATTCCTCAGAAATTAATAGCCAATGGCTATTTTTTCTACCAGGAATGGAAACATAGCCATTGGTTAAACTGCCCTGGTATATGAAACTATGTTCGAAAATCAGCTGGAGTACATAAACGCACACAACACTTTGTAGTAAAAGGGAAGTAACTACATGTATTACCATGTGGAAGTATATTTATGGTAAACAAATAAGATGACAACGTAGGCAAGTCACACAGAATACAAAATGAAAGTTAAAAGATTGAACTAGTATGGGTTTGAAGGGTGACAATAATGCTGAGTCTGAGGCTCTGGCTACATAAATGTTTGACAGGGTACATGAGGCCATGTAAGTTGTAATCAGCAACTAATTAGTCTTCTAATTAGTAAATCTGTCATTCAAAAATATCTTTTCTTTAAAATCTAATTGATGTATTGTTTAAGATGACTATATAGTGGCGTAGCTAAGTGAAATAAATGTGTACTAAAAACTAAAATAAATTAATGTAATATTGCTGATTATCCCACTGACTGACAACATGACACCTGTTTATCCATAAAAACGCGAGTTTTGTTGAAGACCTTAAATGTCAACCTCTTAGTATTAGAAAATGCTGGCTTCCTTAGGCTTGAAAAAGACAACTATTTTCTGAGACATTTTAAATGAAGAGATTTCTAAGATTGCTTACTTTTTAGCTCACTCTATCTATTTTAGTAACCTTGTGTCAATAAACTATATTATATCTAGTACAATCCTATACAAAATTGAAGAATTTTCTTTATTCTCTTATTTTTGTGTTGATAATATCTGTCAATGCTTGTAAGTTCGACCATAGCATTAAATGCCCTCTATATATCGCAAGTGGTTGTTAATTTTAATCACATAATTGTAATATTACATGTATTTGGTCCTATGTACAAAACTACTCCAAATATTCAAAAAACAACATATTGGATTTTCATTAAAATACCACAGTGTCAGGGGACAAATTTTGTTGTCATTTTCATCTGTAGGCACAAACGTTTTGACGTAAATGTAGCAAGCCACTGCTATATGATGTATACCTTAATCTGTAAACAATCAAGAGAGATTTATTAAAAAATATATAATCTTATTATCTATATATACCTTAAAAAGTCCATCCTTTGTTTTAATCGTTGCCATTTCTGGTTCAAACATTGGTGGTAGTTGATCGAGTGGCACTCTTACAGGTGGTGGTTTAACTTTAGCTGGCTTTGTAAGGAATAAATAAATCACCCAACCAATGGAAGTTAACACCATACCCAAAATAAAACCAGATATATAAGATGGCAGTGGGATGATCCAATATATAAACATAAATAGCAAAACACCAGCGAATTTCTGAAATGTTAAGTGAGTTTGTTCTTTTGGTGGCGTTTGCTTTTCAACCTTTTTATTTTCAACATCGGATTTATTCTTCATGTCAGACTCTTTCTTTGCCTTCTCTTCAGCATCATAAAATATACTCTCATCATCAACATCTTCTGTGGTTTTCTCTAAGGTGGACATAGAAACTGTAGCAGGTGACGTTGATGGAGTTGGTCTGTTTTTAAATACGCCTTTAAGTTTTGATCGTTTACGAACTTGACTACCTTTCGTCACTGTTGGCATTCCGGAAAAATCTTCATGTGGTTCATCAGGGAAGAAATCATCCACAATATCGATACTTTCATCTTCGTCATTTGGTTGTTTTTCACTAAGAGTTGATGTTGTTTCCTTATCCACATTTTCAGATTTCTGCTTTTCTGTCTCTTTTTTTATTTGGATTTCACTATTTTCACTTTTAGAAGGACTACCTGTCTCTTTTACTTCCTGTTTACCTTCTGATAAATAAACTTTAACATTCTGCTCAACTTCAACTTTTAGACCATTGTCAATTTCCTGTTTAATCTGTAACAATTTGGAATCATCAATTGCTACTTCACTTTCTGGGCTTGAATTTGTCTCGGACGAAAATTCTTCCAGTTTTTTGGCCAACTTATCCTTTAAACCAGATGAAAATTCAAATAAATTTTGCTTTAATTTTGCAACATTGATAGAAGAATCATCAAATGATTTGGACAATTTAGAATCACTCCCTTCTCTAGACAGTGACTGTCTGTCACTGCTTTTAGGAATTTTAACCTCTGATTTTCCAGTTTCTTTCAGAACTTTGTCCCTTTCTAACTTCTTGTCAAACTCTCCAGTAAATATTGTTAAGTCTTCTTCATCTTCTTCCTCAAGAGACTTGAAGCTTATTTTTAAAGAATTACTAGAACTTGACCTGGAACCTCCTTTTGGTGCCGGAGGTCTTGGTGGGGGCCCAGAATCTTTCTTAAAACTCATAATTGTTGATTCATTTCAGTTTAGTTCTGAAATATAAAACACATAAAATGCATTACACATGTGTATATATCCACACAAAACATTTTAAGTTTTCTGTTACACTATGAAATATAATTCATTAATGTCAAATAACATTACCGTTACTTGTCATGATTCCATTCCATAAACACAAATGCTGAACCAAGTGATTTTTCTTTGATAGAGTGATGGGGATTGATTGAATGGGGTTTTATGGTCGAGTCAAAATATTGAAATGCCAAAAGCTACATGCAGCCACACCTACCATGATACAGGGCAGATGATTTGAAGGTCTTGTGCAAAAGAACAATGACTTTCATTTTAGAATGTTGCGCTGTTGGCAAAGAAATGTCACTACATATACTCAAGTTTTGGTCAGACCCAGCCATGGTTTGGTCAGGCAACATTCCACATATGGTGTGTGCACTCTACTAACAATTAACGGTGAAAAACAACCAGGTAGGCTATGGCAAACTGGGTGAAAAATTGCAGGTTGAATCCGAGGAATTGCCCTAGGGCTGACATGACATTAGCATGATTAGGAATATGTTTTGTACCCCACATTAAATTCTATGTAAAATTTTTGAAAAATTACTTTTTAACAGAAATGGTCAAAATGGCCTAAATGCATAATTTTTAAGTCTGTTCCGAACTGAGACTGTGGCACATCATTTGGTACCTAAATATGTTACATGTCACATGGTTAAAGATCCATATGTTGCATTGAAGATGTCGATCTTGCTATGAAAAATGTATACGGTACAAATTACATTATCTATTTGACCGAAATAGAAAAAATGTTCAAAGCATTTTATATCAAGTTTCTTGGCCACAAGTACACACCACAGATATCTGCATAATAATTTCAATAAACAAATTATTGAGTCAGTTATCAGTAACAAAAATCATATGAACATTTTGATTTGTAAAAATAGCTTGCCTTTAAAAATTACTTGTCCAAAACACAATTAAAATATCAAGTATATCTCAAGAAAAGTGATTAGTGTTCAAGTCTGTCGGGGTTGGACAAAAAACAAACTGAAACAGGATCTGGATTGGAAATTATCAGCTGTGGATGGCTTATCTTATCCAACAGGGGTTGTGATTGGGCTTTTTCTCTGCTTTTGAAGTAAATTTACTTCATTTTAATCGGCATGTTATCTTTATGAATGTCTTACTTGTTCTATTTCAAATCTCTAGTATGTCTGTCTTTAAATGGCAATTACCTAATGTTCATAACGAAATCGAAACTGCTTTGGCAATATTCCACTCCACTTCCTGTTTTCCATCAACAATGAAGGAAATAATTTTAACCAATCAGAGATCAACTCGTCAATTTATGTATGAATTTAGAATTAAGTCCAGCATCAATTCAGATAAATAAGTGATATTATTTTATACAAAAATGATTAAAATGTAAAAAACTAAATTTTGTATTTTTTCCTTCACTCTTTGCAAACGTAAACATAAATTATATCCAATTGCTTGTCGGAATCTATTCACTGCGAGTCAGTTGTTATCAAAAAGCAAAACATGGATGATGATCAAACTGAAACGGATACAGCTTACTTTTTCTGTGTTATCAGAAGAAATCGATGGAATGTTTGACTTTGTCTAACTTTAAACATGTATCTTGCATCTTTGAATAACGTCTGCTTTGTCGTTATACTTATTTGTGCTGTCATTTATCCAGCGTACAATTTACAGGTTAGCTTTCACTGTTTTCTTTTACCTGACATCATACAGCCACCTGTTATTTTTCACCTTGTTGGTAAAGTTGATGACATCAATTACAGGTCACTAACACATACCTATAGACAGAACTCATTATTCTATTATTTATTTATTGCATTTTAAGATCTTGAACAGTTGGATTTTGACCCCTTACTGAGTTAATGCTAAATTAACCAGTTTTATAACAAACAAAAATATTCTGATGTAACCACAAAGTGAAAGTTATAGAAAATTAATTTGACTGTTCAAGTGCTCATTAGTGATCAAAGAGCTGTGACAAATGTCAGAGTATTTATGTACAGTAACGATTGTACCTGGACACTAATTAGTAATTTACCCATGAATAAAATAAACTACATTTCTATATCATTTATCGGGCCTCGGATAAAATTGTTAATGTCACTCGACACAGTGCCTAGTTGGTGAAAAAAAGGATATACTTGACACTTGGCATAATATTTTGATATTTGTATTTGATGAATTTATTCATTCTTCGTTTTTTTCCGTGAATGTTAGATTTTTCGCTTTCAATTTTAATTAACTTTTGGAGTGGCAGGTTTAGAAACACTTCCACCTGCAACTGATTCATCATTAGTCAGTGATGGACTTTTTGGTATCTTTGGCATTTTGTGTATCAGTTGCTTCATCCTTTTCTGGTTTTAGAAAGTTAAACAAGTTTAATTTTCTTTGACATACTTCCTGTTTTACCATAGAAGCACTTGGAACATTGCTTTGATTTTACCTAACATTGAGTGGAATTCCAAATGTGAAACTACAGATTTGCACATGTAAAAAAGATATATACATGTATTGTGCAAATTTTCCAAATAATGTTTGTTGCAAAAAAAAAAAAAAAAAAAAAAAAACACAATGCGTACAATCCAATCATCTCTGATAAATTTTACTCTGCACCATGAATAGTGACAAGGACAGCATGGTGCACCCCTGTCCAAGTACTCATTTTACTCATCAGGATGAGTGGACTAAAGAATAATCAAAGCCCTGATTTATATTTGAAAATAAACCAAGTTGCCCTTTTGTTATTTTCTAATTTTGGTGCAACAGTAGCAATATTTATCCTTCACGTCAGATGTCTAGGTGGATACATGTGCAATGTGCCATTTTAGACACAAATTTTATTTCCAAAAACATGAAAAAAATTAAAGATATACACGTACAAAAAATGTATTTGATTCAAAAACAAAATTTATCGGAGAACAAATTTACAAATTTATTACACTGCAATATAGTGGGCAAGCATTGTCAGTTGGTACGACTACTGGCTTTCAAAATCAAGGTTTTGAATTTCAAACTTCACTCTGGACTTCTCCGATATAGTTTTCATCAGCCTATTTTTTAAAAAGTTAAATCTTGGTAGACTTTTGGATGACACCCAAAACTGAAGTCATTTGTCTTAATGCAAGTCAATGTCTATAGATTTTGAATAAGACAAGGGTGGCAATTGTATTTAGTAGAGAAAAAACAGATAAAGGGGCGTTCAGTAGTACTCCCATTTTGTTAATGTCATAATAAGTTAAATAGTTGAAATTAATGGTTACTAGGTTATCTGTAAGTAATTGCAACTCTGGGGATAACCATGTAAAAATGTATATCCGTGCTAGTGATCTTAAAGGTCACCGGTCACCAAATTTATCAATTTTGTATTTTGCATTCCAATGGGTAGAATAGTCAATATTGATGTGTCTGACGGTTTCCCACGTCTTAGATTTACCTGTAATACACTAAAACCTTACCTGAACGAACTGCTAATACTCGGTAGTTTCCGACACCGCTCGTAACTTTCCGGCGACCTAATTGATGACGTACATGGTGTTAAGCTGCTGAGGAAAGACACATTACCTATATATGTATCCATATATTACATGTGGGTTTGTGTGGCGTTTTGACGGGTTTTAAAGTTTGATTTCAAGTCAAAATGCTATATTTTGTGACGTTTGGAGATAATAAAATCACAATGACCGATAAACATGTTTTTTCCACAAATTTCAGAACAAATTAAAGCCAGATTTACACAAGTCCTTCATGCAACTTTCTAATTGTTTTGAATGTATTCAGATTAAATATTACGAGATAAGTCAGGGAAATGTGAGTAGTATAATCATTTAAGACAATTCAATTTATTATGAATCAATTCAGTCAAATAAATAGATTTTAAACAATTTTAATTTTCAAAATTAATTTAATTCCGTAATTCATTCAGTTCACACGTTCAAACAAAGTCTTGTATGCCCTGTTCAAATTAACCAATCTCATTTAACTTTAATTTATTCGATTTTCAGAATCCATCAAAAATGACAAATAGCATTTACTGGGTATATCATAAAGATAATCACACGTGTCAATTAATGTTGCATATTGTAAGGTAAATTGTTGATTACAGGTGGTAGATGTCTACTTCTAAACAGGATGTTTCCCAATGGACTGTAGCATATTGATAATCTCTTAATTACTGGTATCTGAGGGGTGTAAATCACGCTTTGAATGATATTAATTTATTGTGAATAAATGAAAGAAAGTTACACTCGAGTTTTGAGTCCTTAGTTAGTTGAGCATAATCTCACTGGTATCACATTTTGACAAAGTTCTTTTCATCCCATTAAAATTAAAGCGTAATAAAGTTATTATATAAAATTTTTTATTATTTTTTTTTATTTCATCATGAAAACAGTGAAAATAAATGAGAATTAGAATTCTGATCAGTACTCCATCGGAAAATATCAACAAATATTTTTTTTAAATTACCCGCTGACGTAAACTTCAATTTCCATTATTATTATTATTATTATTATTATTATTATTAAACTTACTGCAAATAAGAAATAAGAAGCTATTGAATTGAAATTACTTTCATATTTAAGTAATCCTGGGATGAAATATTTTAATTGAGAGACAATAAGAAGTTATTTTTTAAACTTGTATTTTGATATTTTCGTTGTACAAAAAACTGCAGGTCTTGGATCTAGATTCTATCCGAAAACGTGTTCTTTTGATTAATTACATGGGTAAATAATAATAATAATAATAAATCATTGATTTTAATCTAACTTGAAAGAAATTAAAAATGGGACACTTTCTAAAACAAATATAAATTAAAATCAATTTGAGGTCATAATATGGCTGTACTAGAGAGAAAAGATTTTTTTAAAAATAAAAAACAAAAAATTGGGTTCTTTTTATTATTCCTTAGGATAAAAATAAATAAATAAATAACTTAATTAATTAATTAATTAATCAGAGATATGTAAAGATAATAAAAATGATATTAAATATTAATAAAAATTAATGTGAACAATATTTTAAATAAAAAACGGAAATTTGGGTTCTTTTATTATTTGTTGCGATAAATAGATATAAATAAATAAATAAATAAATAAATAACTCAAAGAGATATGTAAAGATAATTAAAATGATATTAAATATTAATGAAAATTAATGTGAACACTACTTTAAATAAAAACGGAAATTTGGGTTCTTTAATTATTTGTTGTGATAAATAAATAAATAAATAAATAAATAAATAAATAAATAAATAACTCAGAGATATGTAAAGATTAAAATGATATTAAATATTAATGAAAATTAATATGAACAATATTTTAAATAAAAAACGGAAATTGGGGTTCTTTTATTATTTGTTGTGATAAATGGATATAAATAATTAAATAAATAAATAAATAAATAATTATCAAAAGAAATGTAAAATTATGTTTTGTAAAAGTATTAGTAAATAGTATATCATACTTAAAGCAAACACAAATATAGTTTTTTTCCTTATTTATTTCTTATTATTATGTTTATTTTTTATTAATTTTTTTCTGCTGAAGTCAACTGAAATACCCAATGCTAAAAAATAAATAAATATGTAAAAACAATAGAAGTTATTTCCGATAAATCTGGGTAATAAATGCAGTTCACTATACAAGCTTCATTTACTAAATAGCTGGGATAACACCTTCTGCGTCACTTCCGGTTTTGTGCCCTTTTACTACCAAAGGGAGATAACACAGTTTTTCAACAGTTTCAGGACTTTAATTTACGCTGTAGAAAAGGATAGAAATGATTAAAAAATGTTATTTGTGGCTAAATCGACTTTTTATGATGTAATCTTTCGGAAAATAATACTAAAAAAAATTCGGTTTTTGGTGACCGGTGACCTTTAACACTGTTCCCTATCACCAATATGGTCTGTATTCTTTGCATATTCCTTGCACTACCAGTTTATTTGAGCAGATATGAGGTAACCTTCTTGGATATGGCTGGGTATGTGTGACATAACCATTTTCTGTTAACAAAAGAGATGATGGCTGTGCAATGATATTGATAGCACATGTATCATGTGGTAAAGGGGATATCCTCATGAAAATGTTTTGAGTCCCATGATTGGTTTGATGATGCAAATACATGTATCAACCACTTTTGTAAGTCAGAAAAGCCCTGAAACAGGTTCAGCATACTGTGCCCATAACTTGTAAAAATCTTCACAAACTGCAAACTTTATACCCGGAGGAAAGTGCAGGTGTATTAAAATTCAGCACTGCAATCCTAATTTTTTGTAATAACCAAGTGTTCACATAAGGCACACCAAAAGGTTTTCTACAATATTACCCCAGTATGTTTTAGCTGGATCCATCCCACCTCTAAAAAAAACCAATTAGTTTGGAACTTTGGAGTTGAGTTCTTGTCATGAAATTTCATGTACAGCTTTAAAATACAAAGCCAAGAGAAATTAAATAGTACTAAAATTTGGTTATCATACTAACCTGAAATATTAGCTACGGGTTAGTATATTATGTGAATGCATGAAATTAATGGTCCGTTTATATTTTATTTATGGTACATATTGTTTTTGCAGCCTCATCAGCTGACAGTGCAAGAATCAGTTGTGTTTGTATCTACATTAAGTGGAACTTTCCATGCAGTCAGCAGGAGTACAGGAAAAGTTTTATGGACTCTAAATGAAGGTACTTCTAAGTTTAATTTAACTACTGCAGTAACTGAGTTGGTTGAATATTCGCTCAGTTAGTGGGAGGCCATGAGTTTGAACCAAGATCAGGTCTTTAAAAATAACAATGTCACATGTCAAGGTAGGCAGGCACAATACAGAACCCTGCTGTATGATGCCATCAGCACAATCCACAGGCGAAATCTCTGGACCTTCTTGTATAGTTGGCAACATCTCGATATATAAGTGAAATATTCTTGACTTGGATGTTAAACACTATTACTCAACTTAAGTTTAACTTAATTGTGTCCTAACAATAAGGCCTGTTAATCTTTTGATGATGAATTTGTTTATTTATTAAATTTAAAATGGGATATGATAAAATGAGTTAATTTATACATTGTAAACTTGGTGATTACAATTGGGTAAATCTCTACATGTACCTGTAATGCTTACCGTCAATGGAAATTTGGAATTAATAAGTAAATTATCAATCTCATAAAGAGTATAATTAACGTTATTATTGTTTGTAGCTGTAAAGTAAAAATGTATATTTTCACACATGTCATCTTTCCCAAATTTGTCTCAAATTTCACAAATTTGTTAGTTTCTATAGAAAACTTTGTGCAGTTCTTTGTAACAGTGTCTTTGACACCATTAAACAAAGAATAATTAAAAATAATTAAAATCTTTGATGAAATTTTGAAAATTAAAAACGCCAATTTTAATCATTATTTGTTATAATTGTAATTTCAGTATTTATTTTGCACTGATTTTATAAAACCAGTGTTTCCTTGTCAATATTACTTTACTGATATCGCCTTCTCATGTCTAGATTTTCACAAATTAAAAATTATAAGTAATCAAATTTTTAAAATGTGTGAAAATATATACTGGTAAGTCCTTTTGAAAGTATTTTTTCATTAATTTTCTAAAATAGGTTACTTTTTGAAAGAATTTCTCAGAAATTTGTAGCCAATGGCAATTTTGGGCCAGGGCCAAAAACATTATTACATAGTCATGTTTATAACAAACACACTCATTTGATAACAATCCTTTATTAAAAAAAATCTTATTCTTATGCTGGAGGATATATTGATAATATTATATGTAGTAGTCTGTACAATAAAATTAAATTTTCCAGATCTATAAATTGATAATGAGTAAGGCGATCATGTGTAGAGCACCTGTCAATGTGTGACACATGTATAAGCCGTCATGTATAGGTGTACATCTAGTTATTGTTCTCAGATAACAACATCTGTTGCAGACAAATACTTAGTAACAAATGTTCTGGCAAACAACATCGACCTGTCCCCTTGACCTTTAATTTTAAATATTTATTATGGGCGAGTATGTTTATGTATAGGTAACACAGGTGTTTACTTTGCACATGCATACATGTATTGTTGATGTATTAACTGCAAACCCTGACACTAACCATGTATTTGGTGGATCGTTGTATATGAATATTTCTATTGAAAGGTCATATAGACAGGTCAAAGTTGTTTGCCTAGATACTGATGTAGTCTGATCGAATTACAACACACTTAATATGTCTAATATCATTTACTGCTGGATTGAAAAAAAAAGATTTTTAAAAAATGTTTCCATTAAAGTTCATTAAACATTGCTGGTATCACCATACTTTGTGTTAATGTACAAACGTAACAGTATTTAATGTTTTTGGTTAAATGCGAAAGCTAAAAGCATTATATCTCCTTTGATGTAATAAATTTAATTAATTTTTTTTATGCTTTCTATAGGAAGATTTTAGAAACCACAGTGGTTGTGGTTACCAGTTACTAAACATTAAATTGTCATGGCTTATTTTCATCTTTGATCTTGGAATTCCTCTTTCAGTTAATAACTGTTATTGTTCAGTAAAAAGCATTCATATATAAATAGGCTAATAGAGTCTGTAACTGCTTTGATGTGGAGAATCATAGAATCTTACACTTGCAACAGTGTATGACAGAGATATCTCAAAGGATGATGAATATTTTCCTGTCCAGAACGAGCTTGAGTCTTTTCTCACACATTTGCAGCATAAAAACATGATTTGTTAACAAAAAATTACATTCAGTTTTTAGGCCATCATTGGTGTCTTTTGAGAATGACGTTGAGAATTTGTTGGTTGAGACAAATGATCTCATCCCTAGGGTGAGACAGAAAAATCTCACATGTGTAAAAATGCAGGATTTTCATGTCTCGTGTGTGAGAAAAAGAAATCTCCTCCCAAAGGTTGAGATTTTTATGTCTGACTACAAAACAGGTTGATTTTTTTCTACCATATCCAATATATTCTTGTTTTGTAAAAAATTTATTGTAAAAAATACTCTAAAACTACATAAAAAAGTAGACAATGTTTGCATTTGCAACTATTGACGTCACAATCTAAATTTCTGATGTCACCATCAAAATGAGCTTGTCTTTACCCTAGGGTAAGACAGAAAAATCTTGCCTTGTTAAAACTCTAGATTTTACTTGTCTGATATGGGAGAAGATATAGTCTTTCAATTACCACAACAATTACAATTTTATATGTTATAAATTAATATATTCTTTATTCTTTAACTATACAACACTTGATTATAAATAATATGAAAGAACTCAACAACCAACAGACTGCAAGTGGAGGTTTTATTTTGTTCGACTAGTTTCGCCGGTGAAGTCCCGGCGTCATCAAGACTTCACTGGCAAAACTAGTCAATCAAAATAAAACCTCCACTTGCAGTCTGTTGATTGTTGAGTTCTTTAATATTATTTATAATTTATTATTTATTTAGAAAGACTATTGAATCCAATTAGGATCCAACAACGGACTCTAACAACACAATTAAATAACAGGGTGTTGGTTCACTTTATTATCGGTATACAACACTTGTTTTAAAATCTTCAAAAATCATCAGAATACATGTTAGTAACTACTTTACTGTAACTTTAAGTATATAAATACCGATTTACTTTATTTATATGATATTTTATACAGTAAAACCTTGTTATAATGCCCCTTGACAACTTTGCCACCTCGCTTATCGTCACACTATTTTGAAGTCCCAAAATCCATTTTGTTTATGTTTTTCTTTATCCGCCTCCCCCAATTTATTGCTAAATCCCTTTATAACGCCAAAATTTGACTGAACAAATGGTGGCGATGAATCGAGGTTTTACTTACTTTATTGGTTATGCCAACGCCATATGTACACAAGTTAGTTTATGCCAGTGTCATTGTATTTATCTTTATTGTACTGTATTTGCAGACATTTGTACAAAGTTTTTCATTTATGAAAGGTGAATGTAAGTGTGACACTTAGTGTGTATGAATGTTGTCTTTGTCTCTCATATTTTTGTTAAAATGTTAAAAAATCTTAATAAAAAAAAATTCTTTATTCAATCAGGTTCTAGAAGCCAATTAAGCTGGGACATAGAATTAAGATTGTACATGTGTCCCAGATTATAGTAATAGTTTTAAATTCTGTAAAGTTGTTTTGAATAAACCCTGTGCACAATTTATATTCAGTTTAATATTATTGCCATCATGTTACAAATTTTATTAACCATTGTAAATCATATAAATTTATTAGATCATCTGATGGTTAATTGATTAAATTTAATTTATTACAGTCTTAACTTGGTGCTAGTATATAACACAAGGAATTTGATCACTGAGTCTGAGTCTGTTTCAAACAAAAACAATAAAATTTCATATGCTACTCATTTAAAATTACTGGTAGTTTAGATATCTTAATGATCAGTTGTCCAGGGGTTCAAAATTCCACAGGTCCTAGGTCCAGGACCTAATTATTTTACATTGTGACCCCTTGATGTTTAAACAGCAAAAGACCGATGAACTTGCCTATTTTTTTTACCAGACTGATACTACTTTTTTGTATGATAACATAACTGCACATGGGCCTTCCATTATAAAACATAATTTTAAACTCCTGATTATCTCATTACATTGAATAAGATATAAAGATAATACTCGTATGGGAAATTTTAATATTGGGCATGTTTTGAAAAATTTGAATTGAAATTTCTCAAACATTGACATTTTATAATAAAAAAGTGATGTTACAATAGCAATTCCTTTAATAAGCTTCTATATTCAGGATACCTGTCTGTACAAAGGCATAGATATTTAATTTAATTTGTTCATTGAATTTGTAAACCTGTATATAAAGACCACCTCATTGAGACCACTTTTGTAAGTTAAGTTTTGTGATCTTTATAGATCTATAGTATTAGCATCATACATTTACTATGTTTATTAACATTTTTATTAGTAAAGAGTAACGACCTTTGATTTGTTTTTATTACAGAACCCGTAATTAGAGTTCCTGTTGAAATACCATCTGAGTAAGTATTATTGTTTTATAAATAATAAAAAATAATATTGTTTTATAAGTTCAAGTATCAGTATACTAGTAAAGTACCGATAGTATTCATATGCATATCTTTGTACGAGTATGGATTTTTATCACATCTCTCTCTCTCTCTCTCTCTCTCCTCTCTCTCTCTCTCTCTCAAATAAATACAAAAAAATATAAATATTTTAGATATTAAACATTAACCACCTATAGCTGGTGACATCTTGATAAAAGTGGAATACAGTGATTTTGATTGTAATGTAAAATCCCATTCAAGGAATCAACCAGTTAATTCTGTTGCATGTGAATTTGAGTGTTTGCATAATTTTGATGAAAGCATTTCACTTTGTTTTAGACGGATGAATTTCCTGCCAGATCCTAAAGATGGGAGTATATATGCTCTGAGTGATGGTAGAGATTCTATAAAGAAATTACCATTTACAATTCCACAACTTGTCACTGCATCACCTTGTAAAAGTAATGAAGGAATTCTATATACAGGTAAGCGTTAACTTAAGAAGTGAGCTGTTCATTGGTAGTGATGAGCCGATTATTGTTGATAATCGAAAGTCGATCGCTAAATCAGTCAAGATTTCGATTATCGATTGACATTTAAATAATCGATTGTCGCTAGTAAAAGACCGTTCTGTATGGTACGCATAACCACCGGAAGAAACTACAAGAGAACAAGAAGACAACAATGGCAGTGCCAGTAGAAGCTGTCCATCATAACCATGAGGAGGCAGGCGATCTATTGCAACAAGTAGAACATGAGATCTTTCCCTACCCAGGAAAAACGAAGAGCAAAGTTTGGAACTATTTCGGATTTTATAAATTAAAATCAGTAACATTATTCTAAAATACTGAAACTACTGTAATGGTTTATAAACTTATAAGTTCCGATTATCGCGATGATTGATCGGTTTAGTCCGTCCGATTGGTTCCCGATAATCGATTATGAAAATGTTCCGATTGTTCATCACTATTCATTGGTAGTAGTTGTATACTGTAAAATCTTATGTTAGGGAGATATTAGTTCTTTGTAGTACATGTATTTAGATTGTGCAATGTTTCTTTTAAACGGGGCAGTTGAATTTAAAAACAGCTATGTAAGCCTTTACAGATTTTTGTGAATGTGGAAGCCTAACTGGCTTTCACATGTACTACTAACTTATTTATAATATTCTATCAACATTATGGTCTGACATGATACATACAGTCAAACCTGTCTATAAAGGCCACCCAAGGAAACCAGTTAAAGTGGCCTTTATGAGCAGGTGGCCCTTATATACATGTTAAAAAAATATGAATAAAGAGAAATTGGGATAAAATTTTACTGGTCTTTATAAGCAGGTGGCCCTTATTTAGAGGTGGCTTTAACAAAGGTTTGAATGTAGTTATATATTATAATATCTTATATTTCAGAGATATTAGTTTGTCATAGTATTTAAATTATGTTATGTTTGGTGTAAATGGGACTGTTATGTTTAATAGCATCTGTGTAAACATTTTACAGATTTTTGTGAATGTGGAAGCCTAACTGGCTTTTACATGTACTACTAACTTATTTATAATATTCTATCAACATTATGGTCTGACATGATACATACACATCCTGATCTTCTATTTGTATGTTACAGGTCAGAAGAAGGATTTATGGATAGCTGTAGATCCTCTCACTGGGGAAAAACTACAGACTTTATCCATGGATGGTGCTCATAAAGTTTGTCCTTCAAATGTAGAGAATGTTATATATATTGGTAGAACAGGTAATTATAATATCTGGTATTACTCAATTTACTGTTGGTCAACTGAGAAAAAATCACTCTCATGCAGAAATATAATGTTGTATCATTCCAGTTATTCATTTGGGTGGTTATCGCCTTAGGGTTTTTTGACTTGAAAAATGGGGAGTAGAAACAGGCTTAAACTCTTACCTTGGATAAAATATTTCATGAAAACAGTTTAAAAAGACTTTTTAAAGGTTTTTCAGATATGCAAACTATTTTATACTTGTATATGTTCACAAATTCACATCCACTAATACAAACATTTGGACACATGTATTGCTTTAAGAAGTCACTGTATGAACTACCACATACATTTGTAAAATAATACATATTTTATTTTTCAGAGTATACCATCACAATGTTTGATAGTAAAACTGGTACAAAAAGGTAAGGATTGGGCATAATTCACTTAGTCTGTGTGTATTACAGTTAATGAAAATCTAATTCACATATTTAATATGATACTGTAATAGAGGTGGCTTTGTGAATTGTTGTACACTGAGGTGTAATGGTTAAGGATTTTTTTGTGTCTCTTTAAAATACTTTCTTTATACTGTGATGGATTAAACTTGTATTACAAAATTACCAAGTCCTCAATGGGGTTTGAGCCAACAACTATGTTTTATAATCTAAAAGTTAAAATAAATATATACATGTATTTGTTTAATGTATGATTGTGATGCATATTTGTAGATTTCTAGAAATTGACCTATGTGTATGTGAATTAAATTAAAACGTTTGTGTAAGCTTTATGTATTTATTTATGCATCTTGTTACTCCCAGGAAGTTATGCGCAAATAAAACAAACATAAACATTTCCTGATTTATTGTATTTTGATCAATTTTCATCTGTCTGTAAAGGACCTATGTCATAGCAAGCATATGACCTTTATTAACAGGGTCAAACATAGTTCAAGAAGAAATGCGATATGCAAAGTTACTACTAGACATTACATGATGATGTCCCTTATATACAGGTAGCCTTTATGATGAGTTCATCTGTATCGTGTATTGTCTGATTACTTAATATTATTTAGATATGTAAATGTACATTGTAATAACTCTAATGATAGATTTTTTGTTGTTTCAGATGGAATGCTACTTTTATGGATTATTCCTCTCATGTTTCACCAGACCCTAAAGACTATGGTACAGTAATACAATAGTTTTATTGTCTGACACCTGTTTTGAGTTACTTGACTTATTTCCATCTCTCTGTGAGGAGAATCGGGTCCGTGGCTACTTTGGTTGTCACCTGTTTTATAATACAGTGAAACTTTGATTTATTTCCACTATTTGTTCAATCAAATTTTAACGTTTTAAAGGGGTAAGGCAATAAACAAAGAGGCTTACATACAAAAATTTAAGAAATGAATTTTGGGATTTTCAAATAGTGTGGTGATAAGTAAGGTGGCAAAGTTATCGAGGGGCATTAAAACAAGGTTTTACTGTACTTTGTG
Source organism: Anadara kagoshimensis (assembly GCA_021292105.1). NCBI lineage: Eukaryota > Metazoa > Mollusca > Bivalvia > Arcoida > Arcidae > Anadara > Anadara kagoshimensis. The sequence continues at coordinate 26,074,916 of CM037861.1, forward strand.
TGATACAAGCAGGTTTTTATACATGTAAGTTGTCTCTATAATTAGGTGAAATCTATTTAGCCTATGTAAATATAAAACTTTGAATTTAGATTCACATCTTATTAAATATTGATCTGTCTGTCATGCACAGCTGTTTAAATCAATATAAATTGAATTTTGTACATGTTTTAATAAGCTGATGATCAGTACCATATCATGATTTAGATCGTATCATGATCAGTATTGACTTATATTGTATCTCCCCTTTTTTCTGCAGTTGCAATGTATCTTTTAAAGCATTATCTCATGAAGATTGTTGTATTTTACTATATTGTGTGTATTAAAAGTGACATCTAATGGGAATGGTGCGGTTGGTTGAGAAGTGGCTCACATTAGGCAGACTGCTGAATTTTGAGAATCTTAAAACTGTTGGCCTGGCCTTAAATTAAGAAAGTTTACAATTATAAATCAAGGGTACTTACTAAAAATGACCCTTTGCTTTATTCTACAAGTGAATCTGAATAATAGTTGGATAACTGCAGTTTGTTGCTTTCACATTTTAAACTACTATTTGATTCTTTGCAGAGCTTCGACACTTTACAGCTAGCTCTAACGGTGCAGCTGTCACATTAGATGGAAGAACAGGTTGGTATTGTTTGAATTAAGTTTTTATTAGATTCACAAGATCTGATATGCAGGCTAGACATGTTGTTCAAGATGACGTTTATTACTATATTACAGTGTATATGTATTAAAAATTAAAAACATTAAAATTGCCAATGTAGCTTAATTTTTTTAACAACTTGTCTTTTGTTTGAACAATAGAAATTATGTTGTTGGCCATTTTAACAAAAATACAGAAAACTTTTTAGTTGACTCATTTGAATTTTAAAGACTTTTGGAAATAAAATGCTAGTTTATTCTTTGAATATCTTAATCTCTGACACTACTGGGCAAAAATTGATGAATGTTGGTGTAAATGATCCTTACTTGTTGGGAACTAATACTTGTTGCCAGTTTGGCTGTCTGAAATTAAAAAAAAGAGTTATTTAAATAACAAAAACAAATAAATGGCTAATATACAGTACAGGCCTGTCAAAAGTTGAATACTAAGCTAACAGAAAGTAGTCCAAGCTCGACTGCTGAGTGACAGAGATATGGATAGCCAGTGGCCAAAAGATAAATAGCAGCTGTCGAGATATAGCTAACGAGTGACCGAGATGAGCTGCTGAGATATAGCTAACGAGTGACCGAGATGAGCTGTCGAGATATAGCTAACGAGTGACCGAGATGAGCTGCTGAGATATAGCTAACGAGTGACCGAGATGAGCTGTCGAGATATAGCTAACGAGGGACCGAGATAAACTGCTGAGATATAGCTAACGAGTGACCGAGATGAGCTGTAGAGATATAGCTAACGAGTGACCGAGATGAGCTGCTGAGATATAGCTAACGAGTGACCGAGATGAGCTGCTGAGATATAGCTAACGAGTGACCGAGATGAGCTGCTGAGATATAGCTAACGAGTGACCGAGATGAGCTGTCGAGATATAGCTAATGAGGGACCGAGATGAGCTGTCGAGATATAGCTAACGAGGGACTGAGATGAGCTGCTAATTTTGCATTAATCATTTTGTTGGCTTAGTGATAGAGATGTTATCATGAGCAAAAATGGTATCACGATATCGCCAAAAATTTATGATATCGTCACGATACTATTGCAATATTTTTCATATTTAGACAGACAAATAAGAAGATCCGACATTGTTCCTGTTTATTTGATGTAATGAGCAAAACTTTTAATCTATTAGATAGATGTGTGAAACTTGCATAAGTGAGGTCATACGAGGTCACATTTTTAATCTCATTCACAGAACTGAATAAAACTTGTACATTGTTTGGTTGACATCCAAAATCAATAAACATTGTATAAAATGAATCAGGAGTGATGTCTTGGACTTGTGCACCAGATAAACTTTAAATACGAATATCGGTGATATCGCGATTTTAGCCATTGTTCCCGATATTGTCATCAACAATTTTCTTGCGACGATTATCGCGATGGCGATATATAATAGCATCTTTACTTAGTGGTAAACTTTCAACAGGCCTGTACTGTAGGTTCAGTTTGAAACATAAAAATAACTATGTACAATTAATATATGTAACAAGCTTTTCTGAGAAAATTTATGTCAACTACATGTATATTCAAGCCAGAAAGGTCAAATGAATGATACAAGGGTTTTAGGGTATGCTGTTTCTTTTAATAGAAAATAAAGAAAACTAATTATGAACAACCCAGTATAACTTTTTTATAATAATAATATTTTATAATAAGGAATAATATTTTTATGAAGCAGCTGTGATCAGTGTTATTTTTTATTCAGGTGAAGTCTTGTGGCATATGGATTATGATTCACCAGTTGTAGCTATGTACACCATGACAAAGGATAACAGTTTACAGAAAGTACCATTCACCAGTTTTGCTCCTGAAACCCTGGATCATCTCACAGGACAATTATCTTCTACTGTATGGAGAAATAAGTTCTTAGAACATGGTGCAAAGCAGCAGATATTCTAGTAAGTATCACTGATATGAATATTGCATTTTGTCTTGATGCAACAAAGATAAAGTTTTGGCAGACATGGCCAAGTGGTACTGTTACTGGCTTTCGAAGTCAAGGGTTGTGGGTTCCAGCCTCACTCGGGACTTGGAAATTTTCTGAGTTGATTTTCATCTGCCCATTTTGAGAGCAGTAAAAGGCTCATTACCAGGTAGTCTTTTGGATGAGACTAAAAACAGGTCCTGTGTCTCAGTGCATGCTAAAGACACTTCTGTAGAGTTAAAAAAGAGGCGGCCTCCTGTGGCTGCTACAGAGGACCCTTACAACTAGAAGTGAATGAAACAGACTGAGCTAGAAGATAGATATTGATTCATCATTTGTTACTGGGGTAGGTAGGCAACATCAGTGCTGTCATAATTTATGTACCTACATGTATACTTGCTATCTTGCTTATTTCATGTGCTTGTAATTTCCTAATTATAAAAAAGGTATTGATTCTGAAGCATTGGATGCTTGACTGATTTACAGGAAAGTATTATAGACTGTCTTAAGTTTTACAAAGAGCAACAAAGATATGAGATTAAAGATGAAAATATGTACAACACTAATACATACCCGGTATACCCGAAGTTAAGAGGTTTTTTTTTGCCTTTGTGACTATGATTGTGTTATCTTGAGTGGTGTCATAATAATAAATAAACAATAAATTAAAGTCAGTTTAAGTTTGTACATGTAATATACACATATTGTATTTATGTATTACACCAGTGTTAATTAAGTTTAACATAGGATTGTCATTAATATTATTACTACATATTATACCAGTTTTGATTTTACAGCACTAGACACCAGTTTGGTAGTACAATTCCTCATTGGTAGTGCTTTAACCAAAATTGTAAAACCAATTTTTTTCAAGATGCCTAAAAGACCAAAATATTATATTTTACCAAATTGATTTAATTTCATGCCGACAACTGATATTTGAAATTTATAACTTTCTGATTTTCTTAATTTTACAGTCCAACACTTTATATTGGTGAATTTGAACATGGATTTTATGGACTTGCATCACTAGTTGATGAAAAGACAGTCACAATAGCTGTAAGTATAATGAATTGAAAAATTATTGATGTAGGCTTTAGTTACAGGCAGTCCATCACTGTTTATGTAACTTTCTCACAATATCAAACTCAGAAATTCATACTGAGCTTTTAAAAACAATTAAATCAAAAGCATTTATGTTAGCATTTCGTGTACATGGCACATACATATATATATTTAAAACATTGTGTATATGTGTGGGCATAGTGGAGTAGTGTTCGCAATGGCTTTCCAATTCAAGGTTATGGGTTCAAAACAAACACAGGACTTGACAGTTATAGCTAATTTTATTGTACAAAAACTTGGTATCAGAGAAGTTGCTGATGATATTTAAGTCAATTATATGGTTAATATTAGACCCAGTGTTTGTGGTCTGTAGAGTTCAAAAAGGAGTAGTCACTGTAAAAAGGAGTGGTCCACATATCACTACACTGTAACAGATAATGTGTACTACATGCTACATACTGTATTTACTTACTTATTCCTCTTGATTCCCTGGGGAACAAAAGGACGCAACAACACCTCTCCATCTGACATGGTTTTGGGCTATCTTCTTCAGTTCTGCCCAGGTCTTTCCAGCTGTTTTCGGCTCTGTGTCGATACTCTTATGCCAGGTCTTTTTAGGCCGGCCTCTCTTCCTCTTCTCTTGTGGGTTCCAGTCAAGAGCCTGCCTGGTGGCATTTGATGCAGGTTTGCGTAGTGTGTGGCCAATCCATCCGCATTTTCTTTTCCTGATCTCAGACTCTCGATTGGAACTTGTCTGGTCCTGTCCCATAGTTGTTTGAGACAACTTCAGGCCATCTGATGTTAAGGATGTTTCTGAGGCATCTGTTAATAAATGTCTGGAGTTTGTTGGTGTTGGTCTTGGTAACCCTCCAGGCTACATACTGTAAAGGTCTTTAATTTCACGTGTATTTATTTTCAAGATACAATGTATGTAAAATTTACACATATCTGCGTTATTTGAACAAGCGAAAATAAGTACACTATGAAAATAAATATGTTTACAGTAATTGGACCCATGAGAAAGACTTAATGCTTGTGTATTGACAATGTATTAATTTTATTTCAGCCAAAAAATCAGGGACCACTATTAATAGAGGGACCAAAACCAGATAAAAATGCTCGAAATTCTAATATGCATGAAGAAAAAGTTACAGCTAGTACTGTTAGAAGAGGGGGTAGTATTTTGTTATTAGGTAAATGTTATATCACACATGTAACTAAGAAGGCTGAAGAAGGCTGAAGAATTTCTTACTTTGATACATCCAGAAAACAAAATTAATTATGATTATATCTAGAATACTGAAGGTTAATCTGCACTTTTGGATCCACCATTTCAAAAAAAAATCTTTTTTTCATCTATTAATTATATTTTGTCAACAAATGAAAAATAACATTTAGTAGACATTTTGTGAATTCATTTTCCTGCAAGAGAAAATCTCATTTGCATGAAAGTTTGTTTTTCTACTGAACAAAGGTAATATCACAAAGGTCAAGGTTACAAGAAGTTTCAGTATGAGATTTCTAGGTTTCCACAAATTTAAAATTATTAGTTGCCAAATTTCCTAATTTTGTGAAAATATGGTCCTTTTTAAAGTATTTTCTCACAAATTTGCTAAAATATGTTACTTTTTGAAAGAATTTCTCAGAAATTAGTAGCCAAGGGCGATTTTGGCTACCAGGAATAGAAACATAGGATTTATTACTTGCTGTACATTTTTTTGGAAATCTGGTGTTTTCCCCCTTTAAGGTATCCATGAAAAAATGTAATATCACAGTGGCCAAGGTAACAAACTGGTTATAGTAGGTGAGTTATTAATTGCTGTACATACATGTATTTTTGGTAATCTCGTTTATTTTCAAGAAAATTTGTTTACCTCCTTTAAGGTTATCATGAAGTTCCAGAGGAAGTGAATTCAAGAATTTCATCAGCCTACCAGATAGCCTCTGACCCACCACAAGTTGTTATACTGCCTTCAAATCCAGAGAAAGAAAATCCAGAACCAACTGTTAACAATACAACAGCTAGCGAAGAAAGCTTCTATACAAAATATCTTCAAGTAGACTTTAAGTTTTGGACAACTTTTGTGTTATCTTTAGGAACCATTATTGCCATTGTTTATTATTTTCCAAGGGTAAGTTAATTTTCACTCATGCATAAAGTCAGAATTTAAAAAAATTCCATTATTGATGAACAGTAAAACATGTATGTAATGAACAAGCTAACAAAGAATAAATAGAAAGTATGAGTCAGATATTTGGCCCGGTCGCTCTTCTATTTAAATTCATTTATAACAGTAAAACAAAGTTGCTTTATAATGAAGAGTCCCCAGGTTTTACTGTACCAATCTTGGACCAATAATCACAACTGGCCTAAAATTGAATTCAACACACTGATCCAAAACTATTTGGATTTTTACTCCCTTTTGTTATCTTCTAGTCAGTAAAATAGGCAGTTTGCACAAAATGTTTTACTGGGTTTGACCAGTAGTAGAAAAATTTCTCAAGTGCAGCAAGTACTAGAATCTGATATGGAAGCTGTAGAAGTTTCGAACCCTATAAATACAGGCAGAGCTTATGTTATATCTCTGGTTTTACTATGGACATTGGCATCCATTGTCTAAGGTTTTGATGGACAAAATGCACATGTGATCTTATTGTTCTTCTGACTGCGCTTGTTCATTTCAAGAACAAAGGGGAAAAAATTTAATCAATAATGGGAATTTACCTTATATACTTTGGGATACCATGACAAATGTACAAAAATATGTTTTAATCAGATGAGGAATTTCATAACCTGGCATTATTTGGTGAAAAATAATATCACTCAGTGGAATTATTGTGGAAAGACTTTCATTACCACCCAGATTTGATTGGTATCACATGACTATGTACATGTCAAGGTAATTTATTTGTTGGACTGGAAATATTCAATGTACATTTAGAGGTAATGGGGTTCGTCGCTGTACCATGTGATACCCGCAAATGTTTATGTGGAACACTTGTTTCCAATGGTTGTTGAATCGCATGAGTTGACGTTTCTCGCGAAAACTATGTCATTTCGGTAATCTGTGACGTTGACATTTTCCAAAATGTTCTGCACAAACGTTAAGAGGAATTGATCACGTGGTACAGCGGCGAACCTCCCTCATTGGTTGGCTATTTAGGACACTTCCAATGTACATGTAAGTAGTAATTAGTAGTTGGTTTACTTGTAACATGCAATATACATGTATAGCGAAGACCCCTGAATGTACTTATACGTATGTTCGTAATTTTTTATACTCAGAAAACTGAAGAATCCATAAAGATTATGCTTCAGAAACAGATAGAAGAACAGAAGTTACAAGGTCAAAGGTCAGCACAGACTTCTATGACTGGAAATGGATCGTCGGATTCTAAAGGATTATATGAAGGTAATGTAGATATACAATTACAGTTAAACCTTGTTATAATGCCCCTTGATAACTTCGCCACCTTGCTCAGGGTTCGTACAGGTCTAGAAAAGTCCTTAAATTTTGAGGTTTGCCCTAAAAAGACCCTAAAAACAAGTCTTGCCCTAAAAAGCCCTTGAATTTATCCTGAAGGCACTGAAAAGCCCTTGAATTTTGCCAATTAGGTGTAGATATTAAATGGTTGTAAATAGACTGATAAAATTAATAAATAAATAAATTACATTGAAATAAGGGATTTAAAGGTACCTGGCCCTCCCCGAACACCCAAAATCAACCCCCACTTCAAGTGTCGTTACTATGGACATGTAAGTAATTGTTTTATTGATTTAATTGTCTTTGCACCAATTGTCCCTCTGTTTAGGCCTTGAATTTGCAAATGAGACCCTAAAAAGTCCTTAAATTTGGAGTCCAAATGTCTGTATGAACACTGTTGCTTATCACCAAACAATTTTAAGTTCCAAAATCTGTTTCTTTTATGTTTTCCCTTGATTATCAACAATCCCCTTTATAATGCCAACATTTTAACTTAACAAATATTGGCTATGAGATGACATTTTACTGTATGTAAATTTGATGAAAAATAGAAATTTGAAGTCAAAGCAACATTAAACATGCCACAACAAAACAAACTAAATGAAAATGAAAAGACAGACGCAAGATAAGCATAAATTAAGATCACCTTTTCAAAAACTCGGCTTTAGATGACTATAACAGTAACAATTGTGGTTTCTTGTGTTTGTGTACCAGTGCCTGTAGTGAAGCTTTGCTTTTCACCTTTATGCTTCTAAAAATAATGGTTATTGTTTTTTGAAATTAGATTTATTACTTTGTACAACTCAGAACTGACTGCCTCGATATAAATTAAAGAATCTTGACTATGCATTACTTCATACCACTTTAGTTTTTAAAAACATAAGTATATTGTAAACCAACTTTTTTTTGCGATTACGGTATTAACTTTCGCAATTCTCTTACCAAAACCATTTCGCGACTATCAACGATCGGGATATAGTCTTTAGCTGAAACAATGGTATAAATAAAACCATTTTCATGAACAAATTCGCAACGATTAACTTTCGCGATTATTTTGTCCTCACGAAACACGCGGAAGTTAATCGCACACGAATAACAGTTGGTTTACAGTACCTGTAATGGGGATTTGAATAAATAATAGGTTACCGAGTACTTTTGAATTTAAGTCGTTTATTTGTTCTTTTTTTTTTTTTCAGCTGCCCCAGAAGGCCATATAAAAATTGGTAAAATTGTTTTTAACCCTAAAGATGTCCTAGGACATGGATGTGAAGGCACATTTGTTTACAGGTAATTTTCTTTATTTATTTTCTTGTAATTTATAATAGTTTCTTTTCAGTAGATTTAAATGGATACTATACTATATATGTCCTTGCTTATGATATATGGAAATTAATGGATGAAGTTGTTAGTAAAAGGTCATTCCCATAGGCCTGTTCTACAGTATGTACTTGATACAGTTCAACCTGCCTTAAAGGCCACCTCTATATAAGGGCCACCTGCTTATAAAGGCCAGTAAAATTGTATCACAATTATTTATATTATTTAAACCTGTATATAAAGGCCACCTTTATAGACAGGTTGGACTGTACATAAATGCTTTCAACAATGACTTTGTACAATTGAATATGGTCAACGACAATTGCTCTTTTAAGGTTTTTCATCTTACAATCAAGATGGTGTCCCAAAGACTGTTAAAGATATGGTTTTTAATAAATTCTAAAACTGTTGGAAACATGCATTTCTGTTTATATATTAGTGCAAGTGTATTATATTGTTAAGAACGAAACAAATTTTAAAAATTAAGCACAGGGGAGATAATTTTGTTATTGACCAGAATTACTCTGGTGACAGCTAATGGAAGGATAAAATTTACAATTCTTGTTTGTATGTCTCCAAACCTGGTAATACATAAGAGAACACACAATCATTATAATACAAAAACAAACATACCAGTCAATGTTCAAATCTCAATTAAAAAAAAACATAATAAAAACTTTGAAAACATATAACAAATTTAGTTTAACATGTACTTTTACCAGAGAAGTGAGATCAGGTGCTCCAGAAGGGTAGCAACCTCCTGTTTAGCTAGCTATACGCCCGCCTCTGTGTAGCTTTAGTCATGAGATGGGTGTGATAAAGAGAAGAAACTGTTATTTTCACACCTTTCTCTCTGTTTGATGTGTTTTATAGAGGAAGATTTGATAACAGAGATGTAGCTGTTAAGAGACTATTACCAGAATGCTTTACTTTTGCTGATAGAGAAGTGGAACTTTTACGGGAATCTGATCAACATGCTAACGTCATTAGATATTTTTGTATGGTAAGTTGTTATCAATCTTGGTAAGTCAGAATCCCAGAACATAAAATTTAATTTAGATTGGTCGGTTGTTTGTAATGTATTTTAACATCAGCGATTTTTTATGATGCCATGACAGCAAGTTTATTAATCTCTAAGGATTAATTAATCTAAGAACAAGTTTGTGTATTATGAGATGTGGGAGAGTGTTTTATGATCTGCCTTGTACTAGCATGCACTTTTAGCTGCTAGCTCACTGACTCAGTATGCCACAGGCAAAGATATCATTCCCACATCACATTATACTGTCAATGGATGAACCCGTCAATAATCTGTCCTATACTGTACCGAGCACCAGGCAAGGAAACAGTATCTCAAATTTTAAAGTGTTATGTCTGACCTGGCTGGGAATTAAACCCATGACTCCCTCTCTCAAGGGGTCTTCCACTGAGCCACAAAGGCAGAAAAGAGAGAGAGAAAGAGGGAGAGAGAGATGTATTTTATGCGTAACTAATTAACATTTTTACTGGAAAAAAATTCAGTTTGAAATTATTCATTTTCTGTGAATCATACATTTTAGGAAGCAGATAGTCAGTTCCGATATATTGCCTTAGAATACTGTATAGCTACCATACAAGATTTTGTAGAGGGAAGATGTAAAGAGATACAGAATTTAGATCCCATAAACTTACTACATCAAGCTATAAGTGGTATAGCACATTTACATTCCTTAGATATAGGTAGGACACTTTATGTATTTTTCCATTGTTTTAAACCAATTTTGTTATCAATTTCATAAAAAGAATTGAATTTACACATTGGTTTGCACATTTGTGAAAAGAAGTTAAATTAGCATATTCAGGTACTCTTCCATCATTCAGTAATTTTAGCATGTTTTGTACAAAAATTCAAACTGCAATTTGTTTTACTGAAGTTAACAGTTAAAAAAGTAAAGGGTTGAGAAAAAATACTTCATTTCTTCTAGGATCTGATGGAAGTTTTCCTCATCCTATGAAAGGATAAAGCATGATATAAATTAGACACCCTCATATTCAGAAAATTTTATCCCATCCCATTAACTTAAACAATATTTAATATTTGAAAAAGCATAACAAAATGAAAAATCAAATGCCAATATGACATTCTTGTGTTTTGTCCAGAATGTGTGATCCTTTCTATTAATATATCAACATGTATTTGAATCTTCTTTTATTTTAAATATTTTATTCTCATTCTTGTTTTTTTCAGTTCACAGAGATGTTAAGCCACATAATGTATTGTTATCACAACCTGATGCCAAGGGACAAATCAAAGCCATGATATCAGATTTTGGCTTGTGTAAAAAATTAGCGGCAGGGAGAATCTCATTTTCAAGACGTTCTGGTGCAGCAGGTACAGAAGGATGGATAGCTCCAGAAATGTTGGAAGAAGATACAAGAACAGTAGGTTATCTCTTATATCTACATTGTATTGAATACAATTCATAACATTACAAAGACATAAGAATACATCCATGCATAAAGTGTAGAAAAACGCTTTCAGGGATTCAAAATTATGTTTTGGTATGGAAGGTTCAGGACCTTATGCCTTTATTTTTAGCCGGTCCAAAATACAGTTTTGAAAGTCCAATATCATTATCAAAAGGTCCATATTCAATTATGTTATCCTATAGAAAAAATAATATTATCCTAGTAAAAACTGACAGGTCCATGGGACTTTTTCAGTTAAAATATCACTCATGTTGAGTGTAAAAGAAGCTAAAAAATGTCTTTTTACCTGCAAAAAAACTGACCTGAAATAGGAAAATATAAGATGAACAGCTGAAGCATACATCATATATAAAAGAAAAATACTAAATGTTTACATGAACTTTTCTTTGTACAGGTATATTTGTAATTAAGCATACTGTTGTTCCATCTTCCTGTATATTTTCAGGTGGTTAGATTGATGGTGATTTTTTTTATTAATTTGATTTTTTGCTCAGCCTGGTATTTCTAAAGAATTTATGTCAAATTTGCAGATATTCTTGTTGGTCTTCATACACACAACATATTTACAAATTTTGTTGAATTTATGCACCAACTCTCTTTTAATTTAAACATTTGCTGGTTATAGCTCTCTTTTGCTCTTATTTTGATATTTTCATTGTGAAACATTGTTTCAAACTTTTATTTGAATATTAAGTTTGATGTGTGGTGGGTATTCTCATTTGCTATTAAATTTGATTGCACATATTTTCATACATTTAAAAAACTGGAGGAAGAATAATTAGACAAAATTGTTTATGTAAAATATCTAAATGGGCTTTTAATTTTGAGCAAATTAATCACATTATGGCCATCATGCCTAAGTTTATACTTCCTGTAATGCTACAGCAAGCATTTGAATATATCATTATTGGTGATAAGATAAAATTGAAGATGAATGATCAAAGGTCCTGTCTTATGAGTTCATTTGAGTAATAGTGTTTAATGTCCCAGTCAAAAATATTTCACTTATATCAAGACGATGCCAGCTATAGGCAAAGGTGCAGAAATTTTGCCAGTGCATTGTGCTGATGGCATTATACAGCAGGGATCTTTATCGTGCCAAGCCTGACACGGGACCTTGTTAATTTTAAGTTCCCATCTGAAAGACCCATGACCTTTATTTTAATGCAAAGTGCTTGCCAAAGAACAGTCACTACCAACTTTCAAGTCTTGGGTCAGACATAGTCGGGTCCGAGCCCATGGTCTCCCACCTACTTTCTTATAAGAAAAGGTAGTGAAGTTGTATCAGCAAAGTAATAGCATAAGAAATATGGCTGTACCAATGCATAAAAAGGTATTTAAAATTTTATTTTGCCCAAATTGTCTTTTATTTTAAAGCTTATATTTTCATTTCTTTTTGCTTGTAGACATGTTCAGTTGATGTATTTTCTGCTGGTTGTGTGTTATATTATGTTGTTACCCGAGGGAAGCATCCGTTTGGTGACTCATTAAGAAGACAAGCTAATATTCTGTCTGGAGATTATGACATAGAATCACTACCTAGAACAGGTCAGTAATATTATTCTGTATAAGAAGAAACCATTGCGAGAAAAAAATATTCACGGTTTTCACGATAACACCTGTACCACAAATATATCTTCTCAGCAGGAATTTCTTATTTGCCTTGGTACACTTTCCTGACAGTCAGAACCGTGGATATTTCTTACCCTGAAATGTTGTAGAAGATCAAAACTGCAAAAGTTTCCTACTGCTAATGTTTCTTTTTATACAGTATACATGTAATTTACAGTTGTAATCAATGATAACAAAGAAATTTAAAGAAATACAGTATGCAATATGATTCTAATGATGAGCATCAGTTGTTCTTCTTTGTGACGTGGGGATCAGCCAACAAGTCGGATATCGTGCAACATATCTATTGTTGTCCTAAGCCTTGGTACATATTGATAATGAGAGGTAGTGATGTACAGTCACTTCTGACTGCTCTCATTTGACTTTTATCATAGATATTGCAGAATGGATGACGATTATGATGATGATGCTGATAATGATGATGATGTGTAATCAAATTCGAGAGTTCTCATGAACATGGTTGGAGCACAATTTATAAATGTATTGGATCTTTTATAGTTTGTTTTATGAATGAATGATCTATTAATTTTAAAACCATATATATATTCAGATTACTATGTGCGGAGAGATTTAATAGAATCAATGATATCAACAGATCCGTCAGATAGACCTACAGCTAAAGAAGTGTTAAAACATCCATTTTTCTGGTCCAGATCACGGCAGCTTATGTTTTTCCAGGTAAATTCATGTAGCTTCTCGATTTCATTATCACTATCATGAATAGCTATAGTATATATACTAGGTGAATAAATGTTTTCTTTGTATGGTATTAGTTGTTCAGTTCTGTTTAAAAATACTTACAATATTTGAAATTTTCATGTCATATTACTGTTTAATTGTTCAATTCTTGTGGTATAAAATTCTGTGCTGCAGTCATCAAAACTTATTCATGCCAGGGTATAAAATTTTACACAGCACAAAACCAGCAGAGAAAGGTGGGGTGCTTCACTCATTTCAATTCTAATATATTTATCTGATATCAGTGTTAGGTTTTCTGTATTAATTCAAAATCTATCAACAACTTCTTATTTTGACAACACATAAATCATTCTGCTTTTGTCTCCATTGTCAGCTTGCCAAAGGTATGTGGTTTTCTCTGGGTTTACCGGTTTTCTTCATCCTCCTAGAACTGACTGCCTCAATATGAGTGAAAAAATCTTGACTGGGTCATAAGAATCCATTCCTGCAACATCCCAGAACTGACTGCCTCAATATGAGTGAAAAAATCTTGACTGGGCTATAAAAATCTATTACTCCACTCCATTCTGATTACATATGGGTATCATGATTTTATAATTTTTAATTGAATGTTAATATACATGTATGAATATATATTCATGACACGAATATATTCCCTTCAAGTTGGATTTAAGATTTTACTGTAAAGTCCAACAGTATATAAGGAAATTTAATCTCCAGCAAATAACAGCAGCTATAAATAAACTTGATATACAAGGTTTTAGAATATGCAAATTCAATGAATCTCTTTGTTTCAGTGGATAAACTGAAACAAATAAACAGTGATTTATTAAACTAAAATCTTCTTATAGGATGTAAGTGATAGAATAGAAAAGGAAACAGAGGACTGTGAAGTTGTACAAAGATTAGAAACTCGTGGTTTAGAAGTTGTAAAATTTGACTGGAGAAAACACATCACAGTAGAGTTACAGAATGGTATGTTATTATGATTTTGTCAGCCTCAGATTTAACAAATTCAGTGAGTTGGGACCCCTTGCCAGTAGGTACTTTTGGTGATTTCCACTTATGTTCAAAGGGCTATAACTCCAAGGAAAATAAGCATACAAACTGAAGTAAATGATATGCACGTCTCCTATCATTATTGATGCTTTGGTCCAAGTTTCATGAAATAATGCTTCATAGGGAGAATTACTCCAAACAATAAGTGTTTGGATAGAAGGATGGAATTGTGAATTTAATCTTTGAAAGCTGGGGAATTAAAAGCCATTTTGATGGAGAAAAATCAAGATGAAACATGTATGTACATGTAAATTTATGCTATGCTATGTTATGCTATGCTATGTTATGTTATGTGCATATGTGTAGGCTGTATTCTAAAAGCTCATGGTGTTTTGAAATATCTGTAAATATTGAATAAATGATTTTTGGTTATTTTTCAGATTTAAGAAAATTCAGGACATACAAGGGTCATAATGTCAGAGATCTTCTTAGAGCTATGAGAAACAAGGTGAGTATTCTTGTATATTGAAAAAGCAACTGCTCCTGAATGGAGTGTAAATTCAAATATTTTTATTGTGATTTTTCATTGACAAAGTATGATTGTGGTCTATTAGTGATGTGGATAAGCAATTTTTTATTTTATCATAACAAGCTCTAAAGCAAAATTCAAACTGCTATTCAAAAGAAATAGCATCAACTTTTTAAAAAGTTTGAAGAAACAATTGTCACCTTCTGAAATATAACTACAACTAATTATGTGAATTTCTACTAATCATTATTTGTTTTCAGTTTTAAATTTTGGGGTATTCAAAGTAAAATTCCAATGTTATATTTTTATTATTAACAAATGCAAGTTGTGTGGTGTTAAATTGAACTAATGGAAATAGTTACACCTGCTATTTTCCTATGTTGTATATTATATTTCAATACTATATATATTTACAGAAGCACCATTATCGTGAGTTACCAGATGAAGTTAAGAAGTCTTTAGGAGTTGTACCAGATCAATTTGTGTTTTATTTTACATCACGTTTTCCAAGACTGTTAGTACATACATACCATGCTGTTAAATGCTGTATGAATGAACCAGTTTTTCAGCAGTATTATGATACAGACTCTTTAACAGATTCTCATTCACAAAATCATTGATGTTTTATTGATCATGTTGGGGTCATGTGACATAATCATGTGGGGAGTCATGTGTCATTATCATGTTTTAGCCAATTTTGAACTTCCATACAATCAATCTGGTGAGTTTTCAAAAGGAGGTTACATTTACATATTTTTATATTAAATTTTCTGATTTGAAAATAGGTTGAGTCACATGATATGATCATGTATATGATTTCAGCCATTTTGCAATCCTCCATAGTAGATATCGTCTCAAATAATGCTAATACATTTAATTCAGAAATGTTTTCTGCCTCATGACATATTTTTATAAATTCTATGTTCTAATTTATTTAAGGAACCATGTGATATATATTTTGTGTCAGTTGTTATATTTTAGCAAGAAATAAGACACAATTATTATTATGTGTGCAACCTGTATTAGTGTTCATGTGACCATAACAATAACCTTTCTACACCATAACAACAAACTATCACACTGTTCTCTGTTCTTTTGTGTGACCTCTGCTTAATTATATTCTTTGTAAAAATAGCTTTATAAGAGGTTTTGTAATTTATTGGAAAATTATTTTTTATTAATGATTGTTATTTATTTTTAAACCATATTAAATATTTTATGAATTGTCATGTCAACAATTTTTGTAAAGACTTTGCGAGAAAATGAGCTGTTGATATGAGTGAATGTTTAACATTTTTTTCTGCACTATAATTAAAAATCACACCATGTGTGAGACATGAATGGTTGTGTGAATGTGTGTTTCAGACAGAGTTAAGTTTTTCTTTTTTCCATATTACCATTATATAGTCATTTTAGAGTATCATACATGTATGTGTAATGTGTGTTAATTTATGCATAGTTATTCTGTGAAAAGATACACTTTATATTCTTGCTCTAAATATTATTACCCCTCGCCTTTCGAAGAAAAGGGGGATATTAAATTGGAGTTTCTGTCTGTCTGTCTGTTCGTCCGTCCGTCCTTCCTTCCTTCCATCTGTCCAAAATTCATGTCTGAGCAGATTCTCCATAACTATGAGGCACTATTTCACAAAACTTAGTGCAAAAAATAAACATTGACAGGAGATAGTGCAAAAAATAAACATTGACAGGAGATGTGCATACTGGAGTTGGTCTACTAATTTTCCTGGGAGTTATTGTCCTGTGAACATATGTGCAAATCACAAAAAAACCTGCTTGTTGGGAATCCTAATTCACAGAATTTTCTTGTTTATAATTGAATTTACACATTTCCAGTATTCAGTGGTAGAGGGTATGTCAGATTTCTGCAAATATATATATTATGTATGATCTGAAGATCAGTTATCTTTCACTTTCTTGACCTTTATCTTAGCACTTTAAGCCATCATAGATGTGCTCATGTATACAATAAAGTAGATGAAATATGCAATACATGTACCTCATGACTTTGTTTCCTGATTAATTCTCAAGATTGGTAATTGACTGAAAAATTATTGATATTGAAAATCAGGAATTGTTAAATTGATTAAAATTTATTTCATTTATAAAATCATGAAGCAAGAGTCTTAAGAAAAAAATCAGAAACTTAAAGCCAGGTTTTATAATTGAACATCATTTGAAATATTTCATAGATCCCTAAATACCATACCATGATTATAATTTAATACATATATTTACACTTTTAGTTGTAATCTCATAATGCAGTAGGCAGATTAAAGAATGGATTTTTTTATTCATTTGTTATTTATGGTGCATGTGTGTGGGTGTGGGTGTGGGGTGGGGGGTGGGGGGGGGTTAAAAGTGATAATAAATACATAATACACTAGCTACAGAGTATTGTTAGTCAATACAGCACATTTTGCCCACATGTCATTGAAGTAATCTTCATTTAATAATAATTTTATTAACATCTGTATTTTTAGAATTTTCACAGTTCTTGTGTTGCATAAATTTGGAACTGAAGCAATGTCATATAGTGTCACAAATATATTTGATTACCGGTATATTTATTGTAGTTGGCATTGGGCACAATGAAGGAAAACATGTGTCTTGTAAAAATTTAGGTGATGTAACAAGTTCTTATTTACAGTATGATGTTTTTGTATTTGAAAAACAAACCACAAAACTGATGACACAAGAATTATTCTACAGTATTTTTAGTCTTCCATCTATTCAGTTATCAGAATTAATGGAGTTCGCCAGTGTACCAGGTGATCAATATCCCTTAACGTCTGTGTGGAATGTTTTGGAAAATGTTTATGTCAAAATTTCCTGGAGTAACATCATTTTTACAGGAAAACCTGGACTGAAGCGATTCCATCTCCAATTGCAATAATTGTTGTGCAGAACAGTTATTGGGTATCATGTGGTACACTGGCGAACCCCATTTCGGAAATAAATCTTGGCTCTATAAAAGAATTGAAGCTTTATATTTACAAACATGTCATGAATGGTATATTAATTTTGACATTTATTTATTATTTGTGTTGTTTTAGACCATGTTTTACTTTTATAATGTCTGTTTTGGTTCATAATTTGTTTCCGTAGTACATTTTGTACATGTAGTTATTAATATTATGCATTTTTATATTTACTTCATTGTGCAATACATTTGTATATAATTTTTCATCAGACATCACCAATATGTTTTTATAGATGTTGAGTCACATTTCTTATGCAAATGTTAACCATTTTATAATTTTAAGCCAAAAAATTCATGAAAAATGTTTGTTTTTGTTCTTTTTATTCTTGAGTAATCCCACAATGAACCAAAGCTTATAGATGATGATGCTGAAATCAGCCAACTTCACACAATTAATCCATAGGTGATAATTAAAATCAGATTGACAAAATCAAGATTTAGCTGTAATTTCCTGTTGATTTATATATGCATATATGTACATGTAATATGTAAGTTAAACATTGAGAGTAATCCGGGTAATCCCTGATCTTCAATTGGTATTGGGTTACACCAAGTTATTTCACTGCTTGAAGGATTTTCATTTTCTTTTTACCATGTTAACATCATGTTTATTTTACAAATTGGTCTCAGTGTGACTTTTGTCTACCACTAATTAAGCAGTATACAGTAAAATTCATATTTGTTTTAATTAAGAGTTTTAGAGGAAAAATTTGAATGTCCTCATATTGTTTTGTATTATAGACTGTATAATTTTAATAATTTATTAAAAAATATTGACATATAAAGATTGAAACTGGGGGAAATTGTCATTATTTAGAGTGAAAACTCAAAATAATATTACATAGCTATTTAATATATAATTTACATTTGGATGTACCTGTAATTTTAACTTGATGCTGTGGTTTTCAAAATAAGCCAAATATCAAACCATGACCAATTTTTTAGCTTTTGAATTTCTTAAGTTATTGCAAATATTTTAATGGCCATTCTTCAACATAAAAAATTTTGAAAGTTTTTTCCCCCATCTTTCATGAAGAAAAGAAATTAATTGCTTACCATACTATAAATTACTGGGATTTGTGTATTTTTGAAAGTCATGGTGAGTCGCGGTATAAATAAAGATCCTGGATAAAAGTGGAGATGGTTACTGATACTACCAGTAGTAGTTATTTATCCATATTTGATTCCAGTTTTTCAGAACCATTTTAAAAAATAACCTAAACATGTATTTCTTTGTAACTATAATCATTTTCTTGAATCAAGTTGAAATCCAACACTGATTAAAATATCAGTAGAATTGATGAAGCAGCTTTTTTCCATTTCCATTACATGTTGATAAATTCGCCAAAGTGTGGTATCATCTTTATTAATTTGTTATGTTTAAAACCTTAACATTTCAAATTAATGCATCTTGAAAGTTTTTTTTTTCTTTTTTATTTTTTAATAACATTTTATACTAAGTCTAAAAATTAATTTATAACTTGTTTAATAATTTAATTACTTTATGTGTTATTTAATGTCATAGTAAAATCAAAAAAGTGTTTGTTACAGTGTATGTTTGTATTTGTGGGTACCAATAGACCATGTGCAGTTTAGTAGATATTTTTGAAGTGTACCAAGGGTATGGTATAAAATAGAAAATCCACTTTTCTAATGGGGTAATTTGGTTGTATATCAGTGGGGTTCAACAACATACAATGTGTTGCCCTCTAATGTTTGTCCAAAAAATACTGTATATGGTCTACATAGGTGTGTATTGTCTTCATATTACATTGATTTACGGTAAATATGTGAATTCAGTTAATATTGTTGTTAATGTAGTACAAAAAACGTATTTGTACATGTGTATATACATGTATTTTGTTAACGTGATAGATGAAAGTTTAAGTATATTTTTCTGTTCAGTCTTTTTTCCAACATTCCTTGATTGTTTTATGTAAAGAAATATTGGCAATTCATTAGTTTCAGTTTTTCATGGCATTTCCTAGCAGTACAATGTATTTCTGTTTTTGTTAATATGTAATGACTGGATCAGGTTTATTTGTTCTTATTGCATACCAAATTATTGGCAAGACAGTCCCCAGTAAATCAGTAAATCATAGTTCCAATTTTAAGGTTGTATGTACTCATAGGAAATTTTAGACATTTGGCCTCTCAATGAAGGTTTATAAAATCATGTGATATTGATGCAGAAGTCAAAATATAAATGACCTTGGTCTCTATGCGGATGATTGTCTTGGAGGACAAATTCAAAATCAGATTTTAACAGCATTTCTCAGTTTTGCAGCAGCAGCAGGTTAAGCATTAGCTTTAAAATCTAATGCCCCATTTATACATCCTTTAACAAATGGAATTAAGGTCTTACCTCATTATTCTGCCAAAGGAATTAAGGTCATACCTCACTAACCTGCCAAATATTTTAAAAGTTGTTGCCAACATGTGAATTGAATCAAATAAAATTTTTGTAAATTTTAAAAATTATAAATTTATCGTTTTTGTTTGAACTGAAAAAACATTCCTGAATTCAAGTTAATCAATTTTTTCAGGAATTCATCAATATTTTTTCTCCTTCTAAGAAACATAATATAAAGACTTTTTTGTCAGGACCGGTAAGCTGCCCAGTGGTACACATTATCCTGTCTTTTAGATTCCTGTGATATTTGTACATACAGACAATTTTAACAATCAAAATATGTGACATCCATACTATGACCATATTATGCTTTATATATACATCTATTTCATTTTAGAGGCTGATACTGTGCATGAGAGAGAGAGAGAGAGAGAGAGAGAGAGAATAGAATAAGGGTGTCTGGGTTTTTTAAAACAGAATATAGCAGTTCATTTTGTATAATGTGATTCATGCATTTTAGCAGTTCATTTTGTAGAATTTAGATTCATACATTTTTGCATTTCATTTTGTAGAATTTAAATTCTTGGATTTTGGCATTTCATTTTATATACTGGTAATTTAGATAAAGCAATGAATACACTTTTCATTTTGTTAGAACTTAAATACACAATATTTTATGCCTTATTTAGTTCCATTTATAGTTTTGTCAGTTGATGTTTTTTCCATGTACCAGTACATAAATGTACACACTCATGTTGTGTAATGTTTGTGAGGAAATAATATATGGCATAATTAGACATTTTTCTGTTTCATTTTCAGTACATCTTTATTACATTCTTTATTCATCTCATTTGTATAATTGCATATTATTTTTGGTCTGTATGTTTGTTGGTCGGTTTGTACATGTACCTTATACTGGTACCATCACGTTATATTTTCTCATGCTAAAAGTTGTGACTTTCTTATTGGACATGTATTTTTTTGCCAACTGGATTTCTTGACCTTGAATCTACCCTAACGTACAGTCAAACCTTCCTTAAAGGCCACCTCTATAGAAGGACCACTTACTTTTAAAGGCCAGCAAAATTTTATCCCAACTGCTCCTCATTCATTTTACTAGTTACTTGTGATTAATGTTTCGTGGTGGTAGTAAATTTGTGGTTCAGACTGTCCACTAAAACCACTAAAGGTGAGCCCCAACAAAAATTAATGATTTCACAGTATTTGAACCTGTATATTAGGGTCATTTGCCCATAAAGGCAACTTTTACTGGTTCCCTTAGGTGGCCTTTATTAGACAGGTTTGACTGTACATAAATCTTTGTTGGGACAGTGCCTCATTAATACATCTTGTTACAGTTTAAATATGTGACACACTCTTGCATATACATGTAATAGTTTTATATTATTATAATAACTAGTAACTAAATTGTCACAACACAAAAAAAAAACTGCTAAATTAATGGTCTCATTGTACAATATTTCTGGAAACTGCTTGGAATTCTTTTAATTAATATCTCCATAAAATCGATTATTATTGTACTTGATTTATATTTCATCTGTTTTTATTTTTCTAGATAAATCATCTCGGTTTATTAGTTATAATCAGTTCTGACAGAGTTGAAGAACAAAATTTGTTATATTCATCAGACTTGTTTACTTATTGTAAATAAACAATGATGACATTATTTTATAAACATACTGCATTTGGTTGTTGTTTTTCCAAAGGATTTTGTCATCAAGGTTGCCATACCACATGTATAACAGCTCAGGATAAACTTTTTTGGAACCAGTCTATAAATGTAAGACCAATATTTACCGGTAGTCAAGATCATGATATTTCAGCGATTCAAAATTTTCAAAAAACTACCATCACGTCTGGAGAACAATAACAAGAGTACCGGTATTATATATTTGTTCACCTAAAACTGGCGACTAGAAATCAATGGAATATTTTGCGTATATCGAGACATTGCCAGCTATAGGCTAAGGTGAAGAAATTTTTCCTGTGTGTTGAGCTGATGGCAGTTTACAGCAGGGTTCTTTTATCATGACATGCTTACCGTAACATAGGACCTCGTTTATTTTAAGTTCCCATCTGAAAGAACCATGACTTTCATTTCGAAAAACCAGGTGCTTGGCAAGAGAACAGTCATTACCCACTTTCAAGTTTTAAGACAGACCCGGCCGGGGATCATACCTCCAACTTACAGAGCGAACATTCTACCAGCTGAGCTACTGCAGTGGTTGTGATCAAGATTACCACTCTCTATTACATGTATTACAGCTCAGGATAAACTATTTTGGAACCAGTCTATAAATGTAAGACCAATTTTCAGTCAAGATCATGATATTTCAGCGATTCAAAATTTTCCAAAAACTACCATCACTTCAGGTTCAAAGTCTAGAAAACAATAACAAAGGAGTATGTGCCATTCATATCAACTTCTTAATACATGTACAATGTGTTTGTGTAACTTCACCTAAAACTGGTGAAACTAGATATAAATGACTCGCATTCTTTACGATGTTGATATAAATTGTAGTTATAAACCAAAAACCATAGGAAATTGAAACCTTATACATTTTGGAAGGGGTATAAAATGTGTAGGCGGGCTGGCAAAATCTTGCACCCAATTTTGCAATGATCTATATTTCAATAAATATCTATTGGATTTTTATAATATTTTTACACAATATCGGGCATGATCTCAATTTTTAAAATATATTTTGATTTAAAAAAATATTTGATATTTTTGAAGTTATTACAAAAAACATGGGCTACACTTTTTTCAATCTGTCAAAATTCATCCGAGACAGGATAACAAAATTTTACAACCCAATTTTCAATGATCTATATGTCCATAATTATCTATTGGATTTACATAGTATTTGGACATAATATCCGGCATGACCTAAATTTTTAAAATATGTTTTTGATTTCAAAAAATATTTAATATTTTTGAAGTTATTAAAGAAAATACGGGCTACACTTTTTCCAATCGGTCAAAATTCATCCGAGGCAGGACGGGTAAGCTTTGAACATTGATCCATATCTCTCCACATGATTATGCTTGCCGGTTAAAATTTGCAACAAATACGTGGTGGATATGTATCTGATACCACCAAAGGGTATTTCCTATAATGCAGTGCTTTTCTTTTTATAACCGATTGTTTGTGGCATTTGATTGTTCTATAAGTACGACGCCATAAGTTATTTTTCTGTAAATCCCTCCTGTATAATGGTGCCTTCTTCTTCTATGGCGTTGTTCCCTTGTTGCCTTGATAAAAAATGGTGGCGTACTTATCGCAATTAAAGAACAAACAATCGGCTATAAAAAGAAAACCACTGAATTATAGGAAATACCCTTTGGTGCTATTAAAGATATATATCCACCGCGTATTTGATGAAACATTTAATAGGCAAGCATAATTATGTAACAATGTTCAAAGCTCACTTGTCCTACCTCACATGAATTTTGACCGATTGGAAAAAGTGTAGCCCGTATTTTCTTTAATAACTTCAAAAATATCAAATATTTTTTAAAATAAAAATATATTTAAAGAATTGAGTTATAAAAATCCAATTGATATTTATTGAAATATAGTCATTGAAAATTGGGTGGTAAATTTTGTTATCCTGCCACGGATGAATTTTGACCTATTGAAAAAAGTGTAGCCCATATTTTTTGTTATTACTTAAAAAATATCAAATATTTTTTAAAATCAAAAATATATTTAAAAACTTTAAGGCATGCCCGATATTATGTGAAACTATTATAAAAATCCAATAAATATTTATTGAAATATAGATAAATAAAAATTGGGTGTAAGATTTTGCCAGGCCGCCTACTCATTTTATACCCCCTCTACATTTTGTATATAGCATAATATCTTGAAGCTCTATTAAGTTTGTTAAGCTGGTTGACCTTGACTAGCATACAAGGTCACAGTGACCTGAAAAAGAAAACTTTTTAAACCATCTTCTTGTCAAGAAATAAAAGGCCCGATAGAAACTCAAAACTCTATGAAGTTTGCCAAACTAGTTGAGGTTCACCCACATTTAAGGTCACAGTGACCTTAGAAAATATTTATTTTTACGAACAGGGAAGTACTACTTCCCTGGAAGTATTGTCACAGGGCTTAAAAGCGATTCGCCGAACAACTACTGCAGTAAGCTTTTGTCCGTGCGTCAAAAAATAGTTCGCTAGATCAGTAGATGCTTTAGCATGCAGATGTAACGTAATTTCATGTATGTAGTAGCTTGAATCTTTATCTATAATATTGGTGCATATAAAGTCCTACTATGATTTTGAAGTTAGCTGACCTTGGTATACAAACAACTAAACTTTGACACTAGAGTAGAAAAGAAAAAAAGTCAAGTGTAAATTCCTTGGTCCAATATTCTTACGTCCTAGTCAAGAATATTTCACTTGATATCAAGACATTGCCAGCTATAGGCAAAGGTGACACAGAAATTTTGCCTGTGCGTTGGGCTGATGGCATTATATAACAGGATTCTTTACCATGCCACGCCTACCTTCACACAGGACCTCTTTTAGTTTAAGTTCCCTTACAAAAGAACCGTGACTTCCATTTCTTAATGCCATGTGCTTGGCGAAAGAACAGTCACTATCCACTTTCAAGTGTTGGATTCAGACTGGGTCAGGGTTCCAACCCACACCCTCCCACTTACAGAGGGAGCACTTTACCAACTTAGCTACCACAGCGGTTAAAACTTTGAGAGATTAATACAATATAATATCAATGTAAATAGAAGTAGCTGACAAATTCTGATGGAACATCAAATATGATTCTTAGTCCTTGTTAATGGCTGAAGAAATTTTGATGTGATGTAAAGTATGCAGTCCTTGTAAATACCTGAAAAAATTGTGATGCTATAGAAAGATGTAGCTCTGTTGGTAGAGCGTCAGACTTGGGATCCAAGGGTTGTGAGATCCAATCCCGATTGGGGCATGTTGTGACCTTAAGCAAGTTTCTTAATTTCAAATTTCTGCTGGCTTACCCGGTGTCAGGATAATGAATCAGTGGGACAGCAAACTCTGCAATTGTTGTCTCGGTGAGCTAGCACCTCAAAGTCGCCCAGAGTGTGTGCTAGTACAAGGCAGACATATGCATAATACACATTGTTAGTCATGGTTACATCAGGGTAGCCTAGTGTAATCTGGCTGACATTGCACCAGAGTGAAAAGATTAAAATGCTCCAATACAATTCATAGTCTTATTAAAGGTGTCTAAATACAGTACACATGTAGTTAAGTACAGTCCAACCTGCCTTAAAGGCCACCTCTTTATAAGGGCTACCTGCTTATAAAGGTCAGTAGAATTGTATCCCTATTATTCTTCATTCATACTACTTGAACCTGTATATAACCTTTTACTGGTTCCCTTTGGTAGCCTTTTTAAACAGGTTTGACTGTAATGCAAACAGTATTGGCATAATCTAATAGTTTTCATACAAACTCTAAAAGCAAAATTAAGTTGTATATTATTATTTCCAAAAATTCACCATAACATGACATATAAAAAGCACCATAATTCCCTTGAATAGTATGCTAATGATAAATGATGTACAAACTACAGAAGCTTGGCTTCTAGTGTCTTAAAGACAAAAGAGTAGACAAATGATTTACTCTCATTAAGTACAATAGACCCTATGTTATATAAATAAGTTAACATCTAAATGTGTAAATCTTCTACATAAACAGTCTCTTGTGGCAACAATTGCTATAGCTATGGCGGTTCAGTTTTTTAATGTTTTAGCAACAGTATTTCTGACATATTTTAATGCTTAAAGAATTTTGTAAAAATCGCAAATCTGTTTATACATAAGTTAACATCTAAACCTGTAAATCTTGTACAATCTTTTGTGACAACCATTGCCATATAACTATGGTGGTTCTGTTTATAAAAATTTTAACCACTTTTGTTCTTGACATATTTTATTAACATGTTTAAAGAATTTTGCAAAAATCTAAAATCCGGTAATAAAAAAGCTAACAACTAAACTTGTAAATCTTGAATATAAACAACAATGTGCCAACCATTGATGTGGCTATGGTGGTTCTATTATTTCTTTTAGCGACTTTTTAATGACATATTTTAATGTTCAACATGTTTAAAGAATTTTGCAAAAATGTCAAATCTGGTTATAAATAAGTTTACATCTAAACGTGTTAATCTTGTGCATAAACAATCTTTTGTGACAACCGTTGTTATAGCTATGGTGGTTCTGTTCTTAAATATTTTAGCAACTTTTTATTTTCGAATATTTTAAACACATTTAAAGAATTTTGCTAAAATCTCAAAAACCAACGATTTTAAAATTCTTAATGTATTTATTGTTTGATTTGTAAATCAATTGCTTTCAAAGACTTATAGTCCATTACATAGCATATAAGATTTGACTGTGTCACGTATGTACAGTGACTCATCTGAATGAAGCCTCACTTGAAAAAGTGGCAAACTGGTAATCAGAACATAGCTAGAAATAAACAACTAAATTTGAAAAATTAAAGCCAGATAATGGGGGGGGGGGGGATGAGATTCATTTGCACCTTACAAACACTTAAAAAGAGACGATAAAAAACCAGCGACATATTCTGTATTAAATGTCGCTGGCAAAACAAAATCCCTAATAGGATTTGCTGCTGGATCAATACCTCCTAACGTTTGTACAGAACCTTTTGGAAACTGTCTACACCGCAAATCCCCAGAAAATGGGAAAACATCATCTTATGCGGTTTCATGTCCATTGGAAACAAGTGTTGCGCACAAATGTTAGAAGGTATCATGTGGTACAGGGGTAAACCCCATTTCCTGTTGTTTAGTCGGGGATTTTATTTACTTATTATTTATTTATTTGATACCTACAATAATCTACGAACAAGTATCAGCTAATGGACTATACACACACATTACATGGATAAATAAATATCTGATATAACATTTAGATCCTTCGTGCCAGTTTTGGTCATCGTAAAAAAATTCCAACTTGAAATTCAGTTACAAACAAGAGGCCCATGGGCCTGATACGCTCACCTGATAACTAATGGCTAGCTGATAGATAATACTAAACCCCAATGACTTTTTTTTTTACATCATGATATCCGTTGTATCAATACCTACAACATTCTAGTATACATGCCTATACAAAAAGTTTATAGTTTTCGAGATAATTAAACATTTCAGTATTGTTTCGCATCTGTGACCTTGACCTTTGAACCCATGACCTTTTTCTATACATCAAAATGATCGTTGTATCGATACCTAAAACATTCTAATATACATGCCTATACAAAAAGTTTATAGTTTTCAAGATAATTAAACATTTCGGTATTGTTTCGCATCTGTGACCTTGACCTTTAAACCCATAACCTTTTTCTATAATCAAAATGATTGTTTTATCAATATCTACAACATTCTAATATACATGCCTATACAAAAAGTTTATAGTTTTCGAGATAATTAACCATTTCGGTATTGTTTCGCATCTGTGACCTTGACCTTTGAACCCATGACCTTTTTCTATACATCAGAATGATCATTGTATCAATAACTACAACATTCTAATATACAAGCCTATACAAAAAGTTTATAGTTTTTGAGATAATTAACCATTTTGGTATTGTTTCACATCTGTGACCTTGACCTTTGAACCCATGACCTTTTTCTATACATCAGAATGATCATTGTATCAATAACTACAACATTCCAATATACAAGCCTATACAAAAAGTTTATAGTTTTTGAGATAATTAACCATTTTGGTATTGTTTCACATCTGTGACCTTGACCTTTAAACCCATGACCTTTTTCTATACATCAAAATGATCGTTGTATCAATACCTACAACATTCTAATATACATGCCTATACAAAAAGTTTATAGTTTTCAAGATAATTAACCATTTCGGTATTGTTTCGCATCTGTGACCTTGACCTTTGAACCCATGACCTTTTTCTATACATCAAAATGATCGTTGTATCAATACCTACAACATTCTAATATACATGCCTATACAAAATGTTTATAGTTTTAGAGATAATTAACCATTTCGGTATTGTTTCGCATCTGTGACCTTGACCTTTGAACCCATGACCTTTTTCTATACACCAAAATGATCGTTGTATCCATACCTACAACATTCTAATATACATGCCTATACAAAAAGTTTATAGTTTTCGAGATAATTAACCATTTCGGTATTGTTTCACATCTGTGACCTTGACCTTTGAACCCATGACTTTTTTCTATACATCAAAATGATCGTTGTATCAATACCTACAACATTCTAATATACATGCCTATACAAAATGTTTATAGTTTTCAAGATAATTAACCATTTCGGTATTGTTTCGCATCTGTGACCTTAACCTTTGAACCCATGTCCTTTTTCTATACATCAAAATGATCGTTGTATCGATACCTACAACATTCTAATATACATGCCTATACAAAAAGTTTATAGTTTTCGAGATAATTAACCATTTCGGTATTGTTTCGCATCTGTGACCTTGACCTTTGAACCCATGACCTTTTTCTATACACCAAAATGATCGTTGTATCGATACCTACAACATTCTAATATACATGCCTATACAAAAAGTTTATAGTTTTCGAGATAATTAACCATTTCGGTATTGTTTCACATCTGTGACCTTGACCTTTGAACCCATGACCTTTTTCTATACATCAAAATGATCGTTGTATCAATACCTACAACATTCTAATATACATGCCTATACAAAATGTTTATAGTTTTCAAGATAATTAACCATTTCGGTATTTTTTCGCATCTGTGACCTTAACCTTTAAACCCATGACCTTTTTCTATACATCAAAATGATCGTTGTATCAATACCTACAACATTCTAATATACATGCCTATACAAAAAGTTTATAGTTTTCGAGATAATAATTATAATCAGAGGTAAAAAAAATTAGGTCACGACCTTCACAATTGACCTTGACCTCATTTTGAAGATACTAAGTAGAAGATGTCAAAACTGAAAACCCCATGTCATTATCTGGTCAAATAGTCAAGTTATAACAATTTGAAGCTATTTTACGATTTTTTCAAAATTAAACGCAAAAACGCGTAACCTATTTTTTATCCGAATTTTACAAAATGAACAAACTATAGGCTTAAGACCATAGAGAAGCCAAATATCACATCAGATTTTTTCTCCAATCAGTACTTTCGGAGAAGAAGATTTTTTAAGATTTTTGCACCCCTAGGTCACCTTGACCTAGTTATGGTAGCCATGGCAACGCCACGAACAAATCTGAATTGCACCGGCCCATATATACTTCTGACAAAGTTTCATTAAAAACTGTCCAGTAGTTTCAGAGGAGAAGTCGAAAATAGGTGTTAACGACGCACACACGCATGCACACACGCTGCGCTATGCCATAAGCTCACATGACCTTCGGTCAGGTGAGCTAAAAACATATACACATCTCATATACACAATATATGAACAAAAATTGAATTAACAAAATTCTATTGTGGAAAGAGATATACTAATA
Organism: Anadara kagoshimensis; assembly: GCA_021292105.1. Lineage (NCBI taxonomy): Eukaryota > Metazoa > Mollusca > Bivalvia > Arcoida > Arcidae > Anadara > Anadara kagoshimensis. The sequence goes on from CM037861.1 coordinate 26,104,601, forward strand.
AACACTACCTGAACAAATATTGCTAGGTAAGATTACGTATTCTATGTACTCTGAATGTTTCTATGGTAACAACAGTATCAATACATTGCTGTACTTAATAATGTAACATGTAAAACCAGGCCCCAGTTTCACAATCATTCCTTAACTAAGATTTTCCTCAACTTAAATTTACCTTATTTTGGCTATCTTTTTTGGAATTATAAGTTAATATTTTTGACAAAAACTGAATACAAATGTTATTAGCTTGAAATGATCTTCAAAATGACACTTTAAATAACTCAATATCTTAAAAATTAACAAAAGTATTAAGATTCGAAATTTGCCAAATTTAAGGAAAGGGAAATCTTAGTTAAGATGGTGAAACCCGGGCCAGAATCTGAATTTCAACAAACAATTACACTTATTACACTTATCAAGTAAGTTATGAACACTACAAGAGTTGGTCCTTCTATCACAGGTTAGATCTACATATTTATCTTCATATATAAAGAAACTGGGTTTTTTTTTAAATAATAAAAATAAACATATAAACATCACTGGTCCCAGATTCATAATCATTCCTGAACCGAGACTTCCCTAACATGAATTTGGCAAAATTGGAACCTTAACAATTTTGTTAATTGTTAAGATATTCAGGAATCATTTTAAAGATTTTGCGAGATGTCTTTATGAATTGATTTGTAGTTCCAAAAGAGCCTGTCAAAATTTGCTCAATTTCAATTAAGGAAAATCTAAGTTAAGGTCAGGAGTAATTGTGAAACTGGAGCCAGTTCATTTAGTAGTCAAAATGTAAGAATGTAAGCATGGTCATTCTGTTAAAAAACATTTTAATAAAATGTAAGACTGATCCCATTTGATTTTTGATTTTTTAGATGATCAAGTTATCTGGTAACAGGTGAAGTGATTAAAGCTTTTTTACCCTCCTGATCATTGTATATATACCCTGATTTATGTATCCATGGAAACAAATATATGGTCATGTGTTTATGAATTATAACTGACTGCATTGTAAATCAATTTGAACCAGCACTGTGACATTAATTAAAGTGCTCTTGAAAATCTATGAAAACAGATTAATAATTTTTTACAGAACCCAGGGTTTAGCTCTGCCTTTTGTCAATTTAGGCAATTGCTAATTTTTATAATTTCTGGCTTCAAAAAATAGATATCAATTTCATTATTGGGCGGACTTAGATCACCAACTTTTTAAGTAAAACAAGTGTTACAAACTTTTAATCAAGAACAATCTATACAACAGATTAGAAGTTCTTCAGTTCTACATTTAAGGCATTTTTGTCACTTTTAGTTTCATAGTTTTTCTGGCTCTTTTACATATAAATTGGCTCATGAATTTAACTAGAACTGTCTTTTGAGAGCCAAATACCCCCTAAACTTTGTGGGGATATAAAAATTAGCCAATTTTTTGGTTAAAATTTTTTGAAAGCCAGAGCTAAACCTGAGAACCATTATCAGCAATTAAGTTTTAAGACTACATAACTACACACAAATTTTATCCTGCATTGTGAAATACAGAGTAATTAAGTTTTAATATTCATCACAAAACAGTTTTTTCTAATAGAATATATTTGAGATTCAAACACTTTGTCTTGTATTAAGAAACTAACTAAAATTGAATAAATCATGTATGAAAAAAATTAGTTATATGGACTTACTACATGTATTGCAAGTTTATAAACTCAAATGCAGTGAAATTGACAAATATAAAAATAAAAAAAAAGATTAAAAAATAAAGTGAAAACACTAACTTTTAATCTTTCAAACCAGCAATGTTATGCTGCTGTCCAAACAAATTAAGTTGGACAACAAAAGTACACTGTTTGAGAACCTGATGACCTTGACTTTTACATACCGGTACATAACAATAACCTGTTGGCCTTGACATTGATAAATCCATGATGACCTTGACTTTTTCATATATTACAATAACCTGTTGGCCTTTACATAATAAATGTTTGATAATGGTGAAATTAACAGGATCTTTTAAATTTCCTGGTGTACATGTAACACTGCTACACTTTTAATATGTGAATGCATAATATAGCCTGTTTGCCTCAATGGCACTGACACTACAATTTTAGTTAAAAAGTAGGCTGAACTTTTATATGTCCAATCGTACTTTAGCAAAAGTCCAGCTGGAAAAATATTGCAAATGTATGTGTTGGTCCAAGTCCAGCCAGAGTTTTAAAAGTCTGGCTGGAGCATGCCTTGATTCCAGCTGAAGTATGGTTCTATTATTCATACGTAAAGTAAACAACTGGGCCACATTAATTAAAGTGACAGAATCATCAGTTGGGAACAACCCATTTTACATATAGTGTAAAAATCTATATTTTACATGGTTGACCTTGACACTGTTACAAACCTACAAATATATATGCTCATATATAATTACTGACCTTTACAATGTATATTAAAACTTATGTAATCGAAACAGGACATTGTCACAATTTTGCACACGGGGAACCAATAAAAGGAATACATGTATTAGATAAACAGTACTGGACCCTGAACTTTATAACTTGAACATGACAAGCTGACCAATCAAATTTATTTACTTGTCCAGATTGGTACATTTTTAGTGTGCAAGGTTGCCATTTTGGTACTCTTTTATCATTAAGTGTTTGATTTTGGTACAATTTTCATACAAAAAGTCCAATTTTTAGTACTTTTATTTTTTTAAAAAACCTGACAAAATGGGAAAAATATGTCTAATTTGACTTTTTTTAATCTTTATCTGTCAAAAACGAACAAATTCGCCAAATTGGTCAGCCTGACATGAGTGAAAAAACCAGTTACAATTATTTGGTCTTTCAAAAACTTAAAAATACCACAGAAATTACAAATACACATACCCGGTACACTTAGAATTAACCATACCAAATAGATTGTATACGAGAAGCAGACATGTATCAAAAATGAAAAGGATGTTCAAGTCATCATCCAAAATACCATTTATAGACTCTACTCTGGGAGACAAATATGATTTTTAGTAATGTTGTTTTACTCAAGGGGTTGAAAATCCCCTTGGACCCAAAGCCCAGGATTTAAAACTATTGTCAAAACTTAAAATCTCTTTGGAATTGACATATTTCAGTCTTACATCTAAGATTGTTGGAATTTCTATAATGTGATAATATTGAAAAATCATGTGGAAAAAAAGAAGAAAAAAAGCAATATTGTGCAATATATCTTTTGAGGATCTGCAGTCACATTATTTTCATACATAAATCTTCAAATGTCTAGTTATTCAAATGATGATGGTGTATAACAATGATTTTTATGCCTAGGTCATTGATGGCAACATGACTGACTGATAAAAATCTTTGCGGGGTTCAGATACCTGTGGCACTTTCCTGGGGTTATAGATTCAACTGGATGCTTATAACATCTAACATATGATAACCATACAAGATTTTTAACTTCAAGAATTTATTTTCAGCAACTTTGCAGTCCTCATATTCCTGGGTTAACGATTACTGGCGTTTTCATTATGAGTCAATGGTTTGACTATTGTCATTTAATTGTTTTGTAATTTTAGCTTGCTAATGAAGCCTTATTCAATTTAATTGGTAGATTCTTGTCAAACTGGACTATATTCTTATCAGAATGGATATGTGTCTCTTATGCTGGTAAGGTTGATTTAAAAACTGTAAGCTGGTATACATGGCGATTTTTTAAGGCTTTCCTTGAAGAAAAACAATATTATGCAGTTTAGTAGAATGCTTGAGGTAACTAAAGTTTGATTCATGGCGAGTGGTCCCTGGCTTGAGAAGTGAAAAATGTGATAACTCAACTTCAAGTTTTCATTAAAATGTTACAATTAACTTCAAAACACAAAGGTCTGTTAGGCATCTACTTAACAGGGGTATAATTCCAAAGTTAGAAGAGTTGTTTGGATGACTTCATGCGACAAGAATCAGCTAATTATCTTGAATGGCTTTATAAATAACAACTTATGTAAAAAATATGGTATTTTGAATAAACAGAGACCTGGAGATGAATTAACATCACCTGAGGTTTATCTAATATTACAACACAACATGGTACCAGTACTATATATTAATGCTGCCTGGTATGTCACAATGTGTCAGCGTAGGACTAGATACAACTTGAGTATAACTGGCAGTGGTAAGTCATCAAACTGTTTAAGAAAATGTTTACCTCTACAACATTTACTAACATAATTTCTTAAAAATTGTCTACAAATTTGTTTTAAAGGAGGTGGGTCAATAACTTCAGCATCCAGAATTGCAAGAATAGCTGAATCTGCAGCTCCATCGACCACAAGGGCTCGTTTTACACAACGTATAACAGATGTTGCTAATCCAGCTTGTAAAATTAATTTCACAATTTCAATGTTTTTATTTTTACATGCCCAAAATAATGGATTCCGCTGAGCAATTGTAGATACTTTCGGACCATCAAGGTTACTTCCATTAAGGATTAATGTTTTTGTTATAAAGGAACTGACTCTGTATGTTAAGGCTGCAAGTAGAGGGGTGTAGTTATACCTATCTGTTTTGTTGACACTAGCACCATTAGAAATTAAGTACTCCACCAAATCTGCCATTTGTTGTCTAGATGCTACCCACAAGGCAGTATGTCCAAAATTATCTGTTGCATCAATATCAGCACCAGCGTTTACTAAGCTTACAACTCCTTCAACAAAATGCATTCTACAAGCTGTGATAACAGGAGGCTCAATTCTATTCAAATGATCTTTACTGCAAACATTCAAATTCAATTTTTTACTTTTCTCACAATGGCGCATCAAAAGCCCAAATATGTCAAAATGGCGTTTATATAGTGATAGTGACAAAACTGTGGCCCCTTTGACTAGAACGTTAAAATCAACATCTGGATGAGAAAGTAAGATATTGCGAACATTTTGTGTGTCACCTGCCATAACAGCGACATAAAGATCAAATAACAGGTGTGACTGATTATACTCATTAATGGCCTGGAATGATGCAGATAGCAACAGACTATCACTTTTAACATCCATACTTCTGTCCCCTGATCTTTGCATTTTGGTACTGTATGTTGGAAGAATCTGTCTCACTGGTGTTGAATACATCTGAAAGCTGTGTAATTGGGTCCTTAATAAACAGTAAATGGTAGGAAGGCAAAACAAACTGATCACTATAACAGGCCTTTAGGCTTGCATCCAACTAGAATTGTCCACTCAGAAAACTGTTCACCAGATCACTATACTAGGCCTGCATCCAACAAGAATTATCAACTCTGAAATTATTCACCAGTTCACTTTACTAAGCAGCTGCATGCCTGGTGTATACAGCCAAAATCCTCTGAAATTTTAAAAGAAACACACTTCCTCCATCGACAGTTAAAATCGCATTAGTATAGTAACTTTTTAGTAATCAGTTTATGGCCAAACTCCGGTCTGGGCAATGCTGAGGGGGTCTAGATCCTGCAGACTGACTGTCAAAAATAATTTTCTGACAGTCTATCTGTTAAACCGGATAGGATTATGTAGTATTTTGTAAACAGACATGCCACATGTGTATCTTACGTCATTTCAGATGATAAAGCTTATCCATTAAACATCTGCCATTAACTATAAAGACCTGTAATTCAACCCATCATCTCAAATTTCACCAGTATCAGAAACAAAACACAGTGCTGTCAAAATTTCTTTCATAAACTTCCTGTTTTCCGCACTGAATAAAAGGGCGGGCTATCATTGGTTAAAATTAAATTCTGTCCGGTCCTGACATACCTGACAGCATGAAAACAACAGACTTGACAGGAGTAGAATCATAGTGAAATTTATTCATTTTACAAACAATATAGTTATTCTTAAACACAATTTTATCTCTTGATTATCTTTTGTTTAATATCATACAGAATGCCAACAGTTCTCAGAGCTAAATGTGTTGTCGTGGGTAAGAAAATAAATAAAAAACTTTTAGCTCAATATACCTGTCGTGGTGTGTTTTGTTGTTAACAGGTAAATTTATGACCAGTCAGTTAACAGGACCCTTGTTGTTCAGTTTAATCTCTTCGAATTCCTCTATTTCTGTATAAGCATTGATTTTAAATGCTTGTGATATTCAATTTTACAAAGAAGTAAAATGAGAGCAACATGGTGTTATTTCAGGTTTTTTAGTAAGTGCCTTAATTGGACCTCAGACATGCAGATCTTTTTGCAAATGATTTCATGAATTTATGTCTGTGCCTGTGGTTGACAAAATTTTTTGTACGAGTAAAATGGTAGAATTGTAACGAGAGGGAGGAAACACCTGAAAAAAATCCATTTCCTCACCAAGTGAACCAGCTGAGGATCAAATTGGCCCTCCTTGATGAAAGGCGAATATATAAAATCGTGTTGGGATTTGCAACAAAATGTTGTGGAAAAATTACATTGCCATCACAATTTTCAGTAGTAATAATTTGGTAATGACTGGACTGATAACCAACTTCGATGGGTTAATGAGTTTCATTTTTTCTCATTGTTTATGCACATATATATTATCTGTAGACAGACTAATTTTATTTTCTTTATTTTAGGTGATTCCACAGTAGGAAAAAGTGCATTGTGTCAAGGTTTTCATAGTGATGGATCACATTTCCCTAAAAACTACAGTATGGTAGGTTGATCTCTATAAATGAATTATAGTTTTAAGCCAGCTATAAAAAAATTTAATGTAAACATTTAAATGTTTGCCAATATTTATTCCACATATGTTTACCACTGCAGTAGCTCAGTTGGTAGAGTGCTTGCTCCGTATGTAGGAAGTTGATGGTTCGAGCCCCGAGAGATCTCATCAAGATTTGAAATTAGGTAGTTATTGTTCTTTTACCAAACACATGGCATTTAGGTTTGAAAGTCACAGGTTCTTCAGAAGAGACCTTAAAAACCGATGCCTGGTGTCGTGGCAGACGTGTCATGACAAAGAACCCTCACACACATTTCCCTGAGAGCACAGCAAAGGTTAAGATTTCTGCAACTTCACCTATAGCTGGTGACATCTCAATATGAGTGAAATATTCTTGACTGGGATGTAAGACCCCATTTAATCAATCAATCAACATATGTAGATATCTGCTAAATTCATAACCATTTTAAGCCATAAATTTCAAGCCTCACAAGTAAGACAGTAATATAGCAAGCTTAAAAATAATTACAGTAAAACATGTTTATAACGAAGCCCTAGGGACTCCTAGGTTTCCACAAATTTAAAATAATTAGTAGCCAAATTTCTAAAATTTGTGAAAATATAGTCCTTTTTAAAGTATTTTTCCACAAATTTGCTAAAATAGGTTACTTTTTGAAAGAATTCCTCAGAAAGTAGTAGCCAATGGCGATTTTGGCTATCAGAAATGGAAACATAGGACTCTATTTTTAACTTCGTTATGTTGTTATATATAGACATATTTAGAAACGGTCGGGCCAAATAATTGACTTTGTACTATCCATGTATTCGTTTTAAGCGTGTTTGTTATATTTGTGTTTTACTGTATACCTTTCTTGAAGGTTTTCTGAACACCATTTAATAAAATGTGGGTAAAACAGAATGTAAACTACATTTTTGATTGTTTTTCAAAGTTTTTCACAATTTTGTAAAATAAATATGGTTTTCTTTTTAATTAAAAGTGCATTCATGTTTTACTTGAGCACAATTTAACAGCAAAAATTTTGAACTGGATTTCTCGCTGTGATATCCTGTATTCACTAAGTGTGATGTCTTGTACTAAGATAGATGGTAAATTAATTTTTCTTTTTCAGACCACAGGTGTAGAACTACTGGTCAAACATGTAAATATACCAGATACAAAAGATAGTGTCGTAAGTACATGTTGTAATTATTGTTAACAAAACCTGTTTTCATTGTCCATTTTGAAATAAGAGCACTGGTCAAGTGTGAAAACATATTTTACTTTCTTAGATTTCAATCATATATCAGTATTGTGTATTCAAAACATCATTTTGTGTCTGAAACCCTGACTCTTAGTTTGGTGAAGTTGAAATCTTTTACTGAACTTATATCTTAATACTTTCTTTGTATCTTTGAGATGTAATTGATCTTGATCACATCAACTGCCTCAGTAGAATATCAAGTATAACCCCACCCACCCACCCACCCACACACAACAAAGTTTGGGGGGTATATACATGTAGGAATCACCCTGTCTGTTCAAAGGTATGTACATGTACATCCCAATATTGTGTCCATTTCATCTCACCCATGTCTGTGGTTGGATTTTGATCAAACTTGACACGTCGTAAATCTACATGAAATGATGTGTCACATACCAAATTTAATGTCTGCATATCCATCCAGCCATGTTGGGAACTGGAGTATTTGTCTCTCTGTATATAGGTCCCAATATTTTGTCCATTCCATGTCTCCCATGTCTATGGATGGATTTTGATTAAATTTGACACAAATGTAAACCAACACAAGATGATGTGTCACATACCAAATTTAATGTCTGTACGTCCATCTAGCTATGTTGTGGACTTGGGTATTTGTCACTCAATAGACAGCTTATTATTACTAGTATTGTACATGTATATAATTGTAGGAAATTTACATGCATGACTCGGCAGGAAAAGAAGTGTTTTATGATTTAGTTCAACAGTTTGTAAGTACATATATTGCCTTTTGTGTTGTAGATAGTTTATGAAGTCTTTTCTCTGGAGTATTGGAGTATCTCAAATTTTTATCTAACATTTGACTAGTTTTTCTATCTGATTTGACGAAATACAAGTTTTATCAAACACGCATGATACAGAATCTTGTATCACCACACTGTGTTGATACAACATTGGCGGTGAAGTGCACGTGCACTTTCTCATTGTGATGTCATTAGGGAGAATGTAGAACAAATGTCATAACATAGTTCAGTGGTTTTCTGTGGTAAAATGTAATTTTTTTACATAAAGTATTGTTTTTTATTATTTCAAATAACCTAATTGGAAATGTTAGATAAAAATATTACATACACAGTGTGTATATAATATGTATTTATTTCCTCTTTATGTCTGTATAAATTAAATGTATTGATGCTGATGTCATTTGATCATACCTATTGTTTTTGTATCTACAGTGATTTTGTTGGGTTGTTTAGTAACTTCCTTTTACCTTTTGAATTGGGAAAAATGGTTTAACTATTTGCTTTTGTATCAGTGTTGTTTTGGAAATTTTAGTGATCAAATTGGAAAATTTAGCCTTTTTTCCAGGAGAAACTACCTTTATTTGGTAGTAATTTTAAGCAAGCAAAAACACTGATCTAGAAATTGCAATTTCACACTAATGACCTAACAACTACAGACCCAATTTAAAGAGAGGATACTTAAAGTTAACTGTACCTTGATCATATGATTGAAGAACTTGTATTCATATTTTACTACAGTAAAACCTCGATTCATCGCCACCATTTGTTCAGTCAAATTTTGGCGTTATAAAGGGGTTTGGCAATGAATCGGGGGAGGCGGATAAAGAAAAACATAAAAAAATGGATTTTGGGACTTCAAAATAGTGTGGCGATAGGCGAGGTGGCAAAGTTATCGAGGGGCATTATAACAAGGTTTTACTGTATTTAAATATACGCTTTGAAATAATGGGTGATGCTAAACTTATTTATGGGAGTATATTATATCATAAAGGTTAAGAACACAAATCAAACTTCAGTTTTAACCAAATTACCAGTACCTCATGAGAAAAGTGGAATATTTTCTCTGCCAAAACAATCTGTTCAAGTTCCATACTACAGGCACTTAGCTAGTTGGGCCTTAATTGGAATTCCAGTGAGTATAATCGTAATGGTGTTTGCCACAGTACCACGTGATACCCAGTAACATTTGTGCTGACTACTTATTTCTATTGGATGTGGAATTGCATAAGATGACTTATTCCCATAAAAACAATATTTTTCCAGGAATCTGCGACTTCAACGTTTTTCAAAACGTTCTGCACAAATTTTAAGAGCTATTGATCATGTGGTACAGTGGTTAACCACGTTTAAATGTTGTTTACTTGATTTATTTTGACAGTGGGACCAACCTTCAGTAATAATGGTGGTATACGACTGTACAAGTGAAATGTCATTTTCAAGCTGTTCAAAATGGATTGAAAGAATAAGGTCACAGAAACCAGAAGTAAAAACACCAGGTAAAATATACATGTATATTAACATGTACCAGAATTAATGCTTCCTATTGTATTTTTCTGTCGATATAATTATGAGTTAAGTTTCACCTATATCGAGACATCACCAGCTATAGGCAAAGGTGCAGAAATTTTGCCTGTCACGGTAATGTCTCATTAAAAAGCAATAATTATGTTTACAAGTTTGCATCTCTGGTTTTTACATCAAGCAAAATTTTAGTTTGAAATAATTTGTTGTCAACATTTTCAACAAAGTTATGAGTTTTAATTTATATTTACCTTTTTGTAAAACAAATTTACACAATGGACAAAATACATGTTTATTTTTTTTTAAAGTTGAGTTAAGTAATGGGGTTTTACATCCCATTCAAGAATGTTTCACCTATAACGAGACATCACTAGCTATAGGCAAAGGTGCAGAAATTTTGCCTGTGTGTTTCATTGATGGCATTATAATGCAGGGTTCATTATTTTGCCGAGTGTACCGTGACATGGGACCTTATTTATTTGAAGTTCCCATGCGAAAGAACTGTGACTTCCATTCCATGTTTGCTGTAATGGCCTGTTCATGTTTTGAAAAAAGAGGCACTGTCTCTTGAAAAGGTCACAATAATGTCCCGATGAAAAGTGTTAACAGTCACGATAATGTCTCATTGAAAAGCAATAATAATGTTTAAAAGTTTGCATCTCTGGATTTTACATTGAGCACCATTTTAGTTTGTAATAATTTGTTGTCAACATTTTCAACAAAGTTATGAATTTTAATTTATATTTACCTTTTTGTAAAACAAATTTACGCAATGGACAAAATACATGTTTATTTTTTTTCTAGAATTAGTAACAATTGAAAGTCATAATATACATCTTTTACAGAGTCTTTTATCTCAAGAATTGAAATATTTTAAATTTAGGAAATTTGAAGATTTTGAAACTAGTTTACGAGCCCCTCTATCTTCTTAATACTCAATATCAACAACATCAACCAATAATATTTGTGATGTAATTCATTGTGGCATATTTGTTACTTAGACTTATGAAGAAAACATGAAAATATTATTAAAAAAATTATTAGTAATTATTCAAATTTATGAAACCCAATTTATGTCAGTGTTGATGTTAATTGTTCCCAAATGTGCCCTGTTTGCTCCTCTTTTGCATGGTTCCAAGTGTTTGTGGATAAACCCTTCTGAAACATGAAAACATGAAAATATAGCGATTCAGAAAGTTGAAATAAGTCTTCAATGCAGCCTTGCCATATGCTGACAATTTTGTATTCTCTTGTGAGATTAATTCTTTAACAAATTAATACATGTAATAATTGATTAGTTCCAGAAATGAATCATTATTTAAATGTTAATCAAGATAATATAAAACATGTTTTTCTTTTGAATTAAGTCTTTATTCTCATGCCATAAACTGATTAAAAGAAATAACACATGGAATTGTCTCCCTGAATAAGAAAAATTGGAGTATTTGTAGTTTGAAAATGATGGTAGCCTTACGGGCTTAAGTTTGCCATATCAGTAATTATTTGATAATTTAAATAAAATAATTAAATTGAAATAATGTAAATGATAGGTAATTAAAATTGTTAGAAAACAAATAATCTAGTTCTAATTGATTAAATACTAAATTGTAATTTTTTCTTTATAGAATATAGACATGCTTTATGCTTAAGTTCACTGATTAGATGAACATCTCCAATAACATGCTAAAATTGCATGTTAATATTTAGCCAATCTTCACTTGTTATAGTGGAGTTACAATGTCTGTGTAACCATTAGATCACATCAAAGAGAGTTGTGTTGTATGCAATAGATTGTAATAGCCAGTGCACCCTATAAATTTGATAGAATATCCCATGTAAACCAACTGTATATATTATATGCAACAGTGAATCAAAGTATAAATTCTATAGAAGGAAATGATTTAGTAAAAGGAGAGTTATTGATCATGTTCAAAAAGTTGTCGACAAGTGAATTATAAGGCCTCATTGGCTGCAAGGTCTTGCAGATTTTAGTACCAACCAGTTTAGATTCAGTTCCCCCTGAATCCAATAAAGAATGTAATGCATTCTTTGTTCCAACTGAATAATGTTTGTGTTTCAGTACTCATACAGACAAAAACTAATATTTTACATATTCTTGACTTTCCTAGGTGTATTAGTTGCAAATAAAGTTGATTTAGATGAACGCAGGATGGTCAGTAAAAAAGCAGGCCAGGAGTTAGCCTCAACTCATGACTTGAAGTATTTTGAATGCTCAGCTGTAAGTTGTTTTTTTTTTACTCTTTTGATGTTGTTATTATTTTGTTTACTTTGAGTAGTTTAAAGGCAGGTCAGTCAGAATTAGATATTTCTTTTTTTTTCTCTTTTGTTTGATAAAAAAAATCTGGAGTTATTGCCCTTTGTATGGTCTGTCATATTGCATAAGTATAGACAGCTCCACTTGTTATAGTTTGGAACTTTGGAATGTGTTTACATGTTACCTGTCAGTTGGCATAGTGTGTCATGTTTGACCTGGCCGTTTGACCTTTGATTTGAATATTGGTATCCATTGTGTAATTAAGGGACTGTATAAAGTTGATTTATAAGGATCGATGGTTGTAATACTAGGTACAAGATGTTTATGGTGATGAAACATGCTGTCTTACCTATACTATACAGTCTATAAACCCAATATAATATTCAAATTAAAGGTCAAAAGGCCAGGTCAAACTTGACGCACTATACCCAGGAAGAGTACTTATTTCCTGCTCAGTAATGCTTTCTTAAATGATTTTATATACATGTACATATACATGAACACATACATATATTTTTGGGACAAGTATGGTTTGGATCCAAGGTCCAAGGGGATGAGTTTTATAGATATAAAAACCAAATTATTATTTATTCTTTATTGTCTATTTCAGAAAGAGATGCAAGACGTTGATGCACCATTTTACTATTTAGCAAACAAATTCTATGAACTCTACCAGGAAAAGTTAAAAATCTTTGAGAAATGTTCTTAATTGACAGACTTATGATTTATGTTGTTCTAACATTCCGTCCATGGACTCTATGAACTCTTATACTTATGTTATTAGTATAGTATAATTTATGAATAAATTCAATATGGAAGTACTTCTTTCATTATGAGTCTTCAATTTTCTTTATTTTTCCCCTTGCAAACAAAGTTTGGAGGGGATATAGGATTTGGCCCTTACTTACGGGCATATGTTACACTTTCCCTGTCAGCACTCTAAAAACTTTATTTCTCAGCAGAATTTAGTAAAATTGATACAAGGGTTTATCATGATAATATCTTGGACAAGTTCTTGTTTTGTAACTAACGAAACCCCGAGTTATTGCCCTTTGTTTATTTGAGTGAAATGTTGGTATTTCTGACAGTGCTGTATTGCAAGGGAATAAGTATCACTTGTGATGTCTTGATTTTGTTTGCTTCTTTATTTTTGTTTGATGGACATGATACTTAATTCATTCTACAAGGCTTCAAAAACAAGTTGGTTCAGGCTGTAATGTTGTTTAATGTCACACCAGCTATACATCAGCTATTTGTAATAAATGCAAGTTAATCTTTAAAGAAGAACAAGTTAGTGTATGTGTGTGAAGTCTTAGTGTGTTTTATGGTCACCTTGGTACTAGCACACACTCTGGGCGATTTTAAGTTAAGATGCTTGCCTAGCTTTTCATAAATAGGATTCAAGTATGCGTAAACCAATGAAAATTCTGAAGCACTAGATTGATTGTTTTTTAATACAATTATTCATCAGCAGTGCCACTTGTTGGATGTTATCATAAAAAAAACAAACATACGAATCCATGTCTGAATCACAATCCAGAAGCAAAGTAAAATCTTTGACAAATGAGGTCAAACACATGAATTGCCCCCAGGAAGTGAGGTTGGGTGCTCAGGTAGGGTAAGCACCTCCTGTTTAGCTATCTGTACCCACCACGTTTGTAATCAAAATTGAATGAAAGGGACATGGAACTATGGGACGTCAAATATATTCAGGGTAATCCTGTTTTTATAGTCAAACCATAACAATAAAATGTTGTGTTGTTACACAAATGAATGATTGAATTGGATTTTATGTGCCAGTCAAGAAAATTTCCCGTCATCCAGACATCACCAGCTATAGGTGAAGTGGCAGAAAATTTTGACATTTGCAATGTGCTCAGGACAATGTGCAGGGATGGTTCTTCAAGTGCCAAACTTGCTGTGGCACTGGACATCAGAATTTTGTTACTAAATGCTGAGTGCTTGACAGAAGAACAGTTGCTATCTATTTTCAAGTCTTGTTCAGCCCAGACTGGGGTTCGAACATAAGACCTCCCACATCCAAAGCAATCACTCTATTAACTGAACTACTGTAGTGGTGTTACACAAATGACAATTTCCTAATACAATAAAGGATAAAAGTAGACAAGTGGTTCTGTTGAACAATGGTGATGGTTCACCATCTTCTGTTTACTGTCCATTATATATAGCATGGTTCCCATGTGTCAGGATAATGTTGGAGATTTTATTTCAAGGGCAGGGAATTGTTAGGGAATTAACTTTTTCAAGAGAATTTGAGATATTAAGGAAATGTCTGGAATTTAATATTTCTTTCTCAAAAGTTGTGTCTTTTTGAAATTTTAAACACGTTTTTATTTTTCCCACACTACTGAACAGAATAGGACATTTTGGACCAGAGTATTAGTTTTTCCCCTTTAACATAATACTTCTCAAATATTTTGTACTTTGCCATCTTTACTAACAGTTTAATAGCAAAAATGTAAATTAGTGTATCTTGATCTGCTTAGCGCCATTCTGGCCAGGGATAAATGGATTTCTATCGGGGAATTGTCAAGGATTTTCGAATAAAGGAAAGTGTGGGAACCGTGTATATAAACAATAGGACAAAAGACATTTCTTTGACAAAGCATCTTTAGAGACGGTTCGTACAGGCCTTGACAAGTCCTTAAATTTTTAGGATTGCCCTAAAAAGACCCTAAAAACAAGTCTGACCCTAAAAATACATTGAATTTATCCTGAAGGCCATAAAAAGCCCTTGAATTTGGCCAGTTGGGTGTCTGTATTTTGATATTAAGTGGTTGCAAATAGACTGATATAAATAAATTAATAAATAAGTTACATTAAAATGGGCAATTTAAAGGTACCTGGCCCAACAAAAGGCCAAACTTCAACCTCCACTTCAAGTATCGTTACTATGGACACGCAAGCAATTCTTTTATTGATTTAATTGCCTTTGCTATAATTGTCCCTCTGATTAGGCCTTAAATTTGCAAATAAGACCCTGAAAAGACCCCAAAAGGTCCTTAAATTTGGAGTTCAAATGTCTGTATGAACCCTGAGAGAGAACCCACTTGGTTATTTGAATAGTATTCTACTGTCTAAGAAGTCAAGTCTAATAAGTTAATCTGGAATGCAGAAAGGTGCAACTGATAAAATAATTGGATATATGCATGATAATTAAAACCTTTGATGGGCATAAATGGCAAGATTGGAGTCCAGTGGTGTGGATAAATAATAGTTTTGTTGTAACCTAACTATCACACTACATGGAGATTTTAACACTTAGAAAATGTTACTGGACCAATATGTCTAAATACTAGTAGTGTTTATTAATAGAACAGGCAAATTCAGTGAAATAAAGTCCCCCGACAGCAGGTTTCTTTTTCACGTACTACCAGAAAAATGGGCAAACCAATTCGGGTTAACGACATAAGCATCTACTATCAATGTTGATGCTTTGCTACAAGAATTTCGGACAAAAGGAAGGAAGGATGGGAACTCGAATTTTATATCCCCCTCTTTCTTCGAAAGGCGAGGGATAAAAAGAGAAAGTAATGTTTAATATTTTGAATTAGATGAGTTTTTGCTATGCAATGCATTAGGGTCCTGTATAAACAATTTGACCTTTTGCAATTCCATTACAAGTTTGTTTTGCAAAAAGTTTAGTTTTAGTTATGTTCACTTGGGGCCTAATAAATGTGGAAGCAATGAAGATTTAAATCTCGGAATGCTCATAAATGCTAGATTCTAGATGTTTCATACCCATGCAGTTTTTAAATTGAACAAATATTTATACTTCCGGCAAACTATTTTGTTGGGGAGGGAGGGGGGGGGGGGCGAATCCAGAATTTTAGAACGGGGGGCGTATAATGTGAGAGCCAAAGGCTCGAACATTCTAGGGGGGTCCCCGGAAAATTTTGAAAAACTGCGCAAAAATCCTGTATTCTGGTGCAATCTGAGCTGCATCAAAGAGGAAAAAATCTTTCATTCAAAATGCCAGTATCATAGTATGAAAAAAGTGTGACAATATGTATTATTAGCGACATAAGGGGGGGGGGGCGTACTCCCCATACTGAATCCGCCACTGGGGGGGGGATATAGGAATCACAACGCCTGTCTGTCCGCCTGTGTAAAATCGTGTCCGGGCCATATCTCATAATTGCTATTGACGACTGTCATTAAACTTCACATGAATAATCTTCACGGCCCAAAGGTGTGTTATGACCTTGAACCAAGCTCTTATTGTCCGGGAAAAGACAAGGTCGTGGGAAAACATTAAACCCTTGTACATGTTGGAGGCAAGAGACAGTGGCTCTGGGATTCTCGAATGGCAAAACTATAGAGGTGACCTTCATAATTAATTCTATTCTAGCACCTTTATAATCAATGGCGGTCATCAGATAGCAACAGTAATCTCTTTCCTAAGGTTGTTCGCAATGTTTAATGGAAAAGTAAATTAAATGCAAGCACATTATATCACTGAACGATATAATCTTTATGGTAGGTAATTGGATAGACTTCTCCTGCCTGGTGTTTCTGGAAAGTCATGAGAAAAAAAACTTGGCCCAGTTGCCATTTATTTAATCTAATGACACCTTTAAAACCAATGCCCCATGTCACCACCATGTCTGTGATGTAAACGCTGTAAAATGCTGTGGGAAGGTTACGGCCATACAAAAATACTCCATGAGCAATGTTGGCATTTAGTCAAACGTTTTATAATCAGTGGTCTCCATATTCTTATTGCGTTCGTTTTATCATTTAATTTGGGTTGTTCTGTGGCAAGACTATTTCAAGAATTTTAAAGCCCCTTATTTTTTCATTTGACTTTACTATAAATTCTCAAATAACACACGTTAACAGTTTTATATTTACATTTTCAAAAGACTTAAAAAGTATTCAGAATATCTCTTCATACATTTTAACAAAACTTTTGTAACTTTAAGGTAATTATATCCAACGCTACAGATAAAGGTCTTTCCTTCATAATAATACTTTCAAATTCGTCTTCATTGTCCGAAATGGTGACTCTTACGCGGATATCTGGTTTATGTCGTTCCGCCATTTTATAAGCCAACAAAATGTCGTTTCCATCTAACGCCCAGTATCTTCCCTTGTATCTATATAAAGTAATTGGGGATATGACTACATCATCCTGCAATAAAAGCTGTTTGTAGACATATTGTGTTCGAAAAGTACCTCTGTTTTGATTTATCTCCGTGAACAGAATGTAGGAAGGAGGCTTCACTAAATATTCCTTTGTTGGGTGCAATACACGATCTGTTTTTGTATTTGAGCTTACTTTACGTGAATGTTTATTGTACTCTACAGCCTTAGAGTTTGCAGCACTTCTGTTAAATCCGGTAAATTCCGATTCAGTTCTGGTTGGTTTTGCTGTAGTCTCCGATCCACTCTGTAACAGGATTTTGTTGTTATTCTCTGCCCTCACATAAGTTGGCTTTTCATAGCCAGTCGCACTAGATTTGTTTCTGTATTCGGTAAATTGCGATTCAGTTCTGGTTGGTTTTCCTGATGTCTCAGATCTACTCTGTAACAGGGTTTTGTTATTCTCTGCCCTCACATAAGTTGGTCTTTCATAGCCAGTCGCACTAGATTTGTTTCTGTATTCGGTAAATTCCGATTCAGTTCTGGTTGGTTTCGCTGTAGTCTCAGATCCACTCTGTAACATGGTTTTGTTGATATTGTCTGCCCTCACAGAAGTTGTTGGGCTTTCATAGCTAGTCGTACTAGATTTGTTTCTGTATTCGGTAAATTGCGATTCAGTTCTGGTTGGTTTTCCTGATGTCTCAGATCTACTCTGTAACAGGGTTTTGTTATTCTCTGCCCTCACATAAGTTGGTCTTTCATAGCCAGTCGCACTAGATTTGTTTCTGTATTCGGTAAATTCCGATTCAGTTCTGGTTGGTTTCGCTGTAGTCTCAGATCCACTCTGTAACATGGTTTTGTTGATATTGTCTGCCCTCACAGAAGTTGTTGGGCTTTCATAGCTAGTCGTACTAGATTTGTTTCTGTATTCGGTAAATTGCGATTCAGTTCTGGTTGGTTTTCCTGATGTCTCAGATCTACTCTGTAACAGGGTTTTGTTATTCTCTGCCCTCACATAAGTTGGTCTTTCATAGCCAGTCGCACTAGATTTGTTTCTGTATTCGGTAAATTCCGATTCAGTTCTGGTTGGTTTCGCTGTAGTCTCAGATCTACTCTGTAACAGGGTTTTGTTATTCTCTGCCCTCACAGAAGTTGTTGGGCTTTCATAGCTAGTCGCACTAGATTTGTTTCTGTATTCGGTAAATTGCGATTCAGTTCTGGTTGGTTTTCCTGATGTCTCAGATCTACTCAGTAACAGGATTTTGTTGTTATTCTCTGCCCTCACATAAGATGGCCTTTCATAGCCAGTCGCACTAGATTTGTTTCTGTATTCGGTAAATTCCGATTCAGTTCTGGTTGGTTTTCCTGAAGTCCCAGATCCACTCAGTAACAGGGTTTTGTTGATATTGTCTGCCCTCACAGAAGTTGTTGGTCTTTCATAGCCAGTCGCACTAGATTTGTTTCTGTATTCGGTAAATTCCGATTCAGTTCTGTTTAGTTTTGCTGAAGTCCCAGATCCATTCTGTAAAAGGATTTTGTTGTTATTCTCTGCCCTCACATAAGTTGGCCTTTCATAGCCAGTCGCACTAGATTTGTTTCTGTATTCGGTAAATTCCGATTCAGTTCTGTTTAGTTTTGCTGAAGTCTCAGATCCACTCAGTAACAGGATTTTGTTGTTATTCTCTGTCCTCGCACAAGTTGTTGGTCTTTCATAGCCAGTCGCACTGTATCTGTTTCTGTGTTCTAATGGCGATGTAGTTTTCAAAGTTGAAAATGGAGATTGATTAAACCTGTTAAAATTCGTTCCAGGCATTTTCTTTGTCGCTAAACTGCAAGGCTGGTTTGTTGATTTTGCAGACGAAGTCATTTGTTCGTGTCTAACAAGGTCCGTTGTATCTGATTTGCCCCGATATCCTCCAGATGATGTCACAGTTTGTTCATAAGAGTCAAAATATGATGCTCGTTTAGCTGTGTTCATTGAATGCGATCCTATGTTTGTTCTATCTGAATCAACTGGATTGTGTCGATTTGTTGATGTGTTTTCATCCGATGTACTTTTGCGCAAACTAAAATTGTCATCGTAAATCCATGTGGCCCCTGTAACTGGTTCGTTTTTTATCCGAGGTACGTTTAGTCTCTCCCGGTATGTTTGGTGCGTCTCAATAACATTCGTGTTGGTCCAGCCATTAGTTCTTGTTATGGGAGACGCATGATCTTGGAAGTTTTGGACTGATTCGTCACAATTTGTATTTCGTTGAACACCAGTAATGTTTTGCATATTGGACATTCGCATTTCCTGTTTTGGTTTGACTATACCACATCCAACATTCACTCCTGAAAGATCTCGATCGATGTTGTCCTCCAGTTGAAGCTGATTAAACACTGTATTGATATCGGCTGCATTTTGCGAAACTTGAGTCTTTCCACTTGAATACGTACTAGATAGTTTATATCTATTTTCCAGCAACTCTCTATTCTGGCGCCTTTGCTCTGTTTCCCTATGCCACTTGCCTCCGGGATCTCCTCTCACTCTAATAGAAGTACCTCCATTTGTTGTTGTAAATTTTCTGTATAATATATTCCATACTTTAATCACAGGAATTGTATCGCACTTTCCTAGAGAATACAGGTTTTTGAATACCCAAAGTCTTCTATTATCAGCAGAGAACCATTTGCCATTTACATAACATACCTGTATACGCGGAACACTTTCTATGGAACATCGTCCAGCTACAATGTCATCTAATGTCCAACCAATGAACTGACCTCTGTGGTTACTTTTGCCATCAAAAACATTGTTAATTGAATCTTGACAATAATAAATATCGCTTGGTTTGAGCCTCATCGTCATTATTGTTGTTACTGTAGACGTTACTACTTTATAAACCAGTAAAGATGTAATATTAATGAGATCAATGCTATTTTTACAAACGGAAAATGGATTTTCCAGTTGTATACTCTAATTACGTAACAGGTTGCTGGGCGTTAAGGTTTGTTGGGAGATAATGAATTCATTGACGTCGAATCCAGGAATTGTCTTGTGAGTATGACGCCGAATCAAGAAACAGGTCCTGGTGTACGTGACATTCCTCAGTTTGTTGGTTTAAAATACAAAATGAAACAAACCCGAGGAAGAAATCACCAACATAAGTACACATATATGTAGTAAGAAATGTACGCCAAATGTACACCAACTAAAGGAACGATATGTACAGTTTTACAAAAGCCACTTTTACAAGAATGAAAATGGCCTCGTAACTAATTCTGACAAATATTATGATTGTTAACAGCAAGTTTTAATTAAAAATTTATTTTTTCAATAGGCAAAACAACCAATAAGATGTCACAAAACGAGATAACATCTTAGTGATGAGGTCTCCTGAATTTGGACGGGTTACCCCACCCCACCCCACCCCACCCCACCTCCACCCCCGACACTGGTGGTATAATAATAATAACTTGACCACACCAGGAAACACAAAGTGTACATGCTTTTTAACTCGCATTGGGGTCATAAAGATGTCCAAAGTTGTGCTCTGCGTTTTTATACATTTATTTGACACCCACCTATAGCTTAAAATTAAAAGGCATAAAGTAATTTATATGCATATTGTTACTGTTTTAAAAACGGGTTTATAGAAACGATTTACTAGATTAAACTACGCCACCATTAAAACAACTACTATTGTGACAAAAATTCTATTTATATATGTGCCCATGTTACGTTACTACCGTTTATGCATTCTTGTCAAATGCAAATTTAACCATATAAGTTAGTACTTACTATTGACATGTGCTAGTTTTTTTGTTTTTTGTTTTTTTTTAATTTTTTGAAAATAATCCATTTAAAAGTAGCACATGACGATTATATAACACTATGTATAAACACGGGGAAAACCATAGACTAGTACTTTCAAAAAATCTCTGGGGATTACTGAGAAATCAAATTGAGTCTTTTAAACAAACTCGACCCTGCATATCTGTAACATGAATGATATTGTCATATCGGCGTGTCTTCAACAGTGAAAATACAGCATATCCATTGCACAATCATTCCTTAACAAAGATTTTCTTGAACTTAAATTTGACCTCTTTTTAGAACTCAATATTTTTGTCAAAATTTAATACAAATGTCATAAGCTTGATTACATCTTTAAAGTGACACCTTTAATCTCTCAAGATCAATCATAATAGCTTGAAAATGTCAGATTTAAGTAAGGGAAAATATTAGTCAGGAAGTATTGTGAAACTGGGACCAGTTGTCGATTGTTAAACCATATTCATTATTAATAAAACCCCGGTTTTTTCCAGATATTGTAGCCAATTTTTACAAAACTTTACAATGTTTCTAGAGACATCATGTTACTAGGAAGCGGCTTAATGTACAATTTTCTCCTCTGTTCATTTCAAAAAGGTTGAGTTGTTGGACAGAATTTTTTCAGCTTGAAGTGAAATTTAAAATTTTATGACAAACTTTTTGAAATAAGATTTTGAACAGAGACTGACATTGTACATTAGATCAGTTCCTAATAAAACATACAGCTAGAAAAAATTGTAAGTTTTTGTAAATTGTGGCCACAACCTCTGAAAAAGGGGTTTAAGTAATAATGAATATGGTTTAATGCGACATAACAACAGTTTACATCATGGTGAAGATGTACAAGTTGAAAAAGGTATGTGAAAGATGGGCGTGATTTCTGATAGGTGAGTGGATATTAACAATGAAATGACAAAGACAGTAAACGATACGCTACACAAGGAAGTGTTATTTAAGAATCAAAATACCATGTAATTGATACACAGGCCTGTCGAAAGTTTAACACTGAGCTTAAAGGAGTCCAATATCGGCTGTTGAGTGGAACAATTATCGATAGCTAAAAAGCCGCCTAGAGATCGATAACAGCTGTCAAAACCCGTTAAGATAAAGTTAACGAGGGGCCAAGATCAACTGTCGATTGGTTAGTTTATAAGAGTTAAACTTTCGACAGGTCTGTACTGCACTACAAAGGCGGCATTGGTTGACATTTATAGAAAAATGTATTAAATTAAAGGTGTGTTCTATATGGTGTATTCTCATGTCCTATTGAGTGTGGAATATATACTTGTGTTAGTCAGGACATTATAATAATTATGTGGACCACACTACTGGACTTTTTGTCACTATATTATCTAGTCTCCGTTCAAAGTCAGGAACTACATTACCGGACATCGTACAGTACAAAGTCAGGAATCACACTGCTTGGCAATATTTATCACTATATCCAGTACCTGACCAAAGCCAGTACCTACACTACTGAACATAGTTTTTTCAACATATACAGTGCCTTTGCAAAGTCAAGACCCACACTAATGAGCATCATTTTGTCACTATATCAAGTACCTGTTCAAAGTCAGGAACCTCTCTAATGGACATAATTTTGTCACTATACCCAGTGTCTGTACAAAGTCAGGTACCCCACTATTGGGTATAGTTTTGTCTCTATATACAATATCCGCCCATAGTCATAAACCACACCAATAGACAGCATTTCGTCACTATATCCAGTGCCTTTTCAAAGTCATAAACCACACTACTGAAAATCATTTCGTCACTATATCCAGTGCCTTTTCAAAGTCATAAAACACACTACTGAAAATCATTTCGTCACTATATCCAGTGCCTTTTCAAAGTCATAAACCACACTACTGGACACCATTTTGCCACTATATAAAATGTACATCCAATGTCGGTTTCAATATGCTAATATGTTATGTGTTTCTTGTTCTCTTTTCCGTCCATTAATTGACAGATCGCCGGCCACGCCCACAATGTTCCAACAAAGGCCCGGCATGCTTGAATAACACATAAAAAATCAAAACTCGGCCTGAATTGTGCCATATAAATGGAATCACTGACACTAGTACGTCATTAGTTTCCGTGGCGCTGATTTGGTACCGTGATGGCAGTAAGTGTCGGAACATAAAGGTATGGCAGGCGATTTGTCAATTACACCGTGTTCCAGCTGCAAAATACATTTCATTTCATGTTGAATTAATTAACCATCTGTCAATTTGAAGTACAAAGTAGTTTTCTCTTAATTCGAAGGCCTTGGTGGTAGAGTGGTTCAATGCATGGACTTACGGATTCGTGGTGACGGCACCGTCTCTCACTGCCTAGATTCAAATCCCATTTGGAGCAAAATGCAACTGTGAGAAAGTTTGTCAAGGTCGGTGATTTTTTCGAGTTTTCTCCACTATCCCATAACTAGCCACCTCGTTACAAGTTAAAAGAATCTTGACTGCGGCGTAAAATTAAACCTCCAATCTACTCCATTACCTCAATACCAATGGTCTATGCAAAGTTGTATATGAAATCGGTAATTATGAAGTTTGTGGTAATAGCCAAGTGTGCAAGATAATCAGCCGTGGTGCATAACTTGGTCAAAATTTTGACAACAGAATATCGTTGTGTAATGATACGAGATTGCAGTATATATACTGGTGTTTGAGCCTGTGGGACTACAGGTGTTTCCCTCCCCCAGCCCCACTGTCTGAGACAGCGCTATAGTGGCTAGGCCATTGTTACCACGTTTGACAGCAAAATTGTGTGGTGATGCAAATTTGTAGTTAATATAATGGTGTTTGAGCCTGTGGGACTACAGGTGTTTCCATCCCCCAGCCCCACTGTCTGAGACAGCGCTATTATAGCTAGGCCATTGTTACCACGTTTGACAGCAAAATTGTGTGGTGATGCAAATTTGTAGTTAATATACTGGTGTTTGAGCCTGTGGGACTACAGGTGTTTCCCTCCCCCAGCCCCACTGTCTGAGACAGCGCTATAGTGGCTAGGCCATTGTTACCACGTTTGACAGCAAAATTGTGTGGTGATGCAAATTTGTAGTTAATATAATTGTGTTCCATCCTGTGGGACTACAGGTGTTTCCATCCCCCAGCCCCACTGTCTGAGACAGCGCTATTATAGCTAGGCCATTGTCACCACGTTTGACAGCAAGATTGTTGTGTGGTGGGGCGAATGTGTAGTTAATATAATGGTGTTCGATCCTGTGGGACTACAGGTGTTTCCATCCCCCAGCCCCACTGTCTGAGACAGCGCTATTATAGCTAGGCCATTGTCACCACGTTTGACAGCAAGATTGTTGTGTGGTGGGGCGAATTTGTAGTTAATATAATGGTGTTCGATCCTGTTGGACTACAGGCGTTTCCATCCCCCAGCCCCACTGTCTGAGACAGCGCTATAGCAGCTAGGCCGTTGTTACCACGTTTGACAACAAAATTGTTATGTTCGAATTTGAAGTTAATATACTGGTATTTGAGCCCGGGGACTACAGCCGTTCCCAATCTCTCCACTCTCATTGTCTGAGGTAAAGTTAAAGTCGGCTTTATTGCTAATATAACGATCCCGCAGATCGCAAAATGTCATTTTCGTTTTGCTAGTTATTTAGGGATGATGACAATTCTTCGTAGCTTCCTCTTTTGGACACGCGAAAGGTTAACTAGCTAAACAGGAGGTGCTTACCTTTTCGGTGCACCCGGCCTCACTTCCCTGATATCATGGAAGTTCGCGCGTTTTACCTAATTTGCGAGTTTCAAAGTTCACTTTTCTTTGCTTTGGTTTTGTGATTTTGACATGGATTGATATGTTTGTTTTGAGTAAAAAGAGAGTATCCGAGGAGGATAAATAGCGTGTTTCTGGAAATCTTCACGGTATCCGTATCACGATTCCATGAGGTCAACCATGGTCTTTCATATCGCCCTGTATATTAGTGATTCGCCAACAAATAACAGAATTATATTAAGTATCATTTTATTATATAATAAAAAAAATTATCAAAAATTAAATAAATATAAAAAATATACTTAAAACAATGTGCGATTTTATACTTGACAGACTCAGCAACAATGGCTGAAAATGCGTATTAAAATGCATAGATGTAAACAAAGGAAAATCTCCCTGTAGTTATTATTGTATATGAATGTTACTGAAACAAATTTGTTACTTTCAATTTAAGCATGGTATAAATGTGCATAAAGATTCATAACAAAAGACCGAGTTGACTATTTCGATTAACATTAAATAAAATTTCGACTCGACATACCCAGAGACAAAACAATAAAATGGGTTAAGTGGTCGAAATACTCCGAAGTCAAATTTGTGGTGAGACAATGAATGGGACCTAGTGGCCAAAATACCGCGAGATAAAAATAACCAGAGGCTCAGTGTGGCTGAGCCTGTATCGCTCACCTGCTTTTAAAGCAAATTTGTATATATGCTTTTCCCATAGGGTGCAATGTAAAACAATGTTCTCCGCTGGCAGCCATGTTTTATGGCAGATCAGAAAAATTTTGGCAATCTATGTAAAGGACCTTCTATACTTTATTCCTGTAAAGTTTGGTTCAATTTGCTTCAGTCATTTCTGAGGACATAGTCAAAATGTGTTTTTCCCATAGGGTCCAATGTTAAACTATGTTCCCTGCTGCCAGCCATGTTTTTAGGCGGATCAGAAAAATTTCGGCAATCTTTGCAAAAGACCTTCCATACATCATTCCTGTAAAGTTTAATTGAATTGGCTTTAGTTGTTTCAGAGAAGATAGCCAAAATGTGCGTTTTCCCATAGGGCCCAATGTTAAACTTTGTTTGGCCCTGGCGGCCATTTTTTTTGGCGGATCAGAAAAATTTGGGCAATCTTAGCAAATGACCTTACATACATTATTCGTGTAAAGTTTGGTTAAAATTGGCTCAGTGGTTACAAAGAAGATAGCAAATATATGCTTTTCCCATAGGGTCTTATGTTAAGTTATCTTCTGTGCTGGCGGCCATGTTTTTTGATGGATCAGAAAAATTTTGGCAATCTAAGTAAAGGACCTTCCTTACACCATTCCTGTAAAGTTTGGTTAAATTTGCTCCAGTCACTTCTGAGGAAATAGTCAAAAATGCATTTTTCCCATAGGGTCCTATGTTAAACTATCTTCTGCGCTGGCAGCCATGTTTTTTGGCTGACCAAAAAAATTTCGACAATCTAAGTAAAGAACCTTCTATACATCATTCCTGTAAAGTTTGGTTAAGTTTGCTTCAGTAGTTTCAGAGAAGATAGCCAACATGTGTTTTTACCATAGGGTCCAATGTTAAACTATGTTCCCCGCTGGCAGCCATGTTTTTAGGCGGATCAGAAAAATTTCGGCAATCTTTGCAAAAGACCTTCCATACATCGTTCCTGTAAAGTTTAATTGAATTAGCTTTAGTCGTTTCAGAGGAGATAGCCAAAATGTACGTTTTCCCATAGGGCCCAATGTTAAACTTTGTTTGGCCCTGGCGGCCATTTTTTTTGGCGGATCAGAAAAATTTGGGCAATCTTAGTAAATGACCTTACATACATTATTCGTGTAAAGTTTGGTTAAAATTGGCTCAGTGGTTACGAAGAAGATAGCAAATATATGCTTTTCCCATAGGGTCTTATGTTAAACTATTGTCTGTGCTGGCGGCCATGTTTTTTGACGGATCAGAAAAATTTTGGCAATCTAAGTAAAGGACCTTCCTTACACCATTCCTGTAAAGTTTGGTTAAATTTGCTCTAGTTACTTCTGAGGAAATAGTCAAAAATGCATTTTTCCCATAGGGTCCCATGTTAAACTATCTTCTGCGCTGGCAGCCATGTTTTTTGGCAGATCAAAATAATTTCGGCAATCTTAGTAAAGGACCTTCTATACATCATTCCTGTAAAGTTTGGTTAATATTGGTTCAGGGGTTTCAGAGGAGATAGTTAAAATATGAAAAGTTTACAGACGGACGGACTGACTGACTGACTGACTGACTGACAGACTGACGGACGACGGACGCCGAGTGATGGCAAAAGCTCACATGGCCTTTAGGCCAGGTGAGCTAAAAAAAGGATTAAGTTGTCTAAATGTTATAAGAAATAAAATTAAACTAGAAAAACTGTGAGCCACAAGCTCACAAAAATACCCCCCGCTCCCAAAAATCCATCGGATCAAATTTTTAAATAGGAGGTGGGCATCTACATTATATCACGAAGATTGTGTGAAAGTTTCATGAAAATCCATTGAAGGGTTTAGGAGGAGTTGCGGATAAGAGATAGGTACCCTAAGGTGTAACGGAAGGACAGACGGACACCCTTATCACTATATACCCCACACTTTTTAAGCGGGGGTATGAATGGGACTCAGTGGTCCAACTTGATAGACCGAGGCACAAAATAAAACTGGATTTAGTGCTACAAATACCCAGCTTTACTCAGAGACATAAAATTAAAATGGGATAAAATACTCCGAGTCTCCAACAACTATTAATTGCACAGAATATGAAAATAAAATAAAACAATAAAACAAGGAAAAAAAAGTTAGTGGATCGCATTTCTTGTCTGAAAGCTGTCCTAGCGATATTTTTTTTTCTTTTTGCCATTTCCTTAACAAATTTCGCTCAGATACGTTAAATACGAATTATAAATTTAAGATAATAACACGAAACCCTATTCAACCATGATACTAGCTAGATAATAGTGACCTATTTTTCCACTCACCACACGAACTTTCCAGACGTGCAGTTCTCCAAGACACACAAAGGCAATGATTCAATGGTTTTCAACTTCGAAAACCAATAATCCATGTAAAGTAGGCCAAAGTTCCCGAATTTTCTATTTCTAGCATAGCTCATATTTAAGTCAATTTTCACAAGCCGTAAACCTAGCGGAAATAAGAAATAACCCAGCAGGGCTTTTTCAGAAATTTCTCCCATGAATCTGTGAATTCCCCCCCCCCCCCCATGTCAATGCAAACGTCTACATATATGTCGTGTCTTTGTAAGAATTTAGATATTGTATACTTTCCAATCGCAAGTTACATGATGATGATTCTGAACTTAAGTCAAGGTCAACCAGCTACAAGGTCACATACTGCAGACATTGTCCTTAACCAGTTATTTGATTTTCATATCAGTAGTTTCATTTAAGTTATGTTTACATTAAAAATAAATATTGAAATAAATAAATAAATAAAACCAAGAACGTTGACCACCACGCCCGCAATATAATATAATGACTTGGTATTTTCAAATCACGGTAAGCGAAACAATAGCCAAACAACACTGACCTATCCGCTAGACCTTTCATTGGGAATATTCAAAGATAATAATCCACCAGGCCAGATACATGCTTGTTTCCCGCTATGTAGATACCTGTGTCTCCTATATTCATAAATGTTCTGGTCAATTAGGGTCAAGCAGGCAGGTCAATATTTTATTTGTCTGTACGTGGTAATTAATATAGTTAAAATTCATTACTACATGTTAATAAAAATAAAATATAAAAAGATTGACAGTGATCTGTCGTGCATTATGCAATTACTATAAAAATAATGATTGTTAGATCTATACCCATTGGGTTTACCGGAGGTTAGAACAGGTTCACCGGAAGTTAGAACAGGTGCCCCGACTAATTTCACATATGCGAGTATAATCTTAATAACACATTCAACGTTTTCTAAATTTCACGTTGGTTCGTTATGCTTAACAGTACTTTTAACAATTCCGTTAATATTTTCTATACCCTGAGATTCACTTGCGTCTATAATTTTGTCCACATATGATATATCAGTTCCGAGACTTTGAAGAGTTTTGAGGGATTCTGGGATTGAGTCATAATCTTCCGGCATTACTGAAAAGTCTGGAGGCAATAATTCAGATTCGATAACTGCATCCGGGAACTGCCGAGCTATTTTCCTCCACCATATCCCACCTGGAATTCCAATCATTTGAACAGATACCCCTCCGTTAACCGTCGTCCATTTATCTTCATTAATCTCTGGAACTTCCACAACATCAATTGTCTTTACTTTACCGATGAGTTCCAGTTTTTTGTACATCCATAATCGGCGGTTATTTTCGGTAAACCATTTCCCGTCCTTTGCCACAACGTTGATATTTGGGATTGACGATATATCTAGAGAACCATTACATAATGCATCTAGTGTTTCTCCAATGGGTTTAAAAGGATTGGCGCTTTTTCTGTTGAAATACTGAGTGACGGTGTCCTGACAAAAATAGACTTCTGAAGGTTTCAGACTGAAAGTCTTAGGTTTGTTTTCCGGCTCGTTCATTCTCGGTAACAATCGATATGTCTAGGCCATATCCGGATAGCTTACACATCTACACATGCACGAGATAGTATGTTATGAAAGTCCAAGTAATGTTACCATTTACATGTATAATACAAATCATTAACACGTATTTACATATGATATCGATATGATCAGATTCATTGTGTCAAGTTTATAAATATCCGTTTTAACCTGATTATAAACAAACCGCCATGTCGTTGGGTGCTTGGCAACTTGTTCTACCTGGCTTAAGCGCACCTTTAATCAATAGTCGTCTAGATCAGTCTATGGTGTGTACTACGGATTAACAAGAGTGTGGGAAAACCAAAAATTTTGTTCAATAGTGAACCAAAAAATTATTATAGCGATTTAATGCGAAGTAAATATATTTAAATGACACACACTAGCTAATCTACATGGAAGGTGCGTCTCTCCAGTATACGCCCCGGTTGTGCAATGAACCGTTACCTTAACCAGTTGGTTATTATACTAGTACATAAAAGTCCCAAAAGAGACGAACACCATCTTAGTATTTTTTTTAGTTTTTATGTATTTTACCACGTGTAAGACATTTATCCGAACTTTTGCATATATATATATATATATATATATATATATATGGTAATTTCTTGTTCAAAATGAAATGTAAATATACCGTTGCTATATATTATCGTATTGTAACGAACCGAGCGTTGAGCACGTTGTAATTACTTGTGGGTTCGAACCCCAGTAAAGGGTTAGAGCTTATATGTTTTGAACTCTTGCTCTAAACAGAATTACACTTTTTCCAGTTATTCTGGGTGGTAAGTAATGTTGAAAGTACAACTAACAAAAGCTCTCGAGCAAATGCCTTGCAGGCCAATTTATATATTATAGAGTATGGTTGGACAGATGTACAGGTGTATTATATTAATCATACGAGTCACAATAGCACAAGCAGGATAAACACTTTGAGGTTTGATGCGAACTAATCTAGATCCATTGGATCTAGGTCCAGCAGAAACATAAAAAAAATATCAGAGGTCTCTGATCCCAGTGTTGGAGGTCTTCTTTAAATCACAATTAAGTCGGCAAAATTATATTAAATTTATATTTATTCTCAGTATCATGCGTTCATTTTAATAAATTAAATAATATCAACGAGCACACTCTCTAGCAGACACAAATGAAGGTTAAAACAATGCTAGAACAGGTAAAAATTAACACCTGTATACATATAAATAAGCTGCTTTGACACTATAATAATTCCACTGAGCACACACACTGAATGTTAAAACAATGCTTGAACAGGTAAAAATTAACACCTGTAAACATATAAATAGGCTGCTTTGACACTATAATAATTCCACTGAGCACACACACTGAATGTTAAAACAATTCTTGAACAGGTAAAAATTAACACCTGTAAACATATAAATAGGCTGCTTTGACACTATAATAATACCACTGAGCACACACACTGAATGTTAAAACAATGCTTGAACAGGTAAAAATTAACACCTGTAAACATATAAATAGGCTGCTTTGACACTAGCTTATAACACTATTATGTAAATTCGCGTTGGCTATTATTTCAATAGTATTCATTTTATTACTATAATCCAAAAATAGAATTAAATCCCCGAAAACGAAATAAAATCCTGAGAATAGATTCACTGCTAAAAATGAGCCATAAATGGTTTGGACTAGTAATTCCTAAATTACCTAAGAGGTTCTTGTCTCAAAGGCAATGCTTGAGTGCACCCGACAACGGTCAGAATAGAACTGAACCGATTGCGCCACCGCCGCTCTATTTATACTCCGACCGGGTACTCATTCGGGATGCTGGAACTGATTCGGAGATCGGTGTTCCATTGAAAGTATAGGGAGAAGTACTGATTCGGCATTTTCCGTAAACCGGTGCACTGGTTATGGCCAGAGATACGGCGCAATACAAAGTAGTGCGTGAAAATAAAAATAATTAAAAATAGTAAAATGCCGTAATAATAATCATTATTTCACTTAAATAATCCTAATATGCTAAAGAACTTAAATTAATCGGGATTAATTGTATATTCAAGTGTTTAGCTCAAAAATATAAAAGTACAAAAAGCAACTGATGCTGGCTGTGTATCAAAGTTTGCAGAGCGGGACGGACAAACTTGAATGTTAAATTATATGGATTTATACAGAATTTACGCTCTGAACAGACAAAACAGGTATGTCATCCCAATATTTGGGCCTTGGAAATAACTTACATAAGTTAAATTATGTTCAAAATGCTGTACAAGGGTTCTAAAACCGATGTCAAAATATCGAACGCTGATAAACCAATGTAAACAAAATGGCGGCGCGTTCTCGATGATGTGACCATAAAATAATAATAAATTTATTAAAAATACTTAAGTACAGAAACAAACTGTGGCATTAACCATGGTGACTTGTAAAACCATTCTGCCGATAATAAAAACCAGTATAGTCAAAATAATAAAATAAACATTTAGTATATCACTGATTTCAACGTATTATAACAACATCACAGCATATTATGCTTGAAGATATATGGTTAGGAACCATAATTCGTCACATTACCCCCACCTTATAAAGGCTGGGCGTCCTCGGACAGCAATTAACAATATAGACATAATAATTTATATATATTATATCTCTTGACTAGTATTAAAACAAACTGAAACAGTTTGGGCACTTAGATTTGCATAAAGTCACAATATTAACACCATGAAAACAATTATAAAGAATCATGGGGAAAATCAAAAACATTCCAATCCATGTCTGTGATCGAACAGTAGCCTGTATACTTGACTACTTGGCACTATGTAAGGGTTCTATAATCTTGACTGTAATACAGATATCTCAGATTTGACCATTTTAAACACCTCAAACTTATATAATACTTTGCTCAAAAACTGTAGAGCACTGATATGATGCTTTAAATAATACACTTGACATTTACTTTTCAGGTACACAAGAACTGATGAATGAATTTCAATTACAGGTCATACACCATTTATCCTCCTGCATTATTCAATTCATTATATACATACAAGAAGAACAGACCAAGTCATAAAGAAAGATAGAAGAAGAAAGAAAACAGATTAGAGTAACATGTTTTATATGCATCAATGACATAAATATAGATATTAAAGTCTCTATAAAAGATTTCACAATGTCCATAGATTCACTTTGCCTTTATCTTTACTTTGTCTTTGTAATATATCCAGTGTATATGGCAGGTATATAAATAGCGCTAGAATAATCACAACTTTAAATAGTTTGTCAGTAATTTATCCAAATAATGAAAATAGTATTCCAGTGTCACCATCTGAATGATAGGGCATAATAATCCACTGAATGATTTTCAATCTCGAATACAAACAGGTTCCAACACAGAGAATAAACCATCATATTAGTAATCCAAATTTCTTTATGAAAAAGCAGTAACACTTGAATTTCACAACACTAGTAAATTTCCAATTCTATTAATAATGACTACCAGTACTCTGGATATTCCAATGGTAATTATAATCCTGGTAAGAATTTACGAAAAAAAACTTAACATTCCATATAACTTTGGAACTACTAGAAATTTTAAACATTGCAGAACAGTTGCACTTATGTTATATTAGTCACACTTGAATTACACAGCACTAGTAAATTTCCAATTGTTATGAATATCAGCACACATCTATTGGTAATTATAATCCTGGTAAGAATTTACGAAAACACTTAATATTCCATATAACTTTGGAATTACTAGAAATTCCAGAAGAAGAGTCATTGTCACATAGAAATCCTTAAGTTCCAAAAGAAGTAGAAATCCAGGGAAAGTTCGAAGATAGAGTAGAGCATGGTGTCCATGAATATAAAGTCTTTGAATGTCTAATGAGTCTTCGGTAGACGTATGCGGATGTTTTTCAGATTAAGTTGTTTCACCAGGTCGTCAGTATCACAATTGCGGTTGAGATAAGCAGCTTTGAAGAGATCTAAAACATGAAACTTGTCAAGTCCAGTTTCCAATATCGATTTTACCATTAGGAAATTGTAATACCTCATATGTCGGTCGATCTGATTTTCCTTCTCCCAATGTGGCATGGCTGTGCCTGGAAGTGCCAGCATGTTATATTTGTCTAATAAAGTGCAACGGCTCAAGTTGGACAAGGATCTTCCTTTACTAAGTTCCAGGGTTATGGCCGCATACTCCAATGACATCAATTTATTATCAGGAGACATGGTTTGCCAATTGGAGGGTGGCCAGGTTAATCCGTCGGATATTTGGACAATGTTGGCAGTACCCCAGTCCGTCATAGCCGGCAACATAAGGGGCATACATCCAAACTGAAGCATCTGTGTGGCCGTAATCTGGATATCTCTTTCTCCAGGAGCAGGTTCCTCTTCGTCAGACGACAAACACTCGTAACGATCATCGACAAAATAAACTGGTCCAGATGTTATAGACGAGGCCGATGCCATCACAGGAAGTTTCTGGAAAGGCTTCTTGAATACGGACGATGATGCTGGAGTAATAAATCCAGAAGATATAATAGAGCTGGCAGGTACGACCGGTTGATCACTGGACTCACTGATGGAGGTTACCGGGACGGACGACAAGTTGTTAAAAGTGACTGGTGTAAGGTGAGGAGGTGAGCTCTTTCTCGCTGTAGCGGTTGACGAAACGGACCATACTACTGGAGATGGCTGGCTGGGTAAAGGACTCACCACAGGCGTAGATAATACTGACATCAGATCACGGTCTGTAGCCATGGAAGGAAGACCGAACTCCGGCGAATTAAGGAACGGCATGGACAGCACAGGGGCTGGTGTAGAAACTACAGACGTCAAGGTAGAGGTCAAGGTTGTCAAGTTATCTGGCTTTGAAGTACTCAAAGGTGCTGACACTGTACTAAATGTTGACAGAGTAGATGATAGCGTGGAAATAACAGACATCTGGGTGGTCACTACAGCTATAGGTGCTGGTGAAGGTACTGGTACGTCCTGTGTACTAGAAATAGTAACTTTCCTTGGTGGGTCTGGGAATAACACCACAGGATCAAGTAAAGTGATCGACTCTGGCGAGCTCACGTCTGACAATTGTTCGCTTAAAGGAACATTTTCCTTTCCCGGGGCCGAGATCTTCTCGAAGCGAGGTTTCTTTGCAGCCATCTTCCAGTTGGAATTTGGAGAGTAAAAGCGTTCCTCCAGAACCTGATGTTTATTACGTCTGTGTCTATCAAGATACGCTGGCTCAGCCTTTGGATACTGATAGTTACATCCCTCGTGAGGGCAACTGGCCAGGTCTCCATGTTGCGACCTCTCATGACGCCTGAGAAGCTTACTCTTTGTAAAAGAGGCAGGACAGGTATTGCAACGATACAACATTCTGAAAGTAGAAAATTTTATAGCTACTATAAGCAAGAGATCTTGCAGTTTTAGAAGGGAAAACATTTCTAGCTCACTTGCCCAAAACCAGATGTCTTGGCATGTGTTTGTGCGTGCATGCATGTGTCCATGAACTTCGCTTAAACTCTTCTTCTCCTGAACTCTGGACAGATTTTGATAAAACTTTGTAGGATTAATCCAGGAGTAATGCCATTTTAAGTTTGTGAAAACCATTGACCTTGACCTTCGTTCAAGGTCACAATTACTGAGAATGGCCATAAGTGTAAAATCACTAAAATGTACTAAATTACCTAGGATTCTCTAACTGGATATACATATTCACATATCAAGCTCTACAAACTTGGCAAATAGATTTGACCTTGACCTTCTTGGTCAGGGTCACAGTGACCTAATATATAAAAAAAAAAATTGCTATCAACGACTTCTCATTACCAACATGCTTAGCATCTGGTATAAAATTCAATATATAGAAACAGAAGATATCCATCACAGGAAATTGCTATACAGGCTCTATTGGACCTTTTACAGTTATCTCGGATTCAGGTATACAGTTGAATCTCGTTATCTCGAACTCGGATATCTCGAACTACCGGATATCTCAAACTTTTTTAAAAAGTCCGAACAGAGTTGTTCTTTATTAAACCAAAATCACTCCGGTTATCTCGAACTCGGATATATCGAATTATTGGATATGTCGAACAATATTTTCGTCCCCTTGAATGAAAATCCTAGGAAAATTACACTCGTTAACTCGAACAAAAAATTAGGAAAATTAAATTTGTTAACTCGAACAAAAAATTTAGGAAAATTAATTTGTTACTCGAACAAAAAATTTTGAGAAATCAAATTTGTCAGCGCCTACAGATTTTTTGGTAGAAAAAAAACACATTCCGACACAAATAAAATATTTGACTGTCGGCCTCGTGTTGATTTTAAAATTACAACATTGCACTGACCTCCCAATTTCCTTAAGCCCTTAATTATTATCCCTTGCATAAGCAATTAAACCATCATGGGGATTAGCAGGTGTTATAATTACTGCCAAGCTGAACATGGCTTCCGAAATCGTGTGATGTGAACATTACTCAATACAACCGGAAGCTTGGGATGATTAAAGTACACAAAGCGAAACTGGTATGGAGACCAAAGCGGACTCCACTATTTGTCGGCTAATAACAAGTAACAGATAATCTCCCGATTTTTTATACACTACATTCTCAATTATAAATGCAAATGATAAATAATGCAATTTTTATATATCATGTTTGAATACATACGATATAGGAGAAACCAGCAATATACAGTTTGACAAGATAAAACCGAAAGCGACTTCCGGTAGGCGTGTACGAGTTACTTCCCTTTTGTTGTCGTTTTTAACATCGGTTATCTCGAACTCCGGGTAAGTCGAACTTTTTGCGTTTCCCCGTCGAGTTCGAGATAACGAGAGTCAACTGTATTTACAAATTCAATTCTGCGTTCTGCTACTTCAAAGACGTATTCGCGTTTTGTGTTATAAGCCCGGTTACAAGCAGCCATTATACAACATTATACATGTACACTAAAATCAAGCAAATCATCTCATACAACACTTCATCTCATACAGTAACAACGAACTAATGTTTTATTTACATTTGCACTAATACAGAATTCAATATAACTGTTAGACTTTATTTAAATTCACAATTTTTTGTATGATAAGTATGACCTAATCTTGCCATGATGTCTCTCCTGAAATAGTTCTGTTCTTCTTTTACAGTTTAACAGATTACAGCATTTTTCACAGGTCTGCTGCTACTTGAAGCTTGATTCCATTATACAGGTCACAGTTTTTACCGGTACTAGGTCCAATCGTCATGCACTGCTCCTAGTCAATAGCTAAGACTTTAGTGAGGATGTCGCCATTCCTGGTGAAACTATTTACTGCATTATATCACAACACATTTTCAGGTATTACAGATCATTTAGACAGAGATTAGTATATACTCTTATTGCCTCATTGCCTGGCACAGAAACAGAACATTATCAAGGCTTTATAACTCAACGACATGTAACAATAACTCCTTTAATAATCTTAGACTGCTACTAAGAACTACAAAATGACGTTGCAAAATACCCTCGTCATCAACAGACTATAAAATGATAGATGTAGTACTAAAAAGGCTACAATCCAACCAACACAACACAAATATATTGCATCTAAAAAGAACAAAAACAGAGATCCCAGCCACAAATTGTGGTGTTTACAGATCAGTCCAATATAATACAACTAGCTGAACTAGTTCAACGACAAAATACAGACTATAACATAAATAATTTACTATACAGACGCCAACTCATTATTACCAATGTTTGGCAAAATCCTAAGTGCACAGAACTAACTACATACGAATTCAGACTATTTCGACCAAAACTGAGCTTTAGTTCATCGATACCTTGATTTATGACTTAATAATTCATAGCCTAGTAATTCTATTTTACTATAGGTACACAGACTTCTAATTTCCTACTCAAATTAGATAGTTCATTAACAGTTATTCAGCTTACTGTTAAGTAGACAGCTTCATAAGTTGTGCTCCAAAGATATAAAGAAAAGCAAACGCACAACAACAACTTTATATTTTAAACAGTTAAGAACACTACCGGTATACAAGTAAGCACAGAAATGACATGCAACAAAAAGTTTCACAACAACCTCTTCAGATAGCACATCATTGATAACAAATAAATAACTCCTAACTCAAACAAGTAACAACATAAATCATATGAAATGGATTGAACATCCCAAATGTACACACTGCTTCATTATGAAGACAAGGCAAATCAAAATTATTTACAGTTGCACTGCAATACTACACAGGAAAACTCAACTCAACAAACAAAATCAGACATCCATTTAGGCTGCCTGCAAATTCTTTTGCTTCTTCTCAACCCACTGGAAGTAGGTAATTCATCTGAACTCCTACTGTCATCTGAGAATTCCTCGTTTTCTGTCTGGGTACTAATCGCTTCATTTTCTCCTGTTTAGTCAGGTAAATCTTCATAAACTCTAACTTCTTCAGTGGTCAGAAACTCGATGTCACTTGACTCATCTCTAGCCAATTCAGCATTCAACCAATTGTGATACTCCCCTTTGAATGGCTTCAATCTGTTATGGTGGACCACTTTCATCTTTGACTTTTGTGACCGCTGTATCTTGTAAACCAAATCTGAAAATATATCAATAACAAGATATGGACCCTCCCATTTATATGATAATTTTGGAGATTTCCCCTGTGTTCTGTTTGTAATTCTTAACCATACAGCATCCCCTTTATTATATTGTTTTTGGTATGCCTTATGGTCATAGTTTTTCTTTTGAGATTCACTTGCGACTGCCATGCTTAACCTGGCATTTTCATTTATTTCCCACATTAATTCTTGTTGAGAAATAACATATTCATCATAGGAATCATATTCTTCTATTGTAGGCGGAGGCCCATACAGTAAATCAGCTGGAAGACCAACCTCTCGGCCAAACATTAGTTTGTTTGGTGAATATCCTGTACTCTCATGAACAGATGATCGGTATGCCAACATAACAAGTGGCAAATGTTTGTCCCAATCACGTTGGTCATGAGATATATATTTTGTTAGCATTTCTTCTACTGTGCGATTGAAACGTTCAACCATTCCATCGCTCTGGGGGTGATACGGGGTAGTTCGGGTTTTATCAATATCAAGAAGTTCACATAAGTTTTGGAACAATTTTGACTCAAATTGTCTTCCTTGATCAGTATGGAGTTGTGCAGGCACTCCAAATCTGCTGACAAATTCGCTCACAAATAACCCAGCAACAGTTTCAGATTCTTGATTCTCCATAGGATAAGCCTCAGTCCAGCGAGTAAAGTAATCTGTCACAATTAGAATATACTTTTTATTACTATTTGTACGAACCAGTGGACCCAATATGTCCATGGCTACGCGTTCCATTGGGGCACCTACTAGGTATTGTCTCATCTTGGCACGCATTGTCTTTTGGGGATTCTTCCTAGCCTGACACTCCTTACAAGTGTTACACCAAAGTGTCACAGCCTCTTTATAACCGACCCAGTAGAATCTTTCTTTAACCCGGCACAGTGTGCGTTTGATCCCAAGGTGTCCACAAGTCGGATTATTATGTAACAAGCTTAAAACTTCATTTTTAAACAATTCTGGTAATACAAGTTGCCATTTTTCTTTATTACCATCCAGCCATTTTCTATATAGGACCCCATTAAATAATTGTAGTCTGTCCCACTGGGACCAATATGCTTTTACTTTGGTATTCTGGCTTGAAATCTCACTCCATCTTGGCCTTCTTTCAAGTTTGTCTTTCCACATGACAATCTGACATATTATTGTATCAGAAATCTGAGCTTCCTTTAAGTCCTTGGAGGTCTTATTTTGAAACCAAACTTCTGTACAATCTTGTTCACTGCACCTCCTGCAAAGGTTTGTAACCATGTCTACAGACTCTGACTTTTTACTTTCTCTTACCGTACCTTCTTTGTCCTTATTTTCACGTTGCGCACAATAGTCACAAGACACGCATGGCCTTCTCGACAAACCATCAGCATTTCCATGCTGCCTTCCAGGCCTGTGTTGTATAGTGAAATTATAAGTGTGTAAAATCTCCAACCACCGGGCCATTTGACCTTCTGGATTCTTGAACCGTAAAATCCAACTCAAAGCACCATGGTCAGTACGTATGATAAACCTTGAACCATATAAGTAATGATGAAAGTGTTTTATAGAAGCAATTATGGCTAATAATTCGCGTCTTGTCACACAGTAATTTCTCTCTGCTTTGCCAAGTGATTTGCTGAAATATGCCACCACCCTCTCCTGATTATTCTCATCTAATTGTGATAGAACTGAACCTATCCCATAACCACTTGCATCGGTATCCAGTATAAACTCTTTTGCGATATTGGGATAACATAATACTGGTGAGGATATCAAGTGCTTCTTTAATGCAACAAATGATTCTTCACATTCTTTTGTCCACTTAAAATTATTCTGTTTTTCGGTCAGTTTATGCAATGGCCTGGCCAAGTCGGCAAAGTTCCTTATGAACTTTCTGTAATATGAACATGTACCTAGAAAACTCCGGACATCGTGTACATTTCTGGGCTGCGGCCAATTCTTTACTCCCTCTATCTTGATTGGGTCTGTTGATATCCCTTTATTAGATACAATGTGCCCTAAGAAAGCCACTTCCTTTTGAAAGATATTACACTTCTTAGGAGAAATTTTCAATCCTGCCGTTTGTATCCTGTTCAAAACTTCTGCTAACCTTTCGAGATGAGCTTCAAAAGTATCCGAGAAGACGATTACATCATCTATGTATACTAAGCAAGTCTGCCAGTGTAAACCAGCTAGCACGAATTCCATTAATCGCTCAAACGTTGCTACAGCATTGCATAAACCAAAAGGCATCACCTTAAATTGAAATAAACCACTGGCTGTACAGAAAGCTGTTTTATCTGCATCCTCGGGTTCGACCTCTACTTGCCAGTAACCCGACTGGAGGTCAAGGGTCGAAAACCACTTTCCACCTCGAAGAGCATCAAGTGAGTCATCTATCCTGGGCAAAGGGTACGAGTCTTTTACTGTGACATTGTTTACGAGTCGATAGTCTAAACAGAATCTCACTGAACCATCCTTTTTGGTTACTAAAACCACAGGGGCTGCCCATGGGCTCGTGGATTTTTCTATTATACCGCAATCAAGCATCCGCTGGACTTCTTGTTTCTCAATTTCTCGCTTAGCTAGTGGTAGCCTTCTTGGTGTCTGTTTTATTGGAGCTGCATCTCCTGTATTGATTTTGTTTTTACTAAACTTGTACGTCCTAGGTCATTCTTTGTTTTTGCGAAAACTTCTAAATTTTTCAGTATCAGGTTTTTGACCATATCTTGCTGTTCCTTACTCAGGTTATTGCTGCACGTATCTAACATTTGCTGTAAATACGCTGGGACAGGTTCATCTACCGCACTCTTGCATGTCACCATTTGACAGCACTCTAGATTATTCTTCTCTGTGTGACCAAGGTCATCTAATTCAATAACATTAGTTACAGGTTGACATTCGGCAGCACAAGTATTCTTAAAAATCGTTTGGGTTTCATTGCTTACATTAACAAGCCTAAGAGGTACTGTTTGACCTGTTGGTGAAACACAACTCGGGCAACAAGTATTCCTTGCTTGCCAAGTTTTACACTACTGGGTTCGATTAATACGTGGTTAAAATTTGCATCATGGTCAATCTTAGCTGTTAACACAACTTCACTATGTGGCGGTATTACTGTATTGTCTTGTATCCTAACCCGATAAACCATTGACAATTGATCCTCTTTCAGACAGACTATACTGTCTTCATTCAAAGTAATGGTTCCTTGGCCCATATCTATCTGACAATTATGAGCATGTAAGAAGTCATACCCTATGACCATTGGTGCCTCAACTTCAGCTACGACAACCCTATGATGAAATAAATAACCTTGAATCCTGATTGGCATCACTGCACTTCCTGATGGCACGACCAAACCTCCATCTGCCATTCTGAGTTGCGTTGAATCATTTTGTAAACTTGGCCTTACTTCTTGGTGTATGCACTTAAACTTTTCTGGATGTAAAATAGTTATTGTTGAACCTGTATCAATAAGGCAGTTTACATCAACATTAAAAATTTTGATTTTAATATATAAAGAATTATTTAAAATATTCTGCCTCAATTTGTAAATTCTATCGGACCTTTTCAATTCATCAGCTGGTGTTTGGCCCCAACATCAGCTATATCTAGTTTCCCTGATTCTTGTTTTTCTCACCTGACTTTTCTACAGAAATATCAGGCACTTTATTAGCAGCCCCAATTTGACTTCTATGCCTTGGAGTATTTGTATCTGCCTGTTGCATATTCTTCTTCCTTTTAAAACAGTCAATTTTCCAATGACCAGCTTTGCCGCAATAATTACAGTTTCCTTTTCTTCTATTGTTCTGCCTCTGGGTGTTTGCAATAGCCTGTTCCTGATTTCCCGGGCCATCCCGACCAGCTTCAATTTTTGCTATTCTTCCCATTACATCCTGTAGTAAATCGGAATTTGGAATGTCATCCATATTGTCACTATTACCCCTTGGAACTTCTGTCTGGAATCTGACACCAGTTCTACCTAACCTGCGTTTTCGGCCTTGCTGAAATGCCTCATATTCTAGGGCTATACGCACAGCGTCCTTTTCGACATCATTCAATGCGTCTACAAAACAGTCTCGAGCCAGCTGTTCTCTAAATATTATGGGAGCACTTGGGTAAGCTAACCTAGTTAACCTCTTTATCTCTTGTGCTAGCTCCGTCAATGGTTCACTCCTTTGTCTCAGTCTGTTCTTAATCTGAGCTCGATACAACTCGGACTGATTATCAGGTTGAAATCTCGCAGTAAGTGCAGATACTAGATGTACATAACTATGACGCAAGTCGGGCCTAAGATCACTCAGAACACTTTGGGCTATACCTCTGAGACTGGTGGCTAACTCCATAGCCTTTGTAACATCATCCCATTTATTCATTTCGGAGATCATTTCAAAATGGACCAAATAGTCTTGCCAGTTGGTTTTTCCATCATAAACAGCTGGTTTCCTCGGTTTCTTAATTTGAGTGTCACAACCCCTGCTTCTTTCCCTCCCAAGGTTGGATGGGGAAGCTCTGTTTCGTGGTTCATAAGGTTGCACGTTTTCTGCATTGCTTGAATGGTAATCATAGTCTTGTTTATAAACAGGATAAGGAACACTACGTGACCGGTTAGACATGCTAGCTGGCACCGTTCTACAGCCAGAATCGTCCATGTTGGCGAAAGCCAGAGCATTAAAATTTTCAAAACCAGTGTCATGTCTGTTCCTCAAATCTGGTTGGTATATTCCACTGTTCACATGTTCCCAGTTGGGGCCCCGCATTGCACTAGATCCAAGATGTAAATCTTTATTTATTCCAACAGAATTGTTTACAGCAGTACTGTAAATCGTATTAGTACTCTCAGGAAAATGTAATTGTCTAGTGACTGCTGATTGGTCATATAATTGTTGTCTCACGAACGGCTGATTTGTTGCCGCGTTCCCAACCCTGGGAATGGCAGAAATTCTTTTCATTTTGTTCTCCGGAACATGATCATCAATTTGTGTAGTGAAAGAGCCACCACCTCTTATTCGTGTATCAGAATTTTCTAACTGTTCAACTGTCAATTGCATCTCGTTCAAACAAGATCTTAATTCCTCATTTTCAGCATTTAATTCTTTACACTTTCCCTCTAAATATTCCACCTCTCTGTTCTTATTTCTTTCCCTACCTTCATTCGGGGGACAGGAGGTTCCAACTCCACTATCCGTTACAGGTAAGCGC
The DNA here is from genome assembly GCA_021292105.1 of Anadara kagoshimensis. NCBI lineage: Eukaryota > Metazoa > Mollusca > Bivalvia > Arcoida > Arcidae > Anadara > Anadara kagoshimensis. Next base: position 26,148,078 of record CM037861.1, read on the forward strand.
AGCTGAACAGTACCACTTGGAGTACCAGGTACCATCACAAATGGCTGCGCGAGTTCTATTCCGAGCGTTTGTTCATCACTATTAGGTACATCTATAGTCGTGGCTTGACTTGCAACATCGCAAACACTTTTGCCTGTAGCCATGTTGACCCCGTCTTGAGCAGAAGTTACTTAAATGGATCCCACCGCTGCCACCAAACTGTAACGAACCGAGCGTTGAGCACGTTGTAATTACTTGTGGGTTCGAACCCCAGTAAAGGGTTAGAGCTTATATGTTTTGAACTCTTGCTCTAAACAGGATTACACTTTTTCCAGTTATTCTGGGTGGTAAGTAATGTTGAAAGTACAACTAACAAAAGCTCTCGAGCAAATGCCTTGCAGGCCAATTTATATATTCTAGAGTATGGTTGGACAGATGTACAGGTGTATTATATTAATCATACGAGTCACAATAGCACAAGCAGGATAAACACTTTGAGGTTTGATGCGAACTAATCTAGATCCATTGGATCTAGGTCCAGCAGAAACATAAAAAAAATATCAGAGGTCTCTGATCCCAGTGTTGGAGGTCTTCTTTAAATCACAATTAAGTCGGCAAAATTATATTAAATTTATATTTATTCTCAGTATCATGCGTTCATTTTAATAAATTAAATAATATCAACGAGCACACTCTCTAGCAGACACAAATGAAGGTTAAAACAATGCTAGAACAGGTAAAAATTAACACCTGTATACATATAAATAAGCTGCTTTGACACTATAATAATTCCACTGAGCACACACACTGAATGTTAAAACAATGCTTGAACAGGTAAAAATTAACACCTGTAAACATATAAATAGGCTGCTTTGACACTATAATAATTCCACTGAGCACACACACTGAATGTTAAAACAATTCTTGAACAGGTAAAAATTAACACCTGTAAACATATAAATAGGCTGCTTTGACACTATAATAATACCACTGAGCACACACACTGAATGTTAAAACAATGCTTGAACAGGTAAAAATTAACACATGTAAACATATAAATAGGCTGCTTTGACACTAGCTTATAACACTATTATGTAAATTCGCGTTGGCTATTATTTCAGTAGTATTCATTTTATTACTATAATCCAAAAATAGAATTAAATCCCCGAAAACGAAATAAAATCCTGAGAATAGATTCACTGCTAAAAATGAGCCATAAATGGTTTGGACTAGTAATTCCTAAATTACCTAAGAGGTTCTTGTCTCAAAGGCAATGCTTGAGTGCACCCGACAACGGTCAGAATAGAACTGAACCGATTGCGCCACCGCCGCTCTATTTATACTCCGACCGGGTACTCATTCGGGATGCTGGAACTGATTCGGAGATCGGTGTTCCATTGAAAGTATAGGGAGAAGTACTGATTCGGCATTTTCCGTAAACCGGTGCACTGGTTATGGCCAGAGATACGGCGCAATACAAAGTAGTGCGTGAAAATAAAAATAATTAAAAATAGTAAAATGCCGTAATAATAATCATTATTTCACTTAAATAATCCTAATATGCTAAAGAACTTAAATTAATCGGGATTAATTGTATATTCAAGTGTTTAGCTCAAAAATATAAAAGTACAAAAAGCAACTGATGCTGGCTGTGTATCAAAGTTTGCAGAGCGGGACGGACAAACTTGAATGTTAAATTATATGGATTTATACAGAATTTACGCTCTGAACAGACAAAACAGGTATGTCATCCCAATATTTGGGCCTTGGAAATAACTTACATAAGTTAAATTATGTTCAAAATGCTGTACAAGGGTTCTAAAACCGATGTCAAAATATCGAACGCTGATAAACCAATGTAAACAAAATGGCGGCGCGTTCTCGATGATGTGACCATAAAATAATAATAAATTTATTAAAAATACTTAAGTACAGAAACAAACTGTGGCATTAACCATGGTGACTTGTAAAACCATTCTGCCGATAATAAAAACCAGTATAGTCAAAATAATAAAATAAACATTTAGTATATCACTGATTTCAACGTATTATAACAACATCACAGCATATTATGCTTGAAGATATATGGTTAGGAACCATAATTCGTCACAGTATATTAAATTAAGTTAAGATTGTATGTGTACAATGAATATAAATTTGTCATTCGAATAACATTTTGAAAGTTCACTAACCATTTGGTTAAGCTGTCTGTCACGGGCTGATGAAAATAATGCATTCAAAAACAGCACATGACAAAGCTAACGTAGCTTAAAGTAACCGGGTCCATATTACAATAGGCTGAAAAAAGCACAGACGAAATGTCATTGGCATTATTTTTCAGAAATGAACTGAATAAAACGCCTAAAAGCGAGCAAAATCAACAATTTTTAAGTAACGTTACAAATCAAATATTTAAAATAAATATTTCTTCGCCATAATATTGCACGTGTATAACTATAGTTGCAAGTTTACACAGTTTCAGTTTTTACAATTTCATTTTTTTAAGTTTCAAATTTAATTTCGTTTTGAATTTTATTTGAGGTAAAATACAATGTATAGTGAAAGACGGGATATTCAGGGCAAACGTTAACCCGGCCTACGCAATATTGTAAACGTAATTGTACAAATATGATAATTCATATGTTCTCTTTGTTGTAAATATGCAATTATGAGAAATATACTTTATTCGGAAATTTGAATTTGAAATCGGGTACTTTCAGACCATTACCCAGGCATCAAATGGTCTTTTCAACTGCAAACTAACAAAAAGCTGGCTGCTTCCATCCCAAAGTCAGTGACATTATTTTGTTCTGGACTCGGAGTTTGACTTTAAATCTACACCAAAGACATCGAATTATCTCCCGTTCACCGTTAATACTCTTACTCGGCTAGGTCGAATATTGATGTGCAAGCTGTCTTTGTTTTTATATTTGTTCGACTGTGTGTTGATACATGCCATGCCTAATAATAAAATGAAATGTTACATGTCTTAATGTTACATGAATAATACATACATAATTTTACGGGTTGTTTTTAATTTAAAAAAGGCTTATTTCTACATGTAATTTTAAATTTTTAAATGAGTTTATGGACCATTAGTTGTAAAATCAGTAGGACAGTTTGGGGTTCTCCAATATTACTGGGTACATGTATTTGCTTCATGCCCCGTTCCAATATGTGTATTCTTTCCATGCCTTGTTTGACTGTGTCTTTCATATGTCTGATTTGTATTTTGTCGTTCTCTTGGTTGCGTTGACTGCTGTCAAATACAAATATATATATGTTTTCAGTCTTCTGTACTGTAACAACTTCATTGCAGCATTTCGACTTTATAGCAACTTATTTTTATACCCCCGCAAACTAGTTTGGTGGGGGTATATAGGAATCATCATGCCCGTCTGTCTGTCCGTGTAAAATCGCGTCTGGACCGTATCTCATAATTGGTTTGGACGACTGTCATGAAACTTCACATGAATAATCATCACATGGTCCAAAGGTGCGTCATGACCTTGAACCAAGATCATATCGGAAAGGTCAATGTCACAGGAGTACATTGAATGTTTGGGGCGGGGGTATTTGGCTCCGAAGAGACGGTTCTAGTTGGTCTTTTGGTATTGAAATCCTTTTTGACAGATAACAGCTTTGATTACATGTTTTGGTCTTCAAGATAGTTTGATTAAAGTTTGAGTAGTTGGTCTATAAACAAAATACAACTGGATAATTAAATCTAACAACAGCGTCTGTGTTTTCCTACAGATATATCGAATATCAAATAACCTTATTAGAAAAAATACCATGTGTGTTTTAATTTCATACTGAAATATCGAATACCCAATAATCATATTAGAAAAAATACCCCGCGAGTTTTAATTTCATATTGAAATATCGAATACTAAATAATTATATTAGAAAAAATACCATGTGTTTTGATTTCGTACTGAAAACCCGAATACCAAATAATCAGATTAGAAAAAATATCCCGCGAGTTTTAATTTCATATTGAAATGGCGAATACCTAATAATCATATTAGAAAAAATACCCCGCGAGTTTTAATTTCATATTGAAATGGCGAATACCAAATATTCATATTAGAAAAATGCCCTGTAATTTTTTGCATATTTTTGTAAGAAATGAAATTATTGTTTCAGCATTCTGAAGAAAAACAATCTGCCTACTGATGGAATTGACTTTATACCATTATTCAAAAGTGAACTATCGGTTGTGTTGGCATCAATTATCAATGTATTTATTGGAATTTCCCTCACAGAGAGCATCGAGAGTGACAGAAATATTGTTCTTTTAAATAAATTACTTTAAAAGCTACCAATTTCATCAGAAACGGAAGCAAATGATAGTTTTCAATAAATTAAAATGTCGGGGTCCGCACTACATCACAAAATTCCATTAAATGTAACAGCAACATGCAACACGTGTTTACTGTGTGTTAAAACGGAACAACAGTACAGACCTGTCGAAAGTTTAACTTCAAGTTAACGTAAAAGTACATAATTGGCCGCTCATCTCGGTCTTTTGTTAGTTATATTTCGGCAGGTGCCATTAAACTCTCTGCAGCTGTTCGGCAACCAGCAATCAATATCTTGGAGATCGAACTTAGGACTTTTTTATTTACCCCAGTGTTAAACATTCGACTATGGGTTTGGTACAGGCATGTACTGTAAATAGTGTTTAAATCGATATCACGCTACTACTGGATGTTTGTTTGTATTTAATTGTAAAAAGAATCTTTAGTTGATTAAAACTCTTGATGTCTTGGGAGATGTTAAACACAATTTTTGACTGTGCTTAATTACGTATTGTACATGTGTAATTTACTGTCTTTATTTGCATATGAAGAGATACAGATATAACAAGTGTGGTGAATCTTGTTGACCGAATTATCTGCCTTAACGATGGTATGTTATTTTATGATTTTGCAGTAGAAAAAAATAACATACCATTGTTATTAAGACGGATAATTCGCGCTATGGATCTTGGATCCGTCTGAGAATTAATTCTAATTCTAACAATGTCGCCTTTGATCTATGGGTATGATAAATTGTGTTCGAAGATTTGTCAGTTTTCATAGATGTAAAAGTCAACAAAACCAACCCATACAAGCACTAAAGTGGTCATCATCATCACGAAATAAGCCGATTTAGGGCGGATATACATTGTGTAATTTGTACTAAATACAGTCCAAGTAAATAATTGGGATTTTTTTTTGAAATCTGCAGTAATTATGGTTATAAAGAGTTAACCCAGCAAAATCTATTGCTGAAATAAATATACAGCCAAACCTGCCCTAAAGAGCATCTCTATACATAAGACCACCTGCTTTTAGAGGCCAGTAAAATTTAATCCCTGTTGCTCTTTATTTATGTTATTTGAACCTTTATACAAGAACCATCTGCTCATAAAGGCCACTTTAACTGGTTCCCTTGAATAACCTTTTCAGACAGGTTTGGGGGTATATACAAATTATTTTAACATATACCATGTAAAATGGGATATGTGTGTAAAATATATCCAGTTGTGTCATATTAACACAGAAAAGCTACTTACCTGTGAAGATACACAAGACTAGTGACAAATCCATGGTTCCCACACTTGACAGGAATCAAAATTCCCTGACAGAATTCCATATTACCTGACATTCTAACGTACTTCAAAAATAGGCAAACAAGATGTTGTTTACATTTTAGCAATTAAAATATAAGTAAAGATGGCAAAGTACAAAGGAATACAAATATTTGAGTTGCATCTATATCACAAAAATGGGAATACTAAGCTCATACTATGTCTTGTTCTGACAGGTAGTGTGGGGAAGTTGGTTATACGAGAAAACATGATTTAAATTTCAACGAAACACCATTCTTGAGAAAGAAATATAAAATTCTCTGACATTTCCTAAAGTTTAAAAATTCCTTGACACTTTTTGAAATCAATGACCTTGAAAAATGAAAATTTTTCTGATGCATGGGAACCATGAAATTTCTTTCTATTTCTCTCTTACACATAAATTTATATGTACATGATGGACTGTATGTAATTATATAGTATATAATATGACGAGTGTGTAGTTTCAAAAATACAATATTGATATACAGACGGTTATTGGCATACCGATTAGGAAAGACATCTGAACATCTTTTTACGTTAAATGAGCACGGATTGATTCCCATGACACTTTGAAAAATACATTCAACTCATTAAGGTTCACCAATATACTGTATGTCTATAGACTTTGACCTTATAAGTCATTGTCCACACAATGTATGCAGTATCAGGAAATAGCATCAATACCGTAGTAATTGAATGTCTTAGTCTGAATTCTCAAAGCGCTAGTTATTGAAAAATTGGCCATATTATTCCTAAACGGTTTCTATAGACGCGTCTAATTGATTGGTCGTTTTTATCGCTATCTTATGCCATCTAGAATGATTAAGTGTGTTTTAATTGGATAAGATAAATATAGTACCATATAAGAGCCTTAAGATACATTTTGTTGTCTAATGTCATGCTTTTTGTAGATAACTGTTTCAGTTAAAGTCAATATATTTAAACAATAGTTTATTGTTATGCATTTATGAAATCCCTGTTTCAGTACAAACCTTGTAAATATTGTTTTTATTTACATGTTATTTTATCGGTTAATACAATAATTTAAATGAAATAACAGTAATGGGAATTTCCAACTTTGCAATCGTTACACAAACAACACAATTATTTAAATGTATTATTTATGGAAATAGTTTACAATGCGTAATATCAATTTAATGGAGAAAAGTAATTTATACTGCAAATCGAAGAAAACTTCAGACACTCTAGTAAATGAGACTGCAGTTTTAATGTACTCGGGGGTATAAACTTATCGCGTAAGGAGTACTCAACAATATAAACCACTGTATGAAACACGTGCCTTATCAATTATTTTTGGAGTTTTAGAATGTTTTAGAATGTAGAGATACTGAAAAGGGAAAAATCAAATGACAAATTTCTTCTCGCAAAATACTTTTTTTAGTATTAGTACTTTAGTATTAATCTTTAACTAAGAAATTCTCCTTAGAATCTCGTTATTCGTGCGTAGGATTGTGATATTGAATTTGGGTGACAGTGTATGTAGGTATGGTACGCCAAATGATACAAATATGAGCAAATCCTAGGATAATTCAGCTATTTATAGGATCACTATTGTACGTTGGTGGTAAAATTCAAAACAAACATACAAATCCATGTTCAAATCACAATCCCAGAGCAAAATAAATACAAACATAAAAATCCATATCCAAATAACAATCCCATAATCAAAGTAAAAACATTGAAACCTGGAAACACTAGAAATTCCACCAGGGATGTGAGGCCGTGTGATCCGGAAGGGCTAGAACCTCCTGTTTAGCTAGCTAAACCCGCTATATGTAAAAACGAAAATGAAAGCATACTTATTAACAATTAATTTGTAAGCAGCTTGCTTCGTTGTATATAGTCCCTGTAGTGGAAACGTGCTCTACCATAGGGTATTATACACTATAAACAGGAGAAGCAAGTATTTTGGTCCATAGAAAAGAAAAGTTGACAGTAGAAAAATCAAAACTTATCGTGGTTGCCATCCATTTTTAAATGTATCCTTTCGTGGGCGTAATAATTGAAGTTTAAGTCTAAATACATGTATATGAAACAGAACTGATTCTACAAATTCTACTTGATATTTAGACTCATACCTTAATTATGATCTCTCTGAAAGTCTACATTTGAAGCTGTATGACAAACGTGGTGACTACTAGTTGTCTATTGTCAACTTTCCTTTTCTATGCAGCAATATATTCCCTTTTCCAATATGTGTTTGTCTTTTCTTGCTTTTTTTGGCTTTTTTAGTTTATTTTGTCGTTCTCTTGGCGGCGTTGGCTGTTGTCAAGTATATACAAAAATACATGTTTAATAACAAACTTTTGAAATTTGGAAGTGCAATTAAGGCTGTGAGGTCTTATCTAGTTAAAAACATTATCTAAATGAATCAAAATTTTGTTAAACGACCTTTTCTTTCCTTGCCTTGTTTTGCTGTGTTTTTCACTTGTATTTTTAATACTCTTCAAACTTGTTTGCGTTTGCTGCTGACAAATACATGTACATGTATATGTTTTCATTAACGGAGATTTGTCTTCTGCCCTATAATAACTTCATTGAAGCATTTTGACCTTGTAGCAACTATTTTGATCTCATGATAAAAAAAATTGTCAGATAACAACTTTGATTGCAGCTTGTGGTCGTAAAGATATTCCGATTGAATAAGTCCGGTCAAATTACAACTTTAATTTAAAATTTGACATATATACAAAACATAAGGGGGTAATTAAATCCAACAACAGCGTCTGTGTTTTGAAACTGAAATAACGAATACCAAATAATTATATTAGTAACATACCCTCATACTGAAAAATTGAATACCAAATAATCATATTAGAAAAAATGCCCTGTAATTTTTTGTATAGTTTTTGGTAGAGATAAAATTATTGTTTTACCATTCTGAAGGAAAACACTCTGCCTACTGATGGAATTAACTTTATACCATTATTCAAAAGTGAACTATCGGTTGTGTTGGTATCAATTATCCATATATTTATTGGAATTTGCCTCACAGAGAGCATCGAGAGTGACGAAAATATTGTTCTTTTAAATAAATTACTTTATAAGCTACCAATTTCATCAGAAACGACAGCAAAGAATAGTTTTCAATAAATTAAAATGTCGGGGTCCGCATTACATTACTAAATGCCATTAAATGTAACAGCAACATGCAACACGTGTCTACTGTGTGTTAAAACGGAACAACAGTACAGACCTGTCGAAATTTTAACTTCAAGTTAACGAAAAAGTGTCTAATTGGCATCTCATCTCGGTCTTTTGTTAGTTATATTTCGGCCGTTGCTATAAAACAACCAGCTATTAATATCTTGTAAGCCAAACTTACGACTTTTTTCTTTACCTCATTGTTAAACTTTCGACAGGTCTGTACTGTAAATAGTGTTTAAATCGATATCACGCTACTACTGGATGTTTGTTTGTATTTAATTGTAAAAAGAAACAAACTTTAGTTGATTAAAACCCTGATGCCTTTGGGAGATGTTAAACACACTTCTTGTCTGTGCTTAATTACGTTTTGCACAGTGCAGTCCTGTCGAAAGTTTAACACTGCACCAAAGAAACGGAGTCGAAAATCAACGGTTGAGTGACCGAAATATGGACAGGTAATGATCTAATAACGGTCGAATGGTAGATAGCATCTGTGGAAAAGCTGTCGAATTATAACAAAAGAAGATTAGCTGTCGATTCGATACTTGAAAGATATCTCAGTGTTAAACTTTCGACAAATCTGAATTGTACATGCGTAATTTACTCTCTTTATTTGCATATGTAATAGTTGTTTTTCACTATGACCAAGATACTCATTTAATTATGTCAAATCCATTATACCACCCCCAACAAAATAAAAAAATGTTTAGAAGAAAGATTCCAATACCAATACCCAATAATATCGGGAGTAACATACCTGCTAACATACGAGGGTCGTTCAAAAAGTCTTGTCCTTCATAATAAAAACACAAATTGAGACGTTTTATTTATGATATTTTATTTTCATTCCTTCAAAATAATCACTTTTAACGGCTACACACTTTTTAAGACGCTGGATCCATTTTCTAAATACATTTGCATATTCTTTTTTGGATATACCATTGAGAAACTGATGAATTGCTTAACCTAGCAATGAACGAGATCTGTATCGACGACCAGAAAGGTGTTTCTTAAGGTTAGGAAAGAGATAAAAGTCACACGGTGAAAGATCAGGTGAATAAGGTGGATGAGGTAAAACAACAACACGTTCCTTGTACAAAAATTCAGTCACCAACTTAAATTTGTGAGCAGGAGCATTGTCATGGAGTAACCGAATACCACGAATTCCTGACTTTGGTCTTTTCTTTTCATATTTTTTTTTATTTTCTTAAGAATTTTATTTTTATAAATGTTTTCCGTGATACACTGGCCTTTAAGGATGGGAATTTGGGCAACTATGTCGTTACTATTGAAAATATAGCATAAAGAACTTTCTTTGTGCGTTGAGTGCGCCTTGCAATTTCAGGTCGTTTTCCTTTTCTGGTTAGCCATATTTTATTATTTATCTTTCTATGTGGCTAAAAGTAATATACCCATGTTTCGCCACCTGTAACTATATCAGCCAGACGCCTGCTGTTACAATTTCCATATATTTTCAGCAGATTTTAGCCATTTTGACCCGTGTGAGCTTTTGCTCTTTTGACAAAAAATGGGGGATCCATATAGCACAAATCTTTCTCATGACTAGTCTTTTTCTGAGAATGAAATGTACGGCCCCCATTGATAAACCAACGACTTCAGCTATCTGTTTAACAGTCAACCTTCCATCCCTATTGACCAGTTTTTGAATTTCTGTAATGTTTTCTTTGGTGCATGCTGTGTTTGGTCCTCCAGAACGGGCCTTATCAGAAATGTCGTTAACACCATTTTTAAATTTACGTATCTAGCGTGAGATGGACCTATATGACAGCTTTCGCTCACCAAAAACATCTTGCATTTCAATGAATGTTTGTTTGGGCGATTTAACGAGTTTTGCACAGGCTTTCATGAAGCTTCTCATTTCAATAATGTTTTTACCTGTCATGTCCGTCATTTTCCAAGCAGTGTAACGAGTGTTATAATGAAAATATGACAAGAAAAAACTTATTCTTTTGCATATATAATCTAAAAATGTTCCACGTGTTTGGGAATGACAAGTGACAATATAATAAATTACGGTGTTTTTAACGGTTTACAGGAAGGGACAAGACTTTTTGAACGACCCTCGTACAATATACAGGTGTAAGAAATTGAGCAAAAGCAACAGCAACAGACCGTTTTTCTATAATGCTTGAGTACTGCATGAAGGAACAGAGAATAATTACTTTTTACGCCCCAGTCTCATTTAATATTGAGGTGGTCAGTTCTGGATAGTGGAGATAATTAGAGTACTTGGATAAAACCACCTAGGTCACATTAAACACTTCTAGGTCACAAAAGTTCAAGTTCCAAAAAGTACCTCTAAAACATTGGATTGCTAATATTTAAGGGTAGAGCTTAAAAATCTTATACATAAATCTTATTTGTATAATCAATAAATGGAAATTAGAAGATACGCAAAACAAAAGTTCTATAAGCTAGGATCTGCTAGAGTGGACTTCATATTTGAGCAGTTTTAGGCGCTGTGGTTTGTAAGCGTCCGTTGGCCACCGAGAGGGGAGTGACCAAATTTTTACCCTCGATTGATGAGAATTAAAAGTTAATGGTACAAAATTACGCAACAGATTTGGTTATAACGGTAAAATTTCAAATTACCAAACAAAACCAATCAACATCTGTTTCCATGCAGATAAATACCTACCCTAAATAGAACATTAATAAAGTGGCTTTTGAAAACTTAAATGGGGTACGGTTTATGCATCAAGTATTCAGTAATAACCATCAATTCATTTGGATTTACTATTAGATCTAGTGTTGTTCTGTTTGATGGGATCGTCTAAGTTAAATATGTTATTCAGCTTATATAGGAACATGACAAAACTACAAATTAAGTCTGCCCGACAGGTAAAATTATGTTGGTAAATTTGGTTTTATAAAGATATAGGTACCATAAGTGTGGTGAATCTTGTTGACCGAATTATCGGCCTTACCGATGGTATGATTTTGCGGTAGACAAAAATAACATACCATTGTTATTAAGACGGATATTTCGTCGAATGGATCTTGAAATCTATCTGAGAATTAATTCTAATTCTAACAATGTCGCCTTTGATCTATGGGTATGATAAATGGTGTTTGAAGATTTGTCAGTTTTCATAGATGTAAAAGTCAACAAAACCAACCCATACAAGCACTAAAGTGGTCATCATCATCACGAAATAAGCCGATTTAGGACGGATATACATTGTGTAATTTGTACTAAATACAGTCCAAGTCAATAATTGCGATTTTTTTTTAAATCTGCAGTAATTATGGTTATAAAGAGTTAACCCAGCAAAATTTATTGCTGAAAAAATATACAGCTAAACCTGCCCTAAAGAGCATCTCTATACATAAGACCACCTGCTTTTTAAAGGCCAGTAAAATGTAATCCCCATTGCTCTTTATTTATGTTATTTGAACATTTATATAAGAACCATCTGCTCATAAGGGCCACTTTTACTGGTTCCCTTGAATGGCCTCTTCAGACAGGTTTGACTGTACATACTAAATTTTTTAACATATAGCATTTAAAATTGGCTATGTGTGTAAAATATATCCAGACGTGTCACATTAATACAGAAAAGCTACTTACTTGTACCATTGCACCTGTGAAAATACACAAGACTAGTGACAAATCCGTGGTGTCCACACTTGACTTGATTCAAAATTCCCTGACAGAATTCCATTTTCCCTGACATTCTAACGTACTTAAAAAATAGGCAAACTAGATGTTGTTTACATTTTAGCAATTAAAATATAAGTAATGATGGCAAAGTACAAAGGAATACAAATATTTAAGTTGCACGTATATCGCATAAAATGGGAATAGAGTCCAACCTGCCTTAAAAGCCACATCTATTTAAAGACCACCAACTTATAAAGGCCAGTAGAATTGTATTCCATTTGTTCTTCATCCATATCAATTGAACTTGTATATAAAGGCCACCTGTCCATAAGACCACTTTTACTGGTTCCGTTGGGCGGCCTTTATAGACAGGTTTGACTGTAATTACCAAGGCCATTATATGTCTAGGTCTGGGAGGTAGTGTGGGGAAGTTGGTTATACAAGAAAAACATGATTTAAATTTCAACGAGACAGCACACTTGAAAAAGAAATATAAAAACTCTCTGACATTTTCTAAATTTTTAAAATTTCCTGACACTTTTTGAAATCCCTGACATTAAAAATATGAACATTTTCCTGATGCATGGGGACCACGAAATCTCTCTCTATCCCTCTCTTACATATAAATTTATATGTACAAGATGGACTGTATATAATTATATAGTATATAATATGACGTGTATGCACTTTCAAAAATACAATATTGATATACAGACGGTTATTGGCATACCAATTAGGAAACATATCTGAACATCTTTTTACGTTAAATGAGCACGGATTTATTCCCAAGACATTTGGAAAAATACATTCAACTCATTAAGGTTCATCAATATACTGTATGTCTATAGACTTTAACCTTATAAGTCATTGTCCACACAATGTATGCAGTATCAGGAAATATCATCAATGCCGTAGTAATTGAATGTCTTAGTCTGAATTCTCAAAGCACTAGTTATCGAAAAATTGGCCATATTATTCCTAAACGGTTTCTATAGACGCGTCTAATTGATTGGTCGTTTTTATCGCTATCTTATGCCATCTAGAATGATTAAGTGTGTTTCAATTGGATAAGATAAATATAGTACCATATATGTTGTATATTTAACAACAACCATTATTTAAAACGTTTTATTGGAAAAATATCAAGGTCAAGGTGAATTACAATTGTTTAATTATTTGTCAATAGTGCTCAGACCAAATTGTGGAAATCTAAATATTTATAAGATGCTGAAACAAGAAAATAAGGTCCAATTTTTGAAACTAAATCCGCCTAAGGCAATACTTTGAACGATAAAGCATAGAGTAGGTATTTTTAAAAAAAATAATTGTGACACATTAGGATTTATTTACTTTTCCGAATAAAATATTTTAAAAAAATATGACAGCCATACAAACTGTGTGCCTTGGGGTCGGAAATACGTGGTCAAAACAAAATTGATTGAAGTGAAATCAATTATGTTGCAATCAACAACAAACATGCCAAATCACAATCCCAAAGCAAAGTATAAACTGTGAAACTGGCAATTTTAGTTAAACACTAGAACTTCATCCAGGGAATAGAGGTAGGTAAATCCTGTTCAGCTAGTTACACCCGCCACGTAATTAAAATTGAGAATTAAAGGTACGTGTATATATCATGGACATTTTCTTTGGATACAGAGACATCATTTGTATCAAGGATATTGTGATGACGACCATAAAACTTTTTGAGGGCCCTATGTTGCCTGACATTATTGAACCCACAAAGATACGCCACAGCAACAACAAAAATAAGAAGAACTAAAACACAAGGATGATGAGCATACGTGGAGTTATTAATCATAAAACACCCGACTATAAACGGGCATAACAGCATTAGAGTGTCCAATGGTACGATTCAATTTAATTTCTATATTTCGTAAGCACACACTTATGGGTTACATAAATTAATACTTGTAGAATACAAATAAGTAAATACTTGAAGAATACAATGTACTTTTATTAGCAAGAACTTAAAGATAATTTTTGTTCTTGTTTAATGTCATGCATATTTTAGACTCTTGTTTCAGTTCAAGTCAATATATTTTATCATTAGTTAATTGTTATGCATTTATGAAATCAGTATAAAACATGTTAATATTGTTTTTATTTACATGTTATTTATTCGGTTAATACAATAATGTAAATGAAATAACAGTAATGGGAATTTCCCACTTTTCAATCGCTACACAAACAACGAAGTTATTTAAATGTATTACTTATGGAAATATTTTACAATGCGTAATATCAATTTAATGGAGAAAAGTAATTTATACTGCAAATCGGAAAAAACTTAAGACACTCTAGTAAATGAGACTGCAGATTTAATGTACTCGGGGGTATAAACTTATCGCGTAAGTAGTAATCAATAATATTAACCACTGTATGAAACACGTGCTTCATCAATTATTTTTGGAGTTTTAGAATGTTTCAGAATGTAGAGATATTGAAAAGGGAAAAAATAAAAATTCTTCTTGCAAAATACTTGTTTTTAGTTTTACAACTGTAATATCAATCTTCAATTAATAAATTCTCTTCAGAATTTCGCTATTCTTGCATGCGATTGTGATCATATTGTTCATGAAAATTTTTGACGTTCAGTAACAGTGTATGGAGGTATTGAACGCCAAATGATACAAAAATAAGCAAAGCATAGGATAACGCAGCTATATATAGGATCGCTATTGTAACTTAGTGGCCAAATTAAAAAAAAACAATACAATGATACTTTGGAACTGACAAGTTAAGTTAGACAAGTGAACTTCCACCAGGGAAGTGAGACCGGGTGCTCGTGAATGGTAAGCACTTCCTGTTTAGCTAGCTACATCTGCCAAGTGTGTAATCGAAATTGTGTGAAAGGATTATGGAACTTTAAGACGTAAAATATATCCAGGGCAATCCTCTACAAAAAGACATCAAACTTATCAACAATAGTGTGATGACGGCCATAAAACGTTTTGAGGGCCTTGAAAAGCCTTGGCTTGCAATATCCCTAAGTCAACAATATATTTGCAGGCCACCTGCTTCGTTGTTCAAAGTATCTGTAGTGGGAACAAGCTCTACCATAGCGTATTATTGGAAAACAAATACACCATAAGCAGGAGAAGAAGGTATATTGCTGCAAAGAAAAGGAAAGTTGATAATAGAACAATTGAAGTCATCACGTTTGTCATAGAGTTTCAAATGTAGCCTTTCGTGTGCATCATAATTCAGGTATAAGTCTAAATATGAAGCAAAACTTGAGGAATCAGTCGTGACTTTTAATTCAAGCTCACTAGGAGAGATGCCATTCACATTCACATTCACACAGAACGTCATCTATATATCTGTATGTTGAGTTGAATGATTTGGCAACAGCCTTCTCCCCAGATTTAACAAGGTTCTGCATAAATTCTGCTTCGTGAGAATAAATAAACAAATTAGCAAGCAATGGTGCACAGTTTGTACCCATTGGTATACCGATTGTTATTTATCAAAAACTCCAACATTTTGTTGATGGTATCTTCAGTATATTTTTGTTTGGAATCCGTGTGATACTTGACACAATAACCAGAATCCCTGTTCAGCACCAGATATTTGTATCTTGGCTTGCCGTTTTTGTTAAAGAATGACAAGTGAATATTTTTAAGACGTTCTTTCAATATAGAATGAGGGATAGTGGTGTATAGTGTAGAAAAATCGAATGTTTTTATACTTTTTACATAAGATAAAGTATGAGAAGCAAGATGTTCAAGTAATTCTTTAGAATTTTTGAGAATCCACATTTGGTTGATTCCAGATGTAGAATATACTTTTTCTGAATAAAACTGAAGACCATCTTTGACGATTGTCAAAATTTGTGTTAGAGTTACCGATAATGATTTAGCAGTACTGCAACAACGGGCCCCTCGGGGGAATTTCGTGTCTGTAGCTGGGTAGATTTGGGACCACGTTGTCACTTTATACTTGAATGATAACTATGACGAGTCTGATAACTTTAAACTATGACTGTATTCTGTTTTTTAATATTAAATATGTTTAACAGTATGGCGGCAATCCGCTAAACAAATCCAAAATTGATAAACAACATTTAATCTATAAAACAAGAATGATAAAAGATATAAAATGAAAAACTAATTGATCGGCGAATTCCGATACAACCGCACGGTACTTCGGCTGTCCAAGAAGTCCCTAACACTTAGGATTTCTCTAAATTGAAACCTTAATCCGTCTACCCAGAAAAGATTAAATTAAAGCAAATTGAATGGCTGATTATTGAAAAGCTGGATAGA
The DNA here is from genome assembly GCA_021292105.1 of Anadara kagoshimensis. Lineage (NCBI taxonomy): Eukaryota > Metazoa > Mollusca > Bivalvia > Arcoida > Arcidae > Anadara > Anadara kagoshimensis. The sequence continues at coordinate 26,164,759 of CM037861.1, forward strand.
CCCTTATTGTATAATATTGAAGACTTGTAAGTCATGTAACACGTGAACAAACAAACAAACAAACATGGTAAATAAGAATTAACGAAATAAGGATTACATCATAATATTATTTAGGTGCTAATTGAATGTCACAACAAGAATAATATCTTAAAAGAGGGTAATGACGGAGTAAGAATAAGTTAATTCTAAAGTAAATATTATATAGAAAACTAATGTAAAAGAATGTACAATTGGTTAAAATTAAAATGTCTGAAATAGAATAAAACTAACGAAAAAGTTTATAAATATTGAAAAATTCAAATTACTTAAAAGTCCGCTGTCTCAGTACATTTAGATGAGCCTGCTATTTATCTTTCCTTGTATTAATTTGATACACTATATAAACCAATCTCCTTGATAAGACATTCAGGATAGAATCTCTTACAAACGAGAATAATGCTGTTAGAAGCCTTATCAGCTGGGACAACAACATGTCTGTTAAATTGCCTTAATTTTGGATCCTTGAGTACTGAAGACGGTTTAGTACTCATAGACTCTTTAAGTTTGGCAATCCTGGTTTTAACAAAAGATCTCACAACCTTTCGGATAAGTTATCAAGCTCCGCATCTTCTAATTTAGCCCAACGTCTGGTGTACTCTTCAACAGAATCCATGACAAGTCTGAAATTCTGTCCCCAAGTAAAAGGTTGAGCCTTTTAATATTTAGGACCTTTTGAAAGTAAAAATCTTAATTTAGTGCTCTCATTTATATTGAGATCACTACTTATTACATGTCCAGCTGGTCCATAAATATAGGGAGAAGACGAGCAAGAACAGGTAGGTGGAGTAAAATTATGAAAGTTTAAACACTGCAATGTTTGTTTATAGTTAAATATTTTGGATGCAATAGGTTTATTGTAGGAGTAGGAAACTAGAGGTGGCGAATTAATTTTGAAATAAGCATGAACTTTAGTTTGTACTTGTTTTTTTTGTTTTGTTTTTTTTAAATATTGGAAATATATATAGCATTTTTGCCTTTGATAGTATTGTGTAACTTAAGATATTGGCGTTGACCATGGTCCTCAATATCGTTTTCCCGAGCAGGTTTATTAATCTGTAAAAAGCAATATCCATGACGATAGCATTAAGCTTATATTCTGGTGTATTTGAATGTATAGTAGTTTTAGATATGCATTCTTCTTTTAAGTGTCTAAGACGGTATAGTGGTATAGAGTAGAGTTTAGTTCGGATATGGTGTAATCCGAGAGGTTTCTGCAGGAATAGTAAAAGATAAAGAAAATCAACATCATGGATATTGGGTTTGTTGTAACGCCACGTGTAATCCATGTCGAAATGACAATCCCAAAGCAAAGTAATCAGCTTTGAAACCAGAAAATTTTAAGTTAAAAACGAGACCTATCACCAGGGAAGAGAGGCCGGGTGTTCCGGAAGGGTAAGCACCTCCTTTTTTGCTAGCTACACCCGCCACATTTGGAATCGAAATTAAGAATGAAAGAAACACGGAACTTTTGAGCGTAAAAAGGTGCAGGACAATTTTGGATACTGAGACAGCATTCCTACTGTGATGGATGCCATAACACGTTTTGAGGTCCTTGACAAGTCTGGGTCAACAAATTAATTTCGTATCTTGAAGTACCAACAACTATCCTGTTGATAGTTGAGCCATCCAAAGGTTTACATGTTTTTGAGCTGTCATATTTATAAGGTAATCTATCTTCTAGATTCATGTCTTGTATAACACACATGTTAGTGACAATTTTGAAACCAAGTTCCTACACACATATCGTCATGCTAGGCGTCTGTCCAAAACTGGACACTTCAAATTAACTTTCTATCTACGTGTGTATTTCAGGCGACATTGTTAGCAGAACGGATCACAACGCCTCTCACAGCGTTATTTGGACAGATCCTAGAGTGTGGGAAAGGTTGTCAGGTGTCATGTCGAAAGTAGGTTTATTTAGCACTCGGATTTCCTCTAACAATCTCTATATCAATATAAGTGGAAAAAATTGACTGGTCCGCAAAACACTTACTCATTTTAACTTAGCACGGTTCATTTAGCTGTTTATGTTATATAATATGAAACTCTGTTTCAGACCAAATTATAACTATAATAACGTTTGCTAAAATGACGTCGCTCCTTTCTTACTTTTGTCTTACGCTTGATGGCATAGATTGGGTGTTCTATCGATTGGAAATGCATGTCGTACACGACAATATTTTTAATTTATTTCAGAATTTAAAACCAAAATTAATTAGATTTCCAAAAAAATATTCAGCTTGTTTTGGATGCTAATGGAAACTATAGCAACCATATACACCATTTCTAGACAGTTCAATGGTAAAGTAACATCATTTTACGTACGGTGGTTCTTTTTAAGACTTCATTTAGTTTTAGCAGCTTGTCATTCACTGTCCCTTATTGTAACATTCTAAGATGCACCAATCTAAGAATCTGATAACATAATAGTATGTTTTATTTGTGACTTGACAGTTGATTTCAATTTGTGACATAATCACGATTTAATTATCTGGGCACACGCTTTATATAAATCGTAATTTTGAATGAAGAACTATCACATTACCGTGAAGAATTATAACTTGTTGACTGTTGATGTACAGTACAGGTCTGTCCAAAGTTTAACACTAAGCTAACGAATTGGTACCCGACAGAAAGCTTATCTCTCTTCCCATGTCTTGTCAGCTTTTCAGCAGCTGGTACCTGTCTCCTGGAAGCTTTGTTTATCACTGGATTTACAAAATTCGTCAACTCGGAAGTCGTGCTTTGGCTCCTTTTCGTTGGAAAGTGTTAAAATTTCGACGGGTCTGTACTGAATGTAACATTTTCTGGAATGTCTTAAAACATGAATAAAATCAATAGAGAATTGTGAGGAGATTATTTTCTTCTTCTGAACGATCTGTAGTACAGACCTGTCGAAAGTTTATCACCAAGCTATCGAATCAGTACCGAGTAGCCAGCTAACTCGGTTCTCATTAGCTCGGGTTTTCGGCAACTCTACGGATTTTCAGCCACTGACAATTCATATCTTTTCCGCTTAACAACCGACCTTCGACACCTATTCGTTACTTCGGTGTTAAACTTTCGACAGGCCTGTACTGTATCTGTTAAACGGTTCAGTATCTTTATGAAATATTCAATGATATACAGAATAATGATATATTTACCTATTTTATACATTCCACAATAAATAAATCAATACAAACAATATCATTTCGGGAATTTTATTCCTTCAACATGAAAATTATTCCGAAAAAAATATAATTGATCGACAAGCATACCAAAGATAACACTAAGACATTTAGCAACTGTACTCGAGTTTTAAATTAACTGTAAATTAAGTTTTTGATGCATCTAGGCAATTATTTAATTTGATTTCACACACGACGAGTGTAGCTAGCTAGACGGGAGGTACACACTTTTCCGAAGCACCCGGTCCTACTTTCCTGATGGAAGTTTATCTGTTTGACTAATGTTTCGGTTTTTAAAGTTTTCACTTGGTATTCGGAGCGCCATTGTTTTTGTTCTTAGCGTTCGAGTTAAGCCAAGGACATTCGAGATACGTTCTAGTCGTTCGAGATTAGAATTCAAGACCTTATAATAAAGGACAAACTCTTGCAAAAGCCTTTGTGTCTGATTGTAACAGTTTTAATCTGGGCACATATTTATATCATATTGATACTTTCTAATTTCACATTTACACAATATAAACATCACCTTCACCACGTAAATCAAATTACCTACATTAATAACGTACGTTAATCTACACCTGTTTTCAAATCCAAGCGAAAAAGTCTATTCTGTATCTTTTTGTTTTCTTATTTTTATTACTAGAACCCAAGCTCCGAAACAGCGCCCACCTCCTAGCTCCGTATGTCGCGAGGTCATAAAAGAGATACGAATGTTGACCGCTATCCGGAGCTTAACTAGTATCATAATAAAGTTTTGTTAACAGACTGTCATATAAACGTTTTGCTTCATTGGAATCTATTACACGACTGGCTTACTGAATATCTCGGTAATTGTACATGTCCGGAACCGGGAGAGTTTGCGTATAAATATTTAAGGAATAACTGTGATATTATTTTTTTTATTGGTGTATAAAAGAAAAAACGATTTGCACACTGGATAATGCGCGTAGCATTACAAATTATCATTTAAACGTATTGCTTCATTGAAATCTATTACACGACTGGCTTACTGAATATCTTATTGTACGAAGCCGGGGACAGTTTGGGTACAAATTGTCATATAAACGTTTTGCCGACTGGCTAACTGAATATCTCAGTAATTGTACATGTCCGGAACCGGGGGAAGTTTGCGTATAAATATTGTCATATAAACGTATCACCGGTTATGGTTTACCACTGAGAAAAAGTTTACTTAAAAAATAAAATACATTGGATATAAGATAAAGCATCATTCCCGGACCAACATGGAAAGAATGGACAAATGTATGTTATCCACAAACATTACAATCACTTAGTATATACCAGTCAGTCTTAATTTTACAGCACTAGACGGTCGTTTCCTGTCAGTAGGGCTTGGACCAAAATTATGAAACCAAAAAAAAAGATGTTTGAAAAAACCCCAAAGGACCAAAATCAGCGAAGGAAATACTTTGCATGAGGGAGTGCATCTTAATTTTGGGAAATTTCAAATTTTAACTAGCAGCAAATTTAGACAACAGTATATTTCTGACAATAATACACAATTATTGCCTACTGAGTTTGTGAGTTAATATATCTGAAAACAAAATAAAAATTTCCAGCTGTTGAATCCGTGGCGCAATCAGCATGCGAATTAGTACTTAATTAAATATATATCACACATTGTAGTTTTTTTTTCATAAGTAAGATGTCGCGCATATCAAGAAAAGACTAATTAAAGTATAACGCGTAATATTCACTAAGCGATAGACACAATTAACGTGATGTTTACAAAGACTTGACACTTCAAGAACACGAAACAACAGAAAACAAGACAAGACGAACCCCATGTGGACCACTATTTATAAAACTTCGAGTTCGAACGCCATTGGATCCAATGATCACATGGTAACACGTGGAGTATTTTAAGCATCTCTGAGGCCAGGACCTAAAAATCAATCCTACGTTAGTTTCAAAACCCCCATTCTACGTAATTAGGCAACCAATAGACCACACCATTATATATAAAGTGTTCTATTTATCATTTCATAAGATACTCGTTAAAATAACATCAGTGAAAGCTGATTTATGTCTACATAAACTCAACAAAGGGCGTGTTCCTAGGAAGTTATGTAATTCACAATTGAAATGAAAAATTTTGAACAGCTAATGCAAAGAGATCATTCTGGACTGAAGGAGAAATACATTGTATTTGTTTTAAAAAGAAAATGTTAATGTATTGTGTGCAATGTAAAATGTGGTTATTCTGTCAATCGTCAGACTTCTCTTAAATTAAATAGTTTAGTTGTCGCTCTGACTAACAAATTAAGGAGCCACGCAGTAATTACCTTGTGATGAGCTTTGTTTTCCCGGTAGCGTGTTAAGGAACCTAGTTCATTAAAGTATATTGAAATTCACGAAGACTGTAATCCCATAAATATAGGCTAATGTTTAATGAAGATTCCGGTAAACTAATTCAGATTACAGACAAAATTGAAATCTAAAATATTCCCTGCTAAGATACTATTGTTGTTGTTGCAATGTGCTTATTTCGAATGTCTCCGTTTATATAATGTAGCATTATACATTTGCACTAGATGTCAAATATAGAATAAAAAACAAACATACTAATCCAATCCATGTCCGAATCACAATCCAGAAGCAAAGTAAAAACTTTGAAACTGACAAATTAGGTGAAAAACGTTAACTTCCACCAGGGAAGTGAGGCTGGGTGTTTCAGAAGGTGAGTACCCCCAGTTTAGCTAGCTGCACCCGCTACGGCCATATCAAATATGTTGCAGCTGAAAGCAATAACAAGTCCATCAAGAGCACCAATAATACATTATAAAAGGTTATTTGAAAGACAAAGGAACAGAATTAACTTATCGTATTTAGTATTAATTGGTGTTTTTGTCATATGTTTACAGTTCGCGTGTTGCATAATATATTTATGTGCAAACGAAAACATAAATTGCTCATGTCAATAATGTCCATGTATATTAAGGTAGTCAGTTCTAGTGGAGGAAACTTGTAAGTCTAGTAACAAACTCTGATACACTAGATTTAAAAAGAAATCTTTTAGTTTAGTTTTAAAATCTTTACTTTGCTTTTGGGATTGTGATTTGAACATAGACCGGAATGTTTGTGATTAATTATTGAAAATGTAATTAAATTGCATTTATACTCATAATATTTACCATACATCGTCATGATGATTCAGTATATAAAGTCTAATATACAGACACTTACCCTTCCAGAATACCCGGTCTCACTTCCCTGGTGGAAGTTCACGTATTTAACCCCACTTGTCAGTTTCAAAGTTTTTACTTTGCTTTGGGATTGTGATTTGGGCATGGACTGGTATGTTTGTTTTAACTTTGCTTTGGGATTGTGATTTGGGCATGGACTGGTATGTTCGTTTTTACTTTGCTTTGGGATAGTGATTTGGACATGGACTGGTATGTTTGTTTTTACTTTGCTTTGGGACTGTGATTTGGACATGGATTGGTATGTTCGTTTTTACTTTGCTTTGGGATTGTGATTTGGACATGGACTGGTATGTTTGTTTTTACTTTGCTTTGGGACTGTGATTTGGACATGGATTGGTATGTTTGTTTTTACTTTGCTTTGGGGTTGTGATTTGGACATGGACTGGTATGTTTGTTTTTACTTTGCTTTGGGATTGTGATTTGGACATGGACTGGTATGTTCGTTTTTACTTTGCTTTGGGATTGTGATTTGGACATGGACTGGTATGTTTGTTTTTACTTTGCTTTGGGACTGTGATTTGGACATGGATTGGTATGTTTGTTTTTTATTTAAACAATTTTATGTTTATTCCGTTTCCTATTTAATGATATTTCGTGATGTTATAAAGTAAGTTGGGAAAGATTGCTATGGTAACGCAGCAACTAAATTCTATTCGGTACAATACGGGACTTTTAATAGTTCCAATGCAAAACAGACGTGTTATCAACAGAGGGAAAGCAGCGCACTGCATGTGGTGATTTACACCTAACGGGAAAAATGTCTGTAAAAACAAAACCAAAATGAAAATTATTCTGAAGTCGTTCAATAGCCATAAGGCCAGCTGGCCACATCACAGTCCAGCGGGTGGGATAAGCCTATGTTGACTGGTCAAATATTTCTATATAGCAATTTAAATTCTATAAATTGTATATACCAGTTATAATTTTACAGCACTAGACGACCGTTTCAGAATTTAATTCCTCATCAGTAGTGCTTGGACCAAAATTGTGAAACCAAAAGGTTTTTTTTTCAAGATCTCGGAAAAGATACCCAAAGGAAAAATATATTTTACATAATTTAGCTAAGGAAATACAATATACTGTAATAAAACAACATTATGCAGAAGTTTGATTTGTTAAACCTTCGACATCAGTCAAAATTATAGTATCACTTGATAAACTGCCAGTATAGTACCTTATTAAATCCTTTTAAAGTATTTATCACGGTGCCAGTAAAGGAATGTTGCACACATTGTTTCTAACAGAACCAATGGTTTTGATTTCATTCATCCAAACATTTGACTTCTAATTTATTGTCAAACATTAAATGTCTTCTAGAAGGATTGGGATTTTAAATCTGATTCAAGATATGATATGACTATGGTTATACGATTTAATTGAAATGTGTAAGATTACGGAAATTTAATTTTGTTTCATAGTTAATGGCGGGATTTTAAGGTAAGTACGTATTTTATGTGATGAATTTTTACTTGCAACAACAAAGCATGAACAAAATTAATCATGTAATGAATTCTATCTCAAGCGATTTGAGGGAGATTTTGTGTTTTATTATTGATAGATTGGAAATGTTATAACCATTCACCAACAGAGCATTCTAACGATATTACACGGATTCTTATCACTGGTCGGCATTAATAGATTCCAGTTTGGTGTTACGCAATGTCGAAATCATATTAATTGTATCTGTCATGTTGATAAATTGACTTCCGTATGTGTGCCGTTTTTCACTTGGCTTCATACCTCCATTAGCGATTTAAACAGTTAATCAAACACGAGCAAAAAATGTTGAGTGCATAAATGTGATGAAAATAGAGTTGTAAAATTATACATTTCTGGCATGCTTATGCTTTTAAAAGTACAATTACAACTGCACTAAATGTAGTTTTCGAGGACAATTTGAGAATATTACAAATATCGCTATGGTCATTTTTATTTTTCGGTTATAATTGGAATGAATTATTGTATAAATAAACGAGCATTAAACTTACCGTTTCTGGGTTTTATTGGAAATGTTCATCTAAACAATCATTTAAGTATTTTCAGTGCACTAACTAAAATTTAGATGATAATTCGAAATAAAAAATTCAATTCCAATTTGACACCGATTGCTTGGAGACAAACAACTCGATTCCAAAACTGACTGACTGCACAAGAACAACGTTTTACGAAAATGGACTTCCCTTTACTAGTACTCCAAGAGATCATGCACTAAAATCTGGCCGAACAAGAACAAAAGGTTTGTTTTTGTAGGAAATATCTCCAGTTACTTCTTGTCAATTTGTTTACAATTATTCAAATAGAAGCAGTTTTTGTAGAAATATTCGTGGAAATCATAATATATTGGAAAAGAGTAAGATTTTGAAGTATTCTGTGGCAAAAACCAAATGATTTGCATATTTTGTATCAAATTAGCATCTGTGATGAAAATAAGTTCAAGTCTAACAAGCCTTGTCTTGTAGAAATCTTGAAAATATTGAACCATTTAACCGTAGCAATTAATCATAACCAATATAACATGATAAATTTCGAAAATTCGGTTTTTGCCCATTTCATTTGGCCTGCAAGAATTAGTTTATGACATGTAATACTTGGTTTGTATAGTTGTATTTTCGTATCCGTTGAACGACCAAAATTTTTGGTATACATGAATACATAAATTCGCTTCATGTCGCTTAAATATCTCTGAAGTATATTTATTCCGAGCAGAAAACACATGATTATCTTCTATTATTTCTGTGTGCTATTGTATAGATCTATAGAAGATGCATTGTTGTATATATATATATATATATATATATATATATATATATATATATATATCATCAAACGTCTTCCTTGATTTGAAGACTTGTTTTTCTCTTTACAATAAATAACCTTGATCAATAAATCTGTATTACATACTTACATGCATGTTTAATGTTTGTAATGCGAAACCGAGTGGTTCTTTTTTGTCTAAAGTCAGCTGAATATTGTTATACGACATAGAAGTGCAGCAGCGCTAGTGAAAAAAATAAACTCAATATTTATATCACACACACACACACACACACACACACACACACACACACACACAGTGGTACACTGGAATAGTCGAAAAAGTTCTAAGAAGCATACCTTGTTTTCAGCAAATGACATCTTACTTTTGTCTAGATCTGTATGGAGGATTAATAGAGACTCAGACATTTCTAACTCAATAAATAACCCCAATGAAATAGGAGAATTTGAGATTATTCACTCATTCATGATATTAATGTACCATTTAATCCAGTACCAGTTGAAACTCGGGAAATTTTAATCATTGTATGTTCTTGTTTGTTTGTTTGTTTTTTATTAGCTTTTATTGTGTTGTGATTTTTTTGCATTGGTTTTATAAGTACATTTTCAGTTTTGGATTGCTTCTACTTATTCTAAAAGTTACATTCAAGTACAATGTACATAGGCTAGTGTATTCTTCCCTATGTATACGGCTACGGTAGCTCAGTTGGTAAAGTGCTTTCTCCGTAAGTGGGAGGTCGTGGGTTCGAACCTCGAAAGTGGATAGTGACTGTTCTTTCGCCAAGTACTCGGCATTACGAAATGAAAGTCATAGTTCTTTTTGATGGGAACTTAATGAAAACGAGATCCCGTGTCACGGTAGGCGTGCCACGCACAGGAACCTTGCCCTATAATGACATCAGCGCAACGCACAGGCAAAGTTTCTGCACCTTCACCTAAAGCTGTCGACGTTTCGATATAAGTGAAATATTCTTGATGGGGACGATAAACATCGTTACTCAACTATCAACTCTTCTCTATATACACCGTTTTTGCATTTTAATAAGACATATCAACGGATCAAAGTCAAACCTGCCTGAAAGGCCATCTCTATATAAAGGCCTCTGCTTTTACAGGTCAGTAAAATGGTATCCCAATTGTTATTTATGCATGTATTTTAACTTCTTTATAAGACCCACCTTCTCATGAAGGCCCCTTTTACTTGTTCCCTTGGGTGGCTGTTTTAGACAATGACGTATTTCTATTTATGTATTTTACATTCTTTTAATTCTTAATTGAACGATTTTGCCAATCCCGTTATATTGCCTTGAAAAATCTATAAAGAAATTAGTTCCTTTGAACGCTAATTTGATTATTTAGCAAACATTGTACTATTAATAACAGAACATTGTTTTAGTATAACGTAAAATTGAGAAACCTTAGATGAAATGGCATAATAACAAACCTTAGAAATTTTATAACCAATTAAGCCTTTATTTGTAATCAATATCAGCAAGCTAGTAATTTTTTCACGGGGATTTATCTTACATTATAAGCTATCGCGTTTGTATTTAAATATCACTGGATATAAAAAAAGCAGGCATCTTAAGGTTCTACGAAGATGTTTTTACATGTGACATCAGAGTTATGATTGATTTGCTAGCTTTAACATACACTGTCATTTTAGTCTGGTAGAGGATTTTGAAAAAACCGCTTATTTTTCGATGTAGGGAGGACAACGTGTTCAAAGGTGGCAAGTTATGTCATAACTTTCTTTGAACTTTACTTTAGTAGAATCGGCTTGTTGCCAAGCAAGATTTCACCCAGGGGCCATTGTGGGGGCAGCTAAAGGTCAATGGGTGCAAAGTTCAAGTGAAAATGCCCATATTGACCTATACACAAATTCAAGGTGGCTTACAGAAGTTTTCTTTATACATTTCGTCTTCTAAATATGTAAGTGGTATCTTCAAATTAAAAGAAAGTCATATTCAACTAATTCAGTCATTTATTTTCAAAGTTTTCCATGAAAAATAAGATTAGACGCTTGCACAAATTTGACCTTTACAAATATGATTAACTATGGCAAATAAATACTAGTATAAACACATTTGTACATTTGAAATTGTTTAACAAAACTTTAGACTTCTGTTAAAATAATTTTACTGAATCATATTGCCCGTATTTATATAAGTATCCACTTTTTAAAAAAAAAATCAAAGTACTAGTGGTACTGAAAGATTTGATTAGCTTGATTAGCTATAATGACTGTATCTGTATACTATCAAGTGTGTTCTCTTTTTCTTGTGGAAATATAAGTGAACTGTTGAAACACGAACTATTACCAGTGTCGCTTTCTATACCTGATACATCAGGACCCTTGTTATCTGCAGCCGACGAGTCGATTCTTCAAACTATCTCTGAGGAAGAAGTTTGCATAGAGGCATTACTACCAAAATAATTAATGGTCAAACTTTAGTTGTAGCACTGGGAAAACGGAAAGGCATCAATACATTCGGCGAGTTAGGAAACGCACAAACTGTTTTTATCCACCACGCGAAAGATAAATGTATTAAAATTGATGTCATTATGATAGATATGACAACTAATCCATAAAAGGTGAAACCATCTAGAGATAAAAGAGGATCAGGTCCCCGTTCTGTTAGAAGAATTATTGATAATTAAAATGTCCCTCTAAGTCACAAAGGAAACAAATAGGATCTCGTAGTAATCCAAGACACTAGGGTATCAGGGTGTCCAGCAGACAGCATGTTTAATTCATACAGAGGAAGGATTGTAACCGTTTTTAAAGCTTTACACAAGGAAGCCGATACTAGAATTGTTCTCCATAGTGTTGATGCTTACATGCAAGGCTATAAAAGAACAGTTGTTGTCTGTCATGATACTGATGAACTTATTCTTCTGTTGCTTTTAAATAAGGAAGTATGATTCCAGACCGGTACATCTAAAGTTCGTCCCTGTTCATAGCATAAAATTATCACCTCTGGAGAGGAATAAGCTCCAAGGACCCATGCAATTACAGACTGTAGGACTGTCAATTAACTTTCTGGACATTCTAAATACAGCATTTTGTGTTTCCAGGGAAAACACAGGTCTTCTTCCCACTCTTGCAAGAGGGATTTTTTCTGAACTTCTGAGTGCAGATGCCTTCATTGAATGTACCTTGCGAGGATTTCTCATCTTCGATGTAAACTGTTCCTCTCAGGGGAAAAGTACAATTGAAAATTTGCTTCCAACATCATATGCAACCGACCTACATATTCAATGTGCACACTATTAAACTGCTGTTTGGCTGCATTTAGTTATACCTGGAATTTGTTCCAGATCTCCCGTCACTATAGGACACGAATGGTGATAGTCTCACTAACTTGCGTACTGTATGCCTTTCACTCCCAGTGGAGGTTAGTCCATTGACAAAATCCCCAAACTTGCTCTGTTCTGCGCAATTTTACCCCCTCTGTTTCAATTCCAGAAACTTGTCTCAAGGTGTCTTTTATTCTTGTGTGTTCTATTTCAAAGTTTTGTGATGTTGTTGGCAGGTGTCTTGGTGGAGTGATCTATCCATTCCTAATGTCGCTTTTTTGTTTATGTTTCAAAACGACCTTGTTTTGTGATCCACCATAAACTTTTCGTTACTAATTTTGTCTTGTCATCTGGCAACATGACCACGATCAATACTAGTTTTTATACTTAAATCTGAGTTTTTTTTCACAAATTAAACTTTTTTTTTTGCTTAAATCTTACTTTGAACTTTAATTTTTTTTAAGACAATTACAGGTCAAAGGATCATGAACAAAACTTAACTTTTTGGACTTAAGTTAAGTATTTTCCTGATGTTCACGATTATTCTCGGACAGTTAAGTTAGTGCGAGTCTGAATGTGACTTAAAACAGTTTTAATGAGAAAATTATAAATTGATTGATTGCATGGGGTTTTACGGGCTTTTACGTATTTCAGTCATATCAAGACGTCACCAGCTATATGTGAAGTGGCAGAAATTTTGACCTTTGCAGTGAACTTAGGGAAATGTGCAGGAAAAGTTCCTTAACATGTTACACCCGTCTTGGCACGGGGCATCGGGTTTTAAGATCTCTCTCAAAGGATCTCGTGACTTTGGTTACTAAATACCGAGTGTTTGGCAAAAGAACATTCACTACCTTATTTCAAGTCTTGGTCAGACCCAACTAGGGTTCGAACCCAGGACTCACCACATACAGGGAGTGAGCGCTATACCAATACTACAGTAGTGGTTTTTAATGAGAAAATAACCTTTACCAAAATCAGGTCATGCATTGCTGAAATGTAAATATAAATCATGTTGCACTACAAGATGTATATGTAGGGCTTACAATTTACAGTGGGTGGCTGTATGCACTTGCAATGGGACCGTTGAACCGTTGATTGATTGAACCCTTTAAATGATAATGCCACAGATAGTGATATTGATGAATGAAAAGAAATCGTTATATGTGACTGATATATTCCAGAGATTCTCATGACTATGCCTTGACGATTACAGTACTTGCAGTACTTTGATTTTAAACTTTTAATAAATTTCAAATTATTAGCTGGGTTTAAACAATATATTTGTTTTAATCACAGTCATGTATTTACAAAAGAATCATATTTTAGCATTTTGATTCATGCTTTGATGTTGAATGTATACTTTTATTTTATTCTATCTTGAAGCTTGTGTCAGAATTTTGAAAAATAACAATGAAATATTTAAATTTTAGCCTAAACAGTCTCAATTAGCTTCCTAGTCAATGTTAAAATACATGAAATGCTACGATTGAATGAGAACAGATTTATTTGTTTTATTTAAATCTCAGAAAGTATGTATTTGGACAGCTATAAACTAATAAAGATTAATTTTTGGGGGAAAAACACTATCTGACCTTTGACCTTTTATCTACCAAACCAAGGGTCGATCAGCTTGGCAACAGGTTGATTCTTGACCCCTAACCTATGATGACATAAGACAGCTATGTTGCCAGCTTTAAACACTCATGTCCCCCTATTTTGAAATTTCAATTTTTTTTCCACCAGACTATTTTTGTTTAATCCTGTTTAATTTTATGTGTACAGTCAAATCTGTCTATAATTGCCACCACCTATGGGTACCAGTAAAAGTGGCCCTTGTATAGAGGTTCAAATAATATGAATATGAGATCCATGAATTTTAGTGGCCTCTAACACAGGTGGTCCTTTTATAGAGGTGGCCTTTAAGACAGGCATGACTATACTTCAACTGATCTGGCTATCTGACAATTTTCTATATTGCTATTTTTAAATTATAATTTTATCCAATGCACATCGATAACATCATGCTATTTTGTATTCTATTACGTTTGACAATATAAGTATGTAACATTTGGCGTTTCTGCTAATTTGCATAAATCAAAATATGAAGGTCATTCATAATATTAAAGAGGATATTGGGCCTTAAACAGCAAGTTTTATTTAAATTAGCACAGCTACCAAACGTTTTCACCATGAAAACCAAACTTCTTTTACATATAATAATAACAGGAATGTTAACTATCGTCAAACAACATTAAAGAGTCGTAACAACACATAAGAAACGCAAAATAATAATAATAATAATAATAAAATTATTAAGTATAATAAAAAAGATATGGAGATTAGGAGATGAAAAATGACGAATCGATTTAAATATTCTATAATCTGTTTTTAAATGCCATTTAATAGAATTTCTAATCACTTCGATTGTTCTTATACCCGGATGTATTTAATCGACGCTGATCTTATGATTAGACTCACAAACGCTGCTGAACCAATCAAAAACTAACATACTAACCCATGTCCGAGTCACAATAAAAAAGCAAAGTAAAAACTTTCAAAACAAAATTAATTAGAGTGAAACCAATTATGTTGCAATCAACTCCATGTCCAAATCACAATCCAGAAGCAAAGTAGAACATTTGAAACTGACAAATTAGGTTAAACACGCGACTTCTACTAGGGAAGTGAGGCCGGGTGCTCTGGGAGGGTAATCAACTTCTGTTTATCTAGCTTCACCCGCCACGTGTGTAATCAAAATTGAGAAAGAGAATATGATACAACGGGACGTCAAATATACCCAGGGCAATCCTGGATACAGAGACATCAAACTTATCAACAATACTGTTTTGACAAAGAAATGTCGCAACATCACGAAGGAATTAAAGAAAGATATTAAGATCAATGAAAAAGCTGAAGATTTTGACTGGAATTTACTACAATCTGTATTTAAAGAAATGCCTTTAGCGACCTACAGGAGCAAAAAAATCAATTAACAGTGAACAGGAAAATACTTAGGCCATATAACTAGATAAAAGAGAGTTACTGCACTTTAATTGTGACAGCAGATACCAAAATTGTAGACATAATTTATTTATCCCCTACTGAACAATCTGAAATCTGTCATTTAACAAACGGTCTCAGACAAAATAAGCCAAAATAAACGCCAAAACTGGATTGATTTATGTCACTTAAACACAATATTTTAATATCGATTATAAGGATGGATAAATTTTTGTTGTGCCACAGACTATTTAACACTGTTAATGGCTAAATCAAGTACTCTTTAATTTAATAAATAATAACTCGTCTCTTATAGTGACAAGGGTAATTAAGTTCTTAATTTATTATAGGAAAAATGTTAGGTTCTACTGCAGTTTTAAATGCACTTTTACTAGTGATAACTGACGAAGGATACAATCTCCAATAAAAACAAACGTATATCAGTCATGTTCAAATCACAATCCTGAAGCAAAGTAAAAACTTTGAAACTAACAAGTTTGGATAAGCACGTGAACTTTCACCAGGGAAGTGCTCCGGAAGGGCAAGCACCTCCTGTTTAGCTAGCTACACCCGCCACATGTTTAATAAAAATTGAGTGAAAGGAACATGGAACTATGGGACGTCAAATATATCAATGGCAATCCTGCACACAGAGTCATCGAACTTACAAACAATTCTGTGATGACTACCATAAAAGTTTTTGTGGGCCCTGATAAGCATAGGCTTGCAATATCCATTGGTCAGCAATTTATTTGTAAAAAAACTTGCTTCGTTGTATCAAGTTCTCGTGATTTATTTATTTATCCCCTACTGAACAATTTAACAAATGGTCTCAGACAAAATTAGCCAAAATAAATGCCAAAAAATGGATTGATTTATGTTACTTAAACACAACAGTTTGATATCGATTATAAGGATGGATAAAGTTTTGTTATGCCACAGACTATTTAACACAGTTAATGGCTTATAAATCAGGTACTCTTTAATTTAATAAATAATAACTCGTCTCTAGAAGTGACAGGTCCCGGTTTCACAATCATTCCTCAACTTTTTTCTTTTACTTTAATTTAGCAAATTTTTGAAATTATTTTTTAAAAACTACATGTACTAATATTTTCCCAGACTAAATGTAAATATTTTAAGCTAAACCAGATCTTAAAAATATCACCTTCAAGAAAATCCTGAATATCATAAAAATTAACAAAAGTAAAAAGGTCTGAAATTTTGCCAGATTTTAGCTACGAAAAATCTTAATTAGGGGTACCCGGTAATTGTGAAAGGGGAACCACCTACTTAGTGACAGGAACAATGTGAAGTTTTACTGCAGTTTTAAAATGAACTTTAACTAGTGATAACTGACGAAGGATACCATTTCCAATAAAAAAACAAACATATATGTCATGTTCGAATCACAGCCAGAAGCAAAGTAAAAACTTTGAAACTGACAAGTTAGGATAAACACGCGCACTTCCGCCAGGGAAGTGAGGCCGGGTGCTTCGGAAGGGTAAGCACCTCCTGTTTAGCTAGCTACACCCGCCACATGTTTAATCAAAACTAAGTGAAAGGAGTATGGAACTATGGGACATCAAATATATCCAGGGTAATCCTGCACACAGAGTCATCGAAATTACAAACAATACTGTGATGACGACCATAAAAGTTTTTGTGGGCCCTGATAAGCATAGGGTTGCAATATCCCTTGGTCAGCAATTTATCTGAAAGCAGCTTGCTTCGTTGTATAAAGTCCTCGTTATTGATTTATTTATTTTTTATCTATTTATTTATTTATCCCCTACTGAATAATCTGAAATCTGTCATTTAACAAATGGTCTCAGACAAAATTAGCCAAAATAAACGCCAAAAATGGATTGATTTATGTTACTTAAACAAAACAGTTTAATATCGATTATAAGGATGGATAAATGTTTGTTGTGCCACAGACTATTTAACACTGTTAATGGCTAAATCAGGCTCTTTAATTTAATAAATAATAACTCGTCTCTAGCAGTGACAGACCTCGGTTTCACAATCATTCCTCAACTTTTTCTTTTACTTTAATTTAGCAAATTTTTGAAATTATTTTTTTAAAACTACTAATATTTTCCCAGACTAAATGTAAATATTTTAAGCTAAACCAGATTTTCAAAATATCACCTTCAAGAAAATCCTGAATATCATAAAAATTAACAAAAGTAAAAAGGTCTTAAATTTTGCCAGATTTTAGCTACGAAAAATCTTAATTAGGGGTACCCGGTAATTGTGAAAGGGGAACCACCTACTTAGTGACAGGAACAATGTGAAGTTTTACTGCAGTTTTAAAATGAACTTTAACTAGTGATAACTGACGAAGGATACAATTTCCAATAAAAAAACAAACATATATGTCATGTTCGAATCACAGCCAGAAGCAAAGTAAAAACTTTGAAACTGACAAGTTAGGATAAACACGCGCACTTCCGCCAGGGAAGTGAGGCCGGGTGCTTCGGAAGGGTAAGCACCTCCTGTTTAGCTAGCTACACCCGTCACATGTTTAATCAAAACTAAGTGAAAGGAGTATGGAACTATGGGACATCAAATATATCCAGGGTAATCCTGCACACAGAGTCATCGAATTTACAAACAATACTGTGATGACGACCATAAAAGTTTTTGTGGGCCCTGATAAGCATAGGGTTGCAATATCCCTTGGTCAGCAATTTATCTGAAAGCAGCTTGCTTCGTTGTATAAAGTCCTCGTTATTTATTTATTTATTTTTTTATCTATTTATTTATCTATCCCCTACTGAATAATCTGAAATCTGTCATTTAACAAATGGTCTCAGACAAAATTAGCCAAAATAAACGCCAAAAATGGATTGATTTATGTCACTTAAACACAACAGTTTAATATCGATTATAAGGATGGATAAATTTTTGTTGTGCCACAGACTATTGAACACTGTTAATGGCTAAATCAGGTACTCTTTAATTTAATAAATAATAACTCGTCTCTAGCAGTGACAGACCTCGGTTTCACAATCATTCCTCAACTGTTTTCTTTTAGTTGAATTCAGCAAATTTTGGAAATATTTTTTTAAACTACTTATATTTTTCCAAAAACTAAACGTAAATAGTTTAAGCTAAACGTGATCTTCAAATTATCACCTTCAAAAATTCCTGAATATCATTAAAATTAACAAAAGTATAAAGGTTTGAAATTTTGCCAAATTTAAGTTCAGAAAAATCTTAGTAAGGGCTGATTGTAAAAGGGGAGCCAGGGGGTAATTACGTAACTAATTAATGACGGGAAGAATGTGAAGTTTTACAGCAGTTTTAAAATGTACTTAAACTGGCAACAACTAAGGATGCAGTATTCAGTCAAAAACAAATATTCAAGTCATGTTCAAATTACAATTTAAAAAGTGAAATTTTGAAAACTGGGAAAATATTAACATGAAAGTGGGAACGGTTTTTTCAAGAAGGTTTAGCATATACTGTATAGTAGCTACATCGGTTATGAGTGTAATCAAAATTCAAAATCAAATGGACATAGAACTGTCGGTCGGCAAATACACTAATTAAAAAAAGTAAATTGTTAGATTTTAAGTGTATAAAGATATGGCACTTAATCATTTAAAAAATTGAATTCTTCAGCCGAAGTTTTGAAAATATCACCAATAACATTAATATAAATTACAACTTTTTGTTCCCGCATCAACCATGATTCTTGTCCCAAGCTGAGTTGGCTTAAACTAAAAATTTCATTTATTTCATGAGAACTGATAAGATGAGATGATTAAAACCAGAGATTATAAATTTTGTTAAATATTATCGGACATTTATATAATTGTGATCTGTCTAACTTTCTCGGGAAAACGATATTGATAACGATGGTCAAAGCCAATATCTTAAGTTACACTATGCTAACAAAGGCATAGATGCTATACACATTTCCAATATTCTTCAAAATAAACAGTACAATCTAAAGTTCCTGCTTATTTCAAAATTAATTCGCCATCTCTAGTTTCCTACTCCTACAATAAACCTATTGCATCCAAAATATGTAATTATAAACAAACATTGCAGTGTTTAAACTTTCATAATTTTACTCCACCTACCTGCTCTTGCTCGTCTTCTCCCTATATTTATGGACCAGCTGGACATGTAATAACTGATGATCTCAATATAATAGAGAACACTAAATTAAGTTCTTTACTTTCAAAAGGTCCTAAATATAGAGAAGCTCAACCTTTTACTTGGCGACAGAATTTCAGACTTGTCATGGATTCCGTTCAAGAGTACGCCAGACGTTGGGCTAAATTAGAAGATGTTGAGCTTAATACCTTATCCGACTGGATAAAGGTTGTGAGATCTTTTGTTAAAACTAGGATTGCCAAACTTAAAGGGTCTATGAGTACTAAACAGTCTTCAGTACTCAAGGATCCAGAAATCAAGGCAATTCTAACGGACATACACAACAAATACGTTGTTGTCCCAGCTGATAAGGCTTCCAACAACATTATTCTCGTTTGTAAGAGATTCTATCTTGAATGTCTTATTAAGGAGCTTGGTTTAGATAGCAAATTAAATAACCCTGCATATACTAGAACTAATTTTACCAAAGATGAAGTTCTTTCCAACCATAAAGGAGTTCTCGAGTTTTTCGGTATCAATCTTAGAGAGGAAGATCTTGATCTTCCTTACTTGTATTGGATTCCTAAACTCCATAAAAATCCATACAAGGAAAGATATATAGCAGGCTCATTTAAATGTACTACTAAATCATTATCGGTAACTCTAACACAAATTTTGACAATCGTCAAAGATGGTCTTCAGTCTTATTCAGAAAAAGTATATTCTACATCTGGAATCAACCAAATGTGGATTCTCAAAAATTCTAAAGAATTACTTGAACATCTTGCTTCTAATACTTTATCTCATGTAAAAAGTATAAAAAAAACATTTGATTTTTCTACACTATACACTACTATCCTCATTCTAAATTGAAAGAACGTCTTAAAGAAATTATTCACTTGTCTTTCTTTTACACAAACGGTAAGCCAAGATACAAATATCTGGTGCTGAACAGGGATTCTGGTTATTTTGTCAAGCACCATACGGATTCCAAACAAAAATATAATGAAGATACCATCAACATAATGTTGGAGATTTTGATAGATAACATATTTGTTGTGTTTGGTAATATAGTTTTTTAGCAAACAATCGGTATATCAATGGGTACAAACTGTGCACCATTGCTTGCTGATTTGTTTCTTTATTCTTATGAAGCAGAATTTATGCAGAACCTTGTTAAATCTGGAGAGAACTGTCGCCAAATCATTCAACTCAACATACAGATATATAGATGACGTTCTGTCTCTTAACAATCCTAAATTTGGAGACTATGTAAATGTCATCTATCCTAGTGAGCTTGAAATAAAAGACACGACTGATTCCTCAAGTTCTGCTTCATATTTAGACTTAAACCTGAATTATGAAAGGCACACGAAAGGCTACATTTGAAACTTTATGACAAACGTGATGACTTCAATTTTTCTATTGTCAACTTTCCTTTTTATGCAGCAATATACCTGCTTCTCCTGCTTATGGTGTATTTGTTTCCCAATTATTACGCTATAGTAGAGCTTGTTCCCACTACGGGGACTTTGTACAACGAAGTAGGCTGCTTGCAAATAAATTGTTGACTCGGTAATATTGCAGGCCTAGGCTTATCAAGGCTCTAACAAGTTTTATGGCCGTCATCACAGTATTGTTGATAAGTGTGATGTCTCGGTGTCCAGGATTGCCCTGGATACATTTGACTTCTCATAGTTCCGTGTTCCTTTCACACAATTTTGATTAAACACGTGGCGGGTGTAGCTAGCTAAACAGGAGGTGTTTACCCTTCCGGAGCAACCGGCCACACTTCCCTGGTGAAAGTTCACGTGTCTAACCTAACTTGTCAGTTCCAAAGTTTTTACTTTGCTTCTGGATTATGATTCGGACATGGATTAGTATGTTTGTTTTTGATTTGTTTTCCAAATTATTTATAACCAAACCCAATTATTTGATACAGTGTGTAACAAGTAAACATTTTCCCGTTCATATAGTCCGACAGAAACGAAAACACAGGTAGATAGCTACCGGTATTTCCTTACCTCGCTTTTTCTAGCAGCATGGGGCACTTCCTAAAACATTATTCCACCGATTCATACTCGACTTGTAATTAAAATTCATCGATATCAGTAGAAATACATGGTTTTCTGGTGTCTCTTCAGCTCCCTATCACGTCCGCACCGTGAAGACATAACTGATCTGCACTGACCAATCAGATCGCGTGTTGCATTTGGACAGTTCTATCTGTAGAAAACACCTGGCGATGTTTATTTACATAAGTTATTCGCGTTATTAATGGAATCTATCTGCGCGTGTTTTCGTTTCTGCCGTTTTCGCCAGAAATTACAAGAATTCAATAATGAAAGCTGTCAGACCACAAACCCCCAACATATCAATAATTATAATGGGGGTTAAGTTGCCTGATTAGTCGGACTACCGTGCATAGTATTAGTTCAGGTTTTTACATAACCGTAGCTAATACCAAATTATTTATATTCATATGTAACTATATTAAAATTAAACTCGGGTTCACATTCAATTTCCATTCGCCAATCGGGGTTGTACATTTCACATGGTTTTTATATACTAGCGTTGGTGTTTTCGTTTTTGCAGTTTATTGAACATATGTTGTTGGCGAATTTTATGGTTAATGATGTTATGAAATTCGAGACAATGAAAAGACAGATTATTCTTTGGGATATGAATTTGAAATAGTGTCAGTGGACCATAATACTTTTGGAAACTACAATTTACAATCACTGTGCTATATATGTAAGTTATTTGATTTGATATCATTTTTTTATTCTGACATTACATCGGTTTTCAATGTCATTCTCATTCTATTACCAAACACAACAAATATGTTATCTTTAAAAAACTCAACAAATATGTTAACTTTAAAAAACTCAACTTTTGTTGATTGTAATCCGTATGAACATAGCGCTGTTGCCGCATAAACGTGTTCCAACACGTCAACGTCAACACCGCTATGCGGCGTTAAAATACTTGACAAAATAATCAGGTTATTGATTTGATACATTTTTTATTCTGACATCACAGTGGTTTTCGATAAAATATAACCGTCTGTTCTATTTCCCAAATATTCCTATCATTCCTTTTTGAACTTTCTAAAAATAAGTAATCACACTGCAAAATAGCCTGATGCCAATTGTCTATTTAAGTAATCAACAGAATTCCTTATCATCGAGGGCCAATGCTAAAGATAGTGTGTATATTTTCGTAAAAGAGGCCTAAATATAGCAATGAAGGTAAGATATAATAGTGATATGAATCAAACAAATTAGCGCCAGTATACTAATGTGAATTATCCATGTGTTTCACACATTTTTTTTAATGTTGTACAAAATGCTAAACAATGTGTTACAAAATCAAGTACAGTCAAACCTGCCTTAAAGACACCTTTATATAGAGGCCACCTTGTTTTTAAGGTCAGTAAAATTTTGTAGCAATTGGTCTTTATTCATGTTATTTGAACCTGTATATAAGGGCCATCTGCCCATATAGGCCATTTTACTTTTGATAACCTTTATAAAGAGGTTGCACTGTATTGTTATTTATTTATTTATTCGGTAAATCTTGCAATTGCATGAACATCGGCGTGTTTAGGCTGTTCACAGCGCGACAGCTCATTCGTCATCCTCCGAAAACTGATAGTATTTGATTGGGCCGCTTTTGGCTTTCGTAGTTTTATAAAAGGCTTATATGTTTGTTCTCATTGAGTCAAATATTACAGAATCCCATATTTTTGTTCATTTATAACTAAACTAAGGGATTCAAAAATAAATTTCGCAAAAATTAACATTTTTAGAAAATGCTATAAATATTCCAAATGTATTTATTTCGAAGTTGATATGTAACACCCTCGATTAATCAAGTTTTATATGAATGAGTTTGCGTGGTTGATAGATTTTGTGGTAAAGCATGAATTTCCAGACAATAAAAATGCAGATTTATGTTTTTAAATATCGATTTGAAACCCGACAAATATGCAAAAGCAACTAGCTGCGTTTTTCTGACGATGCTGATCGCGCCATTTTTGTGCGGAGGGATATATTACGCAAGTGCGGAAAGGCGCACGAGTGTAATGTTTCGTGCCCACAAAAAACGAATGTGGTCGGTATCGTCAGAAAACACACGATGTTGGTGTTGGATTTGAAAACATATCCTCTAGTACCACTTCCTCATACATTTTAAAACTTGATTAGCTTATGATACACAATCATGTGTAATGGTCTGGTCAAAAGGAATATAATGACTGATAAATGTTTATGAAAATATTTCGCAAAATAATAAAAAATAACAAAAAATTAAAATATTCACCATGTATCAAAGTTAAGACGTTTCATAATTATAGCAAATCAAAACATGTCTGAATCAAAGTAAAAAAATTGAAACTGACAAGTTAGGTTTTATGATAATTTAATTTCGACTGATGACTTAAATTTATTTTTGCAAAACGCTATTTCAGTTTTTGGCATATGGCGTATTTTCATAACGTTTTCTTATTGAATCATTTTCAACTTTTTGCAATTAGATGAAAAGCTGGAATTCTGAGACAATGCTTGTCATCTATTGTTTTAAAAATAATAGTGTTCTGTCTTAGAAATGATAAAGCAATAAATAAGTAGGTCAATAACTGTACCACTTTGCTTTATACGTTTAGAATAGTCACAGTGAGATATAATGTCATTCATCATATATGAGCAATATTACATTGCTGGTCTTGCTCTATAGACAAAAGTTATTTTTGTATTTCGTATTTTTCATTTGACCCAAAATTACATAACAGTTAATATATATATATATATATATATATATATATATATATATATATATATATATAATATTGTTACGAAATAAAACCAGTTGGACAATACAATGCTAATACTAACACAATGATACAAATGCAGTACATTATTTTTATGGGCAGAGTTTTTTTAAGATGGTAAATGAGAAACAAATAATAATAATAGTAATGAAGCAGTTATAACTGAAGAATTATGTATGATTAAATTGAGATTAATCTTAAAGGAAACCAGACTTTGGAGTGCTAAAGAGGGATCATCATAGGCTTCACAGATTTAATATTGAGCCAATTTCATTCCAATTTTTTTTATTTTCGGTCTCTATTTCCGGGTCGTACATTGATGTCGAAATCAAATCAAATCAGTTTTTTGTATAGACAAAAGTAAGCCAGGCAACATTTGTTAGTCATATGAGGTGGCATCATCATGTTGGTTACAAAGGCACCCAATGTTTGAAATTTTGTACATTTTGAAAGTACATGGTTAATTTTTTCTCATTATATTATTACTGATGGTCTTGAATGCGATCATTGTTTAAAACGAATACATCGCGTAACATTGCATCTTCGGGGCATATTCGCCAATACACAATACAAGGCTTCAAACATTTTTACAATTATCATGTAGCGATACACATCATTAGAATGGTCAAAGACACCTGTTTCCGACGTCTTCATTAAAATCACCATGTTTATCCAGGACGTAGTTGACTGGATAATAATATCGTTTGTTTTCAATTGATTCATCAGCGGAAGTCAGAAATGTCAAATTTCGTATCCGTGGCATATGAATGAATCAATGTTAATTTCAGTTGTGTAGCAATTTGGATACTTCAACGGTCGTTAACGTTCCGAAATTGTTTCTAGGTTATAGTGGAGTTTATTACACAACCTCAAACGGAGCTTGGGGTATATAGGAATCACCATGACCGTCTGTCCTCCCATTCCAACTCCAACCTTTCATGTGTATGAATAGAATTTGACTAATCTTGGCACAATTATAAACCAACATAAGACGACGTCACATATTAAATTTAGTTACATAGGTCAGGTCGTAAGATTTTGGGGTTTTTATGCCCTCTAACGGAGTTTGGGAAATATAGGAATCACCATGTCCATCTGTCCATCCCGTCCCCACTTCATATCTTTCATGTGTACCTTAAAATCAATGTGAGACGATGTGTCGCTAGTGTGTGCCGCATACCAACGCTATCTGCATAAGGTAAGGGTTAAGGTATCAAGGTCAATGTTGGGAACAAAAGGGGAGGGGGTGGGGGTATTTGTCTCTCAAGAGACTGCTCTAGTTTTCTATATTCTCATTACAAACAAATAAATAGTTATGGCCCAATTTTAACACCGTGCTTAATGGGCCATTTAGCATGGTTGATAAACATTTTTCTCGGTCCCCAGTCACATTAAGTAGAGGATTTATGACTGAGTTATTATGGTTGACAAAATATATAATTCCTCAGCATTCCTGTATTAATTAGGTAAAAACAATAACGATCCGGAGAAGCGTCAGCCATTTTTATGATTAAATTTATGAATTATAGGTCGTTTAGCAGATGTAATGGATGACGATGTTGTTGTAAAATCTAAAGATTAAGGCAAACAAAGTTGGCCTGTCTGCTTGACCTTTCATTAAGAATATTCAAATAGAAGAATCCACCCAATACATGGGTAGTGTTAGTTAATAATGAAAAACGTGTGTTTTAATGTTTCTTATTATGTAGACGAAATAAACACGTGTGTTCTCCCTATCTATAAATGCACTCGTCCACAATAAATATTTAAATTAAAAGGTCAAGCGGACATGTCAATGTTGTTTGCCTAATATTAGATTAGAATGCAATGTCATCAGTATTTGGTACTTGCTTCAGGCAGTTTTATTCAGTTTAAGGTAATATCTCAAAAATAACATTTGTAAAAGTTATTAGCTACCGGCAATACGTATAAATTATATTAACCTTTTTAAAGTAGAAAGGGTTTTAAAAGTTTAAATTGATAAATATTCTTCATTTGGAATAGAAAATGTACTTTTTGGGTACAGGTTGAAACTTGAAATAATAAACAAACAGCATCACCGGAAACAGACGACTGACACATTTACTCTGAGAACTTCACTTTATGGAGTGAATATCACCCGTAGCTTATTACCGGCGATGATAAGCATAGGGAGTAGGTGACATATTTCACTAAGTTGTCCTTGAAGGCTGTAGTATTCGGACTTCCGGTCTCAGTTTCACAGGGTTTAGCCTATAAGCTATGACCTCGAATAATTTGTCACAGTTTGACAGGAAAAGTGTAAACTTTAAACTGGTCTATATAACATTAACATGATAAACCCCGACAGACCATTCAATCAATGTCTAACTAATAAGTAATTGACCACTGCTTAAATAGTTCTTGGTAGTATATATTGGAGCAAAGCCTAGCCGATATTCAATTAAAGTCACAGCGTTACCCCATATTATTTTTAATAACACCGAGACTATGTCATGTATGCTATGCTCTTTTCGTCAAAAAGTAATATATAAATTCTATGATGTGTAGTATTTATTATTTTACAATGCGGTTTCCACTATATGTTATAAATATCCGTGTAGAATATTTTAGAAAACGATTACGTCAGCAATTCCCGTAATAACATATCTTTTTACGGGAAAATGTCAACTGGTATGCTTGCATATCAATTGGAAAAAATGGTGTTCGCCAGCGTACCACGTGATCAATACCCATTTACGCCGGTTTGTGCGGAACGTTTTGGAAAAGGTTTACGTCGAAAGTTCCCGGAGTAACGTCATTTTACGGGTAAACGTAAACTAAAGCAATTCCATATCCAATGGAAATAATTGTTCCCCAGAAAAGTCATGGGGTATCACGTGGTACACTGGAGAACCCCATTTTTAGCACGCATTTTTGGAGAAACAAACTTCAACAGTCACTGGTATGTGGCAATAGTTACCAGATAACAAACAGTTTCCACATCCGTATGATGATGCTTTGTTTTGCACGAAGAACGCCAGCTATTCTTCAACTTTTAATGTTTGCACTTAGGATTGTTATTCATTTACCTATGTACAG
Source organism: Anadara kagoshimensis (assembly GCA_021292105.1). NCBI lineage: Eukaryota > Metazoa > Mollusca > Bivalvia > Arcoida > Arcidae > Anadara > Anadara kagoshimensis. The sequence goes on from CM037861.1 coordinate 26,192,277, forward strand.
ATAAAAATCACATCATCGCCATCAGCATTTCCATGAAATTTATCACTTTATTAAAAAAGGGTACTTTTTGTCTATGGATAGTACTGATGCGTGACGTCACCTGATAGATTAACAACGCAGATATGACGTATGTGAATGATGACCGAATGACCTTGATGGTCCGACTATGCTCATTTGTTCCACTTGACTCCTCTGAACTCGTTTTCTATATACGTCATTTATTATTATTATTTTGTGTATCGTACTTTCCATCTTTTTCTCCACTATTAAAATTCATACGGTTTTTATAGTTAATGTCTGTGACGTCATGTCATCTTACTTAATGTTCATCCATGCTCAACACCTCTAGACTAGTTTTCTATACGTCATTTGTTATTATTTCGTGTATTGTGTTTTCCATCTTTTTCTCCACTATTAAAATTCATACCGTTTTTATAGTTAATGTCTGTGACGTCATGTCATCTTACTTAATGTTCATCCGTACTCAACACCGCTAGACTAGTTTTCTATACGTCATTTATTATCATTATTTTGTGTATCGTATTTTCCATCTTTTTCTCCACTATTAAAATTCATACGGTTTTTATAGTTAATGTCTGTGACGTCATGCCATCTTATTTAATATTCATCCATGCTTAACACTAAAACAAAACATACCTCACATAAATTAGAAATAGTAGAAAATTATTGTCTTACGTAGTTTAAATTCAGCTGTTCGAGCATTATTTACAGTACGTCTAACATTTAAAAGGCCTTAAATAAGGTATACCCTAAAGTGTATATAGTCTTCTCAATGTTAATACACGAGAAATAGACATCCATCAAATACACACGCGTCTCTTGAAAATAACAGTAAATTGAACTTTTTGAAAAATTATTTATTCTTGAAAGCTATACTTAACATCTATATAGTATATTTTGGTGTATACAATGGACATTCATGTTAATTTCAATATTTGGTTATGATAACAATGTCGCTAATTAATTTCAACCAAGACTTCCATCCAGACACCTTTTTTGGCTTTGGATTCCGGATCAAAGCCATCTTGAAATGACGGTTTCCACAAAAAAAGGTGAAACTCAGTCTCAATTTTATCTTAAGAAATTCATTGACGTTCAATACGAAACCTGTTGTTATGTCACCATCGTTTCTAATGAAAGGCGCTGATTTTAAACTAAAACTGCTCAAGTCTTTTTGATTGTTTGATTGGCAAAATCGTTGTGGGAGGTCATCTTGAATCATACAAACTGTAAAAACACCACAACACAAGCATAAAAGTATAGGTTTAGAACAAAACAGACATATGGATAATTCACGCAGCCAGTAGCCGAGTGTGACTTGCATAAGCATCATAGCACAAGCATACAAGTATCAATTCAAGCCTGTGTGTCTAATGTAGAGAATAGCAAATAGTGAACAAAATGGAAAAATAAAATTGATGTAAAGACATGTGATTGATTTTAGTTTCATTTCAGATACACTATTTTCCCCCTATTATACATGTACTATATTTATTGAACTATAATGAATCACCATATTTAATATACATAGATCAGTTTTAATCTCCCCATATGCCACCATTACTTCATCAATTTTTACAGTAGAATGGCTTAATCCGTAAAAAATCACTGTTTGTTGTAAATTTGAAAAAACGTACATTTCTAAATTGTATATTTTATCAAAATTAACATATATAAAGAAAAGCAAATCATTAGTTAATTCGACATTACAAGTTGATTGTCAAAATTGATTTATCTGAAAATCAACAGATGGCAAGTGTATACGAACTTGCTGAGATTTCAGTTCAATATAATATTCAGTCTCAATAGACTATATCTTTATTGCAACTGGTTTTGTTTCGTATCTTGAATTTCTACATCTTGCCGATGCAAAATGTCTGACCTAAATAAACAATCGAAAACTATTTTACTTGATGTGAAGAACTAAAGAACAGTGTCCTGGGTACATACCGAAGTCTTAAATATTTCAGTAAGATCCAAGCCTACAATTTGACAATCATTCATTACCTAAGATTTTGTTATCTGAAGTCCAGTTTTTGCCTCGTTTAATTGTACTCATACATCGTACAATACAGATGTCATTAGAATAACAATAAAAATCTGGTACCTTGACCACCTTAATATCTTGAAACCTAACAAAATAACAGGTATTTTAGATTTCAAAAAGTCATACCCGTCTATAAAGGACACATGGGAATCGGTGAACGTGTCCTTTATTGGGAGGTGGCTGTTATATACAAGTTAAAATACCATGAATATAGAGCAATTGGGACGGGGTTTTACTGGCCTTTAAGGGCAGGTGAATCTGATATAGAGATGACCTTTAAGACAGGTTTGACTGTATGCCAGAATTATGTTGAGGAAAATCATACCTCAAGTTTTAATCAACATACATGTACTTTTAAGTTGCTTAAAGCGTCTCATTTTTATCCCCCCCCCCCGCAAACTAGTTTGAGGAGGTTATATAGGAATCGCTATGTCTGTCTGTCTGTCTTTCTTTCTTTCTGTCCGTGTAAAATCGTATTCGGACCATATCTCAAAATTGCTTTGGACGACTGTCACAAAACTTCACATAAATACTCTTCATGGTCGGCCAAAGATGTGTCATGACCTTGAACAAAGGTCATATAGGAAAGGTCAAGGTCGCGGAAAAACGTTAAACTTTGTAGATGTTGGTGGCGGGGGATATGTGGCTCTCAAGAGACAGTTCTATTTTTTTTTACATAAAGATGAAATGAAGAAGATCTAGATATAGATATTGTAGTTATTAGGTACAATCCCGTTTACTTCAAAATCACACAGTCCCCAAAGCTAAGAAAAAAAGATAAATCAACATAGCGAAGATTATCTGTTAAAATATTCACGATATAATAAATGCTGAAATGCCATCATGCTCTTCAAGCATCTGTTTTACACTCTCAAACCCCTGGAGTTTGACATTCGGGAGTTTAATGGTCAGTCAAAGGATGTTGTTTTACGGTGATGTGGCTCAAACTTTTCCCATGTGTCCAAAATATTTCAATAATCTCTAATCTTCTATGCTTTATGTGGCATTTAGCAACACTAAAATGGTCTGCGAAACTTAGTTCATATTATCATAATTCACGAAATTAAAGACCCACAAGGCAATTCGTGTCGGTGTCTGCCAGATGCTACTTATTTTAAGTTAGATAAACCAGAATGTAGGGTAGGCCATTGAGGCTAAAGGTACATTCATCTTTGACGGGGTACATGGGGCTTGAAATTTGAAACATACGCAAGTCACACAAAACACTAAGTGGAAGTTAAAAAGATCCAACTGGTAACGCCTTGAAGGGCGAAAAAGGGTTATACAGGGCATTTGTGTGACTTGCGTATGTTGTTGCCATGTTTGTTTACCGTAACTAGACGTCCACAATGTACGAGTTACTTCCCTTTTACCGCTAAACGTCGCGTATGTTCATGTACCCTGGCAGATTTCCGTACCCCGGCAAGTAAACCAATCAGCACGCGAGAAATTTCTTTGAAGGTGACAAGATTAATTGATTGAATATAGTTTTATCTCCCAGTCAGAATATTTCATTTATATCGAGAGGACATCGATTATAAGTCAGTGGGTGATATATTTGACCTTTACAGTGCGCTAAAGACAGGGAGGGTTCTTTAACTAGCCATGCCTGTCGAGACACTGGTCATCGTTTTAACGCCTCTTTGGAAGGGCTATGTCACTATTGATTCTAAATATCGAGAGCTTGGTAAAAGAACAGTCACTTCCTCTTTACAAGTATTGGTCAGATAGACTAAGGCATTGAAAATACATGAGATACTTAGTATCAAACGTGTTGAAGCAGAAAATCGAACGTAAAGTTTTTGCTCAAGTCATCTTAAGTGCTCAAATTCAATAGAAATGATTCAACACTGTTGTGTCTTAACACATTTATAAAAAACAATCTGATTTGGTAAGTTAATGTCGAAATGCCACCATATGTCGCTTATAAATCAAAAGATTAGAAAATAAAAAGAAGATAAATGTACTAATTTAACTATTAACGTTGTTTTTATGTGAAAATTATTCTAACGGAGCAACATGTTGGTTTGAGTTCAGTTCAGTTTTGTTGGCAATCAATCAAAGCTTTAGGTTTTATTACTGAACTTTATATACTGATCTAACTTTTTTTGTCACAGAGATCATTAAAAAGATTAGTAAGCTTTATATAATATAAAATATAAATTTACTAACTTCACACCGACATAACGGCGACTCTAATATTACACATTGTGTATGGAGTAAAATAGTCCAGTAACAAATTGTTTTCTTCAAGTGCATTGGTGTTATGGACAGTCTTAAGCTTGGAAGTATCGCTAAAATAATGTGAAAACAAGACATATCCAGGACTGGTAAGAGAGATCAAATAGAAGAAAACAATTTTTAAACAAAACACATGTACATGTACTTGACAACAACCAAGATGATAAAATAATACAAGTGCTATGATTATACAGTCAAACCTGTCCATTAAGGCCACAAAAGGGAAACAATAAACGTTGCCTTTATGGATAGGGTCCTTATATACAGGTTCAATAACATTACTAAAGAGAAGTTAGGATAAATTTTCACTGGCCTTTAAAGGCCATTGGCCCTCATTGAGAGATGACCTTTAAGGAAGGTTTGACTGTATTTGAAAAAACAAGGCATTTCTAGCACTAGTAGGAGTTATTAAATAGTCTAAGCGGTAAATATGTATTACAAAAGAGATACGAATGTTGGCAGCTGTTCGGAGCTTGGTACTTGGCAATAACCAATGGAATGAAGAACAAAACACAATGTACATAGGCAAAGAAAACATAAAAAGACAACCCAGAAGACTAATAATTATAAAACTCTCATTGAATTAAATGATAAAATAATATCAAATGCCCCGGTTGAGCGAGACGTTTTGGAACCACAAAATGTCTTGCTAACAAAAAGTGATCAGGGAAACTATAGCTTAACTAAGAATCGGATGAACAGGCTGTAACTAGATATTACCTCTAGTTCAAGAATCCCGTTACTTCTTAATTTGTAGTATTGCTATTGAGTTGAGTTGAGTAATGGTGTTTAACGTCCCAGTCAAGAATATTTCACTTATATTGAGACGTCGCCAGCTATAGGCGAAGGTGCAGAAATTTTGCCTGTGCGTTGCAGGGTTCTTTATCGTGCCAAGCCTACCAAGCCACGGGGTCTCGTTTATTTTAAGTTCCCATCCGAAAGAACCGTGACTTTCATTTCGTGATACCGAGTGCTACGCGAAAGAACAGTCACTACCCACTTTTAAGTCTTGGGTCAGACCCGGCCGGGGTTCGAACCCACGACCTCCCACTTACGGAGCGAGCACTCTACCAACTGAACTACCGCAGTGGTAGTATTGCAATTGTTATAGTAAATGAATAAAAACGGTTAAACTTATGGATAAACCATGTAATACTGGGTATTCCCTAACTGATGCTTGGGGACAGCGTTCAGGTGAGACTGACATTTGTGGGAAATTATCTATGGTGCTTGTTTTTTTCATTTATAAAAAATGCATTAAGGTACAACATGCACAATCAAAAACGTAAATGTTAACATTGAACTCCGACACATCGTGGTAGAATGAACACATGATAAGTTCTCCGTCTGTCGACTTCTGACATGAGCTGCATTTGAATTTATCATATAGGCCTAAAGTTTAATTTACAAGCTATGTTGTTATGCCCTAGGAGAAATGGATGTTCCTCAATTTTTCTTTTACAAGTCCGTCTATTACCTTTAAGAACTAAACAACAAGTAGTCGGTCTAAACAGGTTTTAACCAAACCTCTTGAAAAAATAATATTATTAAAAGTTTCATTGCTAGTACTATATAGTGTCATTAAGACATGTACATGTATAAAACTCGTGACAAAAACAAATAAAATTTCAATATGGTACAGGTACAGGGAAACCTGGAAAATAACGAAGAATGACGAATACCTCTTAGAAATCTACCAAACAAAATGTCTAAGAAGGCTTAGACACCTTCCAAACAAAATGTCTGGAATATTAAGAATATGATGACAACAGAAAGTCCCAATATTGAAACATCTAGCATCAACAACATAAGCTATGAGATCAGGAGGAGAAAGTAGAACTGGTTCGGACATATACTTAGGAGAGAGAAAGAGAGAACAAATGACTGCAAGGCAGCATTAGGGTGACAACCAGAAGGAAAAAGGAAAAGGTGAAGACCTAAGACCACATGGAGGAGAACAACGGAAAAGGGAAGAAACGCCACTTGATGGGCTAGCAGGAACAGCCACAGCAGCAGCGAAGGACAGACAAAAATAGAAAGATAGCGTTGTGGTTTTATGTGCTTTCTTGTTAGAAGAGCATTAAGGTTAAGGTTAAGGTCACAAACACAGGGGTTTTAATATTTTTATAGTGTCCAAACTACCAAACTACTAGTATTTTTAACCAGATAAATAAATAAATAAATACTTTTTGTTTTAAAAATAAATAAATAAATAATTTTTGTTTTAAAATAAATAAATAAATAAATAAATAAATAAATAAATATTTTTTTTTTTACATTTTACTAAACAGTAAATCAACATGCAGCATGTGTACGTGTTTTTTTTTATTTCGAATTTTAGAACAAAGTATATCGTGGCCATTATTATTCATCCATTAGGTATCATTATCTGAGTGCAATATTTAAATGATCTTTCAGCGATGTTACAAATATTGTCGAAAGACAGAGTATTTTTATATAGCCAATATCAGATCAAAAGTGCAACACCATTTATATTGGTGATAAAATCAACAAAAACTCGGAGAAATTTTTATATAACGTTCCGATGTTTTTTGTAGGGAACTCTGTGAGTTATGGACGTGTAATCAGCTTTGTAAATAGAACAGCGAATGGGATAGATTTACCAACATGACACGCAAAAACCGATAGAAAAGCAATATATATTGCCGAAAAACGCAGGCAATTAATATCAGAGTATGTTATATAGCCAGATTGCACGCCAAATGCTAACGATAAAAAATGTGTTTTATGTTGATGGAAATACAACGAAAAGTATAAAAAAGAAAATATATTTGAAATTTTCTGGTATTAGATACCAAGTTACATTTCATTTCAGATATGATGTATAATATTGAAATTCTATCATCTGCACGTAAAAGCAGGAACTGATTTATTTAATTTTTTTTTTTCAATTGATTTTATTCTACATGCATTATATAACATTTTAACTCGAGAAGCTACGTTTGAAAGATAATGTATTGTATATTGGTTATACATAAACAGCAAACAGCCACGTGAAAGCCAAACACGTGGAGGGTGATATTGGGCATTACAGAATTGAAGCCGAATATGTGGGGGTGATGCTGGGCATTTCGGATTCCATGAGTGGTGAAAGCTGAACACGTGCAGGTGATACTGGGCATTTCGGAACTAATGAGTGATTAAAGCTGAACATGAGGAGGTGATACTGGGCATTTCAGAACTGATGATTGACGAAAGCTAAAATGAGAAGGTGATACTGGGCATTTCAGAACTGATGAGTGGTAAAAGGTGATACTGGGCATTTCGGTACTGATGAGTGACAAAAACTGAACACGTGGAGGTGATACTGGGCATTTCGGAACAGATGAGTGACGAAAGTCGAACATGTGGAGGTGATACTGGGCATTTCAGAACTGATGATTGACGTAAGCTAAAATGAGAAGGTGATACTGGGCATTTCAGAACTGATGAGTGGTAAAAGGTGATACTGGGCATTTCGGTACTGCTGAGTGGTGAAAGCAAAACACGTGGAGGTGATACTGGATATTTCGGTACTGCTGAGTGGTGAAAGCCGAACATGTGAAGGTGATAATGGGCATTTCGGAACAGATGACTGACGAAATCCGAACATGTGGAGGTAATACTGGGCATTTCGGTACTGCTGAGTGGTATTTCGGAACATGTGGAGGTAATACTGGGCATTTCGGTACTGCTGAGTGGTGAAAGCAGAACACGTGGAGGTGATACTGGGCATTTCGGTACTGCTAAGTGGTAAAAGCCGAACATGTGAGGGTGATACTGGGGTTTTCGGTACTGCTGAGTGGTGAAAGCCGAACATGTGAGGGTGATACTGGGCATGTTTGTACTGCTAAGTGGTGAAAGCCGAACGTGTGAGGGTGATACTGGGCATTTCGGTACTGATGAATGGTGAAAGCAGAACACGTGGAGATTATTCTGGGCGTTTCGGTATTGATGAGTGGTGAAAGCCGAACTTGTGAGGGTGATACTGGGCATTTCGGTACTGCTGAGTGGTGAAAGCCGAACATGTAAGGGTGATACTGGGCATTTCGGTACTAATAAATGGTGCAAGCAGAACACGTGGAGATAATACTGGGCGTTTCGGTACTGATGAGTGGTGAAAGCCGAACTTATGAGGGTGAAACTGGGCTTTTCGGTACTGCTGAGTGGTGAAAGCCGAACGTGTAAGGGTTATACTGGGCATTTCGGTACTGCTGAGTGGTGAAAGCCATACATTTGAGGGTGATACTGGGCATGTTTGTACTGCTGAGTGGTGAAAGCAGAACATGTAAGGGTGTTACTGGGCATTTCGGTACTGCTGAGTGGTGAAAGCCGAACTTATGAGGGTGATACGGGGCTTTTCGGTACTGCTGAGTGGTGAAAGCCGAACGTGTGAGGGTGATACTGGGCATGTTTGTACTGCTGCGTGGTGAAAGCAGAACACGTGGAGATGATACTGGGCATTTCGGTACTGATGAGTGGTAAAAGCCGAACATGTAAGGGTTATACTGGGCATTTCGGTACTGATGAGTGGTGAAAGCAGAACACGTGGAGATGATACTGGGCATTTCGGTACTGATGAGTGGTGAAAGTCAAACATGTGAGAGCGATACTAGGCATTTCAGAACTGATGAGTGACGAAAGACAAACATTTGGAGGTTATACTGAGTATTTCTGAACTGATGAGTGGAGAAAGCCGAACATGAGAAGGTTGCACTGGGCATTTCAGAACTGATGAGTGGTGAAAGCCAAACATATGGAGGTGATACTGGGCATTTTGGTACTGATGAGTAGTGAAAGTCAAACATGTGAGGGCGATACTAGGCATTTCAGAACTGGTAAGTGACGAAAGACAAACATGTGGAGTTGGTACTGGTCATTTCGGAACTGATGAGTGACGAAAGCTGAACATGAGGAGGTGATACTGGGCATTTCGGAACCGATGAGTGATGAAAGTCAAACATTTGTTGTATAAGAATTCGATCATTTCATTATTTACTGTTTTGTTATTATTGATTAAATCTGTTTTAACTTAGTGGATGCGATTCTTGTTATTCCCTAACTAATGAGTAGATACAGCGGTTGGATGAAGCGGGTATGTTAGGTGACCGATCACGGGTGCTGATTTTTTTATATTAAACTTGCATTAAAGCAAAGCATGTCAACTTGCATTCTTTTAATAAACATTTAAAAAATAGCAAAAAACTATGTCTTTCGGAACTAATAAGTCATTATTTACTACGAGAATACCACCAGAAATGATTAGACAAAAATGTCCTATCGGGAGGTAGAGGTGGAGTAGGGGTAAAATACATTTTCCGATTCAATATTATGTTAAACAATAGAAAATAGCAATGCTATATCGAATGTTCTAAAAATGTTCCCACATCATTATGTAGATATTAAATTTCCTCTGCAAGTGTTAAATAGTTTTAATGATCAAAATATAACTGTAGGCTTTTTCCTTATTAATATGTTTTTCATGTCTTTATCTTGGATAATATGCAAAGATAACGACGTGCATTGGGTCATTAATTTGACATGCAGTTGCATCGACGTACACGTGGTTATATATCGCTTATGAAGGCCAATGTCGAACAAACACAAGATAAGGAAATGCTTCTTTAGTGTTGTTTTTATTTTCGTGTCCGTTATTTTTTTTTTAGTATTGTCATGTTTTTATACGGTAGTGTCAAAGGTCACGGCAATTCTATATAACTCCAGCTGAAAAACACGTTTCCAGTCATTTTAGTCAGTAACACGACATAACAGCAACGATGACACCGCCGCCGACGATGACAACAACAATAGCAACGACGATGACAATAGCAACGGCGACTACATGTACCCCGACAACAACAACAACGACAACAATAAGAGAAAAAAGTGAATTAGAGACCACGTAGTCATACAACTCTCCGGTGTATGAAATCTACAAAGGATTTCCCATATTGCTAACAAGATATGTTTCTTGTCAATTCTAATGCTAATAATGAGATCGTTTTTATTATTGATATTTGCATTTTGAAGATACGCTTTTCCTTGAAATTACATTGAATTATTAGATAGTGTTACAATATTTCATTCTACAATGCATTCAACAGAAAAAGAAAAATTAATGAAACGAAGTGTGAAATTTGACACTAATGGGAATGTAGAAAAGGAATAAAGACAATGAATGTCAAAATTAAATATGTTGTTTATATACCGTGATATTTATATTGCTGGATACGTTCCCTTGAACTTAACTACAAGGTTAACTGTTTTCCAAGGCCAGCTGACTAATGTTTGAGAGAATGAAATGAATCCGTGAATAAAGAATATAAAGTTTGTAAAATTGTACACCGAAACAGAACAGGCCTGTCGAAAGTTCAGCTGCCAGAAAGTTGTGGAAATATAGCTTATTAAAGTCTGCCGATCAGGCACTAATTCAATTTTTTAGTGTCAAATTTTCGACTGCACTGTAGATAAAAGTCTTTTAGTTATAAATCTTCGATTGGCGAATGTGTTTTTATTGAGTTATTTTCGATGAGATGTATATATCAATTTGTCGGTGTCAAAGAATATTTCTTTATCATAAAATATTCAGAATGAGGGAATTTGCAAACTAGTTTGAGGGGGTATATAGGAATCACCATGCCTGTCTGTCTGTTTAAAATCGTGTTCGGGTTATATCTTATAGCTGCTTTGAATAACTGTAATCTTTATGGTCCAAAGGTGTGTCATGACCTTGAACCAAGGTCATATCATAAAGGTCAAGGTCGCGGGAACAGTATGTTTGAAAATCGTGCCCGGGCAATATTTCACATGAATAATCTTCATGGTCCAAAGATGTGTCATGACCTTGAAGCAGGGTCATATCAGAAAGGTCAAGGTCCCGGAAAAATTAAATTTTCGGGGCGGGGGTATTAGGATCTCAAGAAACAGTTCTATTTTTTTCTTTAAAAAAAAAGCCGTTTTCAGCAGTTTCAGAAAAACAAGGATTTGTCTGTGGTAGGCACCGTCTACATCCATGTTAAATATTGTCAGTTTGTTACCGCAAATATATAGAAGAGCACTGAGTTTGTATATCGTGATAAGGATGCTATTTCTGTTTATCGCGAGACTGACAGTTTTACAGAGACAAGGTAATATCCTGAGTATCTGATAGATAAATCCGGATTTTGATTTTTATAAATAATTTAATCAACACTACCTCCGGCGTCAGTAATTAATTACGGATTTCGTGAACGACTAGACATATTAACTCTAATAATATGAATAAGGTATGTCAGTTTGTACTCGAGTATGCAACAATTCGTAAGAGACAAACGTTACCGTCTGTAACGGCAAAAGATGCAGTCATTTAACACGGTGTCTACAAGTGACGTATTAAATTTTTTAATATCCCTTTCAGAAAATTCAAAAATAAAAATTATAAATAATAATAATAATAAATAAATAAATAAATAAATAAATAAATAATAAATAAATAAATAATGATGATAATTCAGGTATGGCATAAGCAACGATTGTTCTAGACCGCATTATTTCTGTCGTAAACGGCCCTTTTTATTGATGATATAGGCCCATCAATAAAACGAACCGTTGACGACAGAAATAATTCGGTTTACGATTGTTCTTGTCCCGGAACCGGTCACTCTACTTGAAAGTTCAAACATGGCGATAACAACATCTACAATGTTTTTTCGCCAAGGTATATTTAAAACATTTTTCGGTACATAGCAGCAAACGCATTTTGATAAACTATTTTCAGGGGGGTAAACATTTTTGGATCGTCAAAATTTGCTTCGAGACGAAACCGTGTCATACAATGCCAATTGGCTTTTTATATAAACTTCGATGCAAAATGTATATATAATTTGATATTTGGTGAGAATAATTGAAGCTGTACCAATGAGTTTTATTGATCAATGTATTTTATCACTCTCTTAGTGTACAAACTATGTCACTCAATGTCAACTGTTACATCGGTTTCTCCTTACGTCTTGCTGTATGGTCGCGTCTTTCATCCAGAATCTGTAATTACTAATGTCTTTTCTTTTGAAAACTCTCTCTCTCTTTACACACACACACACACACACACACTCTCTCTCTCTCTCCTTTAACACCACACACACACACACACACACACACACACACACCACACTCTCTCTCTCCTGTTTGTTGATAATGATATCTATGCCATCAACGTTACAATGTACCACCGTACCACTACGGTAACTTAGATGGTAGGATGTTCGCTTCATATATTGGAGGCCATGGGCATTTAGAAATGAACGTCACGGGGTGCTTTGGAGACCTGAAATACCGATGCCCCATGAACCCTCCGTGCAAATTAATCGCAAATTTCTGCCACTTCACCTAAAGCTGGTGACATTTCGGTATAAATGGAAATTTTCTTGACTTGGGCGTTAATTCCCATTCAAGCTATTGACCTATTGTCACAAGTGGAATTTTCTTGACTTGGGCGTTAAATCCAATTCAATGAATGAATGAATGAATGAATGAATGAATCAATCAATCAATCAATCAAAATCAAAATCATAATGATATGGACATTCATAACGTCTACCTTACGTCGAATTTAACTTAATCATACTTTACAAATGGTAATGAAATATGTTTCAAACTATCAAATTAGCCGATTGGGAAGTAGCCGAGTTGACTTGTAAGCTTGCTATTTAAGTCTGCAAAAAACGCATCTAAATGCTCGCCTCTGTTTCACTTAGAATATGATAAAAAGAATCCGAACACAAGCATTAATCTGGTGATCTCTTGTACAAACTATACAGTCAGACTTCAACATTATTGTAACATGTATCGTAAAGAAATTAAATTAAGTACATTTTATAGGTTTCTCTACATAGAAACTTTAAGTGAAAGCTGACATATTTATGCATGGTTTAATTTGAATTCATCATTAATCATGCTTGGGTTGCAAGCATTTACATTCATACTTTATGTGGCAAGTTTTAATGTAAATAGCTGCATGTATTTATCTATTTATGTTTATATACATTGAAATGAAATGTAGATCTGTATAATACCTACATTATTAAGAAATAATTTAGTCATTTGTCATTGAATACAAACAGAAAATTGTTGTTTTTATCAATGTCGTGAAAAACGAAAGTGTAGTGTATATAGTGAAGACATTCAAACAAGGATATTTTTGTGTCATTAGTCTTCACGACATTTGACACAAAAATAGCTTTATACATAAGACAAAAATCAGAAGTTGTCAAAAGACCAGCATGGCTCGATTACACATTGAATCCATCCAAGAATGCATTGCTTATGTTGACAATGGCGCCCGTGAACACCAGCCATCTGTAACTATTACATTGTTTATGTTGACAATGACGCCCGTGAAAACCAATCACCCTGAAGATTATTGCATCGCTTAGTTGACAATGGAGCCCTTGAGCACCAATCGACTGTACACTAATACACAACATATGTTGACAATGACGCCCATAACCACATGTACAAAAACACTGCTTATATTGACAACGACGCCCTTGAAAACATTTACTTGCACACTAACTAACACACACAGTCATTTGTACACCAGGGCATTGCTAATGTTGACAAAGACGCCCATGAAAGTCCGTCATTTGTACACTTTTACATTGCCTGTGTTGACAATGACGCCCGTGAACACAATCATTTGTACACTAATGCTTTGCTTATGTTGACAAAGACGCCAATGAGCACCAGTCATTTCTATATAAAAACAATGCTGATGTTGACAATGACGCCCGTGAACGACAGTCATCTGTACATAAAGCCAATGCTGGTGTTGATAATGACGCCCGTCAATGACAGTCATCTATATATAAAGACAATGCTGATGTTGCCAATGACGCCCGTCAATGACAGTCATATTTATATAAAGACAATGCTGATGTTGACAATGGCGCCCGTGAACGACAGTCATCTTTATATAAAGACAATGCTGATGTTGACAATGACGCCCGTGAACGACAGTCATCTTTATATAAAGACAATGCTGATGTTGACAATGGCGCCCGTGAACGACAGTCATCTTTATATAAAGACAATGCTGGTGTTGACAATGACGCCCGTGAACGACAGACATCTTTATATAAAGACAATGCTGATGTTGACAATGACGCCCGTGAATGACAGTCATCTTTTTATAAAAACAATGCCGATGTTGACAATGACGCCCGTGAACGACAGTCATCTGTATATAAAGACAATGCTGATGTTGACAATGACGCCCGTGAACGACAGTCATCTTTATATAAAGACAATGCTGATGTTGACAATGACGCCCGTGAACGACAGTCATCTTTATATAAAGACAATGCTGATGTTGACAATGACGCCCGTGAATGACAGTCATCTTTTTATAAAGACAATGCTGATGTTGACAATGGTGCACGTAAACACAATCATTTGTACATTGCTTGCGTTTACAAAAACGCCCATAAACAATATCATCTGTACACTTAAACTTCCGACTTATTTGACAAAGACGCCCGAGAACATCAGTCATATTCAATGGCGTCATTGTAAATATTAGCAGTGCTTTTGTACAGATGATCATAAGCGTCATTGTCAACATTATGCTGTGTATTAGTGTACAGTCGATTGGTGCTCAAGGGTTCCATTGTCAGCTAAGCGATGCAATAATCTTCAGGGTTATACATAAACGAATGCGCCCAGGAACAGAATTATTTGTAAACTAATGCACTGATTGTGTTGACAATGACGCCGTGAACATATTGCTCTCTTGCACACAATAACTTGAATTGTACATGATTTGATAAGTATATGACACAAAACTCCACGGGAATCTTGAGATTAAATCGGGTGCATCAGAAGGTTAGACGTCCCCGATATCAAACCATTTATATGCTAAAAACAAAAACAAAATGTAATAAAAAACAAACCGACTATGTCAAACTCTTTTTATGACTATTTGCTTGGTTAAAAAGTATTGTGCATATCCATGCATTATTATCATTATATGATTGAGATTTAAATCTTTCAGTTTACGATTTGTTGACATACCTTTTAAAATTTCAATGATGTACACATTAATCATGATTCATAATTTATAGGTCAAATAAATAACCATATCGTACATGTGAAGAGAAGTTAAATACAACAAATCAATGGAAAAAATCCCCCGATCATAACGTACCAACACGCACTGTGTATAACTGTATAGATTTACAACATTGACCTGTCCGCTTGACCTCAATATTTATTTGGAGCGAGTATATTTATATAGGGAACGCACGTGTTTAATTCGTGTACATAATAAGAAACACTTAACACGAATACTGGCCATGTATGAACTGAGAATCCTAATACTACACATGTAGTAGGTGGACTCTCCTATATGGATATTCCTAATGAAAGGTCAAGCGGACAGGTTATACTTGACGCACTATAACTGTAACGGATTGTTGTACATAAAGAGACACTGCCGTTAAACATTATTGTTATTTTTACATGTAGATAGATATAGTATATATATATTTCTACAGGTAACCGTCCTAGGTTCTCCTCACCTGACGAAGGTGCCTGGGGCTAGGGTCACAGAGAGACAGGAATGATAAATGATATTAGTTTTGAGTTTTGCATATCTACTAGTAGTTTTAGCGGTTGTACATTACTGACATCTTGTATTTATCTTGAGAACTTATCTATCTATCTAATATATCATTGGTACTTGTGTATATAGATTTTTTACCGTGCTCGACTTAATTTTGTATATTTATCAAAGTGATAATACCGACGACGATGTAAAAGATAGTTGTTGGAAAGTTTTTATAATATACTGTTTATCTTCGTGATGAGTGTCAACACGTATGGAGGGATATAGAAAGCTATGAAATATTTAGTTAGCGGTTGAGAAAACTCGTTAGTCGACTTGTCATGAATAGCTTGAGGATGCAATGCTAGATTTTATTACAAATATGGATTAGTTAATTTAACGAACTTTAAAACTATACAGGTAAGTTTGAGATTTTTAATATTTATAATATTTATAATTTTATAAAATTTAATTCTTTGTTATGATATTATTTTCTGCTGTGATATCTAAGACATAGCCCCAAGGCCTATAGATTCTGACACACTGTCATTTTTATCATGCAATTTGAATAAAATATATATCAAAAATGATCTTCATAGAGAGAAATTATACTAGAGGCATGATAAGAAAGTATCTAATCGGCGAAAAAAGTACCTTGGAGACAATAAATCGACAGCCTTCAAAAATATGGATCTTATTAATATCTAATCTTGTCAGATGAATCATATTTTATTTATAAAAAATTATGAAAACATGTACAATTAAATACAATGGAAAATTGGTCTAAAACTTAAAAACGTGTAAATAAAGGTAAACTTGCCTCATACTAAACCTTTTCACCTTTATTTACCATCAAAATTAATGTGCAAAATATGCAGTGTTTGGACGTAAAATAGTAAAATGTATGCCCCTGACAACATTAAAAAAATCAAAACTTGATTAACAATGTTAACTTGATTAACAATGTTAATCAACATATTGAATTTTGTCACATGAACGCTATCACTTTACTAATGAACTGTGTAAATTTTAACGGCTATTTAATTCCTTTATAGTGTAAAACCAATAACTGTTTAACCAGAACAAATAATGTAAACTTTACTGAACCCGACATTTTAATTTAGTTTTATATTTCCGTCATTTAGTTGTGTACTTTTATAAGAGAATATCAACAATCCTTTTACTGATTTATATTGTGATCACCGCGGGAACAAAAACACCTGGCCATTATGAAAGGTTTTTTGTTGAGGTTCGGGCTGAGGATACAGGTCAAATGTACCTTTGTAATAATGAACAGTGTATTGCTTTCAGTGATAAACTGATATTATGCCACCGGAGCTAATAGATTACATTGTTAATTGATACAGAATAAGTTCATGAATTCCTTTTTTTCTTCAAATAGAATAGAAGTGCTGCCCTGACTAGATCGACATAAGCGTCTCCTATGCAGAAGAGTTCAGTTCCGGTTGAATTTTTTTGCATGCATGTTAGGTTTTTATGGGGTCAATTGCGCTGAGCTAATGATGACTAAATGCACATTCACTGTTATTGTTTTAATGATGGTCTTTATCTACATTGTATACTCTAGAATATTATTAAAAAATTCATTACACGTAGAATAAAGTAAGCACGCACGCACGCACGTACATACACACGCACACATGCAAAAAAATGCAATGACATATTACTGATATGTGACTATAAATACAAAAAGGTTTGCGGCAATTTATGCATATGGTAATTATTTGGATGATTTGAACCATAATTCACACATTGTAGTCACGTGACCATTTATCAGAGCATGATTGATGAGAAAGAAAAAAGTGTTAAATGTAAGAATGATTTGTTATAAGTAATGTTGAGCACATTTAAAATGTCTTCTTCACCTGGTCGTCTGCTGTTGTCATTTCAATATAAAACTAATTCCAGGGATAATTTACGGGTGTTATGTAAACATGGCCTCACACGATGCCAGAAAACAGATATAGTAAACTAATAAGGTAATAAATACACCAAACAATCTTATTTTGCTTCATATCGATCCGCTTCCCTAACCCATCAGAATTTCCATATAAAGTCCGATATATTCACCGCTGTCGAAAAACTAGATTGCTTTATAATTGGAATATTCCGAAGAATTAATTAGGAAAAGATTGTCGTTTTGAGCAGTTTTCTAATATATTTTATTCAAAAGACGGCTTGCCACGGTTCCAAGAATTTATTGGCTTTGCTGTCGAGAATCTGAAACTCTCCCCGGAAGTAGAATAGGAGGTAAATTAATAGGTGCCAAGAAGTCTAATGCTATTTTATTTAAGCCAGCTCACATATATTTTACTTATTTAATAAAGTGGCTAAATTTAGTACAATATATTCATAACCATATTAAAACTATTGTTGGTGGAATTTATCGTGTAGTTTGTTTAGCTATCAATCATGTTTTACGAGAACTTGACAGCAATGTAAATACTGGAGAAAATGTAAACATTGTTCACAACCTTAAAGATATGTGAAGTATTACCGCCTTCTCCAGAAATAATGACAATCTCTTGTACATACATACCATGCCCAAAAGCTTATTCATAAATAGCAGCTGCACTTTTTTGACTTCATTTTCTTATAAGTGTGTAAGTTGTCGACCGAATTTCAATGTCATTTCTATCACGGTTTGTCACTTAAAGATGTTTATGAAATTATATAGCACATATCTGGCTTCAGTCGATGGTTTGTTGATACAAATTCTTTAATTCTTAAAAGTGCTTCATATTATCCGTTTAGACGAGGTATAATATTGTTGATAAACAAATTAGCATCATTAATATTAGACCATAAATATAGTGGGGTTTATTTGAATAATCACTGTATAGCCCCTTTTAGGGGGCTTCATTGACCGAATAGTATAAAGCACTGACTTGCGGATTACAGTGTCTCTCATCGCCTATGGTAGAATCCTACTGGGGTAGACCCTTTTGTGAGAAAGTTTGCTAGTTCGCTTGTTGAAGGCGATGGTTTTCTCCGGACAATCCGGTTTTCTTCATCATCCCAAAAATGACCGCCACGATAAATGTGACAGAACCGTGTCTAGGACGTAAAACATCATTACTCCTACTGCACTCTATTCCTTTTCAACTGTTATACGATACAGACGAGGACCACTATAAACAGACAACGACCAACATTAGCATCTCTGTAATTATGACGTCATATGGTCTAGAATGCAAGTGATACATTGGCGTCGCAAAACTACAGACCCTATATATACCATATTGCGCCATTGATTAAAAAATAAGATTAAACGGATACAAGTTGTTTGACTTGCGTTTATTAACATTATTGCGCACGGTTTCCCAGAATTGTTGCCAGTCGCGTAGACACTACTTAGGCCGATATAGATAAATGCATAGCATTTTTAAGACACCGAGGTTATGTGGCAATGGGATTTGACTGCTTTTAGCTGATGAGCTAGAACTTCCGATTGTGACTACATATGTATATTTGATACAAAGCTTAGAAGGATTGTCTTCTTTGTGTCTAATCCCTACTTGATCGGCTTGTATAATCTCTAACTGAAAAAAATCTCAGAGACAATAACATGGCTTATTTCAATAAGAAATCAGGACAAGGTAATGTCCTCAATCGGATACAATATTTTTATCTATATACATGTAGCAATTCAAATTTTATGATTTTGGTTTTGACATCTGACTTGAAAATCAATAGTAATTTACAAAGTTGCATATTCGTTTATCTTCAAGCTGATTTTTTAAATCAGAAATCAATCTATTTTGAAATAAAAATGACTTCTAAGAATAATATTTTATGTGAAGTTATAAACCACGTAATATATTTTATGATGCATATGATATTTATGGAACAATACATTAATAATTCTTTGTTGCATATAGGAAAACAAATATTAGGCGAAATTGAATAGGAAGATAAATGTCTTTATTATGAAAACTACTACTACATGTATATCCCAGAGTGCTCGCTTCGTATGTTGGAGATCGTGGGTTCTAATCCACATTAAGGTAATGACTGTTCTTTTGTCAAGAACTTCGCATTTAGAAGTAAATGTCGCGGGATCCTTCGGAAAAGACTTTAAAAACCAATGTCCCGTGTCACCGCTGGCGTGGCATCTTGAACCCTCCTTGCACATTGCACTGAGCGAACCCCAAAGGTAAATGTTTTTGGTCACTTCACATATACCTGGTGACGTCTCGATATAAATGAAATATTCTTGCCTTGGACGTAAAAAACCCCTTTCAAGCGAGCAATTTTCATTTTAAAAAAGATAGTGAAACTTACAGTTGCATACCACTAGTTTACACAATGGCACTATTCTTTAGGTCATTACAATAACCAAAGATCAATAAACACTTATTTCATTTTGATCCTTCACTGAATTAATGATAAAAAACCTCTGCAAACAATTTCACTCAGGGAACATCTTGTTTCATATGTGCCTCAATGTTCAATGATGTTTAATTATGATTTTTTAAATGTTACAAATGCTAAAAAATCGGGTTTAATCAACGTTACGAGAGTGCATATCTCTGACTTGGAGGAACTACTGCGGTAACTCAGTTGGTAAAGTGAAAGGCTGTGGGTTCGATCTTTTCGCCAAGCACTGGCCTTACGTTTTTTTCGGATTGGAACTTAACGGTAGGCGTGGCACGATAGATGACGTTGCTATATATTGATATATATTTGCACTTGCAAAATTTCTGCACCTTCGCCTAAAGCTTGCGACATCTCGATATTAGCAAAACAAACTTGACTTGGAGTTTAAACACCATTACTCACTCTTGCTTGGAGGGTTTTGTAGTGTAATCTATTGAATAATTCAAAGATTCTTTTAATTATATAACAAGTGCCAAAATGGTAGTGTATAATATTGTACTCTGGTATCCATGGTGACAAA
The DNA here is from genome assembly GCA_021292105.1 of Anadara kagoshimensis. Classification (NCBI taxonomy): domain Eukaryota; kingdom Metazoa; phylum Mollusca; class Bivalvia; order Arcoida; family Arcidae; genus Anadara; species Anadara kagoshimensis. The sequence continues at coordinate 26,213,085 of CM037861.1, forward strand.
AATCAACATATTTTGTGTCGCGTGACTTCTGTGCATTGCCTGTATTTTGAATGAGAAACAAGAAAGTAAAATATTCTGAAAAATACCAACCTCGTGTTTATATGAAATAAAAAGATGTTAAGTAAATGTTAATGTGTAACACAAGTCTCGTTGCTTAACAATTATTCAATGCAATAAATTGAGTATTACATGTGTACAAGTGTAAGAACCTCTGTGTGTCACCTGTAACAGCTGTTAGTATGCATACATGGAGTGCAGGAAATTAAAACATGCTCTTTTCAGGCCTGTCGAAAGTTTAACACTGAGCCAACAAAAAGGGGTCAAAGTTCGGCTACAGAATGGCTGAGATATAGACAGCAAATAGATGAAAAGCTACCAAGAAATTGATGGCCCCTGCTGTCAGGATATAGCTAACGAGGGGCTCGGATACACATCTGTTTCGGCCTTGTTGCGTTAGGTAAAGATAACAAGGGGCTCGGATACACATCTGTTTCGGCCTTGTTGCGTTAGGTAAAGATAACTAGGGGCTCGGATACACAGCTGTTTCGGCCTTGTTGCGTTAGGTAAAGCTAACGAGGGGCTCGGATACACATCTGTTTCGGCCTTGTTGCGTTAGGTAAAGATAACAAGGGGCTCGGATACACAGCTGTTTCGGCCTTGTTGCGTTAGGTAAAGATAACAAGGGGCTCGGATACACAGCTGTTTTGGCCTTGTTGCGTTAGGTAAAGCTAACGAGGGGCTCGTATACACAGCTGTTTCGGCCTTGTTGTGTTAGGTAAAGCTAACGAGGGGCTCGGATACACAGCTGTTTCGGCCTTGTTGCGTTAGGTAAAGCTAACGAGGGGCTCGGATACACAGCTGTTTCGGCCTTGTTGCGTTAGGTAAAGATAACAAGGGGCTCGGATACACAGCTGTTTTGGCCTTGTTGCGTTAGGTAAAGCTAACGAGGGGCTCGGATACACAGCTGTTTCGGCCTTGTTGTGTTAGGTAAAGCTAACGAGGGGCTCGGATACACAGCTGTTTCGGCCTTGTTGCGTTAGGTAAAGCTAACGAGGGGCTCGGATACACATCTGTTTCGGCCTTGTTGCGTTAGGTAAAGATAACAAGGGGCTCGGATACACAGCTGTTTCGGCCTTGTTGCGTTAGGTAAAGCTAACGAGGGGCTCGGATACACAGCTGTTTCGGCCTTGTTGTGTTAGGTAAAGCTAACGAGGGGCTCGGATACACAGCTGTTTCGGCCTTGTTGCGTTAGGTAAAGCTAACGAGGGGCTCGGATACACAGCTGTTTCGGCCTTGTTGCGTTAGGTTAAGCTAACGAGGGGCTCGGATACACAGCTGTTTCGGCCTTGTTGCGTTAGGTAAAGCTAACGAGGGGCTCGGATACACAGCTGTTTCGGCCTTGTTGCGTTAGGTAAAGATAACAAGGGGCTCGGATACACTGCTGTTTCGGCCTTGTTGCGTTAGGTAAAGCTAACGAGAGGCTCGGATACACTGCTGTTTCGGCCTTGTTGCGTTAGGTAAAGCTAACGAGGGGCTCGGATACACAGCTGTTTCGGCCTTGTTGCGTTAGGTAAAGCTAACGAGGGGCTCGGATACACAGCTGTTTCGGCCTTGTTGCGTTAGGTAAAGCTAACGAAGGGCTCGGATACACAACTGTTTCGGCCTTGTTGCGTTAGGTAAAGCTAACGAAGGGCTCGGATACACAGCTGTTTCGGCCTTGTTGCGTTAGGTAAAGCTAACGAGGGGCTCGGATACACATCTGTTTCGGCCTTGTTGCGTTAGGTAAAGATAACAAGGGGCTCGGATACACAGCTGTTTCGGCCTTGTTGCGTTAGGTAAAGCTAACGAGGGGCTCGGATACACAGCTGTTTCGGCCTTGTTGCGTTAGGTAAAGCTAACGAGGGGCTCGGATACACAGCTGTTTCGGCCTTGTTGCGTTAGGTAAAGCTAACGAGGGGCTCGGATACACAGCTGTTTCGGCCTTGTTGCGTTAGGTAAAGCTAACGAGGGGCTCGGATACACAGCTGTTTCGGCCTTGTTGCGTTAGGTAAAGCTAACGAGGGGCTCGGATACACTGCTGTTTCGGCCTTGTTGCGTTAGGTAAAGCTAACGAGAGGCTCGGATACACTGCTGTTTCGGCCTTGTTGCGTTAGGTAAAGCTAACGAGGGGCTCGGATACACAGCTGTTTCGGCCTTGTTGCGTTAGGTAAAGCTAACGAGGGGCTCGGATACACAGCTGTTTCGGCCTTGTTGCGTTAGGTAAAGCTAACGAAGGGCTCGGATACACAACTGTTTCGGCCTTGTTGCGTTAGGTAAAGCTAACGAAGGGCTCGGATACACAGCTGTTTCGGCCTTGTTGCGTTAGGTAAAGCTAACGAGGGGTTTGGATGCACAGCTGTTTCGGCCTTGTTGCGTATATATATGGTAGTATTTTATTGTTATGTTCTGTATTGATAGATGGTGCTTCAATAGAATATAATTTTATAGTTCAAACGACATATAGGGATTATTAACATTTTATACTATAAACATGCAGTTCGTTAATAGGGCTATCAAGCCTTTAATTGCTTTGAAAACTAAATTTGCTATTGTGACGAGAACAAGAACACGGCATCAAAACACCCAAGCGTAAAAAGTAGGTCAAGCGTCATAAGGTCATTTGAAAGCCAAAAATGTCATAAGCTAAAAGATATCCAAAGCCTGATTTTCAATTGCCACCAAAGTCCTCCATTTGGCCATGTGACCAGTTACAGTAGAAATAAAATAATATATACACCAACCAGCAAGAAGTATCACCAAGATCAACCAACTAGTGTTCAAGAAAAGTTAATAACAAAAATATGATGGGAAGTTTTTTCATTCCATTAGAATAAGACAAAGAAGTTCCACACTTTCAAAATTATTCTAAATTTTACATGTTTATCTGTTTCCAATATTATCCTTGTTTATTTCACGTCCTATAGTTCAATGTTACTTAATTCATTCTCATTTCTATTAACACATATGACGGATATACATAGCTAAACAAAGTCTTGCCCTTCCGGAGCATCCAGCCTCACTGGCCTAGTGGACGTTACGAATTCAACTATATTTGCTAGTTTTTAAAGTTCTAAATGATTTTAAGATGGACTGGTATGTTTGTTTTTGATTTTATAAAAAAGATGAATCTGTATTTGAAAAAGCTGCAAGATCCGAATGTTTTAACTAAAAGAACATCTTGACTTTCAATATATAAATATATACAATTACGCCATGTGCTGCTTCAAATTAAATCAAAACGATCACATGACATTAGGTGTACACCCAGGACTTTTACAATATCTGGTGCATACTATAAATGCACGTATCAGTGAATCTTTTACTGGTTAATGGTGGAACACTGGAAAACAAAATAGTAATATATCAATTGGCTTTTGAAATTTATCAAGAAAATAACATAAAAATTTATTTTTACTTTATAAGCAATATCTAGGAAGGATTTAATGATAAGGCCTTTGTTATTTATTTGTGTTACCTTGAAGGATGAAATTAAGATAGAATCATTGTTTTTATCTGTGTCGCCATACAACGATAAAGCTCATCAAATCTCTGGTTGCCATGATCAAAGAAAAACAAGGGTAAAAAATGTATGTAAAGTAGTGATAGAAAATATGTTTTTATTCTGACTAGATCGAGTTAAGAACAGTACAGACCTGTCGAAAGTTTAACACTGAGCTAACAAAAAGGAGTCGAAGCTCAGCAGAGATATTGCTAGATTGTAGCCGAGAAGCTTCCGTATGATATATCAAATAGCTGTCAAAAAATATCAAGATATAGTAAACGAAGGATCGAGGTCGAGGATTCGACACTACTTCGTCGTTAGCTTAGTGTTAAACTTTCGAGAGGCTTGCACTGTAAGTACAGTACAGACCTGTCGAAAGTTTATCATGGAACCAACGACAAAGAAGACGTAGCTCGGATTTCCAGTGACTGAGATACAGATAAGTAGAGGCTGTTCAGCTTCCGCGAGATAAAAAGGTCGCTACCGTGATATGGCTAACGAAGGCCCGAGATGAGCTGTCTATTTGGCTAGTTGGTTAGCTTAGTGTTAAACTTTTGACAGGTCTGTGCTATATGCAAAGGTTAATGTACTAGCGAGATTGTGTTGAATAATTGGCGCCAACACTGTTACAATTAAAATTAAAATTTATATAAAAAATACATAAAAAGAGATAAGGTAGTTATATTTGGCTTTCTAATAAGAGATTAAATGTATTGTGTGATAATAATGAAAAACGATGGGTTTTTTTTATATTGCACCATAAATAAAGATATTGATCAAGCTTGTGAGACAAGATGAGTTAAAAAAAAACTCACGACGAAACGTTACATATTGCTATGTTACATAAAGTTGCCTCGTGTTAGGGGACAAAATGTTACCTGTTCTTATTGGACGTAACGTGAACTATTGCTATGGGACGGAACGTTAAAGTAAGTCTGCCTATTGCTATGGGATATAACCCTACCTATTTCTGTATGGGGCGTAACATAACGTTTTCTATGGAACGTAACCAATTGCTATGAGCCGTAACGTTACCAATTGCTATTAGCCGTAACTTTAAATATTGCAATGGGACGTAATTACCTTTCCTATTGATATATGGGACTTAAAATAACGTTTTCTATCGGACATAACGTTACATATTGCTATGGGGCATAACAATACCTATTGCTGTGCCTGTTGCTATGGAGATAACATATTCGTTTCACACGGCCTTTGCAAATATATTTCGCTTATAAAACAAACGATGTTGGATAACATTTTTGACTGATTATTAAGTAGACACTGATTATTATACAATGATATATGACTTTGGATTTTGTTAGATGCCAAACAGTCAATTCATCATACCCAATTCAATTAGCATCTTAACGTTTATACTCAATGGAATGTGATTTGACTTGTTCGGTTTCTGTATTGGTACAGTGTAGACATGTCGAAAGTTTAACACTTAGCGAGCCAACTAGCGCCGAATAGTCACCTCATCTCGGGCCTTCGTTAGCCATATCTCGGCGGCGACTTTCTATCTCTCGATAGCTTTTCTGTCCTTACCTATCTGTATCTCAGTCGCTGGAAAGCTGAGCTACGCCTCCTTTTTCTTTAGTTCAATGTTAAACTTTCGACAATGTCTGTACTGTATAATGTCTCATACAATATCAGAATAAAGCTAAAAATTTTGTTTTTTATTTCTGGAATTCTCAGATGGTTTGACCATGATTAATCTCAGTCTTATCATTTAAAAAAAATATTCCATTTGCTTTTTTGATTGGATTCTATCAACCAGACATTGTTATGCGAGTTAGTCTCACATTTTCTCATTTTTCGAATTTGTATTTTATCAATAGCTAGTATTGCCATGGTAGGTTTTAGCAGATTTTTTTGTTACATAATTTGCTAATGGTGTATTCGGTTTTTGCTTTTTTGTCACTTGTTAAAGTTTAATCAGTGCGTTTTCCATGTGTTTTCTGTCACTAGCAGCTGAAAAGAATATGATAGTTCATTAATAGTTTTTAACTTCCCAGTCAAGAATATTTCACTCATATCGAGACGTCGACAGCTATAGGCGAAAGTGCAGAAATTGCTATGCGCGCCCGATGGCATTATTCAACAGAGTTTATATCGTTTCATGCCTACCGTATCACGGGAATTAGTTGATTTATAGTTCCCTTCCGAAAGAACAGTGACTTTCATGTCGTAATGCCGAGTGCTTGGCGAAAGAACAGTTACTACCCACTTTAAAATCTTGGGTCTTACTCGGATGGGTTACGAATTCAAGACTCCCACTTACGTAGTGACGGAGCGAGCACTCTACCAACTGAGCTACCGCAGTGGTTAAAAATGAAAATAAGCATCAATCAACGAATTTACAAAATTCAAGTGCAGAAAAATAACCTTATCTAAAACAGACATCAGAATTGCCCAAAACCTACAAGTTTATACCCTACGAGAAAGTAAGTAACAGTGGGTGAAAATTTATAGTAGCAGGAACCTTTGGTACTGATCGAAAAATGAAAATGCCCAAATTATACCAACATATGACCTGGGAGAAACTAAGTAACCATGGGTGAAAAATTATAGTAGCAGAAACATTTGGTACTGATCGGAAAGTCAAAATGCCCAAATTATACCAACATATGACCTGGAAGAAACAAAGTAACCATGGGTGAAAAAATTTAGTAGCAGGAACCTTTGGTACTGATCGAAAGGTCAAAATGCCCAAACTACCGAGAAACTAAGTAACTATAGTAGCAGAAACCTTTGGTACTAATCGAAAGGTCATGTCGCAAGGGATATATGTAAAACTCGTTAAAAGATAACAAAACTATAGGAGACCAATACATCTTATCTTTATGATATGTCGCTGGTTACAAAAATGTTTTCTGTTAAACTACGAAAATATCTTCAATATATGTAGTCCGAGGCTAAACTAAAATTTCATTATCTTATTTCGGCTTTCGTACAATTCCTATATCAAAATCATATTATTGACACCTCGTGTCTACTTTTGTGTTGGACATATCTTTGTTTTTAATAAAATAAAAGACATTATGTGTTTTTCGGTCAGATGACCAACGGGTTAAACCGTTTCTGTGTGCAATTCCAACAGACCCATGCCGCTATTACTCACATTATGTTTCCATTCAGCAATTGGCTATTGATGTTTGAGAATTTAGATTTAGAAAACCAACATATTAAAATTTAATGCAAAGTGAAAAAAGTTAATCTTTTCTCAATTTGTGGATTGATTGCCTACTAATGATTTTTAATTTGTTGGAGTATTGCTTGCACGGTTTTCAAACTGATTCTTAACTGGCATTTGTGTATGTATGGTTAAATGCTTAGTCTTTTCCGAAGAGATACCGAGTGTTCAGAAACAAAAATGGCTAAGTTTATAGTAAAAACTTGTTTTGGGGAAGTATAAAGGATATCAGTTTTATATTGACATTAAACACCACACGAAACAACAGAATGTACTTAGTGTATTTAGTTAAAATCAACCACGTGACCATTACCCAATAAAACCTGTACGGACGGTTACATCGCAAATTCCTGGAAAAACACTGTTTTGCGGAAAAAATAATTACTTATACCATTCTTTCATGAAAAAATGTTAATTTATACAACTCCGTATGGGCGAACATGGCCAAGTGCTACTGTAACTGGCTTTCGAAGTCAATAGTTGTGGGTTCGAACCTCACTCGGTACTTGGACAATTTCTGGAATAATTTTCATCTCCTGCAATGTCCATACTAGAGCAGTAAAAAACTCATAACTATAGTAGTCTTTCGGATGAGACTCAAAACCGAGGTCTCGTGTCTCGGTGCACGCTAAAGAACCTCTGTAAAGTTCGAAAAAGATAATGCCACCTGTGGCCGCTACAGGGATTGCTTACAACTAGAGGCGATGGAAATATTAACTTTGCAAGAACGTTATATGGATTGAATGTTGTTTGCTTGAAATATGACCGCTGCGAATGTCAAAACTGTCTGTAATACTGAATACAATGTAGCTAATGTTTTATCAATAGCAAATATCATTATCTAAATATAGGTTTTGTCAGGAAAAATTATTTTAAGAAATCAATACGACAGCTTTATCAAACAATTTCAATTAATATAGTTGCATCACGGTGATCCAAAAATAACAAACCACAGGTTAAATTAAATCCTGAACATTTGATTACAAACAATTTCAACCTGTAGCTTTTGTTTGGTGAAATCAAAAGCTTACAGTGCAGATTTTGATGGGAAAAGACACATGTAGAAATTGTTACAAAATGTATACTACTGGTGTTACTATACAGTATAGACCTGTCCAAAGTTTAACAAAATAAGCTAATGACTTCGTACCGAATAGGCAACTCTCTAAGTCTGAAAGTCTAGACTTTATAGGGCTTCTGGACTTCATTGGGCGTTGACAATTTCGACGCCTAATGCAGTGCAAAGATTGAGGATCCAGAAGAAAAGTCTTTGTTTGGTATTACAAAATAAAATTATTTTCAAAATTGAACAACTGTATCTTATTTCTCGTCTGGAGCCTCAATCTTTGGATAATAATTTCGACGCCTAATGACGGACTTCGCTAGGCGTTATATTTTCGACGCGTAATAGTCTGGACTTCATTACGCGTTGGCCTTTATTAAGATTTACTACACAGCTTATTTCGGCGCTTAGTTAGCTATATCTCGCTAGTAGCTTTGTATATATCATTCGGCAATTTTTCGGCCACTACCTACTGTAGATCACCTTTTTTTCACGAGTAGAAAATTTCGCGTCAAGACCATCTTCGCCTTATTCGCGAAAATTTGAACTCGCGTTTTGGAATCTTATTGAATACAACATATGTATGTCAACATAGAAATATCAGTGTGCTTGAAATTTTCGCGTGATAATTAAATTCGCGAATGAAATGAGTCGCGAATTTACGCGAAAATAAATCTCTCGCGAAATAAAAGTGATCTACAGTATTCATATTGTAGTCACTCAACAGTCGAATTTCGGCTCCTTTTCGTTAGCACAGTGTAAAACTTTCAACAGATCTGTACCGTATCTTCAGTTTAACTCGCCTACAGTTTTATTTGTCCCGCGGTTATAATGAATCAATATATGTATGTTGAAACTGTCTAGATAAAATTGCTCCACGGTGGCACTTAACAAAAGCAATTTTACCATCTTGTGTTTCTGAATTTAAAAGATCGGATAAACAATGATTCCTTTTACAGGATAAGCTCTGCCATTCGACAATTTAGCCAAGTACAAATGTACTAAATTTCACAATTTCTGACTCCAAAATATAGCTTTTGGCTAATATGGTTTTCTCCAAAATTGTTATCAATTCCATTATGAGACAGACAAAAATCACAGTTTTTGTTTTGTTTTTTAACACAAGTCCAAGTCTGAAAAAGTCAAATAAGTGTCACAAACTTAATCGTTACTGCAGATTAGAAGAACTACATTTCAGATTTTTTTTGTTTGTTTTAGTAGGCTCCTGAATTTTACAATTGGCTAATTGTTTGGTTCCAACCTTTTTAGAGCCAGAGCGCTCTAAAAGCTCTGTTTAGCACGTCGTTTGGTCGTTTGCTAATGAAAAAAGAAAAAAAAACCGGCTACTTTGTTGACTTTATTCAGATATTGAAATATTGCAACAGTGAACCAGAAATCCGGTATCCAATATAAGAAAGAAAATGCATTGCATTATAAATGTTTGTAAAAAATGAAATAAATACGATTATTAGATGGGGATTTTGGTGAAAGTAGCTACCAGTTTTCTTCAGTTTCTCGGTAAAGACCCCACCCCTTTTATGAACGTATTGGTAATCTATATTCTCTTAACTGTACATTTCTAACGTATGCACAAACAGCTAAATAGACTTTTATACACCATACGCTAACAACGTCAGAAATATTAGTTTCATTGCTAAATTCATTTAGTGTCATAATTTCCTAAAGCTTTCTGCAAAGAATTCCTACTAACTAGTTCATAAAGTCATTTAAGATATCCGTAATCTTATTCCGGAAATTCTGCCAATGGCCAAAACATTGGTCAACCGTAAAGTTTTGGCATCCAGGAAGAGACGGAGTGTTTACCGGTACTAAATGTGCTAACTAAGAGTAATGTCTGATACACCGAGGTGGAACCAATATTTATAAGAAATTATGTCTAGACGGAGAGCTATGTGCTATATAATTCATTGATGATTAACAGACATCATTCAAACCATCTACCCTTAATTGAAACGAAATGAAGAAATTAACTCCTATGAAAATATCCATGATGTATTTACTTAATAAATAAATGTCTTAATCATTGGAAAATGATATATTGGATGAACAAATTATTTAATTAATTTACATTAGACCCCGAAGGAAAAACTTGGTAAAAAGTACACTTTACTAACGTCAGAAATATAGGTAATGTTGGAACACATTTTAGATCCAGTGGAGTAAGTTAATGTCAGAAAGTTTGCCAGTTTATGTAATGTTGAAACACATTTTAGATCCAATGGAGTAATTTTAGTGTCAGAGAGTTTGCCAGTTTATGTAATGTTGAAACAAATTTTAGATCCAATGGAGTAATTTAATGTCAAAAAGTTTGCTAGTTTATGTAATGTAGAAACAAATTTGAGTCCAATGTCAGAAAGTTTTCCAGTTTACGTGGTGAAAAGTTGTGGTTTGTCCAACTTCTTCGACTTTACCACAGCCGATCGTCTAATGATATAAATATCAACAAAATCAACCTTGCCTATCTAAATATGATAAAATTGATGATGCATACAGAAAACCACAGTCCAACTCTGTGTAATGATGCCGGCAGACATATCCATTGATTTGAGTGTTAAAAAGTCAAGGTCTGGTTCATTATTTGCTTCAAACGATAAGAAAATTACAGAACAATTGTAGTTATGAGAAACCATTCGACTGTAATATTATTCAGCAAGTGGTTGTTCAGACGTACTTAGGATGGTCAAATGATGTTAAAATTATCTTGTCTTAAAGCTAAAGACAATGACTGTATAACGATTTTGTACAGTCAAACGCCATTGACCTGTCCGCTTGACCTTTCATTAGAAATATTCATCTGCGATTATACATCCTATACATGGGTGGTGTTAGGATTCGCAGTTAATACGCACACAATTCATGTTTCCCATGCTGGAGACGAAATGGGCGACTATGTACCCGAACGTAAATGTACTGGATCGCAATAAATTTATATATTAAAGGTCAAGCAGATATGTCAATGTTGCTTGCTTACAGTTAAGTTTGTTTTTGACACTGTATATTAATTTTAGTTATCATGCGAAAAATTGTCTTTGTTTGACCATTGGTCAGTGTCGTCTGTTTTACGATTAGTGACAATTGTTTTCTTGATGTGCTGCTCAGCTTTGCTCTAAAACAAACTAAAGTATTTATAATCAATACCACTGATTAAAAGTAGAAAAAAACATACTCAACCATTTTTAAAGATTAATCCTTGAAAGTGTATCTGTCTTGTAACCTGATAAAGAATGGAACAATCTAGAGGATAGTGACGATTTTTTTTATTCGGAACATTCTCTGATTGTACATGTCAAATGATAAAGGCGACAACTTTTCCTTTTTTGCCATATAACCTTACATGAATATTTTGCTAAGACATTGCATATTACAATTACCTATTATCCAATATTCTAATACATACATATAAATCTATGATCGGTAAGTAAGGGTTGTGACTTATATATTCCTATAATATAATCGGACATTGACAGCTATTATATGTTTTGTAAAGACATCCATTACTCGTTTGCTCATGTTTCTATGACAAAAACATTAAATCAGCATGTTACGGTAATTTAACGTATGTAAACAAGGTCTTGCTGCTTGGTTTCCCCACTTTACTATGCATCAATAAATTTGATATGCTTTATGTGTTTTATTCCTGACTAGGTGTGTTTCTGTGCTTTTATTTATCTATTAACTAATAATATACTATTAGTAGTATAAAACGGAAAAAGCTATTGTTATAGATTTTTTAAAAAATAATTTTTCTTTTATTCCGTAAGTAAATTACATCTTATATAATTATTGGATTTACTATATACATGTACATGATATTATAATACAAAAATGTTCAGTGAATACAAACAGCAGTTTTCAAATAGTGATGGAAACACGTGATTTGTAATCGGAGTGCCCTGTGCTTCTGTATTTTGTCTTATATTCAAATAGTGGCGGAAACACGTGGTTTTTATTCCAGTAACATTTTGGGAGTTTCAGTTGGCTCCAGCAATGTTCTAGTAAAGTAGTGATTAAACATTGTTCTGTGCTTCTGTATTTTTGTGTGTTTGTCGGATGGATATTTATTGACCGACTGACTGAATGGCTATATATTAATATATGAATCTATCTATAAAATGTGTAAGAACGCGAATAAAATGCTGAAATAGGACATTTATAGTAAAAGTAAAAACCTCATCAACGTTTGGACATAAAAAAATGGTAAACAAATGGTATAACGCAGTAAAACATTACTGCAATATAGTGTTATGTGATAATATGATTTTATGTTGATCACAGTTATGTTTTATTATATTGGAAAATGGATAAATCGCTAAATGGCTCTGTTACATATATAGATATATAGATATATAGATGTATATTTGAGACTGTATTCATGGAAAACTGTTCGATAATCATGAATTGATATTATTAATCGTTGAGGACACATCAGCATCTATTCAGAAAACTCAAAGGTATGTGTGTACATGTTCATGTAAATAGTGGTATGTAATATATACTAATATTTCTGTATTTCATAAAATAAGTCTCAATATATTGTTTTTATATTATATACTGTTCATCACAGTAGTGTTGATAAGTTTGATGTCTCTGTGTCAAAGATTTGACGTCCCAGTTCTATGTTCCCTTCACCCAATTTTTATTACACAACTGGCGGTTTTAGCGACCTAAACAGGAGGCGCTTACCACTCCGAAACACCAGGTCTCGTTTCCCTGGTGGAAGTTTACGTGTTTAACCCAACTTGTCAGTTTCTAAGTTTTTCATTTACTTCTGGATTGTGATTCGGACATAGATTAATACGTTTGTTTTTTATTTGGAGTTTGCTTTATGTTTTGTTCGAGTTATTGTCCGTCCGTTCGTTTTATTGTTCTGTGTACGATTTTATCACATACCCATTGAATCTTACTATAGCTATACATTACATTTTCTTGCCATGTGATACAAAGGTCCGTATCGCACATGTGCAATACAATATTCCGTATCACCATGGTAGCCGGAACTACTTTTAGTGGAATTCACTTTTCCGACAACAATAATATGACGTTTTTCGATGGTATTAGTGAAATGTTAACCAATGATGTTTAAACGAAGAGTTATCTGTTGTTTTTAATATCTTCTTTGCGGCAGTTTTTCCAGTCAGGTATCAGATTTTTCGAATCAGAACAAAAATCAATATAAAATAGTTGATTGTGAATTCATTGACAGATTAAGCCAAAGAAAGCTTTTCATTTAGTTTGGTAGGGTATGTGATAAATACAAAACCACACATATGTGGTTTTCAGGCGTAGCTGATCGCACTCGTTTATTGTGCGACCACTGCGGTAGCTCAGTTGGTAGAGTGCTCGCTCCGTAAGTGGAAGGTCGTGGGTTCGATCCCCGGCCGGGTCTGACCCAAGACTTGAAAGTGGGTAGTGACTGTTCATTTCGCCAAGCACTCGGCATTACGAAATGAAAGTCACGGTTTTTTCGGATGGGAACTTAAAATAAACGAGGTCCCGTGTCACGGTGAGCTTGGCACGCTAAAGAACCCTGCTGTATAATGCCATCAGCGCAACGCACAGGCAAAATTTCTGCACCTTCGCCTATAGCTGGCGACGTCTCGGTATAAGTGAAATATTCTTGACTGGGACGTTAAACACAATTACTCAACTCAACTCGTTTATTGTGCGGACGCATACATTACACTCGTGCGCAGAGCGCACTTGTGTAATGAATCAGTCCACACAATAAACTCGTGCGATCAGCTATGTCAGAAAACCACATATGTGTGGTTTTGCGTATGTATGAGCATTTTAAAAGCTCTGTATCCTACTTTTTAAGTTCCATGTCAAAATTTTGTAAAGTGAATTAGGACTTAAATAACCATGAAATAAGACAGCTTGTTCTAATACATCTTCCTACTTGCAGACCACCACTGCGGTAGCTCAGTTCAGTGGTAGAGTGTTTGCTCCGTAATTGGGATGTCGTGGGATCGTATGCCGACCGGGTCTGACACAAGACTTGAAAGTGTGTAGTGACTGCTCTTTCGCCAAGCACTCGGAATTGCGAAATGAAAGTCACGTTTTTTTCACGGTAGGCGTGGAACGATAAAGAACCCTGATGTTTAATGCCATCAGCGCAACACACAGGTAAACCTTTTGCACCTTCGCTTATAGCTGGCGACGTCTAGACATAAGTGAATTATTCTTTACTAGGACATTTAACACCATTACTCATCATTACTCACCCTACTTTAAGATCCATTTTAAACAAGACTTTGATGCTGCAGCATTTCCAACTTATTTATTGCCAGTATTATTACATTGGGTGGTAAAGTAGAGAGCACTGTTACGCCACATAGCGGTGTTGCCGCATAAACGCGCCCAACACGTCTATGCGGGGAATTCTAACGCATAAAGAGGTCCACCACGTTTATGCGGCGGCGTTCAACGCATAAAGATGTGTTGCTTATATGCGGCGCAAGGCTGCCTTTTTGACGCATAAAGATGGCTGATTTTAACGAGTTGGTATGAAATTTAAAAAGAGCTGATATCTCGACAAAAACGGTGGTGGTGATATAAATTATGACGACGACGGTGACAATTGAGAATTTATGTTGTTGGTGTTGTTGATAATGGTAATAATAATACGAGGATGGGGACAGGGACAATGAGAGTGCGACGACGATGTTACCGTCGTCGTGCCGACGGCGGTGGCGTTCATGACTGTTGATGATCGTTAAATTGTGATTTTGGCAGAATTTCGACTTTTGATTTAATAATAATAATAATAATAATAATAATAATAATATAATGATGATCATCACGATGGTGGTGGTTTTTTATGTGAAGGTGGTAATAATGATGGAGGTGTAAATGCAGGTGATGATAGTAATTGTTTTCTTTATGCGGCGGAATGTAGCCTTTTTGCCGCATAAAAGCTTTCTCTTTATGCGTTGAAATTCCCCGCATAGACGTGTTGGAACACGTTTATGCGGCAACACCGCTATGTGGCGTAACAGAGCACACCTTGATGTGAAACCATCTATGATAGAAGGAAAATTTATTTTTAAAAAATATATAAGATTTATTTTGTAATCTTTCCTTAATTACGCGGAAATTTTTAGCCAACAAAACATTGAAAGTCATCAATTTATATGCTAGATAAATGATATGCAGTTCTTAAAATGTATATAACGTTACGATGAAACTGATCACTTCCTCAAGTTCATATACAAAACAAAATTATTACGTAAAACCTGTTGTTTAAAATCAATTTCAGTTTCCCAAATGTAATAGAATTCCTGTAAAAATGTTCATTTCATTGCATTTAAGATTGATTATGTTTCACCTCGTTTACAAGATTAAATCAAGTTTCCTTTTTTTGAAAGTTTGAGAAAATTCTGATTATTTAAATGTTTTGCCAGATGAATCTTAATGAAAAATGGAAAACTGACGTATGCATAAATTCAACTTTTATACATTATTAAGAAACCCTCTTGAATAAGCACACACACACACACACACACACACACACACACACACACACACACACACTTGAAAAAAATATTACAGAATCGGCGACGGTCAAAGACCATTATGACCAATGTTGTTAGAGGCTGGCGGTAGATTGGCGTAACACGATGGGAAATATGTTCAGAGAGTTGGCATAAAAATGACGAAAGTTGTTCAGTGGCGTAAGCGAATTGCATGAAAATAATTGCAAATGTTTTTCAAGCGCATAAGCGGCAGGCATACATGTGAAATTCCAAAAGAGGTTATTGACGGGCATAAAATTGCAGAAGTTTTCCATACAGTCTGATTACATTGTATGTCCTAATGTTCCCTCAAAAAAGAAAAAATAGATCTGTATATAAAACCTGTGTTATTTAAAGTTCATCTTGCGAGTATTTTGTCTTTTTAACTTCTAGTTTCCTGGGATGGTTAATGGTATGGGGTCGTAACATAAATAACATTGTCTTCATCTCATTTGTTACCAACAGTGACACAAACGATAAAAAAAGTCAGCGAAAAGAAAGATTTAGTTTTAAGTGTTAGAAAAACAAACAATTATTTCTGCCTGCATGTTGTTTAACTTTGATGGAACTTAGAATCTTGTATTGATCTTTGCTTCAAAAACATTAAATTATTGCATGGCACGGCGAGGCATTTGGTGGTTTAGACTAATTAAGTTTCATCTTTCAGTTTGTAACGTGTTGTTGTCCATATTTCTGTGTTTATTCGTAATTTTCCAACTGCTAATGATTTGGTAACAACAATAATCCGTCTTCTTAGAAATAAATTCCCCTGTCAAGAAACCAGTTTCCATAGGTTAATTGAGAAGTATCAGTCTTCGAATTAGAGTTATTGGTGGATATGTTCTGGAACATGTTCTCCAAAAAACCAACAAACACTGCTTTGTTAGTACTGTCATGTGCTGTTTTTGAATTTCTATCAAAATAATGCATTCAAAAACAGCACCTGATCTGTTTTTGAATGCATTATTTTAATAGAAATTCAAAAACAGCACATGACAGTAACATGCATCATGCTAATTACGAGGACTCGTAACAACTCCTAATGAAGTCTAACCATATTGAAGTCCAGACTTTATTTGACGTCGAAATAGCATCCAATAATGAAGTTGAATTATTGCATGACACAACAGGATATTTAGTGGTTTAGACTAATTAAGTTTCATCTTTCAGTTTGTAACATGTTGTTGTCCATAGGTCTGTGTTTATTTGTATTTCGACTCAAAGATAGAGGCTCACAGACAAGAAGTCTTTTTCGTATCACAAAATATTGTTTTCTTAAAATTGAACGACTGCATTTGAATTCTAGACTGGAGCCTCAATCTATGGACTTCATTAAGCATCGGAATTTTCAACGCTTGATGAAGTCCAGACAACATTAGAGGTTGTAATTTCGGCGCCTAACGAAGTCTGGACTTTATAAAGTCAAGTGGGAGTCTATAAAATTTTCGTTTTTGTCATTTGTGTGTATCGAAACAAAAATTGGTTTGTATGGATTCGTTTTTCAAGAATTCCATTTAAACAATCGCTTGTGTTTCACATAGTTTTGGATCGTATTTCCTACGACAACACCAATTTCTATCTCGAATTTTGTTATTTTACAATTATATACTGCATGAACTGAATTAATACATTGTCTGGTACAGCTAGACTTCCAAAATGAGCAATTTCATTTCAGCTACATAGACTACATATATGTAGACTTGACATGCAATACACTGTTAGACTACTATATGAAGACTTATCGGATTTGATATGCCACTGCTCATACCAATCAAGTGATCAAGTAATCCCTGGCCATCATTTAATGACAATAAATCGATCATTGTACGCTCTCACGTTAACTTTTAGACTAAACTATCTTATCATAAACCAGGTACAATACAGGCCTGTAGAAAGTTTAACATAAAGCTAACTAAGCTCGGCTGCCCAGTGTCAGAGATATAATTAACTGATGGCCGAAAACCTGCTAAGAGACAGATAACAGCTACATGTACCTTAAAACTGTCGAGATAAAGTTAACGAAGAGCCGAGCTGAGATGAGCTGCTGAAACGGCATTTATTCGTAAGCTGCTTAGTGTTAAACTTTTGACAGTCCTGTACTGTACATTTAATGCTACAAAAGTAATTAAATCCTCATAAATCCGAATATTTATTAAATTTGAAATTGTGTATTGATCACGTGACTGTTGTGTATTTTGTTCTGATGGAATATTTGAGTCGTTATAATAGTAAAGAGATAGAATTGATCCCCCGTTGTGGTTGTAAATGTAATTGAATTTTCTGGATTATTAGTTATAACAACACGAAGAGTTGTTTGAAATCATTATTAAAGTTTATTACCGTCTATAGCATGTGTATTGACTTTTCATTTAGGTATCATCTCTCCGTCTTTTGAGTTGGATTTTGTTGTTGTATCTCAGCTCATCGATTGTGGTGTAATATGTAATATAAATGCTTTTAAATACGATGTCGGAAAATTCCAGGTTTTTATTTTAAGAGTTTAGAGAGGCCAAGAGGTGATGTGAAAAATTGTTTAGGTCTGCATGTCCATTTGATGGTAATTGTTGTCCTTTTCTTTGAGGACACACAGGCTTGTTCTTTGCAGTTCAAATGATTTTCAATATGTCTGTATGTCCATTTGATGGAAATTGTTGTCATTTTCTTCGCGAATAAATAGGCTATTTGCAGTTCAAATGATTTTCATTCAAAAGTTAAATGTTGATTGTCTATGAGCTAAGACTTTGTTTTGTAACAATAAGAACCATTTTCAAGTGTTATTTGGTTCCAGATATACCTTGACTGTCGTAGGATGAGTTATCACAAAACCCTTCACTATACTTATGCTTATTGGTTAAAAAAATACCTGTTATGATACCTGGTAATTATTAATTGTATACTTACTATATATCTTTTTATATTTACAGTCCAGTATCTAGATGAAGCAATAGATGAAGACTGACTGTACAGCATCGCCAGATCTACAAGGTAAGGTAGCTTTTCCTCACATATGTAATGCTGCAAAGCATTGATGATAACACACACACACACACACCGTACACACACACACACACGCACACACACACATACACACACACACGTGATTCAGATATGGGTTTTATGCATTTCCTCCAGTTTCTGTCAAAATGGGCGATTGTTACTAATATGCGTCTGTTTTTTTCGGTTCGTTTTAGCTGCTTCTATCATTAACTTTTGTCGCGTTCACAGACTTTTGTAAAATAAATGCTTTTTAGTTACAAAGTAAATGAACGCTTTTGATGCAAACATTGCTACATCTAGTCGCTTAAGGAGTGATATTTCACAATTTGACGAGAAAATAGAGCAAATTTGTATCAACATATAGCAACAATAAGGTTTAACTTTAAGTTAAATAAATAGAAATAATATGAGTGTTTATAACTTAAGAAAAGTTGACCGCAAGTCCTTGGTTGGGAAGGTCATAGGTGTGTTAAGAACAAATAAATCTGTTGTCCCGAGGTATCGGGATGACATGTGAAAAATTTGTATGCATACTAATGTAATTCGCTGTTCGACCGGATGAATCAATTGCTTCCTGTAACACTTTGAACATCGCAAAGGTTGGTTGTATCTAAATCGTAAAAGAACCAAACGCAGCCCTAGAACTTTGCAACAGGCCCATATAAATTTTATTATTTTAATGTCACAATAGACCCGCTTAAAATGGAAAACCTGTGCAGTTGCATTTGTGATAAATGGCATATGTTTCTGTAACTCTCACCTTAAGTTTTAGTTGTTAAATTCCGATTGATGTGGTTCTTGAAAAATATGCGCGTATATTAGCTTTACAATACACAATCCCAAACATAACGACGAGTTATTCCCCTTTCAGTATAAAACTTGTAAAAAGTTTTGAGTCGTGGTCTTTATATACAGCTTCATATAGTCAAACAACATTGACCTGTCCGCTTGACCTTTAGTTTAAATATTTATCATGGATCAGTTTATTTATTTATTTATAAGGAACACACGTTCTACATAATAAATAACACTTAACACGAATACTTCATGTATTTATTACAAGCCCCAATACAACCCATGTAATTGCTGGATTCACCTATATGATTATTGCTAAATAAAGGTCAAGCGGACAGGTCAATATTGTTTGCATATATACGGAAGAAACAAAGTCCAAGGTCCCTCTATTTACATACATTGGATAAATTGTTGTGACATGCGTTAAGAAATGTTATGTGTTTTAGTTAGAAGGAAATAATATTTACGCTTCATCAATTGACTGATAAATCGAATCTGTATGTTTTTGTCGTTAGACCCGGTACGATCGTGATTAAAAGATACAGAGGTTTTGTTTAAGTGCACTGTAACAACTCCTAATGAAGTCCGACGCCTAATGAAGTCCGTAAAATTTTGAGACTTTTTTTTGGTAATATCAAAAAGTCTCCTCGTCTTGAGCCCCAATCTGTGGACTTCATTAGGCGTCGAAATTGTCAACGCCTAATGAAGTCCGGACTTCATTAGGCGTCGGACTTCATTAGGAGTTGTTACAGTGCACCAAACAGGCTATAAAAAGATGTTCAAGACCTAAAACAGTTCAAATCTGTTCTATATTAATCTTTTGGGGATTTGTCTCTAATATTATTAGAAATGTCATATTCCTTTTTTTATTTAAAATTAATTATAAAATGCATTTAAAAATAATATTTTTTACAATGTATTTTATGATTAAACATTGTTTAGAAAATGGTAAATGACATAATCAAAAACAAACATACTAATCCATGTCCGAATCACAATCCAGAAGCAAAGTAAAAACTTTGGAACTGACAAGTTAGGTTAGACACGTGAACATCCATCAGGGAAGTGAGGCCGGGTGCTCCGGAGCACCTCTCATAAATCATAAATGAGAAATTAAAAAAACCGAATTGAACACCGGCATATACACAACTTTTGGTTGGTTAATTAGTTAGAAATGGTTGCTGCATGTATACACAATATTGAAATTCTGACTCTTGGAAATAAGAAAAGGTATTGGTTACATTATCAAAAATATAATTATCGAGTTTGCAATATATTGTGGCTTACTTCAATTTTGTAAGTGAAATATTCATTATCAGACATTGATCAGTTGAATTTGAATGATGCAGTAGTTAAAATCTTTTCGGAACAATTAATCTGAAAGTGTTTTCTCTGTAAATCTATGTCGCTTTTTCTACAACCCCAAGCATAATCTAGTGGTGATTGCACAACTTCAGTAGCAATACAGTGTTCTATGCATAGTACTTTGCATGTGTTGTGTTTCTTTATCTGTATATCCTAATTTACTCATCATAAATCATGTTTATGATGTTCTACATTTCTATCAAATGCCTTGTTCTGGACCATTTACACTCCTTGTTTCTTTTTCCATTTTTCAATTTATTCTTTAGAACGGTCTTGGTATTTTTCGAAAACTACCCTGCCTCTAAGCCCATGTCTGAAAGTCTAGTAATTGGTTTCTGAAATCCATTTTCTGTGATGTAAAATGTAAAATGTGTATTTTGGAAATTGTATTTTAGAGAGTACATTAGTACTTTATAAAAAATACATTGTTGATTTGATGTATGCTATTTTTGATGCAAACTCAGGCTTAAAAATAGTAAATGGCTCTATACATCAAAATGTGTTCTACAAATAATCTAAATATTTATTTACACGGTATTAAAGAATGTGTAACCAACATACCGCACCATATCGTAAACGTGAGTTATCTCTAACTAAACCAATTATGTTACCAATTTACTGAATTCTGAATATCTTCTCTTTAAATTAAATCCTACCGTTGTCACGGTATCATGGCGTATGTACAGCAAAACATCCACGTGATCGAGAGATCGATTTGGAGTTATCTAGGAGTTGGTTTGGAGTTAACGACAAATAAACAAAATTTGGTTGGTTGAATGTTGCTTAACGTCGCATCAGCAATTTTTAAGCTATTCGCGACTAGAACTATTTTATTATTCCCTATGGATAAATCTATGAACAAATTCGTGTACATGTGAAGTGCGAGTGTGTTTTCTGGTCTGCTTTTTATAGCGCGCACTCAGGGCGACTTTAGCGTGCTAGCTCACAGAGTCAGTACGTCGCAGACAAGCGTACCACTCCCCCAGGTGAACCAGTAAAGGCCAACGGCAAGGGAAATTTACTTTCCCGGCTTGAGCTCGAACTCACAGCGGTGGGAGACCCTGAATTTGTAGACTGACGTTTTAACCATTTGGCCACCGCGGCCTCTTAAATAAAAAGAAATAACGAATAGACAAAAGGTATGAAATAAAAATTTTGCCTTATAGATTCGTGGTAGGATAGAATTAGTTATCCGAGTTTTACTGCAGTTGATCATAAGACTTAAAATATCGAATGCATTCCAAGCAGTGGATTCATTTTCGGTTTTTTATTTCACCGATTGAATTAACCTACCAACAGCAAACATATCGGTCAACATTCAAATCACAATATTAAAACCTGTGTCATAGTGCATTGGCAGCACGAGGCGGAGATTAAAAAGAATAACAGGTGTCTTCTTAAAAGAATGAAACCAACTTATCCTTATTTAAAAAAAATCATACAGAAAACTTTTAATACCTTTAATCTACCACGACATTCCAGGAGGCCGCGGTGACCTAATGGATAAGACGCCGTAACCGCGCGCTAAGACCACATGTGCCACAGTGGGAAAGTAATTTTTCCTTGCCTTTTGCCTTTACTGATTAACGTGGTATCAGTATAATAAACTGGGAGAGAGGTACGCTTGTCTGCGGCGTACTGACTCTGTGGGGTCGCCCTGAATATATTAATGCGCGCTAGTACAAGGCAGACCACGCAACATACTTGCACTTCACATACATACACGAAATTGTTCATAGATTAATCCAGAGATTGATGAAATATTTCTCGTCGCGAAAAGCTGAAAAATTGCTGATTCGACGTTGAGCAACATTCAACCAACCAACTAACCAACGCATTCTGTTTTCGTTGATTGCTAGTGGACTAAGACTGGGGACAAATGTCTAGCAGAGCAAGTTCTGCAAGTCCTGCTATAAAGTTTTTGCGCTTTCATATTCCCACTTTCGCATAGGAAAGTTTAGCACTTTATTTGAATACATCAACTCTGAATTTCTGACACATTAATGACCAGAAACATAAGTCATAGAAGAAGAGGAATTCTTCTAAAAGCTGAAAAATACATTTAAGATATATCTCAGAGATACATTGGAGTTTATTTGTTTTTGGAATAGTCCGTGAAATAAAGTTGGTGATCTACAACAAATGATGTGTTTTTAAATATTTATCTCTTCTCTATAAAAATATTTGATGTGGACCTTAAAGTAATGGTTTCGATTCATCTTGTAACAGAAGATTAATAATCAAAGCTAGCCATAGACTACGGAACAGTTTGGCACCAATGCTATACAGAATGATGTACAGTACAGACCTGTCGAAAGTTTAACAAGCTAACGAATTGGTGCCGAATCGATAGCTCAACTCGACCATCTCGTTAGCTATATCTAAAAAGCTTTTTCCGCATGCATATATATCTCTGCAGATTTTCTGTTCTGTCACTACGTAACCGTATCTCGGTCACTCCAAAGCCTCCTTTCTTAAGCTCAGCACCACTGCGGTATCTCTGTTGGTAAATTGCTTGCTCCGTAAGTTGGAGGTAGTGGGTTCGAACCCCGACTGGGTCTGACCCAAGACTCGAAAGTGGGTAGTGACTGTTCTTTTGCCAACCACACGGCATTACGAAATAAAAGTCACTAGTCGATCGGATGAGAACTTCAAATAAACGAGTTCCCGTATCATGGAATGTGTGGCACGATAAAGGACCCTGCTGTATAATGCCATCAGCGCAACGCACAGACAAAATTTCTGCACCTTCAAGGCGCCTATTGCTGGTGACGTCTCGATATAATTGAAATATTTATGACTGGGATGTTAAACACCATTACTCACTCTCTCATCTATTTATTCATATCTTGGTAACTCGACAGCATTTCTTAGCTCAGTGTTAAACTTTGAACAGACCTGTATTAAAATGATTTTGTTACTGACGCTGTGATAAGGCGTAATGAAAAGTAATTCGATGTCTGGTAATTTAGTTTAAATGTGATAAGTGATTTATATGCTATTCAAAGACATCAGATGAAGATAATTACCTCTGTGATGTCTTTTATGTGGCACTAATTACTTATTTCCATTGACTAGATAGAACTCACTTAACTTCGGTTTTATCACATAAGTATTCGTTTATTGTTGTTTTTATTATTTATTAAACTATACTTAGTTCCTGTCTGTTCATTTAAGGATGACATTTGACTTTTGATAAATCATTGCATTATATTTGTATCTTCTATGGTTCAGATAGATTAAGCTAATTTATTTTACCTTAAATATATTAAAACACATTTTATTGGATGTGTTTTCCAATCATATTGCATTTAATAGATAATATATTTCCAACAAAATTACTTTCAGCGTATGAAAAACCTCTGTCATCTTGACACAGCCATGTGATAATACTATTGTCACCGTATGACAACCGGATACAAGGGGGATAACTCAGTATAATGAAATGATAATTGCAATCTAGGTAGTCACCCTTCAGAAGGTCAATTTTGGATGTCCACATACCTAGAGGGGTTATTATTGTATATTGTAACTCGGATTGATACACGAAACTTCTATACTATTTAGTATTTGTAGATCAAGATGCTAATGCGCTAAAGACATGTGCTAATTTTATAGTGATAACACCAACCAATATACATGTCATTGGGTTTAGTTTCGAATTCAGTTCTTCCTTTGTACGATTTTAATTGATCATTTAGGTTTTGAAAATCATTTCTTGAAAAAAGATATAAAACTTTACGAACTGGGTTTGCAGATGTACCAGGTTATGACAATAGCATATACGAACGTTTTGAGTAATTATGCAACAACATAAACAATTTTTCCTACACCTGACCTTGGACGAGCCAATAAGAACATATTAATAGAATATTTAGTACATACACATATGGATAGAGATATCTCATCAAAACAAGAGTGTTGACATTTGACATGGTCCCAGACGACGCTTGTCTATTATGGGATAATTTTGCCAACATAAGTGTCCAGAAAATCATTTCCTGGGGGCGATTGTGACCACTTCCTGTAAAGGTCATAAGTTGGTCAAATTACTTGTTTCAGATATGTATCTTCTTTAGGTTAAACGTACTTCATTGCCTTGAACCACGGTTTACACGCTATTAAAATGATATAACATTAAATATCTGACTGACTGATCTAGCTACAACCAATGCCCAAAATAAATACATATCTTCATCTTGTTTGATTTTTCATTTCTCACTACCGCTACTGAATTCAATTATAAAAATATTAAGACTTCATTAAGCTTTGAAATTTATTTCCATCCTGTTCATTTGAATTCGTTACAAACTACAAACGAATGACGTGTGTTCTCAAAAACATTGTTTTAAATTCTCATGTTGTGTATTGTGACTTTCAATTCAAACTTTACAAACGAAATGTCTCTCTAAACTAATTACACTGAGAATCCAACCTGAACATACCAGGATTCTCTGTCGTATCCTAGTTTTGTATTTAATTAACGATGTATTTGTTACGTAAACACATAACAATAGCTATAACAAAAAGCGAGATACACGTAGTCTCTGTTGTCTCTAAAATGCATACAGCTAAAGAAAATTGAACAAAGATTGATAAAAATTAGCACCTATTTATCAAAACCATTGTTCATACCTATAAAAACTAGAGAAGTCTCTTTAGAGACAAATACCCCTGTCCCAAACATTGTCCAGTTGTTATTTCTAAGATTTGGTCTTGTGACATTGACCTGTGCATCTAAATTTTGTATGAGATACATCGTTTTATGTTAGTCCCCAGTTATTCCAAGTTCGAATAATACCCATCCTTAGCCATTGAATACAAATACCCTCGTCCTCAACATTGTCCAGTTGTTATTTCTAAGATTTAGCCTTGTGGCATTGAACTGTGCATCTAAATTTTGTAGGAGATACATCGTTTTATGTGAGTCCCCAGTTATTCCAAGTTCGAATAATACCCATCCTTAGACATTTAAGACAAATACCCTCGTCCTCAACATTGTCCAGTTGTTATTTCTAAGATTTGGCCTTGTGACATTGACTTGTGCATCTAAATTTTGTATGAGATACATCGTTTTATGTTAGTCCCCAGTTATTCCAAGTTCGAATAATACCCATCCTTAGACATTTAAGACAAATACCCTCGTCCTCAACATTGTCCAGTTGTTATTTCTAAGATTTGGCCTTGTGACATTGACTTGTGCATCTAAATTTTGTAGGAGATACATCGTTTTATGTTAGTCCCCAGTTATTCAAAGTTCGATTAAAACCCATCCATAGACATTGAAACTAAGGAGCGGACACAATATTGGGGCTAGATAGATAGGCGGACTTCGTTTGAAGTTGGGGGTGTTATAATAATAATATTTTTCCCACAAAAGTTTAGGTGTTATGTGTTCTTGCACCTGTGGGCTTGTACACATCTGCTTTAACACGTGATTGTACTAAACATTATATTGTTTAGAAGATCTCGATGTAATAAGTTTTCTAACCCACTAGTTATTGTAGTTTTATTGCAACACAAAAGAAACATAATATGAATCATGGCTTCGCTTTTTAGCTCACCTGGCAAAAGGCCATGTGAGCTTTTGCCATCACTTGGCGTCCGTCGTTGTCCGTCGTCGTCTGTCGTCCGTTGTCGTCCATCGTCGTCTGTCGTCCATCGTCCGTCGTCCGTCCGTAAACTTTTCACATTTTGACTATCTCATCTGACACCACTAGAGCAATTTTAACCAAACTTTACAGAAATGATGTATAGAAGGTCCTTTACTTAGATTGCCGAAATTTTTTTGATCCGCCAAAAAACATGGCTGCCAGCGCAGAAGATAGTTTAACATTGGACCCTATGGGAAAAATGCATTTTTGACTATTTCCTCAGAAATGACTGAAGCAAATTTAACCAAACTTTACAGGAATGGTGTAAGGAAGGTCCAAAATTTTTCTGATCTGCCAAAAAACATGGCCGCCAGCGCAGAAGATAGTTTAACATTGGACCCTATGGGGAAAGCATATATATGCTATCTCCTCTGAAGCTAGTGAAGCAAATTTAACCAAACTTTACAGGAATGATGTATAGAAGGTCCTTTACATAGATTGCCAAAATTTTCTGATTGGCCAAAAACATGACTGCCAGCGCAAAAGATAGTTTAACATTGGACCCGACCCTATGGGAAAAACGCATTTTTGACTATGTCCTCAGAAATGACTGAAGCAAATTTAACCAAACTTCACAGGAATGATGTATAGAAGGTCCTTTACTTAGATTGTCAAAATTTTTCTGATCCGCCGAAAAACATGGCCACCAGGGCAGAAGATAGTTTAACATTGGACCCTATGGGAAAAACGCATTTTTGACTATGTCCTTAGAAATGACTGAAGCAAATTGAACCAAACTTTACAGGAATGATGTATAGAAGGTCCTTTACATAGATTGCCAAATTTTTTCTGATCTGCCAAAAAACATGGCTGCCAGCGCAGAAGATAGTTTAACATTGGACCCTATGGGAAAAACGCATTTTTGACTATGTCCTCAGAAATGACTGAAGCAAATTGAACCAAACTTTACAGGAATGATGTATAGAAGGTCCTTTACATAGATTGCCAACATTTTTCTGATCTGCCAAAAAACATGGCTGCCAGCGGAGAACATAGTTTCACATTGGACCCTATGAGAAAAGCATATATATGCTATCTCCTCTGAAGCTAGTGAAGCAAATTAAACCAAACTTTACAGGAATGATGTATAGAAGGTCCTTTACATAGATTGCCAATTTTATTTTTATCTGCCAAAAACATGGCTGCCAGCGCAAGAGATAGTTTAAAATTGGACCCTATGGGAAAAACGCATTTTTGACTATGTCCTCAGAAATGACTGAAGCAAATTGAACCAAACTTTACAGGAATGATGTATAGAAGGTCCTTTACATAGATTGCCAAAATTTCTCTGATCTGCCATAAAACATGGCTGCCAGCGGAGAACATTGTTTCACATTGGACCCTATGGGAAGAGCAAGTAAGAGGTGTGATTTTAATCAGATTGAAAAAACTGAATGGTACATATAGTTCTACAGTGATTTCCTTAGCCATTCTGTCTGATATAAACAGTGCATTTGTTCATCACTGGAATACAAATTTGCTTTAAAAGCATTTTAGTCAGGTGAGCGATACAGGCTCAGCCACACTGAGCCTCTGGTTTATTTACACCTGTGCTTTTGCTGCTGTATTAACCATGTTTAAAATATTTAATTCCTAATTTTCATATTATGTGGCACTTTTTTTCTTAATGAGGTCAAATTTAAATTCAGATTTAAATTGCTATATGCTGACTATTGAGGAAAAATTGTGGTTTTTTTACTTTTGAGATTTTGCTATTTGAAACATTTTTAAGAGTATTTAAACGATTGTTGATTTGGTTTTATACAATAAATTAACTTTATGTGGGAACCCTTGTATCATCATCCCCTATTATATCATTGACAGAAAGGGATTAGTTCCCCTTGATCAATGGTATAAGGAAATAATTTCAAACACAATTTTTCTGATTTACGAACATCTGGTATTCACGGAATTTCCGTGACTAGTTGCCTGGGGATTAAATAATCTATATTAACTACGTTTAAAGGGCAGGGCTTAGTTTTGTGATGCTATGTACACCCATATCAAGACATTTTCCGTCAAATCATACCAAGTGAGAAAAACAATGATACTAACATTTAAAACATTTCCTCCTTGTTTCTGTCCATAACAAAAACGTATATGGATTCCGTAATTATGAAACTACGTATGTCCATAGAATTTTGTCATGGCTCTAAACAATGACATGGCAATACACAATCATCCCCAGCAAAGGATATTATACCCCCTGGAGATAGCAGATGTGTGTATTCACCTCCATCAAACTACTCCATAGAAACAAAAGGTGTGTTCCTAAAACATACACTGAATCTTTAACAACAACAACAACAACAACAACCAATTTTTCGACATTTGTCAATGTCCAACACTATCCATCGAAAATCATCGATGAAAACTAGTGTTGAAAAAAATGTAATGGTTATACTTAATCCGATCATTGAAAGAGCTGATATGTTTCTCAAGATTTTTTGTCAACACAATGGGACTACGCCATATTGAATCATTTCTGTCAAGAAATCATAAAACGTTTTAGCAACCCAGAATACTAGTCAGAATCACAAAAGCAAAGCAAAATTAGGAATTGGTAAATTAAGGAAAAACACGAGACCTTCCGCCAGGGAAGTGAGGTCAGGTGCTCAGGAAGGGCAACTCACTTCTCTTCAGTTTCTAACATTTTGATAATTCGGGGCTTTTCTGGCCCTTGTTTGGGTAAAAATGGTTCTTACTGTTATACTGTGACGGACGACACACACCAAAGCCATGCTTACTTTTGCACTTATTCAAGTTTTACAAATACATTTTGTACATGTATAAAATCCAATTTTTTGTTTTTAAAAATAATATAAAATGTATTGTATGAAATAAAATGATTTTTATCTCTTTTATTTTATTGAAAATGAAAAAATCGGTAATTTTTCACTCGTAAATATAAAAAAAGAAAATTTACATAGTATTACTGACAACTTTAATTACCGTGACCTCAATAGTTGACTTTTTTTTCTGTAAGAGCGCGTTAATTTTGTTACCGAAATGAATCTACTCTATTTATTTTAACTAGTTTTCTTGAATATAGAACACTGTTTGGGGGTTGCCTTGTTTGTCGAGGAAATGGTTAGTCTGTTGATATTCCAGATTGATTACAAACCAATAATCCAAACAAGTATCTTATTAAATACAGCTACTTTTAATTTCCTTTCCGCTCCTGGAATGATGGTGTCAAACTTGCATTTGTTAGTGTAATGTGACGTTATACCAACCAAAAACGCGTGGAATTTAAATAGGATTCATGTATTAACTTTGGATTTCGGAATTGGATCTTCTCCATGGATAACTTCTGTACAACTTGCGCTGATATTCATTAGAGACGTGTTTCTTCTGTGTCAACAACCACTTAATATCAAGATTGATTCGAAATGAGCAAGGGGGTCGAGTATGGTGCATCTTTAATTATTAAATCCTTATGGAGAGCTTCTATGAAAGCTTGAGAATTTTAACTTTTTAAGAGCAAACAACTTCACACTTTATGCATGGCAAGGTTTTACATGAAATCATTTAAGATGTCTGAGAAGGCTCTTATTACGCAGGCATTTTAATGTAATGGTGTAACTTTAATTAAAGTTTGTAACAGATACTAGACGATGCTGTCTGTGTATTTTATTCACATTTATTATTTGTCAGATACTCACGGTCACCAAATCGATCCGTGGCTTAATGGATAAGACGTCAATCTAAAAATCCAGGGTCTCTCACCGCTGTGTAACAACTCCTAATGAAGTCCGACGCCTAATGAAGTCCGGACTTCATTAGGCGTTGACAATTTCGACGCCTAATGAAGTCCACAGATTGGGGCTCAAGACGAGGACACTTTTTGATATTACCAAAAAAAAAAGTCTCAAAATTTTACGACTTCGATTTAGACCAACTAGCAATAGCAACGTACATTCAGGCACATACATCGTGTGCTTTGTCCAACCGTACCATACCCCGCAAAAATGTTTAGGGGGTATTTATACGAATCACCCTGTCCGTCCGTCCGTCCGTCCGTCCGTCCGTCAGTCAGTCGGTCCGTCAAAATATCGTGTCAGCTTTACATATGTAGCTTCCATGTCTATGAATGGGTTTTAATCAAACATGGAACCAAAGTAATTGTCCGTCTGTCCGTCCGTTCGTCCGTCTGGATGTTGGGAAAGGGAGGTATTTGTTTCTCCAAAGACCGTTATAGTTTTAACTCTTTTTGGGGAGGCATAAAAGGTACCAATCGAGAACTATTGTTTAAATAATTGTAATCTAAGAGTTTTACGGATGCAACTTGATTGATTGATTGATTGATTTGTTAAATGGTTTTTTAGATCTAGTCAAGAATATTTACTTATATCGAGACGTCACCAGCTATAGATGAAATATTTGAAGTTTTTACCTTTGAGGTGCGTACAGTGTACAGGGAGGGTCTCCAACGAGCCATACTTTCTGTGATACATTGTTATCATGTGATGCATTGGTTTATCAGGTCTTTTCCGAAGGACCCCGTGACTTTCATTGCTACATGTAAATGACATTAGCAACACCCTGCTATTGTTTTGCATTTTACAATATTTTAATTTTGCGTGCATTACCATGCATGTAATAAGGTGCCCAAAAATAATAATATTTATTTATTTATTTATTTATTTATTTATTTATTTATTTAATCTTATTTTTATCTATCTTCTCCGCTAAATTTCTCAACAAGGTTTCTTAGAATCCATCATACGTACATGTATATGAAATCAAATGTGATTTTTCCCTCAAACTTCCGTGCTTACTTTATCATCTGATGGATTTCATTAAGCTTCGAGGCAACAACACGGCTAACGATGTCCCATACTATTTCATCTTATTAAAAGTCTCCGTTTTAATCATAGTTTTTGTGCAACAGATATATATTTATTTTTTTCATGATAAAAAAGTTTTGCAGTGGCCTTTATATCAACTGTTTTAATAAGTTTAACGCGGAGGATCGTTGATATAGACAATATCTTGTTAGCAGTATTAGATTAAGTAGTAGTATACCTTTCTGAAGCTGAACTTCATAAGGCGTCGAGGTAACATAACGCCTAATGAATTCCCTTACTATATCTTATTACATGTACATAGTAGACTTCATTAGGCGTCGAGGTAACTTAACGCCTAATGAAGTCCCTTATTATATCTTTGTACATAGTGGATTTCATTAGGCGTCGAGGTAACTTAACGCCTAATGAAGTCCATTACTATATTTTTGTACATAGTGGATTTCATTAGGCGTCGAGGTAACTTAACGCCTAATGAAGTCCATTACTATATCTTTGTACATAGTAGATTTCATTAGGCGTCGAGGTAACTTAACGCCTAATTAAGTCCCTTATGTACAAAGATATAATAAGGGACTTCATTAGGCGTTAAGTTACCTCCACGCCTAATGAAATTCATTTTGTAATAAGATATAGTAAGGGACTTCATTAGGCGTTACTTTACCTCGACGCCTAATGGAATCTACTATGTACAAAGATGTAGTAAGGGACTTCATTAGGCGTTAAGTTACCCCGACGCCTAATGAAATTCATTTTGTAATAAGATATAGTTAGGGACTTCATTAGGCGTTAAGTTACCTCGACGTCTAATGAAGTCCACTATGTGATAAGATAAAGTAAACACTTCATTAGGCGTTATGTTACCCCGACGCCTAATGAAGTCCACTATGTACATGTAACGAGATATAATAAGGGAATTCATTAGGCGTTATGTTACCTCGACGCCTAATGAAGTTCAGCTTCAGAAAGGTATACTACTACTTTATCTAATACTGCTAACAAGATATTGTCTATATCAACGATCCTCCGCGTTTTAACTCATTAAAACACTTGATATAAAGTCCACTGCAAAACTTTTTTTCATGGTAAAAATAAATATATCTGTTGCACATAAACTATAATTAAAACGGATGAAATATTATGGGACATCGTTAGCCGTGTTGTTGCCTCGAAGCTTAATGAAATCCATCACATGATAAAGTAAGCACGGGAGTATGGGGGAAAAATCACATTTGATTTCATATACATGTACGTATGATGGATTCTAAGAAACCTTGTTGAGAAATTTAGCGGAGAAGATAGATAAAAATAAGAATAATAAATAAATAAATAAATAAATAAATAAATAAAAATAAATAAATAAATAAATATTATTATATTTTGGGCACCTTATTACATGCATGGTAATGCACGCAAGATTAAAATATTGTAAAATGCAAAACAATAGCAGAGTGTTGCTAATGTTATTTACATGTGCAGCTCGGCATTTAGCAAAGAAAGTCACGGGGTCCTTCGGAAAAGACCTGATAAACCAATGCATCACATGATAACAATGTATCACAGAAAGTATGGCTCGTTGGAGACCCTCCCTGTACACTGTACGCACCTCAAAGGTAAAAACTTCAAATATTCCATCTATAGCTGGTGACGTCTCGATATAAGTAAATATTCTTGACTAGATCTAAAAAACCCATTCAACAAACCAATCAATCAATCAATCAATCAGTCAGTCAGTCAGTCAGTCAGTCAATCAATCAATCAATCAATCAATCAATCGATAATTCTCGATTGGTACCTTTTATGCCTCCCCAAAAAGAGCTAAAACTATAACTGTCTTTGGAGAGACAAATACCTCCCTTTCACAACGTCCAGACGGACGAACGGACGGACAGACGGACAATAACTTTGGTTCCAAGTTTGATCAAAATCCATTCATAGACATGGAAGCTACATATTTAAGCTTACACGATATTTTGACGAACAGGCGGACGGACGGACGAACCGACGGACGGACAGGATGATTCGTATAAATACCCCCTAAACGTTTTTGCGGGGGTATGGTACGGTTGGACAAAGCACACGATGTATGTGCCTGAATGTACGTTGCTATTGCTAGTTGGTCTAAATTGAAGTCGTAAAATTTTGAGACTTTTTTTGGTAATATCAAAAAGTCTCCTCGTCTGGAGCCCCAATCTGTGGACTTCATTAGGCGTCAAAATTGTCAACGCCTAATGAAGTCCGGACTTCATTAGGCGTTGCAATTTCGACGCCTAATGAAGTCTGGACTTCATTAGGCGTCGGACTTCATTAGGAGTTGTTACACCGCTGTGAGTTCGAGTTCCACTCAGACCTTATGTGGAAATGTGGATTTTCCTTGCAAGTTAGTCTTTACTGGTTCAGTCGGTGTCAGTATTATGTGATGGGGGAATGGTACGCTTGTCTGTGGCGTACTGACTCGGTGAGCTAGCACCTTAAAGTCGCCCTGAGTGCACGCTGGTACATGGCAGACCATAAACACTCGCACTTCACATGCATAATACACTTTAATCCAGAGATTAATATAGTAGTTCACGTCGCGAATAGCTAATTGCAGATGCAACGCTAAGCAACATTCAACAACAACATCATCATCATCAACAACAACAACAACAACAAAAACAACAACATTAAAAACAACAAACACAACAACCAAATCGATCAACTCATTATGGAACTACAATTACAGACCTGTCGAAAGTTTAACACTAAGCTAAAGAATAAATGGTGAATTGGAGGCGCATCTCAAACCTTTGTAAGCTATATCTCGACAGCTTTTCGGCAACCAGCTACCCACACAGTACAGACCTGTCGAAAGTAAAACACTAAGCTAACAAATTAGTGTCGAATTGGCAGCTCATCTAGGTCCTTTGTTAGCGATATCTCGACTGCTACTGACTATCTCTCGGCAGCTTTTTCGGCCATTGGCTACCATTATCTTTGCCACCACTCGACAAACAATTTCGACTTTTTTAATTAGATATACAGTAGATTGGTATGTTTGTTTTTGATTTCATTAGCAAAGCGTTAAACTTTTTGGCACGTCTGTACTGTACTTGAACTTAGCCGTCAGTCGATACACAAATACGATTTTTTCACGAGACAAGAGACACTTAAGTTTTTCAAGAGAAGCAAGTTCAAGTTGTTTCAGATAAAAATATTTTTACCTTGTTAAATGGTATTTAAATTCATGAAAACGTACTTGTAGTAATGGTAGTTTGTGAGCACACAATAGAAATAGAAAGCATTAAATGCTATGTAGCCTCCAATATATACAAGGATCGATGCTACGTGAAACATCCGAGGTATGTGATTTGCTAAGTGAAACTTTTACCCGAAGTGTTTTTGGAAACAACCAAAGTTTACCTTGACTGTTTGTTTTGCTACATGTCATATATCAACATCAAAATAATTCAGAGTAAATGAATAACACTCCTCCCGGGAAATGCCGCTTGTTAAATTTCTAAGTAAACAGTTGATCTGGTCCATGAAATAACACACAAAAAGATATATGTTATGCAACTAGTAGGTGACACTGCAATAGCAAGCAAGGTATTTGGTTAGAGATTGCTACATTAATTTTATTGTGCCATGTAATTTCGCCACACTTTAATTTAGTCAATTGCACATTTGGTATACATAAATGAATGGGGTTGTTTCCGTTGACTTGCACGTTATTACCCCAAAATACCCGAAAATCCCATTTGGTTCACATGGCTATAAATGATTAGACAATCGGGTATTCTCTAGCATAATGTGTTTTATTTTACATTTCTTCGTTTGTTTGTTGACCACTGCGGTACCGCAGTTGGTACAGTGCTCGCTCCGTAAGTGGGAGGTTGTGGGTTTGAACCCCGGCCTGGTCTGACCCAAGACTTGAAAGTGGGTAGTGATTGTTCTGTCGCCAAGCACTCGGCATTACGAAATGAAAGTCACGGTTCTTTCGGATGGGAACTTAAAATAAACGAGGTCCCGTGTCACGGCGGGCTTGGCACGCTAAAGAACCCGGCTGTATAATGTCATCAGCGCAACGCATAGGCAAAATTTCTGCACTTTCGCCTACAGCTGGCGACGTCTCGATATAAGTGAAATATTCTTGACTGGCACGTGAAACGCCATTACTAAACTCAACTAGTTTGTTTGTTCAAAAAGTATGCAAGTCATGTTGTGGGGGTATAATTATACATAAAATTGTTGACGTTGACCATGGTTTGCAAAATACCTTGGCTACAATATAAACAAGTACATGGCACACATCTGCTTGTAGTAAATAAAGATTTACTTGGATTTGATAAAATACATGTTGGTGTTTCATTTTTTCTCATTTCAACATCTTAAAAATATTTGTATTTTCTCAATTTTGGATCGTGCACTACTGATAATGAATTTTATTCCAAAACGGTCGTCTAGTGCTGTCATGTGCTGATTTTGAATTTTAATTCAGATAATGCATTCAATGTCAACACATGACAGTGCTGCAAAATGAAAATATACTTAGTTATACATGTACATGCACTTGCATTGGTTTTACCGCTCTGTCGAGGAACTTGTTTGCTAAAACAGGGATTATCAAAAACTTTATTTTAGAAATAAATCATCAGATATCGGATTATTTTCCTTTTAATGCCCAAATATTTAAACGTTAACGTTGTAGATAGGAGTACAGATGACACATTCTTGTAACATTTTGCACGATAACATGTTATTATCTTCTTGCCATTGATGCACTTACGCTGTGCTGGTTGCTATATGGTGAAAGGGATTCAGTTGTCAACCACAATACATTCTCATTTTGGTTTGTTTGTTTAGGCAGAAAAATTTAAACGCAGCTTCCTACTGTTAAAATTGTGTATTTAATAATCCATATTATGTTTAATAAAAAGACAAAAACGACATAAAAACCAATCGAAATAACAAAGGTTAACATGAAATAATGTATAGAACTGTATGCAAAAAAATGCAAACTATAGGCACTGGTAGTATTCATATCTCTCCAAGTTAAATGAATTTTCTTATGGAAATTTGTAAAGAACATTTGGCAGTTTTAAAGCTGCAAAGACACGTGTGTTATTTTTGATGTTGTGTGTTTGTTCACAGGCCATTGGCATCAAACGTCTAAAAGTTTTATAATCATCCCACACATCAAAATCTCATTTATTAGCAATCTCACACAACTCACCCAGCCTATAACATTATCATAATCCGCCTTCTCAGCTTTCATTGAGGTTTATATATAATTTCACTTTTGCTTACTGCTAATATCTCATCATGCTGTCGTGCATTTTGTGAATTCCTTTGATAAATTACTCAGTACCATGGCTTACCTATTGATTTTAAAAGAATTTCAAATTACTATCAGCCGATTTACTAATTTATCTATCAATTCACACATTACCTGAAAGTCTGCCCTGATTATTTACGATACCTGTTTGTTTCAACTATATTTATACAATACACCAAATTACACAATACAAACGAATCAATAAGATTTAATACAACGGTATGATAATCGATCCTACATAGAGGATTTACTTTTATGAAATAAATTTAGTGATGTGATTTTTTTGGTCTTTTGTAGATTTTTGTACAGATTGAAGCGAATAGAAACCGTGAATACGATATATTGATGAACTATCCAGGTGATCTCTTATACACATCCTTGTTGCTTAGCAGCAGTTTATTGTAATTCGCAACTGTAAATAGTTAGGTGTAATAAACCAATCACAAACTTCGTTACAAGTGACGTCGATATCAAATACAACCATGCCATTACCTAGCAATAATAATAAAGGCAGCTCAATACTGAGCAAAACAAGTGCCAGTAAAGGTGTTGTTAAAAACCCTAGTGGTTTGACTTTGCCAAACGCTGCGCCATCTGGCGCAAAAATGGGCAATGGCGCCAGTGCGTCAAATATAACTATAGAAGGTGAACATATTGATATTGTTAAAATAAGAACTTTAATACCAGAATTACGTAAAGAGATTAAGTTAAGAGATGCTAGATTACAGAAATATGAAAACGAACTCCATGAGAAAACAAAACTACTGGCGGAAAAAAGTGATGAAATCACTAAACTTAACGCTGAAGTGGACAAACTTAAATCTGTATTGCAAATTAAAGTTCATAAAGATGCAGGAAAACCGGATATTTTGGCGACCATTCAGGAAGATGCTACTATGGCAGGACAAGAGACCCGGGCCAAAAAACAGGGAGTCTCGGGTGAAAGTCCAATGTCCTCTCAGAATGGAGTTGCCGTGGAAATTAAACATTTTGAAAAAGAATTCAGGTAGGTGTATTGCCTTTATATACTGTTTTTTGTTATTTTTTAATACTTTATAATGAATTTTGGTATTTTGAATTTTGATTAAGTTTCCCATTTTGGTCCTAAGTATACTTTCCTCTAATATCCAAGACCCAGTTTCATTAACTTAGATTTTTCTTACCTTTAACAAACACTTAAGCTATAGATAGAAAACATGTGTCATTAACTCAGAGTGATCTTTAAGAAGACAAGTCAAAGTGCTTTTAACCCTGAAAATAACATCATACATATTTCATATTTTCGAGTTAAGAAACATCTTAGTAAAGAATTATTTGTGAAACGGAGACAAAGTAATCGCAAAAAACCTTAACATCATACATATTTCAAGTGTTCAAGTCCAAAAAACCATCTAAGTAAAGGGTTGATTATGAAACAGTTGAGGTCATGTAATCGCAAAAACTAACATCAGGCATATTTCAAATGTTCAAGTTAAAAAAATCTTGGTTGGGATTGATTATGAAAAAACCGAGACCGCGTAATCGCAAGAACATCAATTAAATCAGTTCTCTAACAGGTGGGATCTACACTGTTAAGTTGTGCTCTGATCAGCGATTAGAGTAATCTTCAGTGTTAATCGTAACGCTAAATCAATAAAGAGACGGTTAAAAAACTTTGATCACACACCTTTACTTGTGATAACAGATGGGTTTATTTACTGAATCAAATATACACATGCTAACGCCAGGTATCTAGTGATTTTGATATAACTGTCAGCGTGTTGTCGCAGATAAATGTATATATATACGTGCACACTACTGTCTGTATTTCTTAACGTTCTAACATTGATAACAATTACAAAAGTATTATTATCATTATCCTTTATCAATTTTTGTTGCTTACGTAATCAAAAAAATTCCTAGTGCAAAATTCCTGAATCCTTAAAAATATAACGTATAAGAAACTGGTAGTCAAAATGAAAAGTAGGAATGTTTGAAATTGTACGTCAAAAAATTCCTGAATCTCAAGTTAAAAATATATCGTATTAGATACTGATAGTCAAAATGAAACCAGAAATGTCTGAAATTTTATGAATCTTCAAAATATATCGTATAAGATACTAGTAGTCAAAATGAAAGTAGGAATGTCAAAAAATTATGGATTTCCATAACACAACTAAGACATGACTTACCGTGCAATAGGTTCATCTAAGAATGAATGATTATACTTTAGAAGTTATAAACCTAACTCTATCATCAATCAAAACTTATACACATCGAGATAATTGAAAAACGGAAGAAGGATGCAAAAAACATCATAATCTATTTATCTCAAGAACAAACTGTTGTAAATAGATATTCAATTCGATCTATTAAGTACACGGTAAAAAAAACCCCCGGTCCTTGGACAGTGAATACATATAATTGACCATTACGCGTACGGTAGTTCAACGGTAGAGTGTTAAATTCGTATGTGATAGGCCGTTCGAACCCCGAACAGGTCTTACTAAGACTTGAAAATAAGTAGTGACTGTTCTTTCGCCAAACACTTGTCATTTAGAAATGAAAGTCACAAGTTCCTTTGGAAGAGACATTATGACCCGTTTCACGGCAGGCGTACGATACAGAACCCTCCCTGCACATTGCACTGAGCGCACTGCAAAGGTCAAAACGTCTTCCACTTCACCTATAGCTGGTGACGTCTCGATATAAGTCAAATATTCTTGACTAAGACGTTAAATCCCATTCGATCGATCGATCAATCAATCAATCAATCAATCAATCAATCAATCATATAATGTCAAAGTTAACATAGGTTATATATATCGTGTTGGGCTGAAAAATCTAATTCGTTAAGGACTAACACCAACTTTTTGGTTTACATAAATATAGGCTTGCTGTACATACGAGACTGAAATACCCCCTTGAAGAATATTTCAAAGCTGACCAATTAACAACTCACGATTTATTAAAAATAAGCTATACATGTGTGAATCAATAAATCGTTAGGTGCAATAAACCACACTTACACACACAAATAGCATTAAATGACACAATCACGCAGAGAGAGAGAGAGAGAGAGAGAGAGAGAGAGAGAGAGACTTTAAACTGTAAATACAAGTACAGTTTCCTCATTATCACGCACGTTTGATCTTTTTCAGTATATTGATCATAAGAAGCATATCTTAATTGGATTTTAGAAGCATCTTTGAATGTAATCTGTTGTATTGGTAGAGAACTCTCTGACATTTCCCTGCTACAATGGTCTGATGTTCTGGCTTGCAGTCATGTAATTACAAACGCAGTCTTTCTTTAATGTGCGCCTCTTGCTGATTGTTTATCATCCTTTAACAATGAAACTGTAATGAAAATAAATCGAATTAACGAATTTGCACGTGTCGACATAAGGTAGAAAGTGATCCTCGCTAACTTTGGCGTAAATAAATTAATCACAAAGTAAGCCAACCCTTTAAATTCATGTTGAGTTTTCACACACCTCATTTTTGGAAATCTCTATCGTTCGGCTCTGTGAAACAAACACTAGGTCTGTAGACATCTCGGCATGTTACAAGCATGAATTTGCTACTTACGGGTACAGAACATTCGACGTAATTGGGTACTACGTAAAATGATGTCATAGATTAACATGACATAACCGACGTAACCGACGAAAACCTTTGCTCTCTGACGTCACAATAAGGGGGACTCGTTTATATATTTCGGTCCTTTGGATATCTTTTCAACGTGGTGATAACAATTTTGGTTTCAAAATTCTGGTCCTAGCACTAATGATGAGGAATTGTATTCCGAAACGGTGCTGTAAAATTAAAACTGGTATATGTAATTATATCCAGGTACTTGTCGAAAAATTTAAGAGTTAATGACCCTCCACGATTTTAGGTACATCATCAGTACATTCAACATTTGAAGTATAATTTAATATCATATCTATTTACTTAGTTCCATTAAGCAGGGTTTAGTTACGCTTGTGACATTTAAACAAATCATCTTCATAATGTATACTACAGAGAAATTACATAAAATCTCCAGGCCATTCATATGATATTGGAAGTAACAATACAACTTATTTATGAACATAAAAGCAAGGTAATATTCCATTCAAAAGATAGGTTTATTTAAAAGCCAAATGCAGGCTTTGCAAAGTTTCAGCACACTCTACTGAAATTAAATTCTACAGAAAATTACATAAGATCTCCCTGGCTGTTCATATCCTACTGAAAAGAACTGCATTAATTATTTATGAACATAAAAGCAAGGTAATTATCCATTCAAAATACAGGTTCATTTAAAAGGCAAATGCTGCTTTGTAAAATTCAGCTCGCTCTACTGGAATTATATTCTCACTTTATGAACATTAGGGCAAGGTGAATATCCATTCAAAAGAGAGGTTCGATTCACACACCATAACGAAATCAATTTCTCACTTTATGAACATAAAAGCAAACTCATTATTCATCCAAATTACAAGTTTATATAAGAGCTAAATGCTGCTTTGCAAAA
Organism: Anadara kagoshimensis; assembly: GCA_021292105.1. Lineage (NCBI taxonomy): Eukaryota > Metazoa > Mollusca > Bivalvia > Arcoida > Arcidae > Anadara > Anadara kagoshimensis. The sequence continues at coordinate 26,253,859 of CM037861.1, forward strand.
ATTCAACACACTCTACTTACCTTCATGAAAATAAAAGCAAATTAATTATTTATTCAAATGCAGGTTCATTTAAAAGCCATATGCTGCTTTGTGAAAATCCAGCACACTTTATTGACATACGAATTCTCAAACAAGACAACATACGCAATTAAAGATCATTGTTCTAACAAAACCAGCTGAGACCAACTCATGAATCTACAAAGTAACAAAGTTTTCACAAATTATCGTAAACGAACTGACTATTGTAAGAGGACATGACGAGAGTTTTATTTCCAAAACTACACTCAAAACATTCGACAAAGAGATTACTTTACGAATCATGGTTCCACATATACCAAAGCTTCCAAGTCAGAACAGCAACAGCATTAGAGAGCAATTAGCCAGTTGACCTTTCGTAACACATATGTAACTTTAAAAAACTTGAAAAATGAATCAAATTAGCATTTAAGTAAATATTATTGGGAAAAAGCTACTTGTAATTTCCCAGCTATTGTTTGGATGATAAAAAACTACCGTATAAAGCCTATTATTTAATTCTTAAATGCTTTGAATTGATTTTAAATATTCTAGGCTTTTTAGAGAAAAAAACTATGAGTTTACCTTGGGCTTCATCTAGCTTCATAGGTAAAATACTTTGCTTTTGAACTAATTTGCCCTTATGACTTTTAATGCAAATTTATTGATTAATATCGTGTGATGAATGGACAATCTTCTTGACTATAATACAGTATTGTATTAAGCTAGCTATAGGTATTTGTCGTGTACATGAATGGTAGAAGTATACAGTCATTAACTAGTACTTAAGCTGTCCCATGTAAATACCATTGTTTATCTAAATAATTCAAGTCATTGTAACAGATATTAACACAATGTGAATAAACAATGATGCATCGTTAAGGTTTAAAGATAAAATGTTAATTCACTTACTAATGGAGCGAAAGAACGATCGAACGGACGGACAAACGAACTTACCACGAGACTTTGGTTGATGAGCGTTTAAGTCCGTGTCGACCATTAGTCTTAATTTCAAGGCGGAATTAAAAAGAACCCAAATCAAAACAAATTAGTTTAGATTCTTAGAAATGGGATAGGTCGATCAAACACTTTGCCATCCTATCTTGAACAACCTTACTGAGTACTCACATAGTCATTCTTAATTCAACGCGTTCCATATTTTGTATAACAATGATTCGACGTGTGATGCATTTCTGAAAATAGTTCTGTTAGACCGTTTGCATAACTGGTTGATACATACATCCTGTTTTAATTTCAATACAAAAATGATGTAATAAATTATTTGTTCAACCAGTAAAATTGTCTCAAAGGATAATTTTCACTAGATATTTCGTTACAAACCAAATAAAATCACTAGTGACTACTCTGTTTACATACTTCGTTCCAATCACTAGGGATTTTATGTTACTGCCATATATTATATTTTAAATTTAATCATAAAATGCATTCAAAAATAGTACATGACTTAGGATTTAATTTATTTATAAAAAGGTATATGACATTATTGTACCTAAAATTTTCACGTCAGAACAAAATTACGTTTACAGGAATAGCATACCTGTATGACAAAACATTACATAAGTTCTGCGTTGATGTTTTTTCTTTCTTATTGAAACAAGGTTGCTTTGATGTCTGTGAAAATGTTAAATCAAAGATATTTGAAAATCGGGCTACAGTAGCTCTAAAAACTTAATGTTGCTTTTTGATTTAAAAATATTTTAAAATCTTGATATACTTGAAACTCAGCGATTTCTAATTGAAACATTATCGATGGTAAATATAAATTTCAGCATATATACATTAAGTATGGTATTGTTATTCTTTGATCTTTAGTAATGTACATCATTTCATTATTGATTGAATTTGTTTAGGTTAATGTCTATATACCTGATATTTTAAAAATCACGCTGAATTCAAAGAAGAATCAAATTAAATTAAGGCAATACAGAGCATTCTTGCAATGCCTTTTACTCAAATATGCACGTATACATCCCCCCTCTCTCTCTCCCTCTCCCCTCTCTCTCTCTCTCTCTCTCTCTCTCTCTCTCTCTCTCTCTCTCTCACTAAATCAAATCAAATTTACCCCACATAATATCCTCCGAACTGAATTCAATGCAGCACAATAGAATCTCTGTTATAAACATCCAAGCAATATGCACATATACTCTCTCTCTCTCTCTCTCTCTCTCTCTCTCTCTCTCTCTCTCTCTCTCTCTCTCTCTCTATTAAATCAAATCAAATGTATCCCACATAATATCCTCAGAACTGATTTCAATGCAGCGCAATAGAGTCTCTCTGTCATAATCATCCAAGCAAAGTTTAGAGGGTATATAGGAATCTCCCTGTCCGTCTGACCGTCTGACCGTCTTGGCCAGTATCATGTCCGCCTCATATCTTCCATGTCTATGGATGGATTTCTATCAAACTTGGCACAAATATAAATCAACATAAGACTTTTTATTGAATACCAAAATTAGGTTCATAGGTTCAGGCTCAATGTCACAAGGTAAAATATGAAACATAACAACTCGACAGTGTTTGGGACAGAGGTTTGGGACGGAGGTAACAACTCGACAGTGTTTGGGACGGAGTAATAGAATCTATCACAACTTGTGATGCCACATAGGGAAATCTCAACCCGAGTTCTAATATATTTGGTCCAGAACGAGGCTTTACAATTTTTCAATTTAAAATAAATTTCAACTTATCGATACACCTCGGATTTTGTTGATAAAATTTTGCGGGAAAAACAGCATGTAGGCGATCTAGCACAGGGGGGTACAAGATTATCTTGCACCTCTCTTTTTATGGATTTTTCTATCTAGAGTGCAAGAAGTTACGTGTCTCTCATTTGAGTGCTCTATTGACTTACCTATTTTGTTGTTTCATGTTTTATTTTTAATATTACAGGTCTAAACAGTTGATAAAAGATGCAATATTAGAGAATGACTTTCTTAAAAATTTAAATTCCATACAAGTGAAAGAAATTGTGGATTGTATGTATGAAAAACGGATTAAGCAGGGACACCACATAATCAGGGAGGGTGATGCTGGTCAACACCTTTATGTTTCTGCTGGTACGTATAATACTGTCACATTCGTCACAATATACATGGTATAAGCACAGGAACGCCACAATTACTTTTATTCGATAATTCACATTATTAGTACATAATTATCATTATAAGTACATTATTCACATTATGAGTATATAATTAAATTATTGATCGATAATTAAAAATTCTCACAATTTAGTTTCGTTAATGTGTGCCAAAGTCACATTTATTCCCAGAAAGTGCATTATGTACACATAATGTGAATTACGTAATAAAAGTGATTAGGGCGTTCCATAGGCACACATGTAAGATGGTAAGTTTTAAAAGGGTAGAATTTTCTTTACAATACGAAAACGAAACATCCTGATTGTGTAATCAACAATCACGTAAAGGCAAACAACTTTGACCTGTCCGGTTGACCTTTAATTCAAATATTTTATTGTGGACGAGTGCATTTATGTTTAGGAATAATTATGTTGTTTTTTTGTTTACATTTTGTACTTTGAGAATATTATCTTAATAACAGCGAATCCTATTACTACCCATTTATTGGGTGGATCCTTCAATATGAATATACCAATGAAAGGTCAAGCGGGCAGGTCAATGTTGTTTGCCTATAATGGATGGGACTTCATGTCCAACCACATGTTCCAAGTCGGATCTGTATTGGAAATGAATAATCACAACAGCTAAGCTTAAGCATTGCAATGTCATACAACGAGTTAAGACCTATAGCAAGGAATGGTTAGGATTAGGAAGAGAAATCACAATTAGCAAGTCGCGCACCTGCAGTTAACAGAATAATATATTTCCAACACTTTGCAATTAACACTAAGATGTTTTACATCATAAATGTGTCTCATGCTGTTAAAAGGTTATATAAAAAGTCAAACTAAGAGATGTTGGACTTGGGAAATTGTCAGGTATTACATCTGTCAAAGAAAACCATGTCATCTAATAATAATACTGGAATAAAAAATAACAACTGCATTAAGTTGATATATTATCTGCTTTAGCTGTTCTCATTATCAACATGTGCCGGAATATGTAATAAGAACTTTATGCTTGCGTAAATAGTATAAATTATTTAACTATTGACCATTAATTTCAAGATAACATTCACGCTGGTTAATTTCAAGATAACATTCACGCTGGTTAACGGAATAATATAGTCTAGCTCGAAATTTTGTTCGGCTTGTTCATGATTGTATATATTTAGTTTCCAACACCAGCGTAAGCTCTGTGTGCCAAAATCTGTAATAATAATATCCCAATGCTGTTTCGGAACAGAAGGTCTGTTTATCTTTGTTCACATCGCTTTATTCAGTAAATACGTTCACGTTTTTTTGATGTATGAGATCTAAATTTGTAAGCCAACAGTTGTATGTAAATTGATGGCTCAACAATATTCCATAATTGTTCGTATTACAGATATAAAGGCCGACTGAGGATAATCAAGTAGAATAATCTTAGAACTGTTATCCTCGTAAATCCACAAAACGCTGATACAAAACTTGATATACCAATCTGTTTACAGAGATTTATGTTACAGGGAAGAAAATAAATCACATCTCAATATAGCACTTCACATTGTTACCAGCGATCCGTGTTGATTCCGATTTTTAGTACAATGATTTTTTGCTTTCATTTATTAACATTTGGTTGATAAATTACATCAGCTGTTTAGAATCCTTCAAATATTGAACAATCGACAAACAATATCAGTTATAATAACCACGTCATTTTATCGGTTTTACCACTTTTGTTGTATTGAATAATTTTCCCCTTGGGTTGCTAAGATTCCAATTATTTTCTTCGACATTTGTATGCCCATTTCATTTAATTTAATCAACACAAAGCAATCAGCATTTAGATTGCAATGTTTGACCTTCTAATTTATCTTCCAAGCATTTTTATGCTGAATTTACTATTAAAACAGAGAATTAAAGTAGAGTATGGAATGTCCATGAATTTGAATCCGCACTCGACTAATACCCGGAACCATGTAAAATGCAATTTGCCCCCCCCCCCTCCGCAAACTAGTTTGAGGGAATATATAGGAATCACCATGTCTGTCTGTTTGTCCGTCTGTCCATCTGTCTGTCTATGTAAAATCGTAAACGGGCTATATTTCAAAATTCCTTTGGGTGACTGTCATAAAACTTGACATGAATAATCTTCATGGTCCAAAGGTTTGTCATGACCTTGAATCAAGGTCATATCAGAAAGGTCAAGGTCACAGGAAAACATAAAATGTTAGGGTTGGGGTATTTGACTCTCAAGAGACAGTTCTAGTTTTATCAGATTTCTGTAAGCATGGTAGTTCATATATTTTGTGTATTATATAACCACTACGGTAGCTCAGTTGGTAAAGTGCTCGCTCCGTAAGTGGGAAGTCGTGGGTTCGAACCCCGGCCGGGTCTGACCCAAGACTTGAAAGTGGGTAGTGACTGTTCTTTCGCCAAGCACTCGGCATTACGAAATGAAAGTCACGGTATCTTTCGGATAGGAACTTAAAATAAACGAGGTCCCGTGTCACTGTGGGCTTGGCACGCTAAAAAACCCTGCTGTATAATGCCATAAGCGAAACGCACAGGCAAAATTTCTGCATTTTCGCCTATAGCTGGCGACGTCTCGATATAAGTGAAATATTCTTGACTGGGACGTTAAACACCATTGCTCAACTCATTTATTTTGGTGATTTGAACTCTGTTACTTAATTTGTTTATATAACAGTAGTGTTGTTTTACACTGTTAAATATAAAATACATCATTGAAATACATTCCTTTGGTCTAGTCATAATAACATTAATGTTATTAGTAAGTCCACTACGGTGTGTCCATAAATGAGTTCCAATACCTAACTGAATATAAAAAAAATCATATAACATACAAAGTACAAAGTGATAATTATAAATATTGGAAATATAAAATGTGAGAATTATATTAATTATACAAGTAACAGTACAGGGCAGATGTTAACAATGAGGCTGAGTTCTTAGAGTATTGGGTGTAAATTATGATCATATAATATATATAGACACACATATATATTGTAAACATATTATATCTACCAGATATAAACGGATTTAACGATCTTTAACTGTTTCTGTATCATATGTTTCTAATGCTGGTTTAATGCTGGTTTAAGTTGCGTTCTTAGCAATTTTCTGTACTCTTCCGTTTCAGTTTTGAAACCATTTTTAATGTGAAATCACATTTAAACATACCATAGAGATTTAAAATAGCACCTGTCAGCCAATCCCATTTTGTGATCATGGTAAAAATCTCGTTTATTTGTGTCTTACGAGGTTATTTCGAAATACCGACTATTATGAAGCATGCCAAGGCAAACATAGTTTAATAAATAATTTATTGTTTAATATGATCTAAAACAAAAACAAACATACCAGTCAATATCCAAATCACAATCCTAAAGAAGAGTAAAACAATGAAACTGGAAATTTAACTCAGTAAACACAAGAACTCCGGAAGAGTAAGCACTTCCTATGTAGTTAGCATCATCCGCCACGTGTGCAATCAAAATTGAGAGCGAAAGAAACATGGGGCTATGACAATTCGCTTCAGTAAACATAAGAATTTCCACCAGAGAAGTGAGGCTGTGTGCTCCGTAAGAGTAAGTTTTTCCTGTTTAGCTAACATCAGTCGCCATGTGTCCAATCAAAATTTAGAGTGAAAGGAACATGGAATTATATATCGGACGTCAAATATTTTAAGAATAATTTTTGACAAGCGATTTAAGATTCTCGAATCTTTAATGTAATTTTTACATTTACAACATGTTAAAAACTCAGTCGTTCTCAACTGGCAATTTGATTTCGTACCTTTATAAAACATGTGCACGTTGCATCTTAGCATTGGTTTCTAGGCAACCGTATTGTGTTGTTACTTTATTCTTGAGTGTCAAAATGAAAACACTCGAGTGCGATGATTGTTCGTGGTATAAATAAAATGCGCCACTTAGAAAATAGAGATAAATGATCGCTCTTACGTACGTGAGTGTTCATGCAGTATTGAATTTATTAGCTCACCTGGCCTAAAGGCCATGTGAGCTTTTGCCATCACTTGGCGTTCGTCGTCCGTCAGTCCGTCCGTCCGTCCGTCCGTCCGTCCGTCCGTCCGTCCGTCCGTCAGTCCGTCCGTCCGTAAACTTTTCACATTTTGGCTATCTCCTCTGAAACCCCTTAACCAATTTTAACCAAACTTTACAGGAATGAATTATGGAAAGTCCTTTACTTTAATTGCCCAAATTTTTCTGATCCGCCAAAAACATGGCCGCCAGCGCAGAAGATAGTTTAACATTGTACCCTATGGGAAAAGCAACATATATGCTATCTCCTCTGAAGCTAGTGAAGCAAATTGAGCTAGTGAAGCAAATTGAACCAAACTTTACAAGAATGATGTATAGAAGGTCCTTAACATAGATTGCCAAAATTTTTCTGATTGGCCAAAAAACATGGCTGCCAGCGCAAAAGATAGTTTAACATTGGACCCTATGGGAAAAACGCATTTTTGACTATGTCCTCAGAAATGACTGAAGCAAATTTAAGAAAACTTCACAGGAATGATGTATAGAAGGTCCTTTACTTAGATTGCCAAAATTTTTCTGATCCGCCGAAAAACATGGCCGCCAGGGCAGAAGATAGTTTAACATTGGACCCTATGGGAAAAACGCATTTTTAACTATGTCCTCAGAAATGACTGAAGCAAATTGAACCAAACTTTACAGGAATGATGTATAGAAGGTCCACACTGAGCCTCTGGTTTAACAATATACGTTTTTATGCAACCAGCTTTATGTGCCATAGTATTATGTAATCTTAGAAACTCCATTTATTGTATGATTTTGTTATTGATGAATGTTGGTTAACGTCGCATCATGAATTTTTCAGCTATTCGCGACGAGAACTGCTTTTTTAATATCTATGGATTAATCTATGAACAAGTTCGTGTTTACATGTGAAGTGCGAGTGTGTTTTATGGTCTGTCTTGCACCAGCGCGCACTTAGGGCGACCTTAATGTGCTAGCTTACCAAGTCAGTATGCCGCGTACCACCCCCAATCACATTATACTGACATGGGTGAACCTGTAAAGGGCAACGGCAAGGAAAATTTACTTTCCCACATGTAGTTTGAGCGGGACTCGAACTCACAGCGATGAGAGACCCTGGACTTGTAAACTGACGTCTTGGCCATTAGATCACCGTGGCCTTCGTTTATAGAATGAGAAAATTTGCATAAGTGGCACAAGACGATTGGTGACGTCAGTAACCAAGGGGGACAGAGCGATATTCCCCTGCTGACTTGTGTTACGTAGATTCTAGAAAGATTCTACAACAAGAAAATCGTATTAAATGATCCGCAAGTTTTAGCTTTTAAAGCATGCAATTTTTCAATTATTGACAAAAAAATAACAAAATAAAAGCATTTTCATTTCCGATTAATAACACTTTCTACGGTCATGGATTTATGTGTTCTTAGCGCTGAATGAAATATTATGAAATATACCGGATTATACTATATCATCAATATAACATTATAGAGCTGACAAAATGTCATTAATAATAATATAGAAGAATGGATTCAGATGTTGATATTCATACATACGACGCATATATACGTCAAATTAATACCTGCCAGACGATGTAATGTCAGGTAAACCTCGCATATAACCAAATAATCGGATCATCCAGCATATAGTCCTTACGTTATCGCATTATTTTTATTTTCAAGTTACATTCCTTGTCCAAGGTGATCATAAAGAAACTTACAAATTAAAAATATGGATAGCTCACTCTATATGTTATAGTGTGATATGTATACAAACAAATGAACTACATGGAGTTGTCATGTGCTGATTTTGAATGCACTATTTTAATAAATGAACACAATTGTCTCCATGTCCGAGAATTAACCCTGGATATATTTGACTTTGACGTCCCATAGTTCCTTTCACTCTCAGTTTCGATTACACAAGTGGCGGGTGTAGCTTGCTAAACTGGGTGGGTGCTTACCCATCTGGAGCACCCGACCCCACTTCTCTGGTGGAAGTTGACGTGTACAACCCAATTTGTCAGTTCCCAAATTTTAGTTTGCTTTGGGGTTGTTTTAGTATGTTTGTTTTTGATATTACACGGGGTTTACTGAGCTGTTCTTCATCATTCAAACCCATGTAACGCGATTTGTTTCACACCCATCAATCAACTGGGGGGGGGGGGGGGACAAATTCTCACTTTAATTAATAAAAATAATTAAATGATTGACAGAAAGTACAAACCTACCAGGTTTAAACATTCATTATACCCCTAGTAATATAATTAACAGGCAATGATTAAAAAATCTAATTTATATTATTCAAGATCATTAGGTCTAGAGCTATGTAGGGTAAATGTATATTGGACAGCGTATTAAAAGTGTTTATATAGTTAGTTACAAGTGTTAAATATGTATTTAATTTAGATGATTGTGGTTACTACTGGGGAAATTGGTCAAGATGCACATACAACCAATTTTCAGATTTTTTGCATTTTTAAAAGCATTAAGACTTAATAAAATAACCTTTATTATTTTATTCAATGAAGATTTATCATTATTTTTGAAAATTTCGAGTTTGATACATATACACGTGAAGCTTCAGCTAAAATTTGCATACTTTTGGTTGCTTGCTTAATTTGTGTTAGAACACTATCAGTTATTAATTTTAATGCTAGTTGCGCAATTTTGTGAACCACATATTACATAGTATGGAGAGATGGTCGAGGGCGGACCCCTATTACAGTGGGCGTTTTACTTTATTATGTTGAATGCTCTACGTACTCAAATGGAGCTTTGTGCTTAACGCAATGTTTTATTATATACAGAGATGTGAAAAAACATTCGGTCACTTTGTAAAATCATTCTATATTTCATATTAATCCATATATATGTTTTTTTTAAATTCTCAAAAATTTATTTCTTTGCCAATTTCCTTGATTTTTCACTGTTAAATGTGAAATAAGTTAAAGTTTTTCTTACAATAATTAAACAAGGGAATTTCGTTGCTTTTAAAAAATAAAAACATTTTGTATTCAACAAAATTTGTTTTAAAATTGAAATCTACTATATATTCATGCTTCACATCGGAGTTTAATTTACCATGCTGTTCATCTTATGTTTTTTTATGTTATGAGACAGACAATATTTTGAAAATCATTGAAAGAAACTACAACTAATTTTGGATTTATCAATGAAAATTTTATAAATATGGCTCAAGTAATAAACTTAAAGGATATTTTTTTACAAATATATGGTGAAATCCCTCCAAAGTACATCTCTGATAAATATTTGACATTGCTGTCTTCATTAGCTTGGATGTTTTAAGACATAAACACACGACGTAATGCCAATATAATTGAAACGTTTACCTTTGATGTATACAGATGGATCACATAGGTCATATAGGATATTTAATAAAAATATGTTACTTACGGATGGCAGTTTTAAAAGGGTATCTCCTTATTTTAAAAACATTAAGCTATTAGCTCCATATACACATCAAACTAACACACATTACGACTGGTGATTTTATATTATATTGCGGCATCTTGTTTAGATTTAAGTATAATAAAAATAAATTTATACAAAATTCAGTCTGAAGGAACACCCAACGAGATTAATAATGAGATACACTGTTTTTTCTGATAGGCTTTAACAATCAGAAGGGTATGCTGTTGTATTGGCTAAAACAACCAGAAGGCAGAACAATAAAACGTTCTGATTGGCTAAAACAACCAGAAGCCAGAACAATAAAACGTTCTGATTGGCTAAAACAACCAGAAGCCAGAACAATAAAACGTTCTGATTGGCTAAAACAACCAAAGGGCAGAACAATAAAACGTTCTGATTGGCTAAAACAACCAGAAGGTAGAACAATAAAACGTTCTGATTGGCTAAAACAACCAAAGGGCAGAACAATAAAACGTTCTGATTGGCTAAAACAAGCCATTCTGGTTAGTTAAAACAACCAAAACGGTAAGGCGTTCTGATTGGCTAAATCAACCAGAAGTGAATGAAGTTCTGATTGGCTAAAGCATCCAGAAGTGTTTGAAATTCTGACTGGCTAAACAACCAGAAGTGTATACCGTTCTAATTGTCGAAAACAACAACAAAGGTGTGGCGTTTGGATTAGTTGAAACAACCAGAACAGTATAGCCTTCTTCTGATTTGCTAAAACAACCAGAACGGTATGACGTGCTCATTACTAAACAACCAGATGTGTATAACTTTTTAGTTGGCTATAACAAGCAGGAGTATATGACTTTTAAATAAAAGATATGACTTTCTGACCAGAAGGTTATTGCCATATTCTGACTGTTTGATCCGCCTAAATGAATTAATATGCTCAGATGGCATCCTTTCATCTGAAAAATGTGTCATAACTGAGTTACGTAGCAGATAAGCAACATTTTTATTTCACTTCAGTCTTTAATTGCAACAAAACACTGTCTATCTTATGGTTGAGTTAGGGGTTTGAGGTTTAACCCATCATAATAAACATTGCTGGTGTTAGCTCAGAATTACCTTGCTGCAAGTGCAAATACCATTCCGTTAAAATTAACTAAACATGTATTTTGCAGCGATAGACGACCGTTTCGGAAAAAAAACACATAGTGTGATACTGAATATCTAAGGTTCTGATTAAAACTCTTCCTTCATTATATCAAAACGTTGAAAATAAGCATATTAAAAAAGCTAATTCGAAGATATTCCCATTTAATACGATTAAGAACTACAAAAGAATTGCATCATGAAATGACAACAAATGCTGAGTCGACATCTTGTACAATCTCTTAATTTTTTTTGAGAAGCAATAGTCTCATTGCATCATAAAATGACAAGAAATGCTGCGTCGGCAAATGTGAACGTGAATATTGACATTTGTCTGATAAGCAATAGCCTCATTATGTTGACACTGATAGTAAAAGTATTTCAAAAAATAAAAAATAATGTCATTCACTAAAGTATTTCAAAATAACACTCTTTATAGTCTTGTCATGGAAGTATTGGTATATTTGCTTTTTCATTATGATTTTAATTCCTAAGATCCGGTGATTTCGGAACACGAACATTGTAATAATGATTCATGTTTCATAGAATACAAATCAATACAGGAACGGAAATAAACAATATAAAATCCTCCGTGGATTATAAATCTATTAATAATGTATTTCCCTGACGGATTGTTTATATACTTCCTTTAATTTTAAAATTAATATTTTATTGCAGATGGCGAATTAGAAGTTTTGAAAGGTAGCCGAGTGCTTGGAAAAATGTCGGCGGGACGGGCGTTCGGAGAATTAGCAATATTATACAATTGTACCCGAACTGCCTCTGTCAAAGGTAGGTTGGACATTTACATTTTGTATAGATTCCTTTCTGACAGATTATAAATTCTGTCAGTTTTATTTGGCTTCATTATTTGTTGCTTAAAGAAAACATATATATAGTACAAACCTGTCGAACGTTTTAACACCGAGAAGACAAAAAGGAGTTGCCGAGTGGTAGCCGAGAAATAGATATATAGCTAGTGAACGAAAAACTGTCTAGATGCAACAGCTTCTTTTTAACTGTCGACATGTAGCTAACGAGTAGATGAGATGAGCTACCGATTCGCCACTAATTCGTTAGCTTAGTTTAGACATGTAGCTAACGAGTAGATGACATGAGCTACCGATTCGACACTAATTCGTTAGCTTAGTTTGGACAAGTTTCTACTGTTCATTTATGATAGTATCTAAGTTTCCATGGACCATTGTTCTAAGACGAATACTCTAAATCCTGGTATAAATAAAGTGTTGGTGTCTCCAGTTGTTTGCTATTGCAGTATGAGTTTGAGATTTCTAAAGGACCACATTTATTTACAGAAAAATATCATCCGAATTGTTTTGGTATGTATTGTGGAAACTGATAGTATATTTATTGTTCTATTATTTAAGCACTGACGGAAGTAAGAGTATGGGTCCTGGATAGAAGGGTATTCCAGGCTATTATGATGAAAACTGGACTACAAAGACAAGAAGAAAACATGCGATTCCTTAAGAGGTAGAGATAAAATGCTTTGACTATAACATGCTTGTTTGTCTATTTGCCCTTGTATTTCTTGACATAATATGTTTACCGAATGAGATGTTATGGTTAAAGTATGATTATGTTAATAGAAAGGGAGTTTTGAAACAAAGTATATCCATTGTTTTGACATACAGAAAAGTAATGAGTTCTTGAGTTTTATATACTGTAAAACAATCTTTATAATAAATTTCTATGAGATGCTTTAAGTGACAAAGATATGTGTTGAAATGCAATATATATTACTTTGCAAAATACATACTGGTTTTAAAAATCAAGTTTCAAAAACACAATTGCATTCTATCATCCAAATGTTGACGTTGTAGAAATACGCGGTACTTACTAGTATGGTCCTCCAAGAAAAGACAGGCAGTAATATTTTAATGTGCTTTAATTTTACCAGCTTTACTTTGTAAAATAACGATATGGTTATATTTCATATGCCAAATTATGAGTATTCTAAATTTCAATAAAAGCATTATGGATACATTATCTCCCCAAAATTCTTATAAATTGTTTATGTTATGTTTCCAGTGTTCCTTTGTTGAAGAATCTACCTTCAGAAAAATTAGCAAAGATAGCAGATACCTTAGAAATTGTAAGTATTGCTTGAAAGCTTTTATCATACCGTTATGGCATCAGAGTTGCATATTCTTCATTACATAAAAACATAAAAACGTATTAGAATCATTTAACCCATTATACAAATACAAAGCAGGGGAGATGTCATATAGGCACAGACGCATGATGCACAGAGCGCCGATGCGAAATGGGTTTTGAGGAGGGCCCTTGCCTGGAAATGTTTCAATGTCTATATTACACATTATATGCTGTAAAAACTTTATACTGAAATCGTTAATTGAAAGAGAAATTTTGACTATTTCAGTGAATTGTTGTCAAAGTCAAATGAGATTTTTATAGCAGGTTGTTTCTCTGATTTTTGTTTTTGAAAACATTTAGTGCCTCTTCATAGTCTATGGAAAATGCGATAGCTCAGTTAGTTTAGTGCTGGCTTCGTATGTGGAGGGTCGGGGTTCGAATACCGGCCAGGCGGACCAAAGACTTGAAAAGTGGTAGTCTTTAGCAAATAGAAATGAAAGTCGCCGATCCTTTGGATGAGATTTTTAAAACCCGATGCGTGGCACCATAAAACACGCACTGCACATTGCCTTACACGCGCTAGAAACTTAATTAAATTTATTTACATGATTCTTAATGCATTAATATCTTTGTCAAAATCATGTGTAGGCAAGTGCCTTTTGGGCTTAAGACAGTTACGCCCCTGCAAAGCCATCAGCATTTAACTACTTCAGAAATATCTGACGTATAGGGAAACCTTCTAGAAAGCAGACCTGCCAAAGTTGATGTTGATATATAGTGATCCTAAAAATCTGATCACGATTCTGTTTTTCATCAGAAACTAATAAAGTCTTTCCCAGAGACAGACAAACTGATCAGATGTCACAATTTCAGACACTGCCATTAAAACAATATATTATTACACTAGACACTTTTTAAAGAAGCTGTCAACTTAATGGTTGTTTACATGTTATATAATAGTCCAAATACGTAATAACCTTCATGTGTACATGTGCCTCGCACAAAGATCAATGCATGTCCTTCTTGCAATATGATCTTCTCTGATAAATATTTCTTTTCTCTCACATAATTAACTTATTTCTAAGAAATTGTTTGCCGTCGTTCTTAGTCGATAAGGGCAAGGCAATATTGGCAGAATGATCTGAATTCTTGGCTTATGGATCATGGCCTCTCACTGCTAAGTTTCGACTTCAACTTTGACAGGTTCTAGTGTCGGTTCGCTTTCTTAATTAAGCCCGGGGGTTTCCTAACCAGTCCGGTTTCCTGCACTATCCTAGAACGTACTGCCTTGATATAGTTTGACTGACATTGAAAGCAACATTACTGCATTTCAATCCACGCTTCTTGAAATAAGGGTACAATTTGCATACGTAGCTATGTGTAGCTTTTAGAAAATAGAATTATCTGACGAACAGTTTTTTATTTGTTTTATATTTTGACAGTACAATACTGTTGTATAACAGTTATTATTATATAGCAATATATGCCTCGCATAGAAATTAAACGATAAATCCCGAGGTGTTAGCGTGCAATAAATACCGATATTTACACGCTAACTTTGTTCCAGTCCGGGGTTTCTCGAATCTTTTTTTCATATTGCACGCTTTGTCACATGACACTGTCATTTATGACGTCATACGACTGTTGTCGACGTCATCACTGTGTTGTTGTCATATTGCACTAGTTCTTATATCCATTTACAAGAACTAGTGTAATATTTATGTATTGTACGAAAAAATGGTATTTAAGATGAAATACTTGACGGAAGTAAACGAAATTTATTTTGCTATATAATAAAAGAGTTCTTAAACTGATATTGTGAAATATTGTCCCTCGTTGACTCGAAATTTGCACTCGCAAGCTCGTTAAAATGTCGAGTCAACTCGGGACAATATTCCACAATATCACTTCAATAACCCTATAATATTTGAATTCAATAAAAATGGTTGAACATGTTCGTTGTTTTTTCAGGATTTCTTCCATGAAAACGAGTTTATTATACGAGAAGGACAGAGTGGAGATACCTTCTTCATTATTAACAAAGGAGAGGTAATTATTAACATCTTTAAACAGCCTCAAAAATTGTCTTAAAATCTTAAAAGTAAAACTAGCTCATATGGGATATTTAATTTTGATAAGTTGTATTCCTAAACGGCCGTCTAGTGCTGTAAAATTAAAACTGGTATAATATGTAATAAGAAGTAGTATTTAGATGTTGAAATAAAAAGATTTATTAACCAGGTGAACAACGGAGATGTTCTAGTTGGTATTGACCAGTGCTGCTGTTTTTAGTATGATGATACTGTATATCAAAGACTTCCTTGTTTTGTTGTAAATATGTTGGTGCTCTGGATTTTGCCATTTATATATTTAATTAGGTCTTAACCTTTATTTATATGTCTTATTTTGCTAAAATGTAATCTGTTGGAAATTGAATTATTTTTATATGTTTATTGATTATCCATTTTAATGATCAATAATGTCAGATTATCTTTGTAAAAGTGTGCATGTAACAAGCTTGATGAAATATGACAGTGACGGTGAATATACATGAAATTGTACATGACCCAGATTCTTGTGATTCTAGCATTTTGTTAAATTTGATAGGTTCAAGTCACGCAAAGCATCACGGGATTTGAAACGCCACAGGAGATTAGGACATTAAAACGTGGAGATTATTTTGGTGAAAAAGCATTGCTAAGGTAATTAAGTTAAATGAATCTTCTGTAAATCGCAAAAATCTGGTTATTTAGAGAAGTGATAAACATGCATTCAAAGGAATTGCATAACCGCGACATTTTATCAATAGAAGAAAATAATTTATAGATGAAATGCATGTACATATGCAATGTTATAGTTAATAAAAGCAAGCACATAAACAATGAATGAACAAGAGAAACTAACAAGACAAAAGAAGATGATTATATATTGGAACATTGCGTGTATGATTAGCTAAACATATTAATGTGACATTTATTCTTAAACTAATTTTTTCTTTAGTTTACACGATTCATTACAAGTAGCGTGTCAGTATCTTACAACAATGAACAAAAAATCGCACAAACTCTAGCATTATAAGCAGACATGTACGTTATACATTGCAATCAGATGAGGTTCTTAAAACTTTCCTTTGCCTGTTTAAATTTGCATTTGTCTCAATATTTGAAAAACATTAGTACTTCCCTTTACACTTTCGCACTTATTTGATATAAATGTTCATTCATTTGTAGTGAGGACAAACGAACAGCCAATGTTATAGCCTTGAACCCAGGTGTAGAATGTTTAACTGTGGATCGAGAGTAAGTATTGTCAGACAAATAATTCAACTCAACATACAGATACATAGATAACGTTCTGTCTCTTAACAATCCTAAACTTGGAGACTATGTGAATGTCATCTATCCTGGTGAGCTTGAAAAAGAGACACGACTGATTCCTCAAGTTCTGCTCCATATTTAGACTTATCCTGAATTATGACGCCCACGAAAGGCTACATTTGAAACTTCATGACAAACGTGATGACTTCAATTTTTCTATTGTCAATTTTCCTTTTCTATGCAGCAATATACCTGCTTCCCCTGCTTATGGTGTATTTGTTTTCCAATTAATACGCTATGGTAAAGGGACTTAGTAAATCGAAGCAGGCTGCTTGCAAATAAATTGATGACTCAGGGATATTGCAAGCCTAGGCTTATCAAGGCCCTCAAAAAGTTTTATGGCCGTCATCACAGAATTGTTAATAAGTTTGATGTCTCTGTCCAGGATTGCCCTGGGTATATTTGACCTCCCATAGTTCCATGTTCCTTTCACACAATTTTGATTTAACACGTGGCGGGTGCAGCTAGCTAAATTGGAGGTGCTTACCCTTCCGGAGCACCCTGCCTTAACTTTCCTGGTGGAAGTTCACGTGTCTAACCTAACTTGTAAGTTCCAAAGTTTTTACTTTGCTTCTAGATTGTGATTCCGACATTCGGATTAGTGTGTTTGTTTTTGATTACAGATACATGGATCTTGTCATTCAAAGCCATCTTAGATATCGGTCATATAAAATTTGTACCTTGTAGACACTTGTCTATCAATGGATTTAAAAACCATTATGTTGTGTAAGACGTTATTAGTATCATTAATCATAAACATTTGATTTATTTATCATGCATTGATTTGACCCATATTTTGAATGCTAACGATCAAAAACAAAGATACTCATCCATGTCCGAACCACAATCCAGAAGCAAAGTAAACACTTTGAAACTCACAAATTAGGTTAAGCACGTGAACTTCCACAAGGGAAGTCTGGCAAACCATTAAATTAAGATAGTTGATAATGAACTAAGACTACACTTGTATGAGTTGTGTGTTAATGCATAATCTTGTCCACATAAAGATTTTCCCATCACTGAATGTGCATGCATACAATATTTGTTAATTATAAAAAATAATACTTAAAATACATGAGTACTTGTATGGAATTAGATAACAAAATGTACCAGAAGAAAAAGAACTCAATTTCAAAATCCCAGAAGTTAATGATTTCTGAATTTGTGTTTTTATTAAAATATTGAATAAATTTGCCTGCTAAATATTTTGATTTCCTCACTTATTTTTCAGTTCCTTTACTGCACTGATAGGCGATCTCAACGAGTTAAGGGAGAAAGACTACGGTGATGAAGCCAGAGGTGCTCAAAGGTAATAAAATATACCAACTATTTTGATTAATGAGTAGATAAAGTAAAAAAAAAATACTTCAATAGTTTTGTGATATTCCTTGAAAACAAAAGATTAAATTGACATTTGCTTAAATCATAGGTGGGCTTTAAAGCACGCTTTTAAAGACGTGAACTTTATGAAGTTGTTTGAAATATTAAAAAAAAATGGAAAGACTCTAAAACTAACATTTTTAAGCAAACAGACAATCTTGACGCACATAGGTACAATATCTCAAAAACAAATCAGATTTTATTTCGGGTGATACAATTTGGTAATTGAATCCCATTTATTTATAATTGCACAGCAGTCATTATAATAATGTATTTATCAATTGTAAACTTAAAAAAAAGCTTAAAAAAGGTTTGTAAGTCTCGTCATGTGGCCAGTTTAAATTTGAGATTTCGGATAACAAAGAAACAAAAAATAACCCCCGCATTTAATGACGTCACGCAACAAGTGATCTTTACATTTTAACGACGGACTTCATCGGTATATGACGTAAAATCGAAGGAAACGTTTCTATATAAAATTCAAAATCAAGTGTGTTGAGGAAATTTGCCAGGTCTTATAGCATAGAATTAGTTAATACGAGATCGGAAATGCATATACAAAAACAATTGTGATTGATTAATTCCAGTGTCGTTGGTTTACATTTTGTTCAAATAAACAAAAACCTATGATAATGGGAGTAAACCCCACCTGTTGTACAAGACTTATGTCCCTTGTTCCCATAAGAAATTAAAACTCCCCAAAAGTTGATATACTAAACATTTAAAACTTTGATTTTCTTAGGTCTAGTGGTGGAGCTCAGGGAAGTGATGGTACAATGTCGCCTCTTAGAGAAAAGAGCTCTGGAGAGTTCAATTTTATTCAGTTGGATGATCTAGAAATTGTTGCAACACTAGGAATGGGTGGATTTGGAAGAGTAGAATTAGTAAGTAGAGTTTTTTGTGTGTCACTTTACATGAATGTTATAAGGAATATTTATTGAGTGATTGAATAGGGTTTTACGACCCAGTCAAGAATATGTTTTAATATCTAGACGTCACTAGCTTTTGGTGAAGTGGCAGAAAACCAAAAGAGCTAGTTTTAATATCTTTGTTAACATTGGCAATGTTACAGTGTGAGCGTATGAAAATTGTGTTTGATGGACACGAAACACAGCTAAATATAAAACAACATAGCTGAGATCTCTGGTTATATTGTACGTGTACATCTAGTCGGTGACAATATAAAACCACTTAATCAAAGAAAAGTCAAATAATAGACAGAAGTTGTTCTTTTAGAAGGTAAAGAAAAAATTTAAATTAAGATAATTGATAACCTTAATTTTAAAGGCTATATATATACGTTTTTATTGAATAAATACTATCTGAACTAAATATACGTCTATCTACAAATATATTTACCGGACTTGCTGCAACACTAGAAATGCTTTTTTGAAACCAGTTTTAAGAAGTAGAATACAAACCTAAATGAAATCGATTTATTAAAATTAAAATTTTTACTTTCAGGTTCAGTTGGCTAGTGACAAAAATAAAACGTTTGCTCTAAAGTGCCTTAAAAAGAAACATATTGTAGACACTAGACAACAAGAACATATCTACTCCGAGAAGAAAATAATGATAGAGTCAAGATCGCCATTTATAGTCAAGTAAGTTAATATTGTCATTTGAAACTAATGTCATAATATAAACACTATATCAAAAAAATATCTACTTGAAAGAAAAATAACGATTGGGTTTTGATCTCCATTTTTAGTCAAGTACGTTATCCTTGCGAGTTGGAACTGCGGTCATTATATAAACACTATAGCAAAAAGTTATTCTCTCATTATCGAATCTTGATCACCATGTATAGTCTAACTAACTGCTAACTATATTAAGGAATGAGGAACCAGTAATGATTTGCACACCTAGGGCATACTGGCCAATATAAACCCAAAAGCTGAGCAGTTGGAATTCATATTACACATTGTAAGAAGTGTAGGGGATTGTTTAAATGAGGTTTTTAAAGATTTGGGGATTTTGCGTTCTATAATTATATCAACACTATCAAGCAACGTGGTTTGTATATTTTATTTAATTTTCGTTACTTTCCATTGAATATCATAAGAATTTGAATATTCTTTTTTTATACGGTTTTATGAAAATTATTGTGCATTAACATTTAAAGCGGCCTAGATACATCTAGTGATAACATTTGTCGTGTTCAAGTGATGGTTAATAATGGTTTTCAAGAATCCACAAATGTAAACGCAACACTGAATCAGCAATAGCAGTTGATTACAACATTTAATATAATATATTGTTTTAACTTTATGTGTTTTAACACTTCCCTTTAATATTTTAGACTATTCAAGACGTTTAAAGACAGAAAATATGTGTATATGTTGATGGATGCTTGCCTTGGTGGAGAATTGTGGACTATTCTTAGGGACAGGTTTGTTTAACTATCTTATGTTTTATAGTCTAACTTCTTTATCTTTATCCTGATAACCTTTTTTGAACGAAATTGCTGAGTTAGAGTAGAAATGAATATTTTTGTCATTTTAGTAATCGCAAAATAATAACAAGATATTTTGCACTACCTTTCGAAATTTCCCAAAGGTTTTTATTAATGAAAAAACAACAATTTGAATAAACTTATAGAGGGTATTTTGTTTGTTTTTATTAACATGAACAATATTTATATTACCATTGTAAAGTGGTGCAAAGACCATTTCTACTCTATTTCTAAATTTCCATAAAGACAACAATTGGTATAAACACACAGAGCATATATTTGTGTATTCTATTAATACGAACACTATTTCGATTCTGAAGTGATGATATTACCATTTCCAGTCTGGTTTTAAATTTACCGAAGGGTTTACTTAAAAAGGTTTTTTACTTACACTGTAACACAGATAGGTCTTTTTTATTGAACATGAACACTATTTTAGTCAAACTAATTTGAAAAAAGCGTTTTGTAGAATTTGTTCAAAATAATATCAAAGTATGTTTCCTTACTTGAATAGTAAATTTCTGTTTTACAGAGGTAGTTTTGATGACTTGACGTCGAGATTTTGTGTCGCCTGTGTTCTAGAAGCATTCCGATATCTACATGACAGGGGTATAATTTACAGGGATCTCAAACCAGAAAATCTGTTACTGGACACATACGGATATATTAAACTGGTATGCTAATTTTTTATTCAATATACGACCTATTGAATAACATTAGCACAAAACAACATTACGAAATTTACAGTGGAAAATTGGTGATTGTACCTTTATGTAGTTTACCTAAAAGTCGAGTTTGGTAATGTCGATTAGTTTTGACGGAGTTATGACCCTTTGAATGTTTTACATTTGTAATACTTTTCTTTATTAGTTGAGATGTTAGATACATATTTAATTTGTACCTTTACATACATTATGTAGCTGGATGTTCGGTATACACAACATACCATAAGGTATTTCGATGATGTTAAATTCATTTGCATTGAAGATGTGTTGCAAAATGGAGTAAACTTACCAAGATCGAGGAGAAAAGTGTCAATTGTGAAAGGCTCTGGCAGTAGTAGCTAGTTTAAAACAAACCATTAAAACAAGAAATTAGTTCCCACTGCACACATGCAAAGAAAACTGCAAAGCCTTTTTTAAGCTTTGAATTCTGAACATTTAAATATTTTGTTTGCTAGGGATTCAAAGTGGTAATCTCTTACTAACTGTTCTTAAGAATATACTTTTTCTGTTTTACAGAATTCTCAAGCAACTTTATTTGATAGGTACTTTTCAGAAACTGTTGAAAATTTCCTATCGCTCAAACTCTGATACCCTGAATACCGCGTTAAACGGTTTCGGAACTAGTAATTAAACTAAAAGGGAACTTAGTAATATACAGTACAAATGCAAAGAAAGCTATGCAAACCATTAAGAGTTCTTTCCTGAGACTTTAATTTTTGAACATTAAAATGATTTGTTTTTCAAAATGCACATTTCCAAGTGTTATTCGGGTAAACATTTTTTCTATTTTTATAAAGTTGTCAAGCGATTATCTTTTCCATATGCTCTTAAAAACATATTTTTTTTATTTATTTATTATCTTTTTATTTTTTACCTTTCATATGATTTGTTTTATTTTATTATTGATTTCTTGACTTGTAGTACTCGCTGTATAAAAATAATATATTACATTATAAGAATTTTCGTTTAAATATTTCATTAAATGTTTTTTAAATAGGTTGACTTCGGATTTGCCAAAAAGATAGGACAAGGTAGAAAGACATGGACATTTTGTGGAACTCCTGAATATGTAGCTCCTGAAATCATACTCAATAAAGGCCATGACCGAGCTGCTGATTATTGGTCTCTTGGTATACTCATGTTTGAGTTACTGACAGGAAGGTATGTTCTTTTCGATTTTTATCTGTATCTTTGTTGACGAATTGATGCTAATTTTCCAAGTTTGCTGTTAGGGTTTAAGCAGTTTGAATAATATATATTGAGTAAACGATACAATTGATTTTAAAAA
Organism: Anadara kagoshimensis; assembly: GCA_021292105.1. NCBI lineage: Eukaryota > Metazoa > Mollusca > Bivalvia > Arcoida > Arcidae > Anadara > Anadara kagoshimensis. The sequence goes on from CM037861.1 coordinate 26,276,880, forward strand.
ACCTTTCCCCTTTTTAATTATGCATATGCATATTCAATATACTTAACCTTCAGTCTTTTCGTGTATAACTTGTTCTATATATGTATTGGTTTTGCTTCTACAATTTTTTTATAAGTTCATTATGACTCATGGGACTTGTTCTGCATGTTAAATTTGATTGTTTTTACATTTCTACCAATTTCAAACTTTTTAATGTTGGGCTTGTTTTATTGTTGTTGTTGTTAACATTTTTCCTCTTGACTATGTATTAATGCATCGATTGAATTTTTTTCTTAACATTTAAACATGCGAATTGGTCATTCTAACTTAAAAGATCTAACACTGTTTAAACAGTAGATGAAACATGCCCCGTTACCGTGTTTTGCGTTAGTCGTTCATTTTAACATTTATTTTTGTAAAATATTTTGCGGTTATAAAATTAAGATATTGCCCTTGACACGTTTTAAAAATAAATGAATACCTTCAAATTGAGACAGTATAGATTTTTAAAATAATTTTTATACGATTTTATTTTTAATTTATAGTCCACCATTTGCTGGATCCGATCCCATGAAGACGTACAATGTTATTCTCAAGGGTATTGACGTCATTGAATTTCCAAAGAAAATCAGCAAGAATGCAAGTGTACTTATTAAGAAGTTGTGTAGAGACAACCCTGCTGAACGACTCGGATATGGAAAATACGGAATATTCGAAATCAAGAAAAATAAGTAAGTGTATCATAATTAATAATTGTTATAAAACATTTAAACTGTGTGTACATGTTTGGTTATTGTATGTGAATTAAGATGCGATAAAATACACATGCCTCTACAAATTTTCGTTTTATTTTTAGATGGTTTCAAGGTTTCGACTGGGACGGACTCGGATCAAGAAAAATGGTACCACCTATTGTACCAAAGGTAAATAATAATTCCCGTCTGTATGTTTTAAATTGAAAATGCATATACCAACAAAGAATAAAATTCTTCTTAAATTTCTCATTTATCGACATGCACACTGATACTGTTTTCTTTTCATCAATTATATTGTTTATAATTGAAATTATAGTTTGTTATGTCCAATGGTTTTTATATCGGAAATGCAAATATGAGTTATTCGGAGATTATATTGGTTTTCTCCGGAAAAGTAAGTTCAAGTGTGCATTTATATCACAGTGAACTTCCTACATCAACTCTTGTCTTTGATTCAAGCAGATTGCGATTTTTTTTTGTCAAAAATATTTTAGACAAAAGATATTTATACATTTTTATAAATCAACTATAATTAACGTAATCCTATAATGTTGTTTTGATTAATTAAGGTATCGAGTATAATTTGTATATGAATTTGTTTTATTTTCAGGTTAAAGGTCCTGCCGATTTTAGCAATTTTGATCATTATCCAAAGAATGTTGACGTTCCACCGGATGAGGTATCTGGCTGGGATGCAGATTTTTAATATTGGTTATTGCATTGTACGTATATTCAGTTTTCGTTTTTGAGGCTGTAAGCTGGTAAATGATTTTTTTATTTAGAATATGTTTTTGAACATTAACTTTTTCTCGGTGTCTGAATCATTTTTGCCAAATGACAGCAGTTTCAGTAACTAATGTGTATAAAGGGAGCTAACTTTGTCTTTTGCAATTTCGTTGCTCAAAAAAGGCATCTGTTTGATTTATTCGTATGTTACCTTAAGTAACTTTTAAAATCATTGATAAAACATGTAAAATATGTTATAGCTGACAGAATCTTGCATAGCTCTATAAACTACATTTAATTAGGCTTCCAATCTTTCGGATTGGAACTGTATATTATTATTCCTATTGTGCGACATTTGAAAACGTGTTAAACTAATAGTAATATAAATCAGATACAATAGGACCATTTAGACTTGTTATTGTCTAGTCAAATTTTATTGGTTCGTTTGTAACTTTCACTGTTTATAAATATGTATAATATGTGCAATAATCATTATATTTTAGGTAATTTAACACTGCCAACCCATTGCCGATCAAGCAAGTGATATTCTGTACAAATTAGGTGAAACGTCTGGAGAGTTCATCAGCACAGCAGCATTATGTTTGAATGATATTTACATTGAATATATATATATATATATATATATATATATATATATTATATATATATATATATATATATATATTTAAAAGTTAACTGGGTGGGCGTTATGTTTTGTAAGATAAGTAGTTTAGAATGGCGTTGCTATGCATTGTAGTGGAATCGAATGTAGCTACATACAAATAGTTTTTGTACCTGTATATAGTATTTTTATCATCAACAAGCAAATAATACAAGCCAATAATACTCACATGCAAGTAGGTAGAATCTCATCATTTCAATGATCAAATCTCGTGTGTAATATATATATTATATATATATATATATTATATATATATATATATATATATATGTGAAAATTTAAAGCATTCATAACTTAAAATTACGCGTTTGTTTCGTGATATTCTCCATCAGTCTAATTCTAAAGTTATAAGGCAATGGGATGAATACGGGGTATATATTTATATACCTCTTATATAAGTAATGCTGGTTTTATGTTACAAAGGAGATAAACTATATTATAGAGTTATTCACCAAAGCATTCGTTTGAGTTCTAATGGCACTGTGTAAGACAAGTAATACGTTTACTTTTGGTTCCATCTGTTGTCTTAAGGTTGTAATAATACAACACATTCCCATCTATGTATTGGATGAAATTAATTTTAAAATGCATACCATAAACTAGTATAAATACAAAGGTTTTGTGCTAATAAAATAGATAACAAAAATATGAAGTTTTACCATACATGGATAAATAGATAAATAAGCAGCTGGGGAATTGACTGAATTATTATATTTAATATTTATTTTGAAAATCTAATAAGTTTATTTCAGAAGGTTCATAAAACAATGTTATGGCTAATGTACTAGACCAATGCACAAAATGAATGTCTAAAAAAAGTCAATTTCTAAAAAGCTTACTATTTTTGAAATTATTAGATAAAACAATAGGACAATTTGTCAGCTTTCACGAAACAAAACAGCGTCAAATGACGCCGTTCTTATTTTACATGATTCATTTGATTGCTATATGGCATTGTATCAGACACACGGTAAATGTTTTCAAGTCTTATTGTCTATTACCAGTCAGAAGACTGTAGAATTGAGCTGTTTGACTGGTGGAGGATAAGAATACAGTTTATTTTGTTTCCATTGTTTCTTTTTGCATATCGTTGTTGTTACATACATTGTTACGATGTATAGGCAAATAATACTGACCTGTCCGCTTGACCCTTTATTAGCATTAGCAATATTCGTATACCACCTAATGCATGCAGTTTATACATTAAACAATTCACGATTGTCGTGATGTAGAGGATCGAACAGGTTTTACCTATACATAAATATACTGGTCCATAACAAATATTCAAATTAAAGGTCAAGCGGATTGGTCAATGCTGTATGTCTATATAAAATGTTTTACTGGTGGTGCTGAAATATTTTGTAACTTTATGCAATGCCAAGCATAACCCAAATAAAGGTATTTATTCCCAATCTTTTTGATACATATATATATTTCCTATGATTTTGGTGCTTATGTAGAATAGTCATGGGTATCTTTGAAATTTAAACTGTGTTTATAAATGCACTCCTCTAATCTGCCACAGTAGCATGAAGAATAAAGATGTGTTTCTTTAACCTGTTTCCAGTTTCATGTACATTTAACTCACCAAAGCGTAATATTATTCATTGTATCATCTATGCTTACAGATGTTTATGTGATCGATTTCAGGGGCGCCAACGATATTAAAGCAAACGTGTTTTTTTTCCTTTGGTAAGGATTAATACAATTAAAATAGTTGTTAAAATTCGAGAAAATGTAAAAATAAATAATTATTTCAGTGTTGATTAATGGATTATCTATAACTTTTTTCGTAGAAAACAAACAGGTGTTGCTTTAACAGTTCTGTGAAGTACTAGTATTAGTATTACCTACTTATATTTCAATTCTGATGAGTTGAATGATACTCCAACTTGTGCTTTTGCACCAGCGTTTTTAATATTCAGTGAATAAATTTTAATTCCTATTCTAGTAAAATTTACGTAAAGCAATATTTTACGATTTTCATTCTGATATAAAATGATTTGTCAGGCTAAATGATGTTTCAATACTGAAGTTTCGTTCCTCTTCACAAGAGACAAACCTGTATCGTCGTGACAATTGTTATTGTGAAATATTAAAACATGTCATATTTCACCATCACAAGATGATAAGGGTAAATTTGGAGCACGTAATCTCTGGTTAAAACACATCTTTGGCTATACTACCATTCCACAGATTGGCTTTGCATACTTTTTGAATTGTATGTTCTTAGAAGCATTTTATTTTTTGAATTGTTTGTTCATGTCTTTTGTTAGCTAATTGTAACATAATCTTGTTTCGTTTTTTTTATATATTGTCATTACAAGAGAAGCTAAAATATTGTTATATGTGCTATGAGATTAATGATTTTAATTGAGGTAAAATTACTTCAAGTCAGGTGCATCTACAATGCCAAAGAGGCGTTTGTATGTGATAAATTTTATGTTTGTGTGTAGAGGTATATTTTTATTAAGCAGATCAGCAATTTCATATAATATAAACATTACAATAATGTGTATAATCAAAAAATGTCAAAGCTCTTTAACTTGTTAAGTTGTTCATCTAAAAATACTGCTGAATCATCATTCTTTTTTGAATTTCCCTTCCAAGCAAGTTTCTAGGAGGATAACTATATAATTTTAAAATAATGTTCGTTACAAATTAATGAAGCATTATTTTCGTACTGCACTATTTTCCGTATTTCTAGAGCTCCCTTTTTGTTATCAATAAGAATAAACTTATCACATTTAATATTAATAACAACATAGTTGTTGAGTGGAATGAAGATTTAATCTATATAATTTGTTGAGTAACACGCACAATAACAAGCATATTGAAGAAACGGTATATTTCAGTTTTATAACTACTTTTTATTGATTTAGAATTTAGTGTTTAAGAGTAGCAATTTAAGAGGAGGAGAAAAATGTTAGAATATTGTATCACACTTACAAAACTTTAAAATATTTGATGCTATTTCTTTTTCAAATGATACCTCATTGTTACATAAGACATTTCAGCATTTGGAATGTATGCATTGATTGTTATTTATTTTTGTATCAATTGTTTATGTCTAGTCTGAAATAAATGCCAAAAGATAAATAAACAAAATTGTTAACTATGTACCATTGTTTTTTTGTCTTTTTATATATCATCTTTTGAAGAAAAAGAGTGATATGACATTTGACCATTCTTGTCCGGTGAAATTTTCGTAAGATCTAAAGCATCACTTTACGGGACTTGGTAGAAAGCATCAGCACGGATAGGAGGCGTGCATATCATAAATCCGAATAGATTTGCTCATTCTTTTGGAGTTATGGCCCTTTGAACATAAGTTCAAATCACCAAAAAGTTCCACTGGTGGTGATATTAATTCACAAAATACGAGGGGGGAGTAAGAAAGTTCATAGAACAGCGTATTCAGCCAAGCGTAACACACATTTTCTTTACTTATTTAGACAACACAACATTCCGCGATTTTAAACGTATCAAGTTTATTTGTCACAACATACTTGTGTAATTCTCAAAAGCATTCAAAGGTGGTGACCATCAAGCAATGATGGAAAATCAAAATGTTGAGTTTAGGGCAGTAATAAAGTTCCCCACAGTAGAGCATAACATACCAATCCTTGTCCAAAATCACAACCCTAAATCAAATTAAAAACTGGCAAATTAAATTAAACCAGCGATTTTCTTTCTGGTATGTGAGGCCGATTGGTCCGGAAGGGTAAGCATCTTTTATGTAGCTAGGTTCATCCGTCATGTGTATAATCAAAATGAAGAATGTAAATAACATCGAATAACGAGACATCAAATATATTCTGGATTAGTTTTTTATAAAAACATAGTTAGAAAGTTAGAGCATGTGCAAATGCGCTGTTACGCGCATTAACATTGTTAAAGAGTATTAGTTTGTAAACAAGCTGTTTATAGCTTCTACTAATCCATGTTCGAATCACAATCTAAAATCAAAGTAAAAAATTTGAAACTGACAGGTTAGTATAAACACGTGAACTTCAACCAAGGAAGTGAGGCCGGTTGCTCTAGAAAGTTAAGAACTTCCTGTTTAGCAAGCAACCCCCGTCATGGGTGTAATCAAACTTGTTTGCAGGGAACATTGGAACTATGGGACGTCAAAATTATATCCAAGGCAATCCTTGACACAGAGACATCAAACTTATCAACAATACTGTGATGACGGTCGCAGCGTGAATATATGTAAAGATTGTAGTCCTGTCACATTGCAATATACAACAAATTTCGGTATCGACATTAAAACAAATTTATTATTGAATTGACACATCAAAAAATTGTATTCTTCTTATCTCTGCCTTGACTTAATAGTACAACTGTCATGACTTCTTTGAACTGTTCCTCATGCCATGTCTTCCCTGTCCATTCCCACTGTATCACCAAGTTTGCCTGACAGTATATATATATATATATATATATATATATATATATATACGTATTGGCAATATAAATACAATATCAACTACTAATAAAACTAAGTTTAAAATTATCTGTGAGATCTAAAGTTGGAATATTTAAGTCATATCTATATTCAAATATGTTTACATAGTATTTTTATTCTCCATATGACCGCTCTGAATAAAGTTTTTTAAACAGCTGTCCAGATTTTTTTATGAAACCTTCCAAATAAACAAGTACCGTCTTCATTCAATATCCTCCATTTCAACTGTGACACGGAGTGATTGTCTTACATACTGTAGATATCAATGCAAGGACCTACTATAAAATGGAAACGAGTACTTATATAACTAAGTACAGGGCGTTTCCAAAATATCTGTCCCATCTAAATACCGTCCGATCTAGGGCTCGAATATTCAAGTCATAATGTTGAATTTGTACCAAAAGCGTCCTGATAGACTAAATACTGTATCGTCTGTAATTACATATTGAAAAGTCATTGACAAATATATCATTTTTCAAAGTTGATTAAGTGGTGTCCAAATACAAGGTAGAGTCCAAACTGCCTTAAAGGTCACCTCACTTGCTTATAAAGGCCAATAGAATTTTATTCCAATTGTTCTTCATTCATATTAATGAAACTTGTAAATGTCCGTAAAAGTCACTTTCACTTGTTCCCTTAAGTGGCCTTTATTGACAGGTTTGACTTTATATCTAAGAGGTCTACCAAACGTTTTGGCTTTACCTGTAACTTTATAACTTATAATTCAGTGCATACACAAATAGTTTTTCGGTGTTGTTACAAAGAGTCTCTATTCCTTTATTATCAAGAATGTCATCTTCCGTTTTCTCGCACTTTCCACCACTTTTCTCTGGCCGGCAATTGTCGTTGTTCATATTATGCCCAGATGATCTCGACTCGGTTTCGGAATCATTTGATCGGAACTGACAGGTCAACATCTTTATTACACATCTTCGGAATTCTCTATTACATATGAAGAAAATCACGCAGTTAGCACTGGAATGGAGGTGAGCAAGGAAGGTTACAAACAGGTGGATTTCAGTAGACATATGGCTATCCATGTCGATTACTATCAAGACAGCGTATGGCGCCCAGCATACAATATATATCATGAAAATAATAAACAAGATACGGGACGCTTTTCACGATTTCGCTCCAGATTTTCTTTGTGTTTGCCGGGTCACCTGTGTTGAATTTGTAAATGTTCCATTTTGTTTCCCAAATATGCTTAAAGATCAGGACGTAGAAGACGGACATCAGTACTAACGGCGCGCCAATAAGTCCGACAGAAACGAACAAAGTGTAGCTCAAACTCGCTGTCCTATCCCATATACACTGGTGGTTTTTAAAGTCGAAGAAATGGCCTCCCCATCCAATGAAGTTTGGTATTTCGCAAAGGACTGCAGCAACCCAACAAAGGACGCATAGAAAAATTGTTACCCTTCTTCCATATATAACATCGTATAAAACGTTGTGGCAGACATATATATACCGATTTAGAGACAACATGGTAAGCGTTATAACTGCACAGAAACATGCAGTTAAACATAAACTGGCCACAAAGTCGCACAACCAGATGTAGTCATCAAAGAAGTCTTGTCCTTTAATACACCTGTAAAAAAATGACATTAAAAAGTATGATAAAGAAATTGAATAGAATAGCAAGAGCTTACAGTGAGGTATGTTTGTAAATGTTTCAGCTTAACGTTTGGGACGTTTTTGGAGAACGTTTGCATCGCGAATTCCCGAAATGTCGTTTTTACGGGAAAAAATTAACATATGATTCTATATCCTTTTGAAACTATTACTAGCAAATTGGAACCACTGGTACAGCGGTGAAGCCCATTGACAAAATGTTTATCTTAACGGTGACACAGTATTTATTTTTAACTGCATAACGTATTAAGATAATTTCTAATTCGGTTTTTTTCTCAGCATCTAACCCATCACACTTATATTATTCAAGTTTATGAATCTTTGACATTGTTCAATTTCACTTTTGTTTATTAATATTTAATAGAATTAATGAACAATTGTGGTCAGGTTCCATGCATGTACTTTAAAAAACCCTTCTTTAGCATTAAAATCTCTCATTCTCTCCCTCTCTCTCATCTCTCTCTCTCTCTCTCTCTCTCTCTCTCTCTGAAACGTAACATAAAATATCATACCAACGATGCATAACGGTTCCGCTACAGCAGTGACACAGAGATCTGCCACAGCTAAATTTACAACAAATTCTTTTCCAATTTTATTGATTCCCCTGTAACAGGCAGCAATCATCAATATCAGTGTATTGCCACAAATCCCTACGACCAAAGCAGTAGCTATTAAAACCAAGTAAACAATAGCTACCAGTGGATCAGTCACGAGTAGTGGGGCTTTCATGGTTTGGTATGTTTGGTTTAGATACTCCTCTTCGTCTATACGGATTTTACCAACATTAGTCATGTTAAAGTAGAAATCGGTGTTATTGTCCATCTGAAAATAGAAACAGAACCATTTTATATCTACCCCTTCTATTTTAATACTTGAATGTCGAGTGCTGTGCAAGACATGGTCTAGGCAGTGATTATAGTATCATCAAACTTAACTAATACCTTAAATACATGTACTTATAGTGATTATATTAAAATCTGTAGTCCCGTACAAGAAACAAGACAGACTTTCCATTATACATAACCACAAACACATTACAATCATTACACCTGCCGAGACATTGGACATCGATTTTAAGGTCTCTTCCGAAGGACACTCTTAGTCTTTATCAGACCCTTTCTTAATTTTAAACTCACGACCTCCCACATACGAAGGAGCACTGTACAAAATGAGTTATTTTGCGTGAGAGAAGAGTGAAAAAATAAACAAATAAACCAAAATAATCTTTAATGTTCAAATATGTGATAACTTCTCACATACTATAAAGAAAAAGGGACTTGTTCGGACCGTTTTTTGTAATAGACAAAACTATAATAAGAAAGATAAATATACACTAAATTACAGGAAATAAAAAAAACATAAGTATTTAATACCTCGGCAACTATCGCGGGTTGCGGCGTGATGTAATTTAATGACCAATAAATTTTGCTGAAATTGTCGTTAGACCAGTATTCATTTTGTTGCTGTGGTGACGTAAGTCCAAAGATGGGATAAGTAAAATGATCTTGGAAAAATAATTTAAAGCAACTACGGTTATGTGTCCGTATCATACAGTCATGAAGCCATGTAGAAAAAAATCCACGTGGAACTCTTTACGTGTGCACGTGAAAATATTACATGCCCATATAGAATTATTTGAAACGTTTATGTGCGTAATAATTCTAAATAATTCTGTAGCATCCTAAATGACAAAGTAATATCACGGGGAAGCTAATGTAATATAGTCTTTATTACTGTGGCGCAATTATTTCTAACAATGCTTTAGAACCATCAACAATGTTTTAATGTTAGTGTGCATGAACATGATATGTAAGATCATATATAAGGTTTTGGTATATTATATATGCTTTCAATATAGTTCTTTTATCATTATTCCTTTTTATTTGGAATATTAATACTAAGTTTTAATCAGTGCAATATCAGTGTGGATTTGAGTATTTGCGAATTTGTTTTGAAATATTACACTCTCTTTATAAAACACTGAATTCTTATACAATCTGCATGCATCCATCAACGTCCACACTAACAATTTCCTTCAGTATAATCAGTCAATAAAAAACAAACATAATAATCCTTGTCCGAATTACAGTTTCAAAGCAAAAAAAAAACTTTTAAAAACTATATTTGGCCCAAGCACTACTGATAAGGGACTCTATTAGACTTTAACGTAACGGCCGTCTTGCGCTGTAAAATTAATACTGGTATAATATGTAAGTTAAACACGTGATCTTCAACCAGTGAAGTAAGGCCGGGTTCTCCGGAAGGGTAATCGCCTTTCTAACTATCTCAACCTACCACGCATGTTATCAAAATTTGAACATGAATGGAAATATGAAACGTCAAATATATCCAGGGTAATTTTGGATACAGACACATCATACTTATCAAAAACATCGTGACAAAACACCTGTTCAAAACTTTCAAAGGACTTGGTAGCGTATTCAATCTAAATATGGAGGACATTCATTGATTTCTGTAAAAACACGTGAAAATGGAAAGTATAACAGATCTTTAAATTTCTAACGAAATCAAGAACAAACATACTAATCCATGTCAGAATAACAATCAAGAAGCAAAGTAAAATCTTTGAAACTGAAAGTTTAGGCTAAACACGTGAATTTGCATTAAGGAATAGTTGCCGGGTGCTCCAGAAATGCTTTCAATATAAAATAAAACGGAAAAATTGTTGCTGAAAAGTAACTAGTACTAAGAGACAGTTAACGCTGAATACAATTTATGTTATAATAATATTATTACAAAGACTACCATTTGTACCCTCCACTAAATTTTATATTTTGACTGAAAAAATGTCTAAAAATGGCAGATTTGAGCCATTTTGAACATTAATATGGGAAATAATTTTTCAAAAAAATTACATAAAATATAATGGGTGGCGGGTACAAAAGGAAGTCTCACCATAAAATGAAATAAAGGAGGCAAGGCAATCAAATATAGGATCACTGATTGTAAATTTTTGGATATAATACTAAATTTTTTCCTGGACGTTGAATTAATTCAGTTGTGTTGTTACTTTAGTTATGGAAGGCCCCATCCAACCCATTTATTTTAAAACCAATGAACAATACATATGCAGCCTTATTTTATATGTTGAAACAATGAACCAACAACCAAGAAATTGTAAAATACAACAGATTTTGAAATTTTAATTTTTCGATAAAAACTAAAAAAAAGAAGTTTTCAACGAAAAGTATGGACTTGGAAACTGCAAATGCAATCAGGAAAACACTGCAAATCAATAATATAAAAAACAAAACAAGTCAAATACATCTAACCCCTTGCTTATGAAATTCCCGACCTTGAATTGACATTTGATAAATTCAAGTGCTGTTTTTTTGTTACTTGTTGAAGACCCTCAACAATCTTATTTATATTTCAACCGATGATCCTTAAATGCGCATATTAAATTAAAAAGAGCCTTATTTTACCAAACACTATACCAACCAACCAGGCGTTTAAAACTAATACAGATATTTAATTTTAATCTTAAAAGATATAAAACAGAAAGAATTTTGGAACGAAAAGAGTGAACTTAGAAAATGCAAATACAATCAAGAACACACTCACAGGATCAGTAAATTTAAGCTTGCCAGAAATTTTACGGAAATGCGGTATACTATATTTCAGCAAACTCACGCTAGGCGTAAATTTTTAGTTTAGGCCAATTTCAGCTATATCGAAAAATCGACTGATTTTTTTATATTAAACATTAATATTTAACTTCATGTCGTTTAATGATATGCTTGAATTAATTAAACGTAAAGGTATAAACTGCAAATGTACGGAAATGCTTACATTAAGGAAACTTAAAATTATAAATTTCAGCAAATTTACGGAAATGCTTAAATTAAGGAAACTTAAAAGTACTGCAATAAAAAGTTATTAATATAAATAGCCAAACAATTTAAAGGCATTGTAACTCCTGCTACTGAAATTCCGAATTTGGACAGACATTGGATAAATTGAAGTGTTTGTTGTTTTGTAAGTCGTTGATGTTCCTCAACAATCGCATTTATTTTACAAGCAGTGGTAAATAAAACACATATTTAAACATAACAAATAAGCTTTTTTAAGCAAACACTATACCAACAACACAGACATTTTAAACACTTCATATTTTTAAAAGATTAATAACATATTATACCAGTGTTAATTTTACAGCACTAAATGACCGTTTCGAAATATAATTCCTCATCAGTAGTCCTTGGACCTTAATAGTGAAAATGTGCTATTTTTCAGGATGTTGAAAAAGTACCCAAATATATTTAACCGAATTTATCTGAAGAAATGTATGACGGGGTTTACCTTAATTCTTGTGTCGTGTTTGATATAAAGCAGAAGGGTTTTGTAATTGAAAAGCAAACAAATGAGTCCACGCAACAAAACACAATCCTAGTTAAAAACAATACATTTTGGTCCTTTGGCTAGCTTTTCAACATCTTCAAAATAATTTTGGTTTCATAATTTTGGTCCAAGCACTACTGATGAAGAATTGTATTCCGAAACGGCCGTCTAGTGCTGGTATATGGTATATGGTATTAAAACTGGTATATGTAATTATATATATTCATTAAGACACTTCCTACTTTTAATTGATTACCGTAGTGTTATATAACTTATTAACGGCCCTGAATATTGACGTTTATTTTGCAACTAATGGTTCATTTATACGCGCATAAAACTAAAACTATTTTTATTTCATTAAACAAGGAACTAACAACCCAGACATATGAACGTATCGATATAAAATTAGAAAAAATATAATGTTTTTATTGTTATGATTTGAAAAATAAATAAAAATAATAATAATACATCTAACGGCAAGAAGCTAGTAAGGGAAACATTGAACAATATTATCACTTTTCCCAAACTCTTGAACTAATCTTAAAAAGCTCTTGCACGTCCAGTATCTGGTACAAAAAATTGCAGACCTGAAATTAAATCAGCTGCCAAGGAGCATATCTAGGTTTACACGTAAAATGATACACGATTTTGAGTAAAATAAGTAACAATTTAGACATTATTAGACATGGGTGAGATACCACACCATATTGATAATTTGTCAAAGATGCAACATTTTGGGAATTCCTATCACGGAAGCTGTTTCCAAAATATTTGGTTGGCGTGTTAATATTTTGACCATAAAATACATGTCAAATGGTCAAACATACAAACAAAACTATGACATCTTTTTTACTCACCTTATCTGGAAAAACCTATTCGTTTCTAATTTCCAAAGGAAAAATCATAAACGAATCAACGGCGCCAGATAAATGTTTCTGTTGAAAGCTTCTTCAGAAAGTGGCAGACTATTTCCGCCAAACCATGTTTTACTTTCAACATCATCAAACGGGCCAATCAATGAAGAGCTAACATTGTTTATTTGTGACGTAATTAAATGACAATTTAGGACAAAACAACATCCAATCAAATAAAACCTAATTATGATTACGTGTTAATGGCTGTATTATCTGACGATTATTGATTCATTAGTAAAAACATACAGTTTATCTTCGAGGAGGATTGTTAGTGCTAAAATCAACCATTTGCGTTAAATAGTCTGAACAAAAACATTTGAATTTTGTTATTTTTCTATTAAATCTGCTACATATGACTTGATTTTATTTTATTTCGTATGTATACACATAGTCTTAATTATAAAATGTTGTTAAAACAATCCAATGATTGAATGTTAAAAACGATATACATGTAAATGAACAGACATTACCAAAAATGTGTTCTGTACATGGCAATAACGATAACTCTAAACCCTAGAACTATCTCGGGTAAAACATTTATTCAAGTTTCAAGTTTCTTTATTTCTCATACTGAATTTTATCAATACAGAGAACATATATAATAGATAAACATAAAACATATACAATATAGTGCACATGCAGGAAATTATAATAATAACTATCTAACCCGGAGGAATGATCCTCTTATTAATAACTTGATAAATTTACACAAGTTATTTAACATAGACAATTTGTTAGAAGAAAAATAATTATAAAACTTAAGAGTATTCGGTTTATTTCTAAAATGAAAAGGAATATGAAGATTTCGTTCTAAAGACAAAGAATTGCATTTCATGATATAATGGTATTCATCGCCTAGTTCTTTACCACACAGATTACAGAGTCTCTCATTTCTAGGAACATTTTGCCAACGGCCCATTTCTATTGGTAATTTGTGATTTGAACATTTAAACTTTGTTAAAATAATTTTGTTACATAAAGATAAATTAGATCTTAAGTAATATGGTACAACAAAATCAGAATTTATAAATGATTTATATGATATACCTCTAGAAGAGTTATTACAATCGATATTTCATTTTTGTAAAAACTGGTCGCATAATATCTGTTTAACACATCGTTTATTGTGCGAACGCATACATTACACTCGTGCGAAGAGCGCACTCGTGTAATGTATCCGTCCGCACAATAAACTCGTGCGATCATCTACGTCAGATAACCACATATGTGTGGTTTTGCGTATATATTATTTAAACCACACTCATAAAAAATTGCTTGTATGTTTGACATCCATTTTGAATTAAAACCATTCAAAAATTTATTCAATAAAATTTGTATAATATTCTTGTTTACTTTGATTCTTTACTATAAATTATTCTTGACCAATAGCTAACAATTCTTGTTTTAACAAATACACTAAGTGGATATCTTCCTAATTCCTATAAACAATAAAATTAGGTGTTGATTTTTAAATGTAATACTAAATTACAAATTTTAAATGAACCCTCTCTATAACATCTAAATTACTAGACCCCCATACATCACATCCATAAAGTAAAATTGGCATAACATATTGAAGAGGTGCCTAAGTAAATTTTAATGGTGTCTATACGTCAACAGATGATGATATGTTCATTGAGTTTGCCTGGTGGCACTTTTTTCTATCCACTCGTTTTTTTAAATTTTTTGATTATTTTATCCTTAACACTTGTGCCTTAAAGCAATATTGATTTGCCACAAAATTAAAACAAGTATAGTAATACAAAATGTAATTGTTAAATTTTATTTAATTTTTAGTTTTTATTCCCTCGGTATAGAGCTTCTTAAGAATCATATAGACCAGATGACTATTTTGACGTTATTGTCACTACCAGTTACGATATACACAGCTAAAACGAGACCATATTCCAGCTTTTTAATGTACAAGAATAAGGTCTTTAAAAACCCTTTAAGATTTGTAATAACCCATATCCAAATCTGCAATTTGATAATTGTGAACTAATTGTTGTGCTATCATATCAAGATTATACACACGTGTTAGTAGTCTGTATATATGTACGTAACTTGTAATCACGGGTTATATGAATACATATTTTAATTGGGGGATAATATCAGAACAATTTGCACGTCATTTTTAAATTACAAATTTTGCAACAGGATGTAAGAATTGATTTCAAATGTTATAAGATTTTGTATATTTTATATTCACAATATCCTGACCGATTGCAAGGGAGTCTTACTTCGCCAGTATATGGTCTAATTAGAGCTCTGCACAATGGAATCATCAAAATGATGCTCAAATCGCCATTTTGGTTGGGATAAAAACCCCTTCAAGGTGAATATGCACCAACTTGACGATTTAGGCGTAATTTTGGCCATTAGGTATACACAGTCCAAATGAGATGGTGATTGTTGGAGCTTAAAGTCAACATGTGGCATGTCGGACAATATACAGTCCGTTAAAATGATGGTTTCACCATCCAAGTGCAACGCGCGATCTCATTGGTCAATGCAGATTAGTAATGTCTTCACGATGCGAAAGTTACAGAGAGATGGAGAGACATCAGAAAACATTGTATTTTTGCCGATATCGATGGATTTTAATTCACAGTTAAACATAGATCAGTAGAATAATGTTTTAGGAAGTGTTCCATATTGTCAGCAAGAGCGAGATAAGGAAATACTGAAAGTTATCGACGCGTGATTTCGTTTCTGTCGTTTTCGCCAGAAATTTCAAGAATTCAATAATGGAAGCTGTCAGACCATAAACCTCCAACAAGTCAAAAATTAAAATGGGGGTTTAGTGGGCTGATTAGTCGGACTACCAAATCGCCATTTTGAATCATATGGTCATATGAACACTAATGGCGATCCAGACATCATTTTGACCAACATAGCAATAATGACACAGTGTTCCGCAAGAAAACTGTCCTAGAATATGGACTATAAAGACATTACCAAAACCAGAAATTCTCGCATTTTTTTGCCAAATCTGAAATTTTAATAATGACTTATAAAGTGTTGCGATATTATCCTTAGGTTAAATTCGTATTATATAACCAGTGATTTTAAACAATACCTATCTGACAAGTATTTTTCTTACGCGTTCGTATATGTATTTTACGTTGATTTTTTCTGTGGATAATATCCCAACATTTTATTAAACTACAAAATTTTTAATTTGAATGATTAATTCAAACGGTATATAAGACAAAATTGTAAAGGCACTCATTTTGTGTATGCCTATATGCATGACGTCATTAATTGGCTTTTCCAACCGATTGGAAATACCTGTCATACACGTCAGTGTTTTTAATTTATTTAGGGATTGAAAAACGAAAATAAGACACCTCCAAAAATGCGAAATGTAAATATAATGATTGAACTATCTAGAAATGGCGTTTATTGTGCTATAGCTTCAATTGCCATGCAAAACAACTTAATAATAACACGCTAACGTGCATTAGTTAGTTTGCTTTGAAAGCTAATGGTAGTTATTGCTCTATAAACTTCATTTTCTAGATAGTTCAGTGGTTAAAAATTTATACATGGAATACAACAACCATCTCTTTTTAACGACATTCACAGCTCCAAAGTAAATCTTGTGTGTCATATATTATATCGATCAATACATTTTCTTTACGTGCTATTTTTTACGCAATATGTTTCATTTTTAATACACTACTGATAATTAAAACAAAATTAATTTCCCTAATTGATTGGAAAAAACACAATGAAATGAATAAACCTTTCTTGTTATGTCCTAGATAATTTTGCTTGGTGATGGTTTTCCCTGGATATTCAACATCATCCAAGAACTTACCATATCTATTTAGTGAAAGACTCTCAAGTATTATATTTCAACCCTTTTATCTAATGTTTGTTTTTGTAAATCTACGTCATAGGGAACAAACACTAACGTACAAAGTATATAAATGTTTATTTAACATATAAAAATAAACATTAACTAATTGCCATATTCTCACACATTCGTTGACTCACCTATACCTCTCACGTACAACAATCTGAACAAGCTGAGAACGTCACAGACCACACGTCATCGTGATTATTCCCTCATGCAAAATATTTCCTTTTCTAATTTTGATAAAATATATTTTGGTCCTTCTGGTATCTTTTCAACATCTTGGAAAAAATTTAGTTTCACAATTTTGGTCCAAGCAATACTAATGAGGAATTGTATTCCCAAACGGTCGTCTAGTGCTGTAAAATTAAAACTAGTATAATAAATAATTTATGTTACTGAGCCGGTATCTGCTGATGATGTTTTCCCGAGGTTATCACAAACTCAGTAGGCAATAATTATAAATTATTGTCTGAAGCACTTGTCTAAATTTAATGCTGGTTAAATTTTGAAATTACTCAAAACCTAAGGTATATACCCCCTCATGCAAAATATTTCCTTTTCTAATTTTGATAAAATATATTTTGTTCCTTTGGGTATCTTTTCAACATCTTGAAAAAAATTAGTTTCACAATTCGGTCCAAGCACTACTGATGAGGAATTGTATTCCCAAACGGTCGTCTAGTGCTGTAAAATTAAAACTAGTATACTATATAATTTATACTACTGAGCCGGTATCTGCTGGTGGATGTTTACTCGAGGATATCACAAACTTCGTAGGCAAAAATTATATATTATTTTCAGAAACATACTGTTGTCTAAATTTGATGCTGGTTAAATTTTGCAATTCCTCAAAACCTAAGGTATATACCCCCTCATGCAAAATATTTCCTTTGCTAAATTTGTTAAAATATAGTTTGTTCCTTTTGGTATCTTTTCAACATCTCGGGGAAAAAATTTGGTTTCACAAATTCGGTCCAAGCGCTACTGATGAGGAATTGTATTCCAAAATCAACCGTCTCGTGCTGTAAAATCAAAACTGGTATAATATGTAATTTAAACCACTGAACCGGTATCTCTGCTGGTGGATGTTTCCCCGAGGATATCACAAACTCAGTGGACAATAATTTTATATTATTGTCAGAAATATACTATTGTCTATATATTTGCTAGATATATTAACAAAAACACGAATTTGAGCAATTTCCCCTTAAATGCCTTGCCATTTCCCCATTTTGGTCCCTAAACTTACGATTTGTGCAAACTGAGTGCCCTAAGTATGTTTTAAATGATATATCTAAGCTTAATTTCTTGTATATTCAGAAAAGATGATTTTTAAAGATTTTTACAATTTCCCCTTTTTTGGGTCCTAAGGGGACATAGTCTGAAAGCCCTTCACCTAGACATCGTTACTGCCGAATATCAAATTTGGCTAAGTAGTTCTGGAGGAGTTGATTAAAATGCGAAAAGTTTAATACGACGAATGACGCACGACGGACGAAAATAGATAGCAATAGGTCATCTGAGTCTCTGGCTCAGGTGAGCTAAAAATCAGAGAATCACCCTTTAACAAATGTCGTGTGCCTAGAGATTACAGCATGTTGATAAGTATTGTGAATCAGTAAATATGATTTGAACTACGTTGGGAGGTCAAAAAGTTCATAGAACGGGGTATATATTGCCGCAACAAACCATACATTTCATTATTAGTTTTCAATATAGTCCCCATTTACCCCAATGCACTTAGCCCACTTTTCTTTCAGACTTCTCTACCTTTGAAATTGAAGTCTTCGGTTTGGTCCTGAAACAATGCCTCCGTGGCAGCCTTAAGTCCATCATCATCATCAGGAAATCTGATTTCCCGTCAATGGGATTTCAAATTTCTAAATAGGAAATAATTACTGGGTGCCCAATCGGGACTGTAGGATGGGTGATTAAGTTGTTCGAACTTGCATTCACGAATCGCTGCTTGTGCAATCTTGACTTGTGCACAGGAGCATTGTCGTAAAAACAATACCTCTCGGCTCAACTTTCCCCTCCTTTTTAATTTATTAGTAGCTTTAATCTACTTCATTAGATCAACATAGAAGTCCAGTGATAGAGATTCCAGTAGCTTTATAATTAACAGAACACCCTTAGAATCCCAAAGGCCATAACTTTGCCAGCTGATGGTTGGGTTTTGAATTTCTTTGGTGGGGGTGAGCCAGGGTGCTTCCATTGCATGGACTCCTTTTTGGTTTCTGGGTCCCAATGATGAATCCATGTTTTATCACCAGATACTTAACGTAAATGGAAGCTCTCCGGGTTATCATTATAAATGCCAAGAAGCTCCCGACTTGACTGGAGTCTTTGGAAGCGACCCTGCACATTAAGGTTTTTGGGGCCCATTTTGCGGATACTTTTCACATCCCAAGATGCTGATGGATAACCGTGTATACACTTCCATGTGAAATGTCACACTCCCTAGCTATGTCATCAATCCTAATTCGACGATCATTCATGATAAGGGTGTCCACAAACGTGACAATTCCCTTTGTGATGGCATCAGCTGGTCGACCTGACCGTGGGTCATTCTTCAGTGAGGCGCCCCCATGTTTAAATTCAGCTGACCATTTTGCCACTGTGGAATAGGCAGGACCACTGTCACCGTACACTCCGGCCATTCGCCGGTGAATTTCTTTGGCATTTGATTCCTCTACTGTGCGGAACTTTAATACTGCCCTAAACTCAACATTTTGATTTTCCATCATTGCTTGATGGTCACCAACTTTGAATGCTTTTGAGAATTACACAAATATGTTGTGACAAATAAACTTCATATGTTTAAAATGGCGGAATGTTGTGTTGTCTAAATAAGTAAAGAAATGTGTGTTACGCTTGGCTGAATATGCTGTTCTATGAACTTTTTGACTTCCCCTCGTAACAAAGTTTGATAGGTAAACTAGTTTGAAGTCTTATAATAGACAAAATGCATTTAACACTAATGACTTAAAGAGAACTTCGAACATTAGCAAATTAGTTTGCTGCTATATAATTTAGGTGGCATATTGTCCGTAGTCACGAAACGTTGTGAAAATAGACTCAAAAATAGTTGGAATTCAAAACTAAGCTTGTCTGGTGTCTTCTTAAAAAGAAACAGAAGATTAATCACGAAATAAGTATAAAAATTTACTAAAATAACATATATATTCTTTTGATAGTTTTTTCTGGTTAGACCAATCTTGTAAAAATGACGTAAAGAGTTAATCTGCAAGAAAAGAACAGCAGTATTGTCTTTCAACATCATTCTTTTCATTAGTTTAATAGATAAATACTATATGTATGTCTGCAATAACACAACAGCAGTATTGGCTTTCAACATCATTCTTTTCAATAGTTTAATAGATAAATACTATATGTATGTCTGCAATAACACAACAGCAGTATTGGCTTTCAACATCATTCTTTTCAATAGTTTAATAGATAAATACTATATGTATGGTAAGTTTTGAAATTTGCAAGAGCACAACAACAGTTTTGGATTTCAAAGTCATTCTTTTCATTAGTTTAATAAATAAATATATGAATGATAAAGTTTGAAATCAGCGGTATTGGCTTTCAACATCATTCTTTTAATTAGTTTAATAGGTAAATGATATATGTATAATAAGTTTGAAATGGTGGTCGCATGTTTCTAAATATATTTTAATGACCATTTCAAACCCTCTATTGCCATTAGTATATAGTCTGTCTATATATAATCAAAGTAATGAACCTATTTCATAAAAATCATATTACATGTACACTTTCTAAGGTCACCTTGGTTAATAGTCTGGGCACTGATGCACAAAGCTTTAAAGGTACAACATTGATTACACTATAATCAGCAAATCTTATATTACGAAACTAATTATGGCATAATTAATGGTTAACTCTAATAAACTCTAATTATACTGTTTGGTTGGTTGGTTGAATGTTGCTTAACGTCGCGTCAGCCATTTTCAGCTATTCGTGACGAAAACTATTTATTAATCTCTATGGACTAATCTATTAACAATTCCGTGTATGCATGTGAAGTGCGAGTGTTTTATTTGGTTTGCCTTGTACCAGCGCGTACTCAGGGCGACTTTAAGGTGCTAACTCATCGAGTCAGTACGCCGCAGACAAGCTACCACTCCCCAAGTCCATTATACTGATACCAGGTGAACCAGTGAAGGCTAACGGCAAGGAAAACTCACTTTCCCACATGTGGTCTGAGTGGGACTCGAACTCACAGCGGTGAGAGTCCCTGAGTTTGTAAACTGACGTGTTATCCATTAGGTCATCGCAACCTCAATTATACTTTGTGCAACTGGTATCTATTCATTTGTTGTTCATCTTCCAAGTTAATATTGCTTCATTTGTTTTCTGTGTATTGCTTGTTCATTGTTATTCTTATATGCATGTTTTTGTATTTCTTTTGTTATATATATATATGTTCCAATAAGCTATATAGTTCCTACATAGTTCCATGTTCCTTTCACACAATTTTGATTACACACGTGGCGGGTGAATCTACCTAAACAGGAGGTGCTTACCCTTCCGGAGCACCCGGCCTCACTACCCTGATTGAAGTCCACGTGTCTAACCTGACTGTCAGTTTCAAAGTTTTTACTTTGCTTCTGGAGTGATTCGGACATGGATTAGTATGTTTGTTTTTAAATATATTACTTACGGAAATAAAGATTAAATTGAAATTGAATGAAGTGTTGCGAATTTTTATCCGTTTTCTGTTGTAAGGACCTAAGTACGATTTTAGTTAATATTGGGATCCGTCGTATGAGAAAAGTGGTGGACAATGCCCTGGAAAATTTGACTTCACAATAATCTGATAATCTCCTATTTTATGATTCCAACACTGAGTGTTAATGAGCTTAGACAAAATGAAGGCAATGCTTCTATGTAGAGTCAAACTTATAAATACCACCCAAGTGAACCAGTAAAAGTGGCATTTATATTCAGGCTCAAATAATATGAATAAAGAACAATTAAGATATAGTTCTACTGGCATTTATAAGTATGTGGCCCTTATATAGAGGTGGTCTTTAAGGCAGGTTTGACTGTATATAAAAAAATATTTAAGTTACGGTATACATTTATAATCTATCAATATTATGAAAACCTTTAAAAAACGAGCTGTTTGATTCAAGGCACATCATAAATATATTAATTTTACTTGCAGTTAATTTAATTAACAAAATAATAACTAAATACTGAAAACAATGCATTTTTATGCTAAAATTCGACTGAAGCCTTCACCAATAAAAAATAACAAAAGATATGTCAGCCATTTTGCTTTCGTGTTTCATATTTTATATTCGAGAAAAAAAAAACAAGAGAGGCATTTACTTATATCGCATGATGTTAATAGCGATTCAGGAGAGATTATAATTATTTTGTGATTACTTAAATGAGGAGAAAATCACCGTAAAAATGCTATCAAGGCTGGTGTGTAACGCAAATATAAAAATGTCAATAATAATATACACTGGCAAATAACGATATATTCGTCATAAACGAATTAGATAAGCGATAATTTCTTTAATTGGTGTTTGTGAATGTTGTAGGCAGAAAAGTACGACTTTGTTAAGGCATAGGGCAGTAAAAATGGTATGTATTTTATAAAGTTTAACGTTTAGACATTGCGGAAACGCCTCCGATAAACTTGATAAAATATATGTCATAACGAATGAGCATATTGCAATGCAATCTGATTGCTCGATTGCATTTTAACGCATAAGCATAAAGAGTGCTCCAAATAATTGTTTAGAGCATGTAGATCGCTCCAAATAAGTAGAGTGTTCCAAATTGTTATGTAGAGCGTTTTATATAGTTATTTGGATCGCTTCAAATAATTGTGTAAAGTGTTCAATATAATTATGTAGACGCTTCATATATATATGCGTTCCAAGTAATTATATTGAGTGTTCCATATAATTATGCATTGCGCTTCATATAATTGTGTAGAGTGCTCCGAATAAATAATTTGAATAGTGGTTTAAATAATTATGCAGAGCGCTTGATATAATTATGTAGATCGCTTCAAATATTTGTGTAGATTGCTCCATATAATTATATAGAGCGCTTCATATTAATAGGAAGTGCACTCCAAATATTTATGTAGAACGCTTCATATAATTATTTAGATCGCTCCAAATAATTACATGTATGTAGACACTCCATTTATTATATAATGCGTTTCAAGTAATTGTGTAGAGCGCTCCATATACTATGTAGTGCGCATCATGTAATTGTGAAGAGTGCTCCGAATAAATAATTTGGATAGTGGTTAAAATAATTATGCAGAGCGCTTTATATAATTATGTAGATCGCTTCAAATATATGTGTAGGTTGTTCCAAATAAGTATATAGAGCGCTTCATATTATTAGGAAATGCACTCCATTTTTTTTTTCAAATACATGTCATTTCAAACCTCGCGTGGGTCTTGTAGCTAATAATTCAATTCACAAGAATGTGTAATGTTTTTGGATCAAATTGTGGTTACATGTACTTTCAATTTTTATTTTTACACCTTACTTTTAAATTACTGTGCGTTTAATAATTGTATTAAAGTGAAAAACTGTAGAACTCGACGTCATAATGTCACACCTCACCCTGTACCTTATTGTCAAACCGTTGTATATTACTGTGAATGCATATTCTAGGCAAAATGCTGAAAAATTTTCTTATTTATTTGGTTTATAAATTATCTTAAAAGGTAATGTTAAAATTTCTGATAAAGGTATCCTTTTTTCAAAATTACATACTAGACTAGGCACATTTTCAGAAAAGACTGTTTTAAAGAGGAAGAGGCATTTTTTAGTAAAAGCAAACCATATATCATTCTTACCTAATTTGGGTGTGCCGAGTCCGAAAATGGCGGATACCAAGCTGAAAAATTGCTCTAAGTAGGTCAATATTAAAATACAAAATGGCCGCCAAAATCAAAATGCATTTTTGCATAAAAGTAGATATGGAAGTTGTTTGGTAGCAACAAACAGCTATTAATCAAAGATTGTAATATTTCAAGGCTTACTTGGGTGTTAATGAACAGAAAATTTAAACAAAATACCTATGGGCCTTATTGCTCACCTGAAAACATTTAAAAGATACTAAAATTTTAGGGGCAAAAACACCTTCGTTGATTATCATACACAAAATTTGCTACGAAGTTAGATCTTTGCATTTTGATTATTTTTCCAACTTAATTTGTAATGTTCATTATTTTTTAATGTATTGTTTTATATAACACTAATAATTTTCTAGTAAATAGCCACAAAACCAGCACAATTTGCAAAAGATTAAATATTTTTCAGAGGCAATAACTCTGTAAAAAGGGGGTTTGATATTTATGAAATAAAAAGATCTGGCATGCCGGTCAGCCTTCGTCTCAGGTGGCCTAGCGACAGAGGTCATTATGAAAAAAAAATGTATATATTTTACTCATGAACGAAGTTCACATGTTTAATTTAAGCCAGATTTAAAAGTTTTCGCTTTTTTGGATTGTAATTGGAACATAGGGCTGTATGTTTCTGTTTAATTCAATGAATTAAGTATGACACATAACATGCTGAAACACTGATATATGTAGTCTAGAGTGTGAATAAAATAGCTTACAAAATTAAAACCTGTGTTTGCACCAAATGCTAAAGAATTGTTTTTTTTTTTTTTGGCAGTGGAAGAGCAAAGTAAATATAACTAAATTAGCCTTCCAAACCTATTTAGGGGTGCTTAGTCATCATCGATCAACTCTAAGCTTATTATTTGCTAAAAAGGTGAACTTGCACTACAAAATGTTGATGTGAAGTTTGATATTTAACTATAGCAAAAGTAATACTACATTTGGTTTTATTAAAACTGGTAAGAAGTAAGAGGGCTGAATGATATGCCGTGATCCTTCTGTTAAAGGAGATTAGCGCCGATGTCCCTTTTCAACCCTTCTATCCCTTGACCATTTAAAACCGTGTATTCGAAGACCAGTGTAATTTTGTAAGCTAATATCAACAAGGTATTACTCTAAAATAAATAGGACTAGTGGCTTGGTAAATGTAAAAATGGTGAAAGAGCAGGATCCAATATTTGCACAAAAACGGTTAGGCACCTAAGGCTATCCATACTGATATGATAGCAACACTAGGGAAATATGCCCCTTCATAGGCAAGAGTAAAAAGGTGGGTGGCAGATTATGAATAGGACAAGCAGAAAATTAATGATGATCCCAGTCATAGAAGGTATGCCACTGTTGCAACCCCAGAAATGGTCAATAGAGCTTTGTTTTCATTCCATTCATGGTAGCCGAAATCACCATTGGTTGCTCATTTTTGAGAAATCCTTTTCTTTCAAAAAAAATGTTTTTGCAAATCTGTAAAAACAAAAATACTCTAAACATTTTCACAAATTTTGAAAGGTTGACCTCTAATCATTTTAAAATTGTGGAAACGTAGATAAAAACCATGGTATTGTTATGACTGACAGATTTTACAGAAAAAATAAGGGCAGTGAGTTGGCATTTCACAGAGAACAGTACGTTCTAGTCAGACATCCTGCAATAAGAAACCTTTCGGTCTGTTGGGCTAGCAATTAATCAGAAGCACACAAGATGCAATTTGTCATTTCATCCCTGAGCCTAAATAACAGTCTAAACAATGGAATCACCTGGTTCATCTCTGCCAAAGAAGACAGAGAAAGACTTTTCCATCACCACAATTAACTTAGATATTAATGGCATTCTGATGGTACATATAGATTATTTCCAAAAGAGACAATAAATAAATGACACATAATTTTTATTACTTTTGAGGCTGTTACGGAAAAATATTTAAGTGTTGTGGAAAACTCAGTAAAGGTGTCTTGTTCCACTGACACAGTTCTACCATTGCCTCGACTGCAATTAACGATTGTTGCTTTAAATTTTAAATTGAGTGGCCAATATTTTGCTTAAGCTTGCACATCAGTCTTGCTATTTACATTACCCAGGTTTATAGTTAGATGATGTTATATATTCATTGGAGGACTTTCTGAATTTTCAAGAAAATGAATTATTAAAAAGTTGCATTGAGCTCCTTAAACATCGCTGGCAAAACTGTATAGAGACCAATACTGTGTTGTAAAATAATGCAATATTACCGTCAAATTCAAACCACTACATATGAGGTTCACAACGTATCAATCGATATATGTTTTCAATTAATGGTTGTGATTCTACCTATTAAAGCAATATCATTGTAAAAAGTTTGATGCATGATGGCACGCATAGTAATTTGGTATTTTGACATTGACAACCACGGGTTCTGCATACTATTTTGCAAGAACATGTGGTAAACTCTGTATAAGAGAGTGTTCTGGAATATGCTCTTTTTGCATTTCAAACACAAGTTTCGATTTTAACTGTTAATTCCACACCATGAGCAGTATTTCAGTATGGTATTGGTTATGAACTCAATTTATTAGTCATGTAGATTTATCAGTGCACTATGCAAAAGGCACACATAATGAACAAAAGCTTAACTATAGCCACCACTTTATTTTTATAAATTGTTTTAGATTTGGTTTAAACATTTATACTTCAGTTTAGCCTTTTTCATTTTAATGTAACAACCCCAAGTCTGGAAGTGATGCTGATATGTTTACAAAGTACCATCTTTTGCTAAAACATGCAACTTAAATAACACTGAGAAATAATATGCCAATAAATTTAAACAGTCGCCATTTTGTTTTCGGAATTATGGGTTCAAAAGCTCAAAATTTTACTTGGTATCCGTCATTTTTGAAATACAGCAAACTCGAAGTATGTCAAATTAAGCATGTTGTCAACTTTTACTAAAATTTGGAACCCCAACTAACATTTTTGCATTGGTACACCATTAATTTTAGCCGCCATTTTCTTTTTGGAATTATGGGTTCAAAAACTCAAAATTGAGCTTGGTATCCGCCATTTTTGAATTCGGGATCCTCAAAATATGTTAAATACATTAAATCATGTTGCCAACTTGTACTAAAATTTGAAACCCTAAGTAACATTTTTGCATTGGTACACTATGAGTCGCAATTTTGTTTTTGGAATTATGGGTTCAAAAATTCAATATTGAGCTTGGTATCCGTCATTTTTGAATTCGGGATCCTCAAAATATGTTAAACACATTAAATCATGTTACCAACTTTTACTTAAAATTGAAACCCCAACTAACAGTTTTGCATTGGTACACCATTAATTTTAGCCGCCATTTTGTTTTTGGAATTGCGGGATCAAAAACTAACAATTTTACTTGGTATCCGTCATTTTTGAAATACATGTACAACAAACTCGAAGTATGTCAAATTAAGCATGTTGTCAACTTTTACTAAAATTTGGAACCCCAACTAACATTTTTGCATTGGTACACCATTAATTTTAGCCGCCATTTTGTTTTTGGAATTATGGGTTCAAAAACTCAAAATTGAGATTGGTATCCGCCATTTTTGAATTCAACACCCTCGAATTATGTTAAGTAAATCATGTTACCAACTTTTACTAAAATTTGTCAACCCAAGAAACATTTTTGCATTGGTACAACATTAATTTTAGCCGCCATTTTGTTTTTGGAATTATGGGTTCAAAAACTCAAAATTGAGCTTGGTATCCGCCATTTTTGAATTCAGCAACCTCGAATTATGTTAGTAAAGCATGTTACCAACTTTTACTAAAAAATGCCGCTTCAAGTCACATTTTCTGAATTTGTTCCTAGTCTATACATGTAGAGTGTTAAGATTCCACCATAATTGTTGAGTGGAGCAATGGTGTTTTCCATCAAAGTCAAGATTTTTTCGAGTGGCCTCAGTGGTCAAGTGATTTAACGTAAACACTGATAGATCACATCGCCTCTCACTGTTAGAGGACGCGGTGACCTAATGGATAAGACGTCAGTCTTCAAATCCAGGGTTTCTCACGGCTGTGAGTTCGAGTCCTGCTTAGACCACATGTGGGAAAGTGAGTTTTCCTTGCCGTTGGCCTTTGGGGAAGTGGTACGCTTGTCTGCGGCGCACTGACTCTGTGAGCTGGCACGTTAAATTCGCCCTGAGTGTGCGCTAGTACAAGGCAGACCATACAACACACTCGTACTTCACATACACAAAATTGTTCAGAGATTTCTCCATAGCGAAAAATAAAATTGCTAATGCGACGTTAAGCAACATTCAACCAACCAACCAATCCTCTCACTGTCTTTGTTTGAATCCCACTCAGGCAGATCTTAGTGTGAGAAGGTTCATCAGAGTGTGGTTTCCTCCAAACACTTAAGTTTTCTCCAACATCCCAAAATTGTATAAAACTATTGTACATGTACCTTACTGTTAAAATTTTGTACCCAACCAGTGCCAAACCACTGCGATGGCTCAGTTGATAGAGTGCTTGCTTCGTGAGTATGAGGTCGAAAGTTCGAACCCCAAGCGAGTCTTCCCCAACACTTGAAAGTGGTTAGTGATTTTTTGACAAGCACACAGCATTACGAAATGAAAGTCACGGTTCTTTCGGACGGGAAGTTAATATAAACGAGGTACCCTGTCACGATAAAGAACCCTGCTGTATTAGGCCATCAGCGCAGTACACAGGCAAAATTTCTGCATATTCGCCCTTAGCTGGCGACGTCTCGATATAAGTGAAATATTCCTGACTTGGACACTAAACACAATTACTCAACTCAACTCAACTAGTGTCAATTATGGTAATATATTACTATATATATTGCTTATGTCAATTATGGTAATATTTTAATATATATATTGCTTACCTTTTACCTTTCAGCTGTACAGCATCTGTTGGCGATTTTCATGTTTTTAAGATTTTACCATCGGTAAATCAAACCTAACAGCAATCCATGTCCAAATGAGGCAGTTAATACAGCGTTGTATACGTCGTAATGACTGTAACATTGATTTACCATTGCTCATTAATTGTTATTGAATTTAGATACAATTCCGAGATTAACAGATGAGTCTTAGAATGCGTGACCGGATATTATCAAAATCATTTTTCACATGCGCATTAATAAAGATATTTGCTTTGAAGTAATAAGAAAGTTTAAAGAACATTTAAATCATATTATTAAACCATTATATTTGATTCCATAACACAACCATATCCTTATATAACATGTCTGAAAGTAAAGGGAGATCGTTGCAGCTTTTTTTCTCGACACGAGTTATTATGTTTGAATTAGAATGATACAAACAATGAAAGAATTCCAAACTACAGTAAAACCTGTCTATAAAGGCCACCTAATGGAACTGGTAAAAGTGGCCTTATAGGTAGGTGGTCTTTATATACAGGTTTAAATAATATGAATTAAGAACAATTGCAATACAATTCTACTGGCCTTTATAAGCAGGTGGTCCTATAATAGAGATGGCCTTTAAGGCAGGTTAGACTGTATATCTAACATACTATTTACAGTCGAACCTGCCTTAAAGACCACCTTTATTTAAAGGCCACCTGCTTTTAAATACCATAAAAATTGTTTCCAAATTCCTCTATACTCATGTTATTTAACCTCTATATAAGGACCACCTCCCCATAAAGATCACTTTAACTGGTTCCCCTTGTTTACCTTTATAGACAGGTTTGACTGTACAGTTATTCCATTGGTGATTTGGGAACAGAAACATCTATTGTCCGGAAGTATTGTGAATGACCAGTGGGACTGAGGTCAGAGGCCGTCAAGAGCAAAGGTCAGTTGATTTGAAATTCAGAAACACCCATGAAATAACTGTATTATTTCCGAATCTGTCACATTTTCTAACCAAGTATAAAATTCCGTATGTTATGTATTGAAATCACCCTGTATATCCACAAATGGAGTCCACATGGAAAATGCAAGAATAAAATCAAAAACAAACTAAAAAAATTGTCAAAACTTGATACAAAATCTACTGACCTAATATCAAAAAATATTTTTATTCATCCAAAAGTCAATTTATTTTCGTACAAAGGGAAATTTTTCAAGATTTTAACAAAGTGTCATATACCACTTTTTTAATTTAATCATGAAATACATTTAAAAAATACAGTCAAAAAATGGTATATGACAATAGCAACAAATGTAACTATGTCAAAATTCCTTCTTATTCGTAATGATCACACTTGGAAAAAAACTACCTGACCACAATACCCTGATGTAACTTTAAATGAGGCCAAATTGGTGTATTTCCAAATTTTCCCTGAAGTTTCTCTATGTACAGGAGAAGTGAAAAACTATGTTTCTATTTAAAAATATAATTTGGTTAGGTCAGTGCGTTTTAAACTCATTTTATGGATAATTTAATAGAAACGTTTTCAACTGAAATAAATAAATAATAAAAAACCATGGACACTGCATTTATGCATATAAAATAAAATCTCTATTCATTTCTAGATATTCATGTCTTAGCCCTCCCCCCCCCCCCCCCCCCCGCATTTCTAATAGAATGATAAGTGCATGGTTTGTTGACATTCTTAAAATTAAGGATGGTTGGTTGGTTGGTTGGTTAGTTGAATGTTGCTTAACGTCACATCAGCATTTTTCAGATATTCGTGACGAAAACTATTTATTTACCTCTATGGACTAATTTATGAACAAGTTCGTGTATGCATGTGAAGTGCGAGTGTGTTGTATGGTCTGCCTTGTACCAATTTAGCACGCAGGGTAACTTTAAGATGCTAGCTCACGGAGTCAGTACGTCGCAGACAAGCATACCACTCCCCCTGTCACATTATACTGACATCGGGTGAACCAGTAAAGGTCAACGGCAAGGAAAATTCACTTTCCCACATGTGGTCTGAGCGGGACTCGAACTCACATCGGTGAGAGGATTTGTAGACTGACGTCTTATCCATTAGGCCACGGCGGCCTCATAAAATGAAAGATATTGGAGTAAAGTGTAGAACACTAAATCACTATTAATCTTGGACTTGGTTATAATTCCTTTCATTAAAAACATTAAAATGTTATTAAACACCTGAAACAAACGACTAAATCTCTCAAAAGTGACAATTTCTAATTGTGTTTTACAATAAAAATTGAAAAAAATACAATAATAATATAAAACATCTGCTATCAGCTATCATTTCCAAATCATTAATAACATTTCTTTTGAATATTATTTTTCTTTTATATTTTATAAGATAAAGTACAGGCCTGTCGAAAGTTAAACACTAAGCTACAGGTCATAGTTCATTTCGGTCCCTCGTCAGCTATATATATCGTTACAGCTGCTTTCTGAAATTAGGCAGGTTTTCCATATTTTTGCTACTCGTCTGTAGAGCTTCCAACCCTTTTTAGCTCGGTGTTAAACTTTCGACAGGTCTGTATTGTATATTAAGGATGGTTGTCATGACCACTCGTGTATACGTCTATAGGAAACAATCAAGCTCTGAAACAGCCTCCATCTTTTATTTTTCCAGCAACCAGTTCTTGGACAATAAAATGCATAGTTATCTTTTCCAGCATAACAAACTCATACATAGAAAAAACATTCTAGATTCTGATTTTTTACCAAGTTATATCATCCTAGAAACATAATCTTTTTAATTTTGGAATAAAAAAGTTGTTTAACAAAGTATTGCTAATTTTCAGGTAATATTTCAGAAATGTCTAAGGTTATAATGTTTAAATGAATTAAACAGAAATTCGGTTTTATACGCCGGTGTATTATGGTATGGTGTTGTCCGTCCGTACGTACGTACTTCCTTGTCCAGTCAATATCTTTTCACTCGCTGAAGATATCAAGATGAAACTTATACCATATGTATTATGGGAAGGTGGTGTTTCGCGTGGAAAACTTAGTTCCGAGTATTGAAGGTCAAGGTCGCAGGTTGAGCTCAAAGGTCAAATAGAGACATAATGTAGAATATGCAAGGACTTTTTTATTTTTCATTTATAAATTATATGCATTTAAAACAAATAACAATGTTGAACATGTAGAACGCCTTTTTTGTGTCGCGTTTCAATTTTTTCGAGAAATTGGAGTTACGGTTCTTTGTATCTAGTTTCTGGTATCTTGTGTTTAATTTTCTTGTGGGTGAATTTCCTCCCATAATTTTAGACTGATTGTTTTGAAATTTGGCATGTGTTATTAGGGTCATTTGAAGGTGTGTATATTATAAAAAGAAGATGTGGCATCAAATTTTACAGGAGTTATGGCCCTTTGATTGCCAACTAAGCATATTATGTACAGAATAATTATTTTAATTTTTCATTTACTTATTTCTTTGGTATGGTTTCACAGGAAGCAGTAATGTTTAACATATAAAACGTGTTTTTGTGTCGTGATCCAGATGTAATTGCCACCATTCGTTTGTTAAACTTTTATATATAAGTTAACTAAAGTGTACAGGGATGCTTTTTAGCTTGTCTTCTTAAAGCCCTTGTTATATTTGTGTGTTTATTTACTAAAATTTGATCTTGACTATGCATGACCAATTATTGACATTTTCGATAGTATTTTACTTTCTTTTATTATTCCCCCTTACATTATTACGGAGCCCGCGAAGGGGCATTGAAATAAATATATGTTTGCGTTCGCACGCAATGATATTTCGTTCCAACGCAAAAGTATTGCGTTCGAACACAATGCTATTGCATGCGAAAGAAATAACATTGCGTGCGAACGAAGTACTATTGCGTGCGATTAAGTCTAAAACAAAAATAAAACTAGTTTTTATCAGACGCGCGTCTGAATTCAGATGATGCATATCACGTAGTAAAATGCATTATCGCCAATAACTTCATTTTTTGAGAAAAAAAACTCGGCTTTTTATACGAGTTTGAAGATTGAGTGGTTTTAAAATATTGAATTATAAAACGGTATCGTTCTGGGCCAAACAAGTGTAATAAATAAATTTTATTCTTTATTTTGATGTTTGTGCTGTTTTACCTGTTATTCACAATAAGCTAGTTCATGACGTATACCGGTTAGGAATAGAAACACGTGTATAAACTCGCATCGCGTGAATACGTATTAGCCAATCAGGTCCCGGTTTCACAATCATTCCTTAGCTAAGATTTACCTTAACTTAAATCTTGCAAAATTTCAAATTTGCATAGTTTTGTTAATTTTCAAGATATTCAGGAATTTAAGGTGTTATTTTTAAGATCACCTCAAGATTAAATCATTTGCATTTAGTTTTGACAAAAATATTCATCAGTAGTTCCAAAAAGAGATTACCAAAATTTGCTAAATATAAGTTAAGGGAAATCTTAGCTAAGGAATAATTGTGAAACCGGGGCCAGAACCTAGGTCTTAATAAATTTTATGAATGAAGCTGTCGAATATGCCATATCAACATATTAGAGGGACAACAACTACCTTCCAGTAAAATGTTAACTCTCAAAAACTCAAACACTACAGTGAATATTGAAGATTTTTAATACTTACCTTTAAAACAAGACTGCAAACGAACAAGTATTTTATTCTCAATAACTTTTATCAAAAAAGTTTATTTAAATTCATTCATATAAATTAAAAGCAAAAAAAAAAAAAAAAAAAAAAAATGGAAAAGCTGACAATATTTCAAAAATATTCAAAATATGAAAAATATGTTCTAAAAAGACATGTGAAATTGTAAGTCTACTGAAGTTGTCAGAGTTCGAATCACACCACCCACTCATACACAAGTTTTTCCTCACTGAAAATTTGATCGGACTACAATGGCTGGTTAACTTTCTGTCTATACACCCACCAACAGATGTCACAAATATTACCTAATAATAGTTATGTATAAGCTTATTCTTGCCTTGTTAATCAAAATCGAACACACATTACTAAATCGCAGTCTCAAAGCAAAAATCTTTGAAATTGGCAATTTAAGTTAAACACGTGAACTTCCACCAGAGAAGTGAGTCCAGGTGCTCCGGGAGGGTAAACACATTCTGTTAAGCTAGCAGCGACTAGCTACACACGCCAATGTGTAATAAAAATTGAGAATTGAGAATGAAAAGAACTATGGAACGTCAAATATATCCAGTGTAATTTTGATACAATGACATCATGTTTTTTATCGACTTTTAAAATTTCATTTTTCTCATCTAAACTTTGACATTTGATTAGCACCCGATTTTTTAAGGAGTCACACTGGCTCCTAAATTAAAAAGTCACTTTAATTCCTGTAATTCTAGGGTCAATCCTTCGATGTATAAAAAATGATTGGAAAAATCAATGTTATGTCATTGAATTTGAGGATTTGTCAGTATTTCAATTATTCAGATTACATTTAATTGGAGTCGTTTAAAATCAATTTGGATTGAGACTTTGTGTGCAAAAAGCATTATAATTTATAGCTATTATGTGATGATTTTGAATTTTTGTTAAAATAAATTATTTTAATAAATAATTTAAAATCAGCACGTGGCATTATTGTCTGGCCATCTTAAACGAAACTGTCACTAAGCGCGATTAGTATCATGTTTATGAGAGTTCTTTACTTCATCAATCTTGGTAACAATTGATTAATTCCGTTTTGCACCATAGACAATGTTAACTCTTGTTAGTATTTATAGCTAAGATGATTAGAATGCCTTAAAAACATGTTGTTGTATGTTGCTTAAGGCTTATTTAAAGTACGTGTATCCTCTTTTTTGGTGAAATTCAATTGCAATGCGATATCAATGAAAAAATGTTTGCTTAAAACAAAACCATATGTTAATTTAAAAGATTTGTATTAAAATCTAATTTATAATCTTTAATTTTCTTTTTGTTTCAAAAAGGCACTTTTTCATAAAATATTTTTATAGTATGTAATTTAAAATTGATTTATTATCCTATTATCTTATGACTTTCTACAGACGTTATTAGACTTGGCATAGAGACAAAACAGAAAATAATTGTAATTCAGTTTTATCATTAAATGTATGTAAAAGCTAATAAAGGTTGTTTTTGTAAAAAGGGTGATGTGTTCGATTTTTTGACATTATTATACATAATCAACACATTGTTATCAAACTGCATATTAGCACGAATATTACTATTATTAACCAATAAAATTAAACAAGATTGCTATAAATCCTAAAAAACAAAGTAGTTATTAAATATCATATCTAATCATGCAGTCAAAATCAGCTTCATTATCTTACGACAAGGTTTTGTTAAAAAACACTATAGTCCGATGATTTTATTTTTACAAGAAATTGTTTTTTTTGTAATCCTTTTTATATGCTATTAAGGTAACCTATCTTTAATGATTAAAGAAGTTATTGGTTAAAGGTATGGTTTATAAATTACACCTGACAATACCACTAATTAGTTTGTTTACCTATCAACTCCTTTTACTGTTTTGATTTAATGGTAAATAAATAAAAAATAAAAACATATAATATGAAAAAATTCCTTACAACATCTCTGTTTTTTTCTTCTTAATTTTTAGAGTAAAAACAGAAATGTATATTTGAATACTAAAAAACCTGACATAGATGAACAATCAACTTTGACAAATTTTGTAAAACCTACTGGTAAACAGCAGAAATATCAGTTGAATGACCCAAAGCAAAAAGAATCTATACATGCACTTATTGACTATATATACTCCTGTTTTCAACAGTTAAAAACCAAAAACATTAGAACTTCATAGAAAAAGAACCCAAATTTTAATTTCAAATTCTGAATCCGAAACATATCATATTTATATGTTTGAATTCTTTATGAAATGTAATGTGTAATATAATGCATTACTTTGGTAAAGTAATTGTAATGTAATGCATTACTTTCCAAAATACATGTAATTGTAATTGTAATATAATGCTAGTTTTGTCAAAGTAATTGTAATGTAATGCATTACATTGCAATGTAATTCGCCCCATGCCTGGTCCGATCACATTTTCAGTGAGGAAAAACATGTTTTGAAAGGGTGGTGTGATTCAAACTTAGATATCTTACTTGATATAACTTCAAAAGACTTAAAATTTCACATTTCTTATGAGAACATATTTTTCATGTTTTTAATATTTTATGCAAATATTCTCAGCTTTTTTATTCATTTTTTTTGCTTTAAAATTATATGAATAAATTTAAATGAAATTAACATCCAATTATAAAATACAGTCCAACCTGCCTTAAAGACCACCTCTATATAAGGGTCACCTGCTTATAAAGGCCAGTAGAATTGTATCCCAATTGTTCTTTATTCATATTACGATATTTGAACCTGTATATAAAGGCCACCTGTCCACAAAGGCCACTTTTACTGGTTCTCTTGGGTGACCTTTATAGACAGACTGTATGTGGTTATGGACTTATTGGATGACATCCCACTATCGTATTTTTTTACAACTAATGGATCATAAATAAAGAACAAAATGGAAAAAAAATGGAAACAGCTATGAGATCAAGGAGAGAATGTGGAACCGGATTGGACATATCCTAAGTAAAGAGAGAACAAATGACTGCAAGACAGCACTAGGGTGGCAACCATAAAGAGAATACAAAAGAAAAAGGGGAATACCTAAGTCCACATGGAGGAGAAGAATGGAAAAGGAAAGGAATGCTGCTGGATTGACCATCTGGAACACATTCAAAGCAGTACAGAACAGACAAAAATGGAAAGATAGCGTTGCGGCCTTATGCGCCTTCTGAGAGCATTAAAATTAAGGTTCACAAATATACACATTTTAAAGTTACTATTGTCTAAAATTGCTGCTATTGTTCATCTTTATTGTTTAGATAGTCATTTTCATAAATATCTGTCATACCTTTTAAGTTTTTGAAACCTAACAATCATATTGTGTTTTGAAAACAAAAAGCGCATAAACATATTTTTTGTTTTATTTTTACTTTTTCAGATATTCTCCTACATAGAGAAAATTTTACATTGTTTACTTAAAATCAGTCGTAGTATGTTCCCTTGGTGACCTCATATGCATATATTAAAAGGTTCAAATAAGGTTAACAATTACTTAGGTATATGGAAGTATAATTCCTTTCTTTCTAGTAATATTTGGTTACTGAAATTTGCCCCTTGGTTTCTTTCACAGCCAGGTTCTCTGTAATTAATAAACATAACTGTTTTGGATTAATTGAATGGTTTTTGTCCCAGTCAAGAAGATTTCATGTATAAAAGCACATCACCAACGCCATGTATAGGTGAAGAAGCAGAAATTTAACTTTTGCAGTGCACTCAAGGCAATATGCTGAGAGGGTTCTTAAGTGTAGATGCCTACGTGACATATAGCATCAGTTTTGGGGTTTCTTCCAAAACACCCCGTAATTTTCATTTCTAAATGCCCAGTGCTTGGTGAAAGAACAATACCTATTTTCAAGTCTTGGTCAGACCTGGCTAGTGTACGAACCCCACCTGCCATATATAGAGCAAGTTATCTAGTTATTCCAACAACTGGGCTACAGTGGTGTCTGAATAATCTATTCTTGCTGTTGAATTATTACATTTTGAACCATAAAACTATAAAAATGAACCTTATTAAGGCAAATGAATTGATACTGTTATTTTCATTTCTAAATGCCCAGTGCTTGGTGAAAGAACAATACCTATTTTCAAGTCTTGCTCAGACCTGGCTAGTGTACGAACCCCACCTGCCATATATAGAGCAAGTTATCTAGTTATTCCAACAACTGGGCTACAGTGGTGTCTGAATAATCTATTCTTGCTTTTGAATTATTGCATTTTGAACCATAAAACTATACAAATGAACCTTATTAAGGCAATTGAATTGATACTAATATCACATGAGATCCAAAAAACACTTGTTAGAGCCTTCAACATTTAATTTTAAAACTTGATGAGCTTGGACATCAACTTATTCCTGCTTTTTCATACACTGTCCAAATGTACGTAACAGTATCTACTTTAAGGGGGCATCTCGGTGACCAAATAGTCTAAAGTACACACTTATAGATCATAGTGCCTCTCACTTCCCAAGTCTGAATCCCAGTCTGGACAGCTCCTTATGTGAAAAAGTTTGCAAGTTTGCTTGCCAAAAGTCGGTGGGCTTTCCAGGTACATTTATCAGTCTTCTTTACCATTTCTAGACCCAGTTGTTTGAAGCTTGATTAGTTTAATCAGTGATTAACAGAAATTTAAACATCAATAAAAATTAAAACATCATTAGGGAATCGATAGTTTTATTACAATTTTCTTTGGTTTGATGAAAATTTTTTATTCATTTTCAAAATTTCAGCATAAAAGTTCACAATACATCTGCAACTATGTAAAAATAAAATTTTGATTAATCAATGGATTAAACTAATCAGACTTCGAACAACTGACCCCTGAACTGACCACCTAGCTATAAGTGAAAGAATCTTGTTTTGGGCATAAAACAATCATTACTCCACTCCACCCCTTTTAGACAGAAACAAAAAAAATCAAATTTACATAATAATTTATTAAGAATGTACACTGCTTAACTTTTTGACCTCTTCATTGCCCTCTTCATTGACCTCCTCATCTTCATTTGTTTCTCCGCTGGTCTCATCAGGATAACTTGGGGGAGGTTTTAAAGAAAACACTATAGGTATCTGCTCTAGTTTATGATTTGTTTGTTGTAAATATCTTATCCAGGTAACTAACGAGTCTTTGCTACCTGTACCTGTAATACACATCCCTAATATTGTCAGATCATCTTGCTCATGTACACTTTTAAGGGGAACTAAATCTGTTGGTTCCTCGTCTTCAAAAAATAATCTCCAGCCCTCAAACAAATCTGAAATAGATAATAAATGGATCATGTGGGTAATGATAATTCAATGAAACAATTTTTGTGTTCTGATATTGGCAAAGTTTACATACAATTCAATTACATGAACACAAGTTGAATCACTATATTAAATTGAAACGATCAGATTTGAATAATAACAGGTAAATAAAGTGAATCAGAATTCCCTGCCAACAGGTCCTTTTTCGTGATTTGCACTTATGTTCAAAGGGCAATAAGTCCCAGGAAAATGAGCAAACCAACTCTGGTTAATGAAATGTGCATCTCCTATCAATGTTGATGCTTTGCACCTAGCTTCATGAGATAGGGCTTCATAGTTATGGAAAATCTGCGCAGACAAGAATTTTGTACAGACAGAAACTCAAATTAAATATTCTCTCAAACATTGAAGAATTTGACTGAATGGCATATTTTTTACTTCGTAAAGTACATTGTACAAGTTAAACAGATTTTAATAATGAAAACACCAAAAATTGTGCAAATTAGAAACTAAAATCTAAAATCTTGACCCTTGTTCTAAATAAAATATAACAGCCAATGTCTAAACTCTAATCTCAAGGGAGAGTTCTGGCGATGATTTCTTCCACTTCACTTGATTTACATGCATGTCAAAAGTTAACACTGAGTAAACGAAAACTAGTCGAACTTCGGCTGTCGAGTTGCCAAGATGTGGATAACCAGTGTCTGAAATAGCTGTTCAGATATAAATAACAACTGTCAAGATAGTTAGGGGTTGAGATGAGTTGATTAAAGTGTTGTTTAACATTCCAGTCAAGATTTTTTTACTTATATCAAGACATTCCTCGCTGATCTATAGGCAAAGGTGTAGAAATTTTTCTTTTGTGCTGCACTGATGGCATTATATAGCAGGGTTCTTTATAATGCATACTGTAACATAGGAACTCGTTTATTTTTTGTTCCCATCCGAAAGAACCGTGACTTTCAATTCTTAATGCCAAGTGGCAAAAGAACAGTCACTACCGACTGTCAAGTCTTTGGTCAGACCCGACCGGGGTTAGAACCCACGACTGCCAACTTAGGAAGTGATAAATCTACCAACTGAGCTATCGCGGTGGTATATCTAAGAGATAGATTTTAAGTTTAAACACTAAAAGGCTAAACAATAAATAGCAAAATTACAAATACTCAGGTGATTTTTTTTTAGAGTTTTCACTTGACAAACACCCTGAAATCTGATTATTGAATGTATGTAATAGAAAATTAAAACCATAGCTTATTCACAATAACACAGAGTTACCGGGTACCTCTTCTGGTGCACACAATGTCAAATCTTAGTAATTGTGTATACCAAGTTCAATAAAAATATTGTCAATGGTGTTGCAGTAGGTCAGACAAATCATGAATTATGCACACATACACATATATACACACTGCATTTTATTGCAAGTTCAAATTTCTGTTCAGGCCAGGTAAGCAAAAAATTATTCAAACTCTTAAAAAACAAAATAGATACCTTCATCGGCTTCCTTTTTAGGTTGAGGTATCTCTGGTTTTGGGTCTGCTTTCAGTATGAAGTATGACTGTGATTTTTCCCGTACATACACGGTGTAAGCACCCTCCACATATAAAGGCTGTTCTACTGGGTGGCTCTCTATTAATTCCTGTTGATTTAGACTCTGGGCACTCACAATAAAGGTATCTTCTTTTGGATTTTCTTCTACATCTTTTGTCTGTTACAAAAACAAAAACAAAATGTTTATAAGTGTGTGGTGTGTGTGTGTGTGTGTGTGTGTGTGTGTGTAACACCGCTATCATTGTACACAAGTAATTTTTTTTAAGATCATCAGGTAAAAATACTTGTATAAAATATGTCAGCCCTAACTACAGTCATTTTAAAAGTTGTGAAGATGTCTAAGCTATCTAGAACCTTAGCACAATGCAATCAAGTGATGGCTCTCAGTGTTGTCATTGTCTACAAACATTTTAATTTATTTAAGAAATGACATTCTGATCATGGTATTTCAAGGGGTAATGAAAGATAGTGTGGCGCGTGCCAAATTCGATGAAGGGCAAAGCCCTTCATTTTGAATTTGGCACGCGCCACACTATCTTTCATTACCCCTTGAAATACCATGAGCAGAAATGTCATTTCTTATATTTACAATAAACATTTTGTACCTTGGCGCTATTTTTTCATATCTGCGCGTGTGATATAGAGTTTTTAGCCGTGCGAGATCGGCGTATCTCACATGACCACGCGACCCCCTGTGTAGGGCATGACGTAATATTGCGGGAAAATTGATACACATCAAGGGTCATGATCCCCATTGTCTTTCATTGGGAATTGAAATACAATTGCTTCTGTATGTTTCATCGAAGACAGGTATGTCATATTGTAAATATTATTATATAAAAGCCTATATTTTTTCCACAATTTTGATTTATATAAAAAGTTAAGGCTGATGCACTGATCTAGAAACCGAGGAAAACTTGTAAATTTATATAATCTTAAAAGGAAGGATTGAAGTTTTACAATTAAGTCACACATTTGGCCACTAACCACACTGCTTATTGTTCAGCTAAGCCATGCTTTTTCTCTCTCATATTTTGGCCAATATTGGAAATATTAACATAATAATAAAGCTGTATTTTCATAAAAATATATGAATTTCATGCAATATTATCGGATTATTAAACTGATATTGTGAAATATTGTCTCAAGTTGACTTGACATTTGCATGAGATTGCGAGTGCAAATTTCGAGTCAACGAGGGACAATATTTCACACTATCAGTTCAATAACCCTTTTATTATATAGCAAAATAAATTTCGTTTACTTCCGTCAAGTATTTCATCTAAAATACCATTTTGTCGTACAAAGCATAAATATTACACAAGTGCTTGTAAATGGGTATAAAAACTAGTGCAATATGACAACAGCACAGCGATGACGTCGACAACAATCGTATGACGTCATAAACGACAGCGTCATGTGACAAAGCGTACAGTATGAAAAATTGATTTGAGAAACCTTGGACTGGAACAAAATTAGCGTGCAAATATCGATATTTATTGCACGCTAACACCTCGGGATTTATCATTTATTTTCTATGCGAAGCATATATTGCTATATAATAAACTCTCAAACTTTGAGTTTAATTTTGACCATACAGAATTAAAATATCAAGTGACCTACTTTTAGGTGTTGTGGTGGTGTAACAAAATGAATTGTTCTAACAAAGACAGGGGTCTATATTTCCATTGAAATCTGTCCAAATATATATACACTGAGGCATGCACACATACACACCCTGCACTATGCCATAAACTAGTATGTCAAGTTAATGTTTCACAGTTTGGTCAGGTGAGCTAAAAGTACACATGAGAGCATTAAGACTGAGTTGAGTTGAGTTGAGTTGATTAATAGTGTTTAACGTCCCAGTCAAGAATATTTCACTTATATCGAGACTGGCTGGGGATCGAACCCAGGACCTTCCACTTACGGAGCAAGCACTCTACCAACTGAGCGACCGCAGTAGTTCATTAAGACTGACCTGCTGAATGTAAAGCATTACAAGAGAGTGAATGGGCCCCAAGCGCTCATCTGTAAATAATGGCTAGTTCAAATGTCATAATTCCATTCAAAATCAAATGAAATACAGTCTAACTTGCCTTAAAGGCCACCTCTATATAAAGGTCACTTGCTTATAAAGGCCAGTAGAATTGTATACCAATTGTTCTTTATTCATATTATTTGAACCTGTCTGTAATGGCCACCTGCTTATAAAGGTCACCTTTACTGGTTCCCTTATGTGCCTTTTTGTAGACAGGTGTGACTGTACTGACAACAGTTGCTGTTCATATGATGCTTATACATATATAATATAAGTACACCTGAGGAAATTGGAAGTTGTAATAAAACTATCTCATAAAGCTGATTAAGTGATTTTTGAAGGCCAAGGGTTCAACATTCTTTCACAGAAGTACTAATGTAATGATGCTAAATATGGATGCTATTGGGTCACAGCAAACTAAGTGTACATACCAAGACATGCTTATGTTTCATTAAAACCTAAATAATATTTTTATTTTAACACAATTAGTGTTAAGGACACACACACACATACACACACACACACACACACACACACACACACACACACACACACATGCATAACATATTTTTTGTCCAAATTTCGGGAAATGAACAAATTATAGGCTTAATACTCTTGAGAAGCAAAGTTTCATATCAGATTTTTTCTCCAATCATCATTTCAAAGAGAAGAAGTTTTTTTTAAGATTTTCATACCTCTTGGTTACCTTGACCTAGTTATGGTAGTCATGGCAATGCCACAAATTAATCTGAATTGCACCAGGCAATGGATACTTCTGAGCAAGTTTGATTTAAATTTGTCCAATAGTTTCAAGAGAATAATAATAAAAAAAATTGCTAGCAACACATACCCAGGCACACATACACACACATGCACATACATACACTGCATAAAGCAATAAGCTCACATGACCTTTTGGTGACCTGAATCAAAACTTACTTACCTCCAAAACACTAATCTTATTATTGAGATCAAAAGCTGCCCGATTCAGTGCTATTATTGCTAATTGAATTTTACTGTCTGGTAGATAATAAGGTACTGGGTAAG
Source organism: Anadara kagoshimensis (assembly GCA_021292105.1). Taxonomy (NCBI): domain Eukaryota; kingdom Metazoa; phylum Mollusca; class Bivalvia; order Arcoida; family Arcidae; genus Anadara; species Anadara kagoshimensis. Next base: position 26,320,578 of record CM037861.1, read on the forward strand.
GATTGGCATTGCGGAACTTTGGTAGCCAATACATCATCCTCATGTATTTACGAACACAATGACTCTCAATATGAAATATATCTGTTAACATATGTCCAAATTCTTCATCAGGTATTAACCCTGTAATAATAAACATACAGTCTAAAGTAATGAATTGAGTAACGGTGCTTAACAACCTAGTCCATTATATTTCACTTTTATCTAGACGTCACCAGCTAGATCTATAAGCTAAGGTGCAGAAATTGTGTCTTTGTTTTGCACTGGTGGCATTATACTGCAGGGTTCTTTATCCTGCCACGCCTACCATTATTTTAAGTACCCATCTGAAAGAACTGTGACTTTTATTTCGTAATTCTGAGCACTTGGTGAAAGAACAGTCACTACCCACATTCAAGTCTTGGGTCAGACCTGGCCTGGGATCGAACACACAACCTCCTACTTACAAAGTGAGCATTCTACAAACTGAGCTACCGCAGTGATAATAAGCAAGTGAGTGAAATGTCAATATATGTCCTTGTTGATAAAAACTGATATCAAAACATCAATAACTTTACTTTAAGCACCAAAACTAAAATTTATATATAATTGTATATTTGCAATGTGATGTAATAATGGCAATAAGCATTGAAGGCATTTTAATTATATATATATATATACCACAGCATGAGTGATCAACTTTTATACTTTACCAATACGAACTATCTGGGAAATCGGATGTTTTTACTCTAAAATGGAAAAACTATGCAACACTTTTTGAATACTAAATAAATTGAAATCTTCAAGGATCACCAGAATACTTGTTATTTACTATGTTACTGTAACTTGACTGTTTATTTATATGAAATTTTATGCTTCATTGATGCCATTCTATTTATGTTTTTGTACTTAATTTGCAGACATTTGTACAAAGTTTTCATGTATGAAAGGTGAATGTAAGTGTGCATGAATGTTGTCTTTGTCTATCTCATATTTTTGCTAAAAATGTTAAAAAATCTAAAAAAAAAAAAAAACAAACTTTTAAATTTTCAAGTTTTAAAGGAATTCCACAAGGGAGAGTCTTGCCAATTCCATCTTGGATTAAATTAAAAGAGTTGGGTTGTATAGGGTAAGTTTTCCTACCTGTGCCACTCTGCTACAGGGATGAAGATTAGCAGGGGCCCAGTAGCCCATGGCTCCTAAAAATCAGTATGCGCCCCTGGATGTTTAAACATTTTAGCTATGAATTACTGTTAAAACTTCATTTCTAAAGTGAGCTGGGCCCCTAACTAAAAATAGTTAAGTTTCATCCCTGCTGCTACAGAAACTGAGCAGATATTACAATTTTCAACTTTTGTGTGAACAGGTAGAACCACAAGAACAATTTGTCACAAACATGTAACAGCTATTTTTTCGATTTTTTAAAATTTAAGTTGAAATTTTTTTGTCCAACTAGGAACCTTCGACACTATATTTGGGTTCATTTGACTGTGTATTTAGAAATTTTTAAAATTGGATAAATTTAGCATCTAATAAGGAGCTAATAAGAAGAGCTAAGAAAAATTTTAATTACATCATATGACTAGGCTAACATCTTTTTTTTAAATTCAATCAATAAACCTATACATGAACTGGTTATTTATCTGCTTTTTTTTTTATTATATTCACAATAATGTGATAATATGTAATGTGATTTTGGATTCAGCACCTGGTCACCAAGAACAAACTGTAAATACTCCACCTGGGGACCTACCATACCAAATTTATTACCATTACAGTACAGAAGCTCAGTAAGCAGTAAGAGGTCTTGGGTTCAAAACCCAACCAAGAAAATAGGTAGTGGCTGTCCTTTCGTCAATCACTCAGCATTAATTTATAAATTTTTATGAAAGTGGGGTCGTTTTGGAAGACATCTTAAAAATCAATGCACTGTGTCATGACAGGCAAGACCCCTCCCTGCACATTGTCCTGGGCATACTGCAAAGGTAAACATTTCTTCCACTTTACCTATAGCTGGTAACATCTCAATATAAATGAAATATTCTTGACTGAGGTGTAAGACAAGGTGTTTTTACTCAAGTGGCCAAGGTGTTTTGTTTTCACCTAAGTCAACATGGTGTTTTTAATTGAGTGGACATGGTGTTTTACCCGAGAGAACATGGTGTTTTTACCTAAGTGGACATGGTGTTTCACCCAAGTAAACATAGTGTTTTTAATTGAAAGGACATGGTGTTTTAACTGAGAGAACATGGTGTTTTTATCTGAGTGGACGAGGTGTTTTTACCTGAGTGAACAAGGTGTTTTCAACCGAGTCAAAATGGTGTTTTTAATTAAGTGGACATGGTGTTTTACCTGAGAGAACATGTTTTTTTTTTACCTGAGTAGACAAAGTGTTTTTACCTGGGTGGACAAGGTGTTTTTACCTGGGTGGACAAGGTGTTTTTATCCCTGAACATGGTGTTTTACCTGAGTGGACATGGTGTTTTACCCATGGAATGGGTGTTTTACCCCAGAAGAAAGGGTGTTTTTACCAGAGTGGACAAGGTATTTTCACCCGAGTCAACATAGTGTTTTTAATTGAGTCAACATGGTGTTTTTAAATGAGTTGACATGGTGGGACTGTGAATAAACAGTTTTACTGCAGATCATGCATTATGAAATAATTTTAATAAATAACATACCATAACCTTCCATTTTATCCATTAAATCAATAGCACATTGTTGCTGTTTTGGGTAATGCATATGGGCTACTTGTATTCCGCTCTTAGCCTTCAATTCTTCTTTAGGGAATACAGTAACTAACATTTTATAAGCATCTAAATTCTTCTCTAGGCCAAACTCTGGTATTCTCTTTAATCCTTCCTCAATAAACTCCACCATGCCTCTCTTGTACACTTTCTCAATACTGTTATACATATCCACTGCCTTAATAAACGTTTCTAAATTTTTCCCTTCTTGTGCGGCAATATCAAATATTTCACATGCTTTACTCTTCAGTTTTCTTTCTGCCATTGATACAGGGAATACATTTGGTATATCCCTCTTATCAATCCTGACTAATCTTGGATTTATTTCCAACTGTTTCTTGTGTTTCAAAGGTTTGCCCACTTCACCATCTTTTTTCTTCACAATTTCTGATTTATTTTTATCTTCTTTTACCGTTATATTCTTTACTTCAAGATCAGAATTATCTGTGGACGATGAGTATAATTTTTTCAGTAAATTATTCTGTCTCTTCAAGGCTACTCTAAGCTGTGATTCATTTAAGATGCAATTAGAACACAGCCTAAAATTCAGTCTCTGCAGTGTCTGAAACATCTGAAATGTAAAATAATTCAATGCATGAAATGAACCACAAACAACTCTTTGGTAATAGAGCACACCAAGTTTCATGAAGAAAACCAAAACAGTATAGCATATCAAACAATAGGCCCACATGCCTTGAATTGCTCACCAGAGGAAATTGGAATTGAATCAAAAAGCTGATTTAGTTTAAAATCAATGTCTGCTATTTTCTTATAAAAATACTTCATGTACTGGTGCTAGAAATGAAGTTGGCAATGTTGACTGGTTACAAATAGGTAAATTCGGCACTGATTATTAAATTAAATTAAATTGTAATGAGCTAAATATCAATTACATACAATATAAACTTTAAAGGACTAAAGAAAGATAACTCTAACACAACTAATGAAGTTGTCTATGAATTTATACTGTTGATAGAGAAATAAACTCCGCCTGGATATACCTTCGGGATATAATCAGCCGGTCTCAAGCCCGGACAAAGGAGGAGGATTGGGCATAGGGTTAACACCCCTATCCCGTGAAAAAACGTCCTGTTACAGAAACCGCAACTACATCAACAGATAGCGACATGGTTGTAGAGGAGTCTTCTTGCCCAGAACCGTGTCAGATGGAGAGGTGTTGTTGCGGCCCTTTGTTCCCCAGGGAATCAAGAGGAATAAGTCAAGTAAGTCAAGATAGAGAAATAAGTACATGTACATATACATGCTTTTACAAACAAAATTATTTACTTTGGATTTTACCAAGGGATATCTGCAACTTTGCAAACTTGATGGAGCTTCATGCCCTGATGCTGTATATAGTATTAAGTTTCAAGCATCTAGACCTTTCATCTCATGACAAAAAAATATTTGAGGTTTTAATACTTCCAAGCCACTGTGACCTTAATGCAGATCAAGGTCTACCGGGTAAATACTTCAGTTCAATATGACATTGAATATGGGTCAAGGTCAACAAGCATTTTTAACTTGCTAGAGCTTCATACACTGATGCTGTATATGAAGTTTCTAGTTCCTAGATCATTTTCCTTTAGATTAATGACATAATGATTTTTAAGGTTACCGGTATGGTGTCTTCCATCTACTCCCACTCTTTAAAATTAAGGTTAGAAAACCTTAAATTGGAAGTGGGAGTAGGTGGAATTTTAGGCAAACATTGGGGATTTGCATGAGATTAGTTAAACAAAAACCGGTTAATTACAGGTAAATTTCACTTTTACTAAAGAAAAAAAACAAAAAATCATATCTAATTTTATCATTTTATTTCTTTAAATGATTTAAGAAATAAAAATGTATTTCATTTCCATAATTTGAAAATCACACATCTCAAATTTTGATAATATTGCATAAAGCTGTTAAGTATGTGTAAGAAAACAAAATGAAAAGTTTCATGCAAAAATTAAAATTGTTGTTTCCATGGTACAAAAAACTAATTTCATTTATTTCAGTCAAATTTGTATACTATTTAGGTCACTGTGACCTAGAATGAAGATAAGATCATACAGTTTTTCTTGGGCCGGGCAATATCACTGACAACTTTCTTTGCAACATGTTTATGTAGTGTAATCTACGTAATGAAACAGACTATAGTTTAATATTGATGACGTATGCTTTTTCGTCATATATTATAACATGTGCGGGAGCCATCTTTAATAACAAGAGGCCCATGGGCCTTAACGCTCACCTGAGGAAGAGTACATATCTTATGCAGAGGTTCAATGGTCAATGACATTAATAAAAGAGAATATCAAAATTTTCAGCAGTAAGGGCCAATAATATGCAAGTATTTTTGCAAATTAATTATAATAATTATTATATAAGTATGCTATATATAACATATCTAAAGTCTAGCTACAATATATTATTTATAAACAGCTAAAACATCTGTATATTAAAATGTGCATTAGGCCAATACCTACAATATTCCAATATACATGCCTATACAAAGAGTTTATAGATTTTGAGATAATTAACCATTTAAGCATTCGTTTGCATCTATGACCTTGACCTTTAAACCTATGACCTTCATTCATATATCAAAATGATTGTTGTGCAAATGCCTACAATATTCCAATATACATGCCTATACAAAAAGTTTATAGTTTTTGAGATAATTAACCATTTAAATATTTGTTCGCGTTTATGACCTTGACCTTTGAACCTATGACCTTCATTCATTTATCAAAATGATCGTTAGGCCAATACGTACCTTATTCCAATATACATGCCTATACAAAAAGTTTATAGTTTTTGAGATAATTAACCATTTAAGTATTCATTTGCATCTATGACCTTGACCTTCATTCATATATCAAAATGATCGATAGGCCAATACCTACAATATTCTAATATACATGCCTATACCAAAAGTGTATAGTTTCTGAGATAATTAACCATTTAAGTATTAGTTTGCATCTATGACCTTGACCTTTGAACCTATGAACTTCATTCATATATCAAAATGATCGGTGTGCAAATGCCTACAATATTCTAATATACATGCCTATACAAAAAGTTTATAGTTTTTGAGATAATTAACCATTTAAATATAGGTTTGCAGCTTTGACCTTGACCTTTGAACCTATGACCTTCATTCATATATCAAAATGATCATTAGGCCAATACCTACAATATTCCAATATACATGCCTATACAAAAAGTTTATAGTTTTTGAGATAATTAACCATTTAGGTATTCATTCAATTCTATGACCTTGACCTTTGAACCTATGACCTTCATTCATATATCAAAATGATTATTAGGCCAATACCTACAATATTCCAATATACATGCCTATACAAAAAGTTTATAGTTTTTGAGATAATTAACCATTTCAGTACTTGTTTACATCTGTGACCTTGACCTTTGAACCCATGACCTTTATTCATATATCAAAATGACCATTGTGCCATTACCTACAATATTCTGATATACATGCCTATACAAAAAATTCATAGTTTTGCAGATAATTAACTATTTTGGTATTCTTGGACATCTGTGACCTTGACCTTTGAACCCATGACCCTGATCTATGTATCAAAATGATCGTCATGTCAATACCTACAAATAACTGAAAATCCTACGCCATTATCACCAGAAATGTTTAAAAAAATAGCATTTTTTATCAAAGGTCAAAAACTGGGACATGACCTTGACCTTCGACCTTGACATCAAATGGAAGAAAATTGCAAGACAAGATCAACAGTGAAAACTCCATACAATTATCTTCAGCGGTTATGAAGTTATAACAATAAATGTCTCATTCTAAAAATTACGTAATTTTACGCAAAAAACGTAACCTATTTTTTATCTGATTTTTATGAAAAACACAATTTTAATGTTCCCAGGTATGCTGAATCCAAATATCCAATCAAAATTTGCCTGCACCTTTTGGTTTCAGAGAAGAAGATTTTTTTGTCTTTTTGCTATTTTTAGTAACAGCGGCCATCTTGTTGGGCGTGGCCAAACCCCGAACACAATTTTGAAAGGCTGTTACCCAGGCATGATAATCACCAAGTTTCATCAAATTTGGCCCAGTAGTCTTGGAGGAGAAGATTAAAATGTAAAGTTTACGCACGACGGACGATGCACGACGGACGACGGACGGTGTTAGATTGCAATAGCTCATCTGAGCCTTTGGCTCAGGTGAGCTAAAAAGTTCATGTTGGTAAAGATGTCTTATCGTCTGTTTTAAATAGTAGATATAAAACCCGCCCTGGCCACACAACATGGTGTCAGAATATTAGATGGACTATACGCCACATATGGACATAATTGTGAACACGCCAAAACGTGAGTAAAAGTTTAAAATGGCCACTTATCAAGTTTCAAACAGTTCAATTTTTCTAAACCAGAACAATGGCAGCAATGGATAAGGCGATTCACTAGATTTCGCCAAGCTTCAGGCTTAAGCGAGAAAGACGATGAGACACAAGTTAACACGCTCATCTACACAATGGGCAGTGGAGCGGAAGATATATTAGTGTCATTAAAATTGTCAGAAACAGAGCGGGGTGAGTACAAAACAGTTGAGAAAAAACTGAATGACTATTTTGTGGTTAGGCGTAACACAATATATGAACGAGCCAAGTTCAACCAAAGGAAACAGAACGAAGGCGAATCAGTTGACAAAATTATTTCGTCATTATATCAGTTAGCCGAACACCGCGGGTATGGCGTCCTACACGACGAAATGATTAGAGATAGACTTGTCGTAGGACTGCGCGACGAACGATTAGCAGAAAAACTGCAATTGGACCCAGAACTGACTTTAGAAAAGGCTGTGAAACAAGCTAGACAGTCAGAAGCTGTTAAAAAGCAACAAAATGTTGTTAGAAATGAACTGCAATCTCACCAAAGTGGCAATAAAAATGTAAATACTGATGTAGTTCACAGTAGGGGCAGACCGACGTTTTGTGGACATGGTGGCAAAAATAGAGGCTCAACACGAGGTCGTGGCAGACCATATACAACTATGTCAATGACACAGAAACAGTCGTCATGTCAAAGATGTGGATATTCACCAAATCATCCTAGAGACAGATGTCCTGCTAAGGACAAAACTTGCAGTAAATGCAAGAAACGGGGACATTTCATGAAATGTTGCCTTGGAAACATTTCGTTAAATGTTGCCTTGGAAACATTAGTGAAGTTGTAAATACAGAACAAGATAATTATGTCGACTCGAGCGAAGTATTTCTTGGAGAAGTTGAATGTAGCAACTCGGATCCGTGGTTCATTGATTTAAAACTACAGGATAAGCATGTGAAATTTAAAATAGACACTGGTGCAGATGTGACAGACATTCCTGAGGACATTGAAGTGAAATGCAAAAATGTAAAAATGCAAAAATCGGACAAAATCCTTCATGGACCAGGACACACAAAACTTAAAGTTTGCGGAATGTTTAATGGCAATATTGGGGTTGGAACAAAAGTGATTGACCAAAACATTTATGTTGTCAAGGGACTGCGACAACCACTGTTGGGCAGACCAGCAGTTGAACTGTTAGGGCTTGTTACTAGAGTACATGAGGTTCTTTCTGAGGAAACAGATTTCAAAGCCCAATACCCCAAATTGTTTACTGGATTAGGGAAAATCCGCGGCAAATACCAAATCAAACTTTGCAAAGATGCATTTCTGTTTGCGCTTACAACTCCGCGTCGCGTACCTTTACCGTTACTCCCGAAGGTCAAGGCCGAACTGGCTAGAATGGAAAATCTAAGTGTTATAACACGTGTCAACGAACCATTAGACTGGTGTGCGGGCATGGTCGTAGTACCAAAACCGAGTTGAGATGTGCGGATTTGACCAAACTAAACGAGAGTGTTCAACGCGAGAAACACCCACTTCCAGCTGTAGACCAAACGCTTAGACAGCTAACCGGAGCTAAATTATTCACAAAACTCGATGCAAACTCGGGATTTTGGCAAAGAGAACTCTCGAAAGAGTCCGCAATACTAACAACTTTCATTACGCCATTTGGGCGATATTGTTTTAGACATTTACCCTTTGGAATTTCCTCAGCACCGGAACATTTCAAAAGAAAATGTCGCAAATTCTCGAAGGTCACAAAGGTGTAGTTTGTCAAACCGATGACATTTTAGTGTATGGTTCCGATACAGCCTTACATAACAGAAGAGTAAATTCTGTGTTACAGAAACTGAGCGATTCCGGCGTTACTCTGAACTGTGACAAGTGTCAATTCGAGATTAAGAGATTAAGTTTATTGGTCACATAATAAATCAAGATGGAATTAAAGCTGACCCGGACAGAGTTAAAGCAATACGAGATATGGCAGCTCCGACCGATATTTCAGGTGTTCGACGTTTTCTTGGACTGGTCAACCAGATGGGAAAGTTTTCTCCGAATCTCGCGGAAAAGACAAAACCCATACGCGATTTATTGAGTAAAAAGAACACGTGGTCATGGGATCAACCCCAAGAGCTAGCATTTAACACAGTCAAGCAGGATCTTTGTTCTAGTCCAGTGTAAGCACTTTATGATCTGAACAAAGAAATGATTGTATCGGCAGACGCGTCATCCTACGGAATAGGCGCTGTTATTACGCAAGTACAAGAAAATGGAATTCGTAGACCTGTAGCTTTCTGTTCGCGAGCGCTGACAAACACGGAACAAAGATAAGCGCAGATCGAAAAAGAGGCACTAGGCTTGACATGGGCATGTGATAGATTTAGTGATTTTCTTATTGGATTGCGTTTTCGATTAGAGACCGATCACAAACCATTGATTTCACTGCTTGGTTCAAAGAGTTTAAGCGAACTACCACCGCATATTCAACGCTTTCGAATGCGGCTTATGCGATTTAACTATGACATATTTCATATTCCAGGGAAGGAACTTTATACGCCAGATACACTATCACGCTCGCCCGTTGCTGATAGTAGTAACATAGATAATAGTCTAGCTGAAGAAACGGCATGTTTCGTAGAATTGATTGTCGATAGCTTACCAGCATCTAGCGTGCGGTTAGCAGAGATACTGTCCGAACTAAGGTCAGATCCCATATGTTCAAAGTTGATAACACTTGCTTCAGGCGGATGGCCAAGCAAAAAATCACAACTTGACGAATCCATAAAACCTTACTGGGGATTTTGTGGCGAAATCACTGTCGTTGACGGCGTACTATTAAAAGGCGATCGACTTGTCATACCATCGACATTGAGGGCCAATATACTTGAGAAAATTCACGAAGGACACCTCGGAATTGTTAAGTGTCACGAACGCGCGAGATCATCCGTGTGGTGGATTGGACTAAGTAGTCAAATTGAAGACACGGTAAACTCTTGCTATATTTGTTCTGAAGCAAGAAATGATTCTGCTGAACCGTTAATACCTATACGGTTACCACCAAGACCATGGCAACGCGTAGCGACCGATTTGTTCTATTTAAAAGGGAAGACATATCTCCTTGTCGTTGACTATTTTTCTCGTTTTGTCAAAATTGCTAAGTTAGACGCGACATCCTCGGAAGATGTAATAGTACAGCTTAAATTAATCTTCAGTGGTCACGGTATACCTGAAATATTAATTTCAGACAACGGGCCACAATATGCTTCAGACGTGTTTAAGCAGTTTGCATATGAATTCGGGTTCGATCACATAACCAGTAGCCCAAGATACCCTCAAAGTAATGGCGAAGCCGAACGGGCGGTACAGACATTTAAGAAATTAATGTGCAAAAATAAAGACCCCTATGTTGCACTAATGACTTACTGCGCGACACCGTTATCAAATGGATATAGCCCTGCCGAACTTTGCTTTGGTAGAAAGATTAGAACAAAATTACCAGTTGCGCCCAAGATACTGATACCAGAATTGTCTTATCTTGATCTCGTGAGAGACAAGGAAGCATAAATGCGCGACAATCGCAAGTGAAACTATGATCAGCGGCACCGAGCCAAGGACTTACCGAAACTTGACCCAGGGGAACGTGTATGGATTAAAGATTTCGAAACACGGGGTGAAGTTGTAAAATCCGCGACAACTCCGCGTTCATATATAGTACGAACACCAAAAGGCGAAATTCGTAGAAATCGACGTCATTTACAACCGACATCTGGTCCCAAGATTCCGGAACCACCAGATGCGAACATACGACACGCCAAGCGAGACTAACGATGTTGTCAACATTAAACCGGAGTCAAATCAAGTTAGCGATAGTAATGTTTATCGTACTAGATCGGGAAGAATATCTGTTCCCCCAGAAAGATTAGACTTGTAATTCAGAATTCAGTAATTTAGTTGTAATTCAGTTTTTGTTGCAAATAGTAACTTTGCGTTTAATTTCGTTTGTACGTTTACTTTTGAATACAGTGCCACTTGAAAGGGAGATGTAGTGCAATCTACATAATGAAACAGACTATAGTTTGATATTGATGACATATGCTTTTACGTCATATATTATAACATGTGCGGGAGCCATCTTTAATAAAAAGTTCATGTTGGTAAAGATGTCTTATGGTCTGTTTTAAATAGTAGATATAAAACCCGCCCTGGCCACACAACAGTTTACTGGTTCTAAAGTCATTTAAGTGAAAAATTTATGGACATTTGAAAAAGAGAATTTGAATAGTCGTTTTGACATTACAAGAGGCCCATGGGCCTTAATGCTAACCTGAATTAGCTGAATTACCCGTCTTGTAGTATTAGGGCAACAAAGGATATTGTTTTTTTTCAAATAAAACTTATGGTCCATTAGGGATAGACTAATTGACATATGTGACAATCCCAAGTAGAAATTACATCTATGGAACAAAATTTTCTACTTGGGACTGTCACATATGCCAATTAGTGCATGCCAGGGATAGACCAATTATTAGCATGTACTGGCACATGCTATAAACATTATGGCATGTCAGATATAATCTACATTCAACGTCTAATGTTAAGTTCGTAAAGATTAATTCATTTGTCATCGGGGGTTGGGGACTAAAAATGGAAACTGATACCACAAACCTTTGATACATGTTGCATGCATATGTGCATAAAAATCAGATCATTACATATTGTTACAAATAAATAATAAAACAGTATCTACCCTTAAAGTCTATGGTTAGACACTAATCATCTAATGTTTTGTTTCTCATGCCTACATTTTGAAGGGTAACACGGTGTTTTGCCCTTGTAACGTTATTACGAAAATGGGTAGCTGGACAATGTCGCCATCTCGTAGGTAGTTTCCTCAATTTCTGGAGCACCGTCTATAGAATAAACGTAACTATCCAGATGCAAAAAGGGTCTTAAGGTAAAAAAAAATAAAAATAATAAAAAATATAATAAAAATAAAAAATAAAACGAGAATTGCAATTTTTGTTATTTTTTAAGCACTGACATTGAGTTGTGCAAAAATAATGCTGATACTAACCCCTCCAACCTATAATCCGTTTCGGTGCGATGTCACATGTGAAGATGGATACGGTGACACTAACCCCTTAAATACTATTGATTTATCATGTTATATAGCGATTCGTGCAAACCAACATTAAAAAATGAAATAAAATTTAAGTTTGACAAGGTTATATGACATGAAACTTTCCACAAAAAATTAATGCTTTGATTAGAGACTTTCAAAATTTATTAAAAAGTCAAAAATATTAAATTTATAAGCGAGTATATTTGGCAATTCAGGCGGAGTAAAAATAAAGTATGATAAAATTACCAGGAAGCATGGAAAATATTCCTTAAATTTGTTCCGTAACTTTTTTTTTAAATATACAGCATTACATCATTAATATTCAATAATTATTTCCTATATTATTTCCGATTGTATATTTCTGATCAGTAAAATGTGCATTGTAATTTATCTGTACAGCTCATTTTCTCATCCTGCTATAACTCCAATTTCAATATTTCCATGATATCGGCATAAAACAATTTGAAAACTTGAAACGTAAAAATAATTAAAAATTATAATAACTTGGAAATCGTCTCTAGTTATGCCTATTTTAAATTACATTAAAAACAATATCGGTTAAAACATCCCGGGGTACATGCAACAACTGAATAAAAAACTTGGAATAAAACATTCTTTTTCACGATACATTTATTTGATCTCAATTTATTAAAAGTAGAATTCTCATATACCGGTAATTAAGAGATTATCAATAAACTACAAGTACCAGTAGATCCTGTTTATTAGATATTCCATCGCCGGTAATCAAGAGGTAGATCTACTTTACAATATACAAAATTGATTGACAGACTAGTGTTAATATAGTGATAAAGTCTTCACGATGTTTCATATCAAATGTTAGTTGTCATGAAGCTGGAATTTGGAAAGATGTGTTAAAATGGATTTATATTTTAATTTATTTTAATGTATTTAGTGATGGACCGTGTGATTGACGGTAGGAATTGAACTTATTTAAATTTCACAAAATTTTGCTATTTGTAAATTTAGTTTTAATCATTTAAAATCTCAAAAATGATTATTTTACTTTTTTAAGTTTCTCGTGTTATTTACGCAAAAAACCAAGTAAGAGTATGACAAGTTTGTGACAATTATGAACTCTGACGGACAGATCCGTCCTTTTAAAAATATGCATGAATTTACATGTTAATTATATTTTGTTTAATTATTCCATCAATATGACAATGTTTTCAAATAGACTTGACTACAAATTTCATGAAAATCGTTTGAAGACTAAAGTATAATATCCGTGTTAAATGATGGTACATTGAGAACTATCATTTACTATGCTGTCATGTGCTACTTTTGAATTATATTATTTCATAAAAAATCAAAAGTAGCACATGACAATGCTATATAACGGTATGTTTTCACCGTATCTAAGGCGACCGATAACATCTTTACCTGATATCCCCGGAACCAAGAAGTTACCATTTGATGGGTTGTCCTTTAAGTACGGCTTCCAATATGTAGTTGGTCAAGTTAACTAGAGATATATAAAACCTTTTTATATGTTTATATGTTATACGGTTTAACCGATAGTATTTGCTAGTCTTATTGTATATCATACTGTGCAGTCTCATACACGTGTATGATTGAATCCCTTAGCTGTGCGCGTGTCTAGCGATTTTTTATAAATGGTTGCTAGACACGGTGGTGTCGCATATCGCCCTGTAGGCTGTAAAGAAAATGATCTTCCTTTTCGTCAACTTTGTTTTTGCTTTTTAATCTTATTTTGGTATAGTTGTTTCTTAGTTGCTCTTACTATGATTTTACTTTTTTCTTTAATTATTATAAATTTAGTTTTCTGACAGTCAGGCCTCTTAATATGATATATTTGTTTCAGTAGTGTCTACACAACTTTGAACCACTGTTATTGGAAAGTCTCGGATGCATGCCCTTTGTGTAAATCCTATACAGAAACAGTAACCCATTTCTTAGTCGAATGCCAAGTACTAGAACCTACAAGACTCCTGTACATGCCTGTTACGAAGCTGTAACATTAAACAAGAGAATACATTACAGTGCATTATAGACTACTCCAAGATTATTCAAAATCCAAACACACAGAAAGAGATATTTGGAATTGCTAGAGGTATGTGCTTTGCGTTACACCGAGTCAAGACGTAAGAGTATTATTATCAGTGCAAGCCAAAGCCATGGTGCCAATACAGTGCCGTAATACGGGAATTTCCCGTCTATAGGTAACACGTATGTATTATGACGTCATAGAAAATTGTAGAAAAATTGCATAGACCATACGTCCAAATCATTTGACGCCGCGCGTGCACCACTTTTCTCAAGGTCATTGAAGCGGTTAAATCGACAGGAAGTGAGCTCCATATGGGGGGGGGAAATCTCGCCCGTCTCGTACATCAGAAATGAAACCAAAAAAAAAAGATTATCGTGAAAATAATTCATTGAAACAAGTAATACTTTAAATAGGTTGATCGAATACCAAATATTTACGTTTCTTTCGCCATTCTGGCTGATCTCCAAGTATAGCGTTTCAAGATTCACGATGACATGATTTCTTTTGATTGGGTCAAAGTTCAATTCAGAACGATAACCACTGTTAGCCAATCAGCGATCGGCATTCCCATGCGCATCAACCGTGATCACACAGTATACAATGCGGGAAGATACAAAATTTTATCCCAATTGTTCTTTATTCATATTATTTGAACCTGTATATAAAGGCCACCTGCCCATAAATGCAACTTTTACTGATTCCCTTGGGTAGCCTTTTTAGACATGTTTGACTGTAAATTATGTTTGAGGCTCTGTTCACAGTTGATTTAATTAGTTACAAATCCTGCCTCACGTATGAAGATGATACCCATTTTATAAATAAGCTGTGTTTAATTATTGCAACATATATGTGCTGAATTTATAGCATGACAAGTTTAAATTTACTCAGTAGATCATTGGATCTTTAGCACACCTAGATGACTTTTGAGGTTTTTTACTCGTTAAACAATTGCTGCTATTTTCCAACTCAAAATCAGGTACACACGTATCAAATTCAAGCAATTTCAGTGTTATTGGAAACATCGTTCATATTTTTTGTTTTTTAAAGACATAAGATCATGAGATATTTAACACATGTAAAAAAATATATTAAAATGTGATACAAAATGACTGACAAAGACAGGGGACGTAACTCATTCATTACAAAATTGTCCAAACATACCCGAAAAGTGCACTTTCACGTTAAAATACAATGCATTCAGAGATTTTTTAGGAAGGAAAACATTATATCAATTGAAAGAACATTGAAATTGCTCTTTATTGGTGCAATAAAAGGAATAGCACATTCTGTTCGTTTTCGAGATAAACGAAATTCAGAAAATGGTCCTAAATTTGGCATTACGAAACTCTATTGGTGGTTCATGTTGTTTCGCTTTCTTCAAAATTTATATTTTAACAATCAATTATTTCCACTCTTCTATTCTTAACATTGCTATTGCACTTTAAATGCAAAGCACGAAAGAGATTGGTTTATGTTGGCATTATGATTTTCACTGACTTATTTTTGTTTAGACCGTGGTCAAACATACGTAACTGTTTATTGAGACCTTAGCTATATCGATGATCAGCGGTTAAATGTTTATCTCCTGATTTAGCATCCTTTTCATATCAATACATAAATTAAAAAAAATAATGATTATAATTTAAAAATGCTTGAATTTTCAAAAGTGTTTTAATGTAATTTAGTACACATCTATAGAAATAGATATGCTGAATATGATGATGACCGGCATACAAATATTCATAATACTAATTATAATTGCAATGCTGCTATCAATGTTTTTATGATAAGCTTTGATTTGGATCGATGGCGTCCTTAAAATCTCAATGTCACGCCTGGTTTACGCATTTTAGATGGCAAATCGATCGTAGAAGACCTTGGTCATAAACTGCCTAAGTTTGAAAATCTCGTGTTTGTTTAAACAACTCTAGACCCATGTATAAGAATAATCATATGTTTATAGAATTTAAGATTTTATTTTATTTTAAGTTTTCTTCAAGCTTCACAGCAAATTGATTAAAACTTAATTTTTCATAGCATTAAGTGACATATTTTGTAAAATGATTGATATTTCATCACGAATCATAACCTCACGAAGTTTTCTCTCATGAAATATCCATTTTGACATTAAATTTGCTTGATAATTCTATTAAAAATTACAAAAATATCAACACATTTAGTAAATAAAATTATATATAATGGCAATAATTTACAAAAAAGATACAAGGCAAAAAACATTAATTAGAAAAATCGGGATTCGAACTCACAATTTTGACTTTAGCAAAACAATATAATCGTGTTACCAAACACGTTACGCGCACGGCCACCGATACATTGAATAATATGGTTAACGTACTTATATTTTATTCTGCTATAATTGCCAAAAATGATAAAATACTGATTAAACTTTATAAAGGTAATATTAAGCATTCTAATTTTTGTCTTAATATGTATTGAACAATGCTTTAAATCAGATATGACATTCACTATTGCCGTCCATCCCCATACAAACTGGGTGAATGCAATCGTGTGAATACATTTAAGCTTTAATTTGAATTTCATCAAATTATGTCCGATTTTCGAATTTAGCTTAGAATAATAACATTTAGATTGTGTTTTGGGACTTTACAAACCATTAACAAAAGTTCTAAAACGTTTTTATTTGACAAACGCGTGCCATAACTGATCATTTGATAGCTAATTATATATTTACTAATTATAATTGACATGGACTCGCCCTATTATAGACTTGCCCTGTCATAGTTAATGTTACCTTGTGTGAACTATAAAGCCTCAGTTTGATTTATTTGCCTCTTTTTCGTTTGAACTCTAAAATGTAAACAGCAAAGTGAACACTACTGAGATTACCTACTCACTTCATGTGACCTTATGTGATCTGTTAACCTCGATAAAATCAAATCGGTGTCATTCTAGATTGATTTTGAATCGTTTTGAGTATTACTGAGTAGAAGTGAACACATTTCAGATAACAGAAGACCGTTAGCTACTCGTCTTACTGTTTTCTATACAGATATTACCTTTTAAAAAAGTCTTTTGCGTTCATTTTAAAATTTCAATTATCGAATTTGTTTTCGCCATAAAGGAACCAACTACAGTCGAACCTGCCTTAAAGATCATCTCTATATTATAAAAGCCGGTAAAATTTTATCCCAATTGTTCTTTATTCATATTATTTGAACCTGTATATAAAGGTCAACTGCCCATAAATACAACTTTTACTGATTCCCTTCGGTAGCCTTTGTAGACATGTTTGACTGTAAATTATGTTTGAGGCTCTGTTCACAGTTGATTTAATTAGTTACAAATCCTGCCTCACGTATGAAGATGATACCCATTTTATAAATAAGCTGTGTTTAATTATTGCAACATATATGTGCTGAATTTATAGCATGACAAGTTTAAATTTACTCAGTAGATCATTGGATCTTTAGCACACCTAGATGACTTTTGAGGTTTTTTACTCGTTAAACAATTGCTGCTATTTTCCAACTCAAAATCAGGTACACACGTATCAAATTCAAGCAGTTTCAGTGTTATTGGAAACATTGTTCATATTTTTTGTTTTTTAAAGACATAAGATCATGAGATATTTAACACATGTAAACAAATATTAAAATGTGATACAAAATGACTGACAAAGACAGGGGACGTAACTCATTCATTACAAAATTGTCCAAACATACCCGAAAAGTGCACTTTCACGTTAAAATACAATGCATTCAGAGATTATTTAGGAAGGAAAACATTATATCAATTGAAAGAACATTGAAATTGCTCTTTATTGGTGCAATAAAAGGAATAGCACATTCTGTTCGTTTTCGAGATAAACGAAATTCAGAAAATGGTCCTAAATTTGGCATTACGAAACTCTATTGGTGGTTCATGTTGTTTCGCTTTCTTCAAAATTTATATTTTAACAATCAATTATTTCAACTCTTCCATTTTTAACATTGCTATTTCACTTTAAATGCAAAACACGAAAGAGATTGGTTTATGTTGACATTATGATTTTCACTGACTTATTTTTGTTTAGACCGTGATCAAACATACGTAACTGTTTATTGAGACCTTAGATATATCGACTATCAGCGGTTAAATGTTTATCTCCTGATTTAGCATCCTTTTCATATCACTACATAAATTAAAAAAATAATGATTATAATTTAAAAATGCTTGAATTTTCAAAAGTGTTTTAATGTAATTTAGTACACATCTATAGAAATAGATATGCTGAATATGATGATGACCGGCATACAAATATTCATAATACTAATTATAATTGCAATGCTGCTATCAATGTTTTTATGATAAGCTTTGATTTGGATCGATGGCGTCCTTAAAATCTCAATGTCACGCCTGGTTTACGCATTTTAGATGGCAAATCGATCGTAGAAGACCTTGGTCATAAACTGCCTAAGTTTGAAAATCTCGTGTTTGTTTAAACAACTCTAGACCCATGTATAAGAATAATCATATGTTTATAGAATTTAAGATTTTATTTTATTTTAAGTTTTCTTCAAGCTTCACAGCAAATTGATTAAAACTTAATTTTTCATAGCATTAAGTGACATATTTTGTAAAATGATTGATATTTCATCACGAATCATAACCTCACGAAGTTTTCTCTCATGAAATATCCATTTTGACATTAAATTTGCTTGATAATTCTATTAAAAAATTACAAAAATATCAACACATTTAGTAAATAAAATTATATATAATGGCAATAATTTACAAAAAAGATACAAGGCAAAAAACATTAATTAGAAAAATCGGGATTCGAACTCACAATTTTGACTTTAGCAAAACAATATAATCGTGTTACCAAACACGTTACGCGCACGGCCACCGATACATTGAATAATATGGTTAACGTACTTATATTTTATTCTGCTATAATTGCCAAAAATGATAAAATACTGATTAAACTTTATAAAGGTAATATTAAGCATTCTAATTTTTGTCTTAATATGTATTGAACAATGCTTTAAATCAGATATGACATTCACTATTGCCGTCCATCCCCATACAAACTGGGTGAATGCAATCGTGTGAATACATTTAAGCTTTAATTTGAATTTCATCAAATTATGTCCGATTTTCGAATTTAGCTTAGAATAATAACATTTAGATTGTGTTTTGGGACTTTACAAACCATTAACAAAAGTTCTAAAACGTTTTTATTTGACAAACTTGTGCCATAACTGATCATTTGATAGCTAATTATATATTTACTAATTATAATTGACATGGACTCGCCCTATTATAGACTTGCCCTGTCATAGTTAATGTTACCTTGTGTGAACTATAAAGCCTCAGTTTGATTTATTTGCCTCTTTTTCGTTTGAACTCTAAAATGTAAACAGCAAAGTGAACACTACTGAGATTACCTACTCACTTCATGTGACCTTATGTGATCTGTTAACCTCGATAAAATCAAATCGGTGTCATTCTAGATTGATTTTGAATCGTTTTGAGTATTACTGAGTAGAAGTGAACACATTTCAGATAACAGAAGACCGTTAGCTACTCGTCTTACTGTTTTCTATACAGATATTACCTTTTAAAAAAGTCTTTTGCGTTCATTTTAAAATTTCAATTATCGAATTTGTTTTCGCCATAAAGGAACCAACTACAGTCGAACCTGCCTTAAAGATCATCTCTATATTATAAAAGCCGGTAAAATTTTATCCCAATTGTTCTTTATTCATATTATTTGAAACTGTATAGAAATGTCAACTGCCCATAAATACAACTTTTACTGATTCCCTTGGGTAGCCTTTGTAGACATGTTTGACTGTAAATTATGTTTGAGGCTCTGTTCACAGTTGATTTAATTAGTTACAAATCCTGCCTCACGTATGAAGATGATACCCATTTTAAAATAAGCTGTGTTTAATTATTGCAACATATATGTGCTGAATTTATAGCATGACAAGTTTAAATTTACTCAGTAGATCATTGGATCTTTAGCACACCTAGATGACTTTTGAGGTTTTTTACTCGTTAAACAATTGCTGCTATTTTCCAACTCAAAATCAGGTACACACGTATCAAATTCAAGCAGTTTCAGTGTTATTGGAAACATTGTTCATATTTTTTGTTTTTTAAAGACATAAGATCATGAGATATTTAACACATGTAAACAAATATTAAAATGTGATACAAAATGACTGACAAAGACAGGGGACGTAACTCATTCATTACAAAATTGTCCAAACATACCCGAAAAGTGCACTTTCACGTTAAAATACAATGCATTCAGAGATTATTTAGGAAGGAAAACATTATATCAATTGAAAGAACATTGAAATTGCTCTTTATTGGTGCAATAAAAGGAATAGCACATTCTGTTCGTTTTCGAGATAAACGAAATTCAGAAAATGGTCCTAAATTTGGCATTACGAAACTCTATCGGTGGTTCATGTTGTTTCGCTTTCTTCAAAATTTATATTTTAACAATCAATTATTTCAACTCTTCCATTCTTAACATTGCTATTTCACTTTAAATGCAAAACACGAAAGAGATTGGTTTATGTTGACATTATGATTTTCACTGACTTATTTTTGTTTAGACCGTGGTCAAACATACGTAACTGTTTATTGAGACCTTAGCTATATCAATGATCAGCGGTTAAATGTTTATCTCCTGATTTAACATCCTTTTCATATCACTACATAAATTAAAAAAATAATGATTATAATTTAAAAATGCTTGAATTTTCAAAAGTGTTTTAATGTAATTTAGTACACATCTATAGAAATAGATATGCTGAATATGATGATGACCGGCATACAAATATTCATAATACTAATTATAATTGCAATGCTGCTATCAATGTTTTTATGATAAGCTTTGATTTGGATCGATGGCGTCCTTAAAATCTCAATGTCACGCCTGGTTTACGCATTTTAGATGGCAAATCGATCGTAGAAGACCTTGGTCATAAACTGCCTAAGTTTGAAAATCTCGTGTTTGTTTAAACAACTCTAGACCCATGTATAAGAATAATCATATGTTTATAGAATTTAAGATTTTATTTTATTTTAAGTTTTCTTCAAGCTTCACAGCAAATTGATTAAAACTTAATTTTTCATAGCATTAAGTGACATATTTTGTAAAATGATTGATATTTCATCACGAATCATAACCTCACGAAGTTTTCTCTCATGAAATATCCATTTTGACATTAAATTTGCTTGATAATTCTATTAAAAAATTACAAAAATATCAACACATTTAGTAAATAAAATTATATATAATGGCAATAATTTACAAAAAAGATACAAGGCAAAAAACATTAATTAGAAAAATCGGGATTCGAACTCACAATTTTGACTTTAGCAAAACAATATAATCGTGTTACCAAACACGTTACGCGCACGGCCACCGATACATTGAATAATATGGATAACGTACTTATATTTTATTCTGCTATAATTGCCAAAAATGATAAAATACTGATTAAACTTTATAAAGGTAATATTAAGCATTCTAATTTTTGTCTTAATATGTATTGAACAATGCTTTAAATCAGATATGACATTCACTATTGCCGTCCATCCCCATACAAACTGGGTGAATGCAATCGTGTGAATACATTTAAGCTTTAATTTGAATTTCATCAAATTATGTCCGATTTTCGAATTTAGCTTAGAATAATAACATTTAGATTGTGTTTTGGGACTTTACAAACCATTAACAAAAGTTCTAAAACGTTTTATTTGACAAACGCGTGCCATAACTGATCATTTGATAGCTAATTATATATTTACTAATTATAATTGACATGGACTCGCCCTATTATAGACTTGCCCTGTCATAGTTAATGTTACCTTGTGTGAACTATAAAGCCTCAGTTTGATTTATTTGCCTCTTTTTCCTTTGAACTCTAAAATGTAAACAGCAAAGTGAACACTACTGAGATTACCTACTCACTTCATGTGACCTTATGTGATCTGTTAACCTCGATAAAATCAAATCGGTGTCATTCTAGATTGATTTTGAATCGTTTTGAGTATTACTGAGTAGAAGTGAACACATTTCAGATAACAGAAGACCGTTAGCTACTCGTCTTACTGTTTTCTATACAGATATTACCTTTTAAAAAAGTCTTTTGCGTTCATTTTAAAATTTCAATTATCGAATTTGTTTTCGCCATAAAGGAACCAACTACAGTCGAACCTGCCTTAAAGATCATCTCTATATTATAAAAGCCGGTAAAATTTTATCCCAATTGTTCTTTATTCATATTATTTGAACCTGTATAGAAAGGTCAACTGCCCATAAATACAACTTTTACTGATTCCCTTCGGTAGCCTTTGTAGACATGTTTGACTGTAAATTATGTTTGAGGCTCTGTTCACAGTTGATTTAATTAGTTACAAATCCTGCCTCACGTATGAAGATGATACCCATTTTATAAATAAGCTGTGTTTAATTATTGCAACATATATGTGCTGAATTTATAGCATGACAAGTTTAAATTTACTCAGTAGATCATTGGATCTTTAGCACACCTAGATGACTTTTGAGGTTTTTTACTCGTTAAACAATTGCTGCTATTTTCCAACTCAAAATCAGGTACACACGTATCAAATTCAAGCAGTTTCAGTGTTATTGGAAACATTGTTCATATTTTTTGTTTTTTAAAGACATAAGATCATGAGATATTTAACACATGTAAACAAATATTAAAATGTGATACAAAATGACTGACAAAGACAGGGGACGTAACTCATTCATTACAAAATTGTCCAAACATACCCGAAAAGTGCACTTTCACGTTAAAATACAATGCATTCAGAGATTATTTAGGAAGGAAAACATTATATCAATTGAAAGAACATTGAAATTGCTCTTTATTGGTGCAATAAAAGGAATAGCACATTCTGTTCGTTTTCGAGATAAACGAAATTCAGAAAATGGTCCTAAATTTGGCATTACGAAACTCTATCGGTGGTTCATGTTGTTTCGCTTTCTTCAAAATTTATATTTTAACAATCAATTATTTCAACTCTTCCATTCTTAACATTGCTATTTCACTTTAAATGCAAAACACGAAAGAGATTGGTTTATGTTGACATTATGATTTTCACTGACTTATTTTTGTTTAGACCGTGATCAAACATACGTAACTGTTTATTGAGACCTTAGATATATCGACTATCAGCGGTTAAATGTTTATCTCCTGATTTAACATCCTTTTCATATCACTACATAAATTAAAAAATAATGATTATAATTTAAAAATGCTTGAATTTTCAAAAGTGTTTTAATGTAATTTAGTACACATCTATAGAAATAGATATGCTGAATATGATGATGACCGGCATACAAATATTCATAATACTAATTATAATTGCAATGCTGCTATCAATGTTTTTATGATAAGCTTTGATTTGGATCGATGGCGTCCTTAAAATCTCAATGTCACGCCTGGTTTACGCATTTTAGATGGCAAATCGATCGTAGAAGACCTTGGTCATAAACTGCCTAAGTTTGAAAATCTCGTGTTTGTTTAAACAACTCTAGACCCATGTATAAGAATAATCATATGTTTATAGAATTTAAGATTTTATTTTATTTTAAGTTTTCTTCAAGCTTCACAGCAAATTGATTAAAACTTAATTTTTCATAGCATTAAGTGACATATTTTGTAAAATGATTGATATTTCATCACGAATCATAACCTCACGAAGTTTTCTCTCATGAAATATCCATTTTGACATTAAATTTGCTTGATAATTCTATTAAAAAATTACAAAAATATCAACACATTTAGTAAATAAAATTATATATAATGGCAATAATTTACAAAAAAGATACAAGGCAAAAAACATTAATTAGAAAAATCGGGATTCGAACTCACAATTTTGACTTTAGCAAAACAATATAATCGTGTTACCAAACACGTTACGCGCACGGCCACCGATACATTGAATAATATGATTAACGTACTTATATTTTATTCTGCTATAATTGCCAAAAATGATAAAATACTGATTAAACTTTATAAAGGTAATATTAAGCATTCTAATTTTTGTCTTAATATGTATTGAACAATGCTTTAAATCAGATATGACATTCACTATTGCCGTCCATCCCCATACAAACTGGGTGAATGCAATCGTGTGAATACATTTAAGCTTTAATTTGAATTTCATCAAATTATGTCCCATTTTCGAATTTAGCTTAGAATAATAACATTTAGATTGTGTTTTGGGACTTTAAAAACCATTAACAAAAGTTCTAAAACGTTTTTATTTGACAAACTTGTGCCATAACTGATCATTTGATAGCTAATTATATATTTACTAATTATAATTGACATGGACTCGCCCTATTATAGACTTGCCCTGTCGTACTTAATGTTACCTTGTGTGAACTATAAAGCCTCAGTTTGATTTATTTGCCTCTTTTTCGTTTGAACTCTAAAATGTAAACAGCAAAGTGAACACTACTGAGATTACCTACTCACTTCATGTGACCTTATGTGATCTGTTAACCTCGATAAAATCAAATCGGTGTCATTCTAGATTGATTTTGAATCGTTTTGAGTATTACTGAGTAGAAGTGAACACATTTCAGATAATAGAAGACCGTTAGCTACTCGTCTTACTGTTTTCTATACAGATATTACCTTTTAAAAAAGTCTTTTGCGTTCATTTTAAAATTTCAATTATCGAATTTGTCTTCGCCATAAAGGAACCAACTACAGTCGAACCTGCCTTAAAGATCATCTCTATATTATAAAAGCCGGTAAAATTTTATCCCAATTGTTCTTTATTCATATTATTTGAACCTGTATATAAAGGTCACCTGCCCATAAATACAACTTTTACTGATTCCCTTGGGTAGCCTTTGTAGACATGTTTGACTGTAAATTATGTTTGAGGCTCTGTTCACAGTTGATTTAATTAGTTACAAATCCTGCCTCACGTATGAAGATGATACCCATTTTATAAATAAGCTGTGTTTAATTATTGCAACATATATGTGTTGAATTTATAGCATGACAAGTTTAAATTTACTCAGTAGATCATTGAATCTTTAGCACACCTAGATGACTTTTGAGGTTTTTTACTCGTTAAACAATTGCTGCTATTTTCCAACTCAAAATCAGGTACACACGTATCAAATTCAAGCAGTTTCAGTGTTATTGGAAACATTGTTCATATTTTTTGTTTTTTAAAGACATAAGATCATGAGATATTTAACACATGTAAACAAATATTAAAATGTGATACAAAATGACTGACAAAGACAGGGGACGTAACTCATTCATTACAAAATTGTCCAAACATACCCGAAAAGTGCACTTTCACGTTAAAATACAATGCATTCAGAGATTATTTAGAAAGGAAAACATTATATCAATTGAAAGAACATTGAAATTGCTCTTTATTGGTGCAATAAAAGGAATAGCACATTCTGTTCGTTTTCGAGATAAACGAAATTCAGAAAATGGTCCTAAATTTGGCATTACGAAACTCTATTGGTGGTTCATGTTGTTTCGCTTTCTTCAAAATTTATATTTTAACAATCAATTATTTCAACTCTTCCATTCTTAACATTGCTATTTCACTTTAAATGCAAAACACGAAAGAGATTGGTTTAGGTTGACATTATGATTTTCACTGACTTATTTTTGTTTAGACCGTGATCAAACATACGTAACTGTTTATTGAGACCTTAGATATATCGACTATCAGCGGTTAAATGTTTATCTCCTGATTTAGCATCCTTTTCATATCACTACATAAATTAAAAAATAATGATTATAATTTAAAAATGCTTGAATTTTCAAAAGTGTTTTAATGTAATTTAGTACACATCTATAGAAATAGATATGCTGAATATGATGATGACCGGCATACAAATATTCATAATACTAATTATAATTGCAATGCTGCTATCAACGGTTTTATGATAAGCTTTGATTTGGATCGATGGCGTCCTTAAAATCTCAATGTCACGCCTGGTTTACGCATTTTAGATGGCAAATCGATCGTAGAAGACCTTGGTCATAAACTGCCTAAGTTTGAAAATCTCGTGTTTGTTTAAACAACTCTAGACCCATGTATAAGAATAATCATATGTTTATAGAATTTAAGATTTTATTTTATTTTAAGTTTTCTTCAAGCTTCACAGCAAATTGATTAAAACTTAATTTTTCATAGCATTAAGTGACATATTTTGTAAAATGATTGATATTTCATCACGAATCATAACCTCACGAAGTTTTCTCTCATGAAATATCCATTTTGACATTAAATTTGCTTGATAATTCTATTAAAAAATTACAAAAATATCAACACATTTAGTAAATAAAATTATATATAATGGCAATAATTTACAAAAAAGATACAAGGCAAAAACCATTAATTAGAAAAATGGGGATTCGAACTCACAATTTTGACTTTAGCAAAACAATATAATCGTGTTACCAAACACGTTACGCGCACGGCCACCGA
The DNA here is from genome assembly GCA_021292105.1 of Anadara kagoshimensis. Taxonomy (NCBI): domain Eukaryota; kingdom Metazoa; phylum Mollusca; class Bivalvia; order Arcoida; family Arcidae; genus Anadara; species Anadara kagoshimensis. Next base: position 26,347,318 of record CM037861.1, read on the forward strand.
TACATTGAATAATATGGTTAACGTACTTATATTTTATTCTGCTATAATTGCCAAAAATGATAAAATACTGATTAAACTTTATTAAAGAAATATTAACATTCTAATTTTTGTCTAAATATGTATTGAACAATGCTTTAAATCAGATATGACATTCACTATTGCCGTCCATCCCCATACAAACTGGGTGAATGCAATCGTGTGGATACATTTAAACTTTAATTTGAATTTCATCAAATTATGTCCGATTTTCGAATTTAGCTTAGAATAATAACATTTAGATTGTGTTTTGGGACTTTACAGACCATTAACAAAAGTTCTAAAACGTTTTTATTTGACAAACGTGTGCCATACCTGATCATTTGATAGCTAATTATATTTTTACTAATTATAATTGACATCGACTCGCCCTATTATAGACTTGCCCTGTCATAGTTAATGTTACCTTGTGTGAACTATAAAGCCTCAGTTTGATTTATATGCCTCTTTTTCGTTTGAACTCTAAAATGTAAACAGCAAAGTGAACACTACTGAGATTTGTGACCTTATGTGATCTGTTAACCTCGGTAAAATCAAATCGGTGTCATTCTAGATTGATTTTGAATTGTTTTGAGTATTACTGAGTAGAAGTGAACACATTTCAGATAACAGAAGACCGTTAGCTACTCGTCTTACTGTTTTCTATACAGATAATACCTTTTAAAAAATTCTTTTGCGTTCATTTTAAAATTTCAATTATCGAATTTGTTTTCGCGATAAAGGAACCAACTACAGTCGAACCTGCCTTAAAGATCATCTCTATATTATAAAAGCCGGTAAAATTTTATCCCATTTGTTCTTTATTCATATTATTTGAACCTGTATAGAAAGGTCAACTGCCCATAAATGCAACTTTTACTAATTCCCTTGGGTAGCCTATATAGACATGTTTGACTGTAAATTATGTTTGAGGCTCTGTTCACAGTTTATTTAATTAGTTACAAATCCTGCCTCACGTATGAAGATGATACCCATTTTATAAATAAGCTGTGTTTAATTATTGCAACGTATATGTGCTGAATTTATAGTATGACGAGTTTAAATTTACTCAGTAGATCATTGGATCTTTAGCACACCTAGATAACTTTTAAGGTTTTTGACTCGTTAAACAATTGCTGCTATTTTTCAACTCAAAATCAGGTACACACGTATCAAATTTAAGCAATTTCACTGTTATTGGAAACGTTGTTCAGTTTTTTTTTTTAAAGACATAAGGTCATGAGATATTTAACACATGTAAAACTTGTGTCGTGGCATATTATTATCCATTTACTATCCCTTACGGTGAATGAATGAATGAATGAATGTAACTGATATTGATTACACACGAGGCGGGTGTAGCTGCTTACCCTTCCAGAAAACTCGGTCTCACTTCCCTGGTGGAAGTTCTTGTGTTTTACCTAACTTGTCAGTTTTAAATTTTTTTACTTTACTTCTTGATTGTGATTTTGACATATATTGGTATGTTTGTTTTTCATTGGTATAACTGCTTCATTAATTGAATGGGGCAATCTTGAACTGTGATATGATACACATCTTGTTTTAAGAAACAGGAGTAGTTATTTATGCAATCCATAAATCAGTAGATTAAATTATTCACATGGTATGGTAAAAGGTGACTCCAGATGAGAAGACATTACAACGTGAAAATGTCGTGGTATGGATTAGTATATTTACTATATTGGGTAGTTGAATAGCTTTTTGTGTCCCTAAAAAGATCATACCAAAACTCAGTTCTGTGTGACAGAACATGATTGAAAGATGACGCAAGAACTCGGTGGTAGTTAACTATAGTCAGTCCCGCTAGTATTGGGTAACAAAACAACATGTTCCATCTAGTAGAGTGCTCGCTCCGTAAGTAGGAGGTCGTGGGTTCCATCCCCGGTCGGGTCTGACCAAAGACTTAAAAGTTGGTAGTGACTGTTCTTTCGCCAAGCACTCGGCATTACGAAATGAAAGTCATGGTTCTTTCGGTCGGGAACTTTAAATAAACGAGGTCCCGTGTCACGGTGGGCTTGGCACGTTAAAGAAGCCTGCTGTATAATGCCATCAGCGCAACACACAGGCAATATTTCTGCACCTTCGCCTATAGCTGGCGACGTCTCGATATAAGTAACAATATTCTTGACTGAGACGTTAAACACCATTACTCAACTCAACTCTTTTTTTGGGTGTGTGTGTGTGTGTGTGTGTGTGTGTGTGTGTGTGTGTGTGCACAGTAACCCGATAATAAATTTAGACATTTCCTGGGATAGGCAATGCCTATTTTCATATTAGATATAAGTTAGGACACAAGTTCATTAGATGTTTTAGTAGTGTTTTGTTATATGGACTTTTTCTACTGACATTGTAAATAACCAGGGTTCTTAAAATTCCTTATAGCTATGGAAATAATGGATGAAAGGGTGTGGTGAAGATAAGCGGAAGCGGTGCTCCAGGAAGTGGAGGAAACTGCAAGACCAAGTAAACCAAGTACTGTAGTGTCCCGGTCATCGCAGGAAGTTCCACGGCAAGTAGAAGATACACCTATTAGTGAGACAATTACCACTTCCGGTGTTTTTGTTTAAGGTAGTAAAAATGTCCTTTGGCGAGTCTGGTGAACCATCTGACGCATTTACGAAGGAGGAAATGCGAAGAAAACTCTTCAGGTCACCAAATGTTGATGGCAATAGGTATTCGCCAGGTAAATAAACATACTATTTTGTTAATTCTAGTGTCTACACCCCCCCTAATTTGTTCAGCACTTCTGTGAGTGCCCCCCCCTCAAATCTGAGTATATTCGCACTGCAGACTGGATGTGTGTAGAGGGTGCAAGACGTTTCGTCCCATAGGACTTTTCGTCCCATGCCATTTCGTACCATATTCAGGACATTTCGTACCATATTCAGGACATTTCGTACCATATTCAGGACTTTTCGTCCCATACTCGTAAGACGTTTCGTACCATAGGACTTTTCGTCCCATGATATTTCGTAACATTTTCAGGACTTTTCGTTCCATAATTTTAAGATTTACCATAACATTTCGTAGCTTGTCCGTGGTTTTTCGTACCGTTACATTTGTTTTAACGTTTATCTTGGTGTTATTGTGCGATTTTTAATGGAAATTTGACGATGCATTATTTAGTTTATTTAAAGTGTTCAATAATGTGAGTTGTTCGATTCTATTGACCATTTCGAAAACACGACAGGGGAGATAACACCTATGAACGAAAACGAGGCTTGGGGGGGCAAGCTACATCCGTCCAGTATAGTTGCAGCGTAGAATATGACGATTGAAACGGAGAAAAAAAGACTTTTGTTGTACCCCAGGTTGTACAAAAGTCTTAAGTATATCACAATCTTCACAATTTATAATCCAAAAATATTTGTCAAAGAGTTTTGATTATTAAAGCATTTATTTGATGCATTTATTACAGCCGAAAATCATCTGTCAAAATTACTGGACAGTAGATATCAAGAAATGAATGTCATCTTCTATAGAATTACTATAACATTTAGTGCATAATTTATCTTTTTTTCTATTTTTGAATAACGTCCAATTTCAATTTTTTATCTGTGATGTAATTCTTAATCTGGTTATATTTAAATAATCAGGCCCCGGTTTCACTATCATTCCTTAGCTAAGATTTTCCTTAACTTAAACCTTGCAAAATTTCAAATCTTTATAATTTTGTTAATTTTGAAGATATGGAGGAATTTAATGTGTCATTTGTAAGATCACCTTTAGAATAAAACATTTGCATTTTTTTGATAAAAATATTCACCAGTAGTTCCAAAAAGAGATTAACAAAATTTGCTAAATTTAAGTTAAGGAAAATCTTAGCTAAGGAATGATTGTGAAACCGGGGCCAGTTTTGTTTTCCTTATATCTGTGTATGACTAATGTAAAATTTAATATTTTATAATGTATTAAAATCAGTTTGGCAGTCTTTTTTAAGGTAAAATAAACAAATATTTTCGAAAGAAAAAAACTATACTCTAAAAATCTCCATATTTAATTTGATCAACGCCCGTGACGTTTAATAGAGTCTTTAAAGTATTGTGTTCAACGTCGCTGATTATATATATCACATTTCTTCTTCCTTATTTAACTTTTTTTTTCATTTTAAGAGGTTCTGAATATATTAAACAAATTTAAACCGCACAAACATTTTTAACTGTTCATTTTGAAAATCTTATATTTTGATTATTTTTTTTATCATAATTTCATTCTGTAAATATTTCTCGAAGTCAGAACTTCTGTAATAGAAAATTACTGGAACCGAGAATCTTTATTTCAAAAGTGATAGTTTTGACTTGTACGAAAGTGTATATTTCATATTTTTACCCACAGGTAAAGGTTGCTAATTAATGTTGATAATCTGCATACCTTATCAACAGACGCGGTAACTTATTGATAACGGAAGCAAATTCCAAATTCCCATTGGATCAGATGATAGTATATTATACGTGGAAAATGTACCTACATGGTGTTAATCTCATTAACAGATTAATTAATTACCTTGATTTATGATGAATATTATGATTCTGAATTACTAGTACCCACGCTAGTTTTGAAACTGCCGTGAATTAATACTTCTAATTTCATGACTTCGTATAGTTAATGACTGTGTATTCAAATAAATAAATAAATAAATAAATAAATAAATAAATAAATAAATAAATAAATAAATAAATAAATAAATAAATAAATTCATTCATTCATTCATTCATTCATTCATTCATTCATTCATTCTAAACTTACCGTTGAAGAGCACATGAAATAAAATTCTGTGACGTTGAACCAGCTACAATTATAGATGTTTGAACTATATTCTCAAAATGATTTTTAATTTTAATTTTTATTACTATTATTATTTTTTGTTAAAAAAGACTTTATAATGAAATAAAATTCAAATTCTTTAATTTCTAAAACGGAAAACTCTGTAACCAGGTAACGATATGCCGGTTACCTGTGAAATACCGGTACTAAACTTGAATCCGGCGTAGAATCAAGTTTGTCATCTTTAACGCAAATTGGAAGCAAAAAGTCGTTTATAAAAATGTAAAAATATCCTGAGAAACAACAAATGTCGAAAAATGTAACCATAATCAAGATTTTGGATACTATAAGGGAAAAAGGGTGAAATAAAGGCAATTTTTTAAACAAAAATAGAAGGAAAGACATCAGATATAAAAATAATTTTTACACAATAGGCACGGGATTATTTCGATCTTTTATAACTTATGATAACAAATTGATGGTTTAATGGTAAAAAATACTTTTTCAACGATTTTATTCACGTTCCTTCATAATTTAATTACTGTAAATCGGAACTTGAGCTATTCGGGGTCTATCGATGAGGAAAAGTTGTACTATGGCAAGTGAGTGGTTTATTTATTTTTTTAAATAGAAACAATTACTAGTTCTTACTCTCAACTAACAACGGTTTTTACTTATTGATATGCCACTTTATTTGACACATAGGAAAGATATATCAACTACAGATAAATTTACAAACGTAGACATCTTTTTTTTTAACAGCCGTGTCAACTTTCGGTTTCCTTTTTGGTTGCTGTAATTTAAATAATTTCTACAAATAAATGATTAATACACACTGTTTCACTTTCTGTATTATTTTATTTCTTTTATTCGTCATAATTGTTGGTGAAAACGATAACGAAGAACTACTAATTCACAATTGTCGACAGCGTAACCGCATCTCAATGTAGTCTTTCTTCAGCAACCTGTTGGACTTGCCCCCCCACGAGACTTAAACGAGACTTCAGTAGACGCGAGACTTTGTGTTTTCGAAATGGTGAATGTGTGTTTCAATACTTTGTTATGCATCAGAAATTTGAGGCTTTCACAAATCTGAAAATATTGATATTATTCATAATAAATTTTGCAGAAATGTTCTTAATGTTAGTAAATCAACGCCTGTTGATGCAATGCTTGGCGAACTGGGTCGTTATCCTATGTTTATTAAACGACAAGAACGTATAATTAAATATTAGTTTAAGATTTTACAAAATCATGATAGTATAATTTTTAAGATTTATAGTGTATTATTGTTTGATGCTAACAATGGGTGTATAATGTAAAAAATCTTATATGTAGTCTCGGATTTCCAGAATTTTGGAATTGTCAAAACCCAAATTTGATTAGATTGGAATTAATAACACAACGTTTACATGACCAGTACATTCAACACTGGCATTATTCTATTAGTACCAAATCACAGTTATTGTTATACCAAAATGTTAAACGCAATTTTAAATTTGAATTGTATTTAGACTTATTGTGTATAGACCATTCTTCTTTAATAGCACAACTTAGATGTGGGTCTTTAAATTTATCTATAGAATCAGGTAGATACCTTAATATTCCGAGAGAACAGGGAATTTGTAGATGCTGCAACATGAACTTTTTAGAAGACGAATATCATTTTATACTAGTATGTCCACTATATCGAGAAATAAGGAAACAATTTTTACCGAAATATTATAATCATTGGCATAGTATATATAAACTTTATAATCTTATTATTTGTAAGTCAGAGTCTCTTATTTTGAAATTATCAAAGTATTTATTTCATGCATTTAAATTAAGACCAAATTATATTCAACAGTTTAATTAAGTATACCTAATAACTGTACATAATATGTATTTGAGGATAATTGTATTCTGCCGCTATCTTTATCTTTATATATTTTTTGTAATATTGCTACAAGTTGTTAATACTTTATGCAAATAAACTATTATTGCTATATTTACATATACTATACCCTTTTCATAAGATTTATTTGAAGTAAGTCTCTTTTGATGCCCGCGCTTCTTCGTGTTTGTAGAACGTTTCCTGTGAAATGACTATCCCAATATTTTGCATCTTAACACACGCTGCTTAACAAACATACCGAACAACAAAAGCTTGTGGAAAAATTGTTTGTTTTCATTTTTCGTGAAAAAAAAAATAATCAGTATTCCCGATCAGTTTATCTGTTTATGGCTTTAAAGTTTATTCAACTTCACTTAATATAAAAATAATTAAATTTTATTTAAAAAAATAATAAAATAAAATAAAATAAATATCTCCAAGCTGTGCTTGACTTAATATAAAAATAATTAAATTTTATTCACAAAAAATAATAATAATAATAAAAACGAAAAACAAATGAATAAATAATATTTATTTATCTCTTTTAGATAACATAACAATGTTACGAAATGTCTTGGGACGAAAAGTCCTATGGTACGAAACGTCTTACAAATATGGGACGAAAAGTCCTGAATATGGTACGAAATGGCATGGGACGAAAAGTCCTATGGGACGAAACGTCTGTAATCCGTGTGTAGACTGCAAGTAAAGGTTCTAGTATCTACAAGTTAAAAATGTCAAGAGTAAACTGGGTCTGCTTAATTGAAGATGGTTGATGTTGCCAGAGCCTGCTTGAAGGCCTCCAACTTCCAAGGATGGGATGTTGACAAACTACCTCAAACGTTCTTGCATAAGACACCAGAAATCAAGTGAAGTGTCTTCTGGCGGTCCCTAGAAAATAAGCCCAGGGAACAAAATAAGCCCAGGGAAAGCCCAGGGAAGTTTCCCGCGCCCAGGAAGTTGTAAGGCATTACATAGATGTGAAATTCACATATTTATTATAGATCATATCATATTTTATCATGATAAAAAATTGTATCGATCTAAACCAGAATGACGAAGTATTTTATCATTGATTTTTTCATCTTACAGTATGCGTCGGTCAGTGAAGGGATCAGTAATCAATATTTGCATGGGTAGAAAGGGTTAAAATTCTTTCTTATTTTTCTTTTGTCATGGGTCCTTTGATGACACCTTAAAACTTATGCCAGTCTCGCAGTGTGTGTTGCAACGTTAAACATTGCCCTGAGGGCACTGCAAAGGTAAAATTTCTGTCATTTCACCTACAGCTGGTGACCTCTCGATATTTATTGTAAGTGAAATATTCTTGACTTGGACGTAAAATCTCATTCAACCAATCAATGTTGCTGTCTGATCTTAATGTGTAAGCAACAATCCCATTAATTTAAAGATATCTAGACCTTTTTACCTGGTCTATGGATTATGGATAATCATAATACCTTTAGCTTATTTGGAATAGTTTCTCGCTTAACAAGAAGTCAAGCAACATCGGTCGTGGTCTACACCTGAATAGGTGACCATGATTTCCACAATTCGATCAACCAGTCCACTTTCTATGAGTTTTAAATTCATATAGGGCACATCGGATTAAAGTTTAATTCACCTAATTGGGAAACTGAATCAAATTTATTTACCCAAGCTGAAGATGCTTTAATTCCTCATATCTTCATAGCAGTAATTTGAGCTGGACTCTGGGTATTTGTGCTCACGTACATCACAAGAAAATGCACATGGCTTATCCGAGTTAGACATTTTATTTTTGCAATACATGTGTATTTTGTATTTTAGTTTCATTTGTACTTGGTGACAGACTGATTTTTTCTAAATTTCTTTTATCAAAAAATTATGTGCAAGCACAGGATTATTGGCTAATATGCATGCTACACCACTGCTTTTTATAAGAATTATTTGAAGTAAATCTCTTTTGATGCCCCACACTTCTTCGTGTTTGTAGAACATTTCCAGTGAAATGACTATCCCAAATATTTTGCATCTTAACCCCATGCTGCTTAACAAAAAATATCAGTATTCCCGATCAGTTTACTGTTTATGGCCTAAAGTTTATAATACAAGGCAAGGTTAGTTAAAGCCAAAAAATAATTTTAAAAAATTAATAATAATAATAATAATAAATATATCCAAGCTGTATTTGACTTGATATAAAAATAATTAAATTTTATTAAAAAAGATAAAACATAAAATAAAATAAATATCTCTGAGCTGTGTTTGACTTAATATAAAAATAATTATATTTATTCATGAAACAGTAACAAAAAAAAAAAAAAAAAAAAAAATATCTATTTATCTCTTTTAAATAATATAACAATGTTACTAAATGTCATGGGACGAAAAGTCCTATGGTATGAAACGTCTTACAAATATGGGACGAAAAGTCCTGAATATGGTATGAAATGGCATGTTACGAAAAGTCCTATGGGACAAAACGTCTGTTATTCCTTTCCAACCAAGCTTGGATGGAATATGGGTGACTCTGCTAGTTCAAGAGTAAGTGTTTGTTACAAATCTAACACGCTGTCTTTGTACCTTCTCCAGGGCATTGATGTTTCTTTGGGTGTGTGGATCCCAGGCAGAGAAATGTCTTATACACTTGTTCCATGGCAGCTGTTGGAAAGTTGGCGATTTTTCTCTGAAGAAAGGCTAGAGTGGAGTTTGCCTTTTTGGTTATTTTGTCTACATGTGTGTTTCAGCTTGCTGTCAATCACTGATCAGTGGTTAGTTCAAAGCCAAGTATTCTTTATACTTTGCATTTTAGCCTCTCACCGTGTATGGATTCACATATATGGTAGACTAAAAAAGTATTAATTATTAATGTACATTTGGAAATATAATTTACCTTTTCCATCTATTGCACAAAGTTGAAACATTATTTTAATTATTCTTGTAGATAGTACTCCAATCACAACTCTTGTAAACCAGTTACAAATAGAACATGATTTGAAGGCAACTTATAAAAGAACAAGAAAAGGTATGAACACATATCTAATCTAGTAAATAATCAAATGGTCACATTAAACAGTGAAGCCAAATGTGGGGAAACTTGGGACTGGAGCCAAAACTGAAATGAATAAAAAAAATGCTTAAATCAACATACAGTATATGTGACACAGAGACATACAGCAGAGTGATAGGTTTGTGACTAGGAGTTGTGTGTTCAAACTCTACCTGAACTTAGTAGTGGCCAAGTGGATTAAAGCACATACTTATGGATCACATTGCCTCTCATTGCCTAGATTAGGGCCTCACTCGGGAGATCCTGGTGTGAAAACTTTGTTGGTTCCCTTGACCAAGGTTGCTGGTTTTTTGTTGCACTCTGGTTTCCTCTAACATCCCTGTACTGACTGCCTTGATTTGAGTGAGAGATTCTTGACTGGGGTGTAAAACGTCATTTCTCCACTTTTAACTTAGCTGAGTAGTTGTATACAGTATAGTTTATCCTTAAGCAAGCTGTATAACATTATTTTAGTCTACCTAGCTCATAAATTGGCACCAGCAAACATAAGATAAACTTTGTCATGAACTAGAATTCCATTCAAGGGTGTAGGGATATCACAAGCTTAGGTATATCAAGGCTTTCATAAAGTTTTATGGTCGTCATCATAATATTGTTGATATGTATGATGCCTCTGTATTTTAAATTATTCTGCATATATTTGAAGTTCCATAGTTCCATGTTTCTATTCTCATTTTTTATTACACGCAAGTTAAACACAAGGTGCTCTCACTTCAGGAGCACCAGGCCTCACTTTCCTGGTGAAAGTTCATGTGTTAATTTGCCAGTTTCAAAATTTTTATTTTGCTTTGGGATTGTGATTCAGACATGGATTGGTATGTTTGTTTCTGTTTCAAATGCAAATACATATAAAATGCCTTTGGGTGTTGCAGGCCCTATTAGACCTCTTGTGTTCTACGAAATTTTACTTTGAAAAAATATTAAATACGCAGAATTAGTGCTTCGTTAGAGGTACAATTCAACATTCATTTATGTATTATTTTCATATTTTTATTATTTTATAGAGATGCATTTGCAAAGATTAAATGAGCTTCGTCAGAAACTGAAAACCCTCAATGAAGATGATTGGCGCTACCCACCAATTGATAAACTGATTGGCTTAAATTGAAATCATAACATACCATTGTAACAATGTTATAACCACAAGAATAACAGAATCCGGGATTGTCCTAGTCCTAGACAAACAATTGGATCGGATCAAGAGTTATTGGAACTATCTGGATCAATAAATTTATTTGATCTTTTTATTGTAGATAAAAGGTCAAATTGAAGGAGATTTTTAAAGACCAACATAGAATCATATGAAATTTTAGACTTTATAAACTGTTCATGAGAGAATTTGGTTATTTAAAATTTGAAGTGCAAGGCAGTTTTATTGTATTAAAGACATGTCTCAAAGTCATTGAAAGTATTTAACTTTATGATTACAATGATACCCGAATAACTAATTCTTGACCGATTGTTTGACTTCTTAATTTAAACAAATATCAAAGAATAACAATTAGGACTAAATAAATACTTCCAAGTTATCCATGGTAACTATCGGAAAAAAAAGGCATACAAGTTACCAACCAAAATTCTACTGTCGGTAAACTGCTGAAATTAGACACCTGTGTAAACATAAATGTTAATGTCTCCATATTTGAACAGTATGTTTTTTTATATTGAAAAAATATCGTTTAAATATTTATAAAACATTGAAATAAGAATGTATTAGACAGGGTTGTCGTTAGATCCTTGAATCTGTTTGTCACTCCTGACAAATAAATTTGCCCCGATTTCCAGCAAGAAGCAATTTAATTGTGTATGGAGTCCCTACTGAATATAACTTTTTTTTTTTTATTGTTTTATGAATTTTAAACAAAAACTGCATATCAAGTATTTAAAATTGTGTCTGGCATGGCTGTCTGAAATTCAAATCACTTGAGTAGTACAGGCCCTATTGGCCATCTTGTTAATTAATATGACCAAGCATGCTAAGGTAAAGAATCAGTATCAGTAAACAAAATAAATTTTAATGTTGGTCAACACAATACCATAATGTCTACTTTCATTGTTTTTTAACATTTTGGAACCATGTGTGCAACGTTTCTATCTGAACCAATTGGTTATTGACAATTTGTATCTTTAATGAGTTGAACAAGTATATCATAGAAAAAATATGGAGAGGTGGGGTGAATTTTGTGGATGCTTTTTAACATTACCCACATTGAGCTGACGTATGACATCAGGATGTATTTTTTGCATTCTGTGGATTTACTACACATTATATTTTTAAAGGCAGAAATGTTCATTTTCATAAAAGATGCTTTTAAATATGGATAATAAAAATTTTATAAATGCAATTCAGTGTGATATTTATTTATTATGCCCTAGTATAGGCAAACAACATTGACCTTTCTGTTTGACCTTTCATTAGGCATATTCATATGAGGGACCACTCAATACATAAGTAGCGTTAGAATACACATTTAATACATATACACATTGTCCATGTTCAGTGTTCACACACATGATCCCTACTACTTAAATTTATTCATTCATAATGAATACTTAAATCAAAGGTCAATGCTGTTTGCCTATATGAGACTGTCTGTCCATGCATCAATGCAGACCAGACTTCTGACTTTGACTCCATTTTGAAGTCACTTCTTAAAAACATGAAAAAAACCTGTTACATGTGGTCAAGATATTGCCATCTTAAGCGTATTAGTTCACCCCGAGTTGAAGGCATACATGTATATGAACTACAGTGATGGTTTGTCTGTACATGTCGTGTGGCATGCATTAAGATTTTAATCATCTCCTATATAGCAACTGGACCAAATAGGTAGTGACTGTTCTTTCGACAAGCACTTGGGATTCAGAAATGAAAGTCATGGGGTCCTTCGGAAGAGACCCTAAAATCTGATGTCCTATAACCCGATAAAGAACCCTCCCTGCATATTGCCCCGAGTCCACTACAAAGGTAAAAATTCTGCCACTTCATCTATAGATGGTGACATCTCCATATAAGTGAAATTTTCTTGACTGAGACGTAAAACCCCATTCAATCAAACAATCTTTACACGATACAAGAACCCTTAGATTTCATTGTCATAATCACTAATGTATGGGTTTCTGTAACTGTTCTTATACCTGTAGTTGGATAGATAATCTTGACATCTCAAAACTTTCAAATTTTTTTTTTCTTTGCATGCAAAATTTCATATCTATCAATGGTATTTTTAAGTCTCAACCAAAGGAATGAATAAACCCAGTAATTATTGTAAAACATTGTATTTTATTACATGTGAGCTGAACAAATAATTTTATTGTCAATCAAGATACCTGTAATGAGGTGAACAACAAACAAAATTAATATGAAAGTTCACACACACACAAACATACAAACACGCTTTTTTTGAAATCATAAACAGATCACATGCAAAGATTGGCGATTTGTTGTAGCTTATAAATGCAACAAACAAATTTAGTGTATTAAGATCCTCTGCCAGCAGGTTCATTTTTTTTATTTGCACTTATGTTCAAAGAGCAATAACTCCAAGAACAATGAGCCAACCAACTAAGGTTAATGATATTGGCATCTGCTATCAATGTTGATGCTTAGCACAAAGTTTCATGAAATAGTGCTTCATAGTTTTGGAGAATTTATACAGACAAGAATTTTGGATGGATGGAAACTCCAATTTAATATCCCCCTTTTTTCTTCGAAAGGTGGGTACTAAAATTCAACAATTTAAATTAAAACCAAAAGTAAAACAAGTGATACAATCCCCAGTGATACAGAAAACCCATCCAGAAGTGATTGATTCACAGTTAAACTGAAGAAGCCATAGGTAGATGTGGAAATCATGTGTATTGATAAAGTTAAGAAGCTAAATCCATTTACATGTGCTGTTTCGTGCATGCTAAAAATTGTTTGTCAAGGTTAATTCATTAATTTGAGTATTGATGCATCTATAGAGGAATCAAGCTTTTAGGACCTTTTTATTTCACACACATAGCTTTAAAGTATTTATTGATAAAGGCAACACACCTAGTTGACAACAAAATGATGACATTTAGCTTTTAATGCATTGATGCTAAAGGCATGTCAGGGATGAAGCTGAACTTTTTTGAGTTTAGGGCCCAGCTGACTTTGTAACAGTAATAAATAGCTTAAACATATAAAAATTTAGGGACCCAGATTGATTTTTAGGAGCCTAATTGGCTGCTGGGCCCTTGCTTATCTTGGTGACTGCATCTAGTACTGAATGTGGTTGATGAAGATGTTTCATGATACACTTAAAATCTACCAAAATTTTTGAATAGTTCACAATGTCTTAATAGCACCACAAATGAGCTAGATAACTTGCTAGAAAATACAGTAAAGATTTAGAACAAGCACTGGACATGTACAGGTATTCATATTACTCTTTTGACAGTTGTTACTAGCTGAAGAAAAGTTCCGATCCATACCTCTGAAGATATCCAATAGTTAATAACGCTTTTGTCAAACATTTCCTATCTGATAAAACTAAATAGTCATAGGATTTACTAAGAGTCAATTTAGGACCATTATTTCTATCCTCCTTTAGGTATCCATCTGTCATTTGTTGATATTGTTTCTTTGTTATTGACAACTTGGCAAAAGTAATCTGAAAATTTTAAAAAGAATGTTGGATTAATGAATGTAATTTGATTTGAAATTTAAAGTAATAAAAGGGCCTGCATCTTTTTAATTTCCCTGGTCTTATATAGTATGTCAAAGGATGTTCCTTGCAAAATGTATGACAAATTGTCCAGTACATGTACCGTACTCTGTATTTTAAAGTAGAACATCATCATTTAAAATTTAAACTTTATAGTGCCATTTAACAGTTCTAAGCTCAGGGGACTGAAAGTAATGCCATGTTTCCATTCCTGGTAGCCAAAATCGCCATTTTCTACTAATTTCTGAGGAATTCTTTCAAAAAGCAACCTATTTTAGCAAATTTGTGGAAAAATACTTTAAAAAGGACTACTAAATTTTCACAAATTTTGGAATTTTGGCTACTAATTCTTTTAAATTTGTGGAAACCTAGGTAATGGATTGGATTGATGGTGTTTACTCTCAGTCAAGATTCTTTGTTGAAGCAGTCAGTAACTGGATGGTGGAGGAAATGCAAGTACCTAGAGAAGAACATTAACCTTTGGAAACAACCTGACAAAACTTTTTTCATGCTAGGAGAAATCTGGGTTGTTTATTTATAGCAAAGACGGTCACTTTGGATGTGGGACAGTCATTAGACACTATTTTCAATTCATGTTACCCCTGAACTGTCCACTAAAATTGATTTCCTTTAGTGAAGCAGTTTTAAGGAAGATTTTAAAAGAATTGGCTAAAATTAGCATCAAATTTGCATAGTCTGCTAATAATGTCCATAAAAAAAGTTATCAAAAAAAAAAAAAAACCTGTTAGTGTACCGGGTATATATTGAACAGCTAGACATACATTAGTTGTACTAAAATGAAATTAAATCAGTCTATATATAAACATGTAATGACCACTTGTCGTTTTTTTTATGTATTGAAATGACAGCCATACTGGATGTCAAACAGAGTGACTCTTATTTCAATTAATTTCACCTAGTGACCTCCCTTTCATTATTTTATTTCATATATAATCGCGAAGAAACTTATAAATGTATGTACATCTTGAACACATAAAACTTACATGTGTTTGTTCAACTATCAGTCCAAGTATGTTATCTTCATTGACAGAAGAAGGATAATATAAAAGTAAATTTGCACCAAGCTGTCCCAGTAAGTCGTCAGGTATCGCAGGTTTATCATCATGTGAACATGTTTTAGCCCTCTTTGTAGGTGGTTCTTCATCTCGCCTTAATGTGTCCTTCACCTTGAATAAATAAATTGAAAATGTTTATCATAATGAACTTAAAGACAATAAGGACTGGCTTGACCAAAGTCAAGAAGGAAAGGTACACCTCGGGCCATTTAGCACATTGTCATTAGGGATGGCCTATTTAATTGGTGAAACCCTTTTATGACTGTATAAGGAATAGCCCATCATCATTCTGAAAATCCTTTAAACACTACAAAATATTCTATTGTGAAATTATCTTTCCAATCACTATCATGAGAATGCTTTTAGACGATTAAGTTTTTGCATACTAAGTACTAAAAAAGAAATTAATAAAGTGCAATTTTTTTTAAATCAGAATGGTCTATTTCACTAAATTTCAAAATGCTGTACTATTATCTTTCATTTCTGGCCAGACACAATTTTTCAAGATTTTATGCAAACTAAAATTCTGTCTTGTATCCATAAAAAGGTTATATCTTACAAGTATCAGTAACAACAGAATGTTTGGAGTTAGATTTGAATTCAAGACACTGTTCAGAAAACCCTTACAATAATTACAATGTACCAAGTTAAACAAAACCAGTGATAATCTAGAAAGAAAGAGTAATGGGAATGTCTATTTTGGCAAGGCTACAAATTTTGTAAGCAACAGCATTTATGACGCATTAGTTATCAAAAACTTCTTCATAATGTAGCAAAAATGTTAAAATGATGACAAATATATATTTTTAAAAATTTTAAATCACATATTGTTATTGGATTGCAGTCATTTTGAACCTTGCGTTACTGTATCATAAGCATAAATAATAGAAATAAACAGACCAAATACAATATGTACTCACTACCCACTCGATGATAAGTAACTTTTAGGATAATACTGCTATGGTTTACCTTACAAACTGCAAAAGTTTTCCATTCCATAACTGCTCCCTGTTCCAATTTGTTGTAATGAAACTGTTTAATGGAGACATCTGCTACACCTGTCACGGTTTGTCTATTGATATCCATACTGTTCTTTGTTGGATAGAAAGGCATAGAACTACAATTACACAATACATAGAATTTCAAATCAAAATCATGTTAGTTAATAACAATGTGTGCATTTTTCTCAATTTTTGTCAGTTTTGATCAATTAAATTTGGAGATAGAGATAGAAGTAATGACATTTTACTTTTATTTTAGCAAAATTCAATTTTTGGGGCTCAAGGGTCTTGACTTTAAACTCCTAGTTAAAGAAACTCTGCAATCTTTCTTCCAAGTGAGCGAAAAATGGCTGAAAATGATGATTGTCTAGGAACCTATATATAAACATGATCTCTTTTTATTTACTACTACATGTACTAATTTTCTCACTAAAGTATCAACCAATTCATGCAATATCAGGACCTGATCCAAGATATACTAGCATACAACCTCTAAAAATACCCACTGGCATCTTATCCCAAAAAGCTGAAGAAAGCCTACAAACAAGTGCTGGAACATGTCTTCTGTAATAACTTCACCTTTATCTTTGTTATCAACACAGAAAAATAGCCGATCTGTGAATTCTTCACCAGCAATTTGGTACCTAAAAATAAAACTGGATTATAAATATAAGACTTACAGTAACAAAATATTAACTTATATAGATGTGTGTTCCACATACTGTCAGTAAGATACCACTACAGTGAGTAGCTCAGTTAGTAGAGTGCTCTCCTTGTATATGGGAGGCCCTGTGTCTGA
This sequence comes from Anadara kagoshimensis, assembly GCA_021292105.1. Classification (NCBI taxonomy): domain Eukaryota; kingdom Metazoa; phylum Mollusca; class Bivalvia; order Arcoida; family Arcidae; genus Anadara; species Anadara kagoshimensis. The sequence continues at coordinate 26,364,616 of CM037861.1, forward strand.
CCAAGACTTGAAAATTGTTAGTGACTTTTCTTTTGCCAAGCACTTGGGTATTTAGAAATAAAAGTCATGGGGTCAGACGAGACCTTAAAAACTTATCAGATGCCCTCTAAGGCCTGTGTAGGCATGGCAGATTAAAGAAACCCCTCATCCCTGCACACTGCCATTTCACCTATATAGCCTGGTGATGTGTTGATATAAGTTAAATATATCCTTGATGCTGACATTAAAACTCCATTCTGATTCAATCAATCAATACTGACACTGTCAGATAACCCATTCATCTTTAATGATAGCTGATTTGGCAATGCAAATTCACAACTAACTTTTCCAAGTAAAGTAATCAAATCCCTCAATCAGTGAGTTCATGGCTCTCTAAAATACAAATGGATGACCTGGATCTGATTTTTGCATTCTAAGTACAATGCTCTATGTTATAAATGGTTCCTACAATGGAATCCTTGTTGTTGAATGGCGCAAGTAAACATTTGTAAGGTTGCGAAGACTGTTAAGTGTTTTTTTTTTTTTTTTTTTTTTTTTACAAATGTTTAACTTTTTAACTTACAACTGTTTGAATTCTGTCAACTTTATATCATCTTGAAAGTTGCTTGAAATATTCCACATATCACTTCGAGTTGCAAACCAGTCTATAATGCCTCTTCCTTTTGAAAGGCTGTCAAAAGAATAATCAAGTAGTTGGTATGCAGTTGTCCCTTCTATAGCGTCAGTCATTTCATGAACAAAATCATCTAGTCTTGACAACTTTTTTCTCAATGCATTGTGGTCTTTAGTACGGTTAGATGGAATAATCATCTTAACAATGTCGACTGGACTGACGGCGTTGGACTCATCAATTCTTATTTTCAAATCTTGTAGATTTTGTTTTGTCCATTTGTTTGCTTCTGATGGCAATGGATATGGATCTCGAACTAGGTTGTAGTCACTAGAACTACTTCCATCATTGTCTGAATTTGAACCCTGGACACTAGCTCGAACCTTTTCTCTATCTTCGACGTCCTTTTTCACTACAATTTTCAAATGATGTGAGTGACCCGCCATCTGTCTCTAACAAAAAACGTATCTTTGTCAAAACGTACCCGAAAAGAAGGACTTAACGTACCCATGCCAAAACGTACCCAATTAGAATGTACCCATTTTTGGACAAAAGTACCCGTCCCAATGACAGATAAGTGTCCAAAATCAATGTACCTTATATTTTTATGTTGATTTTTTTTTCATTGTTTTGCCAAAACTTACCCATCAAAACGTCAAAATTAATAACCCACAGTACTTACCATTTTTTTGTTTTTGTACCAGAAGCCGCTGGATAAGGGCCGGGCAGCCCAACAATGAACAGTACTGGTGGAATGTTTTTATTCATCGGTAAAAAGAGACCGGTCTCACTGACATCTAGACTCATAACAATCCGAAATGCAATAAATATAACATACATGCGTAACCATTGATAGCCATCACATTGGATCGAAGTTTTTTGAAAGACTCGGATTTGTCCACACAAATCTTCAACAGGTCGACTGAGAAAAAGAGGTATATAAGAGTCAGTTACTACTGAGTTTCCATCCACGAATAATGTGTAGGACCGAACTCTACTGAAACAAAAAAATGAGATATCCGGGTGGTAATTTCTAGGATAGCGGATGAAACTGACTGAGAAAACCACCATGCCTCGGTAAACGAAGTGACATTTTCTCTCATACTAGGATGTATGTATCAGGTGGGATCCGAACCTATGCTATGATGTGCCCAAAGGTCTGTAAACCGCGATTTAGACCTTTCGGTTACATAAAAAGGTTCAAACAAAATTGAAGAAGTAATATTAACATTGCACCATCTGACAAGCTTTCTATCAAAGTTACATTTATTTGTAAACAATATTACCATGATGGATGTTGTTCACATGAAATTTACATCTACTAGCGCTTACGCCCTCTGGCTACTCAAGTAAAACAGTTGTAAGATTTTCTAGGTTCGTCATATGCATGTTTGCAACAGGATTGTTTCATTCCAAAATGTTTTTAAAATTAATATTACAGCGGATCAACATAAATAAACAAACATGGTTAAGTTAAACATCTCTGTAATAAGTTATGCTTTTACCAAATACATTGTAGATACGTCACCGGTCGAAGATGGACGCCTTTTTCCGAAATTTGAGGGAGAAGAAACATAATCCAATTTATTATTCAGCTATAAGAAACATCAAGTTGTGAATCATAGGATGTAGGTTTTAACAGTGTAAATAATGTAAATAGTTGTGCACCACATTTTTATAGAGTTAATGGGAAATTCAGTGTCATGGAACAAAATAACATAAAAATCATGTATACTAATGCGGATAGTCTACTAAATAAAAGAAATGAACTCCATACGATGGTCTCTAAACATAATTTTGATATTATATGTGTCATATACCATTTTTTTTAATTTAATCATAAAATACATTCAAATGGAATGTATTTTATGATTAAATTTAAAACATGGTATATGACATATGTATCACAGAATTTTTACCAAAAAATCAAAAGAAATGTGAGATAGACCCTGTTGAATTCCAACTCCCAGGATATCTTTCCTTCACTAATTCATTGGTGGTTTCAATATAAAAAATATTGACTGGGATTCAGAATCAACAAGATGTTGTGAAAATAGTATAACATTTAAATTCCTAGAGGACCTAGGAGTAATCATTGACAAGGATCTAAGCTTTCAACTACATATAGCACAAGCTGTCAAAAAAGCAAACAAGAAACTTGGATTAGTCAAATGGACTTTCAAACATTTGAAAAAAGAATCGTTTTTAAACTTGTATAAAAGTCTTGTACGTCCGCATCTTAAATATGGAAGTAATGTGTGGTGCATAATATATAAAAAGAAGCCGTAGCCATTGAAAATGCACAAAGAAGAGCTACGAAATTGGTTTCAGCTATTAAAGATTTAACGTATCCAGAAAGACTTAAGGAGCTAGGGTTACCATCGCTAGAGTACAGAAGAACACGCTCAAATATAGCGGAATATTTTAAAATTATCAAAGGCTACGAAAACATTGACAGCAACAGATTATTTCAAGTTTGATGTCTAATAAAACAAGGGGACACAAACATAAAGTATACAAACAGCATTCAAAAACTATAAAAAGGAAAATAAATTTTACCCAAAGAGCAGTGAATACCTGGAACAATTTGCCAGAAGATGTTGTAGAAAGTATCAGCGTTAATATGTTCAAAGGCAGGCTCAATGACTTTTGGAAAAATGTTGAATTTCTGTCAACATTTTCATAACGACCAGTGTCGATAGCAAAATTATGTGACAAAATTCTAAAACGAATGACATCGATTTTGGTTTCACAATTATGGTCCAAGCACTACTGATGAGGAACTGTATTCCGAAACGGCCGTCTAGTGCTGTAAAATTAGCACTGGTATAATTTGTAATTTAAACTACTGAGTCGGTATCTCTGCTGGTGGATGTTTACCCGGGGATATCACAAACTCGGTCGACAATACATAATTTCTTATACAATTGCCTTAATTTCCTGCTAGTTAAAATTTGAAAATCCTCACTTCCTCATGCAAAGTATTTCCTTAGCTAAATTTGGTTTACATATTTTTGACCTTTAGACATTGAAAAATTGTGGAAATGTGTTGTTGTATGAATGTTGTTGGTACAGAATATCACTTTTTATTAGTATTGTATACCAATATCAAGAAGAATTTATTTAGCTAAATGCAGTTAATTGTACAGTCATTGGTTAAATATTATAAGTTTGATTATCTTCTATCGTTATCTACAGCTTACAGCTGCATCACGTGCAGTATTTTTAGTGCATTATTACATAAATATTCACTCACATGAAGTAGAACATGAGCGCCTCGTAAAACAAATATCAGATATATATATATATTACGCACCTCTAATTCATGATACCGTTTAAGATATTTTATATACTTATTATGATAAGTATACTTAAGGGTCATCTAAGTAGGAAAATTCAAGTGAAAACCATTTGGTTGAAAAGCGTTTAAGAGGGGTATAATTATGAAATTACCTTCACAAGTGTGAAGATTTATAAATAAAAATAAAATAGGAATTGATAATTTAAGAGTTTATAAAATATTTGTATCATTTTTTAAAGAAAATTGTGCAAAAAAACACGTGTTGGTAAAAAAGCTTACACCTTGTATAAACGAATTAATTTTAAAAAATGAAAAGATATTAAGATGGTCAACGTCCTTAGAGCAGTGCAAAGGGGCAGAGTTTGTTAAAGATATACGAGGTTTTTGAAAACTCGACAATTTACGGTTGAGGTTATCTACGATTTATTTTCTTTTTAAAAATGCGTGTACCAGCCGTGATATTTATATTCTAAGGCCACTAATAATCCAAATAAAACAAGTCACTAAAAGTGCACGGTCACACAATACTGTTCTATTTGAATTGAGGTGAATATTGTTTGGTTTCAACAATAGTGAACTATATAAAGCCGAATATGCCTCAACAATAATTAAGTAATATACAAACTTAGCTTTTATAATCTGCCCTTGGATCGTTGGTAGCCTTAGAATATGAACTATCACGCCTGGTACACGCATTTTTGAAAGGAAAACAAATCATAGAAAACCTCCACCGTAAATTGAAAATTTTTCAAAAACTTCGTATTTCTTTAGCAAACTCTGCTCCCTTTGCACTGCTCTATGACGTTGACTATCTTAATATCTTTTCATTTTTTAGAAATTAATTCGTTATACAAGGTGCAAGTTTTTTTCCTCAACACGTGTATTTTTGCACAATTTTCTTTAAAAAATGCAACAAATATTTTATAAACTCTTAAATTATCAATTCCTATTTTATTTTTATTTATAAATCTTCACACTTGTGTAGGTAATTTTATAATTATACCCCTCTTTCACGCTTTTCAACCAAATGGTTTTCACTTGAATTTTCCTACTTAAATGACCCTTAACCATTGAACTGTCTAGAAGTGGTGTTTATAGTGCTATAACTAAAGTATAAACAGAAATGGATTACACTCAGTTATTTGTCTCTAAAAAAATTATTACTGAAAATATTTTACTTTTTCTTAATAAAATATATTTATTATCAACCGGCCTAATGTGCACTTTAGGTTTCCATAATGTATAGTTTGCTATAATCCAGCTTTACTGAGAAAAATTTCTCAATTTCTGCAATGATGGAAAATTAACAAAGTCTATTTACTCCGCCTTTTTTCCCATGTAAGGCATAATGATAGTTCATGACCTTTTTTCATCATATAACCAGTTTATTATGCAAGGAAGACTAATCAACCATGTGATCTGCCCTGTATTAAGGCCAAAGCAAATCAAGTTCTGTTTAATGTTACGTTACCATAATGCATTCTAAAGGAATTTCCGCTATGATTCAGTTGGGAAAATCCTCAAGTTCTGCTTCATATTTAGACTTATACCTGAACTATGACGCACAAGAAAGGCTACATTTGAAACTTTATGACAAACGTGATGACTTCAATTTTTCTATTGTCAACTTTCCTTTTTTATGCAGCAATATACCTGCTTCTCCTGCTTATGGTGTACTTGTTTCCCAATTAATACGCTATGGTAGAGCTTGTTCCCACTACGGGGACTTTGTACAACGAAGTAGGCTGCTTGCAAATAAATTGTTGACTCAAGGATATTGCAAGCCTAGGCTTATCAAGGCCCTCAAAAAGTTTTATGGCCGTCATCACAGTATTGTTGATAAGTTTGATGTCTCTGTGTCCAGGATTGCCTTGGATATATTTGACGTCTCATAGTTCCATGTTCCTTTCACACAATTTTTATTACACACGTGACGGGTGTAGCTAGCTAAACAGGAGGTGCTTACCCTTCCGGAGCACCCGGCCTCACTTCCCTGGTGGAAGTTCACGTGTCTTACCTAACTTGTCAGTTCCAAAGTTTTTACTTTGCTTCTGGATTGTGATTCGGAAATGGATAAGTATGTTTGTTTTTGATTATATGGGTAAGGGAAGTTAGATATGTATCTGGAATTTATTTTTTTTTCAGAAATATTCAGAGATGTATTATATATGTACATCTCAAACCTAAAATTGGTACTACCTTTTTACCCGTAGCTTAATTGAGCAATGGATTAAACACAATTACTGATATGCTTTTGCTCTTGTAAACAGTTAAAAATAAACATGTATAAATTGCATCCATTTTAAATGCAAGTCATTTTGCAATTTACTTAAAAATTGTTGGATCTATGTTACTCTCTCCATAACCTTATACACAGGTGTTTATTTTCCTTTTGCCTCATTTTGGTGTCATCAAACTGTTGTCCAGTCTGTAAGTCAATCACCTGTGACACCTTTTAAACTTTGAATGAAACTCATAGTAAAAAGGGTTGGGTTTGTCGTAAGAGGTGGAGTCAAAAACTTAGATTTTTTCAGCTTGAACATTTTTGACAAAAATTTACACTATACAGAGGCAAAGTCTAAAGCGATGAAAATCTCAATCCATTATTATAAATTAGGCCGAGTATTGTTATATACACAGCCAAATTTCCGTTTCTCATCTTCAACTGGTTTTTGAGAAAAATCCATAAAACTGAGTGTAATCCATTTCTGATTACACTTTAGTCATAACGCGCTAGCACGCGTTATTCGGTTTGCTTTGCACGACAATGGAAGTTATAGCACTATAAACACCATTTCTAGACAGTTCAATGGTTATATTTACATTTCGCATTTTTTGAAAATCTTATTTGTGTTTTTGAATCCTGAAATAAATTTAAAACACTGTCGTGTACGACATGCAATTTCAATTCCTGGAACAGCGTATCAATGACGCCACGGGCATAGGTGTCAGCAAGAAATGAGTGACGTCACATTAGCAAATGTAATTATAGTCCTATAACTTCATTTGGTCTAAAAGAGAGTTTAATACAATCAAACACCATAAATGTAAATATTCTGCCATACACGCATCTAAAATTCATGATAACGTTTTAAATATTTTATAAACTTATTACCATGGGTATTAATATACACCGCTATTCATACACTATTTCTGGATTGTGATCAAGATATCACTTTCAATGCAGGAAAGAAAACGTCAATATTTCAATTCTATGAACATAACTTGACATGAATCTATTGCAAATAAAATATATATATATATATATATATATATATATATATATATATATATATATATATATATATATATATATATATATATTGTGTTTTGTATAAGTTAATATTTCCATTATTTATTATGGTATGTTTAAATAAGGCTCTATATTTGCTACCTTGTGGCTAAAGACAATATATGTTAAGAGCCAATAAAGAATTAATGATTTGAGTTGTGTAACAACACTAGTACAAACATCGGTGTGCATCATTTATCAGTTTATGGTCTATTAGCAATTATGATGAAGGCTAAGAAAAACTGAACCTGTAAATTACCTTAGCAAAAAAAAAAAAATTAACTGGGCCCATGTCCAAATCACAACCCTAGAGCAAAATAAAAACTTTGAAAATGACAAATTAGGTTAAACACGTGAACTTCCACCAGAGAAATCAGGCCGGATGCTCCAGAAGGTTAAGCACCTCCTGTTTAGTTACATCCGACACGTGTGTAATCAACATCAAAAGTGAAAGGAGCGTGAAACTATAGAGCGGATAATCCTGCAAGATTAGGCAACATGTTTTTGTCAAAGAATATTATTTTCATATTACTTAGTGTTTTACAGACTTTCATACAAAGCAAAGATGCTTAACATTTGTATTGAAGTTTCCATTACATTCATATGTTACCTCTAGATAAGGAACCACTACCGAAGCTTAGTAGAGTGCTCGCTTCGTATGTGGCAGGTCGTCGGTTTGAATCCCGGTCGGATCTGACAAAGACTTAAAAATTGGTATTGGCTGTTCATTCGTCAAGCATTCGGCATTGAGAAATAAAATTCACATTTCCATCGGAAGAAATCTTAAAAGCAATGTCAGGCAGGAGTGGTATGCTATAGAACCCTCCCTGCACTTTGCCCTGAGCCCACTGCAAAGGTAAAAATTTATGAAAACTTCACCTATTGTTGGTGACGTCTTGGTATAAGTGAAATATTCTTGACTGGGACGTATTTAACCCTATTCATTTAATCAATCAAATCAATTAGGTTCGTAAATGGCAAATTTAACGTTTTTATGTTCCTTCCTGGTATATACTGAATACCATGCACTTTTTCTTGGGATTGATGGGAGTTAAGTGTTACACGCCCTATTGGACCTCTTTTTTTGAAATCACTCAGTTTATTGTGTCATTTTATTGATGCAGTAAAACTATCGACACGCCATACTTTGGGACAGATAAAGTGTACAAGTACCATAAAGTATGTTGTAAAATAGAAGGAATCAGACGCCACGTGTTTCATATCCGGGCCAATAAACCACTTAACATAACAAAATCGATACCATTTCTAAACTGTTTGCATTTTTTACCCCATAAATTGCAAATTGAAGCTTTTTACAACCATGGCCACGTTGCAATTTTTCAAATCCCTAACCAATCTTAGCAATCAGCTTTAGTCTAAAGACTTATTTGAATATCTTGCGTCTAAAACACTCATGTGGAAAGAAAAAAACGCTTGGTTTTTCTATACTTTACACCACTATCTCTCGTTCTATATTTTAAAAGTTAAAACAAACCTTTTTTCTACAAAAACGGTTAGTCAAGAAACACATATCTATTGCTGAAGATTTATTGATTGGTTGATTGATTAATTGGGGTTATACGTCTCGGTCAAAGATATTTCACTTTCTAGTGCTTAAAAGGATTCTAATTATTATATAAAGCACCATACAGAATAAAAAAAACAAAAATAGACTGAAAGTACCATCAACAAACTGATGTTAGTTATTGAAAGACAACATATGTGTTCACGGTGTTTCATGTTTGTTAATATATTTTTTCAACATACAATAGGTATACCTATGGGTACAAACTGTGCACCGTTGTATGCTGATTTGATTTTTTATTCGTATGAAGCAGACTTTATGCAGAAGTTTGGTAAATCTGGAGAGAAGACTATTGCTAAGTCATTCAACTCCACATACAGGAATATATATGACGTTCTATCTTTTAATAATCATGAAGGAGATTTTGTGAAAGTCATCTACCCTAGTGAGTTTGAAATCAAAGATACGACTACTTCATATAGTATATTATACACCAATTATTACGCACACGACAGGCTATCTTGAAAGTCCAATGCCTAGTGAAGTCCTGACTTTAAAAGGCGTGGTAAATTCGACGCCTAATCAAGTCCAAAGATTCAGGCTCTAGACGAGAAGTCTTTGTTGTATTTTTTGTTATCAAAAAATAAAATTATTATCAAAATCTATTAACTGTATTTGACTACTTCTCGGCTGGAGCCCCAATTTTTGAATTTCATTACGCATCAAAATTGTCAACGCCTAAGAAGGGATTTATGCAAAGATTTCTCAAAAGGGATTTCTAATATATCAGAAAACAAAATAACTACGACGAGCATTTATCTTTACTGTTAAAAAGTATATGTCTGCCTATTTCACCTAGAGTTGTGTCCATTTTGCGTATTGTTGTTTCATTAAACGGAATAGACGCGTAGTATCGCATTGACAGATGCATAGCGTACATCCGTCCCCAATTCATTTTACCACTTATTAATTTAGCGCCTGAACCTCCGTAGTAAAATGTATAATCCTTTTCCACGTGTATTAAATTGGGATACTTTTTTGATAGTCTATATGGTAAAATAATGGAATGCAAGCCCCAGTTGTCAGGGCTGAATGTAACGTAATGCCCGAGCCAAATTCTCAAAAATTCTGGATCTTTTGCTGATAAAATTGTTGCAATTGCTAAATTGCCCGGATTTTCTATACCCAGTGTAAAATTGTAAGATCTTAAGGTGTCCATCGATCTTAAAGCTACTGAATCAGTATCCATATATATACCGCCATAATCTGAAAATATAATAATAATAATAATAAGAAGAAGAAGAAGAAGAATAATAATAATAATAATAATAATAATAATAATAATAACTAGAGATTGTGATTGGTATACTAGTTACATATGATTCCCCACCATCCATCAACTATATAATATCTAAAATATACATCTGGTATGTCTCGATATAAGTGGAAGAATCTTGAATGGGACGTAAAACAACATTGCATAAAAATAATAAATTAATCAAACTCGCCTAACTTCTCTCTTTCCAAATTTAGAAGACTAGTTTCTCCTCCTTTCATGCAATTTGAGACAGCCCATTATACTTTGCAAGTTTATAAAGACATTTGGAATTTACCTTATTTCTTAAATTACAGTAACTGACAAGTATGACCATGGCAGTCAGGTGTCTACCAATTCTATACTGATACAGAGATACAGAAATATTATGAATACTTGGTTCAATTCTGACTCAATCAAATAATGAATACAATCCATTAATATTCACTTAAATAATATATTTCCAACTTCACTATCTTAGCTTTAATTAAGTATTTGACATCGACTATACTTTGCCACTTCATAGGGACAATACTCCACGCGCTGACGTGATGACGTCAGACTTCAAATGCTCTCATTGACTGACATTTCTTAAACGATCCATTTTTACGAGAAGGTGCACCAACATTGTATTTCAAAATTGTTTTCAAATTAGCATGTTAAATATGAGACGGCAATAAAATTATTTTTTTTAAAAATATTGTAAATATAAGAAATAAGGTGATTTTCCAATGTCTTTATGAACTTGCAAAGTATAATGGACTGTCTCAAATTTGCACAAAAGGCTTCGCCTTAAGAAATGGGGATAACACCACTGATACCTTTTGCATTAATCTTAATATAGAATTGAATAACACTATAGGTGCTTGATTATACTGGGATTAACACTCGCAGCTCTAGAAGGAGATGACAACAATATCGTTTGGCACGCATGTATAGGTTCTTGCAAGCAACCTCTAACTCCTCCTTTAGACATCTTAAGCTAAATTGCTCTACCAAAATACACTTAGTCAGGCCATATAAATCTTTATAAACGCCTATCTTATGATTCACATGTTTAATTAACTTAGATAATTCGACCACCTAGTATACTGTCAAATTATAAATTTTTGAATATTTCATTCAGAAAATTCAAAAATTATTCAAATTCAAATTATAAATTTTTGAATATTTCATTCAGAAAATTCAAAAATTTATAATATGACAATACTTTTAGCAGTAGTACTTCGGTTGTCATTTTTTAAAACAATGGAAAATGTCATTGGGTTCCTCTGCATTTTTTCTAATGTATGTTTGATCATCCATTATAGATTTAGTTTATTACCCTAGTTATTTGAAAAAAAACTGTTTAAATAAAATTAATGTATAAAAATTGAATGTTTTAGGATGAATTATTCACTTCTTGGATACAAATGTTGGAGTGGTGGAGACATTTGTCATTGTGCTTGCGAGAATTATAATTCTAGTTTTCTTTTTGTAATTATGTTCGGATATGTTCATGTATATATTGAGTATTTATCTAATATATGCATGTTATGTAGCATATGCATATTTCTATCTAGAGGATATAGATGTTATGTAGCATATGCATATTTCTATCTAGAGGATATAGATGTCATGTAGCATATGCATATTTCTATCTAGAGGATATATATATATAAAGCTGTACAGTCCAGGCCTGTCGAAAGTTTAACACTGAACTAACGAACTAAGGCGTCGATGCCGAAAAGCTGCCGAGAGGCATATACATATACATGTAGTTGCCGAAAAAAGCTGTTGAGATTTAGCCAAAGAGGGGCCGAGACAAGGTTCCGATTCGGCACCAGAAGGTTAGGTTAGTGTGCTACTTACGACAGGCCTCCACTGTATATTGTACAACAGCTGTTGTTTTTGTTTTTATTTTGTTTTGTTTTTGGTTTTTTTTTTTTTTTTTTTTTTTTTTTTTTTTTTTTTTTTGTAAGCTTTACTAAGCCTATAGGTGCTCCTTTAGTTATTTCAAATAATTTCTAATAAAGAAAAGATTACATTATAATATGTGTTGGTAAGAGAAACATACATTGTTAAGAAGTACTTTATATATTGTTTGTTTATGAAGGTAGATGAACTACAGTACAGGCCTGTCAAAAGTTAAATACTAAGCTCACGAATTGGTGCAGAAATAGCAGCTGATCTCAATTCCTCGTTAGCTACAGATAATGTTTATGTCTCGGCAGTTTTTACCAGTGACTATCCATATCTCAGCTTCTCGGAAGGCGAGATAGACTCTTTTCGTTAGTTTAGTGTAAAACTTTTTTCTACTTTGCTCCGTCTGTTTCAATCACTTGTAGCTGTAAGCGTCCTCTGTAGCGGCCACAGGTGGGCTATTCTTTTTTTAACTCTACAGAAGAGTCTTGAGACTCTTGAAGAGAAGCGTGCACTGAGACACGGTACTTCGGTTTTGTGTCTTATCCGGAAGATTACTGAGTAACGAGCTTTTACACAGGATGAAATACCATCTATAAGCCACCTATAAGCCATGCTTATAGGAGCTTATAGATTGGCTTATAGGAGCTTATAGGTGGTTTATAGGTGGCTTATAGGACCTCCATCTATAAGCCACCTATAAGCCACCTATAAGCTGGCTTATAGACAGTTTTCATCTTGTGTTAACAGGAGGTGAAAATCACCTCAGAAAATTTCAAAGTCCCGAGTGAAGTGAGAACCCATAGTCCTTGAGTTAGGAAAGCCAGTGACGGTACCACTCGGCCATGTCCGCCCATAGGTTTTTTTTACGGGCCTGTAATGTAATTAAATAATACATACCTCTTAATGCGTGGAACCTGACAATGTCTGCTTTGTGTTCTATATGTTTTATCTGTATTCCTTCTATATGAGTCGGTGATGTCCTTTTGATGTGGATAATATTGGGTACAACTGTTTGTAGTAAGTCCCAGTATCTACCATACGGCAAAGTTTCTCCGTGAAATAGAATCAAACATGGATGCAAATATTTGTGACAACTATACACGCTCAAAAACTGGTAAAATTTCATTTCTCTTTTCTTTGGTCCCAACCAAACATAATGTACAACATTGGGAACAGGTTTGCCATCATAACATTTCTGTTTTATGACATATTTTAGATTAATTAATTGTTGTTCATTTTGTATAACTGTGTTTGTTTGGTTTTTCATATTTGTGCTGTTAGACAACCCCTGTCTACAAGAAGTATTAAACAATAATAACTGTTTATAACGGGCATCAATTATTTCCGACAGTCTATAGATGTCGGGAGAGCCAGCAAGCTTTGATATAATGTTTGATTTATTAGCACCCTTTGCGTGGGTCAAGCGGTTTCCTAAAATATAAACAAAAATAATGTTACAATACAGATAATAATAATAATAAAAACGTAGAGATCCAATAAGGATTGTGTAGCTCAAATGACAGTATTGGCATTTTCGAACAGTCATGCTAGACACAATTTTTTTAAAAGAGCACCAATTTTCATAATGTATGTATTGAATTTGAAAAAAAAAATAATTTGAACTAAATCCCTGCATAAATGTATCTGTTATGGCTATTTATCTGGGTTTTGTTCTTTTATAGTAATGCTTGCCATGTTGGATATCGGACGACAATTCCGGAAACAATTTTAATCTGCATCAACCAAAACTTGTTCTATTCGTGTGTGCGATATTGTAAGTATTAATACATCAATATTTTGATATATTGATGAAGGCCATAAGTTCAAAGGTCAAGGTCGCAAATGGTAAAACATACATAAATGGTTAATTATCTATAAAACTTTTATAGGAACGTGTATTAGAATATTGTAGGTATTGATACAGCGATAATTTAAAAATATAGATGGAGATCATAAGCAAAGGTCAAGGTCACAGATGCAAAATAATACTAAAATGGCGATCATAATAAAAGGTCAAGGTCACAGATGCAAAAGAATACTAAAATGGCTAATTGTCTCGAAAACTATACACCTTTTATAGGCATACATATTAAGATATTGTAGGTATTGATACAACAATCATTTTGATATATGGATGAAGGTCATGGGTTCAATGGTCAAGGTTACAGATGTGAAAGAATATTGAAATAGTTAATTATCTGAAAAAGTTTAAAATCTTGACCTTATGTAAAGATTGTGACATTGTGGTTTCAGTTTTATGAGTTTAAAAAAATTAGCCATCCATTACTTATCAGGTAAGCGTTTCAGGCCCATTGGGTCTATTTATATCAACTGTGGTCTTCCTGGATTTTAGATAGCTATACCGCACTCATTATTTAATCTACATTTACCGAGGACCTTTTACACTAAATTCGATCCTATTTGTCCCATCGGTTTAAGAGAAGAAGAATAAAGTTTACGAACGGACACGCGTTTCTCCATGCCATAAGGTCAACTGGCTATATAACAGTTGAGGTAACAAAAACGATGTGTCATGCTTAGACTCATTGTAAGGTTCTCTTTGTCATTGCAATGAATCTGTATCCTACTTGGGTATGGTTTTGTTTTGAAATAACAATCACATTAATGAACTACGTTTACAAACATTGCATAATGTAATGAAACCTAAACGACCCTGTTTTACCCCCAGCTACATTTTACCTTCCTTCATTATAAAGTAGGAATGGTTCAGAATCAGGTTTAAGTTTGTTTTGTATAAGTAACATTTGATCAAATATTTACACAAGTGTTTGTGCCATATTGTAAAGCAATAAAAAGGGTCATTTAGAAACTTTTGTCTTTATGTTGCTAAAACTTGACCATAAAATCAATTTTACAATTTGACTATAAAATCAATGTTAAATATTTCAAAATAAAAGTGAATCATCAATAATTTAAATGGTTTATACCGGTATATAACCATATACAGACCGGTCGAAAGTCAAGCACTGAGCTTACGAAAATAGTCTAGGGTCGGCTACCAAGTGGCTGATATAATAATATTTATTGGCCAAAAAGCTGCCGAGAGATGGATAGTTGCAACTGCCGATATATAACTACAGTACAGTCCTGTCGAAAGTTTAACACTACTCTAGCGTATTGGAACGGAACTGAGCTGCTAAGTGGTCAAAATATAGATACCAAGTAGCCAAAAAGATAGCGAGAGATAGATAGCAGCTATCGAAAAGATATGGCTTACGAGGGGCTGAGATGAACTTCCGATTCGGTTCGTCGGAATTCATTAGCGCAGTGTTAAACTTTCACTAGAGGGGGTTTTACCGGAATAATTGCGAAATTCCGGAATAGCTAGACACTTTCCGTAATCTTTGGAAAAATCCGGAATCTTAAGACAAAAATCCGGAATAATAAGTCAAAATCCGAAATAATTAGGCAAAATCCGGAATATTCAGACAAAATTCGGAATAATCGGTCAAAATCCGAAATAATTAGGCTATATTTTTTACGGTAAATTTTCCGTAATCTTCCGGATTTTGCCTAATTATTTCGGATTTTGCCTAATTATTTCGGATTTTGACTTATTATTCCGGAAAATGTCCAATTATTACGGTAAAGTATTTTAAAAAATTTAAATTTTCAATTCGCGCCATTTTGTCGTTTTTCACCAACGTGCAAATAGTCGCACTTTCAAGAAAACTGTGTAAGGGGGAAAAATACCTAAAACTATCTTTCACTAAGCTCTGAACAGAGGCTTTCCGTACGAACGCATGTGCGCATGTGCGGATTTATCGTGTTGATACCGTGCTGGAGCTAACAAAGATTTATGAAGGGTTAACTTTAATTTCTTAATAAAGTATTGAAATATTAAAAACATTAATTTATTCCTCATTATTTTGTCAAGCACCATACGGATTCCCAACGAAAATATACTGAAGATACCATCAACAAAATGTTGGAGTTTTTGATAGATAACATATTTGTTGTGTTTGGTAATATAGTTTTTCAGCAAACAATCGGTATACCAATGGGTACAAACTGTGCACCATTGCTTGCTGATTTGTTTCTTTATTTTTATGAAGCAGAATTTATGCAGAACCTTGTTAAATCTGTAGAGAAAAATGTCGCCAAATCATTCAACTCAACATACAGATATATAGATGACGTTCTGTCTCTTAACAATCCTAAATTTGGAGACTATGTAAATGTCATCTATCCTAGTGAGCTTGAAATAAAAGACACGACTGATTCCCGATGTTCTGCTTCATATTTAGACTTATACCTGAATTATGACGCACACGAAAGGCTACATTTGAAACTTTATGACAAACGTGATGACTTCAATTTTTCTATTGTCAACTTTCCTTTTTTTATGCAGCAATATACCTGCTTCTACTGCTTATGGTGTATTTGTTTCCCAATTAATACGCTATGGTAGAGCTTGTTCCCACTACGGGGACTTTGTACAACGAAGTAGGCTGCTTGCAAATACTGAATTGTTGACTCAGGGATATTGCAAGCCTAGGCTTATCAAGGCCCTCAAAAAGTTTTATGGCCGTCATCACAGTATTGTTGATAAGTTTGATGTCTCTGTGTTCAGGATTGCCTTGGATATATTTGACGTCTCATAGTTCCGTGTTCCTTTCACACAATTTTGATTACACACGTGACGGGTGTAGCTAGCTAAACAGGGGGTGCTTACCCTTCCGGAGCACCCGGCCTCACTTCACTGGTGGAAGTTCACGTGTCTAACCTAACTTGTCGGTTCCAAAGTTTTTACTTTGCTTCTGGATTGTGATTCGGAAATGGGTTAGTATGTTTGTTTTTGATCATATCATGAAAAAGTATAAGTATGATGTTTTTAATTAATTTTATTTAGAGATTTTGGGACTTTTTACGTATGAAATTTTTAAGCTTTCAATATAGATAAAGAGGGTAATATAAATTTATTTAATAAGCTTTTGGGGCTACTTAACTTTTATTAAAAAAAACAGGTTGTTACGTAAAAAACTCACTGTATATATAGACGGAGTTATATGACATGATACCTATGATAAACTGATACAGGTATGTGGATAAAATAAAATCTTGCATCACTTAAAAAAGTTAATTTCTACAAATATGCAGAGGCGGATCCAGCGGGGGTGGGGGGATTGTCTCTCACACCGCAAATTGTCACTCAACCAGTAGACCAGTTAAGTAGAGGTACTGGTTAATTATCCGCGTACAGGTAGTAAATTGCTATAAGGTGATGATGTAATGTGCCAGTTCGCTGAGGCATGAAAGAATTCAGGTAGTACTGACCAGTCATAAGTGATAGTGTTATTTACCTGATCGCTGAGGCATGAAAGAAATCAGTAGATGTCGTTAATTAGGAATACTAATTAAGAGACTTCGGTCTTGTCAAAAAGACTGAATTTTAAACATGATCGTTATCAATACTCCAAGAGTAATTCTTATTCGAGGAAAGATTCCATAAAGAATGTGATTTCATTAACCATACGTGAATTATTTAATTTGACTTTTCAAACCAAAGGACATGGCCCAGAGAGAGAGAGAGAGGAGAGAGAGAGAGAGAGAGAGAGAGAGAGATCGTTTTGTCAATCGGAACTTTTTCCACAAACAAACGTTTATAAATCTGTCAATATTGCATGATTTTATACCATAATCACGACACATTTAATCAGTCATTTCGTACCCAACTCTGTCCATTTCGTACCATGCCATATGACCATTTCGTCCCCAGGTACCATAACCATTTCGTACCCAAATTATACATTTCTATGGTACGAAATGACTAGCAAATTTTAAAAACTCTGCGAAGACCATAACGACTTTTATTCTGAAAACACGCATTCCTTGTTTATATATTAGCAGCAATGTTTGTATCAGTACGTGAATTTATCGTTTTTACCGGAAAAGTATTTAAATCTTGTGTAATGACGTTAACCACTAGTGCCAGTAATGGCGATAAGATCTGGAAAGCAAGAAACTAAAATTATCGATGAACACGCCTACTGCATGATCTGTGGTAATTTTAATATGTAATCAGTATAATTAATCAATAGTGTGGCCCCGAACGCCTAACCTCACTAGAGATGGGGATTAAGGGACCTTTTCAAAGGTGTTTTACCTGTAATTTTACCTATAATTTACCTGTTCAAGTTCAAGTTCTATATTACCTGTAGTTTAATGTCATCATAATTATTTATAATTATTTATTGTTATCCCCATTACACGATATATAGTTATTTAATTATGTATCTTAACTAAATATACAACAGAACATGTGAACAAACATTACATAACCATGAACAGAAACAATTGAACTGTGAAAATTATTTCGACAGGTCTGTACTGTATCTAGGACCGAAATGGGCTGCCGATTCACCAATAATTGGTTAGCTATATATATATATAGCTTGGTTTTTACCTTTAGACAGGTCTGTACTGTATGTACACTTATATAGCGTCAATATTAGTCTTGTGTGACAAAAAAGCGCTAGAATAATAAGAGGTAAATAAAATGTATTCTTTAGATTTGTTCAGTGACCGAAAAATGACCCATATGTTATCATAGTATAGTTTAAATAAAAATAATAAAAAAAACGGCCCAAGGCAGCTAAAATAAATATAAGGTTTCTTATGTATCGTGACAAATGTTTATGTTGTATATATTCTCTATACTGTAAAAACGGTTTATGAGAAATAAAGTTATTATTATTATTATTATTATTATTATTATTATTATTATTATTACAAATTTGGCCAAAAATCACGATGATTTATAATCTTGGCATATTTTGTGTAGTTCTAAATACTATAAATATATAGTACTTGATATTGATAGTAAATTAAAATATGTTTTTGTTGATTTTTCAATGGATAATTTTCATCATTGGGCATAAAATAAAATAATTTTGTCTCTAACATGTAATGCATATACATGTACGTATCTCATTGGGCATGTAAACGAATAAATACATTTACATATCCATGTACGCGATTTAATTAATTTATATTTACCTGTAGGTAGTATTAATACAGGATCTTACGTTTAGTTTTTACGTGATATTCAATTTATCAATGAGGTAATGCATTGTTTACGCAATGAGCTTGGCGGAAAAAAGTTGACATGCACGTCATAGCGGTTACATGAGAATGTCGTGCACTGGTTACAAAAGTCGCGAAAATGGTATTACATGTTTATTAAATGGCCTTATACCAAGAAATATTGAGAAGATTATATATTATTATGGTTATTTTCCATTAGTTGTTTAATTAAAACTTCCGTTTTCAAAGTATGTGATTCACACTGTGATATTGATAAATGTTATAATGATTGATAATACATACCGTTTTGTAGCTCAGTAATATTATTTACAAATATAACATTATATTGAATTACTCCAAAGAAAATAATTCCAATTAAAACTGTTAAAAATATCCTCCAAAAACCAGTGAAATTTGAATTCATGTCTGCCCTTTTAATTATTTCATATTACGGATTTGAATTTGTCATTTCTACAATTTATACATGTCCGGGTTTCCGTGATAAATTATCCGGAATTATGTACGATATCCGGCGACTGACTATGGTCTGAATGTTACATAAGTTCTGCTCTTACAATAGTTAAATATATATAACACATCATACGCACTGACCGGTATCAATTAATCCAACAGACTGATTCGCTTAACTTGTTCCGATAATCACGGATGTTACTTCATAGATCGTATGTTCTGCCCTGTACTTTATTTTAATAATCGGAAAATCAAAAATCTCTAATTCATCGTGAATAGTTTGAACTAAAATTATTCACCATGAAAAGAAAATCATTCTTAAACTTGTTGAAATATGTTAAAATCTCATTTAGGACCGAATTTACAGTCATAGTACACCATTAGCTTCACTAGTGGGCGGAGTTACAAAGTTAAAGACCAATCAAAAATACCTCACATTCGAGGTACCAAATGGGACCCCATTTACAATTTATTAATTTGACTTTTTTAAGTTGGGTAGATAAATGCCATTTTTACGATGGTACATTAAATGTGGCAGCAACGACCGGTATACATTGTTGAAAAGTGCGTATAGGTAAACAACTTTGACCTGTCCTCTTGACCTTTCATTTAAATATTAATCACGGACCAAGTATATTCATATTTGGGGAGCACAGGTGTTTATTTGGTGTACATCATGAGATATACTCACCTCATAGGGTAAACCTGTGCACTGTGTATCTTAACACTACCCATTTATTGGGTGGACACTCCTATATGAATATTCCTTATGAAAGGTCAAACGGACAGGTCAATGTTGTTTACCTATAGGTAAAATGTATAGAACACTCTATACACTGTATTATAGAAAACGAACGCACTTTTCCTTTAAACCAACAGCTATGTATAATTTATTGATATAAGTAAGTAAGTAGTTATTGCCAGTATGTTAGATATTTGAGGAAACAGGTTTTCGTAATTCGGCCAAAGAACACCACAGATTACGGCATTTTTAAGTATTTTATGAATTATAAATCGCATAGTTATTATTTAATTTAGAAGAAAAAGCACTAACACGGAAAGCACACATTAAAACAGTTTACAATTATCAACTTATAGGCAATATAAATACAACTTACAATTGACTTTACACTGGTGACTATTCTGGCTTATGGGGGCACATCAAGTTGAGGCTTTCCAAAGTGTTAAATTAAAACAAAAAATGTGGGATGACCACTTGTTAGATAACAGCCAATAGATTATGTTGGATGATTATGTTTGCGCAATTTTAGAGTCCTTTTCCACCACAACCTATTTGCGACAGTATATAATTTTCGCCACCAACTTTTAAAAACACTTAGTCCTTTTGCGCCAACAATATTGTACCCAACTGTCTCACTTTATTGATACTGCGATTGAGATATGAACGATGATTGTAACGTCCCTCCTCATTGATCCGGGCTTAAGACAATGATGAAATCCTCAAATAATTTAAAATAACTCCACATAAAAATTTTAAGTTTTTTTAATCCAACTTTAATTTTTTTTAACCGTCTCGTAAGCTCGCACGGCTGGACAATTATGTTTTAAGTATGTACAGATTCTTAAACCTTGTTGTGTGATTTAAGTAGTGGCAGTAGTATTATTAATGAATGCATTATTTCTTAACAACTCAAAAGTAGCACATGTTATTTGTTAACATGTTAAAATTCATTTAAATTAGAGGATTATTTGTTAAAATTAAATTATAGACATGCAATTACAATATGCAAACTACGCACTTCTAATCATAAATTTCCTATAGAAACTGGTCGCTGGTGTAATGTTATAAGAGAAGATAGACTATGTCCTTTATGTATGGAAGCTGTTGGTGATGAATTTCATTATTTGTTTATATGTAAACATTTTGAAACAAAAAGATATAATTATATTCCTAGGTATTTTCTTCAAAACCCAAGTGTCCATAAAATGTGTACAATGCTTTCGCAATGTAATATTAAATTACTTTCAAATGTTAGTATATTTCTGTCTTACATTTACAAAAAATTTCGTAATTCTTTTATTCAATCATCATGAAGGTTACAACAATTATATTTTTTGTTATCTCAGTTGTTTGCTTGCTGAATTATTATTATTATTATTTAATATATTACATTTTGTAAATACTGTAGCCATAACTGTAGTTAAACTTATTATACGGTTATAACAAGTTCTAATGTTATTACATGTATTGTTATACTTCGTATGTAGATAATGTCAATCTGTCATTGTAATTATGTATTGTATAGTATGCCCTCATGTACCACTCAATGTGAGTGGCTGAGCTGTTTTGACGAATAAAATTGAATTGAAATTGAATTGTTAAACGGAGCTAATTAACATCTATTGTTGGAAGGACAAACACTTATTTCCATACAACATTAAGATACTTATATCGATATGCCTCGAAGGTATCGGGCACTCAGCTATGTTAAATCGGAAATGAAAACACGTATTTAGATATTTCTGGTGAATTGTAGTAAAATTTTGTAAATCAATTCTAAAGTATCTAGGGCATGTGAAAGCATTATCATTTGGCAGAATATTTTATACCAGTCCATGTACTGTGGTTAACATAAGCCCATAAATATCTGAAATATAGAACATGAAACTTAACATAATATACTGCAAATCAAACACAAACTTACTATTCATGTCCAAATCACAATATAACATTAAAACTTACAAATTAAGTTAAACATGAAACTACTGTCATCGGTGAGACTGGGTGCTCTGGTATAGTAACCTCCTCTTTTCTGGCTAGCTACAACCGCCATGATTAAAATCAAAATCAAAAGAACACGGAAATATGAACATCAAATAAAGTATATCCAGGATAATTTTGGATACATAGACATCATAATTATCAACAATATTGAAATCATTGTCATGCGACCATAACACTTTTTGAGGGCCTTGATATGTCCAGGCCAAAAACGATAGAGCTCTACCATATTATAGTAACTGCGACTCAAATACACCATAAGCAGAACCAGGTATATTTTTGCATAAAACAGAAAACTTGGTGTCATCATGTTTACGATATAGCTGTAAATGTATCCTTTTGTGGTTGTCATAAATAAGGTGCTAATAGGAGGCAAAACTCGCATCTGTTATTTAAGACTCAATAAGACCTATAACATTCGCATATTCTCCGGATTTATAATTATTTTATAAGATTAGGAGTCATCTATAAATCTGTATGTAGAGTTGAATAATTTGGCGACTCTATTATCTCCAGATATAACAAGGTACATTTTGCCTCATGTGAATAAAGAAACTGATAATAAACAAGAACAAGGCAGATTCAGAAGACGGCTAATAAACATATTCATCTCCACCAGGGAATTAAGACCAGTTGCTCCGGTATTGTGAGCATCTCCTGTCTGATTTACTACAACCGTCATGTGTAAAATCAAAAATCCAGATTAAAAGAAACAAGGAACTATATATGGACGTCAAATTATATCCAGTCTAATTTTGAATACAGAGACACTTATCAAATGTATCAACTGCAATGCAACTTTTTAAGGGCATCGATAAGACTGGCTTGCACAATCCCCGATCCAACAATTTATCTGTAAGAGGCTTGCTTCAGTTTATATTATTTAGGCCCCTGCATTCGGAACAAGCTCCATCATGGCGTAATAACTTAAATAAATGCATGGGAAGCAGGTATATTGCTGTACAATGAAATTACCATGTTTATGATACAGCTGCAAATGTAGCCTATTGTTGGCGTCATTGGTGGTTAAATTGTAAAAGGAATCAGAACTTGAATAATCTTTTATGTTAGGCACACTTAGACCGGTGACATTTACATATTTTCCACATTTAGGACTATTAAGAGATAGGGTGTCATCTGTATATGCGTTTTTGGAGTAAATAAAAAAACGCTGATTAGAGATGAGAGCAATGCAACTCACGATGAAGCGGCCGGCTCGTCAACAACGAAAACGTCAATCTGGGATTTGAGAGTAGACAATGTTTTACACATTAATTCATGACTCATTCCTAGACCAGAACTTACGAACTATTCTCCTTCTTTGTCACAATAATATATAAACTTTTCAAAGTTTGTAATTTAAGAGTTTAGCAAATAAATCCGATATTTACAACACCACATAATCTTAGTTAATGAAGCAACTCTTGTTTTGTAATCTCAACTGTAGACAACTGGAAATCTTTCGTCAAAACGGTGAATATGCTGTTATCACCCCCTGCATACAATGATGTGTTTAGCTGTGGGGGTCATTTTGTTTCCGGGGATCAGTAATTTTTTCAATGATTCGTTGTGAAGAAGTAATAAATATATTTAAAAAAGAACTGATAAAGAAATTGTCTGACTTTTGATCGAATATCATTTTAATTCCTAATTTTAATCAATATTAGTGATGGTGTAAATTGACCCTACGCATACATTTGTATTTTAAAATCATATCGAAGAAATCGTAGAAATAGCATTATAATTCTTTCTGAAATATAAAACAAATATACCAATTAATTTCCGAATCTCAATCCCCCCCCCCCCCAAAAAAAAAACAGTAAATACTTTAAAAACTTGCAAATTTAGTTACACATGCGAGGCCGGTTGCTCCGGAAGAGTAAGCACCTCCAGTTAAGCTGGTTAAATCTGCCACATGTGTGGTGAAAATTAAGAATGAAGAAAACATGGAATTATGGGACGTTAAAATTTATTCAAGATAATTTTTGATAAATAGATATCATACTTATCAACAATATTGTCTTGGAGGTCACAAAACCTTTTGATGGTCTTGATAACCCTAGGATTGTAATATCCCTTCGTCAACAATTTATCAATCAAAAACAAACATATTAATCCATGTCCGAATCGCAATCCAGAAGCAAAGTAAAAGCTATGGAACTGACAAGTCAGGTTAGACACGTGAACTTCCATCAGAGACGTGCACCTAATGGGATTGTATTATAACGTTTATTTTAAAAAAAAAAACAAATTTAGTAAACACGCTTTGCATGAGTTGGTTTGACCCAAGATCACATTCAATAGCATGCGATATGTTCGTATTTTCAGGCAATCAGTAGTCAGCACTTTTTTGTAACATCAATCCCTGGCCAATTGCAAGTCAACAAACATATTGGAACAGTACTCAAATTCACACAGAATTGGTTGAATATTTCATACACTGTCAAGGCTTACCCTCAGATAAGATTTCCTTTTCTTATATAAGGATACTCTAAAAGGTTCAAATTTATTCCGGGACTTGAATCACTTTGTGCAATATTTTATGCATTCTGTATAAAACAAAATAAGGTACATTCGTTCTGATGCCATAGTTATTTTAATGTAAAACTTTAAAACTTGCATTTTACAAATATGGCGTCGATGTCAATGTGAATCGTATTTGGAGCCAAAATGGAAGAACAAGAATCCATTTTGAGTATCCATGTAGGATAGGGAAATCTCATTCGAGGGGTTGAAAATTTCAGTTAAAGACGGGGTTTGCCTTAATATATCACGCTCGTCATGCCTCGTCTCTGAAATATTCGACCCCTCGGTTGATATTTCCGTATCATACATGGATACTCATAATGCATTCTATCAGTCTGACATACCAATGTTTGGCACTGAAATAAAAAATTCTAACGTTGCTATAGTGATATAAATTCTGGTCAATGGTTTACCATTACATGTATCAGAAACTGAAAATAAAACATTATTAGGCATAGTACTGAAACCAAACATTTAATAAATTTTAGGTGATTATTTATATCTTATTCACCAAAAAATCTCGGAGAAGTGAAATTAAAAAAACTCGTTAACATTATATCTTAATTTTATTTAACGTCAAGTGAATTTCATATTTTGGAAATTGCGTCATGAGATATCAACATTAATATTATAATGTATCTAAGATATCCACTTTAATTTAATGATGTACACAAGATATCCACATTGAAGTAATGTAATGCACAATATTTTTGATGTACACAAAATATCTACATTAGCGTAATGATGTTCAAGATATTCAAATTAATTTTATGTTATTCACAAGATATCAGCATTAATGTCGGCATAAATGTTCGGATGTACACAAGTGCACAAGATATCCAAATTCACGTTGTAGGCCTAGTTGTCTATAGCTCTCTTAGCTTAACAAGTTGGTTAGTGGAAATTTGTATTTTGTGTTTTAGGCAATATTTCTAAAACTTCCGTTCAAAAGTTTATGCACACAACTGACTGTTTTAAAAAAGAAACAGTTAGAGTCAAATATTAGATATTTGTATTTAAATAATATTTAGTATTTTCACAAACCATTTGGTAAAGCTGACAGAGCTTTCAACAACTGGACCATAACGAACAAAACTATCCACATTTATTGTATGATCTACACAAGATATCCATATAAATGTTTTAATATACACAAAATTTCCATATGATATTGCAATGAAAACATTTAACTAATGAGGCAATGTGAAAATTGTATTGGTTACGTCATTGATGGATACGTGGTATGAAATAACTGGTAGCATGAAGAGTTCTAGCTATAAGACATATATACACAAGATAAAACAATAGATATAAATTTGGTATAGTATACAACCATTTATACATGGATAATATATACATGGGCGTCATTCATATAATGGTACCAACGCAAAAATATACATTATATGCCGTTCATATATATACATAATTGGCATTCTCTACACATAATAAGTGTTAGTAACAAAGTGATACAAAATGGTTACAAAATGTTGTACTGGTGACGATCAAAACTAGTGATTTATATCTTTTATGACAATTACCGTTAACAACATATCTGATGATAACACGAATCTCATACAGCTAAATAAAATCGTAAATTTCTTTACCACTCCCAATGCAATTAACCTAAAATTCTATTTGTTTCCGCTTTAGAAAAAGCACTGTATAAAATAGGCAGAAAAAGTCTATTGAAAAAAAATCATAAAAAAGAAACAAATAAAGTGTTTCTTTAAAAGCTAAGATAAGGGAGGTTATGGGTTGGATCTGAAAACAGATCCATGATATACATTTAGTAATATTCTTTATATAAAAATTTATAAAGAAAAATATTTGCACCTGTATGGTATGATGTATTCACGGTTTTGTCAACACAAGAAACTTTTTTTGACCAGTTACACCATGTACTGTATATGGGATTCGGTGATTTAATTCAACTGAGCTAACAAACTGAAATATTGGTATTAATTTATATTACACTTTATTTTGTCGACAGACCTCTATGTTCAAGAAACACCGCTTTAATTAGAACATTCTCAAATGTTTGCGACCTTCAAGTAGGAGTTTTCATTTCGAAAACAACATAAAACTAAATAGATTTCAGATTGAAAAGTCTGTTTAAAGCTGTTAAATATGGTCAATTTGTGCAATTATCTTATAACAAAATCACGACAATTTTGAATGGTAATAAAAAAACATTTGTTGGCTTAACAACCTTGTGACAGAACTCATTTCATTATATATTATTAGTAATAAACAAATTTAAACTAATTAACACATTTTACTGCAATGCTTTACAAAAATCATTGCAATGTTTGATATACTTTTCACAAGGAAACCGCCATTAACCAATGATCTAAGGCAATGATGAGGCTCTGATCAAGGTCCTGAATTACATCCTTCCTTTTTAAGTAATTGACATCCTACATAAGCGTGCAACAATACAATTTTTTTCATGTCTATTGCTAACACTATTGATGCATACATTCTCTTTGTTCTCATTTCTGTGTTGTTGAATATTTTATTATTTTCTTATGTTAATCAATTTTGTGTCAAGGCACGCAGGACTAATTATTTGATACTTGTCGTTTTCTACATGTATGGTTATCTTCTCCCTCAACATATCTTTTTTATATTAATTCTTTCTTCTATATCCTGATTATTTTTTATTTAAATAATGTTTCATGGCAGAGCATTTTGTGTTGTATTTCTGATCCAGTCAATGTATAAAGAAACTTTGGTATACACCCCTGGGACGTCGGTAGCACATCCAATCCCCCAAGATGTCACACCAGCGACATACCAAATATCCGAAATCTCGTCTGTTTCACATATTAATGGGCCTCCACTATCTCCCTGAAAAGAAACGTGAAAAGGAAAATAATTAATGCTTAGTAACATTGGAATGTGATATTTAAAGATCCCTATTGACGATCGCCTGCCACGCCCACAATGTTCCGACAAAGGCCCGGCATGCTTAAATTGTACACAAAAAGAATGATAATGATTGTGTCATTTAATGACGTCACTGACACTGGTACGTCATTAGTTGCCGTGACGCTGCTTTGGTACCGTGATAGCGGCTATTGTCGGTACATAAAAGGCATGGCCGGCGATACGTCAATTAGAATTAATACTCATTAGCAAATATTTTTCAAAGATTATATATCATTTTGACAGTTTTCTTAGATGGAAATTCATTTTTTAAATATTATATCAATTCTATTTTGATTCATTTTTTACTTACAGAACATGCATCATGTCCTATTGAACCTCCAGCACACATCATGCGATCTGTTAATTTGTAAGGCGTTGGTCTTTCAGATGTCTTAAGGGCTTCCTTACATGATTCATGGTTTCGCACGTCTAAATTTACTTGTTTCATCGCACGCTGATACACCATAGCTGTGAAGTAGTAAAATAAACATCATCGCATTAGTTGTAATATAAATCTAAAGATCTTTCCGCAGTCATATAACAATGAGACTGTATTTTACAAAAATCCTAGTCCTACTAATCATTATCAAAGCAGTCTAAACGACACTGAAAATGATTTATATTGGCAAATTATTAATCGTAATCCCTAATATTTTTTCAGTTTATTTTCTAAAAAAAAAATAATAAACCTAGAACAAAATCCTCTATATACAACTTAAATTGAAAAAGTTATTAAAGAAAGTCTAGTTTCATTGAATAATCGTACAGGGAAAGAATTTAACATTAAATATGAGTAAACCCAGAATCAATACAATCGGTTATAGATGGTTAGTCTTATTGAATGAAAACCAAAGCCTAGTAATGATTCATAGACAAAGGGATATAACTCGATAAAAATTAAATTCTTATTATGCCCGTTTTCTAATTATTGTCCTTGGTACAAGACAAAGACAACAGTCATGCATTCATAGTGACAGGAGTAAACATATGATATCCAGACACGGATATGTAGTGAGTTGATGGTAATGAGATTCCTTACACCTTTTCTTTTAGGTGGTCAGCTCACTTTCCTGGTAGAAGTTCACGTGTTTGTTCCATCTTGTCAGTTTCGAACGTATAACTTTGGTAAAGTTATATTTGCTGTTTTGTTAAAACTTAAAACATTGCTTTATGTACAGAATTAAATTCATTTTGGATGTATGAAATATATATTTTCCTATTATGTCAGTAGATATTGTATCAAGTTTTGACACTTTTTGTGACTTTGTTGGAAATTACGATTTTATTCTTGTATTTTCCATGTGTATTCCATTAGTGGATACACAGTAGCTGTCTTTGAATAAGTGCATTAGAATACCTAATATAATACTTAGTAATTGGCATTTTATACACCAGACAAGGTAAAAGTCTGAAACTAATTGGGAATGATAATATAATATGGGTATCAAACCAGCAATGTGGTACTCTAAGTCAGTTTATGCTATATTTGTTTTGAAAGCATTAGGTTAAAACAATATATACATAGAAGGGTGAAAATGCAGGAAATATTTAAGAAATATGTACGTTTAGATATTATTTTATTCACTTCATTCGACGTTAGAAATTACATATTGTATCAGTTTTATTTTAACAGCACTGGACGGCCGTTTCGGAATACAAATTCTCATTAGTAGTTCTTGGACCAAAATGTAAAACCAATTGTTTTTCAAGATGTTGAAAAGATACCTAAGAACCAAAATATATTTTTCGAAATTAAGCTAAGGAAATGCTTTGCATGTGGGAGTATATCTTACTTTTTTAGGAATTTAAAGTTTTAACGACAGCCAATTTAGAAAAAAGTATATTTCTGACAATAATACAAAATTATATACATAGATTATTCAGGAAAATATTTCAGAAACATGAACATTCAATATTCTTATATTCACCATTAATCGACGTCGGAAATAAAAGGACAAATACATTAAAAAATCGAAATTTATATTGCAAGTTACCTATTTCACTATTTTTACCCCAGCCGGCAGCGTAACATCTTGTTCCCACGGGTGTTGTATATCCTTCTTGTGGTAAACAAATAGGTCGGGAAATCATTGAAGTACACAGGTTCAGCTAACTCGATAAGAGCAATATCGTTATCCACTGTCATTACATTATATTCCTCGTGGGGTATCATCCGTTTGGGCTTTCGTACTTGTCTGTATTCTGAAAATGTATCTCTCCTTGTAGCTCCTAATTTTAAAGTTAGTTGGTCATTTCTTGTCAATCTGAAATGAAAAAAAAATAATGTCAGTTCCATTGTATTGAAAATTATTACTTAAACTGTTTTAATATTACAGCACTAGGCGGCCGTTTCGGAAAAATATTCTTCGTTAGCAGTGGGCGGACCAAAGTTGTGTAAATAGATATCAAACATTTCGAGTGCAGTTACTACAACAAGTGTACGTCTTTTACTTCTGTAGTCCTTAAATATGTTTTATCCTTAGATGTAAACGTTTTAACTTAAAAACCATCATTCTATTATCTTTCTACAATTGCGCGTATTTAAGAATATTTAAGATAGTATTTTAACTGACCTTTTTGACACTTCAATTGGATTTTGGTTCCTTGATAAGCCCCGTCCATCATTTGCACAATTGCTTTGCAATAACCAGAGGTCAAGGATTAATTACTCCACCATTTGTTTACATACTGTAAGGTCATGTTATTGTGTCGCTTGACTCTCCCACTTATAAAATGCATGAAGTAGATTGTTCAAAAACATGATATTAGAAAAAACATATTGATTGAAATATTGATGCCATAAACAACTTACCCGCCTATGCAGTGAGCAGCCGTCAAAACCCAAGAATGACTTAACAATGATGCACCACAGAAAAAGTTTTGTCCTGGTCCTCCATGTAATGATATCATAAATGGCCATGTTCCTGGTTTGACTGTTAACCCGCCAACGATTCGTTTTGCAGGAACAAAGTGTGCTGGTCTATTACCGCAAACTAAAATGTGTTATCATTAAAAATTATTTTTATGAAAAACGTATTTTAACTCCTTATAATTATTTTTTATCTAAATACAATGTTTTGATCAAATTGTAATGCATTTAGCCTAATGCAAAAACACACATACCCATAAAATTTATTTTCTGAGTTAGTAATAAGATTTTCTAGCATCGAAACACAATACAGACAACGACTTAAAAGACCATTTTATTACTCAGTGAAACAATTTTCACACCCTATGTTACCCAGGGGATTAGCTGGAACTGTGATGGTCCTAAAACTGGAAACCAGAATTGAAATAATAGTGTTGCTCGATACAGATAAAAATCTTCACCGCCTTTGATTTTAATTTGAACTGCGTGTTTATAAAAAAATCAAAAACAAACATACTAATACATGTCCGAATCACAATCCAGAAGCAAAGTAAAAACTTTGGAACTGACAATTTAGGTTAACACGTGGACTTCCACAGGGAAGTGAGGCCGGGTGCTCCGGAAGGGTAAGCACCTCCTGTTTAGCTAGCTACACCCGCCACGTGTGTAATCAAAATTGTGTGAAAGGAACATGGAACTATGAGACGTCAAATATATCCAGGGCAATACACAGAAACAAAAATTGTATTTTCAACATCTGGCACCAACAATCTGGATTTACATTTCTGTACATAATGTATCATAATGCGAAAGAGAAGTCTTTTGAAATCTAATCACTCAATAATAAACCATGAAATTATAAATCTTATACATACTAGGTTTTGAACACGACAAGAATGGTTTTCTGACTTGGACATGAATTTCTGTAAAATAATAAAAACAAGTATCATAAAAAGCACAAAATATTTTTTATACCCAAACATAAAGAGTACATACAAATACTTTTTTCTTCCTAAACAATACTGAATGCATAATGGAAAAAATTTTATATAAACCATTTGTATCGTGATATATCAAGTTGTTGAATACGTAAAAATAAGTGGGGAAATATGAAATCTACAATGCGTCCAAGAACAATCCATTGCCACGGCTTTATGCTCACTATCCTTGCATTTTCGGCAATATTTAAACAAAAGTATTATTCATCATCACATATTATACCAGTTTCAATTTAACAGCACTAGACGGCCGTTTCGGAATACAATTCTCATCATAATGCTTCGAACAAAATTGTTAACGAAATTTTTTCACGATGTTGAAAAAATATTCGAAGGGCCAAAATATATTTTCCACCGATTTGTTCTTTTGGTGCTCGTTCCACAAAACAACAAATTTTCATAATTGTGCCTAAAAGCCATATTGTGACTTCATCATATGACTACAACCAAACCATAGATAATATATACAACTGTGGGTGTAATTTGATATTGCGGTGGTACGTTCTGTTAAGCGTATTTCTTCAGAACACTTTCTTTCTCATAGTGTTTATCATTTATTGGTGAATATTGGATTAGGGAGATTCCACATGAGTCGGACTGCATAGATGTTAGGCATTGCAGTGTTCCTCGACATGAGCAATCAATGACCGATTAATTGAAACTGGCACTTCATAATTCAACAAATCGCGTCAATGATTTACTAGCAGCAAACTGTTAAACTTTTATATGTGGAAATTTGTTAATTGTTGGTCACAAATTTACAATGTCAAAGAAAATTACTTGTTTTACTATACTATATGTATTCATGGTCATTTTGAGATTTCTTTATACTCTATCACATTCATTTATCTCGAAAATTATCATTATAATACAAAACTTTGTAATACACAATACATCAAAATTTCCTTATACCTTACCGTTTTGATAAATAACTTTGAAGTCTAGTCGGGTCACTTCCATTGCGCATAGCATCAATGCTAAATTTATAGCCAGAAGATTCTTGTTCTTCTTTAACAGAAGAAACATACCTACAATAATGATAATAAATAAAAAGTGTTTTGCATTGTCCCCTAGCCCTTTCATTTATCTTAACAGGATTTTCTGTTATAAAACAGAACAAAGTAAATAGTTTTCAAAATAACTGATGGCATTGTCATACCTCAAACAGGATTTTCAGAAAAAAAAACACCAGAACAAAGTAGTGTCCAAGTATACCAGTCTCATATTATAAACCTTAATTTTGTTATATTTTACTTCTAAAGAATAGTTTCCTCAATGTATTTATTCAAATCTAAAATTACTTTATTTTTTAGTGCGACCTTTTACTAATGTAAACAATGTTGTTTGTGCTTTTTGAGTGACCATAGCAGTTTTGCTTTGTGCATACTATTGTCAGGTGTTTACATTTTGATAAATCTAAATTGTAAAGGAAGAATATATTTACTCATATCCAAGCTGTTTGCAAGTTAAATTACTCCACGTTGAATTCCAGTCATCAGCACAAACATTTTGCCATGTTTCTGAAACTGGTTCATACACAAGAAGTTCCCCTTTATCTATACCTTTACCGAGACGAACTGGAAATAAAATATTAAATATGTATAACAAATGATGAATTAAAGAGAAACCATTCTAAAACATAGTATGTGTTATCAAGAGTATCATTTATGACATATAGTTCACACTTGCAAATTGTGTTCATGTATTTGGTGATCATACATAATCAATTCAAAAGACAACATTTGAGGGTTTTTTGGCTCAAAATGTTTAATCTTTAATGTTAAACGTTAATTAATTCGTTTAAATCAAATTTAATTCTGATTGAAAACTCATGTTATAAAAAGGAGAATATATATACCACACGATAACTCGTCCGTATCTTCATAACAGTCATTCAAACCATCACAAACTGCCAACTTTTCTATGCAAAGCCCCACGGGTTGACATTTATGTTTACCAACAGGACATGATGCTACAATTAAAAAAAACCCAAACACTTTAAACACTTAATATCTTTTTCAATCAGTAAATTTGGCTGCAAACTTGAATGTTTATGAAACACTGCATATATATATATAACTATGTATATAATTTGTTATCAAATACATATCTTTCAAAATAGAAACAATCAAAATTGCATGTATACTATGTTCTCTTTACCATTGTTATGGATAACATTTTCATGCAAGGATTGTTGGTTCAGGTTGGTAATATATGGTTTATTTTCACGTTTTAAATGTGTTCATTTATGAACCATTTACTAGATGTAAAATTACTGGAATGGTTAAGAGTTCTTCAATCACTATTGTACATTAATGCCAATGCCTGCTAAAAGTCGGGAATTTTGCAAATGATGACTGAAATCAGTATTTGTCTTTTCTGAGTACTGAAAACGTATTTATTTTTGCGGTGTATTAATTTTCGCTTATTGAGCAGGCGTTGTTTTGCGCGAAAACTAATACTGAGTAAAAATTACATTATGCTTTTTTGTTATGTTGCATATTTAAAAAACGCAAACATTAAACTACGCGGATATCTCTAAATTTCATATACATCGAAAATAAATCAAGCAAAATAATTACGTTTACAGTATTGATGGCTCCGTTATTAAATCATTAAATTGCATGAAAATGAAAAACAAAGATGCCAGTCCTAATTTTATAGATTTTATTGAATGACAAGGGTGTGATGGGTTGCAGGTCTAGGTTTTAACTAATAAATAAATTTCATGGTAACATCAAACACATTCAGTTTTTCGTATAAAAGTGAAATAATTGATTTGCGAAACTATGTTCGATAACGATATTGTACTGGATTGAATATAATTAAAATGCGAGTAGAATTGTTTATTCGGCATCAATATATGTCCTTAAAAGTATCTTACCACACATTGGGTGTGATTCATCAGCACTGTCATTGCAATCCCTATATCCATCACACCACCAAGAGGGAGGTATACAGCGGTCACCGTCACATCTGAGATCACCCTTCTCGCATTCTGAAAAAGACATGAATAGTGAATTAAAACAAATAAGTAAAATGTATCAAATGCGTCTTTAGCGCAGCATTGTCAGCAACATCTAAAGTTAATAACAAATACATTTAGAGTTAAAATACGGTTTTGTGTGCAATGCTTTTTGTATTAGTTATATTGATTAGAAATATCTTTAATGTTGTGTTTACATGAACGAATTGCTATCAGTGACGTCTTCTTATTTTGGGCTATGGACGACGCACAAAGATTTGAATTCCTACGTCAAAGCATTGATATTATTTTACCTGTTCCGGCTGCATTGTTGTTTAAATTGATGATTTACCAGTATATGACAAATTGAATGATAAGAAATGAAAACAAACAAATCTTCTTTTCAGTCATGCAACATTAAAGAATTGGAAATTTTACACTTGCAACTCAATTCACACAAAAGATATTATAATTTCATTTCTGTAATAGTTCATTCTTATATAGGTTGCTTTACCGATTAATGGTGGTGCTTCGTGTGCTTCCTCATACCCTATACATATGGATGTGTCTGGAGAGTCTGGAAACTGTGAACAATTAAGGGCCTCTGGCCATGGGAAGTGAAATATATCCATAAACATGGAACAACGGTCTTTGACCTCTGTAAAATGATCAAAAGATAATCAAAATTCATAACAAGTTATTGTTTACTTAAACATAGCTCTAGTTACGTAACATTTATTTCTACATTATGATGTTACTGTGACAACTTTATAAGAGTTTATCGAAAATCAAGTATAAAGCAATAGTCTTGTTTAAAATCTGCTTAAAAACTTTGGATAACTCAAATATGCACTTTTTTATTTTCGACACAAGCCACACTCTTCAGACATAGCAAACTTTCCTGGTTTATTTAGTTATAATCAATTTCTTATTACATATTACGTATTTTGTCTGCTCTTTTTTGAAATACACAAAGAATATTATATCACAAGAGCCCTATTTTGCCCAAACAAAGAACAACTAAAAATAAAAAGTTTTATTACATATTAGTTTTGGAGTTCAACTTCAAGTCAAATAAAAAACAAACGTATTGAAATGAAACTATTTCCATCCAAGAGACATTATTTACTTTATTGTTTCATGACTAATGACGTCATGACGTAAGCGCATTTATCAATCAATGGTTTTTTTTGCATATTTTCCACAGATTTTGCCTTGGAGATTAGAAGAAACTTTATATCGCTAAGAATGATAAGTGCGACAAATGAAAAATAGTTAAAAGTTTAAATTTGTTCTCTAACAATAAACTCATATTTATATTATTCAATTATAGATGCAATTTAAACAAATGTTAAAGTTCACCAGGCAATTTTTGAGGCCAAATAAGGAACCAATCTTATTAGTTCTGTAACTTTTGATGGAAGCATATGGATAAAATGTAAGTCCAATATCTTTATGAAGTCGATTTTTATATAAAATATATCAAAAAATCCTTCTGCAAAGTAAATGTAAAGAAAAATTGGGTATTACAGACCTACAGAAGTATTTAATTACGACAAGTCTTACCATTTTGTGATTTTTATTACTTACTTGAGCATAAGCTTTTACACGGTGGTATAGTGTGGGAAGGCACAACGTTAGTACCAGAGCACTTTGGAAGATATGCCGCACAAGCAAACAGAGTAGCGTGTTTGTAGCAATTGGTAGACATCTGAATAGTGTTTATCGTCATGACAGGTTCTATGGCCTTTGTTGCACGTAGATCACCAACGTAATTTGGAAATGCAGTACGGTTAAAACCAATTGCCCTACAAACATCTAAAGCTTCGTCTGGTTTTACATCAACACACTTTCCAGCTAAAATATAGTGAAATGGAAAAATGCAATAAATGGTCAACTGAAAAGAAAAGGAGAATTTTTTCTCTTAACATATTTCATATTAAATTATGTTATTATACTATTTTACATTTTGTGGATTGGCTAGATAGACAGAAGTTGTTTATCCTTCCGGAACACCCGGTATTACTCCACTGGTGAATGTTAACATCTGCAACTAAATTTCTCATTCTAACAAAGTCTTCAAAGAGCAACTGGTTTTGCTTTCATTAAGTTGTGTATTACATATTATACCAGTTTTAATTTGGTCGTTTTGGAAAACAATTCCTTATCAGTAGTCCTTGAACCAAAATTATGAAACCAAAATTATCTTGAAGACGTTGAAAAGCTCCCAAAGGACCAAAATATATTTTACCAAATTAAGCTAAGGAAATAATTTGCATGAGGGAGTATTCCTTAGTTTTTGAGAAATTTCAAATTTTAACTTGCAGGAAATTTAGACAATTATAGTATATTTCTGACAATAATACCAAATTATTGCCTACTGAGTTAGTGATATCCTCGGGGCACTAGCCACCAGCAGAGATATCGGCTCAGGGGTTTAAATTACATATTATACCAGTTTTAATTTTACGATTGTTTGCAATACCTTTGAAAGTTATGTGAGGATTTGTTTAAAATCTTAAAAATTTCATCTCTTACCTAATAAATAAGGTAAAGCTACTGCTGGCGCGAAAACAAAAATCGCATTTAAAAAAAAAAAAAAAAAAAAAAAAAAAAAAAAAAACCTAATATTGTTCAGAATACTATAAAGAAATTTACATTCTGGAGTTGCATTTGTACATTAATGGATGGAAGTAATAATGGTTGTTACGAAAAAAGCGTGAGCCGGCGGGCGTACAGCGATACTCTACATACACCTATATGAGTTACTGAAATCCGTCCTTGTTGATAAACACTCTGCCATCAGATTGGACTATACTCTGATTGTTACAATAATACTCACGTGTATAAGGATTTTGTCGGCAGATATATGGATCATTGGAGTCAGGAAATGTCTGGCAATCAATTGGTGGCCATGTCATATTAGAACAAGCTTTTTTAACATCTGTAATAATATTGCAAACAGTTATCATGATGTTGTACTGAATTGATAATCGAATTAAATCAAATAAGAACAAAATCAAATTGATCAACTGGAAACATATTAATAAAATGTATCATGATTTTCAGAAATTATAGCACTTTACAAAATGAAAAAGCAAATTACAGCAAATATGAAAAGATTCACTAACATGAGACAAAAAGACAAAAATAAGATCAATGTTTGTCGTCATTACTTATAAAAATATGTATTTTTTATTTACATGAATGTTTTGATTCGACCGAGTTGTAAAGCTCTGGCAGTTTGTCTTAGTAATGACTAAATTATATCTTTTGGCAAAAATTTAAAAAGTAGTTTTTATCGCCTTTACCTATTCTAATTATTCATCATGATGCGATGTTACATGGAAATTACATTACATCCATCAATGATTTATTCTTGGAATATTCAAAGAGTAAACATTTGGTATTTTATAACATTTCTAACACCTTTTCTATGGAACTAGTTTCTATTTTTCTCAACAATGTTATATAATAGAACAAAAGTCTCTGAAAAAATCATTGGTCACAGTAAATAACTAAAGCATGATTTCTGAAATATATGCAACTAGATGCAACTTTTTCACTCTTCTTATCGATCCCAATCTAAATGAGACTTTATGTTTCATAATATAAAATCCCTTGACTAGCAACAAATTATAGTTGTCATACAGCTGTTATGTAATACACCCGAATACAAAGTAAACTTAGTTTTTATCAAAACAGTCGAATTATTTGGATATTGTAATGGTACATACCTTGACAGTAGTTTCTACAAGGAGGTATTCGTTTGTTATTTCTGCATTCAGGAGACCATACTGAACACCAGAAGTCTCTCGAATAATCATAACACATAGGATTATTGAATAATTCTCCATATTTTTCTAGTCCTTTTGATATATCCTTTGGAGATGTATGACCCATGAAGTTTGGAAATGTAGTATAGTTATACACAGTATCATTTACACAATATGGAAAGACAATGCGTTCACATGTACCTACAAAATAAAAAAAACGGTAGAAAATTGTTAATATGTTATGACTATCGATGTGATTGATAAAATATCAACATAGAATATTTTGAGTATTCAGCCACACGCTACTACGAATATTAACATAAAGGAAAATAATTTCTACTTTGAATCAATGAATAGACTAGAAAGACAAACATACCGATCCACGTGCAAATCACAACCTAAAAGCACAGTAAAAACTTTGAAAATATCAAATTCAAGAAAACACGTGGCCTTTTACAAAAGAGGGGAGTTCGGATGCCGTGGAAGGTTATACACCTGTTGTTTAGCTAGTTACAACCGCCACATGTGTAATCCAAATATAATATATGATTTATGTAAAAAAAAACTATTTCAACTGAAAAATGCGACGATTTAAAACCTTCAAATGTTTGTAGTTCAATTGTTTTAAATCGTCTAATTTTAATTTGGAATGACGACCGGACTCGTGGACGCACACATGGACAAACGCTACACTAACATGGTTTGTTGTAGTCAATTAAGGTAAACTATAACAGCGAACTTACC
This sequence comes from Anadara kagoshimensis, assembly GCA_021292105.1. NCBI lineage: Eukaryota > Metazoa > Mollusca > Bivalvia > Arcoida > Arcidae > Anadara > Anadara kagoshimensis. The sequence goes on from CM037861.1 coordinate 26,403,634, forward strand.
AAATGGAACTGATGTTGTTGGTTTTGGAGGCTCTGTAAGGAAAGGAAAAAGAAAAAAAATAAGTAGAAATTTTATACAACATGGGTTATACATAAAATTGTATATCAAACGTCAATGTATATGGATATTTTTATACTCACTATATCGTATAAAGTGATGTCTTTCTTTATCGAATGTGTTTTAAATTGACTTTCAGACATATAAATTTTGTACATTTATTTTTTTATCACATTGTTTATTTTTCTAATAAATCGTGTTTTAGAGCAAAATATTGATATTGTGTTGTCGATATTTGGTGGGAATCTAGACACAATATTTGCACAATCTGATATGAAAGTAAAAGCGACACATCTCAATTTTCGTTGGTTAAATATGAAAAAAATATGAAAGTTTTGTAGGAAGTAGAAATTAATGAAAAGAGAATTTCTATATAATCTATAATAATATTCGTCTTGGTATTCTTTTTATTTTTTTTATTTTATTTTATTTTATTTATTTTTTTTTTTTTTTTTTTTTTTGAAGCATTTATGCCTTCCTAACAAGTTACACAGTTATTTATGTCTTTTTTAAGCATATTTTCACAGCAAAGGGCATCCTAGTTGCTCATCATTGAACACACTTATGTGCAATAAAGTTTAAATACTATTTCACAATTAATTATTTCCAGGAAAAATAGAAATGTTCGACATAAATGCATTGTTCTGGTTCTGGTTCCTAAAACATTTCAGTATCATTTTATTTCAATATCACCATATAAACATGTTAAGTCAAACTGGAGATAGTAAGCATTTCGTATACATGCACAATATTATCTTTGAATATTGTTCATCAAACATGTTTTAGATTCTTCCTTCTAAAAGATGTTTTCTTCCTGCATTAAAGCCTCTTCTTTATCGAACTTTGGAAGCACATGACAATATAATATATGAGTAATGAAGAAAATAACATATGGTATTCTATTTTTAGTCATGTAACCCTTTTCTGACTACCCCCTTTTTCACCCATATTTAAACATTTTTAGGGCATATTTAAAAAAAATTCACAGTTTTACAATTTGATTTTTTACATACTTCCCCTGAGGTAGATCGCATTATGGAGCACAATCGAGTTTTCAACGAGAATGGAATATGAGAAGAATGCATTTTCAAAAACTTATCAAACAAATGGACAACAAATAAGACTATATGATATACGTACCCGGGACATTGATGATTAAAGATGATGAATCGATCATAAACATTCCATGTTTCATTTCATCTATTAATAATGATTTTATGACATCAGTTGTCTGTGAGGTAATATCTATTGGTCTTTTAAAATATAAGCTAAAGTATACTATAACGCTACCTTCTCTGAAATAAAAAACAAATATATATATATATACTTATTTCATACTGAGGATAACACAGTTTTTATTGCACGCACCCTTTTATTCATGATCAATATTTCAAATCGTATATTTCATCTTTAGGCCACAGAATCTTGTGCTGATATTGGAATTAATACGTGTGAAATGTGATATAAGTAACATTCTCAAAATGTGTAATAAGTACATGCATCACAAACAGATACGTGTTTTACTAGTAGTTTTGTAACCATTTGTTTCACTGCGCATTCGATGCCAAGTGCTGCAATAAATTCAGAATCTGCTTAATTATGGATACAATTTTGTCATTACGATCGACGACCAATTTAGGTTATGTCACCGTAGTCAACAATTTATTAAATCCATAACCCGTTTGTACGATATATGTTCTTTCGAATATAGTTTGAGGTGCATTTGGTATTATAGACTAGGACCGATAATAATAAAACGATGATTGACGTGCATTTAAATTTATGACAAATCAGTGTCTTGGAGGACACAATCAAAATGGATTTGGTTCATTTAAAAGCATTTATTCCTAATGCAACATCAATATAATTTGGCAGGTGTAGCTAGCTTAACACCTGGTTTCACTCCCGAGATGGAAGGTCACGTGTCGAACCTTATTTGCCAGCTTCAGTGTTTTTACTTTGCTTTTGGGATTATGATTTGGAAATGGAATACTTTGTTTTTCAAATAGATGATCCAGTCACCTAGAACACCTCTAAAGTGACCTTTACAAAGTTTGTGAAGTATTATTATGTTTCAAGTATTGAACGTGAAAGATAACAGTTTATACGAGTGGATTACATACCGTATACGACTTATTACTGTAGTATTATATACATCACTATATTTACTATCTTCAAATATTGTATTCATCTGAAAAAGAATAAAATAAACCATACGTTAAAGCAGAAGCTTTCTTGAAAAAAAACCGAGAATTTCATAACGCGTGCACAACAAATATCGATGTTATTTTCCATTATTCATTTTGTTCCTCCTCCTGTTGTCACTATAATGCATTGGTATTTCCTTGTTTGGTACAAGTCGTAAACAAAATTACAACTAACACCAAATTACGTTTTCCTTTTTTTATCATTAGATGATCAATCAGAAGCATTTCATTACTACTCTGGAGAGAAGACTGTCGCCAAAATATCATTCAAATCCACATACAGATATAGAGATTACGTTCTATCTCTCAATAATGATTCTAAATTTGGAAAATATATGAATCTTATCTAACTATTGAGCTTAAAATAACAATATGACTGATCAATATTTAGACTTTTACCTCAATGATGGCATTCACGAAAGGCTACATTTAATGTTATATGCAAATGTGATAAATATAAGTTTTCCATCCTAACTTTCATTTCCTATGATGTAATCTATGTTTTTGCTGCTTATAGTGTATTTGTTGTCTCAATAATGTTGATAAGTATGATGCCCGTGTATTCAAAATTATTCTGGATATACCTGTATTTGAAGTCTCAAAGTCGCATGTTCTTTTATTCTCAATTTTAATTTTACAGTAACAAGTGTTGCTAAATAATCGGGAGATGCGTACTCTTCCAGAGCAAACGGTCTCACTTCAGTATTAGAAGTTGACAAATGAACCTAATATGTCATTTATAAAAGATTTAATTTTGCTTATGGGATGAACACATACGCCAGAATGCATTAAATTGTTTGATTTATTTTTACAATTCAACACTTGGAAATAAAGCAATTTTTAGCTTAAAACTGGTTTCAAGTATTATGTTATTATCAAAATTCACACCAGACAGTAAATTAAGTAACACATTTTATCTAGTGTTGTGATTTTTCCAATCAATTAGAGTTGTTTTAATTATGGGTTATAAATAATATATAAATATCGGAAATTAACCTATCCCTGGGGTGAAAACCGTGTCCGGTGGTTTTAATGCAATACGCGGTTTAATTGCTTTACAAATTTTAAAATCAATTGCAATATTTTTTACAAAATTTTAAAAGGGGCGTAGTTGCTATCAATCAAATTCGTGTTTGTGAGTTTCTTTATACTAAAATACTTATAAATGCAATACTTATAGTTATTTATCATGATTTTTCTGATAAGAAATAATCCTATATTTACTTAGATAAACAACTTAATATAAATATTTTTCAGGTCGTTTGTTAAAGGCACTACAGGGAATGTTTTTTCGCCAAATCAAGCCAGAAGAGTAATCCAGGCAATTCCGATATTCTAAACAATTCCTCCGCATCTTTTGTATTTAGATGCAAATGTGATTGTCTGTTCACTTTGTACCGTAGAACGACTGTCAAACATACGTCATTATTTCTAGGAATACGAGATACATGTCACAGGAGAGGACAGTAGTAAATTACTTTAATATCCCTCTGAATAAACCAATCAAAAAGGATTAAGTTGTCTCCCGTAAGTTATTTTTCTGATCTGTAGACGAATGTCACAAGATCAACTAAAAGATTGCTTTCTTTCTATATACTGGTATTGTTTGCATCATTATGTTACCAGGTGATTTTCTGCCATAATTTGAAATGTTTCAGGCGCTATGACGTCATTGAGATAATAAGAAAACTTACGTGTTTTAGTTGAATTCAATTGCTCTCGCAACAGCTAAAGCAATATGAAAAGAATGGCCTGTAGATATAATGACAAAACGGTATATAGGACATGATTTACTTTTGAATACGTACTCTTTGGCATATCCATTCAATGTATCTATCAATAAATGTGTTGATGTTGTATTTTAGAGCATATTAAAGGATGTATTCTTCTGAGAAGTCAAATATGTTTCGTATTAAACTTTTTTCTGTACCTAATTTTCAAGAACCTCAAAAAGTTTTATGGTCGTCATCACCGTATTGTAAATGAGTTTGAAGTATCTGTGTCCAGGATTGCCCTGGATATATTTGACTTCCTACAGTTTTATATTCCTTTCACACAGTTTTGAATACACACGTGGTGCGTGGTGGAGTAGCTAGCTAAACATGAGGTGCTTACCCTTTTGGAGCACCTTGCCTCACTTCCCTGGTGGAAGTTCACGTGTCTAACCTGACTTGTCAGTTCAAAAGTTTTTACTTTGCTTCTGGATTGTGATTCGGACATGGATAAGTATGTTTGTTTTGATTCTGAAATAATAAGACAACTGGTTTTGTTGTGCAATTTATTTTCTTGTTATTACAAAGGTTGCAACGTTCTATATTCTCTTTCTATTTGGGTAATCTAAAGCAACGGCTTACAGACCACATCAAAAGACTAAGCATAGGTACAAATCCGACTCGAGTAGAGCCAGTTTAGACTTTTGCAAAAGGTCTGGATATAATTATATGAGTCAGGACTAAGATGTAAATCATCATTCATCTATTCACTCCAAGCTACAAGCGTATATCCTATTATATATGAGTTGCTATTAAATATCAACATACCAATCCATGTCCAAACCACAATCTAAAAGCGAAGTAAAAACTTTGAAGCTGACAATTAAGATTTAACATAAGGTGTCACAACGGAAGCGAGACGGAGTGTTCCAGAAGGGAAATCAATTTCTCTTAGCTAGCTACACCCGTTACGTGTCAAATCAAAATTAGAAATGAAACTATCATGCGTTAAATATATAGAAGATTACATCTTATTATCAACAACATCCTGATGACGGTCAAAAACTGTTTTAGAGCCTTTATAAGCCTATGCATGCAATATGCTCGCGTCAACAAATTTATTTGTAAGCAACTGGCGTCGTTTTGTGAAGTTACCTTAGTTGGCTAGACATTTCATATGTTGACACTATTCATATAACGGAATGTGTGAGCAACATTTTCAGTTTTATAATATCTTAATAACTATTTTATTATTTCAATAAAATAACTAGCAAAATATGATTTAAAACTTGCTGCACACATGTCAATTTATGCAAGACAAATATTTGATGCATATCTCGTGAAATGTACCCAATTATTTTATAACATGCATGTAATTACTAAGAATTACATCACAGAGAAGATATTAGTATTTCAAAAACATGACATGTAAATAATCATTTCGTGGCAGATAATACCATATTGCAATAGTAATACAGTTGAACGATATTTCGGTATCAATCATGTTAATACTAGGAAGACATGTCAATATGATTAGGTAATAATAATTCCATGATTCTGATGGGTTTATGGGAGATTTTCTGAATGTCATCATTCACTTCGATCGGTACCATATGATTTAAGAGCCAATATAACATTCTAAATATTTAATAGGCAGCTGTGGTTATTTCAAATTTTATTTCTTACAAACGCATGATGTATTGATGCAATATATTTTAACTATCCATACGTGTGCTATTGTGGCTAGTCTCTGGATTTAAAACTAAAATATCATTTGTTTTATTAACTATACGATGCATCAATGTTAAAGTATATATACTTGCTATGGCAAGTTATTGTTTAAGCTGCTTCGATAAAAGATAGATTCTTAGACTACTACATATTTTCAAGTATCACAATCAACACTTTAATTCATATTTCGAACATCAATTTTTGTCATTTTTCCTCCCAATATAAACTTTAAGACATCATTTAAATTCTTCATATTTTTCACAGAGATGTTAAGAATTTAAAATATGTTTATATGTAAACATTTAGTCTCAAGTAGAAATCTAGTAAAAGTGCATTCTTAAAGAGAGTACCAAAGCTTACACAAACTTACCTGAAATAAAAAACTTGCAGAAAAATACTGATACAACCGTGATTGTTTCTGTTGTAATTCACTGCTATATACAGAAAATGGTCCCTTTATAATGCGCAAACTACCACTTAGTACACTGGTTCTTGAAAGCACTGAAATAAAATATAGAGGTTGATTACAATTTAAAAGAAACGACATATTTTTCAAGGTCTCCTTCATATTTAGACTTGTCACCCTTTAAAAAAATTTCTCGCATAGCGATTGGTTAACTTACCTGGGGTACATGGAACTATGTTCGGAAATATGTCGGGGTACATGAACTAACGCGACTTTTAGCGGTAAAATGGAATTAACTTACGTCTAGTTACAGTAAACAAACATGGCGACAACGTATGCAAGTCACACAAAATACGAAATGGAAGTTAAAAAGATCCAACTGGTTACCCTTTGAAGGGTGACAAAAACGTTATACAGGGCTTTGGCAGGTTACACGGCCCCATGTACCACGTCAAAGATGAATGTATCCTTCGCCTGCGGCTCAGGGTACATAAACCTTTGACGGGGTACATGGTTACATGGGGTCGTGTAACCTGCCAAAGCTCTGTATAACTTATATTATACCTCAATTATGACGCACACAAAAAGGCTACATTTAAAACTATACGACAAATGTGATGACTTCAATATTTTTTATTATACATTATCCTTTTCTATGCAGCAATAGACCTGCTTCTCCTGCTTATGGTATATTTGTTTCCCAATTAATACGCTGTAGTAGAGCTCTTTTCCCCAATATGGGGACTTTATATAGCGACGCAAGCTGCTTGCAAATAAATTGTTGACCCAATGATATTGCAAGACTAGGTTTATCAAGGCCCTCAAAAGTTTTATGGCCGTCATCAGAGTATCGTTGATACGTATGATGAATCTATATGATGTCTCTGTGTCCAGGATTACACTAAATATGGTTGACGTCCCATGATTCCTTTTTTCAATCAATTTTGATTACACACATGGCGGGTGTAGCTAGCTAAACAGGAGGCTTTTACTTTTCTTTAATACCCGGCATCACTTCCCTGGTGGAAGTTCAGGTGTCTTACCAGACTTGTCAGTTTCAAAGTTATACTTTGCTTCTGGATTGTGATCTGGACATAGATTAGTATGTTTGTTTTTTTTTATTTAGGCTTCAATTATAACGCTGACGAAAGGCTATATTTGAAGCTTTATGACATATTTGATGACTTTAATTTTTTATTGTCAACTTTCTTTTTCTATGCAGCAATAAATCTGCATTTCCTGCTTATGGTACATATCTTATACATTTGATATGCTATGTTGATCTTGGTCCAACCATGGAGACTTTATACAATGAAACAGGCTGCTTACAAATAAATGTTGATACAATGATGCATAAATCTAGTAACGCAAGATGTTTTATGGCCGCCATCACAATGCTGTTGGTAAGTATGATGTCTCTCTATCCAAAATTACCCTGGTTATATTTGACGTCCCATAGTTCCATGTTTTTCATTCTCAAATTTGATAACAAATGTTACAGGTTATAGCTAAACAGGAGGTGCTTACCTTTCCGAAGCAGCCGGTATCACTTCTCTGGTAGGAAGGTTCACGTCTTTAACCTAAGTTGCCAACTTTAAAGGTTTTACTGTGCTATGGGATTGTGGTAAGCACATGAATTGGTATGTGCGTTTTTGATTAGTTGTATAAGACACTTGCTTTTTACCAATCATAATGATTTTGTTCAATTTGACACAATACATATGTTGATATAAACAACTAACACATATATAATATAAATATTATCACTCCCTCATGCAAAGTATTTCCTTAGCTTAATTTGGTAAACTATATTTTGGTCCTTTGGGAGCTTTTCAACATCTTCAAGATAATTTTGGTTTCATAATTTTGGTCCCAGCACTACTGATGAGGAATTGTATTCCGAAACGGCCGTCTAGTGATGTAAAATTAAAACTGGTATAATATGTAATTTAAACCCCTGAGCCGATATCTCTGCTGGTGGCTAGTGTCCCGAGGATATCACTAACTCAGTAGGCAATAATTTCGTATTATTGTCAGAAATATACTATAATTGTCTAAATTTCCTGCAAGTTAAAATTTGAAATTTCTCAAAAACTAAGGTATACTCCCTCATGCAAAGTATTTCCTTAGCTTAATTTGGTAAAATATATTTTGGTCCTTTGGGAGCTTTTCAACGTCTTCAAGATAATTTTGGTTTCATAATTTTGGTCCAAGCACTACTGATGAGGAATTGTATTCCGAAACGGCCGTCTAGTGCTGTAAAATTAAAACTTGTATAATATGTAATCACCTTAATTTAGCGTTGCTGTTACTTTTTTATTTGTATTAAGTGCGTCTAGTGTTACAAATTGCATATTATATTAGTTTTAATGTTACACACTAGACGCGCATTTCAGAATACAATTCCTTATTATAAGTGCTTGGATAATAAATATAAAATACCCAAAGAACGAAAATATATTTATACCAAATTTAAGTAAGAAAATACTTTGCATGAGGTAGTAAACTTTAGTTTCTGAAAAATTCAAGATTTTAACTAGCAACAAATGTAAAAAGGTAAAGTAAAAGACATTTAAAATAATGAAAGATTGATTATTGCTTTTGGTATCATACGACAATGGAAAATTGCATCTTTCGAAAACATCTGGTCTGAACCCTGGTGTCCAGATCTGGCAGGTTTGCTTGTCTATTATGAACACATATTATTTTAAGAATTATACGTTTAAATGCCTTTAATATCCTTTTGAAAATACCACCAAAATTATCAGTTAGGCTTGTACAGTATATGGATTACCGAGTATTTACTGTTAGACATTCTACTCACCCTTAGAATCTTTCTCTCTATTTTCATTTTTCCCTAAAAAATAAAAAATATACATTGTCAAAATAAAAGTAGACGGCTGGTTCTCAATATTCAAATTTATTCTGTTGATAACTTAATATTTACAAAAGATGGTTCGACAGCATCAGGCTTAAATACATTAACACAGATTTACGTATATACTATATTTACCAATTTCACGCAGATATGTAATTATGTAGATACTACTTATGTTAGTACAGAGATACCTAAATCTATAACAACGCATATATACAAGGAAACGCAAAACAATGGACTCTATACCAATTGGACAAAATCAAATCTGCAGAAGCATTTAGAGGTGTTAATGTCAGTGATAAATGTAGGTCTACTGAACTTGACAAAAATCTCTTGGGATTCGAAAGTGCGAATCCAACGTACAAAGCATTCTGTGATAAATACTTATGATAAAATACCCTTATACTTTACATTATCTAGCAAATAATATAAATGCCACTTTTACACGTATATAATGCATACATTACACTTAGTGTATGATAAATTAAATTTTATAGGAAGAACATTCGGGAAATATTCAGCAAAGTATTCTTTGGAAAGCAATAAGATATCTAGAAATATGTCATTAATGCAACACATAATAAACACAATATTGTATAAAGCATTATAAATAAGGCGGGTAGTAAAAAAGCAAAAATTAAAATGAAAAATAGACAGTTCGTAAAAAACACGTCTGTATATAATGCCTCAAATTGTGTTGACGATGTTTGTACAACATAAAACCTATTACAACAAGTAGCATTTACTTCCTTCAAAAGACTTATCTGTACATTGAACATAAAATCATTTATTACATAAACATTTGAAAACGTGATAGTTTTGCACCATAATCAAATTCTTGAAAAGATATTTACAGATACAGGCGTCTTCAGATCGATAAAAGGCCTAAACTAGTTATGAACAGTCTAAAATACAACAATGTTGCAGTATATACCTATAAAACATATAATTTCCCATCTTAAAATACAACTCTAAAATTCTTCCTGATGTGATTCTACTTTAGACTTACATACAGGGCGTAATTGTTGCAAATTGTCTTTATTTTCTTGCCATGTTAATTGTCAATCATAACTATTACCATAACATACAATCGGTCAATTAATATCAGAAATAGCATTTAATTGTCATCAATTTAAAATGATGTTTCTATAAATGGAATTTTACTTCTAAATCAAGATTTTTTCACTTATATTGAGATGTCATAGAATTTCCGACTCTGTATCGTGATTGTTTTGTATCGTTATGCTTGACATTGTGGCTTCTTGTCGCAATCAAAGAACTCTTTCATTTTTAAATTACCATATGATTTGTAAGTTAAAAGAGATGTTTATATTTTTTCAAGTCTTGGCCATAACCTAGTTGTTATATTTGAATACCTTCTGAAAGAGAACCAACAAAAACAAAAAAACGACTGTGAAACATTGCTGAGCGATATCTATATTTTTTCAAGTTTTGATCATAACCTAGTTTTTATTTTTGAATATTTTCTGAAAAAGAACACCAAAAACAAAAAACAACTGGGCAACATTGCTGAGCGATATCTATATATTTTTTAAAGTTTTGATCATAACCTAGTTTTTATATTTGAATATTTAGGAAACCAGAAACCACAACACAAAAAAAGATTGTACAACACACAGCTGACACTGCCTTTTCCAAGAAGACAATTCATCAGATATTCATCAGATAATATGTACGTTTCCGAACCCAGACAAAGACATAATACAATGAATAATATATAATATATATCATCAAAATAAAACATTTAGGAGCTATTCGTTTTATATAAGTAGGTGGCATGGTTAAGTTGAGACATGGTATTAAATGTTGTGGTTCACATCGATGTAGGGTTAACACTCAAGTCTTATGCTTCAATACTTCTTGTACATTAGATTGTCTTGTTAATTTGAAATAATAGAAAGTGTGAACTTTGGATGTAGACAGATTTGGTCGAAGAAATCCCCTCTATGGTATAATCTAGATGAAAAAGAGTGACATGTTCTATTATTACCGTCTACTCGTGAAGAGATAATTGAAATTAAAAACGGGGTTATCTGTCGAATTCCACATGAGACTCGATTCTAAAAGAGCTCAATAGAGATAACAATATTCCAATTTGTTAAATTACACAGAAAACTATTAGTTTATCCCAAGTTTAAGCAACAAGAAAGGAATACAAATGTACTTCAAACAGTCCAAACAGTCACAGACTCCATTTTATCGGTTTAAATGTAAATTAAACAGTCATACAATTTCTTTGAAATAAACTTCAATTGTTACACTCTTGAAATGCTATAAGTTTAATGGATATATACATTTATGCCTATACAGCAGTTTGCCTTTGTTTGTCTTGTTACTAAGCAATAAATGATGCAAATGCGTCGGATAACCTGAGACCATTGTCTTGAAAATTTATAACCAGCATACTATAAATGCATTAAAAGCTACATAATGTACGATAACGCTATTGAGCAAAATTGTAGGTCACTCTCACGATATTGAAATAAATACAAAGACATTATGTATCGACGACGCGTACAGTATTAAAAATTTCGCTAATAACTAGTACAAACAAAAAAAATAATAAAATGGAAAAACATTAGGAAATTAAAATATTTGTAAAATATAAACAAGTTTCTAATGCTTTCGCATAAAGTATATATAAGAGAACATGATTGATTCAAGAATCAAATACATTTTCCGTCCGTGTGGGTGGACATAAAAATGTATGGAATTACATCTATCAAGTTCTCTAAAATAGATTTCACCAAATACATTTTATCTATTTTTGAAAATAGTGAGGATTAAAAAAATTATTTAAAAGGTCACACTTGCAAAACTTAATAGATAAATCCAAAGGATTAAACCTTTCAACTGATATTGGTAAAAAGAGTATTAATCACATACTACGCGTGCGAACGCCGTTCCACTTAATGTTTCGATTTTTTTAGTTTTTATTTTTATTTATTACTTTATTTATTTTCGTCCAGGTGTATTTTATCACAGAATTTGTAACGTAATTTTCCAAAATATGTTGATGAATTAAGTGTATGTGTCGTACAACATGGCTTAGCCTTTATTCTATAATCAAATTCAGATGGTTCAGAAAAGCGATATCTTCGAATGAATTTAATAATATGCTTAGGCAATTTTAAACACGTAATCACTTACTCACTTTTGGAAAACTGTTAGATTCGTATTCCTGTGTGAGCTTGAAACGGCGTAACATTACTTTTAACTTTGGTGGATACATATATCACATGAAATGTGAAAACGCTTTTTAGGGAAAATATCTATTGCGTAATGGTGTCATTGTTTCAGATATAGTTTTTAAAAATAGAAATATTGCGATAAATAAATGTATTAAATGCTTATTTATTAATGACTATATCATCATATTTTTTTTTATCAAAATTTAAAGTATGTAAGTTTCCTCATATTTAATAAAATCATCAGCGCCATTTTCCCTTTGCTAATGAGGTCTGTTTATTTTATTTTTTTTTTAGTTTTAACTAAGAAAAAACACTAGGAACTACACTTCAGCTTAACAGAAAGAACAGCGTTATGTAAAATAACAATTCTTATTTAGCGCTTTCTATTTGATAAAATGTTCTAAATTTTAAAAAATCTTCTAGATTGCTAAGTGACAAATAAATAAAACATGTCTGAAATATCAGTCAAAAGTCTGTAATACATTTTTATGTTATATCATGTTAATTATCCATTCAAAAACATGTTATTATAATCAATATAAGAGTTTTATGACTGAGCCAACATCAACCATCAATTAAACCAAAACTTAATCCATTAATGCAAAATTTATCTTTTAACATTAAATAAGCAACGCTTGAAGGTAAAACACGAGTTACAAGAAAACATTTGCCACATATCACGGTTTATATCCAAAGCCATTACTAAATCACTACAATCTGTGTGTTATGTGTTTATTATATACAAGTTCTGTGTTGTGATTTTTGGTCTACATACAAATTCCTGTTCCTTGTATATAGAAACAACCTCATTTATTTATTAGTTAATGTTGCAACTTTGAACTTAACAATTTCCATAAGTCAATTACACAGACCAAACAGATTGAGAAATTCGTAGTTAAACTAATCAAGTAGAGAAAGGTGTAATTATTTACGCAGACAAAGGTTACCATCAGATGTGTGTTCAATAACATCGAATACTACTACAGTAGACTGGTCCGATTAAAAGGCTTACCACTTTCATTGATAATGGTAATAGACAAGATAAAATCTAGCATACCAATGTTTTATTTTAATGATTTCTCTCCTCGTTTTAGGTTTACCATCGGGATAAAACAAATTTTCTCGATTTTCCTTGGATAGATTGATGAGTTTATTGACAGCCATACGCCTTATAATAGTGGTCGCCTACGCTTTATAAATTCGTTCATTTTAATTTTTTTACCGAATTTGAGACAATGTGTCTTTTAACCTTTACGGTGTATTTATGTTGTTTCTTACCAGTAATGCTATAAACTGCAATGTGAAAAGTCTTGAAAAACTTGAAATTGAAATTGGAACTTCCGAAAAGATCGTGATCTATTTACGGAAAAGTCAATAAAGAAATTATTTTCCTCAATTTCATCAAGTGAATTTCATGTACAAATAAAATTAAGAATCAATATGACTTTCTTCAATTCAATGAGAAGTAGACACATGTTTTGTCGAGAAAACAAAAGTTCATTGGAACCATATGTCTCGCTGGCTAACCTTTGTATGTTTAGAAAATGTCAACGCCTTCGACACCGGAAAGTAAAACTTAAAGCATACCAATCCACGTATAAAGAACACCCAAAGCAAATTGAAAACGTGACCTTCGACAATGGAAGTGAGACCGGGTGCTCCGGAAGGGCAAGCTCAAACCTGTCTAGCGAATTACACCTGACACGTATGTAATCACAATTGGGAATGAAAGGAACATGGATCTATAAAATGTCAAATATATCCATTTTGATACAGATGGAACATATTTATCAACAGTATTGTAATGACTGTCATGAAACTTTTCAAAGGGCATTGATAACTCTAGGCTTGCAATACCCCGAGTAAACAATTTATTTGTAAGCAGCTTGTTTGGATGTATAAAGTTCCCGTAGGGGGAAAAAGCTGTACCATAGCGTAGTTTTTGTGAAAGAAATGCACCATAAGTAGATGAAGCAAGCAGGTATTTTACTGCATACAATAAGAGAGTTGACAATAGAAAAATTAACTCATCACGTTTGTCATACAGCTTTAAATATAGCCTTTCGTTGGCGTCATAATTTAGGTATATGTCTAAATATGAAACAAAATTTGAAGAATAGGTCGTATCTTTTAAGTGTAAGTAACCTTGACCTTTTATTTTAGTACACGTCCAAATATGAAGCATAACTTGAAGAATCAATTGTATCTTTTTTCATGCTCACTAGGATAAATGACATTCACATAATCTCCAAATGTAGGATTTGTAAGAGATAGAGCGTGATCTATCTATTTGTATGTCGAGTTGGATGCTTTGGCGACAGTCTTCTCTCCAGATTTTACAAGGTTTTGCATAAATTCGCTTCATGCGAATAAAGTATCCAATCAGCAGGTAATAGTTATAGTTTTTGTCCATTTGTTTTCTAATTGTCTGTTGGGAAAATATATTACAAAATCGTAACAAACATATTTCTGACTATGGACGGGCACTAAAACGTATGACAATAGTACTATTGAATGATTTCTACTTATTTTATAACACGTGGTCCGTTAATTGTATACGCACATTTAAAAATTTTAAAAAAAAAGCTTATTTGATAAAACAGTTTACCCTCAACCTTTTCATGTACATGTCATCCAAGAAAAGTGTTAGAAATAATTATAATTTTATTTTATTATTACACAACCACGCACCTAGTTTGAGTGGGTATATATGAAGCATCATATCTGTTTGTGCGCCCTTTTGACTGTATAGCCATTTGAATTCATGTCCGCTTCACTACTTACAACTGGCAAAAATATACTAACACGAGACAATGTGCCAGGTGTGTCGAAGGTCAAGGTCATGAGGTCTAATCTTTGTTAGGTCGGGTTCTTTGGCTCCTCGAATAGGGAGCATTTGTTAATCCAATATTTTTACAAAAAGAATTACTGTATATATATATAAAACAAAAAATACTGTCAAAACCATCAACGTAATGTTAAAGTTTTTCATAGACAACATATTTATTGCTAATAGAAATATAAATTTCCAACAAACAATCGGTATAACAAGGACATAATCTGTGCGCCATTGCTAGCTGATTTGTTCTTTTATTCTTATAAAACAGTTTGTATGGAGCCTTGTTAAATCTGGAAAAAAGACCGCTACAAAACCATTAAATTACACATACAGATATATGAATAACGTTTTGTATAGTGAGCTTGAAATGATACCTCAATTATGACGCCCACAAAAGGCTACATTTTTAGGCTATATGAGAAACCAGATGATTTGTATTTTTCTAATGTCATTTTTCTACCTGCTTTTGATACTTTTGGTGTATTTGTTTCACAGTTAATTCTGTACGGTAGAGCTTGTTTCCACTACCGGAACTTTGTACAACGAAGCAAGCTACTTACAAATAAATATTTGACAAAAGCCTAGACATATATATTAGGGCCTTCAAAAAGATTTATGGGCGTCATCACAATATTATTGATATGTATGAAGAATTTTTATCAAAATTTATCCTTGATATAGTTGATGTCCCATTGTTCTCTATTCCTTTCATTCTCAATTCTGAGAGAGTAGCTAGCTACACAGTAGATGCTTATCTTTCCGGTTCATTTGGCCTCACTTTCCTGGTTGAAGTCCACGTGTTTAACATACTTTGCCAGTTTTCTAAGTTTTACATTAGTTTTAAGACTGTAATTTGAGCATGGACTTATATGAGTTTTTTGGTTAATTTATATTTTCGGTCACGTCAATGTCTTTAATATAGCACTTCCGCTTATTTTACAAATCTTAACAAACACCTCTTGTTCCTAAAAAGCAAATACATATCAAAGCTCTAATCATAATAGTCGCTAAAGATACTGTTTGAAAACATACATGACAAGCATTGTTCTTGTTGCTTCATATAAATATTCTTTAAAACAAAGTTAGATATTTAAACATACTTACCAACAAAGTGCACGAGAAGGCTAATTACTAAAGTTATCACAGCTAAAGCTATAATCACACACGCCAATATACACATCCGTTTCTTTTTAGCTAAGTCATTTCTTTTGAACTGGACTTCCGAAGAAGGAATTCCATCTCCATTAAAATGATAGTCTTTGGAACGATTCCCTTTTTTGTCCATGTGACCTGTCGTCTGGTCGTCGTGAAATCGCCCATCTTCTTCTTGGAATAATGGATTGTCATAACAAGCCTGTAGAAGATTAACACGTTCATCATTACTTACACGATAGTAATTCTTATTTTGAATAATGTGCATAGGTATTTTGTTTAAAATATTTCCACTCATTTTGCTCTTCATATGAAAGAGATTCATTCCAATTTGATACTACTACTCCAAGAAGCAAAAATCTATCTGATATCCCCGTGATGAAGTTTTAAAAGTCCTCATTTCAAAGTTCTTAAAGGATTTTCATAGAGAAATTAAATTTAAACACTCATGTTGGTGACTAAAACTGACAAAGTGGCGCAGACGACCAGATTTCTGACAGGATGTTACGCTTGTGCAGAAATCCAGTTTCACAATGAAGCATGAAAATGAATAATCAATGTAGAAATACATTCCAAAAGTTGGAAGAAATTGCTTCTTTAGCGCTGTGGGTTGGCGATTACGAACAAGCACACTGACGACGGGCGGTTTATTGGGGATATGAGAGAAAGTGATCTTCTATTCATTAGCTTATTCAAGATCAATAATAGAATGACCATTACATTTGCTTTAATGATGCCTTCATTGTTGATGCAAATTTACCATAACACTTATATACAAGTTATATCATTAATAAAAACATTATTCACTGGCAGAAACAGATAAATTTCAAATAATCTCCAGAATGACATATTGACAATTTAGCAAGTGATTTGTTTGTCTGATTCAACATAACTATACATCATACAAAATCCTACACATTCAGATATAGAACGTTATTTTCACCTCATTGACAATTTAAACAAAATTCATACGTTGTTCACCGTGTAAAGTGATACAATGATCCTTATAAAGGCGTATGTTTGACGAGTTAATTACATTTGTAGAACGCTCTATAATCATTACCAATGTTGTCACTTACTTGGGAATCATTTGCATTAAAACCGAAAAGTCTAGGAATTTTAGCGTAAGTTGCTCTTTTAGTCAGTCATCAAACTGATCATAGCTCCGTTCATTTACCTGAGCAAATTAATGTCCCGCAGGTGGCTTTTAACACTTAACATGAAATAATATATCGATTAATTCGAATTATGTTTTGCACATGTAAGTTTTACTTTTTACTTCGTTTTAATGAAAGCTTACACAATTTATCATTTTAAATCACTTACAAGTTTGTCTAAAATATTATGTAATGGATTTTGGTCCATTGAAAATTCTATTTTAAACGACAGTGCCATATGATGACACACAATATTTAAAAGCGAAAAATTAAATTTGATGTATCTACATCCAAATTTTATCCTGGATATATCTGACGTCCCATAGTTCCATGTTCCTTTCATTCTAACGCTTGATTTCACGCGTGATGGTTGTAACTTGGTAGACAGGAGTTGTTTACCCTCTCCGAGCACAAAACCCTACTTTCATGATGAAAGTCACATGTTCAACTTTGTTTGCCAGTTTTCACAGTTTTTACTTTGCTTTTGGATTGTGATTAGGAAGTGGATCGGTATCTTTGTGTTTGATGATATGAATAACTGCAATAAATAATAAAACATATATGGAACTGATATGTCTAATAACAAGTTTTACGAAATGATAAGCTCTGCTATATTTAGACATGGTTTTTTGAGTCATGTCGTGGTTATATTTATATTGACACATTAATATGTTTGTAGGTTCTGATACGTGATCAGAATGGATGTTCAAATACCTGATACAATACAATAGACGCGATTGGAATCCAAACAAATTTTCAGTTAACAATTCGATGTTACCGATGACAACTTTTCCAAAAAGAAATATAAGTATCTTAAAAAGTTTTGAATTCACGAACGACGTCAAATGGTTTTGTGACATCTTCAATGTACACTATCTAACGACTTACATATATACATGTACATATAGTTCAATAACAACGGCTATTTGTGTGTAATTAATAACGTCAGTTATACGGAAACATTTATATAAATAAAGTTTGCTTTACAATGGTATAGTTAACTTTACCCTTATATAATGTACTAGTATTAAAACACCATAGTTATATGGATTCCCAAAGGACCGCGACTTTACTGGATATCCTGTTTTGACAACCTCTGGACGTCGTTCAAATATTAGTCTATACATTTATTATTTTTATACGACATTTATTGTTATAGTATTGTCTAGTGGCTTATCGGGAGTGATACACTGGGCATAATCATATTATTTTATATCATGTTCAGTCTGATTTCCAATATATCACAGTGCTTGACCTAATGACCATGGTGTACTTTATTTCATACAGTTTCATTGATTACATTTTAAAAATTTAAAGTGAAAAAGTGTGTGAGAGAGAGAGAGAGAGAGAAAAGAATATAGAGTTTTGTAACCGAAAAACTAGCGTTTTGCTATTGATTTACATCCAGAATACGTCACAAAAAGAGAAAAACAAAACGAAAAAACCCAGATATATCATACAAAAAACCAATTCATATCCAAATCATAATCCTAATGTAAAGTAACGACTTTGAAAATGACAATTTTTAACACATGAACTTCAACCAGGTAAGTTAGGTTGTTAAGTGTAACTATTTCCTGGTTAGATAGCTACACCTGTCACGTTTTAAAATCAAAGTTAGGAACGCACAAAGGGAACGTGGAACTATGGAACGTGAAATATATTCAGAGTGATTTTGGACAGATAGACATGCAAATATAAAAACAGATCTATATGAACTTCAGTTGGACACTGGGTCAAAAGACAAATCGGTATCCGGTAATGTTTTTATGTTTGTTTATCTGTCTGTCTGTCTGTCTGTTTGTCTGTAGGATCCTTACCATTATATTTTTACAACTCATGAACTGATTAATGCCACTCAGACGTGACAAAAGCCCTGTTTCATGTTACTCAATTTATTAGAGTAACACTGTTTTAGAAAGTGGTATTCTACAAATCCAGTTCAGCCGTTTGGGTATCTGGATGTGAGAATGTTTGCAAAACATTTAGGGCTTGCTTTAACGTTACTCTCGTTAACGTTATATAAATAAGTGCATAAAACAGACTCCACTTTAATAACAGTTCTACATTAGTTTCTTCACTGAGCCATTTCTTACTATAAAAATTTCACGTCTTAAGGCAAAAGCTTTTAACTAGAATATTAATGCTTGAACAGTAAACTAGGTAAAATAACAAATTGCATTTTAGTTTTGACTGCTATTTTCTTCGATAATTCCGTATATCAAACTGTTTCGTAAATTATCATCACAGTTGAATTGCAAGTTTTTAAACATTCTTAAGAAAATCATATATTCAATAAAGAATATATCAGTGCAAAATATGAAATCAATAACTGATTACCACTCAAACGTGAAGTTTACACGAGTGACTTTTTAGATTTTGTCTTTAAAGAGCCATAGAGGTACGATGAAGATGAGTTATTCAGAGCTAGGCATTGCGTTTTAGCAGGTTCATGAATATGTACCTAAATACCCAATTCCATCATTAGAACTTTGAATTATAGACCCCAAAAAGGCATAACTAAGTGTTATAAGGAGCAAGGGTACAAAGTATATAAAATTCTCTACAGTGTTTTAGTATTGCGCTCTTTACAAACTTTCACAGGGAAGAATTTGTCATCATCATCATCATCATCATTATTATTATCATCATTATTATCATCATCATCAGCATCATCATCATCATCATCATCATCATCATCATCATCATGAGGTCCAATACTCGGACCAAAACCAGGCATTACGTTTCAGCAGGGTTCATGAATAGTTTATATACCTAAATACCAATTCATTATCAATTGGCCTTTTGAATTATAACCCCCGAAAGGCACACGTTAGTTTTATAAGGACCAAGGACACAAAGTAAATAAAATTCCTTAAAGTGATTTTGGTACTACACTTTTATAAACTCAAGGATGGAAGTATTCGTCGTTGCAATCATCATCTTCATTATCATCGTCATCTTGAGGTTCAATACTCTGAATGGAAAATAGATGATAAATACATATTACATGTATACCTGTGTTTACTTTACAACCATACACGGTCGTTCAGGAACATTAGTGCTTGGATCAAAATTGTGAAACAAGGAGTTGAAAAAATATCCAAAGGACCAAATTGTCCTTAAGCAAATTTAGCTGAGGAAATACTTTGCATGAGGGGGTATACTATAGTTTTAGAGGATTTTCGGATTTTAACTAACAGGAAATTTAGACAATAGTATATTTCTAACAATACAAAATTATTACCTTCGGGGAATTATCCACCAGCAGAGATACCACCAGGGGGCGATGTTTTTTTAAAAATGTAGGTTTTTCAAAAGTTGAGTATTCGCATATTTGGTTCAATAACTTTGTAGATTTTTTTATTTCACGTGCCTTACTAACATTACAAAGATTTTTGTATCTTTATTTTATCACCATAGCATAGGTTCTTTAACAATTTGATTACATATTATACCAGTTTTAATTTTACAGCACTAAACGGCCGTTTCGGAATACATTTTTTTCAAAATTGTGAACCAAATTTGTTTTCAAGATCCTATCCATTCTACACTGATTCTGGTTATAAAGCGTACTAATTAATAGGGCCAAATACAATCTACACTTACTCTCACTGACCAACACATTTAAACAAATATATCTGAAACAATAAATGACGACTACCAATTATATGAAGAACACCTTAGACAGACATAAGACAAGTAAGACTTGTTTTGTCTCATTGCACTCGAAGAACGACTAATAACTCGTAAGTGTGAAGAAAAATAATCTCCATAGTGACAATGATAATGGAGTGACTACCATTAATAACACATAATGTCAAAATAATTTTCTTGTTATGTCCTTTTTTGACAGTTTATGTCTCGTCATTATGAAACTATCTTTAAAGAAGAGGCCCATGGGCTGTCTCGAGAGTTAAATATCTCTAATAGTAGTTTATAGAGAAACTGAAAATTTGTTGGCCGCCTCTAAAGTGCAAATGAATACTATTCACATTGACTAAGTTGCAAACTTAAACAAAATATATTGTTTATTCATTGGAGAGGGTTTTTGAGTTCATTATAATAACCCCTCTACAGTATCCTAAAAGGCAATTCAGATCATAATCATGTTAGATCTTAAGATCTAAGCTCCAGCTATATATCACTGTTCATCACATTTATGTATAGCGCCCCTCTACAGTGCCCTAAAAGGATCATAATCAAGCTACGTCTAAAGATCTAAGCTCCAGCTATATATCATTGTTCATCACATTTATGTATAGCGCCCCTCTACAGTGCCCTAAAAGGATCATAATCAAGCTACGTCTAAAGATCTAAGCTCCAGCTATATATCATTGTTCATCACATTTATGTATAGCGCCCCTCTACAGTGCCCTAAAAGGATCATAATCAAGCTACGTCTAAAGATCTAAGCTCCAGCTATATATCATTGTTCATCACATTTGTGTATAGGGACCCCTCCACAATTCCCTTATTTAGGGGCCAAAATGCCAATGTCTGGCAAATGTAAATTAAATAATACTTGTGATTATTAAATATAAAATTTCTGAGGTCTACCTATTTTTCGCTACAAGTTTAGACATGCTTTTTAAATAATTCAACGGGTCTAAGGTCTATCCTATACATTTTTTTACTTATTGGAAAGATTTTTAAAGAATATATTGGGCCCTGTTCCCCTAAGTTTTTCCATTAAGGGCTCAACGCCAAAGAATTTAGCAAATTAAATACTATTTGATTAAAGGATACTACATATTAAGTGATTGAAGTCTAGCTACCGTATGCCTCTCAAAGATTGTTTTTAAATAATCTACAAGGGGGCATAACCCCTTTATTTAGGCAAAACTTAAACCTTTTGGCATCATTGTCATTTATCATCAAATTCAGTTCAGTATTTTAGGAGAAGATGATTGCTACGATTAACAATAGCAATTACCTATCTCAGGTGAGCTAAAACAAAATGATATATAGTTTCATATTTAAATGGCGTAATAATGATTTATTGGGGATAAATATGGTAGTATATTTGTATAATGTATAGTTTTCGTGTAAGATACTGTCTATGTTAGAAATTGTGTTGCTTATTTATTTGTAACAAATATTTTATAATACAGAATCTGAGATAAATATTTGTCGATAATATGAAATGCGCCACATCATATGAATAAAAAAAAAACATGCTAATCTATGTCGAAAACCTAACGCAAAGCAAAGCAAGAACTTTGCAACTGGAAAATTAAGTGAAACTCATGAACTTCCACCAGGGAAATGAGACCGGGTGATCCGAAAAGGTAAACTCCTCTTGTTAAGCTAGCTATATACGCTACGTGTGTAATCAAAATTGAGAATGAAAGGAATAAATTGCATCTGGAAAGTGTGATGTTACATAACAATACCGTTATCATTATTATGTGGAATTTTAATCCATGTTTACAAGTGTATTGTCAAAGTAAAAAGAAAAAGACTAGATAGCCCATAGAATGACGAAACAAGCAAACAGAATTGTAAGTGAAAAATAACCAATCCCCAACGATGAAAATCTAGCACAATCGAAACACTAATAATAAATGCAAAACATGTGTCGACTTAATATAATGCATATACTTATAGTGGTATAGCTTGTTCCCACTACGGGAACTTTAGACAACGAAGCATTATACCTGCAAATAATGGTTAAAGCAGAAATTTTGCAAAACCAAGCGCACATAGACCCCCGAAAAGTTTTATGGCCGTCATCAAGTTATGTTGATAAACATGATGTATAATTTTTGTATCCAAAATAACCATGGATAAAATTCACGTCCCATAGTTCCATGATTATTTCATTCTTAATTTCGATTAACACGTGATGGATGTAGCTAGCTAAACAGGAGGTGCTTACCCTTCCGAAACATCTAGTTTCACTTCCCTGGTGGATGTTCACGTGTTTAACTAATTTGTCAATTTCATAGTTTTTACTTTACTTTTTGATTTTGGTTTGAACAAGCATTGGTATGTTTGTTTTTAACAAAACCAACAGTAGTTAATCTCTTACCATGTGCTAAAGACGGGTAAACCTAGACAATGTAGGCAATTAAAGAAACATGTTTCAAATGTAAAATAAAAAACAAGTTCTTAGCAAAAGATTAATTTGTGAATCATTAGAGAACATAACACAAAACAACTGAAGGGATATTTAACGATCATTAGTTAATACATAAACTTTCGATAGAAAATAAGACCAATAGGTGCGCTTTATCATGGCCATTGATAAAGCACTGGCGAAACGGTCCATGTGTAATTAATGTGTGGGCTATAATAAATCCATGTTATATCTTTTTGTAGACAAAACAGGCCACTTTTGGAACTTATCACACGGTGTGTATAATGTTTGGCTATTGCTTACTTCTTCGTAAAACATTGGTGAAACAGTTCATGTGTATTAAATGTGTGGGCTATTACAAATCCATGTTATATCTTTTTATAAACAAAGCAGACCGCTTTTTGAACTAAACACATGCTGTGTATAATGTTTGGAATTAAACATTGAAAAGGTATATTGTTATGTTGACTATAAGATCAAACCACGCATACAATACGGAACTTTCGTCAAGCACAATTAGATACCCATGATGTAACGGTTCTTAATGCAGAGTCTATTATCAACTCACCATGAAGTGTCTACAAGTCATTAAGGATCATGAATTGTCTGCTGGATATCACATTTTATAGGAAGTCACTTCTTAGTTACATATCTGATACTGAATTTATCGATAATACATTACAGTCCTGTCCAAAGTTTAACGTTAACCTTACGAATTTTTGCCGATTTAGCACCTCACTTTGGCCATTTATAAGCTATATTGTGACAGCTTTTTGACAGACACTTTCGATTTTTAGGTCAATAGTTACCCATGTCTCGGCTACACGTCAGCCGAGCTTCGGCTCCTGTTCGTTAGCTCGGTGTTAAACTTTCGACAGGTCTGTACTCTACATTTATATAGAGAAAATGTGCTAAAATTGCAAATAGTCACACATATTATGTTGTGTTTGATTAAACATTATTGGTATCAATATCTGTCTTTTTTTTAAATAATGGATATATTTTTGTCTTTCTGATATAGATATATGTCGCTGTTGATGAGAGATGAGAAATTTTAAGTGAGAAAAAATCATTATGGTTCTATTAACTTTATTAATTGCTGGTAAGCTACAGTCAACTCTTACCATATATAACAACTTAACTCCCACAATCAAATCAAACGCGATAATTTTAGATACGTCCATATCGAATTTGTGAAAACCAAGAAGTATATCAATTCAATTCAATAGCTTTATTGCCGTAAGCATACAAATGCTTTTTGCCACAAATAAATTTTACATAAACTGGTGGCAACACTAATAGTCAAATACTGTAAATCGCTTTTTTTTCGCGAGCACTTTATTTTCGCGATATTTGTAATCTGTTCAAGAATCGCGAAAATAAAGTGCGCGAAAATAAAAATTCATGAATTGGGTAAATGTTAAGTAACTAGATGAACATCATATTAACACTATAAGAAAAACATTCCTTAATTTTGGGGTTCCACAAGGGATATCGCGAAATTGTTTTCTTCACGGTATCGCGAAAAACAGGTGCCACAAAATTATAGTGATTTTAGTAACATAAAATACACAGAGAAGCAATCAAGATGGCAAGATAGCATCACATATATTAACAATAAGTATCATTATAATATTTTGTGTCATATCGCTTTTTTTAATTTCTTTAGATATGCTATAAAATTTTGGTTAATTTGGTTATAAAACATCTCAAAAAAGCATAATGTGGAAGAATTTAAGATATTAAAGAACACAATTGCAACCACGTCTAGCATTACGAATACCATTTATTTTTATT
The DNA here is from genome assembly GCA_021292105.1 of Anadara kagoshimensis. Lineage (NCBI taxonomy): Eukaryota > Metazoa > Mollusca > Bivalvia > Arcoida > Arcidae > Anadara > Anadara kagoshimensis. The sequence continues at coordinate 26,428,864 of CM037861.1, forward strand.
TATTTATTTATTTATTTATTTATTTATTTATTTATTTATTTATTATTTTAAATTTAAGAACACAACCCAATCCAGCATTACAGATGCAATTTATTATTTTTTAATCTATTTAATCATTATTTTTTTTAAACAAAAAATATGGTACATGTCACAGAAATTGATCAAATCACGACAAAACCAAAACCACACAACGGTCTTGTAATGATGTTACATCTCTTCATAACGTCACTATGGCATATTAATAGTTATCGAATCGGCGCCCTTGGCCAGTGTAGAAAATTGAATTGCATGTGACATAATGTCCAAGTTATACGGTCGGTTTTTAGATATAAAAGGGCTCATATGTAATGTTGTGAGTACAATAATTGAGATATATGTATATAGATTTGGCATTAATAGTTTGCATGGTTTGAAAGATTCAATGAAATGAAACAAGAGAAAATTAATGAAAAATGTATCAAAATGATTGAATACAAATAGATAAAAAAGAAATTTCTAAATGTGAAAATCACTTGCCAATTGACGTATCATCGGTAACACTCACAATGTTCCGACACTGGCCGCCATCACGGTACCAAAGCAGCGTTACGGCAATTAATGACGTTCTAGTGTCAGTGACGTCATTAAACCGCACAATTCAGGCCGAGTTTCCATTCATTTTGCGTGTAATTTAAGCATGTTCACTCTTTGTCGGAACATAGTGGGCGTGGCCGGCGATCCGTCAATTGCAATGCAGCTTGTAGTTCAAGGCTTCTTTATCATAGCCAGCCAAGTCGTCGGTGGAAATTTAAACACATTTCCATTGACAATCTGCACATCAATTATTTACTTTTGACTGGTATCAATCAATCAATTAATCAATCAATCAATTAATCAATTACTCAATCAATCAATCAATCAATCAATAATTAAATATACTAATCAATATCTCCGCACAAACAAAAACATTACACTACATACAAGACACCGATTTTCATTAATGGGCTGGTCAAACTAAGGTGATATTAATTTTTAAAACCCAGTAGTATACAGAAAACACGCAAAGCACACTGCGTGTATGAAACTGAATCACTTCAACATCGCCAACTATTGTTGTTCATTGTGCTTTTGTAATTTCATTAAATACATATAATATACATATTGCTGTAAGCCATACATGTATAAGTACAGCGAGTAAATCACTCTGTCAGACAAGTCAGACTCGCCTTATCTTAATGTCCATGTGGAATTAGACCCTCTTATATTTAGATCATTTTCATTATGGAATAATTTCTTCATGTAATACCATCAATGAAAAATATCTCAATAATATTCCATTCCAATGTTGTATTATGATTATTGATTACCAAATATAGAATTGTTATCAATGTATTGGCGTAAAACATGGTTTTATTGCGACAAAAGTAATTTCTGAAACAAATAAAAACTGACATGCAATTTAATCTGAATTCATGAACAAGGTAGGGGTATTTATTGTAAAAATAGTAAGTTTTACGGCTGTAACATTGTATAGGATTTTATTGGCTCTGTATGACGTTGTTTTTACAACCGTCATATAAATGGTATATGACAATATACCATTTTTTAATGTATTTTATGATTAATTTTTTTAAATGGTATATGACACAACTATAACGTATTCTGGAATTCTGGAAGAAACCACTGCGGTAGCTCAGTTGGTAGAGTGCTCGCTCCGAAAGTGGAAGATCGTGGGTACAAACCCCGACCGGGTTTGACCCAAAAACTGAAAGTGGGTAGTGACTATTCTTTCGATAAGTACTTGGCGTTACAAAATGAACGTCACGGTTCTTTCGGATGGAAACTTAAAATAAACGAGGTCCCGTGTCATGGTAGGTGTGACACGATAAAGAACAATGCTGTATAATACCATCAGCGCAACACAAAGTGAAAATCTCTGCACCTTCGCCTATAGCTAGCGAAGTCTCGATATAAGTAAACTATATTTGACTGGGACGTTTAAACACCATTAGTGAATTCATTACTATTCTGGACGAAAATTTCATTATATTGATTTAATCTATCTTAATCGATATTAATGTTTTCTAAAATTATTTCAACTATTACTGCCATATAACATGAAACTTCGAAACCCCATGGGGTTTACACGTTAATATAGAGGTTACCGGATGCGTATAGCGTTAATAGGATACGGGTTTTGTTAGTGCTTCGGTCCAATTTATAATCGCAGCGTCATGAAAGTGATAAAGTCTATTTCAGTATAGTTTTAGCAAATCTACATTGATATCACACTGAAATGATATTTATATTTAAAATTTGCATCAATGATTCTACTTTACACTGACAATTTAAAAAAAACTGCTTCTATTTTCAGATCGAAACGCTATATGTAACTAAAAACGTGTGATCACCATTAACCAATGTAACCAATTGATGTTGTTGTAATGTTGTTAAATGTCGTATTTTTTTCAGCTTTGCATAACCAAGTCAAGTTTATTCAGCTCTAAGAATTAGTTAATCTAAGAACAAATTCATGTTTGTGCGAGATGTGAAAATGTGGTTTATGGTCTGTCCTGTGCTTGCGCGCACTCGCACTCAGGATGACTTTAAGGTGCTAGCTCACAGGTCAGTATGCCGCAGAGAAGAATACCACTTTCCCTGTTAGGACCGACACTCTATTCATGCTGCAAAGCAAGGAAGCAGTATCGCAAATTTTAAATTTTTATGTTTGGACCGGCTGGGGTTCGAACCCAAGACCTCTCCCAATCCAGGCGGACGTTCTATTACTGAGAAGCCGAGGCGAAAAATAACAAGAGACCAATGGGCCTGATACGCTCACCTGATAACTATTGGCTAGCTGATAGATTTAAAGAAAACATAGATACTAAAACCCCAATGACATTTATTTTTTTACATCATAATGACCATTGTATCAATACCTACAACATTCTAATATACGTGCCTATACAACAAGTTAATAGTTTTTAAGATAATTAACCATTTCAGTATTGTTTCACATCTGTGACCTTGACCTTTGAACCCATGACCTTTTTCTATACATCAAAATGAATGTTGTATCAATACCTACAACATTCTAATATGCATGCCTATACAAAAAGTTTATAGTTTTCAAGATAATTAACCATTTCAGTATTGTTTCGCATCTGTGACCATGACCTTTGAGCCCATGACCTTTTTCTATACATCAAACATTTCAGTATTGTTTCGCATCTGTGACCATGACCTTTGAACCAATAACCTTCTTCTATACATCAAAATGAATGTTGTATCAATACCTACAACATTCTAATATACATGCCTATACAAAAAGTTATTAGTTTTTGAGATAATTAACCATTTTGGTATTGTTTTGCATCTGTGACCTTGACCTTTGAACCCATGACCTTTTTCTATACACCAAAATGATCATTGTATCGATACTTACAACATTCTAATTAAATGCCTATACAAAAAGTTTATAGTATTCAAGATAATTAACCATTTCTGTATTGTTTCACATCTGTGACCTTGACCTTTGAACCCATGACCTTTTTCTATACATCAACATGATCTTTGTATCAATACCTACAACATTTTAATATACATGCCTATACAAAAAGTTGATAGTTTTTGAGATAATTAAGCATTTCGGTATTTTTTCGCATCTGTGACCTTGACCTTTGAACGCATGACCTTTTTCTATGCATCAAAATGATCGTTGTATCAATACCTACAACATTCTAATATACATGCCTATAGAAAAAGGTTATAGTTTTCGAGATAATTAACCATTTCGGTATTGTTTCACATATATGACCTTGACCTTTGAACCCATGACCTTTTTCTATACATAAAAATCATTGTTGTATAAATACCTACAACATTCTAATATACATGCCTATACAAAAAGTTTATGATTTTCCAAATAATAATTATAATCAGAGGTAAAAAAAATAGGTCACGACCTTCACAATTGACCTTGACCTCAATTTGAAGATACTTACAAGAAGATGTCAAAACTGAAAACCCCATGTCATTATCTGGTCAAATAGTCAAGTTATAACAATTTGAAGCTATTTTACGATTTTTTCAAAATTAAACGCAAAAACGCGTAACCTATTTTTTGTCCGAATTTCACAAAATGAACAAACCATAGGCTTAAGATCCTAGAGAAGCCAAATATCACATCAGATTTTTTCTCCAATCAATACTTTCGGAGAGGAAGATTTTTTAAGATTTTTGCACCTAGGTCACCTTGACCTAGTTATGGTAGCCATGGCAACGCCACGAACAAATCTGAATTGCACCGGCCCATATAAACTTCTGACCAAGTTTCATTGAAATCTATCCAGTAGTTTTAGAGGAGAAGTCGAAAATAGGTGTTAACGACGCACAAACGCACGCACGCACATACACACGCTGCGCTATGCCATAAGCTCACGTGACCTTTCGGTCAGGTGAGCTAATAACAAGAAATCGAAACAACAACCGTACGAAATACTAAAAACAACATAATGACGTATCAAGATCAATTATTCTTAACTTTGTTTCAACATAGAAAGATTACAAAACACCTCTCAATCAAACAAGACATTTTATAACGCAAAAGTTGGTTTCCGTTTCATTCTTCTAAAACAAGATGTGAGTATTTCAAGTAAAAAGTAAAACAGTGGTTAACAATTGCAAGTGACATAAAGGTTTTCATCATAGTATAATTACAAATGCTCTGCTGTCGCTTTGATAAATGCATAGCTACTAACAAACACAGATATATAAGAAGGAATTATGAACAACCTGTACTACGTTAATTTTTGTGCTAATGTACCATCTAATTTTTGTGCTTATGTACCATCAGTGTCTAACAGAGGCTGTGGTTACAGACAATTAGCTAAAACCAACCAACTACCAGAGTAGGAAGTCCAGCGTCAAGATACCGAGCTGTCTAGCCCAATTGTAAAGGCATGGTACTAATTCAGCGTCAAGATACCGAGTTGTCTAGTCCAATTGTAAAGTCATGGTACTAAATCAGCGTCAAATTACCGAGTTGTCTAGACTAATTGTAAAGTCATGGTACTAATTCAGCGTCAAGATACCGAGTTGTCTAGACCAATTGTAAAGTCATGGTACTAATTCAGCGTCAAGATACCGAGTTGTCTAGACCAATTGTAAAGTCATGGTACTAATTCAGCGTCAAGATACCGAGTTGTCTAGACCAATTGTAAAGTCATGGTACTAATTCAGCGTCAAGATACCGAGTTGTCTAGACCAATTGTAAAGTCATGGTACTAATTCAGCGTCAAGATACCGAGTTGTCTAGACCAATTGTAAAGTCATGGTACTAATTCAGCGTCAAGATACCGAGTTGTCTAGACCAATTGTAAAGTCATGGTACTAATTCAGCGTCAAGATACCGAGTTGTCTAGACCAATTGTAAAGTCATGGTACTAATTCAGCGTCAAGATACCGAGTTGTCTAGACCAATTGTAAAGTCATGGTACTAATTCAGCGTCAAGATACCGAGTTGTCTAGACCAATTGTAAAGTCATGGTACTAATTCAGCGTCAAGATACCGAGTTGTCTAGACCAATTGTAAAGTCATGGTACTAATTCAGCGTCAAGATACCGAGCTGTCTAGCCCGATTGTAAAGTCATGGTACTAATTCAGCGTCAAGATACCGAGCTGTCTAGCCCGATTGTAAAGTCATGGTACTAATTCAGCGTCAATATACCGAGTTGTCTAGCCCGATTGTAAAGTAATGGTACTAATTCAGCGTCAAGATACCGAGTTGTCTAGTCCAATTGTAAAGTCATGGTACTAATTCAGCGTCAAGATACCGAGTTGTCTAGACCAATTGTAAAGTCATGGTACTAATTCAGCGTCAAGATACCGAGTTGTCTAGACCAATTGTAAAGTCATGGTACTAATTCAGCGTCAAGATACCGAGTTGTCTAGACCAATTGTAAAGTCATGGTACTAATTCAGCGTCAAGATACCGAGTTGTCTAGACCAATTGTAAAGTCATGGTACTAATTCAGCGTCAAGATACCGAGTTGTCTAGACCAATTGTAAAGTCATGGTACTAAATCAGCGTCAAGATACCGAGTTGTCTAGCCTAAAATTGTAGAGTCATGGTACTAATTCAGCGTCAAGATACCGAGCTTTCTAGCCTAATTGTAAAGTCATGGTACCAATTCAGCGTCAAGGTACAAAGATGTTATCTAGTCCGATTGTAAAGTAATGGTACTAATTCAGCGTCAAGATACCGAGCTTTCTAGCCTAATTGTAAAGTCATGGTACTAATTCAGCGTCAAGATACCGAGCTGTCTAGCCCGATTGTAAAGTCATGGTACTAATTCAGCGTCAAGATACCGAACTGTCTAGCCCGATTGTAAAGAAATGGTACTAAATCAGCGTCAAGATACCGAGCTGTCTAGCCTAATTGTAGAGTCATGGTACTAATTCAGCGTCAAGATACCGAGCTTTCTAACCCAATTGTAAAGTCATGGTACTAATTCAGCGTCAAGATACCGAGCTTTCTAGCCCAATTGTAAAGTAATGGTACTAAATCAGCGTCAAGATACCGAGCTTTCTAGCCCAATTGTAGAGTCATGGTACTAATTTAGCGTCAAGATACCGAGCTTTCTAGCCCAATTGTAAAGTCATGGTACTAATTCAGCGTCATGATACTGAGCTTTATCTAACATTAGACTAGTTTTTCTGTCTGTATTTGATGAAATACAAGTTTTATCGAACACGCGTGATACAGAATCTTGTATCACCACACTGTGGTGATACAACATTGGCGGTAAAGTACACGTGCACGTCTCATTGTGACGTCATTGGAGAATCTCCGATTTGTCAAATGTAAACAATGACGTCATTACTACAAAACATTCCATAACATAGTTCAGTGGTGTTCTGTGGTAAAATGTATTTTTTTCACATAAAGTATTGAGTTTTTTATTGTTTTAATGATCTTATAGGAAATGTTAGATAAAAATATCATATACACAGTGTGTAGGTACAACACTTCGTATCAGGTCTCGTCCTTTTTTCGTAGCTGTATCACTACTCGTCGCGCAAGCGCGACTCGTAGTGACACGGCTACGAAAAAAGGACTCGACCTGATACTGAGGGTTGTACCTACACACTGTGTATATAATATGTATGTCTAGCCCGATTGTAAAGTCATGGTACTAATTCAGCGTCAAGATACCGAGCTGTCTGGCCCGATTGTAAAGTAATGGTACTAATTCAGCGTCAAGATACCGAGCTGTCTAGCCCGATTGTAAAGTAATGGTACTAATTCAGCGTCAAGATACCGAGTTGTCTGGCCCAATTGTAAAGTAATGGTATTAATTCAGCGTCAAGATACCGAGCTGTCTGGCCCAATTGTAACGTCATGGTACTAGCTAATTCAGCGTCAAGATACCGAGCTGTCTGGCCCAATTGTAAAGGCATGGTACTAGCTAATTCAGCGTCAAGATACCGAGCTGTCTGGCCCAATTGTAAAGTAATGGTACTAATTCAGCGTCAAGATACCGAGCTGTCTGGCCCAATTGTAAAGTAATGGTACTAATTCAGCGTCAAGATACCGAGTTGTCTGGCCCAATTGTAAAGTAATGGTACTAATTCAGCGTCAAGATACCGAGCTGTCTGGCCCGATTGTAAAGTAATGGTACTAATTCAGCGTCAAGATACCGAGCTGTCTAGCCCGATTGTAAAGTAATGGTACTAATTCAGCGTCAAGATACCGAGTTGTCTGGCCCAATTGTAAAGTAATGGTACTAATTCAGCGTCAAGATACCGAGCTGTCTGGCCCAATTGTAAAGTCATGGTACTAGCTAATTCAGCGTCAAGATACCGAGCTGTCTGGCCCAATTGTAAAGGCATGGTACTAGCTAATTCAGCGTCAAGATACCGAGCTGTCTGGCCCAATTGTAAAGTAATGGTACTAATTCAGCGTCAAGATACCGAGCTGTCTGGCCCAATTGTAAAGTCATGGTACTAATTCAGCGTCAAGATACCGAGCTGTCTGGCCCAATTGTAAAGGCATGGTACTAATTCAGCGTCAAGATACCGAGTTGTCTAGCCCGATTGTAAAGTAATAGTACTAATTCAGCGTCAAGATACTGAGCTGTCTGGCCCAATTGTAAAGTCATGGTACTAATTCAGCGTCAAGATACCGAGATGTCTAGACCAATTGTAAAGTAATGGTACTAATTCAGCGTCAAGATACCGAGTTGTCTAGCCCGATTGTAAAGTAATGGTACTAATTCAGCGTCAAGATACTGAGCTGTCTGGCCCAATTTTAAAGTCATGGTACTAATTCAGCGTCAAGATACCGAGTTGTCTAGCCCGATTGTAAAGTAATGGTACTAATTCAGCGTCAAGATACCGAGCTGTCTGGCCCAATTGTAAAGTCATGGTACTAATTCAGCGTCAAGATACTGAGCTGTCTGGCCCAATTGTAAAGTCATGGTACTAATTCAGCGTCAAGATACCGAGTTGTCTAGCCCGATTGTAAAGTAATAGTACTAATTCAGCGTCAAGATACCGAGCTGTCTAGCCCGATTGTAAAGTCATGGTACTAATTCAGCGTCATGATACCGAGCTGTCTAGCCCAATTGTAAAGGCATGGTACTAATTCAGCGTCAAGATACCGAGCTGTCTAGCCCAATTGTAAAGTCATGGTACTAATTCAGCGTCAAGATACCGAGCTGTCTAGCCCGATTGTAAAGTCATGGTACTAATTCAGCGTCAAGATACCGAGCTGTCTAGCCCGATTGTAAAGTCATGGTACTAATTCAGCGTCAAGATACCGAACTGTCTAGCCCGATTGTAAAGTCATGGTATTAATTCAGCGTCAAGGTACCGAGCTGTCTAGCCCGATTGTAAAGTCATGGTACTAATTCAGCGTCAAGATACCGAACTGTCTAGCCCGATTGTAAAGGCATGGTACTAATTCAGCGTCAAGATACCGAACTGTCTAGCCCGATTGTAAAGGCATGGTACTAGCTAATTCAGCGTCAAGATACCGAGCTGTCTAGCCCGATTGTAAAGTCATGGTACTAATTCAGCGTCAAGATACCGAACTGTCTAGCCCAATTGTAAAGGCATGGTACTAATTCAGCGTCATGATACCGAGCTGTCTAGCCCAATTGTAAAGTCATGGTACTAGTTCAGCGTCATGATACCGAGCTGTCTAGCCCAATTGTAAAGTCATGGTACTAATGCAGCGTCAAGATACCAAGATGTTGTCTAGCCCAATTGTAAAGTAATAGTATTAAATTAGCGTCAAGATACCGAGCTGTTGTTTTACCTGAAATTGTGGTCGAAATTGCAATGTACAAAATACGAGATGTTGTACAACTCAAAGTCAGAGTGGAACTTGCAGTGTAAAGATGCATGTTGTTTTGAAAATTTGGAAACACACACCATTTCAGTTTATTACTGGTTGGAAACACAGTTTGATGAACATTTTCATGTCCCTGGGTGTATCATAAGCACATCTTGCATGTTCATACAGATAATAAAACTCATTTTATTCCCAAATTTGGTGGGTGTAAATAGCTAAATAATTTGCTTTGCATCTCATATATCAATCACAATTGTATGGTTGAATTCTGATGTCGTTATTGAGATTCATTATTCAAAAAAGAAAATGTCAAAAGAGGAACTGTCATTAATTTTATTTCGAAACGACTTGTGTGCTACAAAATTAAAACAAGCCTTGTATAAAATATAATTACAATCACCAGCGGGCTTTTTAATCTGCTGATGTACTAAGCCTTCCCGGGGATATTATTAACCTATTAACCCTGGAGTCATTTTTATTGTTTATTGTCAGATATTGTTAATCAAAATTATATGCTTCGTAAATTTTCAAATTTTTCAAAAACAAAATAAAAATAAATAAATAAATTTTAAAAAAATAAAAAAGAAGAAGAAGAGGGAAACAACTATAATGTATTGCCTTACGTGGATTTGGTAAAATAAAGTTTGGTACTTCTATTTACTCATTTCAACTAATTATTTGGATATCTACAATTTTAGTTAAAGCTCTACTGATGAGGAATTTTATTCAGAAACTAGTGTCTACTAGTGCTGAAAAAAGTAAAACAGGTTAAGTAATAATTATCCTTCAATATCCGTTTAATAAGATATTCGTTAGAATACTGTTGGAATTTTTATTCTGAGCTTTATTTGTCTGCATGAGTTATCCCCCGTTGTGCATGTATATGTTAGGACATAGCATTTAGATGGTGAAGAAGTTTTAGGCTGACCGCCAACCGGTACAGTATTATCAATCAAGTGTGGGAGTATAATTTCCATGTAAACAAGATTCTAATGCAGATGAGCTAATTACAGACACACACAGTACTGGCCTGTCGAAAGTTTAATAATTAGCTAACAAATTGTTACCGAACAGACTGCTCATCTCTCCCTATATCTCGGAAGCTGTTTTCAATTTCTTGGCAGCTTTTCGGCAGCTGTTATCTATCTCTCGGCAGCTACATGTATTTCTTCAGTAGCTATCCAAATCTTGGCCATTCGACAGCCAAGCTTCTACTGTTTATCGTTACCTAACTCTTGAAATTTCGACATGACTGTACTATAGTGTTGTATCTCGGTGATGCTTCGATTTGTAATCATGTTCACTTCACTATCTGATCCAATTTCTTATAAAAGCGTTCATGTGTGATATATTTAGCATGTTTAATGCATATTAAGGCCTCTATGTGATAATAAAGCACCATTTTTTAGAAAGTGACATTATCAATACGTGTACACCGTTTTATTGACAATCATTATATTATTTTTCAAACTTTTTAATAAGTTTATGCGATAAATAAATGCATTAAAACCCTAATTTTAACCAGGAAAGGTGTGTGTGTGTGTGTTGTGTGTGTGTGTGTGTGTGTGTGTGTGCCGAGTTTAGTGTTTAAAGTCTCAGTAAAGAATATATCGCGTATATAAAGACGTCGCCAGCTATAGGCGAGGGTATATAAATTTTGTTTGCCTGGACGTCGCGCTGATGGCATTATAAAACATGGTTTTTTATCGTGCCACGCCTACGAGACCTTTATTTTAAGTTCCCATCCGAAAGAACAATGACTTCCGTTTCTTAAATTCGAAACCCACGACCTCCCACTTACGGGAGTTAATTAGTTATAAGTCAACTAACGGGCCATGATGAGCCTATATTTCGAAATTTCCCCAGGCTTCCAAAAAGATGCCATTTTAAAGTGGTTTTTTTTTTTTTTTTTTTTTTTTTTTTTTTTTTTTTTTTTTTTTTAAATCACAACATTTGAATTTGATCCATGTTGTTTGACTAATTGTGATAAGCTATTAAATCCTTTGATAGGATTTTCAGCCGATTAAATTTCAATTTTGGGTTAATATTTAACGTGCTTGGAAAACATGTTCTTAACAAACAACTTTGTTCTTACTGTTTAAAGGTTCAGAGTACGAAGACCTGTAGCCATTCATTGGTATAATTTGATGTGTGTTTCAAGAGTGTAAATACTAGAAGAATATTTTATATAATCGTACGCGTGTTCAGTATAAAATGCAAGCGATCACTGAATTGGAAATTCGTTAATATGCAAACGAAAAGTACTGACCACAAAATCCCCACCATTTAGTATGTTGACTATAATCAATTGCACTACCATCAATATATGTGTAAGTTGGTATCGTCCAGTGTTCTAAAACCTTGCATGGTCTAAGGTCGTTCAGGTTTAAATTTGTTTCTAAGGTATTCGGACGGTATTTCGCAGTGTCGATTTAAAATAACAGCTGAAATGGTCAAACTATATCAGTAAAGTCCCTATGGCAACCTCAAATTATATGGCAACAAAATGGCGTGAGGGGGAAATTAACGGAAAATAAACACTTAAGTTCTTTCCATATATCGTTATTTTTGTGTAATAATAAATCTAGGATATTTAGCTTGCTAGACGGAAGATAGAAACATAATTATTAGTACTTCTTAATTGGAGGGATTTCTAAAAAAAATGCACGATTTTAGGTGCAGACACCTTGTACAGTGGCGTAACTAGCAATATTAGATCTGCACGACTTGCAATTAATAATTAGGAGAATTTACGATGGGAATGCCGAAGGCACGAATGATCTAGGGGGTCTGGGGCATGCTCCCCCGGAAATTTTAAACGTTGATGTCAAATGGTGTAATCTGGTGGCATTTCAGAACAGCATTGGTGCGCGATCTGATGACATTTAATAATCATAGTCAGTGGTCCGATTTTCTTATTAGTCAAAAGAACATAATGAAACATGATTTTGATAATGATATTGTCTATAAGTTTGATAACTTAATAACATTTTCCTGTCTTTCTGTCCATCAAAGTAGTCGACGTTTTCCCAAGTTTTAGTTAACATTGCTGTTGTGGCTTTGCCATTATACACAGTCGGTGTTACAAGGTTTGGATAGCTTGGGCCAAAACGTTGACTTGGAAATGAAATCTTTTCGAACTTGAAGTTGAAGCAGCTTTGATGTTGACTTATATGACTGTGACGGCGCGACTGGTTTAAAAATGAACTTATTTTTACATTAAAATCCTTCATTTTGAGGGCGAAAAAAATCAACACAGGAAGACGCGTGTGAATTGAAAACTTTTATTTGGAAACATACAGGACTAATTATATTTCCGGAAGACATCAATTTCGTATGATGTAAATTAAAATTATATTGTGAATAGACATACTGTTTTTTGTTACATTTTTTTTATATTTTATTTTTAGGATTGTGATCAGTGATGTTGCCATGTACATATTATGTGATATAAAACTTTTGAATATAGCCTTAAGTGGCTCGATGACTTTTCATCTGATTGGCATTCAAACCGAAGAATGAACCTGCTTCAAAAATTCATTTTAATTCCCTCTTTTTCATACGACCCGAATTTAACTTTAGACAACAAATGTCAACCATCTAAAGCAACAATAATCACTAGAATTTGCGTTATACAACATTCCGTATTCCATAACCATTCCAGATTCTTTCTATAGTGACATCGTTCAGGAAATGTTTAAAAAATACTTTCCAGTGAATCATATATTATACAGAACGATAACGTGTATCATATCCATCTACACAAAGTTTACATGCATAACTACTGGTTAGTTCATTTTTATGGGTTAAAACTTGATAAACAATTCGTTAATTAATTATATACTTACAGTTGCAAACTCATTCCGAGATGATGTAACATTCATATCACACATTCCGATTTCCAATTTAACTTTTACATAATTACTTTAAAGACGCTCCACCTACAGGGGTAAAGTTTTTGATGTAAAACATTGGTGTGTATCTGCAATTAGCCTAATTATTGATAGATACCAACGAGGCAGGAGGTTTATTAGAAAGCTTTTATCGTGCTACATACAAATCATAACAATTCATTTAGAGATTATAAACACCTAAATCCATTGCCTATATAATAAGTACGTGCTTCATAGATCATTCCGACTCAATTATTGTTGACGTATCGCCATTTGCCGTCAACAAATTGTTTTTATAAAGATATAATTGAGAATGTTTTCACTGGTGTCTGGTAAATATATGTATGTATACTGAGCCAGTGTGAATACACTTTGACGGAAATTTAAACATTTAGATTATGTTAAACATAAATAAAGACCCAATTGTTTTCTCTTATATGAAACACTTTATCATAGAAATCATCATCACTTCATGAAGAAATGAATGTACATGAGCAAGTTTTACGTCACAAACACGTCCCTTCGCGACTGTCAAATTGGTGACAACTGTTAACCGTTTTCTAATAGTCAATAGATTATTGTGACGGTTGTAGTTAGATGAACATGAGATCCCTACTATTCTGGAGCACCCGGTCTCACTTCTCACTTCCCCAATGGAAGTTCACGGGTTTAACTTTCTTTGTTGTGGGGTTGTTATTTGGACATGGATTGGTATGTTTGTCTTTGATATGTGTTAGCAAGTTTCACATCTGTCAAAATTATGACAATGTCAACCAACTGTTCACCGTTTTCTAACAGCCAATAATATTGCTAAATTGTGACGGATTTAGTTAGCTGAACATGAGATCCCTACCCTTCTGGAGCACCCGGTCTCACTTCTCACCTCCCCAATGGAAGTTCACGGGTTTAACTTTCTTTGGTGTGGGATTGTTATTTGGACATAGATTGTTATGTTTGTCTTTGATATCAACCATTTCTTTTCGGCACTTTATGTACTAGTGTTACAAACCAATGCATTCAGAAATAGTACATCGCCATACTTCTCTATGTAGATATTTGTTTTCTGACGAGCATTAATTGCGATTAATTAGGCTTAATTGTTTGTTCAGAACACTAGGTCACTATTACATGCGTGGTTTGTTTGATAACGAATACAATAGAAGGTTACTGTTAGTTTAAAGTAGACTTTGCCAATACTTTTAATAACATTTTATTGAGCAAACTATAAATTGTGTTATTTTTATTAATTTTATTATCAATAAAAATTATGATACTGACCTAGATAGATTATGAGTGATAGACAACAATGGTTAGTTAACAATTATCTGATTAAAATTAACCGGAGATTTGATTAATTACTTTACTGCTAGATTTCAATTTCCTTATCACTGACAGTTTGTACATAAATCTACAGACGACTACACTTAAATCTATACGTGATGTTATCAATGACATAATGAAACATGCGGATTTATGTTTTTCTCAAAAAAAAAACACGTGAAGACCTTGTCGCACTTAATATGCGCAATTATATCGAAGAGGAAAATCAATTTACGCGTAATTATTTTTGAATTACGTACACCGCTTTTGCGTGTTCAGAGCTTGTTATTTAAGATAAGTGAAAACAAAACTAGTACAATTGTCGATGTGTGCGAATTGATTACAATATGTAGACAGTTCTAAAGTTTCAGTAGAACAATAGCCTCTTGGGTAATAGGAATTCTTTCCCGACGTTCGTTTATATACGACAAGACTAGTTTAATAATTCCAATATGAAATCCGTCTCTCCTGGGTAATGGAATCTCAAAACTTGTTAAATTTTCGGGCGTTCGTTCACATGCAACACGGCTAGGTTAAGAAGTCCAATACAATAGTTTCTTAGGAATTCAAATGATTCAATTTTCGTTCGTCCGTTCACACATACACGACATGCTTAGCTTAAGAAACCAAATACAATCGTTTCGTATTTTGACCTGACAAGATGGGAATAAAATGTCAAACAAAGCAAGGACAAGATCAGATTACAATATACAGTAACGACATGTCGAAAGTTAAACGCTCAACTAGAGAAAAACGAGTCGAGGCTCGAATGGAGAGTGGATAGCAAGTTGCCGAAACGCTGCCGAGAGATAAATAACATCTACTGAAAAATCTGCCGAGATAAATCCAAGATAAATAGCCTAAATGAGCTTCCGATTCGTCACCAACTTGTCAGAGTACTAATAGTGTATAACTTTCGACAGGCCTGTACTGTATAAAGCTTTCATTTACAAGTTGATTTGAAGCAGATTCAAATATAAGAGTTTATGAAGAGGTAAAATAATTTAGCATCTAATTTGTATTGTCTTAGGAGATTCAAATATCATATAGCATAGTATATCATATGATATCGTATTCTCTTGGTAATTAAGAGGTTGTGATTCTGTTCTCAATTAAGTCAAACCCTTGTCTTTAAAAAGGAACAGTGCCATTATTCATATGACAATTTATACACCGACGCCCACGCCATAGTTCGGGATGCATGCAAAACGTTTTCTATCATCGCAATGTATGGACAGGTCCGTTCTGAAATGTCGTCTACAGCTGTTTACATATCAAAACGTTTTTATTAAACAACAATGCTTTGTGCATCGGTAGAATGTCGGTGTTTACAAGATTAATTGATCCAAAACACCATATTTTGATCCACGACACCAAAACATTATATTAATTTTACATTTCTAATAGGGTGACAGCCCATATTATCGCCCTATCAGAAATGTAATATATATTTTATTATACCGATTGTTGGTGTTTATTACACTGTGCAACCAAAGTATATTGGATTGAACATCATGAAAGTCAGCTGGCGTTTGTAAGCAACTTGTGATACGCTTGTAACATTAATGATATTTAACTTTACTTGAGAAAAGCGTTTTACTGATTTAGAAGACGAATGCGTTCGAACCGCATACGCAGTTTTCTGTGCATGTGACATTTTTGGTAACGTCACCCAGTGACATAAGATTTTCTGAAATCCATTAAATTTACCCGATATTAACATAGTTTGGTCTATGAAACCAAAAAATCATATTTTGATTTTATCATATATTTTAAGCAGTGTGGCTATGACAATCAAATTGTATAAACTCGCACATCAACAAATACATGTATTTCCCAACCCTTATATTAAGATTAAATGAAGACTATAGTAAATCTAATGTATTTTAATGGCCAATTCATAACCGAATAATATTTTCACAAACGATCAACACCTAGAGATGAATAAAATATGTACAGGAAGCTTTCAATCATGCCCTTAACCATGAATAGCTAAGGGAACCGAAATTACGACGTACGCAAAGGAAAATAAACACAGATTGCTAAACAGGAGGTACATAACCTTCCAGAGCACCCGGTCTTAATTTCCTGGTGTTAGTTCAGTGTTTAAATTAATTTGCCAGTTTCAAAGTTTTTACTTTACTTTGTGATTTGGACATGCATTGGCATGATTGTTTTGTTTTAGTTTTTATTGACACCACGTATATGGCAATAACAGTGACATAGATAAGGGTAAAAAAACAGGTCCCTAAGGGTTGCTGAAACAAAAGAAGTATTATTGAATAAATGTATGTGGAGAAGGCGTAAAATCGCATTGGCCATTTTTTCCTCATCCAAGCCATGGAAAAATGGCCCCTTGTGCCATAATATATTGATTTTTTTTTACTGTAATGTGTAAGTAAATCTTCTTCTAATATAAGAGATGTTTTTTTTTTTTTTTTTTTTTAATTTGGCTATATGGTACACTAATTTCAAGAAGCATAGGTTGCTAAGCTAAGAGGTGATGTTATTTTTATGCTGCACTTAAAAATATACGGTTTTGGAAAACTGTTTCATACAAAAGCTTGTTCGTGACACTTTTTAATCTGATTTTTTTGCTCAAATCGTAAGTACGATTTTTAAAATTGTACTTACGAACTAAAAATCGTACCTACGAATTTAAAAATCGTACATACGAATTAAAAAATCGTACCTACGAATTACAAAAAAAATCGTACATACGATTTGAGAAAAAAAAATCAGATTACAAAGTGGCATGAACAAGCTTTCGTAGTTTCATGCATCTTGCAATAAAACAATATTGTTTGGTTCTGTACAGACAGATACTTTTATAGTCAATTCATAACTGGTAAAAACCCAATAAGATCTTTTGCCATAATTCTTTTATACGTGAGAGTCAAATCTTTAGGCTGTTTCTGATTTTTCGTGGCAAAAAACAAGAAGAGAAGTATTTTAAACATTTTCTTATGTAGGGCGGTTCCATGCCCAACGGAAGGTAATCTAATTCAGATTTTAATCAAGAAGTTTATTAACTAAATTTTTCAAATATCCCAATCTTGAATACGATCATGAACCATCGCACATAAACACAGACGGATAAACAGTAATTTTCTATGACCCGGTCAGGCATTCAAGAATTTGTTATTGTCGCAAAAACCTCGGTTAGCTTTTTATATGTTCAACATATGTCACCGTAACACCTATTTATAAAGATTAACCCTTAGCTTATTTCTATATTGTTTATTTTATGATCATTTTATAGTATATAAATGCTACTTTGGTGTAAAGGTCGGTGTTTATAATGGTTTGTTTATATAGAAAAATCTGTGAAATGTTCCTTGTTGTTCAATTTCGTCAATAAAGATTACTATAAGTTAACATGATGTCAAAAGTCCGAATGTAAACAACAATATTAAAACGCTGAAAGAACTCGGCTAAAACTGAAAGAGATTTGGATCTCTCTAACTAGAAGTTGTCATATATATTGCTTCACAATTGACGTAAAAAAATTTTACAGAGCTTTTGAATAATCCACATGACGTATTGGGCAAAACTCGAAATAAGATTGTTAATTTTAAAATTTGTTTAGGTTTTACATATTTAGGCATACACACCAAAAAGCTTATCTCAAAACCGGTTGCCACCGAAAAATTTCATTCAAATCTCTTACCCATTGTTCTTATGATATTTGGGAGCAAATTACCAAGCCTAATAAAGTCCGGATTTCATTAAGGGTTGACAATTTCGACGCCTAATGAAATCCAAAGATTGAGGCTCCAGACAAGAAGTATTTTTGGTATAACAAAATAAAATTGAACGATGTATTTGACTTCTCCTCTGGAGCCTCAGTCTTTAAACTTCATTAATTTTGGCGTTGTCATTTCGACGCCTAAGCAAGTCTGGACTTCATTAGGCGTTGGACTTCATTTAAGAAATGACATTCTGATCATGGAATTTCAAGGTAATGAAAGATAGTGTGACGCGTGCCAAATTCGATGCGGGCAATTTTTGTTTATTTATTTTATTTTGTACCAATATTTGTTCACTGTTGCTGATTGACAGTTTGACTACGCCTCCGATTTCCGACAGGTGTCAAAGAAAAATATAATCCGAAGTATGAGTATTTCATGCTAATTTTTTTTATTTATAGTCATATAATCTTACAACAAATATTATATCTTCATGTTAAAATTAAAATTGCAATTATTAAAAGTAGAATAATACTGCAAGTAATATACTGTTTGTAAACAAATTCACGTGGAATGACATGTGCTTTCTGGAACTACTATGCATCAAAGGTCATGACCCCTATTGTCTTTCAACGGGAATTGAAATACAATTGCTTCTGCTTGTTTCATCGAAGACAGGTACAGTCACATTGTAAAATATTAGGAGTTGCTACAAATCACAATTAACATTTAAAATTTGGACGTCTTATAAGAAACACCAACCACAACATTGCTATGTTATATAAATATACAGTCATCCAATGTGATATTTTTGTAATCAGACTGATTTAAAAGAAAGATATGTAACAGTACCAAAATTACTTTTAGTTGAAGAGCACAATTCCTACTAGTCTGGTGAAAAAAAAAATGAAATTTCACAATAGGGGGACATGAGTGTTCAAAGCTGGCAACATAGCTGTCTTATATCATCATAGGTTAGGGGTCAAGAATCACCCTGTTGCCAAGCTGACCGACCCTTGGTTTAGTAGATAAAAGGTCAAAGGTCAGATAGTGTTTTTTTTTTTCAAAAATTAATCTTTATTAGTTTATAGCTGTCCAAATATATACTTTCTGAGATTTAAATAAATCAAATAAATCTTTTCTCATGCAATCATAACATTTTATGTATTTTAACATTGACTAGGAAGCTATTTGAGACTGTTTAGACTAAAATTTAAATATTTCACTGCTATTTTTCAAAATTCTAACACAAGCTTCAAGATAGAGTAAAATAAAAGTATACATTCAACATCAAAGCATGAATCAAAATGCTAAAATATAATTCTTTTGTAAATACATGACTGTGATTAAAACAAATATATTGTTTAAACCCAGCTGAT
This sequence comes from Anadara kagoshimensis, assembly GCA_021292105.1. Taxonomy (NCBI): domain Eukaryota; kingdom Metazoa; phylum Mollusca; class Bivalvia; order Arcoida; family Arcidae; genus Anadara; species Anadara kagoshimensis. The sequence continues at coordinate 26,448,483 of CM037861.1, forward strand.
AATTTGAAATTTATTTAAAGTTTAAAATCAAAGTAATGCAAGTACTGTAATCGGCAAGGCAAAGTCATGGGAATCTCTGGAATATATCAGTCACATCTCACGATTTCTTTTCATTCATCAATATCACTATCTGTGGCATTATCATTCAAAGGGTTCAACCAATCAACGGGACAACGGTCCAATTGCAAGTGCATACAGCCACCCACTTTAAATTGTATGCCCTACATGTACATCTTGTAGTGCAACATGATTTTTATTTACATTTCAGCAATGCATGACATGATTTTGGTAAAGGTTATTTTCTCATTAAAAAACCTACTGTAGCTCAATTGGTATAGCGCTCACTCTCCGTATGTGGTGAGTCCTGGGTTCGAGCCCTAGTTGGGTCTGGCCAAGACTTGAAATAAGGTAGTGACTGTTCTTTTGCCAAACACTCGGTATTTAGAAACGAAAGTCACAAGATCCTTTGAGAGATCTTAAAAACCGATGTCCCGTGCCAAGGCGGGTGTAACATGCTAAGAAACTTTTCCCGACATTTCCCTGAGTTCACTGCAAAGGTCAAAATTTCTGCCAATTCACTTATAGCTGGTGACGTCTTGATATGACTGAAATGCGTAAAAGACCGTAAAACCCCATGCAATCATTCAATTTATAATTTTCTCATTAAAACTGTTTTAAGTCACATTCAGACTTGCACTAACTTAACTGTCTGAGAATAATCGTGAACATCAGGAAAATACTTAACTTAAGTCTAAGAAGTTAAGCTTTGTTCATGATCCTTTGACCTGTAATTGTCTTGGAAAAACTCAGATTTAAGTATAAAAACTGGTATTGTTCGTGTTGTTGTTGCCAGATGACAAGATAAAATTAGTAATGAAAAGTTTATGGTGGATCACAAAACAAGGTCGTTTTGAAACACAAACACAAAAGCGACATTGGGGATGGATAGGTCACACCATCAAGACACCTGCCAACAACATCACAAAACTTTGAAATGGAACACACAAGAATAAAAGATACCTTGAGACAAGTTTCTGGAATTAAAACAGACGGGGTAAAATTGCGCAGAACAGGGAGTTAAAGGCATACAGTACGCAAGTTAGTGAGACTAGCACCATCCGTGTCCTATAGGTGACGGGAGATCCGGAACAAATACCAGGTATAACTAAATGCAGCCAAACAGCAGTTTAATAGTGATAGTGTGCACGTCACAGGTCGGTTGCATATGATGTTGGAAGCAAATTTTCAATTGTACTTTTCCCCTGAGAGGAACAGTTTACATCGTAGATGAGAAATCCTCACTAGGTACATTCAATGAAGGCATCTGCACTCACAAGTTCAGAAAAGTTCCCTTTTGCAAGAGTTGGAAGAAGACCTGTGTTTTCCATGGAAACACGGAATGCTGTATTTAGAATCTCAAGAAAGTTAATTGACAGTCTTAGTCTGTAATTGCATGGAATACTGGGAGCTTATTCCTCTCAAGAGGTGATAATTTTATGCTATGAACAGGGACGAACTTTAGATGTCCCGCTTTGGAATCATACTTCCTCATTTAAAAGCAACAGAAGAATAAGGTCATCAGTATCACGACAGACAACAACTGTTCTTTTATAGCCTTGCATGTAGGCATCAACACCATGGGGAACAATTCTAGTATCGGCTTCCTTGTGTAAAGCTTTTAAAACGGTTACACTCCTTCCTCTGTATGAATTAAACATACTGTCTGTTGGACCCCCTGATACCCTCAGCTGAGCTAAGAAGTGTCTTGGGTTACTACGAGATCCTATTTGTTTTCTTGGTGACCGATACAATCTTACCAATTTGATGGCAGAGGGACATTTTAATTATCAATAATTCTTCTAGCAGAACGGGGACCTGATCCTCTTTTATCTCTAGATGGTTTCACTTTTTATGGATTAGTTGTCACATCTATCATAATGACATCAATTTTAATACATTTATCTTTCGCGTGATTAAAAACAGTTTGTGCGTTTCCTAACTCGCCGAATGTATTGATGCCTTTCCGTTTTTCCCAGTGCTACAACTAAAGTTTGACCATTAATTATTTTGGTAGTAATGTCTCCATGAAAACTTCTTCCTCAGGGACATTTTGTAGATCCGACTCGTCAGCTGCAGATAACAAAAGTCCTGATGTATCAGGTATAGGCGACACTGGGAATAGTTCGTGTTTCAACAGTTCACTAACATTTCCACCAGAAAAAGAGAACACAATTGATAGTATTATACAGATATAGTCATTATAGCTGATCAAATCTTTCAGTACCACCAGTACTTTGATTTTTTTAAAACACGGGCAATATGATTCAGTAAAAATTTTTTAACAGAAGTCTAAAGTTTTGTTAAACAATTTCAAATGCACAAATGTGTTTATACTAGTATTTATTTGCCACAATTAATCATATTTGTAAAGGTCAAATTTGTGCAAGCGCCTAATCTTATTTTTTATGGAAAACTTTGAAAATAAGTGACTGAATTAGTTGGATATGACTTTCTATTAATTTGAAGATACCACTTACATATTTAGAAGACAAAATGTATAAAGAAAAACTTCTGTAAGCCACCTTGAATTTGTGTATAGGTCAATATGGGCATTTTCACTTGAACTTTGCACCCATTGACCTTTAGCTGCCCCCACAATGGTCCCTGGGTGAAATCTTGCTTGGCAACAAGCCGATTCCACCAAAGTAAAGTTCAAAGAAGGTTATGACATAACTTGTCACCTTTGAACACGTTGTCCTCCCTACATCGAAAAATAAGCGGTTTTTTCAAAATCCTCTACCAGACTATACTTAGATATCTAGTATTGTTGAAAAATATAGCTAAATAATTAAGTAAATTCTTACTGTATAATGAAATTGAACCAATATTACTGATGTAGTCGGAATGGTGTTTTGCGCACCAACTAATATTTTGACACCTTTAATTTATTGAAACTTCCAGAAAGAGTGGTGTTAGAAACCAAGCACTGTAGAAAATCAACGACCTTCAGCACTCAAATTGACCATCTTTCTAATACTATGGTAAGCCCAAATCGAATCCAAACACATTGTATGTGTAGTAGGAGGAACTGTTATCCGTACGCTTTCGTGTCGGACCATTCAGCTACAAAGACCCTGCACATATGATATTTTTATTAAGAATTTCGTCAAATATTGACAAATTTCAGTATTGTTTTTTCTACGATGTGGTCATAATGTGTATGTTATAAATACAGTAAAACCTCGATTCATCACCACCATTTGTTCAGTAAAATTTTGGCGTCATAAAGGGGTTTGTCGATAAATCGGAGGAGGCGGATAAAGAAAAACATAAACAAAATGGATTTTGGGACTTCATAATAGTGTGGCGATAAGCGAGGTGGAAAAGTTATCGATGGGGCATTATAATGAGGTTTACTGTACTCAAACGTTTGTTTACAGTTGTTCTGGACATATATGTTTTAATACATAAATCAATAACACTTTTATGACCTTTAAAAACAAGTTGTTCATGTTTTTGCTATTCTTCATGTTTTTGCTACCAATATAGATTTCAAATACCATAATCCATAATTTATGAAATCCTAATGTCTCTTATAGGTTATGTATATCAGTACACAATAGAAAAAAATAACTTAATGACTTTGGTTTCATAAAATGTAAAAGAGGAATTGTCCGCTTTAATTTACTTCTGTTTTTTTTTTTTTTTTTTTTTTTTTTTTTTTTTTTTTTTTTTGTATCATTGATCACGCATTAATAAATGTGTTTCAATGGTATCGGTTCACCTGTTTGAACACGTGTTTCACCTGATTCTTAGGTTTGCCTTCCACGTGCACATCCTTTTTCATAAAATGTAAAAGGAATTGTTTTAATATTTTCCCCTTTAGCTCTGGTTTCTGCATCATTTATCTGGTAAATAGCTGCCTTTCAGGGGTATCGGTTCACCTGTTTGAACACGTGTAATTTTCTCCTTATTCTTAGGTTTGCCTTCCACGTGTACATCCTTTATGCTCTTAAACACGGATTATGATACCGAAGTAGCACTGTCTTCTACTAAATGTTAGAATGTATGTCTGCACTTGTAATCATTTTATTTTTCTGAGTCTAATAGAGGACACCATGTTTTATTTGAGTTTTATTACATATATACGTATATTGATATAATACCAGTTTTACTGTTACAGCGCTAGACGGCCGTTTCGGAATACAATTCCTCATCAGGAGTATATTTTAGTTTTTGAGGTATAAAAATATATATATTTACGAAACTTGCAGATTTGTTCAATTTTTTATTCAACCAGTACATTGTGATTCTATAGATTGTGACGTCTCGATATAAGTGCAGTTTTCCTAATTGTGACTATACACTCATTTAATTAACCAATCAATCGAATTCCTTTATCAGTGTACTACTTTGAATTATTTTAAGAATAACTTACACGCATACCTGTATTACTGAAGTAAGTTAAGTCTTACTTTGCGCATAAATTTGCATACACCTGGGTTTATACTTAATGTGCTCTTAATGCAAGGCATCGTCTCAACAGAATAGACACATATAGTCGAGCGAACTTAAGTGTTTTCAATTGAAACACGGTTAATGATACACAAAGTACAATAAGTTCAAAACAAAAACAGTTGTATAAGTTGAGAAATGGTGTTTAACGTCCCAGTCAAGAATATTTCACTTATATCAAGACGTTATCATCTGTAGGCGAAGGCGCAGAAAGTTTTTTCCCGTGTGTTGCGCTTATGGCATTATACAGCAGGGCTCTTTATCGTGCCAAGCCTACCGTGAAACGGGACCTCGTTTATTTTAAGTTCCCATCCGAAAGAACCGTGACTTTTATTTCATAATGCCGAATGCTTGGCGAAAGAACAGTCACTACCCACTTTCAAGTCTTGGGTCAGACCCGGTCGGGATAGAACCCACAACCTCCCACTTACGGAGCGAGCACTTTACCAGCTGAGCTTCTGCAGTGGTCAGGACAAAATCCCCGATTATAAAACATGAACTTTACGTTGGATACATTTTTAAGAAGCGTTTCTCATTTTTTTATATCTTTATTGACTTTTTGACACTATTTTAAAACAATAATAATAATAATAATAATAATACAGTGCAGGACACCTCTATATAAGGGACACTTGCTTACAAAGGCCGGTAGAATTGTATCGCGATTGTTAATTATTCATATTATTTGAACCTGTATATAATGACCACCTGCCCATTCTAGTGGTTCCTTTGGGTTGTCTTAAAAGACGGGTTTGACTGTAATAATAATAATAATAATAATAATAAAGTCATCTTACCTCTATACAAAACCCCACAAACAAGTAGTTCCTGTCGTTTTCTTTTCGGATATGCGGCATGAGGTCAGAATTTAGGTCCAGTGAGTAAAGTTCCATGAATTATGTATAAATATGACTTCTATGGTCTGTATAACAGGACACATTATAGACCTATACACATAAGTCCGGTCTGATGTGCATAAAGTATTCAACGAATATCATAAAATACTCAACGAAAATCATAACCTCTTTTTAGAAACAATTATAGCATCATCTTAAAAGAAAATATAATCCTCTAATACTGTTAGTTAATTTTTCCTTTTCTTCAAAAGTTGCATAATTCATTCCATATTTCTGTTTAAAGAATGTTACATATCTAGGCAAGAATTCTTGCTCATAAAATTCGTTTGTTTAACGGTATTTAGTTATCTCAATTGGCTTGTCTTCCAGATAATAATAACATTTTTACCATCAATTAATACATCATAAACTGTACTCAGTAATACAGTTAATGTGGTGGCCGGACTGGCTGGCCAATGTCCAGTTTCACATATAATACCAGATGTAATCTAATTTACTGACCTGGGAATCCCTCCATGGAGAAGAGAACAACGTTAAATCATTCTCCGTATTTTCTACATTTGCATAATCGTATTTTCCAAGTAGCGGACTATCAAATGTTCTTTCCTTACTAATCAAGTTATAAGCAATAAAAGCACGTGTTTATAAGTGTTGTCGTCTCACAAAGCCGGGTTAACAATAAAGTGAGGCTTTATAGTAACTCAATACAAACAATACGATTTGATGTGAAATAGTCATCAATGTAGTACAACAGTATCTGCGGGAGGGAATCGAATACAAGACTTATGTCACATAAACGAACAATTCCTCATTTTTATATAAACCAATTAACTATTGACAACAAAACATACACATTGATGAATATTGCCAAACAACGCGTCAAATACATAAATTGTTGTTGTTTTTATAATTACTAAAATTACACTTAATAGAATTTTTCCTGCAGCGACACCGTATATTCAGATTATTTCGTGTTTTGCTGTTAACCAAAATAATATTACTTCAAGCTTTTATATATCTTATTTAATTGCAACTTGCAGAGATAATAACACTGTCGAAATTATAACTTATGTAGGCAATATGCAGAATAAACTGAACAAACAAAATATAGATATTTTAACTTTTAATTAAAATAGTATTCTTTAGTGTACGTAATTGCAAAATACGTCAAACACCAAATCAATTGCACCATATAGACAAAACCCACAGTGCATACATTGATATTTATACAGTACAGACCTGTCGAAAGTTAACCAGTTATCTGTCAAATCGACAGCTCATCTGATACCCTCGTAAGCTCTATTTCGACAGTTTTCGTCAGGTGCTTTCTAATTCTTGACAGCTTTTTGGCATCTAGCTGTCCATATCTCGACCACTCAGAAACCTAGCTTCAACATTTTTAGTAAGCTACGTGTTAAACTTTCGACACGTCTATCATGTAAGTTACGGAATATCAGCTATTGTTTTACCTATATACATCATGCCTTCATCAGACGTAATTGTATTGTCTACATCACGTAGAGTTGAGGTAAGCAATGAAATCGGAGATACATAAATAGCTTATACTTAGTAGTAGGCTTTATACACATAATAATTATTCCGATTTGGTATCATTACTTTCTACTTTTTTTAATTTTTCCAATTTTACCCATTAAATCTATTCTGGCAACAAAAACAAATTGCAGAACGTCTTTGCTGTATGTAATTACTTTTAAACCTACATCATGTAAACAAGAGGCCCATGGGCCTAATATGCTCACCTGATAACTAATGGCTAGCTGATAGAATTAAAGAAAACATTAATACTAAACCCCAATGACTTTTTTCTTAACATCACAATAACCGTTGTATCAATACCTACAACATTCTAATATACATGTCTATACAAAAAGTTTATAGTTTTCAAGATAATTAACCATTTTGGTATTGTTTCGCATCTATGACCTTGACCTTTGAACCCAAGACCTTTTTCTATATATCAAAATGATCGTTGTATCAATACCTACAACATTCTTATATACATGCCTATACAAAAAGTTTATAGTTTTCGAGATAATTAACCATTTCGGTATTGTTTCGCATCTATGACCTTGACCTTTGAACCCATGACCTTTTTCTATACATCAAAATGATCGTTGTATCAATACCTACAACATTCTAATATACATGCCTATATAAAAAGTTTATAGTTTTCGAGATAATTAACCATTTCGGTATTGTTTCACATCTGTGACGTTGACTTTTGAACCCATGACCTTTTTCTATACATCAAAATGATAATTGTATCAATACCTACAACATTCTTATATACATGCCTATACAAAAAGTTTATAGTTTTTGAGATAATTAACCATTTCGGTATTGTTTCACATCTGTGACCTTGACCTTTGAACCCATGACCTTTTTCTATACATCAAAATGATAACTGTATCAATACCTACAACATTCTAATATACATGCCTATACAAAAAGTTTATAGCTTTCGAGATAATTAACCATTTCGGTATTGTTTCGCATCTGTGACCTTGACCTTTGAACCCATGACCTTTTTCTATACATCAAAATGATCGTTGTATCAATACCTACAACATTCTATTATACATGCCTATACAAAAAGTTTATAGTTTTTGAGATAATCAACCATTTCGGTATTGTTTCGCATCTGTGTCCTTGACCTTTGAACCCATGACCATTTTCTATACATCAAAATGATCTTTGTATCAATACCTACAACATTCTAATATACATGCCTATACAAAAAGTTTATAGTTTTCGAGATAATAATTATAATCAGAGATTGAAAAAATAGGTCACGACCTTGACAATTGACCTTGACTTCATTTTGAAGATACTAACTAACAAGAAGATGTCAAAACTGAAAACCCCATGTCATTATCTGGTCATATAGTCAAGTTATACCAATTTGAAGCTATTTTACGATTTTTTTCAAAATTAAACGCAAAAATGCAAAAACCCATTTTTCGGCCGAATTTCACGAAATGAACAAACTACAGGCTTAAGACCCTAGAGAAGCCAAATATCACATCAGATTTTTTCTCCCATCATCGATTTCAGAGAAGAAGATTTTTCAAGATTTTTGCACCCCTAGGTCACTGTGACCTAGTTTTGGTAGCCATGGCAACGCCATGAACAAATCTAAATTGCACCGACCCAGGCATGCTTCTGACCAAGTCTCGTTGAAGTCTGCCAAGTACTTTCAGAGGAGAAGTCGAAAATGTGCGTTAACGACGCACGCACACACGCACGCACACACGCAAGCACGCACGCACATACAACGCTGCACCATACCATAACCTCACATGACCTTTGGTCAGGTGAGCTAAAATTATTCTCATTATTCATTTATTTATTTTTTTTTTTTTTTTTATTTATTCATTTATTTATTTATTTATATTTGTGATGTTTTTAATGTTTTCGATCTGTTCGAGACCAAATTGTAATTAAAGCAATATAATTGTCTTTGCTAATACGACGTCACTCATCTCTTGCTGTATACGCGTGACGTCATTGAATAGCTGTTCCAGCGATTAGAAATGCATGTCGTACACTACAGTGTTTTGAACTTATTTCAGGATAAAAATAAAACAAATCCAAAGTAATATTTTCAAAAATGCGAAATGTAAGTATAACCATTGAACTGTCTAAAAATGCATTTATAATGCTATAACTTCCATTGACGTGCAAAACCAATTAATCGGAACGTGATAGCGCTGATTATTCAGTTTGCGTTGCACGGCAATTAAAGTTATTTAACAATGGGGTTCGCCGCTGTACCACGTGATACCCTCTAACGTCTGTGCTGAACACTTATTTCCAATGGATACAGAATTGCATGAGATGACGTGAATGACATGAATGAAGTGATCAAGTGTTTTACAGATCTGTATTTTACTTGTTTAATGCCCGCACCCAAAATGAATGGAGTGATCAAGTGTTTAACAGATCTGTATTTTACTTGTTTAATGTCCACACCCAAAATGAATGAAGTGATCAAGTGTTTAACAGATCTGTATTTTACTTGTTTAATGTCCGCACCCAAAATGAATGAAGTGATCAAGTGTTTAACAGATCTGCATTTTACTTGTTTAATGTCCGCACCCAAAATGAATGAAGTCATCAAGTGTTTAGCAGATCTGCATTGTACTAGTCTTATGCCCGCGCCCAAAATGAATGAAGTGATCAAGTGTTTTACAGATCTGCATATTACTAGTCTAATGCCCGCCCGTGGCGATTTTTTTTACTGTAGGTACATTTGAACTTATCAGCTTTGCCACCGAGTGATATATTCGACGCATGTTAACTACGGTCCATGTATTATTCGACGATATACCACGGGTATAATTTCAATTCTAACATGACTTAAATAAAACAAATTCAAATAAACATAAGAAATAATCAACATTTATCCGTGGTATATCGTCGAATGTTAACGACGGTCCGTGTATTATTCGACGATATACCACAGGTAAGTGTTGATTATTTCAATTCTAACATGACTTAGATAAAAATGAATGAAATAAACATTGCGAACTCTTTCGTCGGAAGTACATTGTACTATCTATTTGCAAAAAAGTCATGGAAACAATTCGGCTGTTGAGATTACCTCCATTGAAATAAATGATTTTATGAATGAAAATTACATCACAACCATTGTTCGCGATATATACCATGACGCCATAAGATAAGCAAGCGAGTACGTCATTAAAACGGAACATCGATGGGTATATCGATTGTTATACCACGGCTGGCTCTCTATATGGTTCATATGAAGGAAAACGCAGGTCATGTTAGAATTTACTATCTATTTGCAAAAGGTCCATTGAAACAATGCGGCTGTTGAGATTACTTCCATTGAAATAAATGATTTTATGAATGAAAATTACGCCACAACCATTGTTCGCGGAGCATAACATGACGTCATAAGATAAGCAAGGGAGAACGCCATTAAAACGGAACAGCGATAGGTATATCGTTTGTTATACCACGGCTGGCTCTCTTCATGTTTCATATGAAGGAAAACGCAGGTCATGTTAGAATTAGAAATAAGAAAAAAGTTAAACAAGTACAGTCAAACCTATCTATAAAGACCACCAAAGGGAACCAGTAAAAGTGGCCTTTATGGGCAAGTGCCCTTTATATACAGGTTCAAAAATTATGAATAAAGAACAATTGGAAACCATTATACTGGCCTTGATAAGCAGGTGACCCTTATATAGTGGTGGCCTTTAGGGCAGGTTGGACTGTGTTCATATGAAATATTAACGATAAATTTTAGGGGGAGTATGGACCAATGCTTGCAACATAACCGGTCATATTTTAAAATAACACTTAAGTATGATGTCTCCAAAAATATCTTGAATATATTTGACGTCCCATAGTTCCATGTTTCTTTCATTCGTAATTTTGATTACACACGTGGCGGGAGTAGCTAGCTAAACAGGAGGTACTAACCGTTCAGGAACACCCAATTTCTCTTACCTGGTTGAAGCTTAATTTGCCAGCTTCAAAGTTTTTACTTTACTTTGGGATTGTGGTTTGGGCATGAATTGGTATGTTTGTTTTTTATTCTTAATGAATTTTCAAGAGATATTGCATTCCTGCTGGAAAATTTTGCAAGGCATACCTTGTTTTGCCATTATAACTTAAAAACATTGTTTTCATTCGGCATCCAATCCAGATTGACATTTACATACCATAAAAATCGCCCAGGAGGGTGTCTATTAGTCTAAAACATATCTTTTTCAAATTACGTATAATTATTTACACGTTAGTATAACCGTTTTATTTGATAATTTCCTTTAATATCATCAATTTTAAACGGTAATTATTATAAATACTTCAAAATATTTCCGATTACTGCAGAAGCTGCTTCGCAACAAACCAATTATTAAATACCCTTCCAATGAAAATCTTACAATCCGGAACAGTAGATTTAGGTCAATGTCGATCGATGACGATGACGCCTTGTCTACGATCGAGATAACGTCAATAAGGTCATTTTTAATACACCAGTCTGACAAATACTTTTGTAAAAACTGTAATCTGTTATTCTTTTTTCACTTTTGATTTCATCTCTACTTGTTGAACCTTTTTATATTCGTATATGAAGTCCCTTAAGAGACATAAAGATAGGTTATAACAAATATCGATGATTTATTTTTTGGTGATTATGAGAAAAATACTTTCCATGTTTCCCTTAAGATTTATTAACTTATTTCTTTTTAAGTATTTGGCCCAAATTCTCCACCAGGAGAGATGGAATTAAGTCAAATATTGGGATTTTCCTAGTTCTACAATATCATTATGTAACGAGGAGAAATATTTTAAGCAAATGTTTATAAGCTGGCTAGTTACCAGTCGCAGCTTGTATAATGCATTAAGCTCCCTTAGCTATTATTTATTTCATATCAACTTGCAACAAAGTAACTCCAGTCTTATATACCAATAATAATTGACAATGTTCCCACAAAGGCCGCCATCACGGTACCAAAGCAGCGTCACGGCAACTAATGACGTACTAGTGTCAGTGACGTCATTAAACCGCACAATTCAGGCCGAGTTTTCATTCTTTTTTGCGTGTCATTCAAGCACATCGACCCCTTGTCGGAACATAGTTGGCGTGGCCGGCGATCCGTCAATTTGGATGTACGAGTTTAGAACCACGTTATAGGTACACGGTACCTGACCAGCAAGTACACTATACATGTAGTACTATCATTTATCGTAAAATTACAGTCAATTAATACAAATACATGTTTACTTCAGGAAGTATATCAAATAATTAAATAACTGTTAAATCACAATTATCTTCCATTATCCAAGATGAAAGAAAACTTATAAACCAGGGCATAGGAGAACAAGGATTCCTGCAGCGTGTAAAGTATTTATTCAAACCAGGTTCTTGTTAAACGTCCGGTGTTCAGGGGCATTAGAAAGTCTGGAATTGATTTTTCTAGACAATATGATTTCCATACTATATAGGTTATATTTACTAGTTATAGTATTGCCGTGATCCTGAAAACAAATATATTATGACACAGACAATATAATATCTTACTTTCTATAGAGTCTGCTATAGTGCTGTCATGTACTAGCTTTGAATGTACTTTAGCAATTGCACATGATAGCAAAGTGGGCGAAAATACGATGTAACATACCCCTATGTCATGACGAAAATTTGATAGTATCAGAGTCATGACAGAATTATCCTGAAAACATTTCCAATACAGTGTCTTACTTTTCTATATATAGTCTCAGGTAAAGTGTTGTCATATACTAGCATTGAGTGTATTCTTTAATTTCTAATTGTTTTTAGAAATTCAAAATTATACATGACAGCATGGTAAGCGAAAAGACAAATTGACACAAGTAAGCAACCATGCTATAGCGACTCCCGGTGCAATAACGAAAATTTGATAGATATATACCGGAGTCAGCCTACTATGTCTACTTATGAACACAATAAGTGATCCTCCTCTGCTTTAGTTAGTTCTTAGAAAGTTATACATGACAGTTTTCATTATAATTGCTACATATGCGATATATGAAAAACCCCTAGATAGATTTACATTACCCAATGAGATTGTACAGATATAACCAAAGCACTACTGCTGTGGTATCTGTTTGTAATGTGCTCGCTCCGTTGGTGAGAGATGATGGGTTCGAACCCCGACCAGGTCTGACCCAAGACTTGAAAATGGGTAGTGACTGTTCTTTCGCCGAGCATTTCGAAATGAAAAAAATGATTCTTTCAGATGGGAACTTAAAATAAACCAGGTTGCGTGCCATGGTAGGCTTGGCACGATAAAGAAACTTACTGTATTATGCCATCAGCGCAACGCACATACAAAATATCTGCACCTTCGCCTTTATTTGGCGACATCTCGATATAAGGGAAATGTTCTTAACTGGGACGTTAAACACAATTGCTCAAATCAACTACTGTTTTGTTGTTTCAAAAGTTTACAGCGTTATAACAGCTCAATCAGAAATCAAGATGTACATTTGAAATAAGATTAGCATTGTATTCGCAAAATATAATGTAAGAAATGCTGTTACCACAGAGTGTTTTGCAGACCATGTTTTGTCACTAAACATTACTGGCAAAATTTTTTAGTTTTAAAAACCGAGACAGTTTTTCAAAATTTAAATGATCCCGAAAGACCTTGCACTTTGAAAGGTGAAAAATAAAGAAAGGATAGCGAATATTCGCTTAAATATATACAACCTTTGCATCAGTAACATGTAATATTGATATTTTAGCTAGCCTTCGCGAAGTGCAAATGAGTTATCGGCATGCAACAGGTGGCTTGCGTCGGACTGAGCGTCCAATGTTCTTTTAGTTGTCAGCCTATATAAAATGATGCATCTACTCAGGAGACTTATCCGGCGCATTTGTCGTAAAGTACATTGAAATTATAGGGTAGTGCTAAAAGGTTTCGGAAATGCATGTACAATTTCATGGGATACGCATAATCTTGTATAAGATATTAAACCATAGAATGACGAGTTTCATATGCTATCTTAAATGAGAACAAAATTGAAATGAATCAATGTAATAATTTGAAGGCAAAATTACCATTACATATATATATATATATATATATATATATATATATATATATATATATATATATCTTTGTTTTGCAATCAGACGCTAATTTTTTCTTCGTTTTCTTTTTTTTTTTTAACCTTCAAAAATGTACAACTAAGTTCATAGTTCATGACATTCATTGACTGCTCACTGCATTTTCACACCAGTAATATCCGTGATCTGTGAAGTCTACCCCCATAAAATTTGCACATAAAACGTATAAATAATTATAAGCGCATCATAAAATTTGTTAAATTTACTAGGTGTTGCACATATTTCTGACAATTTAACGATTTTTCAAAATGACATAGATTTTTAGATTTCAAATTATTCTGAAAAGCGTTGCATATTTTGGCATAATTCCCTGCGTTTACGTTGGCGTCCAATGATAATGTATTTGACAGTCACACCTATACAATTGATAAGAAACATACCCTGTGGCATTGTCGCTCTCTGGTTTAATTAATATCAAATGCAAAAATGCTGTACGTTTTTAGCAGTATATATTCAATTGCAGGGAATAGTTATTTAATATGCTATCTTAAAGTTTAAAACGAAGCATTTTGAAGGCAGAATTGCCATTTTGTTATAAATCAGGTCTGAAAAAGAAGTTTTTTACAATCAGACCCCAGATTATCCTGATACAAATTAACTTTACGCCCCTATAAAGTATATAGATACATGTATGAAACTAAATATAAGTGCATGTACGATTATTTTCACTTGACTGATCAATGCATTTTTAGACCAGTTAACTAGTGATCCGTGAAGTCTACCCTATAAAATTCATACATAACATGTAAATAAACGTATATATAATAAAGTGGGTATATAAAAACCTATCTACTAGGTGTCACAATGTATTAATTTAAAGTTAAATACCACCTGCCTGTTGAAAGTTTTATGGTCAGGAATGTGTGTTGAACTTATGTACCCTGTTTATTTTATTTTGATTACCGTAAGAAAATGGTTAAATCTAGTATTGTTAGCTAAATGCTTTCTAAACAAGATCTTATTCTGATACCATTAAGTCGTAACACGGCCATTTATCTTGATATATTGCCTGATAAACTTTAAACGTGACCGAGCATCAAATACTTAATAAACTTAATGCAAATTGAGACTTTAAAGAATTCAGATTGAAAAGATAATCGGCGAGAACAATATACGGGCTACTCGTCGAGCTCTACCGATGCAGTAACATCCAGTACCGGCCTGTCGAAAGTTTAATTTAACCGTGACTTAGCTAACGGACTAGTGCCGAATAAGCAGATTATTACTGTCTTTATCATGACGGCATTTCAGCAGCTGATATTTATCTTTTGGTACTTTATTTAACACTAGCTTCCCGTAATTCGGCCTCTTGGCATCCGCTGTTTCGACTTCTTTTCATTAGCCCAGTGTTAAACTTTCGACAGGTCTGTACGGTATAGTTGAACATTACGTAACTTTAATTTATTCCAGTATTCTGTTTTCTATAGAATTTTGTTTATACGGTATGTCAAATAAACAAATACGTTAGGAACAAAACATTGATCATGTGTCACGAATACATATGTCGCGGTCTGGGTAGCTCCGTGGTAGAGCACTCGCCTATACATGTATAGTACGGGAGATCCCGGGTTCGATCCCCGGTCCGTCCCAGCATTTTTGAAAATTCTCTTTCCTGTTACACATAGCTTGCACATTAATGCTAGATTCCGGGTCTCCAGATAAGAAATCGTTCAAGTTTACATCATTGGATAAAGTCAAACGCTACGCTCAAATGCATTCTAAAGTGCACTGTTAAAACACAAGTCAAGGTAATACATATGATAATTATATATGATAAGATCATTCGTGACTTCAAAACTGAAATAGTATTGTCAATTCCAAAAAGGTGAAGGTGCATTAACTGAACGTATAACGTCAAATTTTAAATCGCCCAGTAAACCAAACTAATGAATTCTTAAGATCTTGCAGTTGTTTTATGGTACTTACCTACTTACTATGGTCGTCAGTTCAACCACTCTACTGGCCTGAGTGGCTAAGTGGCCTATATAAAGCGTCGGCTTACGGGTAACGCTTAGTCTTATTCTGAAGAAAGTTTGTCAGTTCACTAGCATAAGACCGGCCGAGGCTTTTCTCCGGCATTGTGTTCCCCTCTACTATAAAACATACTGATCGCCTTTGTAAAAGTGAAATACTTGGACTGGGGGTAAAACCACATTGCAACACTCTACTCAAACCACTCTGTGTAAAGTTGACATAATTACATTAATGTGTTAGGAGCTTTAGCCCAGTGGCAAAACATATTTTAATGTACTCTTAAAAAACTATTACCATAGTTCATACACTATGAGTGCCTAAACAGCGTGTTATCCACAATAGTCAATGCAACCCTGAACAAGCGAAAAAAGGAAATAAAATAAGACGACACGACAAAATCGGCACAATTTGAAACCATCAATTATAAAACTTGCTACCTTGAACGGACACTGGGCCTACTGACAAAATGCCACCACCATGGTGCAAATTAAGTATCCTTAGTTCGGCCAAACCACACCACTTATTTTATGACAAGGCGGGGGCCAAGCATCCCCCTATTTGTATTACCAGGTGGTGTTATCATTATCTTACTTATTTTATAAACAGTCGTTCTTCAACACAACCGGCATGAATTATATACTCGAGTATTATCTATAAAAGTTTTAATAAAACATTATTATATTTTCATTGTTATTTAGTTTTACGTCAGCTGTAGGTCATATTCAGCACAGGTGCGCTACCCTTAAGGAAGCAGTTAGTAGGTAAAATAATACATAGATAAAGGTAAGTAAATAAACTTACTTTCTTGTCACTGGCACTGGTATTTGTCGCAGCACTTTGACTTTTCTCTTCTGACATTTTAGTGTGTACAAGTATATACCCCAGTTCAAGGTAAAAACTTGGTATTTAGTTTACATTTGAAGAAGTGAAGCTTGAAGTCTTCTTTATATGTGTCTCTTGATAGCTATTCAAGCAGAAAGATTAGTAATGGTTATAGAATAAACGAAATAGAGATTTCATAAAAGGAAAAAGATCAACATTTTTATAGTTTATGTTTATTACTGTGTGTCATTTATTGTTGGAATCCTTTTGTTCAATATTTTCCCAAGTTTGTAGTAAAGGTTATGTTTTAAATACAGACCCTGGTTTCACAATCATTCCTTAGCTAAAATTTCTTTTAACTTAAATCTTGCAAAATTTCAAATCTTTATAATTTTGTTAATTTTCAATATACATGTATTCGGGAATTTAAGGTGTCATTCTAAGATCACTTCTAGATTAAAACATTTGCATTTAGTTTTGACAAAGGTATTCCACAGGAGTTCCAAAAAAGCTTACAAACGTTTGGTAAATTTTAGTTGAGGGAAATCTTAGCTAAGGAATGATTGCGAAACTAGAGCCAGAGCAAAGCTCCCTACCTACAATTCTTTAAATGCTTATCATTCCATTTTCACAGTGTCATTTTTATATTTAAAATTGGACGTAATTTATATTACATCATGTTTTTAACAAGGTCAACATTTTCAAATGGTAAACCATTGCCGGAACTTACACTAAACCAAACCTGGTTAACACAATACCGTCTATTAAATAGGTGTCACAAAAATAAATAAAAATGGGTAGTTATAGCTCGTGATTTTTAAATTTTATTATAAGTTAAGACGATATGTATATAATTCCCTTTGTTTTCATACTAGGCTAAATCTTGTTGATACTGTCATATACCATTTTTTTTAAATTTAATCATAAAATGCATTCAAAACATGGTACATGTATATGTGTCATATACCATTTTTTAAATGTATTGTATGATTAAATTCAAAAAATGGTATATGACAATACCAATGTGATTAAAACGGGGAATTTTTTTTTTTAAAAAAAAAGCTATTTTATAAAAATCAATGAAAACTTAACGAAAAAATCAAATGACAAAATCTTTCAAACTTTAGTATTTATGATTCCCCTCCTTTCGAAGAAAAAGGGGGTATTAAATTCGAGTTTCCATCCGTCCGTCCAAATTCTTGTCTGCGAAAATTTTCTAAAACTATGAAGTACTATTTCATTTAATCTGGTGCGAAACATCAACATTGATAGGAGATGTGCATATCGTTCACTGGAGTTTGTTTGCTCATTTTTCTGGGAGTTATTTCCCTTGGAACATAAGTGCAAATAACAAAAAGAACCTGCTAGCGGGAGATCCTAATTCACTGAATTTACTTATTAACATTTAATTTTTAATTATATCATATCATTAGAATCATCAAACAAATGGTTTGTGATTTTCCAATTTTCAGATATGTGCATGAAAATGTTGTAAAATGGATTACGAGTAAATTAAATGCATCTATCCCATGCCAAGGTCTTAACACACGATATTGCGTTAACTATGTCACATTTAAAAACCAAAAACAAACATACCAAATACATGTCCAAATCACTTTCCCAAAGCAAAGTAAAAGCAAACATACCAATGCATGTCCTAATCACTTTCTGAAAGCAAAGTAAAAACAAACATACCAAATACATGTCCAAATCACTTTCCCAAACCAAAGTAAAAACAAACATACCAATGCATGTCCAAATCACTTTCCCAAACCAAAGTAAAAACAAACATACCAAATACATGTCCAAATCACTTTCCCAAACCAAAGTAAAAACAAACATACCAATGCATGTCCAAATCACTTTCCCAAAGCAAAGTAAAAACAAACATACCAATGCATGCCCAAATCACTTTTCCAAAGCAAAGTAAAAACAAATATACCAATACATGCCCAAATCACTTTCCCAAAGCAAAGTAAAAACAAACATACCAATGCATGCCCAAATCACTTTCCCAAAGCAAAGTAAAAACAAATATACCAATACATGCCCAAATCACTTTCCCAAACCAAAGTAAAAACAAATATACCAATGCATGCCCAAATCACTTTCCCAAACCAAAGTAAAAACAAATATACCAATGCATGCCCAAATCACTTTCCCAAACCAAAGTAAAAACAAACATACCAATACATGCCCAAATCACTTTCCCAAACCAAAGTAAAAACAAACATACCAATGCATGCCCAAATCACTTTCCCAAACCAAAGTAAAAACAAATATACCAATACATGCCCAAATCACTTTCCCAAACCAAAGTAAAAACAAATATACCAATGCATGCCCAAATCACTTTCCCAAACCAAAGTAAAAACAAACATACCAATACATGCCCAAATCACTTTCCCAAACCAAAGTAAAAACAAATATACCAATGCATGCCCAAATCACTTTCCCAAACCAAAGTAAAAACAAATATACCAATACATGCCCAAATCACTTTCCCAAACCAAAGTAAAAACAAATATACCAATACATGCCCAAATCACTTTCCCAAACCAAAGTAAAAACAAATATACCAATACATGCCCAAATCACTTTCCCAAACCAAAGTAAAAACAAATATACCAATGCATGCCCAAATCACTTTCCCAAACCAAAGTAAAAACAAATATACCAATACATGCCCAAATCACTTTCCCAAACCAAAGTAAAAACAAATATACCAATGCATGCCCAAATCACTTTCCCAAACCAAAGTAAAAACAAACATACCAATACATGCCCAAATCACTTTCCCAAACCAAAGTAAAAACAAATATACCAATACATGCCCAAATCACTTTCCCAAACCAAAGTAAAAACAAATATACCAATGCATGCCCAAATCACTTTCCCAAACCAAAGTAAAAACAAACATACCAATACATGCCCAAATCACTTTCCCAAACCAAAGTAAAAACAAATATACCAATGCATGCCCAAATCACTTTCCCAAAGCAAAGTAAAAACAAACATACCAATGCATGCCCAAATCACTTTCCCAAAGCAAAGTAAAAACAAACATACCAATGCATGTCCTAATCACTTTCCCAAACCAAAGTAAAAACAAACATACCAATACATGCCCAAATCACTTTCCCAAAGCAAAGTAAAAACAAATATACCAATACATGCCCAAATCACTTTCCCAAACCAAAGTAAAAACAAACATACCAAATACATGTCCAAATCACTTTCCCAAACCAAAGTAAAAACAAATATACCAATACATGCCCAAATCACTTTCCCAAAGCAAAGTAAAAACAAACATACCAATGCATGTCCAAATCACTTTCCCAAAGCAAAGTAAAACAAACATACCAATGCATGTCCAAATCACTTTCCCAAAGCAAAGTAAAAACAAACATACCAATGTATGCCCAAACCACAATTCCAAAGCAGAGTAAAACTGGCAATTTAGGTTAACACGTGAACTTCCATCTGGGCGAAGTTACGACTGGTGCTTCGGAAGGGTAAGCACTTCCTCCTGTGAACCTAGCTCCTGCACCCGCTATGTGTGTAATCAAAATTTAGAATGAAAGAAAAATTATTATAGTATACCTGAAAATTCACAAAATCGTCTTCCGTCCTTTCTGAAGATACCCGATTTGTTTTTGTAGACAGAGTCCATTTTTCGGCCCGGAATGACGTAAAAAACGCGGCGGGCTGAGATAGTTAATTTACCTTTAAAGGCAAACCACATTAGCCTGTCAGCTTGGCCTTTGATTAGCAATATTCATATAGGAGGGTTCACCCAATGCATGGTTAGTGTTAAGATCCAAGTTAATATAAACACATTGCACATGTTTACTCTAAAAAGTGTAAACACCTGTCCTCCCTATGCATAGATGTACTTAGTCCGTTATAAATATTTAAATGAAAGTTCAAGCTGACAGGTCAAAATAGTTTGCCTATATATTTTGGTATAAAGTGATTTTATGCCTGTAGTTTCTTATGCTATTGACGCTGAGAATGTAATTAAAAGACTCATGCTTGTATCTGGAATTAGCTTGTTCTCTAGTACAATACATGTAATTCAAGCCATTGCCTTGATTAGACCGGAACCAAACACCTTCTGAATAATGAAGAAATAATCCAATTGTTTTGTACAACGAATCAGCGGTACAGGGTCCTGTTTCACAATCATTCCTTAACTAAGATTTTAAGATTTTAAGATTTCCCCTTTACTTATATTTTGCAAATTCGTAACCTAAATAATTTTTCGAATTGTTCAGACAAGTAGGAATTTAAGATGTCATTTTGAAAATCACTTCAAGTTTATAACATCTGCATTTGGTGTCGTCAAAAAATGTATATCTATATTTTCTAGAGCGATTGCTAAAACTTGCAACAATTAAGTCAATGTCAATTTTAGTTAAGAAATGGCCAGGCCCGTCGGAAGCTTAACATCGAGCTAACGAGAAGGACCCAAAGCTCGACTGTCGAGTGGCCAAAATATAGCTACCTAGTGACCGAAAAACGTCTACTAGTATTGTCTAATTTCAATTTTCGTTTTTCACATTTTCTCATTTAGACAACCTTTAGAGAGCTCTTACAAATTAATAAGATGTATCATTAGGGATATGACAATAAAAAAACTGCCAACAATGTCGTCAAATTAAAAAAATGGTTTAAAAAACGTAAGAGAAATGTGAAAAATGATAATAAAATCTTCAAAAGGACAAAAAACACATCTCTTCCATGACTGAATCATTTATTTTTAAACTCCATTAAGAAATATTGGTGATGGATACAGGTTGAAATGCAAGCTGTTAAGTTTTATCAGCTGACTTGGAAAGTGGTCTTACATTGGACGCGCGTTAACAAGGTATATAGTTTTCTTTATCTCCATAGATAAGGTAAGTCATGTAGGGTATTACCTGACAATTTATTTCATTGAAACACTAGTATTAGAGAGAGAGGGGTGTCTTAGATCAATGTCTGTCAAGATTATTTCACCTTCAGCCTGAGAGCAAAATAGTAAAGTAGCGGGAATGAATACATGTGTTATAAATGTTAAAAACATATATTTACATTCGCGAAGTTTTAATGTGTTAAAGGAATATAAATGCCGTTGCTAATGTGACCTCACTGATCTCATGCATGACGTCATTGATTGTCTGTTCCAGCGATTGGAAATGCATGTCGTACACAACAGTGTTTTAAAGTTATTTCAGGGTTAAAAACCAAAATAAAGTTGTTGTTTTTTTTTTTTTAAATGCAAAATGTAAATATAACCATTGAACAGTCTGGCTAGAAATTGCGTCTATAGTGTTGTAAACTGTCATTGCCATGCAAAGCAAACTAATCATAATGCGCTAACGCGCGTTACTCAGTTTTCATTTGCACGACATTGACAGTTATAGCACTATAAACGCCATTTCTAGACAGTCCAGTACAAACAACTAAGGCTGGTTTTCACTACATCTTTAAGGGGGGATGAAAAAGATTCACTCAAATTGTCATATACCATTTTTGAATGTCTTGAATGATAAATTGGTATATAACAAAATCTTGAGATGAAATTGAAACATTTATTGGAGAGGTTATGAATCTGATCCATTTCATGGACACAAGATATAGAACCGTCGTTATTGTCAGCAGTTCCTCCAAAATCACTAGAGCGGAAGTGGGAAAGAGCTTCATCATCGTGATTTCCTAAGGAGCGGAAGCGGAATAGAGCTTCATCATTGTGATTTCCGGAGTCTGACGTGTCTAACGATGGGCTAGGTAGTACCAGGATTTATCTGTACACAATGTTGATTATGGTGGTTTATTCTATCCTTCTTGTGTAAAATAGAAAATTTCTGCAATTTGTTTTTCATAGCATTGGCAAATGAATAAGATGATTGATCGAGTCAATAACATTTTGATAATCAGGTGATCTCGGCAAGTTTAACAATTTCTCCTTATCTTAAAATATGTCAATGTGTCACAACAATATCAGAGCCGTAAATAGATCATGCACCTGATAATGATAGTTATTGTAAGGCATAAAACAAAAGTTTCTAATGGCGTCAACAATCTCGGACAAAAAATCCTGAACTATCGATGCCAATGTCAAAGATAACAGGAGTTTTTTTCTCACTTACCCATCTTCGGCACTTGGTAGATGACTTGCATCGGAAGTGGGAGGTCGTGCCTTTGACCTCGACCGGGTTTGACTTAAGATTTGAAAGTGGGTAGTGACTGTTCTTTTGCGAAGCAAATAGGCATTACGAAATGAAAGTCACGGTTCTTTCGGATGGTAACTTAAAACGATGAAGAACTCTGCTGTATAATACAGCGTGACGCACAGGCAAATTTCGGTACCTTCGCTTATAGCTGGCGACGTCAAATATAAGTGAAATATTCTTGACTGGGTCGTTACACACCATTACTCAACTAAACTTCATCTTCGACACTACGGGCGAGTGTACTAACAATCATTAAGGTCAACATAGGTGCGAACTAGAACAAGGTATACAAGTAGATCAGAAACACCTGTAGAAACTCACGCACCACATGAACTTGTGTTTATAAATGATAGAGATTGTCTAGTCACGACTAGCTGGGGGATTGTTAATGTGCCGTAAAACAACATTCAACCAATCAATTTTTCATAAACGTATCCATTGCATTATGAATAACTGATAAATAAGTAAATATGACACAAAAAAAGATAAAAATAATATAGCAATTAATATGTAATTATTTCATTCAAGTGCATTGATTTTTAAAAAATCATAAACTCTAAGTTATTATCGAAGCAAACCTCCCAAATGCGCCTCCGTCACCATACCACTATAGAGTATATATTCCGCTACGTCGCCAAAGTTGTCTAAACGGCTTTATTCGCAAGATGAGACAGATACTTGACAGATTCTTTGTATATAGGCCTATATACGATGAGGTGAAAAATGATATGACGGAAAAGAGCTTCCTAAAGACACGTTTATTGTTCTACAGTGGGTTATTTCCAGTCCCAAGATATGGAGATTTTGAACAATATCGCCGAATGACCTAACGGCGTTTAACGTGAAACGTTTTTATTTCTCACAGAAGATGTTGTAAGTAAAAATGCACTGTCCAGATTCATTTTGGGGTAAGAAAACAATAATGGTTTGAAAAAAATGAGTAGTGTTGCCATCTCTTGTTTGCATATTTTCTCGTTGAACTCCAAATATTTTTATATATTTGTCATATAATGAAAAACTCTAAAAGTTGTTACGGCTTTAGTACAGTACTCTGCTTACCATTTCGGGGAGTTCTAAAACATTTCAAAGTCTTTTTGATAATGTAGTTAATCTTTCTAAAAGTTATTTTGAGATTGTATGATCGGCCATTGTTATCATTGATACTCACATTTATACTTCAATTTGGTCCATCAGGTTGTATATTTGACTTGGACCTATTAAATCCATGTCTTTTTAAAGTAATTCTATATCTCAATCTCTGGAATTTATTCAATTTATCGTACGACACCGTTTTGAAAATTTTCACACCTAGAATAATTTTTGTGACTGATAGTATTGCTTAGAATAGAGGCATTTAAGACTTCCCATGTTGAACATTTTTATGCATCTATCAGACATCGATTTTATTAATTTGCAGTATCCAAACACATGTATACGATTCATTTTATTGTGTGTCCAGAATTGCCCTGGATATATTTGATGTCCCATAGTTCCTTTCACACAATTTTGATAACACACGTGGCGTGTGTTGCTAGCTAAACAGGAGGTGCTTACCCCTCCGGAGCATCCGGCCTTACTTCACTGGTGGAAGTTGGAGAGTCTAACCTAACTTGTCGTTTCCAAAGTTTTTACTTTGCTTCTGGATTGTGATTCGGACATGGATTAGTATGTTTGTTTTTGATTGATAAATCTCTTTAATTTCGTTTTTTCAATTTGTAGAGCAAATACAAAGCTAACGTCAATATTAATCAAAATGACTTTTGAATGGTAACATTCAAACGATGTTAGTACAACTAGTGTAAGTACTATACTCTTTACAACCATGTTTTGTAGTGTACACCTAGTGTTTGATATTAGTAATATGCAACCAGTGTTAGCATTCTTCTTCAAGAAACATTTTAGTAAATGATTAACTAGCAATGTATATATTGCATATACAAATTAATCGTGTTAATGCTCCATCAAAAATAGAAAACACTTCATAAAAAACCTTTATAGTCAGCTAGATTATTAAAAAAAGCGTCTGAAAGCATTTCTTCAAGGAAACCATTCAGTGCTTTAAAATTCTTTATATCATAATAAAAAAACCATGTCCAAATCACAACTCCAAAACAACGTCAAAAACACAGAAATTTGCGAATAAAATTTACATTTGAACTTCAAGCGGAAACTTGATGTTAAGTGCTCCGGAAAAGGTAAGCATCTTCAGCCACAGTTGTAATCAAATTTGTGGATACCTGATGTAAAAGTAACATTGAACTATGGCACGTTAAATGTATCTACTATAATTCTGTATACAGAGACATCATACTTATTGACAATAATGTGATGGTGGGGGCTTTTTAAAGGCTAGACTCGCAATACTCTTGTGGAAACAATTTATTTGTAAACAACTTGCTTTGTTTTATAAAGTTCCCATAGTGAGCACAAGCTCTACCATAGCGTATTTACCGTAAAATAAATACACCATAAGCAAGAGAAGCAAAAATATAATTGCATAGAAAAGAATAGTCAACAGTAGGAAAAATTGATGTCATCACATTTATCATATAACATAAATTATAGCTTTTCCAACAATTTTGTTTTAATGCTGTTCAAAAATTTTTGATGCCACTATCGACGATATCTTATTTTTCAATATCAGTGTTTATTATGGTGTATCTTTTGTGTTTTATTCTTCTTACATATGATTGTTTGTGGTTTGTTTTTTAATATTGGTTAGTTTAAATTTATTTGGTATTTGTTTTACCAATTTATACTTGCAAATCTTAAATAAGGATAACCGGGTTGGGTCTTAAAAACTAGATGAGTACGCGAAACTGGTGTTTTCTTGTTGTTTGTTTTTGTGTGGCTAGATAACGCAATGTTTACGTTTAGGAAATTATTTTAGTACTTTCATCTCTGGAAACAAGCCCTTGGTACTAAAACCGAATAAATTTTAAGTGTAAAAAGAGTTCAAAAAGCCAGTCACGATTAACCAGGGTTGTCCTAGATTGAAGTTGTGAAGTATATGGGACTTAAAGATAAGGAATCAAATTGTGTTATAACACTTCTGAACCTTGCCATACGCGTACCAGTTTTGCCTACGGCATTCACCATGCGGTTGGTCCTTTTGGTATGCGTTATTGGAATTGTGGCGTCACAGGTTAGTAATACGGAAAAAATGAATACCCTTTAAAGCCCGACATATCTAACCGGTTTTTCTTTTCACTGTTGCTGAGTTCTTGAATAATTTTACGTATTTAGTTTTAGATAAACACTAACTTTGGAATATTTGAAACATGTGAAAAATGATTTATTTTCCTCTACACTTAACACCTATATTCCTCATTATAAATTAAAAGAACGTCTAAGACCAATTAATTATTTGTCATTCATTTACAACAACAGTAAGCTAATATATAAATATCTGGTGCTGAAAAGGTATTCTGATATAACCAAACAAAAATATACTGAAGACGCCCCCTAAAATGTTAGCGTTTTTGGCAGACAACATATTAGTTGTGTTTGGTAATATAATTTTCCAGCAAACTATCGGCATAACAATGTGCACAAACTGTATTTGTATGTAGCAGAGTTTATGTAGAACCTTGATAAATCTATAGAGAAGTCTATCTCTTAATAATCTTAAATTTGGAGACTATGTAAAAGCAATCTATCTTAATGAGCTTAAAATAAAAGATGCGACTGATTCTTTAATGTCTGCTTCATACGAGAATTTAGATTTATGCCTAAATTATGACGCATACGAAAGCTAGCTAAACAGTAGGTGCTTACCTTTCTGGAGCACCCGGCCTCACTTCCCTCATAGAAGTTCAAGTGTTCAACCTAATTTGTCAGTTTCAAATTTTTACTTTGCGTTGAGATTGTGATTTGGACATGGATTGACATGTTTGTTTGTAATATTAAAAACACCAACTGAATAGAAATCATTTGGTTACAACCACCACAGCCATGTTGAGCACTCAGCATCTACGCAAGTTTTAAATAAATATAACACCTTCTCAAATGAAATCTTAAACTTAGCACGCCTATAAAATCTTTAAGAAACGGGCTGTCAGATCGTGATAAATTATTATTGTCCGACTTAGATCTCTTGACTTAAAAATGCACTCATTTTCCATATCTATGCCAAACCGAACTCTTCTTATCTTAAATCGCACTATGTTAGAATGGCGTTGTTTTACCTTACCTTATCTCTCTTCATGATTTATCAACATATTTGCTTACTAACATTTCTTAAATAACAATAATTATTGAACAAAAATTCCAATATGAAAAGCAAAAAAAACACAATTATCTGAAACGTCTGGTGACATTTTTTATGTTGATCGCTTTTTGCTTCATATACAGAAGCATATATATTCTTTGAAGTAAGATGTCTAAACATTTAGTGGCCATAATTAAAACTGCATAAATGGTCTCGCCAATATGACCAACATCGCGTGATAAATCATTTACAAGATAACATTTATTTATGTCTATCTTGTTGTCGACTTTTTAATTTTCTAATCAACGTTTTCTGCATATGGGGTTGATGTGGAAGTAATAGCTTACTAAGTAAGTTTTTTATCAGCACAAGACTCTCATTTAAAATAATGGACATAAAGTAACTGAAAAGCATGAACTTAGCAACATCCATCGCAATGAAGAAACCGAACAATACAATTTTGTTAAGGATGGCAAAGAAACAGCTAAACAAGACAAGAAAAAAAAGACAAACATAATAATTTAAACCACACGTTAATGCAAAGATGCAATGGTTCTTAGGGAATCTCGTTCAGGAATATTGATTTAACAAGTCTGACCAAAGCTCAGAAGGGGTAATTATCATAAGATGAGTCTCTCCAACACTATCGATCAAGCTATGATGCTACCAAGACTGAAGGTTGTATATTTTCCACCAACCATAAGCAGGGCCTCTCTTGTTACATTTAATGATATTAAATCCATAATTTACAAAAATACCTAAATCTAATTTAATTTTTTTTTACCTTTCAGGACGCTCCTGCAGGTAAATATATTTCAATTTTAAAACACACTTTTATGGTTTTATGAACACTAAAAGAAATGATATACATCATCGTATCTTCCGATTGTTTTGGCTGAATAATTATTGATGAATGCAGACAACATTGACTTGTCTGTTTGGACTTACACGCTGTTCCACAAAATACATGAGAAATGTTAGGATTCACAATTCACACATAAACAATGTACGTTTCACATGATGAAGGCGAAAGACACCCGTATCCTCTATATACAACTTTACTTGTCACCAAAATTTAAATTAAAGGCCAAACCAACAATTCATTGTTGTTTGTCTATATAAATCTTTGATATGTTGTCATTCATTCTTGTTGTTTTAATATACCGTTCTACTATTATTATTTTTATTAACTTCTGCTATTTATGACCGCAGCCGAACCCACTAATAGACATTACACGCATAGTAATTCAAAATGTGGCAATAAGAACAATTTGAAAAAATCATATTATTATAGTGCTTATTCCGTTTAATATTGTAGGGTTTGACCCAGCATACCCGGAGGAAAATCCAGGTAAGACTAAAATGTTACTCGTATATTTTAATGGTCATCAAGCCGTATCAACGTTTTCTCTCCATTAAATTCAGGGTGATCCAAATCTATTTTATGGAATACAACATTCAATAGTAAACGGCCATATTTCCGGCTCCTTCTGGTATAATATTTCAAATACAAATGTTAATCGAACACACCTGTGTATCAACTAAACACATGCCGACAGCAATCAAGTGATCGACCAGTCTAGAAGTTGTCCACGACGGGTCTCTTGAAAACAGGTTTGATTTTCGGAAATAATACTCCTAGTATGAAAGATATTTTCTTCTTCACATCTTAATTACTTATCTGCTAGAATATTTACTAAACAGCGCTAGGAATGGAGGAAATAAGTGAAGAATAGGGGGAGGGGGCTTTGGTCGGACTCCTTCTCATAGCTAGATTCCTCATATCTGGTAGGTCTCTACCGTCATCTCTATCCAAGAGGTCCAGACGAACTCTCGATCGCAAAATACGAAATGCTACCAAAAAACTATACCTTTTTCTGAAGTAAAGTGTACAAACACATAGAACGCGATGTAAACAAAAAGGACAAAATACACCGCAAACTTGAGGAGTCAAACCACAATGGCCACCGAGAAAAACTGGTTAGTCACGTGATTAAGGTTGGATTTGGCGTTGAATGAGGAGTAGTCAGGTTTACCCTATGCTAGTAAATACTCTAGCAAAAAGACCAGTGCTTTAAAAGATAGCCTTCATGCTTATTCAATGACTATCTGGTGTTAAAATAAACTGTGCGTTTCTTTTGAACGTGTTTGCACTATTTTGAAAAAGAGTATCTGATCTGGTAAAGAGATTTTTATCATTTATGTATGCATGTTGCCATTTTCAGGATTGTTTGAGGGAGATATTGAACTTGAGCCTGGAGAGGTACATCCCCATGTAAGTCAAGTAGTTTTTTTTATTAAACTTAATTATAGCAATATATAGAAAATGAAGAACAGTTCTGCATATGCTACGATTGATAATTATAAAAAAAACTATTATAAATTAAACTGAAAAAGTATTGATATTGTCTATACTTTAAACAGCAAAATCCAGATATGTTTAACATTTACGACATAAAGTCGTCATTGATGTTGTCTTAGAATACATTCACATGAATGATTTTTATGATTTTAAACAGCATTAAATAAATTTAATATAACAGTAGACATGGTCAAGTATTTTCCTCATCAAAATTTGTCACGAAAATCATTTTGTGGTTATTCTTCATTTTCAGAAGTGTTGTTTTTCACTTTCAGACATTCTTCATTGTTTTTATTTATAGCATAGGAATGCCATCCGAGGCACTAGTCATCTCTGGCCCCATGGAACAGTACCATACACCATTTCTTCAGCTCACAGTAAGTAGCTTATGTTCCTGTAGTGCTTAATAGACAAAACAAAGGCATTAAATGCAATGGTAATCACCTACATGAAGTTTTAAAAAATATCTGATTAGCCATTTCCCTTGAAGCTTCAAAGAAGGATTGAAATAAAGCTTAAATAAAGCAAAACCCAATATGTCCCTCATTGTGTTTGGGGATAATGAAATTATTTTTTTTAAATACGTAACAATGGAAAGCTTGCAAACGTGGAAAATAAGAAACATTTATCAATTACTGGTCATAATGTTTATCAGGTGACTTACAATACATAATATGCGATGGTATATTTCAGGTTCAGCATCTCATGTTAAATTGTTCCATGATGCCATGCAGGAAATCATGGACAAAACTATGGTGAACGGAAAAAAATGTATCAATTTTGTGGCACGTAAAAGTGAAAGCACCTACATTAATTTTGCAACAGGAAGTGGGTACGTATTTTGTTAAAAAAAATTAATGAAAAATACTTTAAGGGATTACATATAAAGTATTGAATTCACTACTATACTGCAATAAATCAAAAACAAACATACTAATCCATATCCGAATCACAATCCAGAAGCAAAGTAAAAACTTTAAAACTGAAAATTAGGCTAAACACATGAACTTCTACCTGGGAAAGATCAATATATTATATCTGTGTCCAGGATTGCCTTGGATATATTTGACGTCCCATAGTTCCATGTTCCTTTCACTCAATTGTGAATACACACATGGCGGAGGTAGCTAGCTAAATAAGAGGTGCTTACCCTTCAGGAACATCCGGCCTCACTTTCCTGATGGACATTTACGTGTTTAACATAACTTGTCAGTCTCAAAGTTTTTACTTAAATTCTAAATTGTGATTCGAACATGGGTGAGTATGTTTATGATTACTTATAACGAAACATCGCCATCTATTGATAAAGATTTTGAAACATTTTCCAATATATTTATGTTAAAGGACGGTTATTATGTACGGTCAGAATTACAGAACTAGCTCCATGCTTTACTAGACACATCAAATGATCAAATAGCATTCAATTCCTAACGCAAGTTTTGAAATCAACAATAATTGAAATTGTTGATAAAAATTATAATTTTAGGATTGAACACTTGAAAACATATATTTTTTAAAATGTGTAGATTTTGATTCAACTTCTAGTATCAGATAATAACCTGTAATAAATTACATATTATATCAGTTTTAAATTTAAAGCACTAGACGGCCGTTTTGGAATACAATTCCTCAGCAGAAGGACCAATATTGTGAAACCAATTTTTTTAATTTGATACCAAAAACAAATGTAATGATATACATTTTGTAAACATGTACCGAATAATTTATTTTAATATATTTTCTCGATACAGATGTCATACTCGTGTTGGATACTACGCCAACCACCCAACAGATGTCACTCTAGGAAATGGATGCTTGAGAAAAGGAACAGTTATGCACGAAATTCTTCATTCTCTTGGTTTCCATCATGAACAGAGCAGAACTGATCGTGATAACTACGTAACTATTCACTTTGAGAACATTCAAACAGGTATACAAAATACACTTAACAATACCATAAGTGTTTTTTGAAAAATTTGAAAATATGCGTTTCGGAATATTGTTTTGAATATTTGTTGTCCTACTTTAGTGCTAAATGTACCATAATTTGCACATCTTACACGTCTATTGATGTAATTAGGTTCGCCACTGTACCACGTGATACCCGCTAACGTTTATGCGGAACACTTATTACCTATGGATATGGAACAACATCAGATGACGTTTTCCCGCGAAAACAACGTCATTCCGGGAATCTGTGACGTTGACGTTTTCCAAAACGTTCCGCACAAACGTTAAGAGGTACTGATCACATGGAACAGCGGCGAACCCCATTAGGACTCAGTTGTTCGAAGATGGATAACAGATTAGTTTAATCAATAATTAGCAGAAATTAAAAACATGAATAAAATCAGAGTATTTTTATCAAATTAATAGTTTTATTTCAGTTGTTTTTAGTTTGATGGAATCTTTATTTAGTTTTTGAACATTTAACATTGAGTTGCATTACAATGTTTAACAATACAGAATGAAAACTAAAACTAACAAAATTATGTCTTTTTGTTTATTGCAGGAAGAGAATCGAACTTCAAAAAGTATTCAAGTGCTCAAGTTGATCTTTTGAACATGCCTTATGATTACGGATCAGTTTTGCACTACAGCGCATATGCTTTCGCCAAGGACAGACATAAGATGACCATTGAACCAAAACAAGCCGGTGTAACCATTGGTCAACGTGTAAGATTGAGTGATCTTGATGCCAAAAAGGTTCAGATTCTTTATGGATGTGTACCAAGACCGTCCTCACCTGGACAGACACCAGCACCTTCATCCAATCCAATCACCAATCAACCACCAAGTGTGACACATGTAACTCACGGTTAGTTTACAGAGTAAAACTTTATAAGGATATGTTCAACTTATTCCACAAAAAAATGGTACACCCTAATTTCCATAACGAAGCGTCATATTCAAATGTATAAATATACCTAGTTATATATTTAGGGGCCATAGGAGGGAGTGTTTTTCTAGCCTTGAAGATTTGTGCAGTTTAAAAACTTAAACGTATTTATACAGACAAATTTATTTCAATGTATTTGAAATTGTAGTTTTTATAAATTGTAAATTATCAGAAAGAAATCTATCGAAAAATGAAAGGAATGTCAACATCCAAATCCATAATTTTTTTAAAGAAAAATTAAGGAGATCGTATAGTGAACTGCCTAAAAAGTTATATCAAATGCATGAGGATATATCGCATATAGTCGGGCCTTTCAGAAAGACAGAAAATCACGAACGATAACTTGCAAACGGGTTGTCTTATCTGTGATAGAAGACCGCTTAAGTACCTAGAAAAAACATACCATAACCATTTATATCAGTCCCCGTCTCCACAAGAAATAGCTGAACACCGCTAAAACAAAACTCTATTTAAGATAAATGAAAATACAAACAAAATCATATAAACAAGAGTGGACGGGAAAAACTTAAATTTTCCTTATGATTCCTAGTATAGAAACTATGTCGCGACCCCAACATAGAAAGACTGAATAAATATTGATAGAAAAAATTTAGAGGTTAGGAAAAAAAACCTGCAACCAGTAAAAAATTGTCTTTATCGAAAATGCGTCGAAAGTCGTCTCTATAAACAATGTGAACAAGATGTATAAACATACAAGAACTCCGCAGTATGCAGAACCTCACTAGGATATAAAGGATTAAAGAACTACACTGATAAAAACAGTGAATCGATGATGACAGGGGATTTTGGACTTGCCAAATATTCAAGCAACTGAAAACCGTTACAAATGCAGCATTTGTATTAGTCATCACCTTGGCCCAAAACGATATAGTATCATGAAAAACAATTTTCAGTTTTACTTTATATTCATACACTTACTTCCGACTGTTACACATATATCGAGTTTTGCAACACATACGTAGGTTTAAAAACAATAAAAATATGCGTTAAAAAACTAGTTATAACGCACATTGATAAATAAGCCCGAATTATGTTTCTTAAATGTTTCAAAAAGTTTGATTTACCTCCAAAAAATTTTACAAGTAAGAAAATGACGACAGAACAAATAACGACAATGACTCGAGATAACTGCCTCAATATACTGTATACAAATGAAAAATATACATGAAATCCGTGCATTGTATACATGCCTGAAACTGAGTATTGTACAAAATGGCTTATTAGTTGATGAGGTATTTAGCATAGACCAAATCAGAAAGAATGCAATTGGTTTATTTATTATGTATTTTTATTCATTTCAGGAACACTTGTTAATGCTGGTAAGTTCTATATGAAAGCGATAGTATGTCAATTAACACATTAATTTTAAATATAACATGTTTTTTGAGCGAAAAGTATATCATGATATAATCAAATGCCATATATACTGAAGATTCCTTCTACGTGTACTAAAACACGTATAATAGTTAACATATCGTTATAGGATCAAGGTAAGTGTATAGTATACTGAATACTCCTACTCATTCTACAATTTACTAAAACAAGTAATATTGCCGTTGATTTGATTCAAATTCAATGGGGTTCGCCGCTGTACCACGTGATTTTTTTTTTATAATGTTTTTATTTTGTGACATAAATACATACATATACAATTACAATCACCAAACTTTATCTATTAACTAATACATGTACTTTAATTACATAATTACAATTTCTTAAATACTACATGAAAAGTTGTGTATATACTAATTAAAACATTACTAAGTATAAGACAGGGAGTTAAAGATTATGAAGAAAATTTTTCTGTAAATTGCAGCCAGTATTTCCTAAAAAGTTCATGTTTTTGACTTTTTAACATTATGTCTTTTTCTAAAAGCAAATTGTATCTTATATAAGCTTTAAGACTACAAAAATTGAGTGTCTTGTTATTTAATTTTGCCTGATAAATGTAAAATCTAGTTATTAATATTATGAAATTTAAAGGTTTGTATTTTTGAATAATCTTTGGAATTCCAAATAAAGCAACTTTAGGGTCCATTTCGAAAGGTTCACTTATATTGATATTGACGAAATCTTCAAGACAATTCCATAGATTGACTACTAATCCACACTCACAAAAAAGATGAAAAATAGTTTCGGGTTCTCTTTTACAAAAAGAGCATTTATCATTCGTTTGTATACCGATTTTTTTCAAAAATGAATTAACTCCCAATATTTTTTTGTTAATTCTATATTGAAACCACTGGAGAGATGTATTGCGTGTTATGTAAAAAGGGAGGTAATAAATCTTTCTTATTTCTTTTGATTCTAAGTTGAATGTATTCGACCATTTGCTTTCACTTATCGTATTTCTATTGTCAATTAAGGATAAATACATATCTTTTGCTCCTTTTTGTGATTTTAAAATTGTCTTTATCTGAAATGGTATAAATGGGGCTGCCGGTTGGAAATCGAATGATTTAAGTATTTTTAACTTGATAAAGCATCTTTAATAGATTCTAAAACACTGTTATATTCTAGAAAGTTGGTTTTTACATCATATACTCTTATAAATTCCTCATATGTATAGAATATTCCATCTGTTTTTAGTAAGTCTGAAACAAAAAATACTTTTTTTACAATCCACCTATCAAATTGATATGACTTATTTCCTATTTTAAAAAACGGATTATTCCAAATACAGCTTGTGAAAATATCTGACCATATTTTTGGTTTTTCTTTTTTATTTAATTCATTTAAACCATAAAATACATCTGCCCAAAATCGGTTTTTATATCTGTGGCTGTCTTTGTAATAGTCAGATCCCCCAAAAGCAATTTTATGAATATCATAATAACATTTCATTATATTTATGAATTTCGAGTTTTGTTTTAAGATTCGTCTTATCCACGTTAATTTTAAAGCATTTATAAAGGCGTCAAGATCTATCATTTTTAAACCACCATTCCAATAACTTCGTATTAAAGTGTCTCTGGCTATTCTATCACATTTTCCACCCCACAAAAAATTAAATATCATTGCTTTTAACTCTACAATAAATTTTTCCGTTGGGTTGGGTAAAGTGATAAAAAGATAATTGAGTTTAGATATAATCAAACTCTTTATAACTGTAATTTTTCCAATGAGTGTTAATGATCTCATTTTCCATGCTTTAAGAATATTTTTGATTTCACTTATTTTTTTGTTGTAATTAATTTTAACAATATCATCTAAAACTACACTAAAATGTATTCCCAATAATGTAAATTTATCGTCAATGGTATTTTTCAATCTATGGTTAAAGGTTTCGCCACAATATTTTCTGCATCCGATCCAAATAGTTT
Organism: Anadara kagoshimensis; assembly: GCA_021292105.1. Classification (NCBI taxonomy): domain Eukaryota; kingdom Metazoa; phylum Mollusca; class Bivalvia; order Arcoida; family Arcidae; genus Anadara; species Anadara kagoshimensis. The sequence continues at coordinate 26,484,352 of CM037861.1, forward strand.
TACATTTAGAAATATTTATAGAAAGACCGGAAATACTAGCAAAAATATCGAGAGTTTTTATTGCTTCGTCATAAGATTTTTTCGAGCCGTCAAGGATAAAAGTAGTATCATCAGCAAACTGTGATATTTTATGTTCAACGTCATTTATTTTTATTCCTTTTATTTCTATATTTTCTCTTATTAAAATTCCTAGTATTTCAGCACATAATAAAAATAAGTAGCTAGAGATGGGGTCACCCTGTCTCACTCCTCTGTTGATTTTAAATGGAGCTGATAAAAAGTTATTCTGTACTATAGATGATTTGATGTTCGTATAAAAGACTTTAATCCACTGTTTAATTGATGGGCCAAAATTAAAAAAATCTAAAACACCATGTAAAAATTTCCATGACACAGTATCGTAAGCTTTTTGAAAGTCAATTAAAAATAGCATGCCTGGTGTGTTTTTGTTCAGTATGTTCCATAATATCATAAATGAGTCTAATATTTTCCCCTATATATCTTCCTTTTAGAAACCCGGTTTGGTCATCTGATATAAGCTTATCTAAAACTGTTTTGAATCGTTCGGCTATACATCCAGAGGCTAATTTGTACGTAACATTTAATAAAGAGATAGGGCGCCAGTTTTGTAAAAATTCTCTTGATTTATCGCCCTTAGGAAGACAAGTAATAATTCCAAATTTTTGAGTAACAGACAATTCCCCAGAATGATAGGCTTCATTTACAGATCTGACAACAAAATTTCCGATGTCCTTCCAAAAAAATTTAAAAAATTCCGCAGTATAACCGTCTGAACCTGGGCTTTTGTTATTTTTCATTTTTTTCAAACCTTTAGAACTTCATGATGTTGTATTTCACCTTCAATACTATTTTGTTCATTAAAATCCAATTTATTAATGTTAATATTATGAAATAATTCTTTTAAGTTGTGTTCTTCGATTGGGACTTCAGTATATAATCTCTCATAAAATTGTTTAATTTCATTCAAAATCTTGAACTGTTCTGTTATTTCTTTATTGTCGTCAGTAATGATTTTATTTATAGTTTTTGACGTGAAATTTTTATTTTCCAAGTTACAAAAGTACTTTGATGGTTTTTCTCCTTCTTCAATAAATTGAATTCTTGACCTTACCATGTTGCCTTTTAATTTTGTTTTTCTTATTAATTCAAGTTCGTTTTTATTTAATTCTAAACTTGCAATTTCGTCATCTGTTAAAGAGGATTTTGATTCTAAAGTATTAATATTTTCAAATAGTTCTTTTTCTTTCCCCAGTCTTTGTTTATTGGCATATGACGCATATGAAATTGATTCACCCCTTATTTCCATTAGAAGAGTTTCTAAGAAAAGTTGATCGGTTATTCTAAACATTAATTCTTCATTTTTAATTTCATCAATATTTTCTACATTATATACAGGGAGCGCGTATTGTTGTTTTACTTTAAGTATACATTTTTTAATTTGTTTTACATACTCTGGGTCATTTAATAAGCTAGAGTTAAATTTCCATAGTCCCCTGCCTTTGATAAAGTCATTTAATTTAAATTTAAAAATAAGCATAGAATGGTCCGATCTATACCCAGGTTCTATGAGAATACTATGAACTTGCGGTAGAAAGCTCTCGCTAAGTAAAAAAAATCTAGCCGTGATTGTTTAACTGGATTTTTTCTGCGCCAGGTGTAACGTTTTAACTGTGGGTTGAGAGTACGAAAAGGGTCTATTAAAGCATGTGTTTCTTTAATTTGTAAAACTTTATCTCTGGCTTTCGGATTGTTTAACTTTTTATATCCACTTGTATCTAAATCAAAATCTTGCACCAGTTGAAATCCCCGCAAATAATTTTTACTTTACTGTTTGAACTATTCAAAAAGTTATCTATTTTGTTGTAAAATACTGGGTTGTCTTCATTTGGTCCGTAAATATTTATTATTGTGAAAGTATCTTTGTCTATCTTAATGTCAATTAGTATAAGATTACCATCTTCATCTTTAATTTCGTTTAGAATTGAAAATTCGAAATTATTATTAAAAAGAAAACAAACACCCCTTGAATTTGAACTGTAAGATGAAAAAATAACCTTTCCGTCCCATTGACATTTTAGTTCTTTTTCGTTATCTGGAGTAAAATGCACATCCTGTAAACAGTAAATATTACAATTTTTAGCTTTTAAATAATCAAATACATCTAATCTTTTTGTAATATCTCGAAGTCCTCGACAGTTATAAGTAACTATTTGAATGTATGTTTGATTATCCATAATCACAAATATCTTTGTAACATCTGTACTTATACTTAGTATAATAAAAAGAAGTACCTTTAATTTTGAGACAAATCATGTTTTCCCTTAATATTGTTTTTAATGTATTTATGTCAGTTATTTAAATGTATTAAGAAAGAAAAAAGTAAGAAGAGAAAAAGAGAGTAATAGAAAAAAGAGAAAATAATAGTAGAGAGAGACATTTACATCAGACTTTATCCACACTTAACATGTTTTACCTAAAGTTTGAAAAACGTCGCCCATTTGTTATTACGGGTTCATTAAAAAAAATAGTTAAAGAGCGCCATTATGACTGCTATTGCATGCAGTTATATCAAATACCCGGTACGTATATAAATTATAATAGGCAACAGCAGTCATAATCCAAGTGCTCCTCACCTTCGTATCTGTATACACACATATACATACGCATACACACATAAGCATACATATACATTTTTACTCAATATATATATATATATACATATACATACATACACACACACATACATAACACATATACATACACACATGCATACACACACACACACACATACATATACATATATACATGCATGTATGTCCGTATGCATAATATTTACATTGTAGTTCGTACACGGAATTATGACAGTGTAATTATATTTAAAAATTGTCTTTAACATTTGTGATATTGTAAGCAATCACTTATGGCTACACTTCGTATATGTGTATATCGTACTATAAAGACGGAAAATATTCAGTGTAAAGTAAAATCTAATTGGGTGAAATATTTAATCTATTTGTATATTTAACACTCATTCATATGTCATTGCTCTGCCAAAACAGCGTGTACGATTCACAATATCAAATAAATGTAAGGTATAAGTCGTTTACATAACTGATGGCAAGAATATACAGTAAATCCACATATGTGACGAATAAGGAGTGAGGTGGCGTGATTACATACACCACTTGCTGTACCACGTGATACCCTCTAACGTTTATTCGGTATACTTATTTCCATTGGATATGGAATCTCATACAATGACGTATTCCCGTAAAACTATCTTATTCCGGGAATTTGCGACGTCAATGTTTTCAAAAACGTACCACGCAAACGTTAAGAGGAATTGATCACGCGGCAAAGCGTCGAACCTCATTGCATCAATGCCCAGAAGGAAATTATTTAAACTACTACACGTTATTGCGTTACGGCCCAATATAACATTTAACGTGATATGAACATCTTACAGTAGTTTATTGCAGCCATGCTGCACCATGATTTAAAATCTGCCTTTTGTCATTTTTTATATTACCAATGACCTAGTTCTAATTTTGACACTGGTAATGGTTGCACCAGCATCTGCTGCATACCTATCAAAGAAACCAATTTCTAAAAAAAACGAGTACGATCGTTAAAGGTTTTTATAAATAAATAAATAAATAAATAAGAAATCTGTAAAGCTACTGCTCAGTTCGTATTCCCCCATGTTTTAACTTTTACCATTGGACGTAAATGCTGAAAATGAACTCAGTCGGTAAATAGGAAGTAGATATCTACCATACATAAAATTGGCACTTGTTGCATGGGAATTTATACTGAACACGCGTACAAAATTTTAATTGGCTATGTTTAGTACTTGCTGGGAAAACTGTTACGAAATATTTTGTTTTGAACGAACGGAAGGACAGAGTTTAACCAGTATACACTCTCTTCTTCAGAGCGGGAGTGTAATAAACTCAGTTTTTTATGAACCTTTATGTTTATTTTTCAGCAACATTATGTACCTTTGACAGTGGATTGTGTCACTGGCACCAATCTGTAGAGGACAATGTAGATTGGATTGTGGGACATGGAAGTACCCCAAGTAGGAATACTGGACCACATGCTGATCATACTGGCTCCACCACAGGTAAGATGAACAATAGTCCGAGATCAAAAGATATTATATTCAAATAAAGTTTATATTTGTGTGTTAATAAGGAAACATTGCTTTCTTTTTTGTCTCCCTAAGCAGTGTACAAAATTCACTACCCAATTTAAGTTATTTATTTGAAACAATTCCTGATTCTGCTTCGTTGTTTTTTAAATAATTATTAAAGAAAACAATGCAGAGCTCATTATCTTTTTCGGCAATTTCAAGTATTAGCTCTTACAACTTTTTGCATTCACGCGGAAAAATTTACTGGGTTAAGTACGTTTATTAAAAAAATGAGAACTGGCAAATAAAAAATTGAAATTATTCTTGGATCAATATTATACTGTTTGTTTCAGCACACTACCTTTACATGGAAGCTTCCGGTCATCCTGATCAGAAGGCCATACTTGAGTCACAGACATTCTCCGCTGGTTATTATTGCTTTAATGCTTATTACAACTTGAACGGACATCTGATGGGAACCGTCAACTTTATCATCAAAGAAGATAATGGACGTAAATTTACCTTTAAATCAGTTAGAGGTGATCACCACGACAGATGGTATCACACAAGGGTTGGTCTTAACATTCACACCCATAACTTCCAGGTAATATATATTTTATATACCAGACATTATTCAAAATACACCTTTCGAAAGTGGGAGGTCGTGGGTTCGAACCCGGACCGGGTCTGACCCAAAATTTGAAAGTAAAAAGTGACGGTTCTTTCGGACAGAAACTTAAATGAACGAGGTACTGTGTTACGGCAGGCGTGACATGATAAAGAACCCTGATGTATAATGCCAACAACGCAACGCACAGGCAAATTTTCTGCACCTTCGCCTATAGTTGGCGACGTTCGATATAAATGAGATATTCTTGACTGGGACGTTAACCACCATTACTCAACGACACCTTAGTAATTCTCCTTGTTCCTTTGAATGTAAAAATAATACCCTTACATACATTTATTAGATAAAAGGGTATGGGTATTGGCCACACATACAAGCAGTTCTTTATATACCTGAAATACTGATGCCAATAACGTGTATGTGTCATGTTTGATAAAAGATGAAAGATAATTAGTAAACTAACCACTACAATAAGAAATAAAGGATATTTACATTATGTTTGGCTTATTTACGTCTTTACAATGTTATACAGATTAAATTTAAAAAAGCAAAACCATATAGTGATCAATTTGCTTTGCGTTGCTTTTCACTATTCGATACATCTACTTCAGCATCCCTGCCACTTAAAAGATAAGTTATGTAATACATGTATTACATGGGTTTGATGTTTGCCTTGAATATATTTGAAGTCATATAGTTCCATTTTTCACTCAATTTTTATTACACGTGTGGTTGGTGTAGCTAGCTAAACAGAAGGTGCATAACCTTCCGGAGCATCCGCCCTCACTTACTTGGTCGAAGTTCACGTGTTTAACCTGATTTTTCAGTTTGAAAGTTTTTACTTTGCTTCTTGATTCTGATTCGGACATGGATAAGTATGGTTTTTTATATGAATTATAGTTTTGTGCTTAATCTTCGACGGTCACTCGAGTCCATGTAATATCACTCAAACACATATTTAACTTGTAACAAGTTTTCCATTTAGAGCACTCGGACTGACTTCCCTGTTGGAAGTTCAGCGTTTTGGAATGTTTCTGATATATATATTAATCGCGTTTTCTCATTTCAGATCTTGGTTGAGGGTATTACCGGACACGGATATACAAGTGATATGGCCATCGATGATTTATCTGTATCACCAGGACATTGCTAATATTCATCAGTAATAAATAACGAGTTTTTAAAGTAATATCCTGTTGTCGTTCATTTTAATTGGAATAGAGTGTAAAATATTACTGAATAACCTGTAATATGCAATAGATACATCCAGTGTTTTCATTCTGTCACTGTTTTTTGTGGTTTTTCTCCTAAAATTGTGTTTCGGCTTTACAATTTTAACCTTTCGCCGTGACCAAAAAGACACAAGCAGTTAGAATATCAATGACAATTTCGATTTATATGCTGAATAAACAATTTTAAAATTTAACTTTAAGTTTGGCGATAAAATACTGTTACAAATGCATCATTTGTCGATTTTTTGACGTCAATTTCTACTTACAATCGTTGGATAATTTTAGACAATCTTTAACATTTGTACACTTTATGTGAAATGGGAATTTTCATTTCATCTTGTGTAAAACGTGTATATTCACAATCTGGATCATAAACATTTTTGTGCATTGGGAGGTAATATTGCATATAAAACTAGTGTTAATTTTAAAGCACTAGACGGCCGTTTCGAAATACAATGCCTCATCAGTAGTGCTTAGAATAAAAGTATGAAAGCAAATTTTGTAAGGGGTTGAAAAATATTTAAAGGACCAAAATATATTAAAACAAATTTAGCTTGGGAAATACTTTGAATGAGAAGTGTATATTAATTTTTGAGGATTGTAACTTTTATGAAATTTAAAAAATAGCATATTACAATAAAGTAATAGGACCGAGTGATCAATCTGGTGGTAAACGTAAACAAATATGTCTGCCCAACTAACTACTTCAATTAAAACATCAGCAAAAGACTACATTTGAAGCTATTTCACAAATGTGATGACTTTTCTATGTAGAAATGCACCTGCTTCTACTGCTTTTGGTGTAATTGTTTCACAAGCGAGCGGTAACAGAGCTTGTTCAAAACACGTAAAATTAATAAAACAAAGCAATTTGCTTACTAATCTATTGTTTACTCAGGGATATCACATGTCTAATATACTCAACAAAAAATGTTAAGGACCACATCAAAAACATTTTTTAATTTTGTAGAACGTAAATCATCGCAGTTCTCATAATGTTTTCAATAAGTATGATTTCATGCACAAAAAATTTACTTTATTTTATCACTTGAAAGAAGAAGAAAAGGAGAACAAATTACATTTGAATTTCTTGGATTGTTATCTCAAATCTTACATTGGTCACTAGTTTTTTGAGTATTCTGAAAGCCTGCAAAATGTTCCTGGCCGTCATCACAATATGGTGTTTCTGTATTCGAAATTATCATTGATATATTCGACTTCTCATCTTTTTATGCTCTATGAATTGCACATAAGAATGGTATAGCTAGGTAGACAGAAAGTGCTAACACTTCCAGAACATCCTGTCTCACTTCACTGCTGAAAACGCACGTATGTATTTCGTTTAATTTGCCAGTTGCCATTTTCCTTTTTCTTTTTGGGATGGACTGATATACCCGAGCTTGATATAAGCAATAAAAGAGGATAAACTCCAGAGTATTCCTTTTTGCTTGTTTTGATCGTTTTTCTGTCACAAAGTGTGTAATGTAGTGTGTTTACAAACATGATGTAGCACGCAAAGCAACTAGCAGACGAAATCAAAGGATATTGCAAATACGTTTGATATAGGTAAATCCACCATTTCTAATTTTGGAAGCGGTGTCGGGTGCGAGGTAACGTAGAACATTAACTCACGGTAAACACATGCTTTCTAGAATTGTTAAAATTCCTGGTAGCTTATCTTAAATAGACAAAACGGCCGAATTAATAACAAGTGCGCCTATACACGTGCCTTGACTTGCCATACAAAGAAATAAACATGGGTATAACAGACGTTTGGTTAGGAAAGTCATAAGGGTAAGAGAGGTCAAGAAAAAGCAAAGAATTGCATGGTGTAAGGGTAAACCTCTCTGGACTGTCAATTGAAAAAGACATAATTAAATAGTTTTAAGTGGATAAGTACAGTAAAACCTCGTTATAATGCCCCTCGATAACTTTGCTACCTCGCTTATCGCCACACTATTTTGAAGTCCCAAAATCCATTTTTTATGATTTTCTTTATAAGCCTCTCTCAATTTATCGCAAAACATCTTTATAATGCCAAAATTAGACTGAAGAAATGGTGGCAATGAATCGAGGTTATACTGTAAATATATCTGACACCAAGGGATGCCTTATAAAATATACTAGTATTCGGGATAGTATTATGAAATAAAAACATGACGACTTACGATTCAAAGTATACACTGCAAAATAGTCTTGGCATCCACAGAAACACTGACATTTTTTTTAAAAAGATTGGAAAATTTTACTATTATTAATGGAAGATTTTTAAATGTGTAGTGTACCTATATTCTACTGTTGTGGTATAAAACGCATTATCGGACTTAGATTTTTTAATGATATAATCGAAACGAATGGGTGACAAACACTCGCTAACCCCATACCGTAAAGACAGTGGTACAATCATAGGTAAATTGGTCCCATAGTTTTTATTAACTAAATGATAATATGAATAACTGCTAAAACCGTCTGACAGTCATATAATTCGGTAGCTCTTTTTAGTGCAGAGTAGTGCGGAGTAGTGCGAAGTAATGACAATAAGTCTTTTAGCTATTATGTCTTCATTGAATTAGGTAAATATGAATATAAACTTACTTCATACAAAATGCCATGTGATTATGAAATCTATAAGATGAACTAAATTTAGTAAAAATTTCAAATATCGCCATTATTACAAGCATGTATACAACCCTAATTAGATCAGGAAATGGGAAAGTAATCCGGAATTTATACCGAGTATCGGCGATGTCCAGTTTTATACGGACAAGGTTGTGATCAATGAAGTATATCGGTCATATTTAATACAATTCTTATCGAGAACACTTCGCCATGAATAGTTACATATGCCATTGTTATATATATATTTTTTTAAAATTAATTATTCGAAACATGATAATCTTAAGAATTAATTTGATTATAAATACAGTATAAACTGTGTATAAAGACAACCCAGGAGACTGAGCAAAAGTGGACTTAATAGACATGTGAGGGTCGTCTCTTTTTAACAAATATTGTTGATACCGGTATACTAATGGGTGAAAAAAATGTAGTACTTTCTTGTTAAATTGGTTATAATTCTTTTTATTATTAATATTATTTTAAATCAGAATTAAGTTTAGAAAATAATAAGGTTAATCTTGATGGATTGTACATGGTAACAGTTTATCTATTAGTATATGCCTTACTACTGTTAATTGTCTTTGTTTTCTTAAGAAGCAAGGTGTCACTAATCAAAAATAAACATACTAATCCATGTCCGAATCACAATCCAGAAGCAAAGTAAAAACATTGGAACTGACAAGTTAGGTTAGACACGTGAATTTCCACCAGGGAAGTGAGGCCGGGTGCTCCGGAAGGGTAAGCACCTCCCGTTTAGCTACCTACACCCGCCACGTGTGTAATCAAAATTGTGTGAAAGGAACATTGAACTATGAGACGTCAAAATATCCAGGGAAATCCTGACCACAGAGACATCAAACTTATCAACAATACTGTGATGACGGCCACAAAACTTTTTGAGGGCCTTGATAAGCCTAGGCTTGCAATATCCCTGAGTCAACAATTTATTTGCGAGCAGCCTACTTCGTTGTACAAAGTCCCCCTAGTGGGAATAAGCTCTACCATAGCGTATTAATTGGGAAACAAATACACCATAAGCAGGAAAAGCAGGTATATTGCTGCAAAAAAAGGAAAGTTGACAATAGAAAAATTGAAGTCATCACGTTTGTCATAAAGTTTCAAATGTAGCCTTTCGTGTGCGTCATACTTAAGGTACAAGTCTAAATACGAAGCAGAACTTGAGGAATCGGTCGTGTCTTTTATTTCAAGCTCACTAGGATAGATGACATTTACATAGTCTCCAAATTTAGGATTTTTAAGAGACAGAACGTCATCTATATATCTGTATGTTGAGTTGAATGATTTGGCGACAGTCTTCTCTCCAGATTTAACAAGGTTCTGCATTAATTCTGCTTCATAAGAATAAAGAAACAAATCAGCAAGCAATGGTGCACAGTTAATAATAAATACAATAGGAGAAGGAAACATACTACCTGTACCTGTAAATAACAAAGACTATTTCTACCTTCTAATCTAATGGCTTCAGCCACTGACATGAAAATAATGACTTCATATATTTTTTTCTTAAAATTTTACTGATAATAATTAAGAACGTATAACGCTCTTTACAACAGAAAATGGTAAAACTTTGTATGTTACTTAATACACTGACCAAAGATTTATCATTATAATAATTATACTTATATTGCTAATCTTCAATCATTATGAATAGTAGACTTACTTGATTACAAAATTTTTGCTTTAACTTTCAGAAATTATTAAATTCCAAAAACTGAAAAAAGTTTTTTTTTAAATAGTGGACTTTATAGACAGGTTGAGGAGTCATTTTGGGACCAAAAAGGGTGGACTCTATTCACATTAGACTGGTGGACTTTTATATACAGGGTCAGTATATAGTAAAATCCATTGAGGATATTTCAGACCGGTTGCTATAGACAGGTGGACTTTATACGGAGATGGACTTTATAGCAGGTTATACTGTATGACATATAATAACTTACGAGTAACATGTTTCCAGATAACACGATGAGGACGTGGTTCTCACGGGATCAATTTATTTGATTAGTTATCCATCACAATGATTTAGACTTAAGAGAATTCAGGTAGTTTTTTGTGTTAATATACAGATTAAAATGGATAACTAATATATGAAAAAATGTTTATGAACAAGTTATATCTCTCACGTTACACATAGATTGTGGATCTCACGAACACTCACGTTACACACAGATTGTGGATCTCACGAACACTCACGTTACACATAGATTGTGGATCTCACGAACAAACTCGCAACTGATCACCTCAGAAAATGAATTGTTCCAGTTCCTACAAACTCACTTCTAAAATAATTATTTTAAAAATTATTAACTAATATTTACACATTTACAAGAAATTTAAATATTTTATGTACAATTCGTTTCTCTGAAGTTACACATGGAATGTGGATCTTACGAGCAAAATCGCAACTGATACCTCAGAAAAATAATTGGACAAGTCCCTACAAATTTACTTCTAAAATAATTATTTAAAATTTATTATTTATTGATTTATTTTCAAAAAATATTTTTTAAAAGATAACCCATTTAAGAATTTCACATTATAGTTTTCACCACAAGTGTGTCCTACATTAGACAACATTCAATATATGGTTTTTATTTATTTATTTTATTTTATTTTTTTTGCAAAAGATATTTTAAGGGATAACCCATGTAAGGATTTCAGGGTAGTTTTCACCACAAGTGTGTCCTACATTAGATATTACCATATGCTTATTTTTTCCATAAAGATTTAATGCATTATGTATTTAAGAGCATATTATAGACTTCATAATCACATGAAATTTTGTCTGAAGTAAGTTTATACTTATATTTACCTAAATCAATGAAGAAAATAATTTTCACAGTAGAGGGATCAAATGCCAAAGAAATTCGCCGGCGAATGGCCGAGGTGTACGGTGACAGTGGTCCTGCCTATTCCACAGTGGCAAAATGGTCAGCTGAATTTAAACGTGGGCGTACCTCACTGAAGGATGACCCACGGTCAGCTGATGCCATCACAAAGGAAATTGTCACGTCTGTGGAGACCCTCATCATGAATGATCGTCGAATAAGGATTGATGACATAGCTATGGAGTGTGACATTTCACATGGAAGTGTATACATGGTTATCCACGAGCATCTTTGAATGTCAAAAGTATCCGCAAGATGGGTCCCTAGAAACCTTAATGTGCAGGATCGCTTCCAAACAATCCAGTCTAGTTGGGAGCTTCTTGGCATTTATAATGATAACCCGGAGAGCTTTCATTTACATTTAGTACCTGGTGATGAAACATGAATTCATCATAGGGACCCAGAAACCAAAAAAGGGTCCATGCAATGGAAGTACCCTGGCTCATCCCTCCCAAGAAATTTAAAACCAAACCATCAGCTGGCAAAGTCATGGCCATTCTGTTTTGGGATTCTAAGGTGTTCTGTTAATCGATTATAAACCTGCTGGAATCTCTATCACTGGGACTTACTATGCTGAATCGCTGATCTAATGAAGCAACTGAAAGCTATTAAATTAAAAAGGAGGGAAAAGTTGAGCCGAGGGGTATTGCTTCTTCACGACAATGCACCTGTGCACAAGTCAAGATTGCACAAACAGCGATTTGTGAATGCAAGTTCGAACAACTTAATCACCCACCCTACAGTCTCGATTTGGCACCCTGTGATTATTTCCTATTTAGAAATATGATATACCATTTACAGGGAATCAGATTTCTTGATGATGATGATGGACTTAAGGCTGCCACAGAGACATGGTTTCAGGACCAAACCGAAGACTTCTATTTCAAAGGTATAGACAGTCTGAAAGAAAAGTGGGCTAAGTGCATTGGGGTATTGAAAAATAATAATAAAATGTATGGTTTGTTGCGACAATATATACCCCGTTCTATGAACTTTTTGATCTCCCCTCGTATATTTCAAACAAACTACATTGACCGAAAAAAACAAGAAAGTAATATTAAGTATAAACATTTATTTATTCAAATTAATAATAAAATAACTAATGAGTACAATGACCAGGTGAAACTGATATATCATCAATGGCCATATCACTATGGTAACTGCTTCCTGTATAACCTTCAATCTGGAGCTAAAAATGTAAAGACATTTAAGTACAGACACAGGTTAACTAGATTACACATGTACCAGTGTAATGTCCAAGTATACTTAACATGAAATAAAAAAGATTAGTACCATGGAAACAAATGGCTCTTTTTAACTTGACACAAGTTTTATATGCGATTAATTGTCATGTCAGATATATATGGTATAGTCTTTTCATTTAGATACTTGAAACATCCTTTATACCATGTATCAGTTTGCTGGTTATTATGAAATAGAAGATAACTAACGCGTTTTTGGAGATCAATGTATAGAATCTACATGTCGTCTGGAGATGAATTGTCACCATATTTTTTCAAAGCTTTTTGCATCAATAATATTTGCATAAAAAATTTTGAGGTACTACAAGTTCTAATGGTTTCACTGACTTCCCATCTTTAATTTGTATTGAACTATATTGCGATTATATACATCTACGTCTTGATGATCTAGTTATTACTTTGAACTCGCTTTTGTGGATGTTAAGACAAATTCTGAGCTCGATGTGATACTTTACTTCCAGATGGTTCACTAATTACTGTGAATTTGTATTTGTGGACGTTAAGACCAATGTGATACTATATGTCATGATGGTTCATTTACTCACATTAAATTTCTATATGTGTGGACTTTAGGAATAATCTAGTTCGGAGTGATACCATTCGTCCTGATTGTTTCAGTGACTTACCTTGAAGTTGTATGTATGGACGTTTAGACCAACTCTAACGTGATACCATACGTCATGATGGTCACCACTAACACGTTTAAATGTATATTTATGACCATTTTCCACCAAGTTAAAGGTCAAAGTTCCCATGGTGTTTCCGTTCATATTATACCATGCGCTGAAGCAGTAATAGCCGGGTGAATAAGTACTTGATTCGAGTATAGCTCTCTGATGATAATGACCAGATGCTTCCATGAATAGATAGTGAGCTGAAATTATATCGTATTGTAATATTTACTAGAAGCATTATGATAAAGACTATAACGAAGGCACTATTTTCCTGCTAATTACCATAGTCATATAAAGTATGCCAGACTTTTATCTAGTACTGAGATCTACAAAAATGTATAATCAAAAACAAACATACTAATCCATGTCCGAATCACAATCCAGAAGCAAAGTAAAAACTTTAGAACTTTAGAAGTTAGGTTAGACACGTGAACTTCCACAAGGAAAGTGAGGCCGGGTGCTCCGGAAGGGTAAGCACCTCCTGTTTAGCTAGCTACAGCCGCCACGTGTGTAACTTTTTCATTTTTGCATAACAGCCTTTTTTAAATTTGAATCCGATTGATGACTACATGTTAAATATATGGAAGAAGATATCGATATTGTTCAGCTAAATACATACTGTTTGTATATAGTGTTAATCAATTCATATAATTTTCTGTCGATTGTGGATTAAGTAACTGTGCACGAAATACATATCAAGATAAAAATCAAATGCTTGTTTAATTCGCCATAATTCTACATCACATCAAATATTTCTATTTTCACTTATCTGCAAGAATTGTATGTTGTAACCGTAGTAACATATTGAACACACATACGATTGTTGTCAGAATCACACGTGGCGGATGTAGCTAGCTAAATAAGAGCGTCCAGTCCCACTTTAACTTAATTTGCGAGTTTCAAAGTTTTTTTTACTTTGCTTTGGGGTTGTGATTTGGACAATGATTGGTATGTTTGTTTCTGATATGTAGTCATGGCAACAATGCTATTACAAATATTTATGGTTTACTAATAGATGTATTATGATTATAAAAGCTATTACAAAAGCTTTTTTGAAATGAAGAATCTAGGTTAGTATTTTATGCATATTACCTGATGTAGACCCGGTATGATCAGCATGTGGGCCAGTATGAGAACTTGGAGTGTTTGCATGTCCCACACTCCAGTCTACGTTATCTTCCGTTGACTGGTGCCAGTTACACAGACCATTATCAAATGTACACAATGTTGCTGAAAACACACGAAGTTGGAATATGAATTAACAGTAACAGTTATAGAAACACACAAATGAGCATCAATGGTATTCTGTGTTTCTGAATTTTTTTAGAATAATGGAATGTACAGAATAGACTTCTTTTCGGATATTATTATTGTCTTGCGTGATGGAGAACTTGCTTATTTGATATCTCTATAGTTAAGGGTCTTATTATTATTAGGACATAGCGACACACAAAAAAAAAATTCGAACGGTCCTGTATTTAAACGTTTTTATAATGGTTTCAAGAAAAGCGTCAAGTAATTTTATAAAACAAAAATTTTTTATTCAAATTGAAAGTTGAAAATTTCAGCTGAATTCGGCAAACTCCCATGCAACTCAATGTGTAATGAAATATTATTGCGTAACCTTTAAGAAGATAAATTACTTCAAAGCTCCAAATGTTTTGGTCATTAGTTACCAAACAAAAAGAGAAAATAATTTCCCGTCTGAATAAAGCTACTTATATTAACAAAATAAACTTACCGCTATTAACAATATGGGCCCCTGAAAAATAATGTATACATGTCATTTATAGAAGGTCTGTAACTATTAGTTATAATTTACCAATTAAATCTAGATGACAATAGTATCTTAGGAACCTTGTTTACACTGAAATGACACTTTGATGAGTGAAGTCCCATAAAATATATATATATATATTTTTTTTTTTTTAATTTTTGGAGCACGAATATGATGAATGTTCATGGATTGAACAATTCGTATTGGTTATTGGTTGATTAAAAGGCATGGGCGCTCCCATACGAGACCTTAAACCAAACGTTCTCTGTAATAATAAGCTAGCACGATAAACGTATAAAATCATTCCAGTGGTATTGTTTCTACATTGTCTTTATGTAGTGACGTCTGAAAACGTTCAAACCTCAATCTTAATGAATATTAACCAATCTGTATAAAAGCCATTATTATTGTTTTGCGTGATGGGGAACTTGCTCATTTGATATCTCTATAGTTAAGGGCCTTATTATTATTAGGACATAGTGACACACAAAAAATTTGAACGGTCCTGTATTTAAACGTTATTATAATGGTACTCAATCTTAATGAATATTAACCAATCTGTATACAAGCTATTATGACTTTTGTCCTGTTTTTCCCCTGTCTTGCTTTATGCTCATTTTCCTGTTTGTTTTATCTATAGCCAATACTTGTTTTCTGGTTTCATGTTGGAAGTATACCTGTTGTAATATGTGTGACAGATGGTGGTTTTGTAACAGCAGGGTGGGATACCGGTGCACTTGTTTCTCCAGTAGATGGTCTTGGTACGCATCCATACAAAATCTGGATCTCTTTTGCATCTATATCACTAAGTCTTACACGTTGACCGATGGTCACTCCCTGTTGTTTTGGTTCAATGGTCATCTGTCTCCTGTTTACAGCAAAAGCGTATGCACTGTAATGCATGACTGATCCGTAGTCGTAAGGCATATTTAAATGGTCAATTTGTTGTTGTGAGAATTTGACAAAGTTATTTTCGTGTCCTGAAATACAAACATAAACCATTTTAAAAACACAAAAACTTGCGCAAAATATATTGAGAAAATTTGTCAACAAAGGAAGATTTTGTTCTCCATCTTGATGTTACTTCCTCCCAATCATTCCGGCACAAACGCTTATTGTATAAGAAGAAACATTAGCGGTAGGAAACTTTCGGTTTTCTATCTTCTAAATTTTTTCACTGGTAAACAATTTCCACAGCTCAAACTGTATGGAGAGTGTACCAAGGGAAATAAAACTTTGTGCTGACAAGATAAGTTCGCGTTATAAGAGTCATAGTGAAAATCGCGAATATTTTTCTTTCGGGAAGGTTTCGTCATAATTATATAGTATATATCGAAAACCCCGATACGGTTCCTGAAATCTCACAAAACTAGTACAACAAAGAGATCCAAATCAAATGCGGAAAGCACCAATGCGGTTCCAGAAGTAAAAAAACAAGCACAAGAAGTTACTATTAATAAGTGGGAAGTGCCAACGCGGTTCCCAAAGAGAAACAAAACAAGTACAAGTTAACATTAAAATCTGGACATGCATTTTAGCGAGCAAAACAAAAGAAATTTTGACTGAGCGTTCCGCTGATGGCATTATACAGCAGAGTTCTTTATCGTAGCAAGTCGGGTCAGATCCGTTCGGGGTTTGAACTCACAACCTCCAACTTACGGAATGAGCACTCTACCAACTGAGCAACCGCAATGGTATATTCTTTTACATCATGTGTTCATCTAAACCGATGACGTCATTTAAAAGTCCCTTTGCATTTTAAATCTTTTAGATTTTTCCTATTTGAATATTTACCGTGTTGGATATTTTCCCAGTGAATTGTTACGTAATTATCACGGTCTGATCTGCTCTGTTCATGCCAGAAACCTAAAGCATGAAGAATTTCGTGCATAACTGTTCCTTTCCTAAGACATCCATTTCCTAGTGTTACATCAGATACACGGTTGTTAGATCCATAGTATCCTACTGGAGTATGGCACCTGTATTGTCAATAGACATCGTATATGGTTCTAATGAAGAAATACACTTAACAAAAAAGGTTAGGGACTAGGGCGAGACGTGGAAAGGCCAAAAAACTAAATCGGTCGATCGAATTAATATTTTTTTCATTGGCCCTTCTACGCCGCCGTAAGGGACCGGTGTATTTGAAATAAAAATTTAAAAAGACCTGAAAAATACCGGTATATAATTTATCTGTTTGTTTATTATTATTATTATTATTATTATTATTATTATTATTATTATTATATTTAATTTCTGTTCTTTTCTTGTGTTATGTGTCGCCATACATTCTCAGTTTGTTTACATTGCATGAAATTAAATCTCCTTAATGAAATTTCGAAAAGTGTGAAGATGAAATGATATAATTTACGTTCTACATATTCATAAAATAAATGTTTTGTGGTCCTTAACTTATTTTGTTGGGTATATTTTATTGAGATGTGGAATACAGTACAGACCTGTCGAAAGTTTAACAAATAGTGCAACACATCTCGGTCCCTCGCTAGCTATAATTCGACAGTTTTTCGGAAGATATTATCTATTTTCCGGAAATTTTCCAGCACTTGTTATCCATACCTTTGCCACCTGGCAGCAGCCGAGCTTCGACGCCTTCTGCTTGCTCAGTGTTAAACTTTTTGTCACGTTTATTCTGCACATGGTATCAGTTGAAAGGCCAGCTTCGATTTTTCCGTTAAACCCGCGATTTAATCTTCAGGCCGTTCAAGGGGGTAATTCAAATTTGGTCGGCAGATGGCGCTTTGTCGTCACCTCGAAGAATTTGCATTTTAGGGTTGACGCAATAAATCATTATTAAATGGTGTTTTTAACTTAAAACTATATATTTTGTATCCGTTTGATAGAAAATTGATTTTTCTAGACGATCACAACAATTAAAACACTCCGTATAACTAATTAAAATGCTGGAAATCATAGACATAAACTGCGGTATCGTGAAAGGTCAAAATCAAGTGGGCGGTGCATTCGGAGTTTATGCCCGGTAAATTGATTGACAGAATCGCATCCCACACCGATTGGGTTAAAAATATAGTCGTAATCGTAGCATATAGACACGGTCTTTTGATATAGGATAGAAACCATCATTCGCACCGTTATTGCACAGGAAGATTGTCAAGTTGACCCTGCGTGCCGATGATTTGGAAAACAAAACGTGCTATTTATTGCGTCTAGACATCTTCTAATTTGTTTATTTTTACTCTAGATATTTGTTGGTATGTTACTAATGTAATCTTTAAACATTTTTGTTTAATTTTGTAGAAAAAATGCGACGAAAATCAAACATCCAGGTCGCCCAGCTGGCCCCTATGTAGTCACTATGTGACTCAGAAATCAGCTGATATTGGATTTTTTTACACTTTCATTACATTTAGAGTCACAAGAGGGACAGTTTGCTAGAAAAACATCTGAACAGCAATTATCTGGCGTTGATTTAACTGCTGCAGTGCATGCAAATTTTAAAACAATGTGTTTTTAATGTTTCAGATCAGAAGTTGACAGTTGTATGACATATTTACAGGTACACAGGCTGGCAAGGAGGCTGAAGGAGCATAATTATACAGTTGAAAGGCCAGCTTCGATTTTTTCCGTTAAACCCGCGATTTAATCTTCAGGGCCGTTCAAGGGGGGTAATTCAAATTTGGTCGGCAGATGGCGCTTTGTCGTCACCTCGAAGAATTTGCATTTAGGGTTGACGCAATAAATCATTAATTAAATGGGTTTTTAACTTAAACTATATATTTTTGTATCCGTTTGATAGAAAAATTGATTTTTCTAGACGATCACAACAATTAAACACTCCGTATAACTAATTAAAATGCTGGATCATAGACATAAACTGCGGTATCGTGAAAGGTCAAAATCAAGTGGCGGTGCATTCGGAGTTTATGCCCGGTAAATTGAATTGACAGAATCGCATCCCACACCCGATTGGGTTAAAAAATTATAGTCGTAATCGGTAGCATATAGAACACCGGTCATTTTTGATACCGGATAGAAACCATCATTCGCACCGGTTATTGCACAGGAAGATTGTCAAGTTGACCCTGCGTGCGCTGATTTGGAAAACAAAACGTGCTATTTATTGCGTCTAGACATCTCTAATTTGTTTTATTTTCACTCTAGATATGTTGGTATTTACTAATGTAATCTTTAAACATTTTTTTAATTTTGTAGAAAAAATGCGACGAAAATCAAACATCCAGGTCGCCCAGCTGGCCCCTATGTAGTCACTATGTGACTCAGAAATCAGCTGATATTGGATTTTTTTACACTTCATTACATTTAGAGTCACAAGAGGGACAGTTTGCTAGAAAACATCTGAACAGCAATTATCTGGCGTGATTTAACTGCTGCAGTGCATGCAAATTTTAAACAATGTGTTTTAATGTTTCAGATCAGAAGTTGACAGTTGTATGACATATTTACAGGTACACAGGCTGGCAAGGAGGCTGAAGGAGCATCAATATACATGTAGTTTGTTAAAATTCAGAAAGTTTGCAGAAGAGAAGTCAATATAGAAAATTACATAAAATGTTTTCAACTGTAAATTACTTTCTTTTGTTTTTAGAAATTTGAATAGTTTTGCCACTTCAAGGGTTGGAGATAGATTTTAAATGCCAAATTTCAGTTTAGTTATTCAGAAACAGAGCAGTATCACAGGAGATGATGTTGGCAGATATTGTGGTCCAGGTTGCAATTGCACAAATTGCAAAAATTTTGTAATTAATGCAATTCTAGATCCTTCAGCTATCACTACTGCTACTGTTGCTGATGATTCCACAGCTACAAATACCATAGGTTTTTAAAAACATTGATGCTAATTTTGAATGTTTTCTCTCCACAGTAACCACCAGAAGTATGGATGTACCAGCAAAAAACATACTTGACAACACAGAAAATTTAGAAATTGATCACAAAGATTCTTGTACTACATGTATTAGATTTACTGTTCAAACATTTCATATTTTTAAAGTTGATACATGTACATGTATTTGAGCTTTTTATAAAATTTATCACAATATAACCCATTCACTTTTATTGTGCAAGAATCTATGTAAATATCTTTTACTGTATTTGAATTTTAGCCAAACTTTAAATCATGGATCATTGCTGCACACATCATAGCCAGTTCATACAGTCCCACAGTACCATTTTTGTGTGGTGAATGATGTTTACTGGTACTACATCAAATTATTCTGTTTTAATTAATTTCTTTTTTGTTCATTTTCAAGAATACAGAATATATGTAGTTTATTTTCATATGATTTTATGATACATCATACATGTATAATGTATTTATTTCAGATGATTTTCAGATTACCAATACCTATACAGTTTAGTTTCAGATTATTTATTCCTACAAGTTACTTTTTAGGGTACCCTTTTTAGTTCATCTTATTTGAAGATAACCTTTTTTATATTTATTGACAGGTGAGATGCATATTTCAAATTTATTTACAGATTTGCCAACATTATATTTTCAGATTATTCATAGATAACTTTTTTATTTGTAGATTGAATATTATAATGACTATGTTTGGTTTTTTTTATTGCAGATAACACTACATAGTCAACACAAAGTACAATGTCAATAAAGATGTATTGCTTGCATATTAAAATCATCATTACTTTAAGAAAAATAAATGTTAACTTGACATAATAAATGCATAATTATTTTTGTGCAATACACTGGCACCTGTCCAGCATAACCTCTGAAATGTTGGTAGGGACATGGCCTCTTACTGTACAGGTTTGAATCTCATTCAGGACAGTTTTTGTGTGAGAAAGTTGGTCATTTTGTTGTGGAATGTTGTTTGTTTTCTTTGGGCTCTACAGTTTAGAATTCCTCCCCATCTCTAAATATGTTTGATAGTGAAAAAATCTTGACTTTTACTCTACTCCTTAGCTGCAAAAAGTATATCAGCAGCACTTGATCTGTGAAAAAAAAAATAAACTACATAGACTACAGATTAAACTGTTACACCCAGTAAAACTGACCTGACCACCTTGAAAGAGATTTTAATTTCTAATTATTAACTTAGGCTGTGGAAACAATATTTCTTCCTTTTCCACTGTCATGTGTCGATTTTGAATTTTTATTTAAATACAACATTCAAAATCAGCACATGGCAACTTGTTGTCATGTGCTGATTTTGAATTCATTATTTTAATAAAAATTCAAAATCAGCACATGACACCACTGAAAAAAAATTATATAACTTTCCTGTGTATCAAATTTGGAGAAATATTTCCCATGGAAAATAATTTTATTTGATTAAAATTTAAATGTTTAATGAAGCCAATTTTTTACATAAATTTTAATTGCCATTAGATATTGCAAATAATTAAAACAGTTGAAATTGCACCCTAATAAAACAGATGATCTACAGGAATTTTAAGATCATTTTTGCATATGTTACTAATTTACGTGGATAGGTTTTTTTTTTTTTTTTTTTTTTTTTTTTTTTTTTTTTTTTTCTACATTAAAATGAATATCAATCAATAAAACAGTAAAATCACTTCATTTTTATTCGAATACATGCAAGAGACAGTGTAAACAAGGGAGATAATCATCATACGAAAAACAAAACAAAACAAAGGCAACACCGGCTGATTTCTTAACTGACAGAATCGCATCCCACATCGATTTCGGACAGGTCTTTCATATGAATGTGTTCAGAAATGAATATATTTTCAGAATTGAATTATTAGAACCCGTCATTTGTCCTAATATTTAATAATTTGTGTCTGAAGCACGAATGTCGGCCGACAGACGTGAGCCAAACCCCGCAAAAGGAGCCTCACCTGCCGTTTTCTCAACTGACAGAATCGCATCCCACACCGATTTCGGACATGTCTTTCATATGAATGTGTTCAGAAATGAATATATTTTCAGAATTTAATTATTAGAACCCATCATTTGTCCCAATATTTTAATAAATTGTGTCTGAAGCACGAATGTCGGCCGACAGCTGTGAAGTAACCCCCACTTTCAAGACGTATTTCTCGTAATTTTCTGTATATATTTGGTTCTTTTTTAGATAAATTAAAGGGACAAATATCTGTTGTTAAAAATATTTGGTCATTTCAAGTAATAACGATCCCATTTAATAGTATACTTAAATTTTCGAGACCTACTACCATTTCCGATCGCGTACCAAAATTTGAACTGAAAGTCACGTGACTAATGCGATTAAAAATCAGCCATATTGGAAGCTGGCCTTTCAACTGTATACATGTAGTTTGTTAAAATTCAGAAAGTTTGCAGAAGAGAAGTCAATATAGAAAATTACATAAAATGTTTTCAACTGTAAATTACTTTCTTTTGTTTTTAGAAATTTGAATAGTTTTGCCACTTCAAGGGTTGGAGATAGATTTTAAATGCCAAATTTCAGTTTAGTTATTCAGAAACAGAGCAGTATCACAGGAGATGATGTTGGCAGATATTGTGGTCCAGGTTGCAATTGCACAAATTGCAAAAATTTTGTAATTAATGCAATTCTAGATCCTTCAGCTATCACTACTGCTACTGTTGCTGATGATTCCACAGCTACAAATACCATAGGTTTTTAAAAACATTGATGCTAATTTTGAATGTTTTCTCTCCACAGTAACCACCAGAAGTATGGATGTACCAGCAAAAAAATACTTGACAACACAGAAAATTTAGAAATTGATCACAAAGATTCTTGTACTACATGTATTAGATTTACTGTTCAAACATTTCATATTTTTAAAGTTGATACATGTACATGTATTTGAGCTTTTTATAAAATTTATCACAATATAACCCATTCACTTTTATTGTGCAAGAATCTATGTAAATATCTTTTACTGTATTTGAATTTTAGCCAAACTTTAAATCATGGATCATTGCTGCACACATCATAGCCAGTTCATACAGTCCCACAGTACCATTTTTGTGTGGTGAATGATGTTATACTGGTACTACATCAAATTATTCTGTTTTAATTAATTTCTTTTTTGTTCATTTTCAAGAATACAGAATATATGTAGTTTATTTTCATATGATTTTATGATACATCATACATGTATAATGTATTTATTTCAGATGATTTTCAGATTACCAATACCTATACAGTTTAGTTTCAGATTATTTATTCCTACAAGTTACTTTTTAGGGTACCCTTTTTAGTTCATCTTATTTGAAGATAACCTTTTTTATATTTATTGACAGGTGAGATGCATATTTCAAATTTTATTTACAGATTTGCCAACATTATATTTTCAGATTATTCATAGATAACTTTTTTATTTGTAGATTGAATATTATAATGACTATGTTTGGTTTTTTTTATTGCAGATAACACTACATAGTCAACACAAAGTACAATGTCAATAAAGATGTATTGCTTGCATATTAAAATCATCATTACTTTAAGAAAAATAAATGTTAACTTGACATAATAAATGCATAATTATTTTTGTGCAATACACTGGCACCTGTCCAGCATAACCTCTGAAATGTTGGTAGGGACATGGCCTCTTACTGTACAGGTTTGAATCTCATTCAGGACAGTTTTTGTGTGAGAAAGTTGGTCATTTTGTTGTGGAATGTTGTTTGTTTTCTTTGGGCTCTACAGTTTAGAATTCCTCCCCATCTCTAAATATGTTTGATAGTGAAAAAATCTTGACTTTTACTCTACTCCTTAGCTGCAAAAAAGTATATCAGCAGCACTTGATCTGTGAAAAAAAAAATAAACTACATAGACTACAGATTAAACTGTTACACCCAGTAAAACTGACCTGACCACCTTGAAAGAGATTTTAATTTCTAATTATTAACTTAGGCTGTGGAAACAATATTTCTTCCTTTTCCACTGTCATGTGTCGATTTTGAATTTTTATTTAATACAACATTCAAAATCAGCACATGGCAACTTGTTGTCATGTGCTGATTTTGAATTCATTATTTTAATAAAAATTCAAATCAGCACATGACACCACTGAAAAAAATTATATAACTTTCCTGTGTATCAAATTTGGAGAAATATTTCCCATGGAAAATAATTTATTTGATTAAAATTTAAATGTTTAATGAAGCCAATTTTTTACATAAATTTTAATTGCCATTAGATATTGCAAAATAATTAAAACAGTTGAAATTGCACCCTAATAAACAGATGATCTACAGGAATTTTAAGATCATTTTTGCATATGTTACTAATTTACGTGGATAGGTTTTTTTTTTTTTTTTTTTTTTTTTTTTTTTTTTTTCTACATTAAAATGAATATCAATCAATAAAACAGTAAAATCACTTCATTTTTATTCGAATACATGCAAGAGACAGTGTAAACAAGGGAGATAATCATCATACGAAAAACAAAACAAAACAAAGGCAACACCGGCTGATTTCTTAACTGACAGAATCGCATCCCACATCGATTTCGGACAGGTCTTTCATATGAATGTGTTCAGAAATGAATATATTTTCAGAATTGAATTATTAGAACCCGTCATTTGTCCTAATATTTAATAATTTGTGTCTGAAGCACGAATGTCGGCCGACAGACGTGAGCCAACCCGCAAAAGGAGCCTCACCTGCCGTTTTCTCAACTGACAGAATCGCATCCCACACCGATTTCGGACATGTCTTTCATATGAATGTGTTCAGAAATGAATATATTTTCAGAATTTAATTATTAGAACCCATCATTTGTCCCAATATTTTAATAAATTGTGTCTGAAGCACGAATGTCGGCCGACAGCTGTGAAGTAACCCCCACTTTCAAGACGTATTTCTCGTAATTTTCTGTATATATTTGGTTCTTTTTTAGATAAATTAAAGGGACAAATATCTGTTGTTAAAAATATTTGGTCATTTCAAGTAATAACGATCCCATTTAATAGTATACTTAAATTTTCGAGACCTACTACCATTTCCGATCGCGTACCAAAATTTGAACTGAAAGTCACGTGACTAATGCGATTAAAAATCAGCCATATTGGAAGCTGGCCTTTCACTGTATACATGTAGTTTGTTAAATTCAGAAAGTTTGCAGAAGAGAACAATATAGAAATTACATAAATGTTTTCAACTGTAAATTACTTTCTTTTGTTTTTAGAAATTTGAATAGTTTTTTGCCACTTCAAGGGTTGGAGATAGATTTTAAATGCCAAATTTCAGTTTAGTTATTCAGAAACAGAGCAGTATCACAGGAGATGATGTTGGCAGATATTGTGGTCCGGTTGCAATTGCACAAATTGCAAAAATTTTGTATTAATGCAATTCTAGATCCTTCACTATCACTACTGCTACTGTTGCTGATGATTCCACAGCTACAAATACCATAGGTTTTTAAAACATTGATGCTAATTTTGAATGTTTTCTCTCCACAGTAACCACCAGAAGTATGGATGTACAGCAAAAAACATACTTGACAACACAGAAAATTTAGAAATTGATCACAAGATTCTTGTACTACATGTATTAGATTTACTGTTCAAACATTTCATATTTTTAAAGTTTGTACATGTACATGTATTTGAGCTTTTTAGAAAATTTATCACAATATACCCATTCACTTTTATGGTGCAAGAATTATATGTAAATATCTTTTACTGTATTGAATTTTAGCAAACTTTAAATCATGGATCATTGCTGCACATCATAGCCAGTTCATACAGTCCCACAGTACCATTTTTGTGTGGTGAATGAGTTATACTGGTACTACATCAAATTATTCTGTTTTAATTAATTTCTTTTTTGTTCATTCAAGAATACAGAATATTGTAGTTTATTTTCAATGATTTTATGATACATCATACATGTATAATGTATTTATTTCAGATGATTTTCAGATTACCAATAACCTATACAGTTTAGTTTCAGATTATTTTATTCCTACAAGTTATTTTTAGGGTACCCTTTTTAGTTCATCTTATTTGAAGATAACCTTTTTTATATTTATTGACAGGTGAGATGCATATTTCAAATTTTATTTACAGATTTGCCAACATTATATTTTCAGATTATTCATAGATAACTTTTTTATTTGTAGATTGAATATTATAATGACTATGTTTGGTTTTTTTTATTGCAGATAACACTACATAGTCAACACAAAGTACAATGTCAATAAAGATGTATTGCTTGCATATTAAAATCATCATTACTTTAAGAAAAATAAATGTTAACTTGACATAATAAATGCATAATTATTTTTGTGCAATACACTGGCACCTGTCCAGCATAACCTCTGAAATGTTGGTAGGGACATGGCCTCTTACTGTACAGGTTTGAATCTCATTCAGGACAGTTTTTTGTGTGAGAAAGTTGGTCATTTTGTTGTGGAATGTTGTTTGTTTTCTTTGGGCTCTACAGTTTAGAATTCTCCCCATCTCTAAATATGTTTGATAGTGAAAAAATCTTGACTTTTACTCTACTCCTTAGCTGCAAAAAAGTATATCAGCAGCACTTGATCTGTGAAAAAAAAAATAAACTACATAGACTACAGATTAAACTGTTACACCCAGTAAAACTGACCTGACCACCTTGAAAGAGATTTTAATTTCTAATTATTAACTTAGGCTGTGGAAACAATATTTCTTCCTTTTCCACTGTCATGTGTCGATTTTGAATTTTTATTTAAATACAACATTCAAAATCAGCACATGGCAACTTGTTGTCATGTGCTGATTTTGAATTCATTATTTTAATAAAAATTCAAAATCAGCACATGACACCACTGAAAAAAAATTATATAACTTTCCTGTGTATCAAATTTGAGAAATATTTCCCATGGAAAATAATTTTATTTGATTAAAATTTAAATGTTTAATGAAGCCAATTTTTTACATAAATTTTAATTGCCATTAGATATTGCAAAATTAAAACAGTTGAAATTGCACCCTAATAAAACAGATGATCTACAGGAATTTTAAGATCATTTTTGCATATGTTACTAATTTACGTGGATAGGTTTTTTTTTTTTTTTTTTTTTTTTTTTTTTTTTTTTCTACATTAAAATGAATATCATCAATAAAACAGTAAAATCACTTCATTTTTATTCGAATACATGCAAGAGACAGTGTAAACAAGGGAGATAATCATCATACGAAAAACAAAACAAAACAAAGGCAACACCGCTGATTTCTTAACTGACAGAATCGCATCCCACATCGATTTCGGACAGGTCTTTCATATGAATGTGTTCAGAAATGAATATATTTTCAGAATTGAATTATTAGAACCCGTCATTTGTCCTAATATTTATAATTTGTGTCTGAAGCACGAATGTCGGCCGACAACGTGAGCCAAACCCGCAAAAGGAGCCTCACCTGCCGTTTTCTCACTGACAGAATCGCATCCCACACCGATTTTCGGACATGTCTTTCATATGAATGTGTTCAGAAATGAATATATTTTCAGAATTTAATTATTAAACCCATCATTTGTCCAATATTTTAATAAATTGTGTCTGAAGCACGAATGTCGGCCGACAGCTGTGAAGTAACCCCCACTTTCAAGACGTATTTCTCGTAATTTTCTGTATATATTTGGTTTTTTTAGATAAATTAAAGGACAAATATCTGTTGTTAAAATATTTGGTCATTTCAAGTAATAACGATCCCATTTAATAGTATACTTATTTTCGAGACCTACTACATTTCCGATCGCGTACCAAAATTTGAACTGAAAGTCACGTTGACTAATGCGATTAAAAATCAGCCATTGGAAGCTGGCCTTTCAACTGTATACATGTAGTTTGTTAAAATTCAGAAAGTTTGCAGAAGAGAAGTCAATATAGAAAATTACATAAAATGTTTTCAACTGTAAATTACTTTCTTTTGTTTTAGAAATTTGAATAGTTTTGCCACTTCAAGGGTTGGAGATAGATTTTAAATGCCAAATTTCAGTTTAGTTATTCAGAAACAGAGCAGTATCACAGGAGATGATGTTGGCAGATATTGTGGTCCAGGTTGCAATTGCACAAATTGCAAAAATTTTGTAATTAATGCAATTCTAGATCCTTCAGCTATCACTACTGCTACTGTTGCTGATGATTCCACAGCTACAAATACCATAGGTTTTTAAAACATTGATGCTAATTTTGAATGTTTTTCTCTCCACAGTAACCACCAGAAGTATGGATGTACCAGCAAAAAACATACTTGACAACACAGAAAATTTAGAAATTGATCACAAAGATTCTTGTACTACATGTATTAGATTTACTGTTCAAACATTTCATATTTTTAAAAGTTGATACATGTACATGTATTTGAGCTTTTTATAAAATTTATCACATATAACCCATTCACTTTTATTGTGCAAGAATCTATGTAAAATACTTTTACTGTATTTGAATTTTAGCCAAACTTTAAATCATGGATCATTGCTGCACACATCATAGCCAGTTCATACAGTCCACAGTACCATTTTTGTGTGGTGAATGATGTTATACTGGTACTACATCAAATTATTCTGTTTTAATTAATTTCTTTTTGTTCATTTCAAGAATACAGAATATATGTAGTTTATTTTCATATGATTTTATGATACATCATACATGTATAATGTATTTATTTCAGATGATTTTCAGATTACCAATACCTATACAGTTTAGTTTCAGATTATTTATTCCTACAAGTTACTTTTTAGGGTACCCTTTTTAGTTCATCTATTTGAAGATAACCTTTTTTATATTTATTGACAGGTGAGATGCATATTTCAAATTTTTTACAGATTTGCCAACATTATATTTTCAGATTATTCATAGATAACTTTTTTATTTGTAGATTGAATATTATAATGACTATGTTTGGTTTTTTTTATTGCAGATAACACTACATAGTCAACACAAAGTACAATGTCAATAAAGATGTATTGCTTGCATATTAAAATCATCATTACTTTAAGAAAAAAAATGTTAACTTGACATAATAAATGCATAATTATTTTTGTGCAATACACTGGCACCTGTCCAGCATAACCTCTGAAATGTTGGTAGGACATGGCCTCTTACTGTACAGGTTTGAATCTCATTCAGGACAGTTTTTGTGTGAGAAAGTTGGTCATTTTGTTGTGGAATGTTGTTTGTTTTCTTGGGCTCTACAGTTTAGAATTCCTCCCCATCTCTAAATATGTTTGATAGTGAAAAAATCTTGACTTTTACTCTACTCCTTAGCTGCAAAAAAGTATATCAGCAGCACTTGATCTGTGAAAAAAAATAAACTACATAGACTACAGATTAAACTGTTACACCCAGTAAAACTGACTGACCACCTTGAAAGAGATTTTAATTTCTAATTATTAACTTAGGCTGTGGAAACAATATTTCTTCCTTTTCCACTGTCATGTGTCGATTTTGAATTTTTATTTAAATACAACATTCAAAATCAGCACATGGCAACTTGTTGTCATGTGCTGATTTTGAATTCATTATTTTAATAAAATTCAAAATCAGCACATGACACCACTGAAAAAAAATTATATAACTTTCCTGTGTATCAAATTTGGAGAAATATTTCCCATGGAAAATATTTTATTTGATTAAAATTTAAATGTTTAATGAAGCCAATTTTTTACATAAATTTTAATTGCCATTAGATATTGCAAAATAATTAAAACAGTTGAAATTGCACCCTAATAAAACAGATGATCTACAGGAATTTTAAGATCATTTTTGCATATGTTACTAATTTACGTGGATAGGTTTTTTTTTTTTTTTTTTTTTTTTTTTTTTTTTTTTTTTTTTTCTACATTAAAATGAATATCATCAATAAACAGTAAAATCACTTCATTTTTATTCGAATACATGCAAGAGACAGTGTAAACAAGGGAGATAATCTCATACTAAAAAACAAAACAAAACAAAGGCAACACCGGCTGATTTCTTAACTGACAGAATCGCATCCACTCGATTTCGGACAGGTCTTTCATATGAATGTGTTCAGAAATGAATATATTTTCAGAATTGAATTATTAGAACCCGTCATTTGTCCTAATATTTAATAATTTGTGTCTGAAGCACGAATGTCGGCCGACAGACGTGAGCCAAACCCCGCAAAAGGAGCCTCACCTGCCGTTTTCTCAACTGACAGAATCGCATCCCCACCGATTTCGACATGTCTTTCATATGAATGTGTTCAGAAATGAATATATTTTCAGAATTTAATTATTAGAACCCATCATTTGTCCCAATATTTTAATAAATTGTGTCTGAAGCACGAATGTCGGCCGACAGCTGTGAAGTAACCCCCACTTTCAAGACGTATTTCTCGTAATTTTCTGTATATATTTGGTTCTTTTTTAGATAAATTAAAGGGACAAATATCTGTTGTTAAAATATTTGGTCATTTCAAGTAATAACGATCCCATTTAATAGTATACTTAAATTTTCGAGACCTACTACCATTTCCGATCGCGTACCAAAATTTGAACTGAAAGTCACGTGACTAATGCGATTAAAAATCAGCCATATTGGAAGCTGGCCTTTCAACTGGTATATAGCTTTTTGTGAACACTTTTTCGCGGAAAAAATCGTGGTCGTTCGAATTTCGTTTTTGGAGTTTAGTCGCGTAAAAGTTATTTCCCCGCGAAATACAAACTTTAAAGGCCAAGATGGCTTCCAAATCAAGTAGCCAGATGATAATCGATCCCCCATAATCCATTTAAACAACGACACTGATCACTTCAAGATTTTCCAAGAAAGTCTCATAATTCAACGAATTCAAGATTTCAGTATATTTACTAGACTAACCATTTCCGCTACAACTAACGGCACTGATATTTGAATAAAATATGTCACAATACCGAATATCAACCAGTCTAAATTCAATGAACAACTAAACCTAAATATTGAACAACTGTTAACTATTTAATAATTGTTAAATATTTATCTTGGGAAGTCCAAATCAACACGTGGTATTTAGGCTCAGGCGGGAGGCTTTTTTGTGAGCCCCCAACCGCCCGACAGCCACTCAATGTATAGAACAAGCAATCGTATTTTGTCAAATCGTATTTTGTCAAAAGAGAATGATGAAATTCAATTCGCGTAAGAAAACAATATTATATAATTCTTTGTCAATGTACAATCAAAACTATTTTCAAAATATTTATTTGGTGCCTGGTTTTTGGAATGGCTGGCCCCAGTATGTGTTAATCTCGATTCCCGTTTCTTCTTTTCGTTTTGTCATGCCATGTTTTTGGTTGCTATGGCCATTTTCCATATCTAACTTCGAAACAATATAATATAGATACATTTATCGACGACCTGTCGGCAAAAGGCAAACATTTATGAACTATTAAAATATACAATATTTTATGGTATTTTATAAATTATATTTGTTTTTCAATGTTAAATGATATATAAATTATAAAATTTACCCGCTTCCGGTGGCAAATCTAATATGGCTTTTATGGTCGGATAAAGGCACAAAATCAATGCATTTCTTTCCATTAACCATTGTTTTGTCCATATCTCTTGCATGGCAGAATGGAATAACGATACATGTGATGCATAAGCACCTACAATAAAACGATATAATTTTATTCTTTTAATCAAATATTTAAATAATTTAATGATGAAAGTTTTTGAAATGTACATATGCCTAATCGATGTTTATACTTCCCGAAAACTAGTTTTGAGGGGGTATGTCTGCCTGTCCGTCCGTCTGTCTGTGTCCGTATAAAATCGTGTCCGGGGTACATCTCATAATTGCTTTGGACGACTGTCATAAACCTTGACACGAATAATATTCATGGTCCAAAGATGTATCGTGAACTTGAACCAAAGTCATATCGGAAAGGTAAAGGTCACGGGAAAATATTAAAACCTTGTTGATGTTGGGGCGGGGAATATTTGACTCTCAAGAGACAGTTCTGGTTTTATTTGGCCTCAAGATCTCAAAAACTTATTGCTTTTTTATAACTTCATATTTTAATATCTACACTACAAACCCGTTGAATATTCAAGACTTAGTGTGGAATATGCAGTCCATAGCGACAGTACAGGCCTGTCGATAGTTTAACACTTACCTAACAAAAAAGTGCCGAATCAGCAGCTCCTTTCGGCCCCTCGTTAGCTCTACAAGGCTGCACTGTATGCTCATGAACACATATTTTAATTCTTCGATAGATTTGTGATGGATTTTATCTTTAACGTTGTTGTTTTAAAACCATGACAACTTTAAATTTAAAATTACAAAAGCCAGTGCATGTGAAGCATGTGTTCAACCACTTACTGTGTCCGCTTGATATCTCATATGGTACGACTCCTTGTGGCCATAACCTTCTGTGATCTCTTACGGCATTTCTGTGCTGTATAAAAATAAGCAGTATATTTTAGATAATTCAAGCAACACGGATTGGCGTCTTTTGATACGCGTTTTTATGTAGTCAGCCAAAAACTATTATACTAATTCAAACATGTAATCGCTGATCTACAGTACAGAACTGCCGAAATAGTCGAGTTGACGCTCCCATATTTTCAATGCTTGAACCTAGAAAATTATTTCCTTATGAAGTTTTTTTGCAGTTTTGTATTACTTAGGATCTCTAAAGTAAAATGAGGTTAGTTGCCCTACAGGCAACTTTGGGCAAATTGCCTAATTTGCATATATAAAAATTTAACACTAAGCTAACGAAGTAGATACGAATCGGCGGTTTATCTCTGTTCCTAGCTAGCTTATCTCGACAGGTTCTCAGCAGCTGGTATCTATCTCTCGTCTGTCACTAGCTATTCAATTCACGGCCACAAATCAGGCGAGCTTCGACTTAATTTCGTTAGTTCAGTGTTAAACTTTCGACAGGTCTTTACTGTAATGCTGCTAATTCAAACCACATATTCCTTCGCCTACCGTGATTTTTTTACCAGAATACGATGATAAGGCACAGCGATCCGATTGCTAATGCAGATATTGTTAAAACGATGGCCCTGTGATATGCAGGAATAGCCTAAATCATGTAGATCTTCAATCCCAAAGCAGAGAAACCGTTGGTATTGTGACTGATGTAGCTTATTTAAACCGAGTTTACTTTATTTTAACCATTTGACCACTTTGTTGTGATACTAAGTATTTTAATCTGTGATCAAATACAAACATACTAATCCATGACCGAATCACAACCTAGAAGCAAAGTAAAAACTTTGAAACCGACATGTTAGAAAATACGTAAACTTCCACCAGGGGCGTGAGGCCAGGTGCTTCGGAAGGGTAACACCTCCTGTTTAGCTAGCTACACCCGCCACGTGTGTAATCAAAATAAGATTAGAATTTCATAATGGTGAATAGTATAGTTTGTCGCAAATGCCCTGATGAATTACTAATCAAAGTTTTCATTAAGGGAGTAAAGTTGCCGCGTTTTCTCCCGCGAGTATTTCAATAGGTCATAATTACTCAAAATCATACTTACTTTTGGATTCACTCCTGGAGGTAAATCAATATCGCCTTCAAATAATCCTATAACAGAATTAAAGACAATATGTATTTATAAAATAGTTGACTTTAGAGGAAGAAATGAATTGAAATGAAATTATCGAGACACCGTAAAATTTTAGAAGTACAGTCAAACCTGTCTATAATGGACACCTAAGGAAACCATAAAAGTGGTCTTTATAGGCAGGTGACCCTTATATACAGGTTCAAACATATCTATAAAGACCACCTAAGGGAACCATTAAAGTGGCCTTTATAGGCAGGTGGTCCTTATATACGGTTAAACAAATATAAAGAGAAATGGTGATAAAATTTTACAGGCCTTTTTAAGTAGGATGAATGAAATTAGATTTTTTTAATTTGGTTTATAGATTAAATTACCTGGATTTTCCTCTGGATATGCAGGATCAAATCTAAAATTAAAAATAGAAATATGATTCGTTGCCATCTATATAAAATCTCTCTCTCTCTCTCTCTCTCTCTCTCTCTCTCTCTCTCTCTCTCTCTCTCTCGTTTTTTATAACAAGTATTCTCTTGATAAATAAAACACAATTATAACCGGTCCATGCCCTAATTGCAATCACAAAGCAGATTAAACCCGTAAACTGTAAACTTCCATCAGTGAAGTGAGGTCGGTGCTACAGAAGAGTAACCACCTCCTGTCTAGCTAGCTACACTCGTAATTAGGTACGAGGACACTTCTCTTTATTCTTTTTGATTTATCAGTTGAATGCCTCATATTTCACTCTTAATGTTTTATACAAAATTACTTGTGATAAATCGAGTTCAGTTAAGTAATAGTGTTTAACGTCCCAGTCAAGAATATTTCACTTATATGGAGACGTCTCCAGCTATAGGCGAAGGTGTCGAAATTTTGTCAGTGTGTTGTGCAGATGACATTGAACAGTAGGGTCCTCTGCCGTGTCACGCCTTTCATGAAACGGGGTCTAGTTTTTTTTTCAAGTTCCCGCCCAAAAGAACCTTGAGTTTCATTTCGTTATGTCAAGTGCTTTGCGAAAAAACAGTCACTACCCATTTTCAAGTCTGGTCAGACCCAGAATTCGAACCCACGACTCTCTCACTTACGGAGCGAGCACTCTACCAACTGAGCTACCGTAGTGGTGTGATACATTGAAGGAATATTATGTGCTTTCATGTTATAGCTACGATTTACTTGATTACGTCACAAGTTATGCCCTGTTCATGGTTCAGCATACATACCAACAGGAGTATCCTACAATAAAACATTAAAATAGTACGTGTAAAAAAATTCAGATAAAATTACATATTTTAAAACTGGTGTTTTTTTGTTTTGTTTTTTTTTTTGTTTTTTTTTTTTTTTTTGTCAAATATTCCAAACAAGTGAAATTAATACAAGTAAATTCTAAAATAAACGATGATCATCGTCGGATGTCATCAACATTGTCATCAACTTTTTTTTTTTTTTTTTTTTTGGTAAAAACGGTAATTTTGACGTATTATAATTTCACTAGCATTCAGATTCCTTTGTCAGATTAAAACTCGAAGTGTATGAATGATAATGAAACTATGGACTGGTCAATTTTGTAAGTTAAACACCTTTCTCATTCCTGTGCTTAATATATATACAACTGTTAAGTATACTGCTACATATTTTTTATTATTTGAAATATTCTTTGAAATATTTACAATATTTCAATTTTCATTTGTTCAAAGCATTTTGATTGGTCAGATTTTTGTGTAACGTTTGCACGAATGGATTGGCTCTCAGTGACGTCATTTCATTATGGATGACGCACACCTACGCCATAGCGTCGCTATTTTTTACTTTCTACGGCTCACAGGTACTTGTGGAAAATCATCTGATTTTAATTTATATAAAATTATCCGATTTTCTCTATATAATTATTAACGGTAAGTAACTTCAAAATCTGAAGCGTGGTACCCCCGGTCACAAAATCTGTGGTTTTTAAGCTTTATATCCAATCTACGATATCGACATGAAATTCGTTCAAATGGTAACATATTTCTACATGAGAAAATTCATTCCTAGGTCCCACTAACGCCACTGCCGGCTTCTTAGACGCACTTTTAATCGTCTTTTATAATTATATAGAGTAAAATCGGATAATTTTATATAAATCAAAATCGGATGATTTTTCCACAAGTACCTGTGGCTACGGCTACATTATTGTTAAAATTGTTGATTTGTTGTTGAAAAATGTCTATACATTAAATTATAAGAAATGAAAATAATTTTTCGTTTTGTACGATATGGCAAACTATTTTAGGTTAAGGGGTTAAAGAAGTGTTTATGTCATTCAACCATTGATACCATTATGACTTTCACTACTTATTTATTCTATCACATACAAGTCTTAGTAGTCATCGAAACAGATGGTACAAAGATAAGGATTCTATTTCAGTTCAAAAATTGTGACATTTTTGTCGCTGTTTATAAGTTAAAAATTATGTAACATAAAAGTTTATCTAGATTTGTGTGATTAAATGTGGATATATTTGATAAAGACGATATTTTAGTTCAACAAACGTTGCTTCACTCAAGACATCACTATCACCTGGTACAATTGACTTCCTTGTGGGACCCCTATATGTAGTAACTACCACAAATGTAGTAAAATTTTGTTGCTACATTTGTGGTAAAATGTTGCTCATTTGTGACAGTTACTACATTTGTGGTAATTACTACATATAGGGTTCCCGCACCCCTCCTCTTTTCTTCCTTTGCCTTTATAATTTCAAAATTCTCATTGTCCTGTGTATACATTAGGGTTCACCTAATTGTGATACAAGGCGGTGCATATCAGTTGCTTATATAATCGTTATTGAAAAAGTGTTCATATGTCCAAGCAGTTTTCAAGTAATACACAGCACAGACCTGTCAAATGTTTAACACTGTGCTTACGAAATACACGTAGTGCCAATCGGCAGCTCAGCTCGGTCCTTGGCTAGTTAGATTAACTATGACAGTTTTTTGGTAGTTGCTGTATATTTATTGGCAGCCTCATAGGTATCCACATATCTGCAATTCGGCGGCCAAATTTCGACACCTTTTCGCTAGCCCAGTGTTAGACTTACGACAGGTTTGTACTTTATATCAAAGATGTAAGATGAAAATGCAGCACAAATGCGGTAAACGGATGAAACATTTATAAGATAAAATATAAAAGCATCTTAAAGAGAATTCTGTCCACAGAATTTTCAATCTTGGTTTAATGGGTTCGAGAAGTTGCAAGCATGTTTGATACAATTCCTCCGCTGAATAAATTCGAGATAGTTTTATGTTTCCAAAGAGCTTAGAAATGGTGATTTTTAACAGACAATTGATGAAAATTGTATCCTTAAAATAACCATTTTCATTAAACATGCTTAAATTTGAATTACCTGTGCTAAAGCAACACCCAAAACGCACGCCAGCAAGAGGCACCTCATGTCAAATCTATATGTGAACTCTGTGACTGACAGAGATATTGAAAACATTTATACAGAATCTTATCTCTAAGAACAAACTACGGATACCCATATGTACTAGTGATAGCATGACACTTCATAGTCAGAGCGTATAGAAAAATATGTCATATTAATTATTAAGTAATATATTTACTAGTGTCATATAACACTGTTTTAATTTTTTTCATAAAACAAATTCAAAAAATGGTATATGACACAAGAAATAGCCTATTAACTAAACTGTCAAAATCATAAGACGGGATAATTTCCATTACCAGGATTTGTTGTGGGTCAATCTTCTAGTACTCAAATGATTGGGTGTAGTATAACAACAGCTTGTAAATAAAATATTTGTGCTTTTAGTAAACCACGAAATAAAAAAGAGAATTTCTCTGTAGACTTGTTTCTGACAGACATCTTAACAAACAAGCACATATACATTTGACGTTCCCTTGTAGCTGAAATTGTTTGTAAAACGTATAATACCAACTAGTAATTCTTGTTTCTGATAAGTACTATCTTACCACTGAACATTTAGCACATGGCATGTATGGCATTCCGTAGAAATATTGTCCTATTATAGGACATTAGTCTGTTGACTATCAGACTATTTTAGTCCAATTCGTGAGTAGCTTTATAGTTCCACTATACGTCACAATTGTTTTGACTTCGTAAACTTTACCTTTAGTTAGGATAAAATAGTATTTCGTCATTTTGCCATGTTTAATATTTCTAAAATCTTATCAATTATTTTAGGGATTGAAAAAGTTGTTTTTATCATTTTGCAGCATTATACGAAGGGAGGTCAAAAAGTTCATAGAACGGGGTATATATTGCCGCAACAAACCAGACATTTTACTATTATTTTTCAATATAGTCCCCATTTACCCCAATGCACTTAGCACACTTTTCTTTTAGACTGTCTATACCTTTGAAATAGAAGTCTTCGGTTTGGTCCTGAAACCATGCCTCTGTGGCAGCCTTAAGTCCATCATCATCAGGAAATCTGATTCCCCGTAAATAGGATTTCAAATTTCTAAATAGGAAATAATCACTGGGTGATTAAGTTGTTCGAACTTGCATTCTTGTGAAATCCTTGACTTGTGCACAGGAGCATTGTCGGGAAGAAGCAATACCCCTTAGCTCAACTTTCCCGTCCTTTTTAATTTAATTAGATCAGCATAGTAAGACCCAGTGATAGAGATAATTGATTAACAGAACACCCTTAGAATCCCAAAACACAGTGGTCATGACTTTGCCAGCTAATGGTTGGGTTTTGAATTTATTTGGTGGTGATGAGCCAGGGTGCTTCCATTGCATGGACTCTTTTTTGGTTTCTGGGTCCCAGTGATGAATCCATACTTTTGACATCCCAAGATGCTCGTGGATAACCGTGTATACACTTCCATGTGAAATGTCACACTCCCTAGCTATGTCATCAATTCTAATTCGACGATCATTCATGATGAGGGTCTCCACAGACGTGACAATTCCCTTTGTGATGGCATCAGCTGACCGATCTGACCGTGGGTCATCCTTCGGTGAGGTGCGCCCACGTTTAAATTCAGCTGACCATTTTGCCACTGTGGAATAGGCAGGACCACTGTCACCGTACACCTA
The DNA here is from genome assembly GCA_021292105.1 of Anadara kagoshimensis. Classification (NCBI taxonomy): domain Eukaryota; kingdom Metazoa; phylum Mollusca; class Bivalvia; order Arcoida; family Arcidae; genus Anadara; species Anadara kagoshimensis. The sequence goes on from CM037861.1 coordinate 26,523,100, forward strand.
GGCCATTCGCCGGTGAATTTCTTTGGCATTTGATCCATCTACTGTGAGGAACTTTATTACTGCTCTAAACTCAACATTTTGATTTTCCATGATTGCTTGGTGGTCACCAACTTTGAATGCTTTTGAGAATTACACAAATATGTTGTGACAAATAAACTTGATATGTTGAAAATGACGGAATAATGTGTTGTCTAAATAAGTAAAGAAAATGTGTGTTACGCTTGGCTGAATACACTGTTCTATGAACTTTCTGACTTCCTCTCGTATATTTAATCGCGTAGTTATGAAAATACACATAAAAATTGTTCGTTCTATAAATTAACCATAAAGCAGCAGTTTCAACACTGAAATTAAAATAAATTTAAAATCCAGCCAAAAGAAAAGGGAAATAGTTCGAATCAGAAGCCCAAAAACACCCGCTGGTGTTTCAAAACACATGAATAATGATTTAGAACAAATTACAAAATACTAGTACATTTTGTTGCACGCTCGTGCCAATTAGGTTTACTGTTTAGAGCATATAAGAAAACATATTTTTTTTAAATAAAAATAATAATCTTGTAGGAAAAAGTTCCAACGTTATGCAAAAAGGCGATGCACATTTTATTCGGTACATCATACAATTTAAACTTTAATTAAATATACCGAAAAACAAAACTTTTAACCGGAATCTTGAATTTGGTGATAAATAGACATGGTATGTCAATAAAATGCAAAGTTCTCGGTAATTTACGTCAGAAAGTGAAATTTGCTGCTAGCAAAAATCTAAACGTCCTAAAAACTAAGGTAAACTCCGTCATGCTAAATTTGGTAAAATATATCTTGGCCCTTTGAATATTTTTTTCAAAATCTTGAGAAAAAAATTCTGGTTTCAAAATTTTGGTCAAAGCACTATTGATGAGGAATTGTATTCCGAAACGACCGTCTAGTGCTGTAAAAATAAAACTGGTATGATATGCAATAAAGTTATTTTTGGTTGCAACTTCAAGGTACAGTTACACTGGTTCAAACCTTATCACAATAACAGTGTCATTGTCTTTATTTTGTGTCGTGTTTTGTCTTATTACAGACCCCATGACCCAGTGTATACGGCGTGTGAACTTAATGTTCCTATGAACTTCTAAACTTGTTTTATGACAAGTGTTTATTGTTTGATTTGATACATTTTACTTTTGAATATTATTGCTGTAAATCATTGTGAATTACACATTATACCAGTGTTAATTGTACAGCACTAGATGACTGTTTCGGAATACAATTCCTTATCAGTCATAGTAATGATAACCTTTATTGACATAAAGCAATTATACAGGCTTGTAGCCACATAGCAATATTATATAATAGTTGATGGCAAATACAGAATCTATATTGTACAGATATTGTGAAACCAAATTTTTTTCAAGAGGTTGAAGAAACATCCAAAGAACAAAAAAAACTTCAAGGTAATACTTTGCATATGGGAGTATACCTAGGTTTTTTAATCTTGTGAAAAGAAGGTGTATTTACTATCATTGCACTTGGTGGATGGATGGATTGATTCACTAGCTACAGGTGAAGTGGCAGAGAATTTTACCTTTGTAGTTCGCTAGGGGCAATATGCAGTGAATGTTCTTAAGCGGGCTACATCTTTCGTGATACGGGACATCGGTTTTTAATGTTCCACCCCAAAGAATCATGGCTAAATACTGAGTGCTTGGCGAAAGTCTTTTCAAGTCAGACCCACTTGGGGTTGAATACTTCCTTTCCAAATATATATATATATATATATATATATATATTATATATATATATATATATATATATATATATATATATTATATAAGCGAGCACTCTACCAACTGAACTACCGTCATCATGGGCGCCGCTAGATTAAATAAGTAAATACGCATAAACGTGTTTGCCACGCCGAAGGCGCTTCATTCTAGGGGGCCCAGGGTATCCCCCCGGAAATGTGCGAGTATAAATTAGAAATTCAAATCCGGATTTTCCTTTCCGTTTTCGACAACGAAATTACTCTAATCAAGCTTAATCTTTAAAGCGCTTTAAATTATATAGCTCCAATCTGTAAAGTTGTTAAGCGTTTGTGTGATCACGTTTTCAAGTGTCATCGCAAAATCGGCAAATATATTTATTTTTCAAGCCACGAGTACGAATAAAAATCCAGAAGCTTCGAGAATTCTAATGTTATCAATGACCAGGAAAAAAAACGACCTCGTCTACGACTCGGTGCCAGTGATCACTCGATGGAAAAACAAACGTAATCCTCTAAACTGACTAAAGCGATGACGGAAAGCCGGGTCCCGAGTTGGCCCACAGGAGCTTGTAATTAATGTTTAAACTATACTATCCAGACTTTCTATACTATCCAGCACCAAGAAAAATAACAAGGACAGACACTCGACCCACTCGCCCGCTTCAGACGAGTTTTTCACACAGTTTGGTCTCCCTCCCCAACTAAACCTGGTTTTTCTCAACTCAGAACATATTTTTCTTTCGTTTCGTGACCAAAATTATTTCGAGCAACTTGTTTATTCAACGATATTTAAGCCAAATCGCCGTACGAGGCAAACATGGCAATCTCCCTGTGTTTGACACCACAATAAAAGTAAATTGAATGAAAAATATTTTTTAAAAACATTGGGCCCATCTGCTGTGCCTGCATCTTCAAAATTATGCAATAATGGGAAATGTTTCCAGTCTAATTGAATCCCAGTTAAATTGTATTTATAAAACAAATATGTGGCGAGTAACATTTTTGCTCTGGCTAGTAAACATCTTGGGTTTACTAGCCAGAAGGCTCGTGAAAAAATTTGCAATCGTAGAGCCTTGTGAAATGGTGCAATTTGATGCCTTTTGTATACATAATGTGATAAAAACCATTTCATTTCCTCTACAGAAGTCTTCAGGTGGTGACAGGAAAATATAAAGAATTCCTATAGATATCTCCACGATGTTTTTCACAAGATTGTGAAGATTCGAAGTGCAATTTTCAAATTTCGTTCGTCTTTTGACCCAAAATTCTAGACTCTGCTGGCTTTATCCGGTTCGCTTACTCATGATTACACAGAAAATAATCAATCTATCAACATAAACGAAGTGATATAGGAATCGATATTACCGCGTTCTTTTGAGCTCAAATATAACTGTCTACTCCATTTCGGCACTTCGTACGTTATTTCGGCACTGAGTTATTAATAATTATTAATTATGTTTGGGGGCTTTGAAGAGTATATGCACGTGCGTATTGTGCGTAACGGGTGCGGTGCCCTTGGTCATGTTATAATTGCAAAAGAGTAACTTTCAATATCCGTATTCACCAAAACGCGCCAACAAAACGCACAAAGAGACGCATAAAATCAACGGACAATGAGAACATTCGCCACTTGGACAGACATTGGAACTGAATGTTCTATTTATTGCATGTAACAAGTTGACCGTATTACGAACACGTGAGAATATAAAATAATCGTTATTTTACAAATTGACCAACATCATGGCATAGGCAAACAACATTAACCTGCCCGCGTGACCTTTTATTAGGAATATCCGTATAGAAGGATCCACCCAATAAGTGGGTAGTGTAAGGATTGGCAGTTAATAATGTGTACACAAGGAACATGAATAGTGTTAACATTGTATAGACAAAATAAACGCATGCTCCCTCTACAGAAATACACTCGTCCATAATAAATATTTAAACTTAAAGTCAAGAGGACAGGTCAAAGTTGTTTACCTATATTAGCTGTCCGCATATAACTGCGGTAGCTCAGTTTTGAGAGTGCTCACTCCCTAAGTGGGAGGCCGTGGGTACGATCCCTGGTCAGGTCTGACCCAAGAATTGAGAGTGGGTAGTGACTGTTCATTCGCCAAGCACTCGGCATTACAAAATGAAAATCACAGTATTAAATAAACGAGGTTCTGTGTCACGGTGGACTTGGCACGATAAAGAACTCTGCTGTATAATGCCATCAGCGCAACGCACAGGCAAAGTTTCTGCACCTTCGCCTATAGCTAGCGAAGTCTCGATATAAGTAAAATATTCTTGACTTGGACGTTTGACACCATTACTTAACTCCGAGAGTTATTCCCCTTTCAATACAATGGCAACTACTGTAGCAACTTATTTCCAGTAAAACATTTCTCAAACTTTTTTCCTTCCAGCATTCCAGTATCACATTGAGTAATTTTTAAATCATTCTATCCTTGTCGCTATTAATTCCCTATTTTATCATCATAAATTTTGTTTTTCTTTTGATTACCCTGCATCTTGACAGTATGGAATATGATGTAAAATTATTATTGTGCAAATAATGTTAAGAATCAACAAAAACTTTCATGTTTTGTATGGCTTAGTGTTCTCCATCTATAAAACTCTCCAAACATTTGGTGCCATCAGTTGCATCATTGTTCATAACTCTAGACGCCCCTTAGCATTGCAAGTTCGGCAGTATTCTAATCATCACCACTGCATTAGCTCAGTTGGTAGAGTGCTCGCTCCGTAAGTGGGAGGTCGTGGGTTCTTACCCCTGCTTGGACTGACCCAAGACTTGAAAGTGATTAGTGACTGTTCTTTCGCCAAGCACTCGGCATTACGAAATGAAAGTCACGGTTCTTTCTGGTGAAAACTTAAAATAAACTAGGTCTCGTGTCACGCTTACGTATAATATCATAAGCGCAAAGCACAGGCAGCATTTCTGCACCTTCGCCTGTAGCTGGCGACGTCTCGATATCGGTGAAATATTGGTGAAGAACCGTGGCTAAATACTGAGCGCTTGACGAAAGTTTTTGTTTCACGTCTTAGCTAGTCGGGACCATTTATGGTCGAATACCAGCTTTCCAAATATGTGCCAGCACTCTACCTACTGAACCGTGGTAGACCAGATGAATAGCGTGTACCTTACAATAGCCATATCCACCAAAACATAACGCACAATGAAACAGATAAAATCAACGAATAATGAGGACATTCACTACTTACACGAAATTGAGTTGAGTTGAGTAATGGTGTTTAACATCCCAGTCAAGAATATTTTACTTATATCGAGACGTCGCTAACTATAGGCGAAGGTGTAGAAATATTGCTTGTGCGTTGCGCTGATTGCATTATACAGCAAGGTTCTTTAGCGTGCTAAGCCCTATGTGACATGGAACCTCTTTTATTTTAAGTTCCCATCCGAAAGAACCGCGACTTTCATTTCGTAATGCCGAGTGCTTGGCGAAATAACAGTCACTACCCATTTTCAAGTCTTGGGTCAGACCCGACCGGGGTTCGAACCCAAGACCTCCCACTTACGGAGCGAGCACTCTGCCAACTGAGCTACCGCAGTGGTTACACGGAAATAATTGGAAATGACTGTTCTTTTTATTGTTTGTAATAAGTGGACCGAAATACGAACTCATGAGAATTTAAAACAACTGAACCAACAGCATGTTATTATTTCCGGTTTGTTTTAGACGTAACACAATTACAAATTAAATGTCCAAGAGTTATTCCCCTTCCAATACAATGTTGTATTTCACTAGCAACTGTAGCAACTTATTTTCAGTGATTCATTTCTCAAACTTTTTTCCTTCCAGTATTCCAGTCAAGCTCCGAACAGCGGCTAACACTCGTGTGTAGGAAGTAAACGCTGTTTCGGAGCTTGTATTCCAATATCGCAGTGTAATACTTTTAAAGACATTTTTGGGATTTTTCATTGTGTACCGAATCTGCGCATCCAGGGGACAAGATTTCCAGTGGTAAATTTTATTTTGTACCTCAAAATGTATTAACATTTTGAGTTGGGAAAAAGGGGGTAAAATGAGCACTTTCTCAAATGTCTTTTTTACAAATTATTTTAATAAATGTGCATTGAACTTCTAACTTTGACATTTTGTAACAGGTTCAACATGTGTATGGTGTATTTTTGCTGTTTATAATTTTTTATGAATCTCTGAGTTTGTTTAGGCTGATATTTCAATTTATACTGATGTTTTGGGAAAAGAGGCAAAATCCTTGAAATACTGCATATATTGAACAATGGTTGTCAAAAATTAAATTAAATATGGTAACCAACCATTATTTTTGCATATTTTTGTTTGCATGTTCATATAGAACTAAAATCATCGGAAAAAGCTTGTTTTGAGTGGTGGTTCTATTTCACAGCATATGCCTTTAAATCATTCTATATTTCTCACTATACATTCCCTATTTTATCATCATAGTTAGTTTAAACTTTTGCTTACCCTACAGCTTTACAGTATGGAACATGATGTAATGATGTAAAAATACTATTGTGCAAATAATGCTTAGAATTAACACAAACTGCACGTTTTGTATAGCTGTTAATTATGATTAATTATAAAACTCTCCGAACATTTGGAGAGGCCGCTATGACATTAATCTTCAAACCCAGGGTCTTACACCGCTGTGAGTTCGATTCCCGCTCAGACGACATGTGGGAAAGTGAATTTTCCTTGCCGTTGGCCTTTACTGATTAACCTGGTATCAGTATAATGGACTGGGGGAGTGGTACGCTTGTCTGTGGCGTACTGACTCAGTGAGCACGTTAAAGTCGCCCTGAGTGCGCGCTAGTACAAGGCAGACCATACAACACACTCGCACTTCACATACATATACAAAATTGTTTATAGATTAATCTATAGAGATAAATAAAATAGTTCTCGTCGCGAATAGCTGAAAAAAACTGCTAATGCGACGTTAAGCAACATTCAACCAACCAACCGACCAATCTCCAAACATTTTGAACCATCAGTTGTATCATTGTTCATAACTCTAGACGGTTGCTGGACAACTTGTAACCAAGACAACTCGTACCCAAATCGAGACAACTCGTATCCAAGAAAACAATTTAAAAAATTAACGTCCGTGGTCCGGGTTGTCCAGCAATCCAGTTTACTTGTACGGGAGATATTACAGCAAATGCATGGTCCGTCCAAGTTGTCCAGCAATCCAGTTTACTTGTATGGAAGATATTACAGCAAATGCATGGTCCGTCCGAGTTGTCCAGCAATCCAGTTTACTTGTATGGAAGATATTACAGCAAATGCATGGTCCGTCCGAGTTGTCCAGCAATCCAGTTTACTTGTATGGAAGATATTAGCAGCAAGTGCATGGTCCGTCCAAGTTGTCCAGCAATCCAGTTTACTTGTACGGGAGATATTAGCAGCAGGTGCATGTTCTTGATTAATTAATAAATTTCATCCAATCAATTATAGATTAATGCCAGTTAATAGTCTTCGAGATAGCTTTTTATTAGGATTGTTAAAAATGTTCCTATTTTCTCGATCGTTTTCTTTAGGCACGAGAGATTTATTATGTAATTAAAAATTACTTTCGAAAAAATGTTTTCTAGCTATACCTAATAAGTTTGAACAAATAAAAATTAATTTAAAGATGATAAATATCTAAGCTTATGGTTTTTAAAATTCTGTTAATTTTCCTTATAAATTTACTTTCTTTGGGACGAGTTGTCTCGGGTTGGGTACGAGTTGTCTTGATGTAGAAACGCACTTGTGCGATTGCCTTCGTATAGGTAAGAGTTGACCAAGGTACGAGTCGTTTTAATACCCGCTAGACGCCACTTCGCATTGCAAGTTGAGCAGAATTGTAACAATTATAACTGCTTTGAAGCTTTTTTTATGTAAAGTAGGAACCGAATGCAAACAATGGTTGCGTAGGACCAAGTGAAAATCAGATGAGGTGAAAAAATCATTAATTTAATTTTTTAAACAAAATAGAAAATTTGAGGACTGGTAAACAGTTTAAAAACTACATTGTGTTGTTACTCTGAACAGCTTTACCTTTTTTACACTGTAAGATAAATGGAAAAAGAAGGTTCTCAGTGATAAATGTTTGCTGGTCATTAAAGTTGTCTACAATTATATTAAGAGCACTATTGATGAGGAATTTAATTTCGAAATGGTCGTCTAGTGCTACAAAATTAAAACACAATTAAAACAGGTATACGGTACAGACCTGTCGAAAGTTTGACACTAAATTAAATAGATAGGTGCCGAATCAGTTGCTATGCTCGCACCTCGTTAGCTATATTTCGATAGCGCGCAGCTGCTATCTATCTTCGGCCACTCGGCAAGCTGCCGTTTTATATCTCGACTATGTGGGAACCAAGCTTGACTCTTTTCCATGATGTCGGTGTTAAACTTTCGACAGAATTGTACCGTATGTAATATATAGTCAAATCTGTCTATAAAGGCCACCAAATGGAACCAGTTAAATGGCCTTTATGGGCAGGTGCTCGTTACATACATGTTTAAATAATATGATCAAAGAACAATCGGGATAAAATTATATTGACCTTTATAAGCAGGTGACCCTTACATAGAGGTGGTCTTTAAGGCAGGTTGGGCTGTATTAAGAAACAGGCCGATAAAGAACAGACTAAAGTATATAAATTGCACATGCATATAAAAAATAACCTAGTTTAACAACCTATACTGATTTTGAATGACATAGAAAAAAAAATCACATGACACATAGTCACAAAATATTTTAGAACACATTATAATTTTTGACACGTGTCCAAAACAAACCCAAAATATTTTTGTACATATGGAATGTTGTATTTATGGAATGACACCGCGAACGTTTAACCTGATTGCCATGCTTAAAATTTTCCACACTAGAGGATGATCATACAGCAATATTGTTGAATTGTCGTCAGCTTCATCAGAGGAGTTAAGATACAGACCTGTCGAAAGTTTAACACTAAGCTAACGAATAATACCAAATTTCAACTGCCTACTGTATTTCCATAAATTCAGTGCGCATGGAAAATGCAAGAATAAAGTCGTATTTTCCAACAAACTCACAAAAAATTTGTCAAAACTTAATACAAAATATACTGACCTAATAGGGGAAAATATTTTTCATTCATGAAAAAGTGAACTTAATTCTGTACATAGAGCAATTTTTTAACTTTTTAACAAAACAACAAATATGACTTTCTCAAAATTATCCCTTCTGGGCCTTCTTACTTGGAACAACTATAAACGTTATATCATAATTGGAATATCCATGATGATCACACCTGGAAAAAACCCGAGCAACAATGACCTACCTGACCCTAAATGCCCTGATGTAACTTTGAATAAGGCCCAATTGGTGTATAAACTTGATCAAATTTCCAAAATTTTCGCAAAATTTCTCTATGTACAGGAGAGCTGAACAATAATGTTTTTAATTAAAAATATAATTTAGTTAGACCAGTGTTTTTTAAATGCATTTTATTGATAGTTTAATGGAAACATTTTCAATTAAAAGAAATAAAGAATAAAAACCTTGTGCACTGAATTTATGGAAACACGGTAGTAGCTAATATGAAAAGTAAGTGGTAGAAAAGCTGTCAAGAGATAGATAGCAGCTGCCAAATATCTGCCGAAGTAACGATATTCCGAGATGAGCTGTCGATTCGGCAAAAAAAAAACTAGCTTAGTGCTAAACTTTCGACAGGTCTGTACTGTACTTACTACAAAATCCATTATTGTTCATGGATATGGTACATGGTCTACGTCAAATTGTATAATCCAATTTATATCGGAATCAACTACAGTACAACCTGCCTTAAAGGCCACCTCTATATATGGGTCACCAGTAGAATTATATCCCGACTGTTCTTGGTTCATGCTATTTGAACCTGTATATAAAGGTCACCTGTCTATTAAGGCCACTTTTACTGGTTCCCTTGAGTGGACTTTATAGACAGGATTGACTGTATACTCTAATTTTCCTGACGGTTTTCCATTTACAGAAATAATATTTACATTTTGTCTGTTTTCTGTTTTCTAACCAAGGTTTCAGAGCAATTGCGTTCATATCGGCTATGAACTGCAAGATCTACCTTGGTGACGTCACGGGAATTCCATTCACAACAATCTGCGTATGAATACACAATATGAAATACACAAAACCGGAACTATATTGACATAAAAATAAAGTTTGTTTACATCCCGTGATATCGAATTACTCATTGTGATTATTTATTACCGAAATAATTGTATTTAATAAAAAATTGAACAATTTAGTAAAAATTTTGTATGCAATTTGTTGTTTTTTCCACGCACTATTTTGTCCTAGAATTTCTGGCGCCAAACTGCACAGCTGATCAGTTGGATCTGCTGTTCCATCAGCTGTTCCGTTAATCGAAAATCGTTGTTGACAAAGCGCGGAATTAAAATTTTCTAAAATGATTTTGAACCAAGAAAAGAAAAGAAAGCAGTTTTAAACGTAAATATAACAATTGAACTGTTTAGAAATGCGGTTCATAGTCAATATGAACGCAATTGATATGCAAGGCAAACTAATCATAACGCGCGTTATTCAGTTTGCTTGCATATCAATTGCGTTCATATCGAATATGAAACGCATTTCTAAACAGTTCAATTGTTAAGTATATACAGTATGTGCTGACATGTCTAAAGTTTAACATTAAGCTGCCGAGCAGCCGATATCGTATATTGATATATTTCCACATATTCAGTGCACATGGAAAATGCAAGAATAAAGTCGTATTTTCCAACAAACTCACAAAAAATTGTCAAAACTTAATACAAAATATACTGACCTAATAGCAAAACATATTTTTCATTCATGAAAAAGTGAACTTAATTCTGTACATAGAGTAATTTTTTAACTTTTTAGCAAAACAAATATGACTATGTCAAAATTATCCCTTCTGTACCTTCTTACTTGGAACAACTATAAACTTTATGTCATAACTGGAATATTCATGAAACCCGAACAACAATGACCTATCTGACCCTAAATGCCCTGATGTAACTTTGAATGAGGCCCAATTGGTGTATAAACTTGATCAAATTTCCAAAATTTTCGCAAAATTTCTCTATGTACAGGAGAACTAAACAATAATGTTTTTAATTAAAATTAAGTGCATTTTCAATTAATTGTATTGATAGTTTAATGAAAAACATTTTAATTAAAAGAAATAAATAATAAAAACCATGTGCACTCAATTTATGGAAATAAAGTAGTTGCCGATTCGACATCAATTTGTTAGCCAAGTGTTAAACTTTCGACAGGTCTGTACTGTTGTTATTTATGATGATGCCCCGAACACGTGCCAAATATTGACATTGCGTGTGCTATTTTTGTGTTTTATACTATGAATTTATGTCAGTACACAATAACCCAGTTTACCACAGAGTACGAGTAACCTGATGACTTCGTTACGTAACCGAATGGTGAAGATTAAATCTGATTATGTCATAGACCCGATAACCACATTAGAAACAAGTACTGTTTTATCCAGTGTACTGATCTCTAAAGACTTCATATCAGTTGGTAGAGTGCTCGCTCCGTAAGTCGGAGGTCCTGGGTTCGAACACCGACCGGGTCTGACTGTTCTTTCGCCAAACAATCGGCATTACGAAATGAAAGTTACGGTTCTTTCGGATGGGAATAAAATAAACATGGTCCCGTGTGACAATAGGCATGGCACGATAAAGAACTCTGTTGTATAATGCCATAAGCGCAACGCACAGGCAAATTTCTCTCACAAGTAACTGGCTACTTTGAGAAGAAAAGATAGTTACTATAGTAACCAGTTACTTGTGACAGAAAAGTAAGCTGAGAAATTTGAAAATTAACTAGCAACTACCTGTCTTGCAATTTGTCCATCCTTCACAAAACAACTACATTTGAGTTGCAATTTGGTGGCCGCTATTGGCCATCGTAGAGTAATCCGAAGATCGTGAAACAAAAACGGATAAAAAGGACACAGAAGAATTCGTACCAGATTTTTAAAACTGTTTATATAACACAGTTATCACCTTTTGTTACTACAGATGTCAACTCAGGTCAATGGATAAGTACATTTAGCAATTTGGCGGTCGCTATCGGCCATCGTAGAGTAATCCGGAGATCATGCCAAAGGACAGGGAAGTACCAGGTTTTACCTGCTTGTATAACACTGTTATCACCTTTTGTTACTATAGATGTCAACTCAGGTCAATGGATAAGTACATTTAGCAATTTGGCGGTCGCTATCGGCCATCGTAGAGTAATCCGGAGATCATGCCAAAGGACAGGGAAGTACCAGGTTTTACCTGCTTGTATAACTCTGTTATCACCTTTTGTTACAACAGATGTCAACTCAGGTCAATGGATAAGTACATTTGGCGGTCGCTATCGGCCATCGTAGAGTAATCCGGAGATCGTGCCAAAGGACAGGGAAGAACTCGTACCAGGTTTTACCTGCTTGTATAACTCTGTTATCACCTTTTGTTACTACAGATGTCAACTCAGGTCAGTTGATAAGTTCATGTGTGAAATTGTATACAATGTATACTGATTGGTCAGGGCTACAAAAATAAACACAAGGTCAAGATATATATTTTATCTTACTGTGAGAATATGGTGGTTTTCATAAAACTAAAAAATAGTTTCTAGTAATACACTAAGCATGGGGGACGGCCGTGCAAAATAGTTTGTGGAATAGATAACCATGATGGTCAATATCGGTTGTCAAGTTTCATTTTATGTGGAAGAGAAGGTGGGGTTTCTATTGTCAGTTTTCATCTCCAACGTTATTATATCCCTGCACACTAGTTTTAGGGGGTATATAGGTCTGTCTGTCTGTCTGTCCGTGTTAAATCATGTCCGGGCCATATCTCATAACTGCTTTGCCCGACTGTCATAAACTTGACATGAATAATTTCCATGGTCCAAAGGTGTGTCATGATTTTGAACCAATGCCATATTGGAAAGGTAAAGATCGCAGGAACACATTTAATGTTGGCGAACAAACCGAGGAATTTGTGCAACAGTGTTAGAAAGCAGGAAGATGTTAAAGTAAATATTATCACTACAATTTACATGAGTCGATTGCTAGCTGTCTTATTTAAATGTTGAAGACTAAATGATATTGATTATTACTATAACCACGTTTTCCAGAGATGTGGCCACATTTTACAAAATTTACATTTAATATTTGACTCTTTAGAGACAGTTCTAGCTCTCACTATTTTAGAAAGTTTAGGATATTTCTTACTTTTCGCATTGTCACATTTTTGTGTGAAGAAGCTTAGTTATGTTGTGAGTTGAGTGCTTTGTAAATTATTTAGTTATGTTTATCTTTTTTCTGTTTAATGACAACGATTGCATAATAGGTTATTGCTTATATAAGACAAGGGTAAGAACAGTCCCACATTTTGCTCTTTATCGATTTTTTTTAGTAATGCTAGGTTACATGCCTGAAACATTTACAGTTGAAGGGTAACTGTGTGGATTTTTTTATCTCTTCCTTTTATTAAAGTACAATAATCTACAATGGTTTTAGTACTCCACTTTTAAATAACCCAGTTAGTTATCAACTCGTATAAATGCTTTACAGTATATGCCTGTCGAAAGTTTAACGCTGCTCTAATAAATTTGAACTGAACTCGGCTGCAAAGTGGTCAAGATTTAGATTCCAAGTTGCTGAAAACCTACCGGGAAACATAGCCTACGAGAAGTTGCAGAAAAAATATAGCTTATGGAGAACAAGATAAGCTTCTGATTCAATACTCTTCGTTAGCTCAGTGTTAAACTTTCGAAAGGTCTGTACTGTAGATATTAACTTTAACACCTTCCTGCTTTCTAAAATTGTTACACAAATCCCTTGGTTTGTTTGCTAATGTTTAGAACACTGACATTTAATTTGAACTTGTGAAGGGAACGCCATTTCCGACTCCACACGCTTATCATTCATAAAGCATCATGCTGATTCTAAATGACCTTGGTTTCTATAACATCTTCCTGCTTTCTAAAATTGTTACACAAATCCCTTGGTTTGTTTGCCAACGTTTAGAACACTGACATTTAATTTGAACTTGTGAAGGGAACGCCATTTCCGACTCCACACGCTTATCATTCATAAAGCATCATGCTGATTCTAAATGACCTTGGTTTCTATAACATCTTCCTGCTTTCTAATTGTTACGCAAATCCTTTGGTTTGTTTGCCAACGTTTAGAACACTGACATTTAATTTGAACTTGTGAAGGGAACGCCATTTCCGACTCCACACGCTTATCATTCATAAAGCATCATGCTGATTCTAAATGACCTTGGTTTCTATAACATCTTCCTGCTTTCTAAAATTGTTACACAAATCCCTTGGTTTGTTTGCCAACGTTTAGAACACTGACATTTAATTTGAACTTGTGAAGGGAACGCTATTTCCGACTCCACACGCTTATCATTCATAAAGCATCATGCTGATTCTAAATGACCTTGGTTTCTATAACATCTTCCTGCTTTCTAAAATTGTTACGCAAATCCTTTGGATTCATAATGTTCTACTGAATGTTTTACTTATTTTCATGTATTTAATGTCATGTTGTATAAATTATAATTGCGGGTTAATATAAGAGGTTTACTCTTGTTCCAGGATCCTGATTTGTAAAAATTATTTCTATACGTTATTCATTAATTTAAATTTATTCACTAGTTTGGAATACATTTAACATCAACCTATGAGTAGAAATCCATTTCTCACTCCACACGCTTATCATTCATAAAACATCCGTGTGCTGATTCTGAAATGTCCTTGGTTTCTATAGCATCTTCCTGCTTTATAAAATTGTTACGCAAATCTCTTGATTTATTCACTAGTTTGGAACACATTTATAATCAACCTATGAGTAGAAATCCATTTCTCACTCCACACGCTCATCATTCATAAAACATCATGCTCTTTCATGTCTTTTAAAAAAGCTTGTACCAGAAACCTAGTGAGAATCACTTATCATTCATCTGTACCACTGACATTGCCAAAATATTGTTAAAGGAATAAGTTGCGCAAAAACATGGTAATGTCAAAACCATTTATCATTAACAGACGCATTTTAAATCAGTTTGTTACATCACAGGCTAGGATATGTATGATCCAACTTGTCGAAACGCATACAGTCTATATATAAACTATAGGTTATAGAAAATATCATTGTTATGCGTGTGTTCCCACTTATGACTTTAATATTTTAATGAGCATATTTGAATATCAAAGATTGTGAAGTAATAAGACCAACAACTACAACACTGGATATTATAATAACGACCCAATGTTCATTTAGTGCAGAGACCACTGCGGTAGCTCAGTTGGTATAGTGCTCGCTCCGTAAGTGGGAGGTCGTTGGTTCGAACCCCGGCGGGGTCTGACCCAAGACTTGAAAGGGGATAATGATCTTTCGCCAAGCACTCGGCAATATGAAATGAAAGTCGCGGTTCTCTCGGATGGGAACTTAAAATAAACGTGGTCCCGTGTCACGGTAGGCTTGGCACGCTAAAAAACCCTGCTGTATAACAAATAGGCAAAATTTCTGCACTTTCGCCTATAGCTGGTGACATCCCGATATAAGAGAAATATTCTTGACTGGGACGTTAAACACCACTACTCAACTCAACTCAACTCATTTAGTGCAGAAAAGGTAGCGTTACAATTTGTTTACTAGTATCTCGAGTCATGATCCGAGTTTCATGCGATATAATGTATTGTCACAATGTGCTTGTCTTGTGCGTTGTTCCTGTGTCTTCAAAATTTTGTTTTCGTGTGTCTTTTTCGGGATCCGTTTCACGGTAGGCTTGACAAGAAAAAGAACCCTGCTGTATAATGCCATCAGCGCAACGCACAGGCAAAATTTCTGCACCTTCGCCTATAACTGGCGGCGTGTCTATATAAGATGGGACGTTAAACACCATTACGCAACTCAACTCATTATTGTGGTACTTAAAATACATAGTACCATGATTTAATATAAACTGAACTGAAAAGAGAAACCTTTTCATTCCATAATTATGTTTTAATTGTTGATCATTAACTTTAATTGTGAGGATTTTGATTGTCAATCTTATCCACACCAACGCTAACATTTAGGAGGGTCAATGACATCATGATTTGACCTATAGACCTATTTCAATGACATAGTTTGGTATTTAAATCGTTTCTGATACGTGCAATCTTATGTTGTTGAATTTTTAATGTTCGTTTGGGTCATAACCTTGTGTAGTTGTATCCGAATCACAATCCAGAAGCAAAGCTGACAAGTTATAGGTTATACGCGTTAAAGAACTTGATTTCAGTAGCATATCAGGTTCATTCTAAAAGGTTTTGACACAAGCTTTTAAATTAAAACGTGGTAAGTTTCAAATATTTGTCCTAAATTAAAAATTAAAAATCCCAAAAATAGACACTGCAATATCACCTTACTCAATTATTTGTCTCCATGTAAATATACCTTGATTTTTTTAAAAAGTCACCACAGAGACTTCGATAAGGTTTTCCTTCTTGATAACCCCGGATAACAAGTCCAATTTCTCCGTCCTGATAATCTCCGATATAACTATTTAATTTTTCTTTCCTGACAATTCACTGAACTACGATGTCCAATGTATCAAAAACAAAAATCATATTTATAAATTAGTGTTATATATAAAGTGACTTAAAATACAACAGCTGGTATCATCTTTTATGTCTTATGCGAGTTTTATTTGTAATGTTTTCTCTTAATTTATGTAACTTGTTGTGGTTTGTCTTGGCATTATATTATTTTACTTCGTTGTGCAGAACTTGATGATCAAATAATATGATTCGGCTTGCATGGCTATGGGTCGCCTAGTGTTTCAGCTTATAACACCTTCCATGGCTATGGGTTGTCTAGTCTTTTTAGTCTATGATCAATCTGATAACACCTTGCATGACTATGGGTAGTCTAGTCTTTTTTGGTCTTTGATTCACCTTAGAGCACCTTGCATGGTTATGTGTAGTCTTGTGTATTAGGTCTATGATTCAGCTTATAACACCTTGTACGGCTATGGGTCGTCTAGTGTTTTATGTTTATTACTCCGCTTAGAACACCTTGCGTGAATATGGGTCGCCTAGTGTTTTTGGTCTATGATTCAGCTTAAAACACCTTGCATGGCTATGGGTAGTCTAGTGTTTTTTGTCTATGATTCTGCTTATAACACCTTGCGTGAATATGGGTCGCCTAGTGCTTTTGGTATAAGATTCAGCTTATAACATCTTGCGTGAATATGGGTCGCCTAGTGCTTTGTAGGCATCCGTCGAAATGAAGATGCCGTAGCTATGTACTAATTTAGTCGAACAACAGCTCCAAACAAACTGGAGATATTTAGCTACTTATTTGACATTATTATCAAAGGGTTTGATCCACTAAACACTATTCAGTACCTTCAATAAACATTGGTTATTTATATTTCATTGCATTGTGGAGCAGTGAGAAAAAATTGCCCCCCCCCCCCCCCCCCATAAAATTATTTTCATGCCTGAATCTACGATATAGTCGTTTCCAAAATATTTTTCAGTATACATTGGTCCAGTGGGTTGTACATTGGACTTGGTCCTATACAAATAGTCTTAGCGTCAGGTTGTACATTTCATTTGGTCTTATGAAACCAGTGTTAGCGTCAGGTTGTACATTTTACTTGGTCCTATACAACCAGTGTTGACGTCGGGTTGTCCATTTCACTTGGTCCTATACAACCAGTGTTGACGTCGGGATGTCCATTTCACTTTGTGGTATACGCTATACAACCAGTGTTGGCGTCGGGTTGTCCATTTCACTTGGTGCTTTACAACCAGTGTTGACGTCGGGTTGTCCATTTCACTTGGTGCTTTACAACCAGTGTTGACGTCGGGTTGTCCATTTCACTTGGTGCTTTACAACCAGTGTTGGCGTGGGGTTGTCCATTTCACTTGGTGCTATACAACCAGTGTTGACGTCGGGTTGTACAGTGTTGGCGTCGGGTTGTCCATTTTACTTGGTGCTTTACAACCAGTGTTGACGTCGGGTTGTCCATTTCACTTGGTGCTATACAACCAGTGTTGACGTCGGGTTGTCCATTTCACTTGGTGCTTTACAACCAGTGTTGACGTCGGGTTGTCCATTTCACTTGGTGCTTTACAACCAGTGTTGACGTCGGGTTGTCCATTTCACTTGGTGCTTTACAACCAGTGTTGACGTCGGGTTGTCCATTTCACTTGGTGCTTTACAACCAGTGTTGACGTCGGGTTGTCCATTTCACTTGGTGCTTTACAACCAGTGTTGACGTCGGGTTGTCCATTTCACTTGGTGCTTTACAACCAGTGTTGACGTCGGGTTGTCCATTTCACTTGGTGCTTTACAACCAGTGTTGACGTCGGGTTGTCCATTTCACTTGGTGCTTTACAACCAGTGTTGACGTCGGGTTGTCCATTTCACTTGGTGCTTTACAACCAGTGTTGACGTCGGGTTGTCCATTTCACTTGGTGCTTTACAACCAGTGTTGACGTCGGGTTGTCCATTTCACTTGGTGCTATACAACCAGTGTTGACGTCGGGTTGTCCATTTCACTTGGTGCTTTACAACCAGTGTTGACGTCGGGTTGTCCATTTCACTTGGTGCTTTACAACCAGTGTTGACGTCGGGTTGTCCATTTCACTTGGTGCTATACAACCAGTGTTGACGTCGGGTTGTCCATTTCACTTGGTGCTTTACAACCAGTGTTGACGTCGGGTTGTCCATTTCACTTGGTGCTTTACAACCAGTGTTGACGTCGGGTTGTCCATTTCACTTGGTGCTATACAACCAGTGTTGACGTCGGGTTGTCCATTTCACTTGGTGCTTTACAACCAGTGTTGACGTCGGGTTGTCCATTTCACTTGGTGCTTTACAACCAGTGTTGACGTCGGGTTGTCCATTTCACTTGGTGCTTTACAACCAGTGTTGACGTCGGGTTGTCCATTTCACTTGGTGCTTTACAACCAGTGTTGACGTCGGGTTGTCCATTTCACTTGGTGCTTTACAACCAGTGTTGACGTCGGGTTGTCCATTTCACTTGGTGCTTTACAACCAGTGTTGACGTCGGGTTGTCCATTTCACTTGGTGCTTTACAACCAGTGTTGACGTCGGGTTGTCCATTTCACTTGGTGCTTTACAACCAGTGTTGACGTCGGGTTGTCCATTTCACTTGGTGCTTTACAACCAGTGTTGACGTCGGGTTGTCCATTTCACTTGGTGCTTTACAACCAGTGTTGACGTCGGGTTGTCCATTTCACTTGGTGCTTTACAACCAGTGTTGACGTCGGGTTGTCCATTTCACTTGGTGCTTTACAACCAGTGTTGACGTCGGGTTGTCCATTTCACTTGGTGCTTTACAACCAGTGTTGACGTCGGGTTGTCCATTTCACTTGGTGCTTTACAACCAGTGTTGACGTCGGGTTGTCCATTTCACTTGGTGCTTTACAACCAGTGTTGACGTCGGGTTGTCCATTTCACTTGGTGCTTTACAACCAGTGTTGACGTCGGGTTGTCCATTTCACTTGGTGCTTTACAACCAGTGTTGGCGTCGGGTTGTACAGTTCTGTTTCACTTGGTGCTATACAACCAGTGTTGACGTCGGGTTGTCCATTTCACTTGGTGCTTTACAACCAGTGTTGACGTCGGGTTGTACAGTTCTGTTTCACTTGGTTCTGTACAACCAGTGTTGACGTCGGGTTGTCCATTTTGCTTCACGTCGGATTCTACAGTTCTGTTTCACTTGGTTCTGTACAACCAGTGTTGGCGTCGGGTTGTCCATTTCACTTGGTGCTTTACAACTAGTGTTATCATGTGTGCTACTGTTTCCTGTTTCTGTCTTTACATACAAAGGTGTTCAGAAAACTTTCCATAATTGTGTAATATTGCTCACCTAGCACGTCTATTGCTATGAAAGAACTTATGTGCATCAAAATTTAATAGTAACGGACTAGATGAACGTCTCCAACCAAATCAGAGATGGTAAGCTATTTATGGTCCAGGTCTATTAAAGTTCTTTCAGAATCTTCTTTCTAAATACCCAACGGTATGTTTTAACACTTCAGTTGTGCTGTTAGTCTCACGACGTCATACATGTTTTTGACGCCATCAGAAAAGGTCAGGTCAGGTGCTCCTGAAATTTTACACAATACTCTGTATCCCTTTCTTTTAATATCAATACATTATATTGATAAATGTTTTAAGCACATCAAACTATATCATGACCCAAGCATGTACTAGACTTATTTAGTTTCTTAAGTAGGTTGTCTTAAGTCAGAACGGGTATCTTGACCCTGAGATATTTACACTGTGTCAGCTAAATTAAGTAGAAAAAAACCCATGATATCACAAACAAACGTGAATAGAATTTATAAACTTAAAAACTGTATCACTCTGATTTGGAATAAAGGTTGGTAAAGTATAATGTTTACTTTGGTTTATACAATCCGTCTGTTTAAATAATCCGATAAAACAGTGTTTTCAAAAGCGGGATCCATTTATAAGTTTAACCCTTCAGAATCAAGGTTAAATTATAAGTATGCTTTATGCCCTCGTCATGCACTTTTTAATGTTTAAAAGCTTTAATATGCTTTAAAAGGTAGGGCTTCCTTTTCAATTAAATTCTATATGGGAACATTTTCATTTTTTACAAAATATTTAAATACATTTCGTTATGTCATGTTAGGCTTTTAAATCAAATCACTTTCAAAAAGTAATAGTACAAGGGTACAAATAAGAGGCCTTCATACTAGAACCTGAAAAGGTGAATTATAACCCACAGATTATGCGAACTTGTTCGTCCATGAAAAGTTGCTAAGCACATGAAAAAGTGAATTATAACCGACAACTTAGAGAACTTGTTCGTCCATGGAAATTTGCCAAGCATATGAAAAAGTGAATTATAACCGACAACTTATGAGAACTTGTTCGTCCATGGAAATTTGCCAAGCATATGAAAAAGTGAATTATAACCGACAACTTATGAAAACTTGTTCGTCCATGAAAAGTTGCCAAGCACATGAAATAGTGAATTATAACCGACAACTTATGAGAACTTCTTCGTCCATGGAAAATTGCCAAGCACATGAAAAAGTGAATTATAACCGACAACTTATGAGAACTTCTTCGTCCATGGAAATTGCCAAGCACATGAAAAAGTGAATTATAACCGACAACTTATGAGAACTTGTTCGTCCATGAAAAGTTGCCAAGCACATGAAAAGGTGAATTATAACCTACAACTTATGAGAACTTGTTCGTCAATGAAAAGTTGCCAAGCACATGAAAAATAACCGACAGCTTATAAATGAGAACTTGCTCGTCGATGAAAAGTTGCCAGAGATATGGAAGAAATAAATCAGTATCGAGAAATGTTCAAAACCATAGCACTAATTCACAGAATCCAGAATCCAATGAGTTTTCTTCTCCCTTGATTTTTTTTTTTTTTTTTTTTTCTTTTATGAGCTCTAGATGTGTTATTATGCATTTTAATATTTCAATTCTACTTAAGGGTATTTTTGTCAGCAAAAGACGCCCAAACACAGTCATGCATTTTAAACTCGCTTCTCCTTCTCTGACATAGAGACACAATGTGATAAGATTATGGCATTGATTACCCCATATGTATAATATAGGGATGTGTTGGGTCATAAATTATTACGTATCAGTATATATGAGCAATATGATACATTTGTATTGCTTTCAAGCTTTGGAGAAATCTGTTGTAGACAGAAAGCATTAATACTTATGTCATATTATAATTTTTTTAATTTCTCAATGAAATATTAAAAAATGTATTAAAAAATTTATAATATGAGAACGTATAATTTATAATTTTTTAAATATTCCATTCAGAAAATTCCAAAATAAAATATGACAATTTTTATGACACATGTGGATCTGATGAAATTTAAAATATTGTGTTTATGTCAGCAAAATCCTATTGTGCGAAACTGGTGGATAGGTCACACCATCAGGAAACCTGCGAACAACAGCAAAATACGCTCTAAAATCGAATCCACAGGGAAAAAGGAAATAGGATGTCCAAAAAACATTTGGAGAGAAGATACTGAATCAGAGGGGATACACCTTGACAGACATTGAAAAAACCGCACAGAACAGGGTCAGATAGGGGGGATTTTGTCAATGGCCTAAGCTCCACTGAGATTTAAAGCCAAAATAGGTAAGAAGTGACCGTGGCCAAGACTTAAATAACACCGGTGGGTACCGTGTCCTTCTATTCTTGTAAAAACAGTATAATATGTACATTCATAATTAATTAATCGGATGTTATGTTTCACGAACACACTAAAACTACAAACAAATGAAAACAGAAAACCAAACAAAACATTGAAACTGCTATTACGTTGGACTGTCACTTGAAATATATGGATTGATTCGTAGTGTTTGTTAACCACTGCGGTAGCTCAGTTGGTAGAGTGCTCGCTCCGTAAGTGGGAGTTCGTGGGTTCGAACCCCGGCCGGGTCTAACCCAAGACTTGAAAGTGGGTAGTGACTGTTCTTTCGCCAAGCACTCGGCATTACGAAAGTCACGGTTCTTTCGGATGGAAACTTAAAATAAACGAGGTCCATGTCCCAGTATGTGTGGCACGATAAAGAACCCCGCTGTTTAATGCCATAAGCGCAACGCCTAGGCAAAATTTCTGCACCTTCGCCTATAGCTGGCGACGTCTCGATATAAGTGAAATATTTTTGATTGGGACGTTAAACATCATTACTCAACTCAACTCAACTCAACTTGTAGTGTTGGTTAAAAATAGTTCGCAACCAAGTTGGCAACAATGATTAATTTGATCAGTGTTTAATGATTGTCATGACTTAGAAACTGAATCAGCTACAAAGAACACAAAAAATGTCAAACAGCACGTAACCAATATGACATTGGTAACTTTTATGTTAATTTCGGTATCTGAAATTGGACAGTTTTCATTGTATTACTTTTTAGGCTTGCGAGCTTGAAAATTAATTTGTGAACTAGTTACGTGATACAACGAAGTCTATAAATTACATACATGTATTATATCAGTGTTAACTTTACAGCACTAGACGGCCGTTTCGGAATACAATTCCTCATCTGCAGTAGTGCTTTGACCGAATTTGTGAAACCAAGGGATTGAAAAAATATCCAAATAACCAAATTATATTTAACCAAATTTAGCTAAGGAAATTCTTTACATGAGGAATTAAACCTTAGGGTTTTTTAGGGATTTTTTATTTTAACTAGCAAGAAATTTAGAGAATAGTACATTTCTGACAATTAAAACAATTGTTCAACAATTGAACATTATTTGCTTTTTTTGCAAGATGGTTTGGCAACAATATTGTCATGACGTCATATACTGGTTGCCTTATTATCTGTATATTCAGTCCTAATGCACTCAGTCAGTCTCATATTTTTCATATATTAAAAGAGTATTTTTTTGACCTCGCTAAAGTACTTTATGTCAAAAAAATAACGACAGTGTCCTGTAAAACCTTAACCTCTTGGGGATAAAGGTTTAAACAATGTTTATAAAGTCAAGCAACAATGACCTTGACCTTTTATTTGGAATATTCATATAGGAGCATCCATCTTACGATTCACGGTTCATATATGTTTAGTGTCTCGTTATGTAAACCCTTTATATTAATATACTCTTTCATAATGACTATTTAAATTAAAGGACAGGTCAATATTGTTTGCCAAAAATATAATGTAAACAACCTAACAGTAGAACCGAGCAGTGCACGGGATTAGAACATGTTTGCAGTCTTGCATTGTACCAACGCTTGGCTTTAAAGCGCTAGTGACTTATAATCTCAACGTATTACAAGGGGCATTAGATTACAATGTCTGCAGGAAAAATCGTTATCTCAGATTTCATTGTCTGTTGGAAAGCATGACGTCTCCGGCTTTATTTTTGTAATGTTTTATAATGAGGCCAAATATAAATATAGTACTATAGCAAATGACGTAATGCCTATACACGTGACGTCATAGATTGGCTGTTCAAACGATTGAAAATGCATGTCATTAACGAAAGTGTTTTAAATCTGTTTCAGCGCGTGTTATGCAGTTTGCTTTGCACGGCAATGGAAGTTATAGCACTGTAAACGCCGTTTCTAGACAGTCCATTGTCTTATGAATAGTTTGCTATTTCCGGTTTCATAGAAGAGTGTCTAATGGAAACCTAACTACCTCCGGTTTCATTGAAGTCTGCTTGAAAGCTAATCACATCCGGTTGTATATATTGAACAATGTCTGATGGAAAGCTTACCATGTCATTTATTGAAAAGTGTCTCATGGATGTTCACCATCAATGTACTTAAGGGTAAACTTACTAAAGAAAAGTACCTGATCTGATGCAAAACGAACCATATTCGGTATCAATGAAGCGTGTCTGATGAGCAGTTTACCATCTCTGGTTTCACAGATGAGTGTGGAAAACTTATCCTGTATGGCTTCAATGATGAGCTTCTAATTGAAGTTTACCATTTTTTTTATTTTACTGAAGAATGCCAAATAGAAAATTTGCAATCTCTGGTTGCATTGAAGAGTATTTGATCATTCGTTTGGGTTTCAGTGAGTCAAGTTTGACCTGGCCGTTTGACCTTTAATTTGAATATCAAATTGGGCAAGTTGACTGTGTTATTTAGCGATGTTTCATTACCATACACACCCGGTACCAAGTATTACTGTCATCTAGCCTAATATTCTCCTTAATTTCACAATGGGTGTCTAGTTGAATATTCCAATTAAAAGTTACAAGACCATGCTAAACTTGACTCACTATACCATTGATTATATCCACTCCGACAAATACATTCCAGTCTTGTGGTTGCAGTACTTATCAAAACCAAACATGTCCGAACCACAATCCAGAAGCAAAGTAAAAACTTGAAACAAATAAGATTAAACATGTAAATTTCAACTAGGGAAGTGAGGCCGGGTGCTCCGGAAAGATAAGCACCTCCTGTAAAGCTAGTTACAACCGCCATGTTTGTAATCAAAATTGAGCAAAAGGAACATGGGATGTTAAATATATACAGGGACACAGAAATATGAGGCGTTTTTGCATCTTCGTCAGTATAATGAATTGCAGGTTATTACAGATATCTTTGATATACAATATTTCTTACAGATGTTTACTTTTTACTTAAATTGTATAATGTTTTTTGCTCAAAATATCTTTAATGTACTTTGAAATTATGATAAAATAGTACGTTGTTTTGCCTTGAACTTTTAAAACAGTGGAAAAAACCGATCTACATTTGCCAGAAATTGGGTCGTTTCTTTATCAAAACAATTTTTTGTTTTTTAAAATGTTGATATATCTTTATTATTATTATCTATCCAAGTGACTGTTTTATTCAATAATTTGTTCTAGTATGTTTATAAATAAACAACCGGTTTTCAATGAATCAGAATTTTAAAAAATAATTTCATAATTTTAACTTTTTTTTTCTTATTTTCAATTTTTTATTTTGTGTTTGAACATGGAGTGCGTTTTTAGTTTTTATTTAATATACAATACAGACCTGTCGAAAGTTTAACACTGAACTAACGAATTGGTGTCGAAGCTTAGCTGTCCAGTGGCCGAGATATGGATAGCTAGTGACCGAAAAGCCCCCCCCCCCCCCCCCCCCCCGAGAAATATAGGTAACATTTTTTTGAAATGCAGCACACGAGGGTCGAGATAGGCTGTCGACTCGACACTTATTCGTTAGCTAAATGTTCGACATGTCTGTACTAAACAGTAGCTTTAGCAAGCCATACATTTCCCAGTGACAGAAATAAGGCATTTGCTATGTGAAGCATTCCTAAACATTATTTGGAAAATTTTGAAATTTCACGATTATTACGTGTCATGGTTTAAATTACGATCATGCCCTGTACCAGTTTTGAATATATATATATATAATGATATTTTTTTAAATATGGCAATCATATTAAAATATGTGCAATTTTTAAATACATTTGATAATTTTTTAATTGTTTATGACAATCATAGTAAATACAGACAGTATATCTCACTGCATGCCAAGGAGGGCACATGTATCAAGATATCTCCGACAGCGTTCACCTTGCAAAAGAACAAAAGATGAAAGTCCAGGTCCAGTTGCAGCAAGCGTAATTAGACACCAATCCGTGTCCAAACCACAATCCCAAAGCAAAGTAGAAACAAATATACTAATCCATGTCCAAACCACAATCCAAAAGCAAAGTAAAAAACAAACATACAAACCCATGTCCAAACCACAATCCAAAAGCAAAGTAAAAAACAAACATACCAACCCATGTCCAAACCACAATCCTAAATTAAAGCAAAGTAAAAACAAACATACAAACCCATATCCAAACCACAATCCCATGGTAAAGTAAAAACAAACATAACAATCCATGTCTAAAACCACAAACCAAAGGCAAAGTAAAAACAAACATACCATTCCATGTCCAAACCACAATCATAAAGCAAAGTAAAAACAAACATACTAATCCATGTCCACAACACAATTCTAAAGCAAAGTAAAAACAAACATACCAATCCATGTCCAAACCACAACCCCAAACCAAAGCAAAAACAAACATACCAATCCATATCCAAAACACAATCCCAAGCCAAGTAAAAACAAACATACCAATCCATGTCCAAACCACAACCACAAACCAAAGTAAAAACAAACATACCAATCCATGTCCAAACCACAATCCCAAACCAAAGTAAAAACAAACATACCAATCCATTTTCAATCCACAATCCCAAACCAAAGTAAAACAAACATACCAATCCATGTCCAAACCTCAATCCAAAGCAAAGAAATCAAATATAACAATCCATATCCAAAACACAATCCCAAGGCAAAGTAAAAACAAACATATCAATCCATGTCTTAACCACAATCCCAAAGCAAAGTAAAGACAAAGATACCAATCAATGTCCAATCCACAATCCCAAAGCAAAGTTAAAAAACTTTGAAGCTAGAAAATAAGGTAAACGAATGCTATTCAGAGGAAAAGTGATAGCACAATTGCTTTCTATAAAATGTTTTAAAAATGGTAAAGTGATAATTTACACAGATCAACGTTTAAAAACTCCAAACTTTAGGTTGTTTATAAAGCATAAATAGTGTCAATTTGTGTGGTTTAAGTGTGATGTTTTATAATATGAAACTCTGTTTGAGACCAATTGTAATGACTGGACTATGATTACATTGCTAAAATTATGTCACTTCTTTTACATACGCGTGACGTCATAGATTGGCTGTTCCGACGATAAAAAATGCATGACGTAAACGACAGTGTTTAAGATTTATTTCAGGATTTAAAAACCAAAATAAAGTTTTTTTCAAAACTGAGAGATGTACATGTAACAATTGAATTGTCTAGAAATTTGTTTATAGTGCTATAACTTCCATTGCCGTGCATATCAATTTGCTTTGCACGGCAATGGATGCTATAGCACTTTAAACGCCATTTCTAGACAGTTCAATGGTATGGTTAAACAAATCGTTTTAAAATCATAGATCATAACTAGTACATTTTAACAAAGAGTGAAGCCATATCCCTTATACGCAAAAATCTGTCAATTTTTATTTCCTTCCTTTTGTTTATGGTTCATATTTGCACATAAATGTCAATATTGCACAAAATGCCAGACACTCCATTTTCTAGTAATTTTAATTGGAATGTGGTCCATAGTGGAATGCCATCGACTTTTTAATTGTTTAGAATCATCAATAACACTCCTATGAATTTGAACGTAGCTTAATAATAATAAACACACATTTTGGAAATATTCCCTTAGTTCTGATTTGTGGCAAAGTTCCAACTCAAAAATTCCACGAAAACTTAAAGTAAAAATAGTTTTTTGTTTTTAATTTTGATTTTTATTTTACTAATCATGTGGATTAATTTTGGAAAAATACCAATTTTAATGTACGCAGACGCCACACTAAGCCATGCTAAACCGTTGTTACCATGTAATACCAAATGAAAGTTATCACCAGCAGACTCTAGAAGCTGGTGTGGCTAAGTAGAGTAGTTCAAGGCCACGACTTTCAGGTCACTCTAACGTTAGCACGCCTCCAATGCGTGATTGTCAGAAACGGAAAAATACACTACACAGTAATATAACACAGAATACATTACGAAATGTAAATCACTGGTGCATTTAACATCGACACAGCAGGTCGGACTAAAACAGAGATCTGGGCTTACTGACTTAAAGGTAGAGCATTATCATTATACTAAAAAAAATAATTAAAACTAGTTTTAAAATAAAATAAATTAAAATTGTTAATAATTAGACGTTTCCGATCTAAAAAACGACGTTGATATGAGAACTATCGATTTTTTTGCATGGAAAAAATCGAGCACATGTAACGGAATCAATGTTTAGTCTGACTAATTAGCCCAGTAAAAACCAATTTTATTTAAATGAAAATGTGTGTTTAGTCCGTTAATTAGTCGGGCTAATTAACTGTTACAAACCGAATTAATGCATTATTGGAATAGAGTTAATTAAGATTATTAAAATACCGATGAAGAATTTAAAATTTAGTACGTAATGTTACAAAGAAATAAAATAAAACACATGCTTTCTCCACTGGGTACATCTAAATTCTGTACTTGGTTGAACTCTCTTTATTTAAAATATAATTTAAAAATCTAAATTTAAAACTTATGTATCCTTTAAAATCCAGTGTCGTAGCGTGTAATCCTTTTGACAACATGCTTGCACATTCATTTCTTTGTGGCTACGCCACTGAAATCTGTAATAATTTGTCACGTTTTTCCACCGAGATAGTTCTGTAATAATTTTTAAGATTTTAAATTTTAACTTGTGCAATTAAATTCTACAATTTAAACTACTTAATTTCTTTATCTAAACAAAGGATTCTTCTAACCGTCGTTTACTTGTAAATATTTTCAAAACCAACCGTTTATGTGTCCTTAATTTTATCTTTCTTTTTACATTGGCTTAATTAATATTTGTTAAATCAATTAAATTCTACAATTTAAACTTACTACTTTTATTTCTTAAATATCAACAACCTTTATTTAAATCTTGTAAATATTTTCAAAACCAACCGTTTATGCGTCCTTAATTTTTTCCTAAGTACACTCCTTAATTTTGTTTTTTTTTCCTAATTATGCACATAAACTTATGCTAACAATCGGTTTGGTTAAAGTTTAATTTAACTTTTCCTTATCCGCCGGTATAGGTCAGACAGTGTTGTGATTAGGTCAGGAGGTCATGTGTGATAAATGCTATGACTGATGTTGTGTCTGTCAGAAATTAATACCCCACCTGGGATGTCGGACATGCATGTTCTTGAAATGTATTGCTCGCAAACGGCTTTTTATCAACAGTGATGGTTCCATTTATTAAGAACCGCATGTGGCAAACAAAAAACTGAAACGGTGAAAACCTTGATTTTCAAACAAAGACATTTTAGTTAGTCAGGGTTACAAAGACACATGATACATTGACGTGCAAGTTTAGTGTTTAATTAAAGTTATTTAAAATGTTAACCGATGTACTTAATAAAGCTGTTCTTTAAGTTAAAGTATGGTTTTAACTGAGATAAGGCTTAAAGTGTTTTGATGTTGCCATTGACATGATTTACACGGTTGGTTGTGACATACAAATTGAGATTTAGTCGACCGAATTAAAATATTTTTAAACATGCAAAATTTATACCATCGATATATGCACGGTCAAACATATACAAAGGACTTAAAATACCGGAACAAATTTGAGTTTTTATAAGCTCACCTGGGCCAAAGGCTCAGATAAGCTATTGCCATCTATTCCCGCCCGTCGTGTATAAAATGTTCACATTTTAATTAACTCCTCAAAAACTACTGTCCCAAATTGGATGCTATTTGGCAATAATGGTGTCTAGGT
The DNA here is from genome assembly GCA_021292105.1 of Anadara kagoshimensis. Lineage (NCBI taxonomy): Eukaryota > Metazoa > Mollusca > Bivalvia > Arcoida > Arcidae > Anadara > Anadara kagoshimensis. The sequence continues at coordinate 26,552,822 of CM037861.1, forward strand.
GAAGGGCTTTCAGATTTGCACACATGAAGGGGTTACGTCCCTTTAGGACCCTAAAAAGGGGGAAATAGACCCCTTTCACATTCAAATGCGCATGCCCTGTATCTACTGACGACAGCCAAATTTCTAGACTAAGTCTCGCGCGAATTTACAAAACCTCGCGGGATTTTGTTCCAGGGGGCAAGTGCGCGAGTGAGACAATGGCATAAAATGGGCTGCCAGGCAAACATTAAAAAAATGTCCTTCCTCGCAAAACGACTCAGATTAGATCGGTCTGTATTTTCAAGAACTATTTTCGACCACATGATTCACACAAAAACAATAACAATAATGGCGGCGCCCATGTGTTTTGGCGAAAACAAGATGGGTTGGGACTAGGCCTAGCTAGTAATCGCGATTAGAACTACGTTACAGACCTGTCCAAAGTTTAACACTGAGCTAACGAAGTTGATTCGACGCTAGAAAGAAAAAGCTGTTGAGATAAGCATAGCAGCTGCCCAAAATTGTCGAGATATATACAGCTGATATACAGATAAATGTAAGAAACCACAGGAATTAGCCAGATTTGGGACCAATATTCGGTAACTTAGTGTTAAATTTTCGACAGGACTGTATTTTATACATTTATGATGATTCATAGGCAAATATTTTTCTGATTTAGGTAGATCTAGTAAAAATAAGATTTTTGTATTTTAAAGTTGAATTGATATTTGGAATCTTCCTTCCTTTTAAGCAAAACTTATTTTTCCACTCCAAATCAGCAACATTTAGGTTAAAATTTTTATTTCTTTAGAGTATTACATCGTGCGTTGGTGGATCTTCCACTGGGTAGTGAAATGCGTCTAGTGTGACAGTGATCAAACGTCTCTAGATCTGCTGTTGCCGCTGGCTAGCCTACTTGTGAGGTGAAAGGGAGAGTCGAGTGCGTAAATCTTGCCTTGCCAGTACATAGCCTCCTCACTACCAAGACTCCTTTCAGTGCCTCCTCGTGGCAATGCATGGAAACTGGGAAATGCAATCTCAGGCTAAACTGTTTGGGGATCTCGGAGCAGCAAGGGCCCCAGAGATGCAGTGTGTAGGCCCACCGGCGTGTGGACATGCCCTAGCACTCATCAACCTTGCCCCAACTATGGGTAAATAGTCGGCCAGATGAGGGTCGTTAAACTTGTAAAGTAACTCATCTAGGAGACGGAAAACTCCGATTTAAAACCTGGATAGAATGGCTTCATCAGCTGTGGTAAGCAACCATTCTAGAGGAAGGTAACCTTGATAGTAAATCCCTGGTCCACCAGGTTGGAGGTTGAGCAAGGGGGTAATCTCCCCTTCTCATAAAACGAGTACGATTACGGAAACAAGGACTAGAAATATTTTTACTAACCTCGAGTCTTCAGTATGCCAGCAGACTACTGCTCGTTTGACTGTGATTTTAAACTCTAGTCCTTGCCCTATGTGCCCCCGGGCATAAAAAGGACTAGGTAGGTAGGTAGGTAGAGTATTACATCAGTTCACCAAAACTCCATGTGTACACAGAGTTAGGGCTGGGTACATGTAATGGTACTTTGTTTCATTATATTGCAAAAAAAAAAAAAAAAAAAAAAAAAACCTGATGGACCATACATATTAATATTTAAAATAAGCACATTTTCCACAAAAAAAAAAAAAAATAATGAAAATAAATAAAATTAAAATAGTGGGCTAAATCCAAATGACTGCCTGGTCATGTATCAAAGGATCACCTTCAACCTGCCAACAGTGGTTAGAACATGAACCTATACAGACACTGGGACAGTGCTGAGCTATCAGATGAAATTTCCAAAACTGCAACAGCCTTCTTTATTTTCAATTTATCCACCTGCATATATACCATATATTGGTGCAAAGAGGAGTCTAGATTTGCATTCTCTGTCAAGTATTGTATTTTAATTATTTATGACTGAATAAAGCCATCTTACCAGTTGTATGGAGATAACCAAACCATCTTACCAGTTGTATGAAGATAACCAAACCATCTTACCAGTTGTATGGAGATAACCAATCTATTATAAAGAATAAGCCTATATGGCACAAAGACAAAGTGGTAATCAGTTTGAATATAAAATAACAGTATACACCACACCAATCAGTCTTCCTTGGTCACCCATTTCTGAATGAGGCATTATCATTGGCAGAAAACTGAATGCAAATTTGGTTTTATGTTTTTCAATGCAGCTCAACTGTTCAAAGTGTATGTACAGCAAAATAGCAAGAACCAAGCTGAAAATCAAGAAGATTGCTTCCAAAATCAACAAATTTATAATCAGTCAAATCACTGAAACTACCAAATCCCAACTGAATTTAAATGGACATGATTGTCATTTAATTTTAATTTAAGTGGGGATTCTTTAAAAGTATAGTGTTGGATTTACATATTTGATTCCAGTTTTACAATAATTTCTCAACTTATAAGATTTTCCTTAATTGAAATCTGACAACTTTTGACAATAATTTTATACAAATAAAGTTTCAACCATGAAGAGTTGGTATTTACAATCCACTGGTAAATAGATACATTACTGACTTGCCAATATAAGCTTACATAAATACTAAGAAGCATATATGGAGGCTGACTGCCAGTACATGTATGGAATAATCTTTGTAAGGGCAGTGCAAGCATGCATACATCTTGGATGCAGTATAGCTTTGACTGGCCAGTATGTAAACAGTATAGCTTTGACGGGCTAGTATGTTTACAGTTTAGCTTTGACGGGCTAGTATGTATACAGCATAGCTTTGACGGGCCAGTATGTTTACAGTATAGCTTTGACGGTCTAGTATGTTTACAGTTTGGCTTTGACGGGCTAGTATGTATACAGCATAGCTTTGATGGGCCAGTATGTTTACAGTATAGCTTTGACCAGCCATTATGTATACAGTACGGCTTTGACAGACCAGTATGTTTACTGTTTAGCTTTGACAGGCCAGTATGTATACAGTATAGCTTTGACGGGCTAGTATGTTTACAGTTTAGCTTTGACGGGCTAGTATGTATACAGCATAGCTTTGACGGGCCAGTATGTTTACAGTATAGCTTTGACGGTCTAGTATGTTTACAGTTTGGCTTTGACGGGCTAGTATGTATACAGCATAGCTTTGATGGGCCAGTATGTTTACAGTATAGCTTTGACCAGCCATTATGTATACAGTACGGCCTTGACGGGTCAGTATGTTTACAGTTTAGCTTTGACGGGCCAGTATGTATACAGTATAGCTTTGACTGGTCAGTATGTTTACAGTTTAGCTTTGACGGGCTAGTATGTATACAGTATAACTTTGACGGGCCAGTATGTATACAGTATAGCTTTGACAGGCCAGTTTTAAGACAGTATAGCCTTGACAGGTCAGTATGTTTACAGTTTAGCTTTGACCAGCCAGTATGTATACAGTACAGCTTTGACGGGTCAGTATGTTTACAGTTTAGCTTTGACCGGCCAGTATGTATACAGTACAGCTTTGACGGGTCAGTAGCTACACAGTATAGCTTTGACGGGTCAGTATGTACACAGTACAGCTATGGCTGGCCAGTGCAATTGTGCATTAATCTTGACTGGCCAGTGTAAAACTCAGTAGATTTTAACAAAGAAGGGTAAGCATGTTTTTTCTCTTGGTATGTCAGTATAATATTATATTATATAGATACTGTCAGGCTATAGCTAGCGCAAGATTTAGTAAATCTTGGTTGGGCAGTGGAGTATGATAAACATATATCTTAGCAGCTAGAATAAGGCTACATGGATACTGCTAGGCCAGAATAAACTGGTTTGGTGGGAGCAGATATGTATGGTATAGCTTTTGACAGGCTAACATTGGTCCACATAATAACATGTTAAGACACAAGTTATAAAAATCAAAACAATGGATATAATGAAATAAAAATTATTAAATGATGTTTTAGTTTTGAAGGCACCTGTAACAAGTACTGTTCAGACAGTGGACTCCTTCACTGAAAGCTTCAGTGTTGAATCTGAGATTTTTTCAGAATGGGTCATTTTCAAAACTTTTGTCTAAAACATCATGATGTTAATATTTTGCATTAATGTTCTATCAATGTGCCTTCTAGAATAAACACCGCCCTTAATTCTTATGTTCTGTGATTCATTATTTAACAATGGATCAAATAATTTCTTTCTGTTCTACCAAATGACCACTTGTCGATACCGAGGGAAAGGAAAAGACAGTCTCACCGCGCCGTGGTTAGTCTGTTACTGTCCCGTCACAACTAAACCAATATCGGGGGAGGGGTATCCTAACCTGTCACTGTGTCAGACGACACTATCTGGAATGGAATTAAATGAGTAATATAAGTTTTAATGGCTACCGCTTTTACAGGTGAACATAATCGTTCTTCTCGCTTTGGCTTTACGTCGATGGATGGTCAAATCGGCGACACATTTATGTTTAAACCAGTGAACATCAAACGTCCATGCTGTTTACTATGTAAAGCGAAAGTAGACTTGCCCCCTGAGCTGATAAAAGAGTTCCGATTTTAGGGGAGATAACCGCGTTTGGCAAAATTTAGCGCGTGCGCATTGGAATGTGAAAGGGGTCTATTGTGAAAATCGTCTCCTCTGAACAGGAGATATAGCTTCAAAACTATAAATACATATATTTTGTTTAGGCATGTATATTAGAATATTGTGGGTAATAGCCTGACAATCATTTTGATATATGAATGAAGGTCATGGGTTCAAAGGTCAAGGTCATAGATGCAAACGAATACTCAAATGGTTAATTTTCTTGAAAAATATAAACATTTTGTATTGGCAAATATATTAGAATAATGTAGGTATTGGCCTAAAAAATTGATATATGAATGAAGTTCATAGGTTCAAAGGTCAAGGTCACAGATACAAACGAATACTGAAATGATTTATTATCGTGCAATTACCATGGAGTTTCCCACATGCTCTTATAAACAAAACAACACGATGTACTGACATTTGTCTTCTTTCTTTATATAAAGGATTTTGTCATTATATGTGTTTTCCGGCTGTGGGGGAAGTGTCGGGAACGTTATATCCGTAACCTTTCCCTCATGGTGATGTTGCAGTATTGACAATAACACTATGTATTATTAAAGTCTTATTTATTATTTACTTGTTTCATCAATAGGTTACAATCAATCCAAGATGCCTGCTAAAACAGTTGCTATAATTGGATGTGGCGTGTCTGGTTTAACAGCACTCAAGTCATGTTTGGAACAAGGCCTGGATGCCACGTGTTTTGAAATGCATGATAACATAGGTAAGTAGGACACTACATTAATTTTTTATTTTATTGATTACGGACAGTAGATTTCCAATACACCAATGTAGTTGTAGGAAGAGACACCTAGTGTTATTTAAAAGAACACAAATGTTGCTACAAGCGAGATTTGCCAAGGAGAGGTTAGAAGAGAAGTTAGCAATTATCTATAACCGAACCACAGAACATGTGTCCGTCTGTTTACAAGTGTAAAATCGTGTACGGGCCATATTTCATAATTGCTTTGGACGACTGTCATAAAACCTAACATGAGTAATCTTTATGGCGCAAAAGTGTGGCATGACCTTGGTCCAAGGTCATATAGGAAAGGTCAAGGTCGCGAGAAAACATTAAATGTTGGGGTGGGGGTATTTGTCTCTCAAGAGACAATTCTACTTATTCTTGTTGTTTTGTTTTGTTTTTGTTTTTTTTTTGTTTTTTGTTTTTTTTGGGGGGGGGGGTTGTTGGCGAAATCTGCTTGATTATAAAATAATGTTAGGTTTGATCGACTCTGATGTGCTTAATGTAGTTGGAAAACAGGAAATATAACTATACATATGAGATCCATATGCTCGGCAGTAACCAACAACATAAATTTAAAAACAACGAAACAAGAAATGCAAATTGAAAATATAAAAATATCAATTAAGAGTCCCAAATGTACGACAGCAAGATGTATGTAATAAGAATGTGTGTCTAGTTTACCTCATTGATATATACCGTGATAGGGTAAGAATTTCAGATGATTTTATCGTGATAGAAATGAGTCTCGTCTGCATTCTTTTATTTTGCACTCGAATATTATAACCCACACACCCCTACTCGTATATTTAAGACAATAACTGGATAGTATGTGATGTTTGATCTGTTTTAGGTGGCACATGGTACTATACCAAACACATACGTGATGACCAAGGGCCCGGTATATATGACTTCTTAATTACCAACACAAGTCGTGAGATGATGAGATTTAGCGATTTTCACTTTCCCCAAAACACTCCGGTTTTCCCACAACACCAAGACGTACATAACTACTTGTGCGAATACGCTGAAAACTTCAATTTATTCCCACATATCCAGTTCAACACCAAGGTTTTAAGTCTGAACAAATCGTCCACCTACGACACAACAGGAAGATGGATCATCCAGACGACCAAAAACGACTCAGCAGACGACATTGTCACCAAGGAGTATGACAACGTAATAATCAGCACAGGATTCCAAAGACACCCTTTTATACCAGACATTGAAGGACTCAGCGACTTCAAGGGAACGTACACACACTCCCAAACATTTAAGAATGGGGACCCCTATAAAGACAAACGTGTTTTGGTGATTGGTGAGTTGATGTTGGGTGATTTTAACATGTATCCATTGTTTTTATGTGTAAGAACTGTTATTACTTCCCATACGGCTCCCTGTTTAGAAAGTAATACTACAATTAATATTCCAAGACTTAATTTTGCATCTTTTTGACAATTTCATAAGCATGATCTCTTTAGTCAAATCTTCTCATTCTTTATCCCTCCATTCCATTGCTTTTATGACGCGTTTGGTATATTTCTGTTTCCATGTATGAACCAATATCGTTTACTCTCTGACTTTATTTTTATTGAAATATCTGCTAGAAAGGCTTTTACTGGATATACGCCATAGAAACCATTGCGATATCTGAAGTTTACATGCGTGTTGCAGACATAATATGGACATGAAGACACGTATTCTTAACTGCCAATACCAAACAAAAGACCCGTGACCAAAACGTTGAAATGAAACCTTTAAGGCTTGGTATACCTTCATTACAAGATTCAGCGGTTTTGATTAAGAATATTCCATATTAGATACAGCTTTTAACTATTTGTTACCTTCATAAAGGTGATCAGCAGATCTTGGATAATTTTCCTGATCAAAAATTTAAATCAATTTCTGCATATCAAAGATGTCACAATTGGTTCGTTCTGTGATAACAAGTTACTTTCCATCACACCTCTGGACATTTCTGTTAACTGTGAATTTAATACCTTTTAAAAACAGTAAGAGACTTCACACTTCTCTTCTATTTCTGGTGATGCTAACGTAACCATGGTTTTCTGGCATGCAAACTTGTTTCGGATATTTGGGACAATGCATACACTTTTCTTTACAAAATATTTAATTCCAGGCTTACCTTATCTGGGTCATTTTGAACAATCTAAATTAAAATAACCGAGGGTCAATTTAATGAAAATTTAACTTGTTAAACATCTTAATTCGGATAAGGAAATTTTCTTAAAGTACTTTAGCCTTGGAGATTTATATGGGAGCCGTGTGACTTAATAACATTTTACCTTGCATATAGAATGCCATTGATGCATATTCTTCTAAATAATTGTATAACTATAAAATATACATATATAAATGTTACAGAATGTTGTTTCTTTCAGCTGGCAAACAGATTGATCAATATCGAGTCTAATGGACAAGACAAAAGTTAAAATAACAAATAGGGTATTTCTAAACATGAGTGTTTCAATTTACTTTTACTTAGAACAAAGATAAGTCGCCACTGAGCGTGAAGACTCGACACGGACATACATATAAAGTAGCAGTATGAAAATATGTGTTGTCAAGGAAATATAAAAAAATGGTAAGTGTAAGAAAGTGTATATAAATGCGACCTGAAGAGCGTAAAGACGAAGTACAGTTAAGTTGAAATAAAGCTTAGGTTATGTTGGTGAGTGTTAGTGTCTATATTAGATAGTACAGGTATATAAAAGTACAAATACTTACCGTGTGTCATGTCACGATAACATATAGTTTATGTCAACAGTTTTTGATTCCAGAAATGACACAAAGGCGAAATTGTCAAACTAAGCCGATGACGTCTAAATGTCATTCTGTTAATTCAATAAGATAATTCTGTAAAATTCACTTTCTGTACATTTTCCTCGAAAACACTATGCACAGCTTCACTCTTTCCTATATTCTTTTTAACTACATTGAAAATTGTATACTATATAACGTTTAAGATGGTTGCTGTCTGGTTTTCAATTAACAATTGCACATTTTGATCAAAATCATTTTAGTTGAATAACGAACTAATCAGAGCACAATTTCTCTGTTAACAAATGTTATGTCCATCTGCATAAGAAGTACAATCTTTAGCTAAATCTCCTTAAAACTTTAACACAGAAATGTCTACCTCTGACAAATGGCATAAACTAGGTCTTAGCTTTACTTTTTCACATGATAGTAATGATTTTAAAGATTTGTTCCTTTAAAATGCACAAATACTATTACCTTTAGATATTTCTGACTTTAACGAATCTGTCGAAATAATAACAGTACAATACTGATAAGGCTGCTAGCTTGACGTAATATTAATGCAGTGATTTTGTTAGTTTTTGAAAAATTACTTTCTGTCTTTTAAATTGGGAAAATTTAAACCATTTTCATAAATTGATTGAAACAAACAAGCATCTATATAGAATATATCAAGATAAATCTAGTATACTTGTTGCAAAAAGTTATATTTTGGGCAATACTAGTATATAAAAATTTTGTATGTACAAAACAGATGAATTTAAGTGTATATCACTGTAGTTTTAGGAACTTCGGTGGTCAAATTGGGAAATTTTAGTTATTATTTACCCAAGTGCAAACTACTTTTACTCGGTTTATTTATACAAACAAAGTCACTGTAAGGGAATCACCGTGGTTGTTAACCTTTTGTGTCGTATCAAAGTGACATTGCACTACACTGAGATGAAACATGTATAAATAATTATGAAATATATTCCAATAGTTTGTTGCTCTTGTTGCTTAAATTAGATTGCATTATTACATGATAATTGGATTCATGAATTTCAAGCATGGCTGCAAAATCATTTAAAGCATAGTTTTAGTTTTATGTTTAAAGCAAAATATGGCTAATAGAACAGGTTTCATGGAATTGTTAGCAACGCCTTGCAAAAGCATATTTGGCATTATGTATTTTCGAGACGGGCAAAGTTCACACTTCAAAACATAGTATAACTGCTTGCATGCGTTTTGCTTTACACTTTAGTTGCAAATCCATTATTCTGTTGCAATGCATTTTAGGCAAAAGCAGTTCATAAACTTATAGCACTGATAGAATTGCCGCATACACGTGCTTTTGAAGCTTAACATTGGCAGTTTATTTTGAGATTGGACTGTCGTTTTTTGGCATCTCTGTTAGGCACTGTTCACCTTTGATTGGCTTTAACACGTGTTCTTTTATTCTTTGGTATCGTTCTATGAAATATGATTATACCTCTTACTTCCTACTTTTATGGATCAGAGCCAAACAACTAAACTTATATTTTTGGTATCTTTTCAACATATTGAAAAAAACCTTTGATTTCATAATTTCGGTCCAGGCACTACTGATGAGGAATTGTATTTTAAAACGGCAGTCTAATGATGTAAGACTAAAACTGGTACAATGCAATTTACTACGATCAGTTGATAAAAGATAGAAAATCTTATACAAGTACCTTTTGATGTTAAACTGTATATAATCATGTTTCCATGGAAACATAATAGTAAAAGCATATTGTATAAGATATTAAAATTACATAATGATATATAATACAAAAATAAATCCATAATAAATCGTGCAGACATTATAGGTTATAATACGATAAAACCTACTAAAGAGTAGCAATAAACGCATATATATACGTAGAGTAATATATTGTCTTGTCTTAAAAAAGACTTCTTGGGTGATTCATGATTTAGTTATTCGTGAATTTCAAATCAATGCTAAACACGTCATTTTCCTTATCTTCTTAGCTTTCAAATCTGTCTTCTTTGAACAGTCGTTTCCATGAAAATGGTCCATTCTTTTTATATTTATGAATCTTGATGTAATTTTCAATGTTGCACATTTACTAACCTCTTGTTTGTGAGATATCACAAGCGTTAACGTAGCACCTGTTAGTGTTTGCCCAGTGCGCTGCAATATTATTTATCAAGCATGCTCTTTCCTTTCCTCTTCTACACGCTAGCTTATGCTTTACCGACATTGCTTAACCACTCTGTAGGGTTGTAAGTCTCTTTAGAAATCCTAAGACATTCTCCGCAATATGACGTCAGGGAACAGATGTGTCTGTGGTTTACGTCAAATGTTCGAATGTTTTGTGACGTCATTTGGCGCGGTCTATTGTTTTTGTATCCAGAAATCACAATTTTTCGATGGTCACTAATTTTTCGATGGTCACGTGACGAGACTTGCAGACCTTATTGCTTAATTAGTTCTAGAGTTGTTCATTTCAATCTATAGCACTTAAGTTTTAAGCGTTTTTTTCTGATTTCATCTGAACATATTTTTATATATAAGATAATATATGAAATTACTTATTATTCAGGTTACGATAACTACAAACAACAATGAGTAAAATAATGCCTTATTGGAATTTCTTTCAGGGTTAAATTGAACTGGTTAAGAAAATGATCAATAAATACAAAGTTAAGCTCTAATCATTATAATTATCTAATAATTTTCTGTATAGTTATATTGAATTTTCAGGGGGAGAGACCAGATGAAGAATTCAGTGGTTTCTTGGGATTTTTATTTTCGGTCGCTGTGACCTAATTAAATACATTTTGTACTTTCAGGTAATGCCAATTCTGCTCTTGACGTTTCTGTCGGAATCGCTGAATCTGCTGAACAGGTAAGGTCATTACTGTTTTTTTTTTGCCATGTGATTTGTTTATGCAATGTGTGAATAATTGTATATTTGTATATTTTTACGTGATTATATTTCTAGCAAAGCGCTGAGCGAGGTTTTTCATAGGTACTTCAGCCAGAGGTGGAAATATTTTACCCTTATTTCTATTTTCCAATTAAGGATTTTCTTAACAAAAGTTTAAATTTGATTTTTTTAAATTATTGTGACGTTAATAGCTATTAAAGCTGTTTCTTTATAATTTTCTTCAATTACCAGATAATATCGAAGTATTTGTCAAATAACCTTGTAATGTCTTTCAATTTTCAATATTATGTTTTGTATACATCCCGAAAACATATAAGCTCTTCGGAAAAATATTTTTGCTTTAAACCCATTAAATATTTATGGAATATTGCTTTTAAAATAAAAATGCCCTTAAGGACCTTACATTTTGATGTTCTGTACTAAGTAGATGAGATAACCAAAATACCTCTTTTGAAAAGCCCCATTCAATTTATCAATCAATCTTTTGAACTGGATGTTGTAAATGGCTTGTCTTGAGAATGCTGAATCAGAATGCTTTTCCAGGTGTATCTTAGTGTCGGAGCTGGATGTTGGGTTTGTCCAAGAAATGCCGAAGGAATGCCAATAGATACACTTATCCACAGACGAGTATGGAAACTGTTCCCGGCTTTCCTGAATCGCATCATGCGAAGAGTATCGGAGGCCAATTTTAACCATACCGAATTTGGCATCCGACCTGCAAGAGGACCTATCCACTACACCGGAACTGTGAATGACGACCTTGGTTCCCGAATTGCCTCTGGAAAGATCAAAGTCGTTTCAGGGACAATCGGGTTCTCGCCAAACGGTGCGAAGTTAGATGACGGAACCGAAATCCAAGATATTGATGCCATCATTTTTGCCACAGGTTTCAGACCAGACCATTCTCTGCTTGGTAAGAAGTGGGAACAGATTGTCCAGCAGTCGACAGATTGTCCTCATTTTTCATATCAGCCCTTCAATGTATTTTGATTTTGCCCAACACAGAGATTGTCCTAATTTTATATTAGCCCTTCCATTTTGTTTTTGCCTTTGACAGTCGACAGATTGTCTTCATGTTGAATATCATCCCTTGCATTTTGTTATGATTCTTTTGTAGTTTAGCAATAGATATGCCTGCCATTATATTGAATTGAAACTCCAGAAAGACAACACCTTATTTACTAGAATCAGTGTGTGTGTGTGTGTGTGTGTGTGTGTGTGTGTGAGGGAAGAATGAAAAGTAAATGATTTATGAATTTGTACAGATTTATTGGTTATTAGTTTTAAGTATGACCTTCAGTTTTTCTTCGTTACATGACAAAGAAGGCTGAAGTTTGTGCATGCGCATGTCATGTTTCTAAGAGTGATAAGATATGATATTAGTTGCCAAGTATACAAGAACTGCGTTTATCCTCCCGTTATACATTCTAATATTTTACAAAACATTAGGGTCTGCAAGTCTCGCTATGTTTCCCGCGATAATTGCGATATCTTGGAACAAGTCCAGTTGGTATGATTAGAAACCGCGTCCAATGAAGTCACCAACTTTAACGTCTGCTCATACGAGACTTGCGTATCCTATTACTTTTTATAGAATATTATATGTCAGAATCAAAAGATTCGAAAGTAAAATTCTAAAAATATAATTGACATTATAGATAAAATATTTTCTTTTTCTATAAATTATCCAGGGCAAGAATATGTCATGAATGCTTACAAACGAGTGTTTCCAATAGATCTACCAAAACCATCACTGGCATTAGTCGGTATGCTAGGATCAAATACGCCAACTGGTCCAGTATCAGAAATGCAGTCCAGAATGGCTGCCATGACATTTGCTGGAAAACATCAATTACCAGACAAGAAAGCAATGCAAGCTGACAATGATAGATGGGAAGAAATAAAAACTAACTATTATGGTCCAAAGAAATTACTGGTTAGTATTATCAATCTACCTTCAGTACAATTCAGATTTTGTTAATGCATTAATCGCTATGCCGTTTATTTGAAAAAAAGTGTTACTTTAATTGGATGCACAATTTGTAAATTAGGGCTTTCAACTTCTTTTGGTATCCACAATTTATGTTGACCGTGGATACTTTACATTTAATAAGTTTACGGAGTTCGCAAGTGCACCACATTCCCTCAACGTTTGTGCAGAACATTTTGCAAGGAAACGATTACGTTGCAAATAACCCGAAATAAAGCCTTTTACGGACAACGTCAACTGATGTAATATATATGTATAATGGAAATAATTGTTCTGTACAAATGTAAGGTGTGCCACGTGGTCGATGACAACCCAATTCAATGCGATAATCTTTAATCCATCTATAATGATGAAAGAATAATTCGAGGTTAACTATATGAACATTGCACCTACATGTCACAAACACTAGTATATTTCGTAGTACCACAAAGTAACTTTTATCTTTTTATAAATCAACAGTGGCCAACATTGAGACTTATGGATGAAATTGCAGAGGAAATCGGTGTCAAGCCACACTTCAGTAATGTGTTCTGGAAAAGCCCAACAGTAGCACTACAAACAGTATTTGGACCAGCATTTTCAGCCCACTACAGATTACAGGTACTGTTTTCACAATTCTGGTGGTCCAAATTATTGTACTAACTTCAGAACAGTTAAATTGAATTGTACCAATTCATTCCTGTCAAATTGAAAGTAAAAATGTATTTTGTTCTTAAAATGGAATCACAAAGCGCAAAAGATTTCCTATGCATTAAATAATGCATATTGTTTACTCCCAACCACAGTGCAATGAGGGCACAATTTACAGTATCTATGAGGTGATTACAGAATCTTTTACTTTACCTTGAATATGAGTGATATTCAGATAAATTTTATTGACTAATAATATATGATTTTAAATTTAAAAATTGTTTATGAATCTATCATACAATATAGCTGACTCTTTAATTTGAACATACGTCATCTGAACTCTTTTGTGGTACTATACAATTTATTTTACATATTTGAACATCACTAATCTGCAGTTTTGTGGTACACCACTTTTCTATTTTACATACATATTATTTGGAACTTAAATATTTTCAGGGAGACGGTGCCACCAAAGACGCAGTAAATGATTGTCTGAAAGCATGGAATTTAACAACACAAGGTGCCAAGCTAAGAAAGCTTCCACCATTACAGAAAGATGGATTCAGCTTACCCCTTCCACCCTTCTATCACTTGATGTTACTTACAATCGTGGTTGTCTGTATGGCTATGTTGATCGTTGCCTAGGAAACCGTTTTAAAGAATCTCAACACAGACTTTTATTGTGTATTTTTCTAGACTGCAATCATAATTAAAGCATTTGTAACAACATTTCTTGACGACACCAGAGGAACCAAATATGTCATATTTCTGATGTTGAAAGAATATTTTAGTTGTATTTCTGACACAAACTAAGTAGTATTATTGAATAATCTTGATATGTCAAGCAATGCAAGCACGTCATCATTTTTAATGCTTTAATGCCACAATATTTACATAGATCTAAGAGTCATCAAGTTGACAAATAGAACAAAACATTTGTAATGTATACTCAACAAAAAAAGTTAGGGACCATTGTAAAATTTGAAATAAAAATTCATCTGTATTTTGTTCTTATTCTTTTCTTGTTTCAAATGATGTTATGAAGTAAATTTTTTGTGCATGAAATTAAATCTCCTTAATGAAATAAGAAATGACATAATTTACGTTCTACAAAATTTAATAATGTTTTGATGTGGTCCTTAACTTTTTTGTTGAGTACAAATATATTGGAAGCCATCAAGCAACTTGTAATTCTTGATTTACAATTAAATTGTGATAAGAACGATATGTACAACATTCACACACAAGTTCTTTCTGAAACTCAAATATGTTGGTAAGACATATTGAATCTAATTTTAACTGTTGTTTAGAAGTTTAAGAACTAGAGCTTAAGAACAATACATGGAATCTGAGTAATTTCTTCTTTAAACTTTCAATCTAGCCAATTGTATATTTACAGCAATTAGAACTGATCTTTTCATTCTTTAAAACTTTTATGTTTTGGTGCAGGATCAATTCCTTGATCTACAGAAATGGAGATTTTAAAGATTTAATATTTTTGGTAAAAAGGGTGAATTAAAAATTTGGCCTTTTAACTTTCCAAATTTGATATGTGGTTGAACACTTGTGACTACATTGTCTATTTTCCACTTTTCACAAGATTGTGCTCTTTGTTTTGAGTAATTCATAGTTTTGTGTGGCTGGCCTTAACCCAGTTATCAAACATGATGTTTTCTATTTCATTTGTAATGTCCCCAAAAGTTTTGCATAATAATTTTCATATTACAGTCCCACACACACTCATTGCATGATACCTGTATTCATCAAATATTTTATATATAATGTTCCCCCCCTGCTAGATTGCATCACCATTAATTTCTTACAAAGTTAACTTTTTTTCAGAAATATCAGGGTAGCTGCAATGTAGAGGTGTGAGGAATATCCTTGTTAAAATTGTTTTATAGTAGTATTTTGTTAAAATTTTATTAAAATGGAAATGAAATTGATAAAATATTAGTTTTGTTTATTTTTAATTGATTGATGTTAAAGTGCGTCAAGTTTGACCTGGCCATGTGACCTTTAATTTGAATATTCAAACAGACATATCTATTGGGTAATTTAGGGGTGAAATGAAGTCGGTATATTATGATAGATGATAGTTTTACTGGGTACCGGGTGTGTTTATGGTAATGAAACATGCTGTCTTTCCTAAATCACACAGTCTATCAACACAACCTAATAATTAAATTAAAGGTTAAGCTGCCATGTCAAACTTGAGACGCACTATACCATTGCAACTTTCTGATCAAATCCATCTTGGTGGTGCCCAATTTCAGTGGTTTGAACTTTCTACTCCAGTACACATGGATGAATTGTAAAAGAAACAATGTGGGCAATAATGAAGAACACAAAAAACAGAAGAACACAAAAAGCAGAATAAATCTACTGCAATAACCATATTAATAAAGTCACCCATATTAGAGTCAAAGAAAGATTCCATATGTCAAGTCATTCTAAATAAATGAAGGAAGAATAGGACAACTACAAATAATAAGTTTTGTTTTCTCTACTGGTAAAATGAAGATGTCGCAGAATTGATTAAAAGTGTATACATCAATGCGTTGTATAGAATTACAGACAGATGCCACAGAATTGATTCGTATACACCAATGCATTGTATACAATTACAGACAGTTGTTGGGAGTAGAACAACATTTACTTGGCAGTTAACAGTGCAATCAATATATTACCCAAAAACGAATATATAACTAGAATTTTATCGAGCATAAATTACGTGAGCACACTGAGACTACTAGCACTGATTTTAAAACCATGATAGATCCTTCACGATTTCTCACATCTCAAGTTCAAATTTCAATATAGACTGATCCTAGTGTGAAAAAGTTTTGTCAATTCACCTAATGTTGCTAATTTTTATCCAGTCACTTCTCTGGTTTCCCCCACCATCCTATAACTGACTGCCATTTGTCATTCACTTGACGAATGTAGCCGATTTTTCTCCAGTCACTTCTCTGGTTTCCCCCACCATCCTATAACTGACTGCCATTTGTCGTTCACTTGACGAATGTAGACAATTTTTCTCCAGTCACTTCTCCGGTTTTCCCCACCATCCTATAACTGACTACAATTTGTTGTTCACTGCGGAATGTAGCCGATTTTTCTCCAGTCACTTCTCCGGTTTTCCCCACCATCCTATAACTGACTACAATTTGTTGTTCACTGCGGAATGTAGCTGATTTTTCTCCAGTCACTTCTCTGGTTTTCCCCACCATCCAATACACTGACTGACTGTCATTTGTCGTTCACTTGCGGAATGTAGCTGATTTTTCTCCAGTCGCTTCTCCAGTTTTCCCCACCATCCTATACGTGAACTGACTGCCATTTGTAGTTCACTTGCCGAATGCAGCTGATTTTTCTCCAGTCACTTCTCCGGTTTTCCCCACCATCCTATACATGAACTGACTGCCATTTGTCGTTCACTTGCCGAATGTAGTTGTTTTTTCTCCAGTCACTTCTCCGGTTTTCCTCACCATCCAATACACTGACTGACTGTCATTTGTCGTTCACTTGCGGAATGTAGCTGATTTTTCTCCAGTCACTTCTCCGGTTTTCCTCGCCATCCAATACACTGACTGACTGTCATTTGTCGTTCACTTGCGGAATGTAGCTGATTTTTCTCCAGTCACTTCTCCGGTTTTCCTCACCATCCAATACACTGACTGACTGTCATTTGTCGTTCACTTGCGGAATGTAGCTGATTTTTCTCCAGTCACTTCTCCAGTTTTCCCCACCATCCTATACATGGACTGACTGCCATTTGTCGTTCACTTGCGGAATGTAGCTGATTTTTCTCCAGTCACTTCTCGGTTTTCCCCACCATCCTATACATGGACTGACTGCCATTTGTCGTTCACTTGCGGAATGTAGCTGATTTTTCTCCAGTCACTTCTCCAGTTTTCCCCACCATCCTATACGTGAACTGACTGCCATTTGTCGTTCACTTGCTGAATGTAGCTGATTTTTCTTCAGTCACTTCTCTGGTTTTCCCCACCATCCTATAGCTGACTGTCATTTGTCGTCAACACTCAACTCTATAATGATGTGTGTTAATACATGCCTAAAATAGTTTATCCTGGCACATATTTAAGATCAGGCCCCAGTTTCACAATCATTCCTTAGCTACGATTTTCCTTAACTTAAATTAAGCAAATTTTTGTAATCTTTTCTTGGGACTACTGGTGAATATTTTTGTCAAAACTTAATCTAAATGTTTTAATCTAGAAGTGATCTTTAAAATGACACCTTAAATTGTCTAAAATCTTGAAAATTAACAAAATTAACAAAATTATAAAGATTTGAAATTTTGCAAGATTTAAGTTAAGTAAAATCTTAGCAAAGGAATGA
This sequence comes from Anadara kagoshimensis, assembly GCA_021292105.1. Classification (NCBI taxonomy): domain Eukaryota; kingdom Metazoa; phylum Mollusca; class Bivalvia; order Arcoida; family Arcidae; genus Anadara; species Anadara kagoshimensis. The sequence goes on from CM037861.1 coordinate 26,570,801, forward strand.
TTGTGAAACCGGGGCCAGATTGCACTATCTGTTAAATGATTATGTACTGGTATTGTGAACTTGACCTATTTAGGTCATCATGACAGTTAATATATATTTTTGACCTGATTATTATACTGGCACATTTAAAATCAGATAACACTATCTATTAAATTTTGATGTATTGTGAAGTTGACCTAGTATTTAGCTCATCTTGACATTTTCTATATATTTTTCTAACCAGGACACAAGTTGACCTATTTCTTTTGAAACTGAATATTTAAACACAATAAGACGTAGGTGTATTTAAAAAAACTTTGAATACTTCAAAGTATGGGTATTATGTTCTCACCTTTAGTAAATCACTGTTAAAAGCCAAGTAAACATATAAGTTAAAGGGTTTAACAGACAGTGAAATTATAAAATATATTCATACATTAATACATTTTTGAAAAGTTTTTGAAATAAGGACTTTTAATTGATATCTTTGTACGATGGTCGATATCATCCGTACAAAAACGCACATCACTTACTACAAACTGTACTTAATATTTGAATACAGAAAATACCAGCTGTATAATAAAAACATTATGTACAATTTTTGTTGTTACCAACGCAAACTTGAACCTATTTAAATGATTTTGTCGTTTTGTCAAATCTTAAATCTGGGTAGGTTCATTTAGTAAAGTATTTGATGCCTAACATTTTATCAGAACCTTAAATTAGAATGTCAACTAAAGTAAAAGAGGTGTATATTGCATTTAGTTTCTTATCATTAGTGCTAGTACTATTATAAAAATAAATAAAATAAAAATAAATAATTAATTAAATAAACAAATAGACAAATTGTTTGATTTAAAAAATCTTTGTATAACAATACATACATTTAAAATGTAAAGAACTGATTGTAATGTATCAGCAGATCTATCGATTGATTGATTAGAAATCAAAGCACGTTAGGTGCTCATCGAACAGAGAGTGAGAACAAAACGTCAGCATTATTTGCAACTTCAAAGCACCATTCATCAATAAGAGTGTTGAACTTGCAAATAAAATTTGTCATGTTTTAATAATTTGGTCCAAATTTTTAATACCTTTATCAAAACGTCTCCCAAGGGATAATGACCTCTTGTTTCCTCCACCATTCCTTACCACTATATCTTTTCATTTTTTAAACTAATTTGTTATACAAGGTGAAAACTATTTTTCCCCAAAACGTGTATTTTTGCACCATTTCTATGAGGCGCTGTTTCTATATTTATTTACTATTTTTACATATGCATAATTCATTTATGGATATGCATAATTCATTTATGGATATGCATAATTCATTTATGGATAGCCATAATTCATAATTCATTTATGGATATCCATAATTCATTTATGGATATGCATAATTCATTTATGGATATCCATAATTCATAATTCATTTATGGATATCCATAATTCATTTATGGATATCCATAAATCGAATTTAACATATGTAAAAATATTTTACGTATCCAAAAATAATATGTCAGTATTTTCCTAAATTTTAAAAATTGGCTATTTTTTTCGCTCGAACTTTTTGAGAGCCAGAGCTATTTCTGAACCCATGGGTCTAGACTGACCTGACATGAAATTGAACTTCAATTCACTCAACCAAAATGGTTCCAAAACTTGACTTGTGATTTGATTCATTTGAACTATGTTAGTAATGATTTATCAGTGCTGTACATCCACTTCTATATGGTCAAACCTGTCCAGAATGGTCAGTTGGTGGACCAGGTCAAAGTGACCACTATAGTCAGGTCACCACCATGGACATGTTTTCATTGTTATATGTTATCTTCCATCATGTAATATTTAATATGTTCACTATCAGCTTTCATAGAAATCTGATCGGACCAGACAAAACTGACCACTATACATAGGTTGTTGTTATGGTCAGGTGTTGTTATAGACAGGATTGACTGTACTGACTTTGCTGTATTGCCTTCAAAGCTGACATAATTTGATAAATTTGATCATGTATGTACTGTAGATTACTTTAATTTTGTGAGTATCAAATTTTGCATACTAACCTTTGACCTTCATTTCTTCATGTCCACAATCTTTGTGCATATTTCAATTTCCGGCAGATATACCTATATTTGGGTTACTCTTTAAACAGATATAGAAGGATTCTTCAGAATATTTTTTAAAAATCCATCTAATGTAATCGCTTTCAAAACAGCTTGCAAATCAGACAAAATATTACCATTAGAAATTTTTTTATTTTTTTTTTTTTATTTTTTTTGTTGTTGCATGTTTTGTGAGCTATTTGTCCTTTCTATTTCATAACAACAGTAAATTAATGTAGATGAAACACAAAGTTTATCTCTATGTATGAAAATGCTAAGTAGTCAAATATCTTTGATAAGGGGTGGTTCATTAGCTAATGGCAGAGTATTTATATAAAAGTAAGTCCAAATTACACAAACAGGTAATATAGGCAAACAATATTGACCTGTCTGCTTGACCTTTGATTTAAATATTCATTATTGATGAGTAAATTTAAGTAAATAAGGATCATGGGTGTATATTTTGTCTATATAATGTAAACGCTAAACATGGGCAATGTGTATATATATTAACTGTGAATCCTAATGCTACATCTTACATGAATATTCCTAAAGGTCAAGCGGACAGGTCAATGTTGTAACTTATAATCACAGACAACAAACAAGCCATGATCATATTGCACTTACCCTTTATTTAAGGTTTCATGTTATATATAGTGTTCCAAGCAACGATAATTTATTAGTTTGTTTAATGACAAAATACATGTACTAGACATCAATATCATGGATCATGAAAATTATCGAAATACAAAAAGAATGTTACTGCCAGTATAAAAGCTCTTCAAATGCAAAATCACCATTATCGCAAGATACTGTTTGATCAATTTATTTTTTATTTCTTTTACAAAACTTACAAAAACATGTTCTTTTGTTCTGTATCTGTATATAAATTCCAGAGTACAAATAGCAAACATAAATTTGTGCCACATGATTTGTAAAGTGGGACTATACATATTAATCATAATAAATAAAACTGGTCCCCCGCTTTATCTGTCAGGTATTATAAGACAGTATTTCTCACATTCTGTTTAAAGCTGGCTAAAACTCTCAACTATTCACTTTCAAACCAGTTAACTTTGTAAGGTGCTAATTTTTGTTTATTTGAAGCAGATTCTTAATGACCACCTAAACTGTCTAAATTACAGCTTCAACTGTCTAAATGACCACCTCAACTGCCAAAATAACAACTTCAACTGACAGCTTTAACTGTCTAAATAGTGGCCTCAACTGTCTAAATGACAGCTTCATTGTCTAAATGACCACCTCAACTCTCTCTAAAGTTGATTATATTTATGTAAATGACAGTTTCAACTGTCTAAATGACCATATTCACTGTCTAATGACCACCTCAACTGTCTCTAAAGTTAATAGCATTTATGCTGATGTATCAATGAACATCAACTGTCTCTAAAGGTAATTATATTTAAGCAGAAGTATCAACGGCCACCTCAACCTCTAAATTTGATAACATTTATACAGTTGTATCAACGACCATATCAACTGTCTCGAAAGCTGATAACATTTATGCAGAAGTATCAAACAGATTATTAATCATGTGATCTACATTTTCCGCTGTATATTTGATGTACTTGTCCTGATTTTTTGTAAAGTTGAGTTTTCTATATTTATCCAGAAACATTTTATACGTAGGTACTATATAATCTATATTGTCTTTCTTCAGTCCGTCTCTTAATTCCTGGTCAGGTATAGCATAACCTTTCTGTATCCGTGTGATTTCTTCTAGTTCTTTATTAAAACCCTAAATACAAGCAATAATATAAAATAATTAAATAAATTTACTAAAGTATTCAGTGAGAAAAGCATATTTATTTTCAATAAATGACCAAAGAAGTAGATATGACAAGTAAATTTAGTGAATAAGGGTCACCCACCAGCAAGTTCCAACTCGGGTTAATGATAAGCACATCTCCAACCTATGTTCCAAGTTTCCTGAAATAGTGCTTCATAGTTTTGGAGATACAGTGCAAACAAGAATATGAGACAGATGGAAGGACAGACAGAAAGGCAGGGTAAAAAAGGGTGCTTCTGACACCCATAATTTTTTCATATTATTTATATACAATAGATACTACTGTTATGTCACTATAATTACTTTCCAAAGAAAATTAATTTTAATTTCCTCTAACATCATTATGGCATCATAGTAACTAAAATCATTAACATTACCCTTGCTGACGTTTTAAAGAAAATTGTTTCAAAGCAAAGACCTATGTGACCTCTCATTTCAATAGATATTTCTTCAGAGAAGTTGATTCCTGTACCCATATCTTATTCCTGAAATGTCAACTTTAAGCTAAGGGTTACACAATAAATTCAGGGTTAAACACTTCATAGATACAGCATATTTTTACTCTTTTCAGTCAAATTAGGAGATAGTGCCATGTTAATGATATTATGGTTTCATAAATGAACCAAGGTAATCATGAAGGGATGAGTTATTTCATGATATGACAAAAATAACAATTTATCAAATGGATTAGTGGAAGGGCTGCCAAGAATTAATTTTTTGAGCCTCAATTGTGCCTTGCATATGAAACTCAAGTGAAAATTTCATATGAAATGAAATCCATGTAAAAAATTACATGAAATTCATATATGAGATTCATGTGAACATAAATTGGTTGTGATATCTTTCTTTATGGGGGTAAAATAATCCAGCAAGGCAACTTTTGTTGTTGTTGTTGTTGTTCTTGTTCTTTGTTTTACACATGAATTGATAAACAACTTACAGTAAATTTATCCTTTATGTTTTGTTTCTGTTTGTCCTTAAGCTGAAACAGAAATAAAAAAAATAAAGTAACTGTTAAAATAACAACCAAGCATGATTTAGTTATCATGAACAATATCAAATCAAAATGCTTTCAAAGACCAGTATTATGAATCATTTGTATAACAATATGTTTGAGTGAAAAGGTGTTTCAGACTCTCAATCATATCCAGATGTTGCCAGCTATAAGTAAAATTAGTACTGTGTAATGTAGTAAATCTTTCAAAGTCAATATTGTTAGAGGTTCTAGCTTGCAAAGATCTGTGCTGAATCTGTTTCACTGCATTAGTTACAATTGATGATGTAGGGGTTAAAAAATTTTTCAGATGAGTTAAAGCCCAGGACTTTTGGATACAGAAAATCAAAACCCCCTCAATTTTTTTATCAAGTCCAGAGTTAACGGCAAAATCAAGAAAGAACAAATCAATATGCATCATTTCTATCGGCAGTTAGAGGGTATTTTCCGGCAGTATTTACAGTACATGTCTGCATTATGGTCTCCTAAGTATTTGAGCCCAATGGGCTTTTCAGGAGATTTTTTGCCAAGTCCTGCTTGCTAAATGTCTAGTCCCAGGCGTCGGGCTTAAAGAATTTTCAACCCCTGACTGATGATGATGATGATTCATATCCAGATGTCACCAGTTATAGGTAAATTTACAAAAAAATAAACACACAAGCAATGAACATGTCGAAATTAGACATGGTCTTTTAAATAGCAAACAAAACACAACACAGGGCCCCAGTTTAACAAAGGAGACTTTTCTACAACTTTTTTTCAAGTTTTTGTTTATATTTATTTATGACTACATGCAGTTTCATTCTCCACAATATAACTTTAAACTTATTATAATTGTGTGCTTCATTACTTGATAATCCACAGAACTCTATCTAATAAAAAGATAATATACCTATTAGTTGTATTAAAATACATTCTAATATAACTTACTTTGACAGGTTCTGCTGCTTGTGTTCTCTGTACTGACATTGGTTCATTAACTTCTAATATATAATGTAACACTTTACTCCAACTGTAACAAAATAAAGGACATTCAGAATATGCAGTATCAAACAATTCTTTCACAGGTTGGCCAACTATTATTCAATGGGCTGAACATTATATAAACACCCCCACCCTTTAAATCACATTGTTGTCTCACTGCCTATGTTTAAATTCCAATCCCATTCCACTAATTTTAGCATGAGAAAGTGTCAGTGTACTCCTGAAGGTTGATGGTAACTGCCTCAATATAAGTGATGTAATCTTTTTATCTTGATTTTGGCATAAAATGCCATTCTATCCAACCAATATACAGGAAAAACCTGTTTTAATGTCCCTCGTTATACATGTATATCCCACCTCCCTTATCACCACAGCTTTTATGAAGTCCAAGAATCTTCTATCTTTTTCTTCATAAGCCTCCCTCAGTTTATTGCCAAAACCCTTTTGGTGGTGATAATGGGAAGTTTAACTGTACAGAAGAATCTGTTTTGAAGACCACCTTGAAGTCGCCTGCTTTTAAAGGCCAGTAAAATGTTATCCTTTTGCTCTTTGTTATTTGAACTTCTATATATATAAGGGTCACCTGCCCATAAAGACCACTTTACTAGTTCCCTTTGTTGACCTTTACAAACAGGTTTTACTGTATAGAGTAAAACTTTGATAACATGAATTCAAGTTTTATATGGTACCAGAAAATTACATTGGAGTTATTATCAAAGTTCTATTGGTCATACCTCTGAGAGTAGAATCTTTTTTGTTCTAATATTTGATCATCATAATACTGACATACATCTTTATTCCAGGAATGTATCAGTTCTAACAATCCAGATCTGTAACAACAATATTTTATATTATTTAATCTAACATTAGACTAGTTTTTCTACCTAATCTGACAAAATACAAGTTTTATCAAACACATATGACCTAGAATCTTGTATTACCACAACATTTGCAGTAAAGTACACATGCACTTTAAGTCAGATTTCTCATTGTGACGTCATGGGGAATCTCCGATTTGTCAAATGTAAATAATGACGTCATTACTACAGAACAAATGTCATGACATGGTTCAGCCTTTTTCTGTGGTAAAATAGGGTGTTTACAAAATAACCTCCTCTGGGCTTTGTACAGACAAGCTAGAAATGGAAAGTTGTAAACTTTTTGGAGGCATTTTTTATAATTACAGTTATTCAATATCATTTTGACAAAATTCATACTGGCCACTGATTGATTTTAGTAACAAACAATATTTTAACAATAGGCTACAGGTATTATTTTATTATGTTACATTCAGACCAACTAAATTCATGGCACACTTATTTCAATACCAAGAAATGGAAGTCAAAAACCAAAATAAAGTGAAATGCAATATCAAGAAAGTCCAAGAGACAGTCAGCCTATGCCTATGCATTGATAGAAGACCCCAAGATAACTATTATTCACACTGTACAATGTTACAAGATTACAATATATTGTATATGATATACCTTTTAAGAGATTTTTGTATATAGTTCAGGTTGTTTAACATGAATACATGTCTAAGTGTTGGATCGTTGTATGTCTCACATTTATTACTCAGATTTAAACCCAATGCTGATAAAACCTTGGCTGAAATTAGAAAATAATCAATCTTGTAGCTCTGTAGAACACAGATCAGCTCTAAACATATTATACTAAAATATTTTCACTCTAAATTTCTGTAATCACAGAATCACTGTAAAATAAATGTCTCTTTCAGTGCTATACAATCCAGTTACATCAATAACTGTGTACATGTTAAACCTTCTCACAACTGGGCTTAGTGGTAGAGTGGTCTTATATACATGTTTATTGATCACAGCAGCTCTCACTGCCAAGGTTCAAATCCAACTCAGGACAGATCCTAGTGTGAGAAAGTTTGTCAGTTCGCTTGACAAGGGTCAGTGGTTTTCTCCAGCCACTTCAGTTTCCCTAACATCCATGAAATCACCGCCTCAATAAAAGTGAAAGAATCTTGCCTGGATAATAAAACATCATTATTCCACTCCATTTCTTCTCACAATAAACTCAAATACATGTGAATCCTTCATTAGAACACCAAATCGACGTATCGCCAACCACGCCCACTTTGATCTGACACTGGCCGCCATCATGGCACCAAAGCAGCGTCACGGCAACTAATGACGTTCTAGTGTCAGTGCATCATTAAACTGCACAATTCAGGCTGAGTTTTCATTCTTTTTGCATGTAATTTAACATGTTGATCTTTTGTCGGAACATTGTGGGCATGGCCGGCGATCCGTCAATTGTCAATTTGTTGTGTTAAGTAAGAGATACTTGTATATTTTACATTAAGTTATAAAGAATTGATTGGATCAGTGTAAACTAGTTGTCAAAATCAAAGACTTTATAAAGCAACCTTTAGCAAAGTCCTAAGAACAGCCAAGAGGTAGATTAGATTGAACACTGCAAGCTCGGAAACAATTGTGTTTTTTTTTTATCTGCCATTACACTGACACAATACTGTCAGCAAGAGTTCCACTAGAAACAAGCAAAACATTACAAAATACAATCTTGTGGAGAATTTGGAATTCCCTGTTGTTTTACTCTGATAGTTCTTTTAACAACTGATTTCTTTCATGCACTATGTGACATCACTTATGAAGTAAACTTTTTTTGTTTCTTACGTATTTTATTTATTTGTATACACATGTGGCGGTTTGTAACTGTACCTATCTGAACAGGGGGTGGTTACCTTTCCCCAGCACGTGGCCTCACTTCCCTGGTGGAAGTTCACATGTTTAACTTGATTTGGTTTCAAAATTTTGACCTTGCTTTGGGATTGCGATTTGGACATGAAGTAAACTTACTTATATAGTCGGCTAGCTTCAGTCTACATTTCTTTATATCAACAGCATCAGAGGGTGCCGCTTGTTCACCTGAAAATAATATTTTATTTTACTAGAAATATCTGTATTTGAAATGTGGCTTTCCTCCGTAAGATCTGACATTAAGTAGACAGAAAAATAATGAGTCAATTAAAGTCTGAATGACATACTGGATTGGGCAACTCTAAGCTGTCTTAACAATTACAAATACTCAATGCCTACATACTACATAGTTGTAAAGTATTTGTGGCTTTCCTCCATAAGATCTGACATTAAGTTGGCAGAAAAATAATGAGTCAATTAAAGTCTGAATGACATACTGGGCTGGGCAACTCTAAGCTGTCTTAATAGTTAAATACTCAATGGCTACATACTACATAGTTGTTAAATATTTGTACCCATTAAGATCACTTTGAGGTAGCCAGTCCTGACCTTTATGATCAATATCTATATAATCTCTTACATGAAGACAACTTTAACAAGAGGCCCATGGGCCTGATACGCTCACCTGATAACTAATGGCTAGCCGATAGATTTAAAGAAAACATAAATACTAAACCCCAATGACTTTTTTCTTTACATCATGATAACCATTGTATCAATACCTACAACATTCTAATATACATGCCTATACAAAAAGTTAATAGTTTTCAAGATAATTAAGCATTTCAGTATTGTTTCACATCTGTGACCTTGACCTTTGAACCCATGCATGACCTTTTTCTATACATCAAAATGATCGTTGTATCGATACCTACAACATTCTAATATACATGCCTATACAAAAAGTTTTTAGTTTTCGAGATAATAAAACATTTCGGTATTGTTTCGCATATGTGACCTTGACCTTTAAACCAATAACCTTTTTCTATACGTCAAAATGATTGTTGTATCAATGCCTACAACATTCTAATATGCATGCCTATACAAAAAGTTTATAGTTTTCGAGATAATTAACCATTTTGGTATTGTTTTACATCTGTGACCTTGACCTTTGAACCCATGACCTTTTTCTATACATCAAAATGATCGTTGTATAAATACCTACAACATTTTAATATACATGCCTATACAAAAAGTTTATAGTTTTTGAGATAATTAACCATTTCAGTATTGTTTTGCATCTGTGACCTTGACCTTTGAACCCATGACCTTTTTCTATACATCAAAATGATCGTTGTATCAATACCTACAACATTCTAATGTACAAGCCTATACAAAAAGTTTATAGTTTTCAAGATAATTACCCATTTCGGTATTGTTTCGCATCTGTGACCTTGACCTTTGAACCCATGACCTTTTTCTATACATCAAAATGATTGTTGTATCAATACCTACAACATTCTAATATACATGCCTATACAAAAAGTTTATAGTTTTCGAGATAATTAACCATTTCGGTATTGTTTCGCATCTGTGACCTTGACCTTTGAACCCATGACCTTTTTCTATACATCAAAATGATCGTTGTATCAATACCTACAACATTCTAATATACATGCCTATACAAAAAGTTTATAGTTTTCGAGATAATTAACCATTTCGGTATTGTTTCGCATCTGTGACCTTGACCTTTGAACCCATGACCTTTTTCTATACATCAAAATGATCTTTGTATCGATACCTTCAACATTTCAATATACATGCCTATACAAAAAGTTTATAGTTTTCGAGATAATAATTATAATCAGAGGTAAAAAAAATTAGGTCACGACCTTCACAATTGACCTTGACATCATTTTGAAGATACTAACAAGAAGATGTCAAAACTGAAAACCCCATGTCATTATCTGGTCAAATAGTCAAGTTATAACAATTTGAAGCTATTTTACGATTTTTTCAAAATTAAACGCAAAAACGCGTAACCTATTTTTTATCCGAATTTCACAAAATGAACAAACTACAGGCTTAAGACCGTAGAGAAGCCAAATATCACATCAGATTTTTTCTCCAATCAGTACTTTCGGAGAAGAAGATTTTTTAAGATTTTTGCACCCCTAGGTCACCTTGACCTAGTTATGGTAGCCATAGCAACGCCACGAACAAATCTGAATTGCACCGGCCCATATATACTTCTGACAAAGTTTCATTAAAAACTGTCCAGTAGTTTCAGAGGAGAAGTCGAAAATAGGTGTTAACGACGCACGCACACACGCACGCATGCACGCACGCACGCACATACACACGCTGCGCTATGCCATAAGCTCACATGACCTTCGGTCAGGTGAGCTAAAAAGACAATAGTTGTCTATCTTTGATAGGAATGAAATCTGTGAGAAATTTGTGTTTTTTGTACAAAATTGCCTTGAATATAGAAGACTTAGTGGATTGCAACTATAACTATCTAAATATTAATTTACACAGCATTTTTCTAGACCGAATCACTTTTTTCAAAAGAGTTGAGTTGAGTGAGTTGAGTAATGGTGTTTAACGTCCCAGTGGAGAATATTTCACTTATATCGAGACGTCACCAGCTATAGGTGAAGGTGCAGAAACTTTGCCCGTGCATTGCGCTGATGGCATTATACAGCAAGGTCTTTAATGTGCCAAGCCTATCGTGACACAGGACCTCATTTATTTTAAGTTCCCATCCGAAAGAACAGCGACTTTCAATTTGTAATGCCGAATGCTTGACTAAAGAACAGTCACTACCCACTTTTAAGTATTGGGTAAGACCCGGCCGGAGATCAAACCCACAACCTCCCATTTACGGAGCAAGCACTCTACAAACTGAACTACCGTAGTGTTTTTTTCAAAAGACACAAACCAGCAAAATGTTATTAATATACAAAAATGTACTTAGTATTTATGTAATCATCAGTAACATGTTTCACTGACATGATTAATGATAACTAATGTATAGTTACAGCCAAATATATATAACATTTATACATGATATAAAATAAAATCTTACTAACCATGCATTAACAACATAGCACCGGCCGTATCTGCGTAATCTTGTAATGGTTCAATAAATATAATAGCCTAAAATAACAAAACAGTAATGTGACAATACAAATCATGTAACAGCAGGTTATTTTTTATTTTGTGTATTCAAATTAAATGTACCATCAAACCTGTCTATAAAGGTCACCTGATGGAAGCAGTAAAAGTGGCCTTTATGAGCAGGTTACCTTTATATAGAGGTTCAAATAACATAAATAAGGAGTAATTGGGATAAAATTTTAATGGTCTTTACAAGCAGGTGGCCCTTATATAGAGGTGGCCATTAAGGCAGGTTCAACTGTATAATATATCATGCAGACAGTAAAGTCAAAACTGTGTAATGTTTAAGCTATCTTCATTCTAGAACATCAAAATTTACAAATAACCTTGACCTTTAACCATCAGCTTCCACAACAGATATAAATATCCTTGACCTTTAACCATCAGCTTCCATAAAATATAAATAAGCTTGACCTTGAACCATCAGCTTGCATAACATACAAAATAACCTTGACCTTTAACCATCAGCTTCAATAAAATATAAATAAGCTTGACCTTGAACCATCAGCTTCCATAGCAGATATAAATATTTTTAATGAGTACATGCAGCTCTTGTAGGTAACATTTGTCAATAACAGAGGGTTGCGAGTTTATATATATTGGTGCATCATTTCATAAAGTTTGTCCTTTGAACTTAACACTGAATGCAGGTGAAACAAAATTGATATCATATATAAGAACACCTTTAATAGCAATAAATAAATGTAAAGATTCAGGAAACAACGGTACTAGTTCAAACATGTACCAACAGCAAATTAATTAATGAGATGGAAAAACCTACATGATTGGTTAGTTCATGGACAGTACCATCTCTCGGCATAGAGGCTCGTTCTGGGTCATTCTGAAATACATGTAATTAACATTAAAATGATTCACTTTCAGAAACATATTTCACTACTGTGAATGGTTTTATTTTCGTGGGGCCCAATTTTCATGGAATCGGTAAAAAATAACATTTCGTTGGGACGTAAATTCGTGGTTTTACTGAAATGTCAAAAACTAGATTGTCCTTTGAACATTGATAACGGGTAGAAAGTGATGATTTGTTTGTTAATCGGCAGTTATAGGATGAGTAATTAGGGATTACCAAAGCCATAGACCGTGACAGATCTAGAGACGCGGATTAATGACCAAGTCTAGGGTAGGCGTTAATTACCTGTAACTAGTATATCAATAACAATTGACTTCATACACGAGGTGACACATGGCCTGAGTAAATCTACCTGTTACATTATATAATTAAGCGGCAATTAATTCAGATTTATAAGTTCACTCATATCACATCAATCAATCAGAATGTGGTTCATAATCCCTTTAAGCAAAATAGTATTTGTTTTCCTTTGATATCGGCAACTTTTTAAAAATTCTAATTATTGACTTCTGATGACCCAATCAGTGTTTACGAGAGTAACAATGGCGGCTCTTCCCGATACTGTATAATGTCGAAAGAAGGTGCGGTTTTTACAAGACAAACAGTTGATTTAGTTATATTAAATATAAAGGATGTTAGTTGATAGATTGTTGAAATGTTTATTTAGTTAATCGAATTTCAATTTAAATGAGACAGACCATAATTGATGATGAAAGCTACGGCTAGTAACCTGTCTGTCCCTATATTCGTCCCGACCAGTTCCCAATTAAAAATAAACTTTTTTTAAATATAAATATTTATTTTATTAAACATAACGTATTTACTTAAATAATTTTCACAATTAGATTAAGACATCTAAACATCTTCACCTCCCAAAAAGTTTTTATTGGTGTGAAAATGTGAGTTACGCTAGTAATTTATGAATGCGATTAAATATGGTACATGTCAATTACCAGGTAGTTTTTACTTGTGGATAATATTTCGTGGTGGTCGTAAATTCGTGGTTCAGACTGTCCACGAAAACCACGAAAATTGAGCCCCAACGAAAATTAATGATTTCACAGTATTCAAAAATGTGAACAATAACTATATGCAAATGTCAAATAACCTATTTTTTAACATTATCACAAGAAGAAAACTTCTAAATTTTATACAACTGAAAGAAACAAGAGTTGCCTCCCTTACTGAAAATAATAATATACAGAAGTAATAGTGTGTAATACTGTGATTCTTCAATCCATAGGAGATACAAAATTATCGATTTTATACAACATAAAATACCCCAGAAGGAAACAAGAGTTACCTCCCTTATTGGAAATAATAAAACTGTACACAGTTGAGTAGAGTAATAGTGTTTAACGTCCCAGTCAAGAATATTTCACTTATATCAAGACATCACCAGCTGTAGGCGAAGGTGCAGAAATTTTCCCTGTGCCTTGCACTGATTGCATCATACAGCAGGGTTCTCTATAGTGCTATGCCTATCATGACATGGGACCTGGTATAAAACTGTACAGAAATGTAAGACTGCAATTCTTCAATTACAAAGAAATACAAAGCAAAATTTCAAAAACTGGAAGTAAATCCACTTACATTAACACTTCTTAAAATGCAAAAATTTCTATTTTTAATTTGAGAACAGAGAAATGATTTCATGAACTCACCTTAATACTCTCTATGAATTCTTCTAAAGCTTTTGCTCCCTAAAACACAAAAATTGTAATATTAGTATTCGTTAGCACATATATACCAAAGAAAAGAAAGAAATTGATGACACAAAAATCAACATACAGTTTAGCAGAAAAAAAGAAAAAGAAAATATTTATGAAGCAATATCAACAGCAGTGGATAGAGACTGTAAAATAGAAATTTTTTATACATCACAAATCTTGTATAAAAATAATTACACAATGTCATCAGTGTAAAGCAATTATATTCATTTGAAGGCTTTACATTTTAATGTTCATTGTACAAAGTTAAAACAAAGCTAAATATTATTTTCTAAATATACAATGTAAATTACAAACAAATACTTACCGTACTTCCTAAAACTGACAATAAAGAGGCAAGTTTAGCACGAGTTGGCACCTGACATCCCTAAAACACACAAAATATAATTATAAAGACTTTAATTTTTATATCAAAAGTTAATATTTGTAGTTATAACACCACTAATTTTCAAAAACTGATAATAAAATTTCATTTTGTTAATTGATTAGTTTATGTCAATATACTGATGATACAAACTTCATATTCTGGATAAAAAACATTGTCAATTAGTTTACCTGATATGTAACAAACTTTAACAAAATTAAGAATTTAAAAGATATGACTATATGCATGTATTTTGAATACATATATGTAAATAAAACCTTTCCAAACTAGTTTATTTTTCATTTTATAGCTGGAAACAGGTATAGGCAAATAACATTGACCTGTAAGTTTGAACTTTTATTGGGAATATTCATATATGAGGGTCCATCCAATATATGGGTAGTGTTAAGATCCAAGTTAATATACATGTATACCCGGTACACATGTTTACTCTATGAGGTGGGCATATCTCATGATGTACATACAAAATTAACACCTGTCTTCCCTATGCATAGATGTGCATAAGTATTTAAATGAAAGGTCAAGCAAAAAAGTCAAAGTTGTTTAGTTATCATTATTGCAACCAAGAACAGGAAACGATCACAAAACCAAAATATTTAAAAAAAAGATAAAGACACATTGAAGACTAATATATACATTTACCTCTAAAGTAAAGTCAAACTCAGGTTTAATTGTTCTGAGATGTTTAACTACAGGAAATATAGATAAAACTGCTGTAAATTCATGTTTTCCTATGTTCTTCTTGGCATTTGTTGCTAAAAGCTAAAATAAGTACAAGTAATGTCACTAAATGATGTAATACAAACTGTCAGAAGAACAGCATAGCATACATACATCTCACACAAATTAGAAGTCAACTACAATATATTATACCTCACACTAGTTTCTGTGAATTATTTTCAACAATGCTGGTCACATTATGACCTAACATATTGTATAAAAAGAAACATTAGTGGTAGGAAACTTTCGCTGTTTTTTTATTTTATAAACTATTTCGCTGCAAGAAATTTTCACAGTTCCAACTGTAGGGAAAGTGTAACAAGGGAAATAGAAGATCTTTGCTGAGAAGATATATTTGCAGTACAAGAGTCACCACGAAAATCGCAAATATTTTTTCCTCACGAATATTTCTTCTTATACAGCCTCACGAATATTTCTTCTTATACAGCAAGTAGTCCATATCGGATCAGGTCAATTTCATTCCTAGTCAGGAAGAGACTTCTCTCTCACTCAATATAAAATTTACTGGCCCTGTATACATAATATCATGTCATAAACCCACCGTGTAGCTAATAATATCAAGCTCTGTAAAATTATCAAGCTGTAAAATATTCAACCTTAGATCTACAACAAGTTCATAGGAAATAATATACATTTTGTATATGTATTAGGGACTATCACATATACCAGTACTCCTAACAATGTTAAACTTATTGCTTATATATAACTATTTTTTATTCTGGTCATTTACAAAATCTACCAACTTCAAGTTTTGTATTCTATCACTACCTAATATTGTAAATATACATGTGTATGGACTATAAGCATATATTTTGCTTAATGCTGATAATGGGGTGAAATGAGACACCTCACCTCTCCTTCTGTGACTACAGTTTCTAAACCAGGTTGTACAATGCCATCAAAAACAGTTCTGTGATGTTTCTCTGGAATAATTCCCGACATTAACTGCATCTCACTCTGAAAGCATAAAATTCATAAGATATGGAGTGGGGTTTTTTTAACATATTTTCTAAATTTTATTCATTATATCCTTTTTTTAGATAAGTGAAATATTTCTTTTAAATTTGTACTTCAATATACATTTTTAATGATGAAACAGTTATACTCTATGCCATTGAAGTCTTGATTGTAACAGTACTTATCTCAAATGGCAATGAAAACTTAAAGATAGGAATGATATCATAGTTTAACTTTTTAATCTTGGTTCCAAGTTACATTTCTTAGTGTAATTCAATGTACCGGTAATATGTATAGCAACATTGTAAATGTTAAGCATCAAAAGAAAGGAAAACAACTTTCTCTGATAAGCTTGAAATAAAGATGTATAATTTAACTCCAGCTGTTTACCTGCATGAGCTTTAATAATGCACTAAGTTCTGTTATTAAAATGTCTTCTTCAACATCAAATGTTTCCTCTTTCAATGAATCTGTGTATGACCCTTGTCTTTTATGACCTAATAAATACCAGTATATCAAATGATTAAAATTAAACATGTAACAATATAATGTATAAATCTGTATACAGTAATACCTCATTCTAACTAGAACTGTCTCTTGAGAGCCAAATACCTCCAGCTCCCAACATTTAATGTTTTTCCTGACCTTGACCTTTCGATATGACCTTGGTTCAAGGTCCTGACACGTCTTTAGATCATGAAGATTATTCATGTGAAGGTTTATGACCATCATCCAAAGCAGCTATGAGACATGTCCCAGACACGATTTTACACAGACGGACAGACAGACATGGTGATTCCTATATAACCCCCCTCAAACTAGTTTGCGGGTGTATAATACCACTAAAAAACTTTGGGTCAATTTCTTTTTTAAAAATCCACGATATCGCTTATTCTGTCTATCTGGTTTATTGCCAAACTTTTTATAGTGGCAAATCTTGATGTTTCAAATGGTAATTACAGTGTGTTAAATTGATTGTGTACTTTGTTATCACAAACATCTTCAAACAGATTAGAATATTACATAAATTCTAGTTGATCATTTTAAAGTGTCAATAAAAGTTTCAATTTAACAACAAATTTCTGGATTTAAATTAAGTGATACAAATGCTTCTATTTAACTTAGTTTCTTTACTGAAGAAGGTCTGACTCCTAAATCTGGAGTCCAATTTTAAGATGATTGAAAGTCATGCCTAGCATTGAACTACATATACATGTATATCTGGCACAATCAGCAATTTGGCCACAGGCTTACTTTTTCTAACCTTTGGCATATACAATAATTGATTCTGTAAGAATTTATATACATATACACATACTGATTTTACCTGTTGATAATGTTTATATTACCTGGATCAAAAGGAGACTGTAGCAATGCTGATGAAGCTTTCTTTTTGAAATTGTGTCTGAAAACAAGAATAAAATACATACATTCATGTAAGTAAACTAAATGGACATAAGAATGTCATCTTTAGAAAAACAGTTGTGAAGTCCATATATAAGAGTAATTAATTGGCTGAATGGAGTTTTGCAACCCAGTCAAGAATATTTCACTTATGCGAGATGTTTTCAGCTATAGGTGAAGCAACAGAAATTTTTACCACGTCTGTCCCGACACAGGGCATCAGGTCTCTTCCAAAGAACCCCATGACTTTCATTTCTAAATGTCGAGTACTTGGCGATAGAATAGTCACTATCTATTTTCAAGTCATGGTCAGAATTCAAACTCAGGACTCCCCACATATGAAGCAAGCACTCTACTAACAGAGCAATCCTAATGGTATTTATATGGGTGACAGTAAAACAACTGGAACATTATAACAGTCATGATAAATGTTCATTCGTCTTTCAGGTAAAGTGTCCTAAATAATGGTCTATCTGTATTTAATGGGTGTCTTCCAACTTAGCCAACATTTTAAAATTTCCTATTCCCACTTAGCCAACATGGTTAAATAAACATTTAATATTTCAACTGGAAAGTTTTTGCTATAGTCTTCTTCAGCAAAATTGTTTTGTTGTGCCCAATATTTTAATTAAAAAAAAATTCAATAATTAATTCAAAATATTAAGCTTATTAACAAGACATATAAATTAACAAGACAGATAAATAAATAAATAAATAAATAAATAAATAAATAAATAAATAAATAAATAAATAATAATATCATCAAATATAGAGATTTGATTAATTAAGACAGTTGTATTTTAAGATTTGTAATATTTTTCCCGCTTTATTTCAGAACAAACTATCATACACAATGAATAAATAAACTGAAATAGATATCAATGAACAAAAACATTATATGTTCATTCCACCTACTTCATATATTTTCCACATTTTGTTGTAGATGTACAATTTGAATGGTGTAAATCAGTTTGTATTTGATTGACACAATGATTTCTGTGTAATATTCCAGTTTCTAAAGCAACATTTTAGATTTATTTTTTTCATAAATTAAAATATGCATCTTTGTTTGTTTGTTTGTTTGTTTCAACCAGATAACAGTAAAAAGTAAAAATAATTGAAATGTTATTTTTTAAAACAGAAAATAAAAATTATAATAGCTTTCTTGCAGATATTTTTCCTCTAAAAACTTGAATCCATATACCAATAGTTTCAAAACTTCTTTACAAATATTGAGAGAGAGAGAGAGAGAGAGAGAGAGAGAGAAGAAAACAAAGATTCATGTGATAATCCATATCATGGCTCCAAGTAGGATTTGGTTTTCACTAGCCTTCTGGCTACCATGTTTTATTTTTGCTAGCCAAGGCCAAAATTTACTAGCCAGGGTTAAATATTTTGGTCGCCAAAACAAAAGTTCCCCGTGATCATGCAATGATACAAAAAAGCTGAATTTGTAAAACTTTTAATTCAAATTGAAAGCATAATAAAATTTGACAAATAACTGTGTGCCAGCGGAAGTCGCATATCATCACTGTCATCAAGATCCAGATCATAACAAAGTCTTCTGGCCATTCTTTGTAAGCCACCTTCATTTTTGTTGACAACAATTGCGCATTCTATACATACAACCGAGAAAATTCATTACACCATTTTGCTAAAAACTTTGGCTCGCTTGATGCGGCAGTGGGCATTTGTTGTTCATTATCGGCAACACATTTTGATTTCGGAATGGATGGTGTGCCGAAACCGAATGAGGACAATTTCCCTTATGCAGGTCTGGGATCCGCCCGAAACGGGGGATAAATCGAAATCGCCCGGTCGGGGGATAAAGCGTCTTAGCGTTTTTATGACTATAACATCGCGCATGCGTATTTCATTTGTTTGCCTAGAAACGGACTTAAAATCGAGTAAAATTGATGACTTTTTATAAAAAACGGCCGCGGGGATTCATTTCTAAGTAGGGGGACTTAAAAATTTGAACAGTTACAGTAAACATATATTTCTAAAAATCTGTCGTGCGGAAAAAAAGTTATAAGCTCTTAAAAATGCACTTCCGGTTATAAATGTTCCCGTTAAAAATACATCGTAGTTACGGGTATAGAAATGCTAAAAGGACCGTTTCTTACCTAGTTCAGATGTGTGATAACCAACTCTTTGAAGATATTTTTGGTAATTTTCTGTCTGAATTTCGCCCCCACCACCATTAAATACCAAACTGTTTTTAAAGAATTTACAGTCTACACATTCTTTCATGAAATAACTTGTAATTGTTCAGGATAAAATGTCCAGGTTGTGTCAGAACTTTTATTCTGTTGTAAAGTCGGGTGAAACGCTGTAAATATGTAGCTAATATTAGTATATGTTTTATTTCTCAATCCACTGTCACAATATACTAACTATAAGCTTTTAGTGGCAATTTGATTTTTCAGTTTTGACCCGTGTATATGTAGCTATATATCGAAATGTCGGGAGTGTAGGTTAAATCTATATCCTGATTTTAGTTCCAACGTTATTGTTCTAAACTAAAGAAGATTTGTCATTTAGCCTCCTGTTCTTTATTTCAAACAAAATAATCATATTCACTAATAATTAAAAAAATAATAATAATAAACAGAAACGGTATTAACTATTGCGATTGATTATATCATCAAATTGGCTTTGTAGTGACTTGCTTAAAATTCCGAACTCAGTTTATACAATATATGTATACAAAAATTCTTCTAATTATTCAGCATTTACACTAGAAAATAAAAGGAAGAAAACTGACAAAATGGATGTCGTGGTCTGATAAAAGACAAGATACAGTAGTGTATTATTTTTTTTAATTGAGTAAATTTATAGATTTGAATTAGCAGTCAATTTGTGTTTAATTAAAATCTTCATTCAATTTTTCTTCTTTTATTGAATCTTTCATGTCATCATTATAAAACACTGCCGGTATGTCTGTCATTAAATATTACCTGTTGCCTGTAGGATTTACAAAGCTTTATTGACAACCGCGAGTATCTATGAACGATCTACCGGATGTTTACATAAGGTAGTATTACTCGCAATCATCGGAACTCTTCTGTGTACTCGCGTGTACACCGACAAGAATTACTTCCCTTTTATTGTCCCCCGATCGGGCGATCCCCCGTTTCGGGCTGATCCCAGACCTGTTATGTCCTGCTGGCTCATTTGGCCATGTTGTTTTCTATAGCAATGTGCAATCCGTTGTACGTTTGTATATTAGCAAGGATTATCATAAGTTACAAGCGTTTGTGTGACCTGCATAACACAGACGGGGTTCCTGTGTATATGAGCAGGGGCTATAAACAAACTGTATACAACACTAGCAGCCAAGGTGTACCAAATTACATTGTTTACATGATCATCTTTTGGCTAAAAACGATGTTTACATGATCATCTCCTGGTTATAAAACAATCTTTTCAGTACAAAAAATAAATTTTCGGTCACAGCCTCTGTATTTATAGATCGCCGTTTGGCGAGTGCATCAGAAATTTACTAGCCATATCTGATTTTTAGTCGCATATGCGAGTAATTTACTCGCTACTTGGAGCCCTGCATATAAATATCTCAAATAAAAAAGTTCAGAAATATTATCTTTATAGCTATAAAATCCTTTAAATATGAAATATCATATAACAGTGCATTCAATACAACACAAACATTTGTTTTCCTTTTTGCCACATTTTTAGGAAATTTTATTTTGTTCGGTGGAAAAATGCAAAAGCATACTTGAAATGAAAAAAAAACTTTTTCTTAGTATTATGTGTGAATTTGGTATGGTTCATAAATCTGTGAAATAATTCAATAGCTAATTTAATGAAATAATTTTATTCAGATTTTGAAATTTTGTTATTGATGATCAGCAGCGTCCCACATAATAACCCATAATGTTTGTGACAATGTGTGAGGAACTTTTATTTCTACTAATATGGAATTGCATCAGGTTTTTTTTTTTTTTTTTTTTATTAAATGCAGCCAGAATTTTACTGAACAAACCACAAAATCCAGAAAAACCTCAAAATGTAACATAAATGCTTAAAGATTTGAGCTGGAATAACCTGGAACATTAGAGAATCTTATCAGTTATTACGATAATTGTTTTTTTAAGTTTTTTATTACATAAAAAATAAGTAATACATCTCAACAATAAATTTGCATATAATAAATAAAAAAATTAAAAATAAATAAATATTTATAATAAATAAAAAAATAATAATAAATACAAAAGTTAACTATGACATACAAATACATACGTATACCTGTGGATTAAATAATAATACATGTAATAATAATAATAATAATAATAATGGGATATCTGATTAATATGGTAAGTTGACAATTTATATTAAACCCATGTTTGCAATATAATCAAGTTCAGAATAAACATGACTGGACATTGATCATGTTGTATACTGCAAAGCTCATTAATCTCTATACATTTAAAGACTGCTAATAGTTCATCCATTTCAAATAATAAGTATTGATACATGCATATTATATACACAGTGTGTATGTACAACCCTCCATATTAGGTCAAGTCCTTTTTTTAGTAGTTGTATCATACAAGTCGCACTTGTGTATATGATATTTTTATCTAACATTTCTAACTAGGTTATTTAAACTAATAAAAAACAACACTTTAAGTGAAAAAAATTATATTTTACCACAGAAACAACATTGAACTATGTTATGACCTACGGTATGTTCTGTAGTAATGACATCATTATTTACATTTGACAAATCACAGATTCCCTGATGACGTCACAATGAAAAATCCGACTAAAAGTGCATGTGTACTTTACCGCCAATGTTGTATCACCACAGTGTGGTGATACAAGATTCTTTATCATGCATGTTCAATAAAACTTGTATTTTGTCAGATCAGATATAAAAACTAGTCATGTGTTAGATAAATGTAAATGTATGATTAGAAAGAAACCCTTAAGAATACACATGTTAAGGAAACTCTAATTATATTTCTAGTTTCAATTAAAATGTGAAATTTTAATTTCAGAAATCAAAATTAACAATAATTTTTCAAATGTATCAGGAAATAATAAATACTTACGCAATCTTCTTCATACTTTTTCTCACTGGGGTATCTTTTGCACCTCTGAACTTTCCAATCTGAAAGAATATGTGTGAATATATATTTTTTAAAAAGAAGTTAATAATTAATGCATTTTTTAACTTAACATTCATACATAATGTAGTTGCCTGAGGACTGCATGTATATAATATATATATTTATGTAAAAGACTCAAGTAATCTAAATAATTGTAGTTGCTCATCTAGTAAGCCTCTGTCTTAAATATGGAGTTCCTCGCCACAAGTGATTTAATGCTTTTTAATGTAATGTATGATGAATTGTGAGACAAAAAAATACATCTAAACAAAACCTTTTCTGTTACATCTGAGAGAGACGCTATATGATGTAATTGATTGAGATTTTATGTCGAAGTGAAGAATATTTGAATTATATTGTGAGAAAACCAGCTATAGGTGAAGTGCCATTAATTGTAACCTTTGCACTGTACTCAGGGACACAGGACATCAGTTTTTAAGGTCTACTCCGATTGATCCATGACTTTTTACTTGTTCATTGAAATATTTCATTCACAATAATATGGTGGCATAAAAATCATATGTGATAATATACAAACCGGAGCTGGAGATTGCTGGCCTGGAAATAGTCCAGAACTGGCACTACTGGAACTGGATGACTTCATGTGTTCTTTTAAACTGAAGTTCAAAATACATGTACTGGTAATGCACTTGACTAAATCCTGATATATATAACATTTATTTATAATTTTGCAGGTTTTTTTATCTTTTTTATTTAAGTTTTATTTTATCTACTTATTGTTTTTTTTTGGTTTTTTTTTTTTTTTTTTTTTTGAGGTTTTTTGGGTTTTTTTTATTATTGCTTTGTAGTGTAATTCATAAATGTATGGTAGAAGTCTGATAATTAAAACACAATTTTCTTAATATTCACTAAAAATAGTTTGGTATAATATTAATAGCATAATAATTCAATTCTCCTTTGTTTCAAGGATTTTCATTGGTCATATTTTTCTGTTATGTATGCATAAATGGATTGGCTCTCAATGGCGCCATCTTATTATGGATGATGCACAGAGGCATTTGAATTCCTATGCCATAGTGATGCTATATTTTCTTGCTACGGCAATATTGACATTGTTATTTAAATTGTTGATTTGTTGTTGAAAATTTTTTGATAAATTGAATTATAAGAAATGAAGTTAATTTTTCTTTTTGTTATGAAAGTATGAAAGAATTGGACATTGTACACATATAATAATTCGCTATGCAAATTATTCAGTGTGCAAAGTGTCCAATTCTTTCATACTTCCATAACAAAAAGAAAAATTAACTTCATTCCTATAATGAAATAAAAAAGATTCAAACTAAAATTTGGCAAACCATTAAAATGTCTAAGAATACATACTGGTACTATTAGAAGCACACTTCATTATGCAAGAGTATAATCATTAACTCAAATTCATTAAAAGTTTAACATTTCTAGGAAGTCACATACCCTTGTAATGAACGATGAAGCATATCTGCTCTAAGTTTCTGATAATCTTTAAGGAATTCAGTTGTGTTACCCTTAGTAACCAGCCACTTAGCAATCTCCCCTAGATCAGACACAACTTTCTCAGGTAAATGTTCCAATACGTCTGGTTCATCATGCTGTAATTCTGAAAAAAAAAAATAAAAAATAAAATAAAAATAAATCGTTTTGTTATACAGCGCAAGTGCAAGGAGTAAATAAAAAATATACAATGTGTAATATTTTACATAGATAAACTGTTTGTTAAATTAACCTGTATAAAAAAAATACTGGTAACTGTCTAAAGCAAACATTCACATACCAATGATCTTTTTCAGTTTGAATGCAGTCAAACCTGTCTATAAAGGTCATCTAAGGATAGCAGTAAAAGTGGTCTTAATAGGCAGGTGGCCCTTATATAGAAGTTCAAATAAAATGAATAAAGAACAAATGGGATCAAATTTTACTGGTTTTAAAAGCCTTTTTGCTATGATTTGACTGGATGAGCTTGACCTTCAACATAGAAAATCCCATGTGGTTCATGACACATTCTCTTATGCTGGTTTCCACTTGTACCAAGTTTATGTACCAAGTTTATATTCATTTAGATATGCATGGGGAAAGGGAGCAGACATCACAGTGTTACAGACTGATGGACTGACAAAATGACTGATGGACAAGTCAAAAACATTATACCTTCCACAACTTTGTTGCAGGGGGTATAACTTGGCTGACATCAACACCTTTGTCTCACGTCTGTTCCTTAAACATTCCACCATATAAATTGCCATTACATTATGCATGCCACTAAACAATATTAGATTAAATGATTATTTGCATGAATTTTGATTGGGTTCTTTATGTCTCTGTCAAGACTATTTCCTTATGTCAAGATGTCACCAGTTATGGTTTAGTGGTTGTTATGGTTACATACCTTCATCTGGACCAATCAGATCTAAGATCATTACTGGTGGTACAGGTCGGCCATGTCGACTTAACATAGTTCTAAACTCCCTCTGTAAAATGTCTTTACCTTCATCATATACTCTCATCTATAAATAAAACATCAAAATACGAATGTAAGCATATTTATTAGTTTTTGCTTTTCAGGCTGCAACACATTTATGGTATTGGTATACTAATGGGGATCATATCCCTTTTCTGAACTTATTTCTAAAGTTTTTGGAAGTATGTGTAAGTGATAAAAACACTTTTTGCCGTCACTGTATTATGTTACATATTATACCAGTTTTAATTTTACAGCACTAGACGCCTGTTTCAGAATACAATTCCTAATTATTAGTGCTTGGACCAAAATTATGAAACCAAAATTGTTTTCAAGATGTTGAAAAGATACCCAAAGGACTATATATATTTTACCAAATTAAGCTAAGGAAATACTTTGCATGGGGGAGTATATTTTAGTTTTTAAGGAATTTCAAATTTTACCTAGCACCAAATTTACATGTATACAATACTCAATAGTATATTTCTGACAATAATACACAATTATTGCATACAGGGTTTCTGATAACCTCAGCCACCAGCAGAGATACCAAGAACTTCATTTGGTAGAGCATTCATAATGTGTGTTTTATCAACTTGCATGTTTTTCTCAAAATGCACTACTCAAGTTGTAGTAAAAGGTGGTGCTCTTGGATAACCAATGATATGTGACATGTAGTGACCTTACTATTTGAGGCACACATGCTGAAGAAGAGGAAGCCAAAACCTAGTAGATATTGAGGTAAGCAGGTAGTATCAGTACTCTACCAAAATGCCATAAAATTAAAACGTCTGAAAGTTAATAGCCATGAAAACATTTTAAGTTTACATTACTGGTTATTAGTATAATTACATAACCAAATATCAAATAATTTACAATAAATAACTTACTACATCAGTCAGGTCTAGACTAGCTGGGTTGTGTTTGTTAAAGTAATTGTGTGCTTGTAAGAGTCTGTCCATATGTCCTAAATATTTCTCCAATCCACCTGCTGATGGTCTGTGAAATAGAGCAAAGAAAAACATATATATACTGTTATAAATACATGTACAATGGTAAAAATAAAGGAATAAATTAATGTAAATGGACCTGGTTTATTTAATTGCTAGAGTGGGCTAATCAAAAACAAACATACTGGTCAATGGTTGACTCACAATCCTAAAAGCAAAGTAAAAGTTTTGAATACTGGCAATTTATGTTAGATACTTGAAGTTCCATCAGGGAAGTGAGGTCAGGTACTTAAGAAGGGAAATCACCTTCTGTTTAGCTAGCTACACCAACAAAGTTATTTGCAAAAGAATGTATTAAATTAACTTCATTGAAGACTTTCCTGTGACTGATTAAATGTACACCTTCAATAAAACCAGACAGTAATGCAAAAATGTTAATCTTAAGAGAAATATCCTTCAAGCATTTGATTTAAAGAAAAATATTGGAATACAGTAAGATTATGCAAACTAAATGCATGCGGACATTCACTGAAGGCAGTACATGTATATACTGTGATGGGGAAAATTTTTGCATGGTGAAAATTGTGCAATTTCTAATTTCTGGCATTTCGTGTGGGTGTAATTTTTGTGTTACCAATATAAGTGGGTGTACATGTATATTCTATATATTAACCTGTAGGGTAGAGATATTAGTGTCGGTAAAATTTTCGTGATAATTTCTTCAGCGTGAAGTAAGCAAAAATTTTATCCATGCGAAAATTTCCCTCTTTACAGTATGTATTCGTACTAAATTGTGGAAAACAATATCACTAATCATTCAAGAAAACATAAAAAAACAATGTAAAGAAACAAATGCCATAAATATAAATATAATTTACCCTTCCACAATGCTTGATTCAACTTCCTTAGCAACATGAAAATATCCCAGGACATTGTCCAATGTAAATAATGTTTTTTCTATGTCTGTAAGTAGTTAAGGTTTATAATAGAACAGGTAAAACTAAATTTAAATCACATAAAAACCAGTTATTAGTTTCAGATTTCAAATTTTGTTATAAAAACGGTCTTTCAGCCAAGGTCTAGTTTCTTAGTACACACTACAACTAGGTTTCCACAAAATATACAATTGTAGGCAGCTAAATTTCCATAATTTGTAAAATTACAGTATGGTAAACGTATTTAAGAATTTTTTCCACAAATTCGCTTAAATAGGTTACTTTTTGAATGAATTTCTCAAGAATTAAAGGCCAATGCTTCCAAGAATGGAAACCTTCAAAGACAATACTTTTTAGGTTTGTCTAACAATCCATCACACATTCATGAGTAATTTGACAAAGGATACTCTCTTGACGTCTTCTTAACATTTCTGTTTCATTATAAACTGGTTCCACTGTACTTTCTAACTTCTTAAGACGATTCTCAAAACTGTTCAATATAGTCAGCATATTCTGTGTATTGGTGTTACTTTTATTCATGGCATCTTTTAACATGGAAAGGTTATTCTTTTCCTAAAAATAAAAAAAAATTATTTTGTTACACCGTTCTGTACAATGGCAATAATTTTTATGTTCTATATCTCTTTTGGACAATTTAATCTTCATATATTTACAATATTACTGTATCTCTCTTCAATGAAACATTCAGAAGCAATTATATTGCAATTTCCATTGAAAGACAATGGGGATAATGACCTTGATGCGTAATTATTTTTCTCGCAAGACAACATCATGTCTCCCACAGGATGACATTATGTGATTGTCTTTGATTATGACGTCACTTAAGGTTACCTGGTTATGCGTGATACACCGACTTCACATAGAATAAACTTCATCTCGCATGAGCAGGTATAGAAAAAATAGTGAAGAGTTGAAACAAATATGGGTACAAAATATTTATTGAAAGAAAAAATTGTAAATATAAGAAATGTCATTCTACTTATGATATTTCAAGAGGTAATGCAAGATAGTGTGGTGCATGTCAAATTCAAAATGAAGGGCATTACCTCTTAAAATACCATGAGCAGAATGTCATTTAAATATGTCATTTCATAAAATTGTCATATTTTAACAAGACCTGTTTACAGAGCACTAAATACCTCAATGCACATCTAATCTATCAAAACACTTATCCGTAGGTTTCAGATGCTCATGATAGAGGTGTAATTTTACCTCTTCAAATCAAATCTCTACCAAAGGAACATGTAGCTTGTGTGAATACCTAGTGCATGAAAACACTTTGTATACTGATACATCTACACACTAGTTTATGCCATGTACAATAATCTTGGTCCCGTTTCACAGTCAATCCTTAACTTAATTCTGGCAACTTTTTTAGTACTGCAAATAAAAAGTGTCTTAAAAATGGAAATAATAAGAATGTGGGTGTCCATCATGGACAAGAGGTCTAATGGATTTGAATGGTCACATGAGGACATGAAGAATCATAATTACAAATGTTGATTATGCATTTCCATACTGTGTCAGGCTTATTAATGCACAGGTGTGATATTTCAACCATCTAAGCCTTTGTTTTGAGAACAGAAGCTGATTAACTTTTTTTTGAAACCACAATGACCTCGAATGCAGGTCAAAGTCATCCAACTTCATAAAATTTGATAGGTCTACAAGCACTGGTGCTAAGTTAAACTTCTAGTCCCCTCAGTTCAGGTAACTGTGAACTTAAATGAGAATTGAGGTCAATCAATTTAAAAACTTTGTAGAACTTTATTCTTTGATGTTTTAGGACTTTCAGTTCATGACAAAATGATGCTTAAAGGTTTTACGTCACTGTGACTTTAAATGCAGGCAAAGGTCAACCAGTTAAACTTTACAATCTTGATACAGGACTTCCTTACCCCCAGTGGGTGTTTTTACCTAAAACAGAATAAATTCTCCTGTTTGGGGTAAAAAATGTCTGGAATTTTTAAAAAGGGTTCATGCGTTTTGATTTTCAACATTTTTGTTGCAAAATCTGATTTCATCATAGAATCCAATTTTGGTTTGATAAAAATTCTAATTAATTTTGTTGAAAATGTGTACTTTGAACATTTACTTTTTTTGCAAAATTAAATCATCAAACTTAACATTTTCAACTAAGAATTTGATGTTTCTGGTTTTAAAATATTTCACAACTTTTTGCTATTTAGTTCCATTTGGAACGATTCTTGGGTTAAAATCATATGGAAATAGTGAAAAGTTACAATCGGCTGTAACACAAAAATTCAGTAAATTAGGATTGGCAACCAGTAGGTAATTTTTGTGATTTGCACTTATGTTCAAAGGACTGTAATATCCCAAAGAATATGAGCTAACCAACTCGGATTAATGATAAGCACATCTTCTATCAATATTAATGCTTTGCTTTCGTGAAATAATGTTTCATACTTTTGGAGGATTACTCCAGACACATGGACAGCAGTTTAAATACCCTCTTCTTTTTTTTTGAGAGGTGGGGGGTTAAAAAATTAATGAAAAACAACTATACACAATGACAGGCTTAAGATCATGATGGATTTTTCCATGCTGTGGGGAGGGTAACATCAGCTTTTCTTTATAAACTTCATACAGTCTGGTTAAAAAAATAACAACAATTCAAAATAAAGTAAAATAAGCATTTATTTTTATGAAACAAACAACTTGAATCATCAGAATACATAACATTTAAATGAGTATGGTCATAATTGATGTCTGAGTAACAAACTGTATACACTCCCTATTATATTATACAAAATGTATACAAAAACAATATTTTGACATTAAGAAACATACTCAAATTTAACTTTTAAACCTTTGCAGTTTCACTATTTAGATAAAGGGAATTGCTAAGGTACTACAGAGGTCCCAATATTTATATTTTTGACCATGACCATAAATGATGATACATGTCTCATCAGCATTAGAACCTAAAATTTCTCTTTATTTGACTGGAATATGATATTTTATAGTTTTTGTTCACAGAAATGTTGTGCCAAATGATGTGCCAACTAGATATTTCTGAAGGACAACTTATAAAGCAATATCTAGTAGGAGCTAGGTCTCAAGAGCTTTCACAGTTTTTCTGTATAAAAAGATAGTTTCAATTTTCTAACGCTCAGCAGCAAACATGATACTTTCATGATACTTTTTTGATGCAAATTGAAATTACATGGATTTAATATCTATATACATTGTACATTGGTTTGTTTATAAAGAATCAGAATTTAAGGCCTTACAAGCACATTACAATCCCCACTTCTTGGAATATTTGTTCAAAAGCAATATTAATACATGTATATTTATAAGCAAAGTAGAAAACATAAAAGCACTAAGTTCAACAACATTTTTTAACAAATTACATTTGTAACAATTTTAAGTTTTTTTAAAGTTTAACTGGTTACAGTCCTTGACCTTATTTCTTTGTATAAAAAGCACTATAGAGTAACAAAATCACACAAATTAATTCATGATCATGGCCATGTTCTTATCGTCAACAATATCTTGCATCTGTTGTATTAGAAGGTCTATAGCTCTATCAGTCTCCTCTTGATCAACATCATCACCCAGTATCTTCATATCTGAACTTGTAGGAAACAAACTAACACGGAAGTTTTCACAGCCACTGAAATAGAAATAAAGTTATATTTTACTTATAAGAGTTAAGTAGTGATGTTTAACATCCCAGTCAAAAATATTTCACTTATATTCAGACATCGCCAACTATAGGCAAAGGTACAGAAATTTTGCAAGGACATGGGACCTCGTTTATTTTGAGTTCTTTCAAGTCTTGGGTCAGACCTGGTTGGGTTCCAGTATACCTTAGTTTTTTAGGCATTTCAAATTTTAAATAAGTTAGAAATTTAAATCACAAGTATCAGCTATAGGAATAGGATAATTTTACAAGAAAATGTGTGCAGATACCATTTGGTACATGTAAAGTACCATTTGTGAAACTCTGCATTTAACTTGGTGTGAATAAAGAATTGAGTTTGTTTTTAACTTTAAGGTAAACTCCTAAGAAGAAAATGACTGATACTTGTGATTTACTTCATTCAGCTTATGTTACCGAGTTAATACTTGACTCTGTAGTTTCACAAAAATGGTACATTACATGTTTAAGTTATACTTGAACTATAAATTCAAAAAATGTGTTCAAATGATTTTTAAATCAGTCAATTTCTTGCAAGTACTGAATTTATTGCTCAATGTTCAACCAAAAAATATCTCCACCCCAATCGATTTAATCTTTTAATTTATATCTTTTTTATGTAAAATAAATTACAAAGAAATGAATGTTCTGTTACATACATTAATATTAATCTGGACTAATGTGCATTAAACACAATTTATCACAATGGGATAAGTACCTTGATTCATGATATCCAATAATTTTCTGTCCCTCTGGTTTTCTCTTCTTTCCAGATTCATGTCTGTTACAAAATTCTGAAATTATAGAATTATAGAAGATTATCTGACAATGTGCATAAGAATTACAATAATCTTAAGATGATTAGCAGATCATTGGTATGTGTACATCTGGATAACTTTATAGTCTATTGAATAAATTCAAGGATTTTATTTCCAAGAATAAAATTACTGTTACTTTATTCAGTAACATGAATAATGGTACTGAATAAATTTTCTACTCTGTAGCTTCCCTACATGGTTTAATTACATGTATAAGTGACACATATATTATAACTTTGAAACGTGTTCAGCTGAATTTCAAAATCTTACAAATGAGGAAAATCTGGAATCAGTCAAGGATTGAACTGAGGTCTATCAATGTTGAAACTGTGGCTTCATTTAAAATTACATCCAAGTACCTGTCATGAGCAACAGTTAGCAACTGGGTGTACCTAATTCGGCGAGATATGGTTAACACAACTGCACTATGCATTTAATAGTTAGTAACTAGGTGCCCTTAGTCCATATGTAAATTGTAAGCAGAAAAATGAATATAATTTGGTATATATTTCGAGCCTTTTGAACATGATTTAACAGGAAAAACAAAATACATTCTCCCATATCCGACAAGAAAATCCATCATTTTTAAAGGGTAACATTTTTCTGTCTAGCTTTTATGTAACGACATCATTCTTTCTCTTTTTTTTCCAGACCCCGGCAAGCCTTTTTCTGGAAAATATAGAATCTCACCCCTCCAGGTGAGATTTCTATGTCTCCACTACAAAACAAGTAGAAGAACAATAATAAACATTTACCATTAGTGAAGACAAGTTTTCTTCTTGCTGTAGTACATTTATCTGTCTGCTCATCGTCTGCTTCAGACTCTGGGGATATCGGAGAGTGTAGATTACTTAAAAACTCAATTATAGGCGTATCAATCAAGTGACAGCTCATACCAGTATCTATAAATAAACAAATACACTAACATTATTTTCTATCATTACCTCAGAATTCTATAAAATGCATTGTTATAAGGCAAATGTTATTACCACATATATTTTTATACCCGATGCATTTTACCGAATCATTAGTCTTTTAAACTGTATAATACATATAATATGAGATAAGCACTCTCCTGATACAAATTTTAATCAAAAACAAACAACACCATCCATGTCCAAATTGCAATCCCAACACATTTAGTAAAATGTTTAAACTTTGAAACAGGCAATTAAAGTTAAACAATATACATTTAAGTTATATCTGCCTGAAATACAGTTAAACCTGCCTTAAAGACCACCTCTGTATAAGGGCAACCTGCTTTTAAAGGCCAGTAAAATATTATCCCAATGGCTCTTTATCCATGCTATGTGAACCAATATATAAGGGCCACCTATAATGTACAACTACCCGGTACTTTTTCTGGTTCTCTTGGTGGTCTTTATAAGCAAGTTTGACTGTATCACAGTCACAAAGATCATCCATTTTCTAACAAGAACTTTAGTATATACAAAATAAGAAGTTTTGTCAAAAAAGGTTCAAGAAATGAGAAGTATAGAATCTGTTGCAAGTGCAGGAAGAATAAAATAAAATTAAGAAGTATTCAAGTTAAATATTGACATATATCAATCAAAATTAACTAGACCTTAATCAACTACAGTAAATTACAACATAGCAGTTTGTTTTAATTTCCATAATTTTGAAGCAAAAAAATGCAAAATTAATTAAATTTAAAACCAATTTTTAGTTTCAAGTAGTCTGATTAAACTTTTTTTGAAACATTTTTAAAGTATAAAATGAAATAAATTCTAATTTCTAAATTTAAAAAATCAAAAATTCTAAATCAAGTCATTATTATGAAAGATATCATTTTATTGTAAAATTTTGAAATTAAACAGTTCCTTTTTTCAACATAGAAAATACAAAATGTATATCCATAAAATGGTTGGAATTAATTTTTTAAATGGAAATCAATTATATTCGACTACATTTTTACTGTCATATTTTTTGCTTTAGTTTTTAAATTTATAATCAAAAAGAATATGTAGACAAGTTAAATCAATATATTTAAAATTTACCTTATTTGTATTAAAATTTATATTTTTAAATTTGAATTTTGATATCATAAACAGAGGTTTTGTCAAAGAAAATTGACATAATTAAGATTTATAAACATTTTGACTTTATTTCTACTGATAAAAATTGATAAATCAATAATAAAAGAGCCAAGAAATTGGCAATAGTAAGAAAAAAAGAAAGAAAAAGATGATTACCTTTATTAGACTGGTATGTCATGTTGTCATAATCTGTGATGGCATCTACAAAATCTTGTTGATCTTCTGTGTCAAATATCCCCATTTCTTCTAGATCCATTTTTGTAAGTAATGTTAAACTAAGAATACTACAATATCCATGCCGTTCAAAATGGTATTTAAGGTTGTCTAAATCGTAATAACTAAAAAATTCACTAAAGGTTCTAGGAAGAGACATCTTTGTTGTGATGTGGTGTATACACTTTTGCAAAAATCTTAATTTTTCTCTGAAAATATGTCCCAAAACCAAGGAAGCCATGGGCTCTTGTCAACACTTTACAGCTTGGACAATTCTCTGCTGGATTGGTCACCATTAACCACAGACAATCCTGATTGGATTAACGTACTCAGTGCTCTTAGCTGCTAATTAAAATATGGGCTTGGGTACTTCTTTCAATAACATTACAAAGAGCGATTATGCAAACTACTTCATGGTACTTGTTTGATGTTTACAAATCCATTTTTGAAACAGACACATAAAGATCACATAAGGATGTAATGAAAACATTTATATTTATTTAAGTATATGCACATATAATCTTTGCCTGCTTTGTAACAATTTTATCAATTGTTAAAATAATATCATAATTGGGATCTATTTTAAACAATATTTTAAGAATTGCTATTTAAATAGCAGTATTAATCACTTTTGAAATTAAAATAACAATAAACTTTACATTTGATGTGCTATTTTCATCAATAAATTCATTCTATTAATTGCAAACAAATAAAACAAACAATTTGTAAATGTATAAACTAGAAAAAAAATTGTTTAATGTACAATTTGATAAAAAATTATTCTCAATCACCAAAACTGCTATTTATCAAAGACCAAATTTGTCTTTTATAATTTCATTTATTATTAAAGGATTAAGAAGGTTTAACACATTCTAATTTTCCTTTTGATCTATTGTTGTTGCACATATTTCATGTTCCAATTTTTCTTTTTATTATTTAAAAGTTTCTCAACCTCCTTATTTTTTTTTTAGTTTTAAGCAATGTTTTAAATTCACTGAGAAATTTAATAAAAGTCTTAATAAAAATACCCAGTTGGCTGGATATTAATCTGCTTTTATATGTAGATTATTGTATATTTTACTATGTAGATTAATATGTGGCAAATATATAAATTAATATTATTATTAATTTTATTATCAATTTTATTATTATATCCATGTTTGACATTATAAAATCATCTTTGTTTCTAATTATATCTTTAAACTTCATTGACAATTTACACATACATTTGTAAGAACAGTAATTTAAACTGCTGGTACTAATGATGAATACTGTAAATGTATTTGTTTTAAGTGTTCTAATTTTCTTTTATTTCGACATCATTTGTTTAACGCAAAAATTAATACTGAGTGTAAATAAAATTATGCCTATTGTGTTATAATGCATATTTAAAAAATGTGAAAAATATACTATATACCTCCAATATAAGTACACACAAATTAAATATGTTAACATTATAAATAATTTTGATCTTTTTGGTAGGGCTTCCTTTTGTACCCATTAAATTCTTGGTAAAATATTTGGGATGCTATTTTTCACATAAATGTTCAAAATGGCCTGATTTCTTGATAAAACTGCGAGTTTCACCATCAAAATGCAATACATGATCTGATTGGTCAATGCAGATTAGTAATGTCTTCAAGGTGCAAAAGTAACATAGAGCTGAAGAGACATCAGGAAATCATGAATTTCTACTTATATTGATGGATTTTAATTCAAAGTCAATCATGGATCGTTAGAATAATGTTTTAGGAAGTGTTCCATGTAATGTTGCCAGCAGGAGCAAGGTAAAGAAATACTGACAACTATCAACGCATGTTTTCGTTTCTGCCCTTTTCGCCAGTAACTTTAAGAATTCAATAATGAACACTGTCAGATCACAAACCCCTAACAAGTCAAGAATAAATGGGCCGATTAGTCGGACTAAACAAAACAAACATTCTCACAGATAGAATCCTTTATGGGACATACTGGCTTGCGACATGAAGATGGGTCAGACTCAATCTTCTGGTACCTGTTTAAGTGTTAAGTGACCCAACAGCAGTTGCAGAGGTTGCCTGCTGCATCCCAGTTTTATTTGCTAAAATAAGAAAAATGTTAGTGATTACCCTGCTTAGTTTGCTGTCAATATCTGATTTAAGAACGCCGATTTCACCCATTGTGTTGAATTTTCAAGTAGTCTCTATTCAAATCTAAAATGACATGCAAATATCCGCTTTTCACGTCAGATTTGACGTTTCTGCCTTCTTTTCCTGTTTACTCCTCCATGTTTTGAAACATGCCAATTTTTGGCATATGTTGTTGTAAATATAAAAAATACACTCTAAGAGTGTGGTTTTATAAAGACGGATTCTATTACAACAAGTTTTAAAAGAAATCTGCATATTTCAATTTTTAATACTTTTTTATTGTTTTGGATAGATGTCGCAAATACCACCTTCATACCCACTTCCGGTAACAGGTTGTTGTGTTCTGTGAAACTAACCTCAGCCTCAGGGTTTAGGCCTAGCATGAAAATAGAAGATCGGTGTTAGAAGCATTTAATTTACCACCATTATAGCTTAACTTGGACCGTCAAGAGAAATACCAAGATGGGTCGTCGATCCATTAACACCACGAAAAGTGGGAAATATATGAACCCCACTGACCAAGCAAGTGAGTGTGCAGTGATTGGAGTTTTCCCAAACCTTAGAAGGGGCTGCTGAATTATTCCCTCTTTTTCTGTCATTAGCTTATAGATATGGCAAACATATTTTCTTTTTATTTCTTGCTTAACCGTAATTATAAGTCATGTAGTTAAATTGTCATTGATTGCAAACCTACTGTGTGTATTTTGAAAATTTTCATAGAAAAATCTATAAAATTTTGCATTTGAATAAAGCAGTCATAGTATTTACTACACTCTTCTACGAGCCACCACACACCATTACAAACCTGTTATATCTCACGTTTTACAGAGTTTATGACTAGTACTTGGTTAGAATGTGTAAAATATGAGTTGAGTAATGGCGTTTAACGTCCCAGCCAAGAATATTTCACTTATAATGAGACGTCGCCAGCTATAGGCGAAGGTGCAGAAATTTTGCCTGTGAGTTGCACTGATGGCATTATACAACAGGGTTCTTTAACGTGCCAAGCCCACCGTGACACAGGACCTCGTTTATTTTAAGTTCCCATCCGAAAGAACCGTGACTTTCATTTTGTAATGCCGAGTGCTTGGCGAAAGAACAGTCACTACCCAATCGAACCCACGACCTCCCACATACGGAGCGAGCACTCTACCAACTGAGCTACCGCAGTGGTTGTAAAATATGATATATTTTCATTAAATTGAGTTACTTTTTATGAATATTACGGGTTCTTCTATTGATGAATTACTGAGGAATTACGTAATTTCCCATATACAACACCAATACACTCCTGTGGTATTTACTATGAGCCCATTTTATCTCACAATCTACATGATTTATGAAGTTAATAATTTGTCAGAAAGTGTAAAACATGATATATTTTCAATATAACTACTTGTTTTATATGTATTTCACAAAAGCATGGATTTATAGCGAATTCATTTTTATCATTAAAGATCTCATTGACTAATGTCTTTACTCGATGCATAAATTACAGAAATTTACCTATATCTTCAAACTTTTATTTCTCTAGGAAAAGAAGCAAGAAAGAGAGAATTAAAAAAGGTTTGTAACCTTATATCTACAGTGTTTCCTACATCTGACAGTTACTTTATATCTAATATTAGCTAAACTGTTAAGCATGTAACTCTAACATTTATTTGTGAAATAGGCTCTAAAGTACAGTTTATTGGATGTACACCTAATTCATACAGATTGTAACCAGAATGAATTCAAGACGAATGGATTTGAAATATGCAGAATTACATTTTTAGATTTATTAATTGTGTTACTCAACATTAAAGTTTAGATTGATTGAATGGGGTTTTACCTCCGGGTCAAGAAAATTTCATTCATATTGAGACATCACCAGCTATAGGTGAAGTGA
This sequence comes from Anadara kagoshimensis, assembly GCA_021292105.1. Taxonomy (NCBI): domain Eukaryota; kingdom Metazoa; phylum Mollusca; class Bivalvia; order Arcoida; family Arcidae; genus Anadara; species Anadara kagoshimensis. The sequence goes on from CM037861.1 coordinate 26,608,899, forward strand.
CAGAAATTTTGACATTTGCAGTGTGCTTAGGGCAATGTGCAAGAAGGGTTCTTTAACGTGCCACTCCTGTCGTGACATTGGGCATCAGTTTTTACATTTAAGTTTAGACCTAAATTGTGAATCAGAGTTACTAGCATAATATTATTGTTATCACAGAAGTTTTGTTTTAGTAACTTTTGCTACCGATCTGTAATATTTGAATATTAGGAAATATTTGACAGATTTATAGAAAGCCAAGATCAATGTCATTTATTTTTTAGAAAACAAAATTTGTACAATTTCAGAAACAAACTTGTTTGATTGATTTTGTTCTATAATAATGTAACAATATTATTTATATTATCTGTCAGATATTGTAATTTTTGGAGGTAAAAAAAAAGTGAAATACAAATAAAAGTTTATACAATATGTCTGTACTACTTGACAGTTTTTGTCATGTTTATGAAATTCTTGTGTTAAATCAATATTTCAGAACAAGAAGCAGCGTATGATGGTAAGACAGGCTGTATTAAAAGGAAAAGATCCTCTGAAATTGCTCCAGGAAATGGAAGTTATTGATCAAATGGGTAAAGAAATCATTTACTATTAATGTTTTAAGTGTGATTGTATGTAGGTTCTAGGTGGTTAAAACTTTTTCAATTGCTAAATTGTTTACATATTTGTATAATAATAAGAAATGTTTTTATCCCAGTTCAAGAGGTTCAACTAGCTTTTGAAATTGTAACAAGTGATTACAGGGTGTTCAAAAATAAAGTGCTAAAAAACTGAAGCTCTCTATAAAACTACACTTTGTTTGATTCAACGTCTCTTGCTGCCTTTGTAATCACAACTTAACTTAGGCATAAATATTTGTTACAAGTTCACCAACTGTTGAAGTTTTAATAGTAAAGTGAAATAGTCATGACTGGGACTTTACAGAGATGTTGAAACACTATATAGATATAGCCTTGAGATGGTGTAATATTTTTACAAGGTGACCTGATAAACTACCAGGTAAATCTTATTTTCCTCTCCCTGGAGACTTGTTCCTTATGATGTTGTTAGGAAAGGTATAAGCCAAAGTTATTAAGAGGATCATGTATTTATCCACAGGACGAAAACTTTTTAGTGGCAAGAAGGTTGGAGCCGATACAAATTGGTCAAAACTTTTTGACTTAAAAAGGATGGTGTTCTCTGCAAATAAAATTACTATTGTTTGTCCTTGATAAAGCATACAGGTTATTGAATTCATTAATTATTTTTTATATCTTCAGAGTACAACCCATTGGAACCTCCAAAATTAAATGAAAAGGTGTTAAAAGATAAACGAAAGAAACTTAAAGAGACCTTTACCAGAGTATTTAAACTTTATGTGAGTAATCAATATTGTCACATTGCTGTAGAAAGATGGATTTACTACTAAAATTACATGTATTTAAGTGAAGTTTGTTTTCATTAATCTGAAATTATAGCTTAAAGAAAATATCTCCAAGTGAGAAGTGCTTTGATGAGTGTTGTGTTAAGTGCTGATCATCTAGAACCATTCTAGTTTTAGTTGTCCAGGTTCTCTGGTTTCTGCCTCCAGTTCAGTCCAGAACTAATCACCTTGAATTGAAATAATTTCAACTGTGTAACAAACCTTCCCACAAGCTTGTAGTAACCACAGGCTCTCTAGAAAGTTAATAGACTTGTTTTCTATTTCCTGAACTCTTGGGCAATTATTAGTTGTACATTTTCAGATATTTCCAGACTCCAACTTTAAAAAGTAACAAATTTTACATCACTTTGAAACATTGACAATTATGAAATCACCTACCTTTCATAACTTTCATGTACAGGCATGGCTAAAGTAGAAGTTGCCCATGAGCATTTCCCTTTGCAATGACTGCAATTTATTTATACATGTATATATTATTTGATTTATCAGGAAAAGGAAAATCCAGAATTTGCCAGAGAATTGAGGAAATCTGAAAATGAGTATGAGAAAAAGAGATTAAAATTACAAATCTACTTTGGTGAGTTAACCAAATTCAATAGAAATAATATGTATTTTATAATTATCTATCATATGTATGTGATCGTCTCACCATCTTTTATCTTCTCCACTCCCTGTTACAATTTAGCTAATTCATAGAAGACATGAAAATGTCACATCTGTTTTATGAATTTACTAAAGAGATAGCAATAATTCTAATAACTATGGTTAAAAACTGTATGCAATTTTGAAAAAGAACATCTAAAATAATGTACAGTAAAACCTTGTTATGATGCCCTTCAATAACTTTGCCACAAAATTTTGTAGTCCCATATTCTGTTTCCTTCTATATAAGCCTTCCTTGATTTGTCACCAAATTCTTTTCTAACACCATGATTCAATTAAACAAATGGTGGGGACGAATAAAGGTTTTCCTGTATCTTAATGTGAAAATATCACCTTTCTTCAGAACATTTCAACTTTAGTATTCTTAAAAAATACATGTATAATCCATCTATTTTCTACTTGTAATATCTGATGAATTTTGATTGTAGAACAAGTAAAGAATGCAGAGCGTGTACAGTTGGATCAGATCCCTTTACCAGATTTACCACAACAGATGACAGGTATGGCTAGTATTTTTATGGTATGATGGCAAATGTGGTCTTTGTTAAGTCATATATATACATTACACATATTGCTTAACTGTATTAGTTTTATCAAGGAATAATGTTAAATGATGACAACTTTCATTGATTCAGGAAGACTTTTCTTTTGATATACAAAAAAAAAAACCAAAAAACATTGGACTGGATTAGGGTAGTAAGGGAAAACATTAACTTTGTTATTTGTATTGAACAAAAATTGACATGCACACTTTATCTCGGGTAGAGTATTCAATATATACACTTGTACATGGCTTGCTGAGAAGAAACATAATTTTAAATGGACATATGAATTTGCTATGAAAGTAGATGGTAATTGTCATAATTCTGGAGTTATTTCCCTTTGACTTAATTCTTGAACACCAATAATGAAAAAAAAAACGGACAATTTGTAATTGACTTCACCAATATATCTCATTATACCAATACAATAACATTTGTGTATAACTGTTTTTCTATTGGGTATAGAAGTGCAAAAATTGACATTTGTCTGTAAAAATGGCATTATTCAAGGAATGTGTGAAGTAAATGTTTTCTATACAACATAAATTGAGCACCCATCAGAATAATTCATGAATGAAAAACCAGATAGGTAGGTAATGGTTAAACCTTATATAATACTTAATGCTATCATTGATTTTATCTTTCTCATCAAGAGCAAGGAAATGAGAATAACAGTAACTTGCAATAGTATATTACAGGTTCAAATTTACTATATATAGGGATTTTAGAGGTTAAAACAAATTAAAATTCCAGAATGACAGTAAAATAATTTTCTGTATTTGTTTTTTTTTTTTACAGCCACTTCAATGATCCCATTACCCAGTGATATACCTTTACCCTCAATACCTAACATGGACAAACATCCACACAGTATTTTAAAGAAGTCATCTTTATACAGGTTAGTTGTGTCCACATATAAACTTGTCTAAAGAGGTCATTTAGAGTACATTTAAAGACAATCTTTTTGAGCTAATGACTATTATATATTTGTTGATACTATATCTTCTTACCTATAACCAAAACTTTTTAACCAAAAAGTAAAAATTTGAGAAGGAGGATACAGGTTATTGGGCAGGTTATAAGAAAAATTCATCTTGACCACTTCTCGAGATTCAACTTTGGAGGGTAAACCAGGTGTATATATGAACATGGGTTACAGTGGTCATCAGAGATAATTTTTCAGCATGATGGGCATTCAATTTAACAATGAAAATTAGTTTTTAAAAAATATGTAAATAACAAATAATAAAAAATAACAGCAATTGCATGTATTTGTTGGAATTTTATTAACCTATTTTGAGTTTTATTTAAAGATAAGAATCATGTTTCATTAAGCCATTGCTAATTTTTGGCTTCAGTAATCATTGAAAGTGCACAAGTAGTCTTTTAATTGGGATGCCAGACAAGGCAAACTTAAAGATATTTAATTGTTAAAGAATAGCCAAATGGACTGGAGCAATGTACTGTTGATGTTTTTGATCAGTGATTTGTTATTCACCCAGACATACTGGTAATCTTCCAAAAAATCACTCTTTCTTTTTTTAGAAGAACCAGTATTAACCAGAATTGAAATCCCCCACCTATAACAGTCAAAATAGATCATTCAATACAGTACCCATAACTTGGACATACTAAGTGTTACGGTGTATTTAAATTTTAATCTTTGATAGAGCAGTTATTTGATCAGTTATTTGTTTTTGACAGAGACTATTCACATCTTGATCTTGAAGCAGCTCGACGGCGTAAACCAGTAGGACCCCCTCCCGGAACTCCGCCATTATTAAGTGACAGTGAAGATGAAGAGTATGATCCTGAAAAGGGTAATCTATTATCATATTTAATTTGTAATTTTATGAAAATTAAATGTTTGAATTTTATGATTTTATGATATTTTTAGCTCACCTGAGCCAAAGGCTCAGATGAGCTATTGCAATCTATCACCGTCCGTCGTCCGTCGTGCGTCGTGCGTCGTCCGTCGTCCGTCGTGTGTAAACTTTACATTTTAATCTTCTCCTCCAAAACTACTGGGCCATATTTGATGAAACTTGGTGATTATCATGCCTGGGTAACAGCCTTTCAAAATTGTGTTCGGGGTTTGGCCACGCCCAACAAGATGGCCGCTGTTACTAAAAATAGCAAAAAGACAAAAAAATCTTCTTCTCTGAAACCAAAAGGTGCAGGCAAATTTTGATTGGATATTTGGATTCAGCATACCTAGGAACAATAAAATTACGTAATTTTTAAAATGAGACATTTATTGTTATAACGGCTGAAGATAATTGTATGGAGTTTTCACTATTGATCTTGTCTTGCAATTTTCTTCCAATTGATGTCAAGGTCGAAGGTCAAGGTCATGTCCCAGTTTTTGACCTTCGATAAAAAATGCTATTTTTTTAACATTTCTTGTGATAATGGCGTAGGATTTTCAGTTATTTGTAAGTATTGACATGACGATCATTTTGAAACAAAGATCAGGGTCATGGGTTCAAAGGTCAAGGTCACAGATGTCCAAGAATACCAAAATAGTTAATTATCTGCAAAACTATGAATTTTTTGTATAGGCATGTATATCAGAATATTGTAGGCATTTGCACAACGATCATTTTGATATATGGTTAATTATCTCAAAAACTATAAATTTTTTGTATAGGCATGTATATTGGAATATTGTAGGTATTGGCCTAATGATCATTTTGATATATGAATGAAGGTCATAGGGTCAAAGGTCAAGGTCATAGAATTGAACGAATACTTAAATGGTTAATTATCTCAAAAACTATAAACTTTTTGTATGGGCATGTATATTGGAATATTGTAGATATTGGCCTAACGATTATTTTGATATATGAACGAAGGTCATAGGTTCAAAGGTCAAGGTCATAGCTGCGAACGAATATTTAAATGGTTAATTATCTCAAAAACTATAAACTTTTTATATAGGCATGTATATTAGAATATTGTAGGCATTTGCACAACGATCATTTTGATATATGAATGAAGTTCATAGGTTCAAAGGTCAAGGTCATAGATGCAAACTAATACTTAAATGGTTAATTATCTCAGAAACTATAAACTTTTTGTATAGGCATGTATATTAGAATATTGTTCGTATTGGCCTATCGATCATTTTGATATATGAATGAAGGTCATAGGTTCAAAGGTCAAGGTCATAGAATTGAACGAATACTTAAATGGTTAATTATCTCAAAAACTATAAACTTTTTGTATAGGCATGCATATTGGAATATTGTAGGCATTTGCACAACAATCATTTTGATATATGAATGAAGTTCATAGGTTCAAAGGTCAAGGTCATAGATGCAAACGAATACTTAAATGGTTAATTATCTTAAAAACTATAAACTCTTTGTATAGGCATGTATATTGGAATATTGTAGGTATTGGCCTAATGCACATTTTAATATACAGATGTTCTAGCTGTTTATAAATAATATATTGTAGCTAGACTTTAAATATGTTATATATAGCATACTTATTTATATAATTATTATAATTAATTTGCAATAATACTTGCATATTATTGGCCCTTACTGCTGAAAATTTTGATATTCTCTTTTAGTAATGTCATTGACCATTGAACCTCTGCATAAGATATGTACTCTTCCTCAGGTGAGCGTTAAGGCCCATGGGCCTCTTGTATAATCTAAAATTAAAATTATTTAAAACTTTATGCAAAGATCTAGGTTCACAAATTAAGAATCATTTGTAGCCAATTTTACAAATTTTGTGAAAATGTAGTCCTTTTTAAAGTGTTTTTTTTTTTATAGTTTGCTAAAATAGATTACATTATGAAACAATTATTAGAAATCAGTAGCCAATGGCCATTTTGGCTACCAGAAATGGAAATTTAGTGAGATGCCAGTGGAGTGAGGTTATATTTTAATTACATACCCCAGACAACTTTCTTTCTGTATGTTGAGATAGTTTATTTTGAGATAGTTTATGAAACTGAAATATGCAAAGAAACATTGATGAAGTTTTGCTAGTGAATTGACTAATTCTCACACAAGATCTGCTCTTGTCTGATTTAAACATGCCGTGATCTGTAAGCTGGGGCTTTAAGTCACTTGGCAACGGAGCCCGTAATGCTAAAGGAGATTGAGTAACTTGTGTCACACAAATGCATCTTGTATTCTTTATGTCCCACTCTTTGAGAATCTTTATTCAAATCGGGCAGATATAAATTTTTAAAAAGAAACAACTTTGATTTCTATTGTACAATTCTTGTGATTTTTATCCCTTTCATAGGAATTGAAGAAAACATAGGTATGGTAGATGTTGATGTAGAACACCCCCATGATACAGAGGATGATGCCATGATCTCGGAACCTGTTGATGAACCTCTACCTTTACCAAAACCATCACCAGGTAGTTATAAATACTGTAAAGGTTAAATAAAACTTGTTTGGGGTTGACGATAATTTATGTGAGAAGATCTATAGTTGATTTTATTTGTCCTTTGTCCTTTGAACATAAGAAGCACATTAACTGTTGTACCATATATGTAGAGAGGCCACAGTGACCTAATGGCTAAGACACCAGTCTACAAATGCAGGGTCTCTCACTGCTGTGAGTTTGAGTCCCGTTTAGACCACATGTGGGAAAGTGAATTTTTCTTGTCCTTGGCCTTTACTGGTTCACCCTGTGTCAGTATAATGTGCCGGGGGAGTGGTACGCTTGTCTGTGGCGTGTTGACTCGTTAAGCTATCACATTAAAGTCACCCTGACTGTGTGCTGGTACAAGGCAGACCATAAAACACACTCTCACTTAACATCCATACACGAACTTGTGCAAAGATTAATCCATAGAGAGTAATAAAGTAGTAGCTGAAAAATTCCTGATGCGACGTTAAACAACATTCAACAACAACAACCATATATGTTATTTACTTTATCTTTGTTATATGTTTTATAACTCTACATTATTACATCATATTTATGTTTATATTATCCTTATTTATAAGTATTAATCATCCAGTGGTGAAAATTTTAATCACAATTCCAAGGACACTAGCATTAATTTCTTTTGATGTCATAATTAATCCTTGTCGGTAAATTCCTGATCAAAATGTTGTATTGTGAAAAAAAAATCAAACAAACTCTTCTATTGTAAAACCTTGATTCATTATCATATTTTGTTGTTATGGAGTGCCTTGGTTTTCAATTAATTGAGACTTTTGTACTTCAAAATACAGTGATGATAAGTGGGATAGCAGAGCAAGAGACATTTCAATGCGGTTTTGTTGTAATTAGATATTTTTCTTTTGTTTTCAGTAAAGACTAAATCAAAATCTCGTAAGATCCGGTTTATGGATGATGATAGTAGAGATCCAGAGGAAGAAGAAAAAGATACCAGGTTAAGGTTTGGTAAAAAACCGGCAAAGGGTGTAACACCGCTACAAGCTAGGATGTTACGCATGGCTGGTCAGGAAGTACCTGAAGAACCAGAGGAGAAACCAGCAGAATCTGAAGAAAGTAGTGAAAGTGAAGACGAGGATAGTGACAGAGAAGAGGAACGGAAAATGGAGATTGAGGTATGAAGGCAACAGATTCATAAAGGCTATGTTTCCATTATTGATTTATTGATAGGAATTGCCGTAAAAACGGTTACATTACTATGTTCTGAATTGTGACCTTTTTAGTCATATTAGCTATCTATAAAAACAATGTTATGTCCACAAAAATACTTGCTTTACCTTTACCTTAATGCTCTCTCCGGCAGAAGGGGCATAAGGCAGCAACACTATCCTTCTATTTTTGCCTGTCCTTTCGCTGCTGCTTTGTGTGTTCCAGCTAGTCCATCCAGCGACTTTTCTTTCCACACAACTTCTCCTACAGTCTCTTAATAAACAGACTGTTTGTACATACATTCTGTGTTAAAGATGTGCATTTTTCAGAATTTAGATTTCTAACACTTACCATGCTATGGACGCATACTATTTTTTAGCTCCTATCAGTTTTAATCTACAAATACGAAAGCTGAGTTAAATGGCAAATGTCTTCGTGTTTGTTTGTCAGTATAATTTACCTGTATATATTATTGATTTTAAACAGTTGGAAGATGATAGAAAAAAGAAGTCACTAAGAGAGGAAGAGACAATGAAATCTAGAGATAAACTACCTAATGGACCCCCAGGGGAAGATGTATCACAACCCCCTCAACAGCCACAGAGGTTAATGCCACCTGGTCCTCCCCCAGGTGCACCACCAGGACTCCCTCCAGGTAAAACTTAGTTAATATCTTGCACATTTTTAATACAAAAAAATCTAAAAAAATTAACTGTTTATTTCTACATCATCATGTTGATTTATATACCATCATGGGTGAATTATTATACATGTATGTGTATTTTTTGACTTATTGTTTGTTGGTATGTCTGTCTGTCTGTCTGTCTGACTACAACTTTAACTTTTGACTTCTAGGGATTTCATGTTTGGAAAATTCTCTCTTAATATAGGACATTTTCTAGCAGCTAAACATTTTGACCTGAAGAGCATGCCCTTTATATTCTAACAATTAGTTGCTGGCAAGGAGTGATATAAAGACACACACTTATCATAAACAATTATTTATTTTGTTCTCTAGGTCCCCCTCCAGGTGCACCACCAATGATGTTCAGACCCCCTCCATTAAGAGGGGGTCCCCCTGGAGCTCCACCCAGATTGTTACCACCAGGGCCACCACCTGGAAGGCCACATGGTTTACCCCCAGGGCCACCACCTGGATTACCTCCAAACATTAGACTTCCCCCAAGAATGCCACCTGGACCTCCAGGTAAGTTTTACAATTATGTCTTGCAAATTAAAAAAGACTATGTGTATTGTAAACATAGTAAACGCACTTTTATTCGTGGATATTTACTTTCGGGATTCTCTTACTAAAACCAAATTGAGAATATTTGCGGTAACATTCACGATATGGACTATAGCTGAATATTTGATATAAATAATACCATGTTTGGAAACAAGTTCGTGACATTTCACTTTTGCGATTAATTTGTCAGCTCAAAAGTTGATCACACGCAAATAAAAGTTTGTTTACAGAATGTTAAGGCAACCATATATACCTCATTTCTCAATACAGAGCAAAAGTATTTTGAGCAAAAATATTAGGTACATGAATTGTATTTGGTTAAGTTAAGATATCTCTTAAACAACAAATGGTAATGATTTATTAATCTGTTTGTTCAAATTATTACTATATCTGCTTTAATTTCAAAGCACTAGATGGCCAATTTGGAATATAATTCCTCATCATTAGTGCTCAGACAAAATTGTGGAAATCAAAATGTTTTTAAGATGTTGAAATGAGAAAAATGGAAGGACTGAAATTAATTTTATCAAATATTTATAATCAAAACTAATAATTAAATAAAAGATCTTGTAATATAGTGTTTTTGTAACTGTGCAAAAAGTTAGTTTATCTTTACCAATACAAAAATGCACTATTTGTGAAACATTTATTGATAACAATTATGTAATGTCAGCTCTTCATGTATGTCCATGTTTCGGCTTTAATATCATAGCCAAAATATTGACACAGAGCTGACATTATATTGTTATTTTGAAATGGATTTTCCCCTTAGGGAACTATATTAAGAAAGTAATATACGTTTCATGAATATGATTTTTACAGGTGTACCACCTCCAAGAATGATGCGTCCTCCAGGTGCCCCACCAGGTATACCCCTACCTGGCTTACCACCACAAGTCATGCTTCCATCTGCGCAGAATCCAAATGTACTTAGTGCCCCACCAAGTATTATGAAACCACCACAGAAAGCTCCAGAAGAAGAAAAGAAGAACACAGCCACAATAGAAGCTAAACCACAGATTAAAAATGTTATTGGTGATGTCACAAGATTTACACCAACAGCGCTCAAAGTCAAACGCCAACTCAAAGATTCTAAAGGAAGAGTTAAGGAACAACGTAAGTAGTTATTTTGTTTATCTGTCTGTCTGTCCGTCTGTCTGACATGGTAGAAGGAAAGTAAGACATAAATGTCATCATTGTCAACAAGCCAATATTTATGTTGTTTTGGGAACTTTTTGTCATTGTTGTATTGTTGTGGCTAAAACATAGACATGAAACTGTAAAAACTAAATTATGTGTAAGATAGTACAGTCTGTTAGTCCAACAGTTTTCCACACTTTTTTTCTTATCACCTGCAATTGTTGAAGTGATTTTTGGTGTGCCAGTCTACCACTATGAATTAAAAAAAGTTTGTTATGTTCTACTTTGCTGGTTTTAAGGGGATGATGGCCCTTGGACTTTGAAAATTTGACATATATATGCCCTTGGGGTATGTGAGCTTGCTTACTTAGACCGCTTTCGAGAGATCCGTTCTTGACACTAGAATGGATTAGAATCTGATCTTTGTGTTTGAGACTTATATTCTTGACATGAGTACGTGTTCTTGATTTTCTCAAACACCCAGAACAGTGCATTTGGGTTGTGTTCTTTGCAAAAAAAAACCTACTCCCACTGTTAGGTGGTGTGATTCAAGAGCAAGATGGTGATATCCAGTGACTTTTAAGTAAATGCAAATGAAAAATAAAAACAAAACAAAAAAAAATCATTTTCCTCGACAAATAACTCTACTTTCTCTACACTATCTTTGTTGAAGACAGAAACCAGTAAGGGGGGGGGTGTTTTTATTATGGATAGTTGTGTCAGGATACTCCATAAGATCATTTACCAGTGTAAAGATGCTTAAAATTTTGTTTTCATCTTAATTGTATTCCATGATTGATGTTGATGTTTGAGAGAAACTACAACCATTTGGAAACAATGAAAACGTTCACTGAGCATTGGAGACTTGCAAGAATGTGTTCTAGGTTCTCAAGAATAAACTCTCGAAAATGGTCACAGGTTCATTCATTGACCCAGTAATTGTTACATTCATTAAAGTTTGAATGATAAAGATTTCAAAAGTAATCATTATTTTTTGTGCATTTTTTACAGAAAAAGAAGAAAAGAAACCTATTGGAGTTGCACCAAAATCAGCACCTGTCATTACTACACAAACTAAGACAAAGGACGATGCTTATGATCAGTTTATGAAAGAAATGGAAGGATTTTTATGAATCTTTTACTGTAAGTAAATAACATTTAAATTATCTACATTGATCTAAAATGATTTTTTTTAATCGAAGATATATCAAAATATCACATTTTGGTCTTGAAGAATGAGGTCAAGGTCAAAGGTGTATGCATCAGTAAACTTTAATTTTTTCCTCTTAAACTGTTGGGTCGAATCTAATTGAGTGAGGAAGGTCCTTAGGAATATAGATTAAACATTGTTTTTGACATGGCCATCCAAAATGGTCTGCTGTCATTACTATAAATAGAAAAAATAGCCATTACATACCGATTTGGTTCTAATTTTAATTGCAGAAAGTAGATGTATGGCCATGTAACATAGGTATTTGCAACAAGTTATTAATTGAACTTGTGTTCATGGGTGTTATTATAAGTCAGTTCTTTGAAAATCTTTGCTCTGAAACTGCCAGGCCAAATAGAAAAAAAAATGGCGAGTGATGCAATTTAAAAATTAGCATGACCATTAAAGTCCAAGATTGCAACTGTACTGTTACAGATTTATTTATGGAAAAATTGAGTTCAGTTTTGATAATACAGAATGTAGATGTATAGCCATTTAATGTTTATACCAGATTTTTGTGAGATAGTTTCCCCAATTTTCACAAAATATGCAAATTAAATGTTGATTTAAGCTAATTTGGTTTTAGAAAAATTGGAGATCCTGGATTATGCATAATTTAAATAATATTCATTGTGAAAATCCTTGGTTGACGCCTATTTCAAATTGTGTCTGACATGGCTGTATTATTTTCAAAATCAAATTAATTGATCACTAATGGTTGAGTGATACAAGCCCTATTTGTCCTCTTGTTATATGACATTCTTTAAATTATCAATGTAACATGTTTGTAATATTTATACTTGAGAGAAATGAAAGTGACAGGTGTATGATATTCCATTGGCAGTGTTATTGTTAGTTTTTATGCTGACAGTAAGTGTAGAAAAGACTCGGCATCAGTTTCATGGGGTCATTTTCTGTTAAAAGTTGGTTTTGTTTTTTTTTTTCAAAGATTTGAATTTTCATCAGACTTAAAAAACTTTAAGGGCATAAAAGTTATAATGTAAACTGCTTTGTATCATGACTTTCTTATTTGATTGATTTTTATATTCCATTTGTATTACGTCAGTTGAAATTTAATGCTAGATGTTCAGTCTCATCATACTTGATAAGAGATCCTCTTTACAAAAACTAGGTCAAAATTTGTATATTGTTCATGTGGGTACATTACATTACCGCGACATTTTAGAAATTTTCATAACCGCGACCCATCCATTACCGCGACAAAATTGTATACGCTACCGCGACATTCTAAATATACGTTACCGCGACCTTATATGTTAGATATATTATATAGATTGATTTATTTTATTTAAATATAATAGTGCCTCTTCCGTCAGCCAGCGCCTTATACATTTGATGCATAAGACCTGTTTCCCCTGCTCACCACGAGGAGGTGGAAGTAGGACTTTGAGCAGGATATATATCTTTATAATTTATTACAAAACATACATATTTAAAAGTTTAAAAGTCGATGTTAAAATTGAGAGTATTCATGATTGTACACTTCTGAATCAGACAACCGGCAACGCTTTAAAGGCCATCCTTCTAACATACTCAATTCGTGTGAGTTCACCATTTTCAAATCTGGCTTTTAGTTCCTTTTTCTGTTTAGTATTATCACTCTCTTTCCGTCCTGAAGGAAATCTACCATTTGCAGCACGAATTTTTAGGTAGGTTTTTGTTTGTACACATTGAATCTTGGCTAAGAAGTCAAAGATATTTGGATGAGAACTGTAGAACATCGTACTAAACTCCTTGTGAAAACTTTCACACCCGTTCGTTGTCCTTTTGCCTTCAACATCGGAGTCTGCCCATATAATAGGAGGAAAAGACGACGACTGATCAATGTAGTTATTGACTACATAATCTGCAAAGTCAACAGCTTTTTCTGAATCGGGAGCCTCAGAAAATATGTCAAAGACGAAACACTCCTCAACTACAGCAGGATCTAGAAAGCTGATTCCGAAAAAAGTTTTCAGCCACTGTCCAACTGCTGAGTCCTGACTCTTATATTCAGACGCTAGACCAAGGCTTTGGATCTTCCGATACCACGCTTGAGCAAGGTGAAATTGACATCCTTTGATAGCGACATCAGGCCAAAAGTGCCTTGCTGCATCATGAACAGCTAATTCAAAGTCAAGATTTAAATTTTTGATGTTCAGTGTTAAGTTTTCCTTGACACATGCATCTACAAGGCAACGGAACATTTCAATATAGCATGCCTTGGTTTTGAACGGAAGAAGGAAAAATACACATGGTATATACTGTCCATTCTGAAATATGTGAAGGGTATACAATTGATAAAAATGTTTTGCGCAATATTGGAATGTTCCATCTCCAAAAATCTGTACATCTTCCTGACATAAGGATTGCAAGTTTGATTTAGTCGTGAGCATTACAATTTCCGATTCTGAACTACTGACATAAATCATGTCTTCACCTTTACTCGACTTGAGTTCATATTCTTTCAACATCTCGATTGTTTCCATTCTAGAAGTTGGTAACTTGGGCTGCGTCTTTCGCCGTTGTCTATACATAGCCTGCCTTACTGAAGTTATGTCCTGACTCACAAGTTCATCGGTACCAACTTTTTCAATCTCCTTAATGATCAGCTTAGATGGTCTTTCTAATGGCTCATCTTCGGCTTTTCTTTTACAGGCGTGTCGAACTTTCTGTCTCTCAATTGTCCGTCGCTCGGGTTCGTCGTGATCATGCTCAAGTCTTCCTCCTAATATAAGAAGCTCATCTAAATCAGTTTTGCAGTTACTTTTGCACGATTTTTCTACGCACCTCCAAAGTTTTGAATTCTTGAAAAATTTATCTTTTCTGAATTTAAATCCATCTACGATTATCCCAGGATTTCCTCTGTTTGTGACAAACTTCTCTATCGTTGCCATTTTGTCAATAACTGATTTCAGTTCAGGGTGAGTAGATAGTGAGTATATTATGTGTTGTATTGATTTTATACATGTACATGTAGAACTCTTTAAAACCAATCGTAAATTTTATACATATGTCGCGGTAACGTATACTATATAGATGAAAAAATGTCGCGGTAATGTATACTTTATTTTTTAACAAAATGTCGCGGTAATGAACGGTAAATTTTGACAATGTCGCGGTAATGAGCTTTCCCCGTTCATGTTGGGTCTCACTAGGTCAGATCATAGAAAAACCTTGTTGCTAGAGATTGCAATTGTTGTCTAATGTTCTTCAGTCTTGTCCTGAAAAAGCTAGGGTTAATTCATATATGGGTCCTTTTAAGTCATAATTTCGGTTAAGACAAATTTGACAAAAACTAGAGAGGCCACATTTCTCAAATCTCTCTCAAACATACTCAGAATGGCCCTTATGACAAAAACTAAGTCAAGGTTCCATACTGGTCATGTTGAGTGAAAAAGTTGGTCACTAGTTCAAACCAAACACTAGAGGCTATATTTATCTCACATTTTTATCAGCCTCCTCAAAAATGTTCCTCTTGACATTATAAGTTAGGAGAAGATTAAGGATTGATAAAAAAGTAGGTCACTGGGTAAATGTAAAAAAAAATCTAGTTACTTTATGCAGAAATTTAAGCTAGCATACATGTCATATGTCCCGGATTTTGACCCTTTTAAAACCTGTCCCACAGGGACACGTAAAATCACGGATTTTTTACCCTGTCCGTTATCTTGAAAAACCCGCCATTGTCAAGGAACTTCTTAGTCTTGTAAAAAATCAATCACATTTCATGGTTAAACTTCTTTTAAAAAAAGGATCATTTTTGCAATATATATGTATCAAAAGACTTTTATTTACTAAATATAACCTTAAACACAAAATTACAAACTTTCAAAGCTGTTTACATACAATTTACAGTTTTGTATTTTCTACTTCTGGTTTAACCATGTGTTTTGTAAACAAACACACAACATCTTTTTTCATTCAGAAGAATGATTGTCAATGAAATAAAGAATGAATATTTGTTCAAAGTAAGTTAATTTTGCCATAATAACACCGATAATCTGGAAAATGTTTGTACCGGTATATGTAGTTTTAACGAATAAATAAGTTGTGAAATGGCCTGATGATTGGAGCTTGGATAGCGAGGCCAGATTATAAAATTTGCATTCTTATGAAAAGTCTTTAAAAATATAAAAGCTTATTCTCCTATTGTTATAACTTTTAAATTTATTATTTTTGATAAATATATTATTCTTTCTCTTAATATGGTGTTAATTGTCGATTCACTTAATTTTGTTTTCTGTTAAAAATGTCTCCTAACATTGGTGAAAGTGTCCCAGATTCACATAAAATTCTAGATTGTTTTATATAATGTCCAGGGTTTCCATTTTTGAGTCGTGGCATGTATGAGCAAGATACAGACTTTTTTAGTTGAGCAAAAAGGGCCTTCTTGGTCCTCTTTTTCTTCTAATAATGCATTGAATATTATATGTTAGATTTTGTTTTCTTTGGGTTATCCCCCTTTTTATATTAACTCTTGACTGCCATGAATATATAAGTGATCCAGTCAATTTGGTATGAGTGTATTATTATTGGTACATGTCAGTGGAAAAGGAATCTACTGAGAAAAATCTCTTACTGTTTGTGGAGTATAAGTTGTTTTTTTTTGACATTTAGCATTTAGTTTTTGAAAACTGAGATTAAATATGCCCAAATTTAATTATTCCCAGTTGCGCCTCTTATATTTCAAGCAGATGATTCAAACTAAATTTATTGTTGTGGTGAGCAATACCACATTTAATTTATAAGAAACAAAAAGTTTTGAGTCAAATGCTTCAAAAATAATTATGAAAAGGTTGATTTTTGACAAAATCAACAGAAAAGGCTGAACTTTTTGCTTTTAATATTAGCACGTGTGTACTGTCAAACATGACTGAATATGAAAACCCTGAGAATTATGATTTTTCATTCCTTGAGTGTTTTTCTGAAAGAAAAATGAAAATTGAAATATTTACTTTTCACATTGATAAAATACTAAGTTCATACCAGTAGTTTCATTTCATCTAATGGTTTGTGGCGGGGATATATAAGCTAAACAGGAGGTGCTTACCCTTTCAGAGCACCCGGTCTCACTACCATGGTGGTAGTTCATGTGTTAAACCTAATTTGTCAGTTTCAAGGTTTTTACTTTGCTTTGAGATTGTGGTTTGGACATGGATTAGTATGTTTGCTTTTAATGTATGTGAATTGCATGATAATAAACATGTATCAGAACTGTCATGTATTGATATTGCTGAATTTTATTGTTCTACATGGTACCAATGATTTGCTGAAGTTAGGATACACAATCTTGGAAAAAATGAACACAATTTCTATGATCTATACAAAACATTATGAAAAAAATATATACTGTCTAGTAGAATTACATCATTCAGAAAGTTATACTAGACAGAATATCAATATTACATGAACTTTTATGATTTTATATTCATGAATTTTATGGTTGTTAAGGATGGCCCACTCTTGTGGGACTTAAAGTGACAGTTTTGGATTTGACAGATTGGTAGCCTATTTATTGAGACAGAAAATTGATAGACTTCCATTTGAACCCTCCACTAAATAATTTATTTTGACTGAAAAGCATGAAAAAGATGGAATCAAATGTTTTGGATAATTTTTGTGGGAAAAAAATTCAAAAATTTAGAATAGAATTTCATGAGTGGGTATTACTAGATAAAAGTCCAGAAAAAGTTTACACTGTCTAGGATTTGTCAATGAAAATTAATTTCATGACTAATTTTTTTTTTTACAAGATGAAACTTGCACCAGCATAATGTTAACTGCCAGGTGAGCATTCAAGCCCTAAATGATCATCTCATTTTACCTTTATACAGGTCAGATTTATGGTTTTATAAGGGACATTTGTTTAATAAAGAAAATTAAATGTGATTAATTTAATCAGGTTTAAAGGATCGGTTTCCTATAAAACACAGGTATTGTTTACCCTAACAGTACAGAGTCTTAAGATTTTATTCACCACACAATGTGTACAGTTTTACTGTATATGATATAGAAATTATTTGGCTCATTTATGTAGGATTGTGATTGAGATGGCTTCACTTATTTCACTTATATCAAATCATCACCCTTAGATTGATACTAACGTAATGTTTAGTGGTCAAGTTTGACCTGGTCGTTTGACCTTTAATTTGCATATCCATTATGTAATTTAGGGGCTATATAAAGTTGATATATAAGTATAGATGATAGCATTATTAGGTAAATGAAACATGCTGTCTTACCTAAATAACACAGTCTATAAGCCCAATTTAATGTTCAAATTAAAGGTCAAACTTGACGCACTTTACGTATGATAATGAGTGCATTAAAGTAGAGTAAAGGTTTTTCTTGTCCCAGTCAAGATTCTATCACTGATATTGAGACAGTAAGCTCTGGAATGGTGGAGAACACCCCATTGGGCATAGGCAATAAAATTTGCTTTGATTCTTGAGCTGACACTTAAGACCACTTAACCACCAATGTTAGTGGTAATGACCAGCTAGAGTTAATTTTCATACCATGTTAAATTGACGCAGAACGTCAGATATTAAGGTCGTAAGTAACCATTAATGTCTTGTGTAGGCATTACTGTTACGGTAACTGTTACATCTAGAATCCTATGTATTGTGATATTACATCAGCCATCCTTATCAAAGAGTGTCTGAAAATTCAAATGTAAATAATTGATCACGATTTTATGAAGTCTGTCACACAATCTGTAAAACCTGAATGAAGATAGCAACAAACATTTATCAATGAATTTATTCCCCACCTCTATATTGTATAGTGTGTTAAGTTTGACCTAGCCGTTTGACCTTTAATTTAAATATTCAAACAGACATATTTATCGTGTAATTTAGAGGCTATATAAAGTTGATATATAAGGATAGATGATAGCAATACTGGGCACCAGGTGGTTATGGTAATGAAGCATGCTGTCCAACCAAAATCACACAGTGTATTGGCCCAATCTAATACTATTCAAATTAAAGGTCAAACAGTCGGGTCAGACTTGACACACTATACTGATTAACTAATCCCAATCCCCCACACTGATGTTAATTATTATTCAAATTCAAATTCATGTTACATCTTGTAAAACACTTCTTTATTATACGACCTGTGTACATAGTCTATTGTTTTTATTGCTTTTTGTCTCGGTTTTCATTGATTTTTCACCTGTTACCGGTATTTAGCGTTAAAGTCATACAAGTGCAGCACTCCTTTAAAGGATGTTGTTTACTAAACAAAATCACACTATGGATCAAGTATTTTATACATAATTGATACATTTCAATAATAACTTGTCGTTATGGCAAAATTACCACATCATCATCATCTGTAAATCTGCTACATCAGCTACAAGGACACTTCATCATTATCTCCCCAGTAAATACAATCTGAATATAATCGGTTGATAATTACTAAAATCAATGAAAATAAAGTACTTATTTAAGTAATTGGTTTATATTCTAAGAAAATCAATTAAAACAGGTTAGTTTTAATAAAAAATGTTTCATAATTAAGCATGCAGTAACACCTTAAAATTTTTATTAGACTTTCAAAATCCAAATTTAAGCAGCACTTTAGATACATCCTGTATACACAAACACACCACATTTCTTTCTTTTTGATCAAATTTTACTCTCTCTCTCTCTCTCTCTCTCTCTTTCTTTCTCACTTGAACAAAAAGTGAATAATCTTTGTCATTTTCATTGTCATTTTTTTTCACTGTTTGTCTTTTGTTATTTGTCATTTGTTCTGTGTTAAAATGTCTTTGTTGACTCATTATAGGTCACAGTTTTTCCAAGAATGGAAAATTTTTTACACAGAATGGTTCTCTTGATGGTTTTCTCTCCATGTGCTGTCAGTGTTTTGCTTATAGTTTTACATATTAAGTTATCAAATCATCACCAAGATGGGGGGGATAGGGACACATGTAATTACAATTAATTTTTGTAGTATAATTATACATGTATTCAGATTCGTGATACAGTACAACCTGTTTACACTGAACTATTTTTAAACAGGATTAAACATTAATATTCCTAATGAATCAACAGAGAAGACTTCTTATTTAATAAAATAATCAAACACTGCTCTTCTTACAACGTTTTGGCAATTAAACCTTTATCTAGTACCAATATACATTCAAAGTCACATTCTAATAAAAAAATATCTATCATATAAAAAATTATACAAAATTCAGTTCAGGATTAGTTTGGTTTAAACATGTTCTACTGCATACATCAAATTTATGTTTCAATTAAAATTTTTATGGAGAACTATACATAAAAGCTAATTTGAGGTAAATTTACAAGTAGTTAAATATGACATTAAATATACTGTTAAAGTTGAACTGAGAGTACTCAGATGTTGGCAGTACAGTCAAGTTTGACCTGGGCATTTGACCTTTAATTTGAATATTCAAACACACATATCCATTGTGTAATTAAGGGGCTATATAAAGTTGATTTATAAGGATAGCTGATACTTATACGTACCATGGTAATGAAACATGTGTCTAACCTAAATCACACAGTTTATTAGTTTAGTCTAACATTCAAATTAAAGGTCAAACATCCAGGTTAAACTTGACACACTATACATGTATAAATGTTATGATTCATGACTAACCAAGCAGAGATATATCCAAAATAAAAAGAAAACAGTGAGGTTTTATTTTCTTTCTTCAAAGCCAGTCAGTTCAAACACACTTAGCCCATATTAAAATATACTCTATATACATTCATATACATCAATAGGCTTAATCCTTGAAAGAAACATTCTAGAAATTAATATTAAACCTATGTTTATAGTTTTTGTATAGGTGGTGGTTTCATTTTTCAAATGGAGTACCCCACTCAGAGTTGAAATAATTGATAATCATGCAATTATACAAAGTTTTTTTTTAAAAAAAATGTCGTGATACATGTGTATCCAATATTTAATACAAAAGTAAGAATGATACCTGGCTATTCAATATTTTATTCAGAAATAGGCTAATTTTGACTAGAACTTCAACTGAATTGAGCTGAAAGCTCAGATGAGCCATTGGGATGGTTCAACATCCATTTTTCTGCCTTGTGTAGTCTGTCATGTGTCATCTGTTATCATTTTACATTTGAATCATCTCTTCCAAAGCTTCTGGTCCAATTTTGATGAAACGTGATGATTATCATGTCTAAGTATCAAAAGTGGATGAAATATCTTTGATTATTTAAATGGTTAAAAAAAAAAGAACTGAAACGTGATGATCATCATATCTAGGTATCAAAAGTGGATGAAACATCTTTAATTATTTAAATGGTTAAAAAAAAAGAACTGAAACGTGATGATCATCATATCTAAGTATCAAAAGTGGATGAAACATCTTTGATTATTTAAATGGTTAAAAAAAAAACTGAAACGTGATGATCATCATATCTAAGTATCAAAAGTGGATGAAACATCTTTGATTATTTAAATGGTTAAAAAAAGAACTGAAACGTGATGATCATCATATCTAAGTATCAAAAGTGGATGAAACATCTTTAATTAAATAAATAGTTAAAAAAAAGGAACTCTAAGCAATAGAATTAAATCAACACTAATTTGAAGTGAACAAAATGAAAATTCACATGCATGAATTGGTGTTAATCCAACAAATTACAACCTTGCATATGCATGTTTAGTATCTGGGCAAAAATAGCTACCAAATGCTCGACTTAGATAGATCCTTCTCAACTGTGTATGCATTTTTTGGCAAATTTTGTTTAATTTTGTAATTGTAGTATTACTGTAGAGGAAAAGTACATTTGTACATTTGGGCCATTCAAAATTGGCACAAATAAAGTTTATTGAGATCAAAGCATACCATTATGTCTAGTACAAATGTGGTCTACTGGTTGTCTGGCTCTAACATAGTGTTTATTTTTGCTATTGTTGAATTGCCATGTATTTATTTGAATAATATTTGCTTTTCCTCCCTCTATATTCAATATAATGTCCTGTCAGATAAAGTATATTGGAAAACTCAGACTGTACTTTCGTTCTGGACTGGTCTCTGAAATTAGAGTCCGAAATCCTTATACTTCATGTAATTTTATTTATCACATACCCATTTAATCTTACTATAGCAATACACTGTTTTTTCCAGCTATGTGATATGGAAGTCTGTATCACACGCGTGTGTGATACAACATTCCGTATCACCATAGTAGCCGGAACTCCTTTTAGGGGAATTCCCTTTTCCGACAACAATAATATGACGTCATTATGTGATACGTAATGACAAAAATAATATGACGTCAATATGTGATACATACGTCATGTTAAGTTGGGAGAATTTAATGGAGTTGGGAGAATCGCGGACGATGTTAAATAATTTTGTAAAATCAATGTTTGTTTTTTTATTTTTTTTCCAGTGTTTACGATGGTATTAGTAAAATGTTAACCAATGATGTGTAAACGAAGAGTTATCTGTTGTTTTTAATTACTTCTTTAGCAGTTTTTCCATTTAGATATCAGCTTTTTCGAATCGGATCAAAAATCAATATGAAATACTGAGTTGATTGTGAATTCTTTGACAGATTAAGCCAAAGAAAGCTTTTCATTTAGTTTGGTAGGGTATGTGATAAATACAAAACCACACATAAGTGGTTTTCTGACGTAGCTTGATCGCACTCTTTTATTGCGTGAACGCATACATTACACTCATGCGCAGAGCGCACTCGTGTAATGTATCCGTCCGCAAAATAAACTGTGCGATCAGCTACGTCAGAAAACCACATATGAGTGGTTTTGCGTATATATATAGATAGTTCCCATGTGAGGCCACATTGTCAACTTTACAGGTAAAGTAGTAGCTATTTTGGTAGGCATTAGAAATTGAGTCTCTTATTAATTCTTTCTAAAATAGGGTGTATAAAATTTATTGTCACATCATTGCTATAGGGACAAAAATCTTATAAATTATACCAAATCAAAGTACAAACAATGGTGATTATATAGATTTAAAAACTTTATTGATATCCCGATTACTTTTTGAAAAACAATAATTCAAAAATTCACAAATTTGGTTAAAATAGACAGATAAATGATATAGATTGCCTAACAAAATGGTGACCGCTCTACTGAAAAGTTTGTCTGCTAGAGGTCCATAAGAATTATCTATACACAATGTAAATACCAGTACTAGTATATATTTTGCCCAGAGTTCAGAATTTCAAGTCAAAGACCAAGCCAAAACCCAAGTCAAAGACCAAGCCAAAACCCAGAGTCCAAGTCATAGATATGGTCCAGGTTTTCTTATACACCACTTGATAGACTATATATAATAAAATATAACCAAACAATAAAACAATAGCCTCCTACTTTACAGTCAATAAAATACCTTTATATATTGTTCAGATTACCTGGAGATTATTCAATATTTATGTTGTATCTATAACCTGATTTGGTCTAACACACTAGGTCAGGAATCGGATCCTCTCCTGATTAACAGTTATACATGTTAAAATTTGACAGTTTGTATTCTAACAGTACACCACTTAATAGAACCACTGACCCTCGGAGCATGTTAAAATTTTCAGTAAATGTTAAATAGACTATATGATGACATTATTTGTTTTGTTGATTGTTAGTGTGGTAATTTCTTATATATGGCACAATAAAACTCAATATCTTCTACTTTGATCTACAATTTCTGCTTATCTGCCCCCAGAGATATTACAGCTGTATTGTTCTGAATGAATAGAAACTGAAATGGTTTGTAAAAGGCATACAATTGACAAAATATACTTTAGTACTCTCATACCCTATACCATATGTACCATATTATACTAAGCTTTGAATATACCTGTATGTATATAGGTATTTTAAGATCTTATGCAACCTATGGCCTAAACAAGCTAACTACAGTAAAACCTCAATTTATTGACACCAGTTGTTCAGTCAGATTTTTTATTTAAAATAGTTTAGCAATAAATGAAGGAAAACTTATGTGGCGGGCCATACTCGATAGGTGGCCGGGTATCTCAGTGGATATAGCATCCGCTAGTATAGAAAGGTCCTGGGTTAGAGTCCTGGTTTGACTGCTTCATTATTCCCTTTTCTGTTTCATTTTGGGGATTGTCCAAACCTGGGAAGTTGCTGACCAATAGGTTTATCCCAGGGTAGAACCTGGTAGTTTCAATTCAAGAGAGTTGAATCAAAAAAAGAAAGGGAGGAATATGGTGGGCCGGACTCAACAGGTGGCCAATTAGCTCAGTAGAGTGTCCCACTGGTATTGGGAAGGTATCAGGTTCTAGTCCAGGTTTAGCGCTGCATTTTTCCCCTTTCCTGTTACACTAAGTCTTATAAAAAGAAAAAAACATATATAAAATGAACTTTGGGTCTTTAAATAGTGTGGCGATAATTGAGGTGGAAAAGATATTGAGGGTCATTATAACAAGGATGTAATGTTTTTCTATCTATTGTAATATAATGTAATGGCATATGAAAAACTAAAAAATTGAATTGTCCCTCCAAAAAAAAGAAAACAGAAAAAACTGATAAGTGAAAACGTGGGTATGGTTATATAAAATTGTGAGAGATGAAATTATGCTTGATTAAGGCCATTTATAGATGTTCTGGCTATACTAAAGCTAAATCACTTTTCAGTAGACCAATTTCTGCCTGAAAGGTCTTAAATGACTGTTTCAGCAGACCTTTTAAAGAAGCCAGATTATATTTACATCTTTAAAACCCTCAGCAGCCACTGTATCAAAGAACTGGACAGAAGTGAGAATATTTATTCAGAAGACATACAAAGATTGATATTTCATTCACTTTTATGTAACTAGGCTGCTGAAAGAATGAATGAATTATTTAACATTTCCTCTGCCTAATGGGGATTAAACATGCTAAAAAGTAAAACAAAAATCTGCTGTATCATCATTTAACTTAGGATATTAACCTTTAAATTACCTTCACTCTCTCCTTCTATTAACCACTGAAGTAACTCAGTTGGTAGAGTGCTCCCTCCATAAGAGGGAGGTCATGGGTTCGAACTCCGATTTGCTCTGACCCAAGACTTGAAAGTTGGTAGTGACTGTTCTTTCGCCAAGCACTCAGCATTATGAAATGAAAATCATGTTTTGTCAGCTGGGAACTTAAAATAAACGAGGTCCTGAGTCACAATAGGCGTGGCAAGACCCTGCTGCATTATGCCATCAGTGCAATGCACAGGCAAAATTTCTGCACTGTCACTTATAGCTGGCGGCATGTCGATATAAGTGAAATTTTCTTGAGTTGGAAGTTAAACACCATTACTCAACTCGACTTTATTTTCTTTATTAGTTCAGGGCAACACAGGTAGGCTATTTTACATACTGCAGCATAAGTATTATTTTTGTTCATACTGTCTTTAAGGTAGATCTAACACATATCTGTACTGAAATAAACTTTCCCATTTTATATTGAAGAATTTCTTCCCTGTTCTTGTCTACCATAAATCACTAAAAATAAACTAAACAGCTCATTAAAACACGCCAAAATCGTCACAACTTGAACCTATATAAACGTAACTTGTATAAATTACTGCATTAAAAACTCAAACATGATTTCTTGGGTCAGTTTGGTTTGTAAAACGGGTCAGATGATAGAATTTAGCAATAAATATTTTACAGTAAAGGGTCAAGCGATAGAATTTGAGTTGTTAAATATTTTCACTGTAAGTATTAAAAATTGATTGATTTTTTATCTGACCTGTGTGTGATATATATAGGGGGTATCTATCAGTTTGAAGGAGATCTGATGGAACAGTTTATATATACGGCGATATTGATTAAGATTTATTGTATATATATTATATATCTTGGTATTTCTTATCTATCAGACTTGTTTACACAGACGTCGTGTCATTGGGTATAACATATTTATAGAGGTGAAAAAAGCATGCAATCAATAATGACACTGCAGTTTAGTATACCCTGTAGATTATAATACATGTAATGCCAAGACCATGAAATATAAAAACGTGTTGGTAATTAGTGAAGGCTTTGATTACACTTGGTCATTTGTAGTAAATTATGTATAATACATATACTGGTATATGTAAAGTGCAACATGAGATGTGTGAATCAAAGTTAGGAAAATACTGTTCTTTAATATTGAATGGCCCATCATCAGAAGATAATATTAATTTCTTTCTTTCTAAGACCATGAAATATAAAAACGTGTTGGTAATTAGTGAAGGCTTTGATTAAACTTGGTCATTTGTAGTAAATTATGTATAATATATTTATATGTAAAGTATCAAGACTAGGAAGTGACTGTTCATATGCAACCACTTGGCATTTAGAAATGAAAGTCACATGTACCTTCGGAAGAGACTTTAAAAACCAATGCCCTGTGTCATGGCAGGCGTGGCAAATTTAAATAACCCTCCCTGCACATTGTCCGGAACACACTGCAAAGGGCAATATTTTTTGTCATTTCAACTAAAGCTGGTGACATTTCGATGTAAGTGAAATTTTTGTAGGGGTGTAATTTTTACGTAACCAATTTAATGACTTCCTGAACACATGAATGACAGATATCAAGTTTTACAAATCCTTTTCCTGAAATCCTTAAATCTCTAGGGAATATATATACATGTATATAATTATTATTTCTCTTTATTTCAGACACAGAATTATCATTTGGATTATTATAGTGAGCATTCTGGTATTGACCGGATTACAGAAGATTGGGACTTTAGAAGAAATCGTTGATCATGTTGATAGCATGGACTTCAGACCAACAGAGACTATCAATACTTTAAATGATTTGAAGTTTTAATACACAAATCATTACCTGTATTGACTCACAGTTACCAGTGATATAGAATATAACGATCATAACCTGGACAATATTGGTTTTGCCATTACTGTTGCTACTTTCACAGGAATTTATTCATTTTATCATAGAATATCAATATTTGAAAAGTTGATTTGTTTTAATTTGATGTATATATTCTTTGGCAGCTAAGGCATTTTTGGAAGAGTTGAGTGACAGAAGCGTGAAAAAATATTGGAATGTGTATTTGATATCGGTGATATAAGCATAAACTCATGTGTGTGTCATTGTGTATGTGTGTGTGTGTGTGCGTGTGTGTGTGTGGAATGAAATGTTGGAATTGTAAAAGATTGAATGGTTATCATATGTAATTAGTAGGCATCATGTAAGATAAACAAACTTGTAAGAAGTAAATGTGAATATGAGAATGGTCTGATTGGTAATCATTATTGCTAGTAGAGCACAATTTATTATTGTGATTGTCTGTGGTAGAACTTTTCTAACTGCCCTCGTCCTTTTCCCATCCATCTGTTTCCAAGATTTGGTATAGATTTGTCAGGTACTTCACAGGACAATATACCAAAGAGTACTTCAGGCATGTCCTGATATAATACTAGTAGTTCAGTTTAGACATATGTACTCAGTTTTCAGTTAACCATGCTTTCAGATCTGTAGTCAGTGTAGACAGGTTCGTGTAGACAGGTTCCTTTCTAGTATACTTAAGAACAGTTGTGACTGTAATGCTGTATATATAAGAGACACTAAACTGTAAACTTCTCTATAATTTAGGCACTTATTTAAATTACAGTCAAACCTCTCTGTAAAGGTCACAGGTCACCCAAAGGAGCCAGTAGTTGTGGCCTTTATGGGTAGGTGACCCTTATATACAGGTTCAAATAACATGAATGAAGAGCAATTGTGTTAAATTTTTCTGGTCTTTAAAAGCAGATGGTCACTATATAGAGGTGGAATTAAATGCAGGGTTGACTGTAATTATACTTTGTACATTTCTACCCCTTTACACTACAAATTTATTTACGTCATAGAGTGCTATGGAAATGTACATAAGAAAAAAGTATTACAAAGATCTGCAATTATACTTGAAAAAGTAGATGTAAAAATGGTGTATAATTGTTTTGTGAGTTTGAAAAAAAAGGTATTTCAAAATTATGATGATCTGTTTGATAAAAAACTTAATGATTAAGGTTTTAAAATAGAACATTCATTTATTTAAATTTTATTAAATATTTAATTTTTTAGGAGTTAGAAAGAATATTGTAAAACATAATGTCCCCTATTGTGTCAGCTATGATGTCATACATAATTTATTATTCACCAATATATACAGTACAGGCCTGTCAAAAGTTTAACACTGAGCCAGTGAAAAAGAAGTCAAATCTCAACTGCCATGTGACTGAGATATGAAAAACCTATGGTTGAAAAGCTGCCGAGAGATAGATAAAGCAGCTGCTAATGCATAGCTAACGAGGGGGTCTAGATGAGCCACCAATTCGGCACTAATTTATGACCTCATTGTTAAACTTCCGACAGGCCTGTACTGTATATTAAACATTGAAATATAATAAGTGATAGATTTTATAGAATGTTAAGCGATCATTGTGTGTTAAAATATTTAATAACTGCTTGATTCAACATAAACGTAATTAAACTCTTGAAAGACGTACAGCAACTATAGTCCCTCCTGTGTGGGGGATTTAAGTGTAATCAAGTTTGTTTTAACATGTTTTTATTGTACAACTGTTTTAAATTTCACCAATAAAATTGGTGCAATATATATTTTGTTCTTCATTATATTTTTTAATTAATAAGGAGAGGGGGGGCTAAGTAGGTTGGTATATAGCATAGTCAGCATAGCAGATATAACATATTGTGAGTAGAAAAGAAGATCTAGATGTTGGGGAGATAAAGGTGTTGTTTTATTCCTGGTCAAGATTGATTTGCTTGTCATTTGATCAATATGTCAGATGCCCATACATAGTTTGGAGTTTTATAATCAACAAGTGTAAGTTGAAGTGGGGAGTCTCTATTCTGTCCCCCAAATGAAGCAATAAAATACTGGAATAGTGGAAAATTGTTTTAAATTGAATATTATACATGTCAGAAAAAAATGTTATTAGCAATTGATAGGAAACCCACTCATGCTCAGAAATGGCCCAGTCCAGAATTGGTGCAGGTTTACCACACCTACATGTACTATGCAGCATTACATACTGATGAAAATAGGGTAATGGGTGTTATCCTAACAATTGCGTAGAAACTTGTTGGATTGAAAAATGGACACCTCCAGTCTGTAATTTAACCATATTGTGATATATAAACCTGCTTTGGCATGTAGATCAACAATATGGTTAGTTGTGTTTATTTTCACAAATCAGAATTAACTACAAGATTTTGTATCTTGCAGATCAGGAAAATAATGGTGTTTTTTCCTACTAGTTGTTTTATCTCAACAAATCAGCAGAAACCAACAAGGACTTGTAGATCAAATAAATACATTTAGTAATTTAGTGCTGTTTTCTTCACCAGTTAAGAATAGAAAAACTATGTACCTAGGTGCGAAAATCCATTTAAAGCTTGCAGATCAAGGAAATACAAAGCACATAATTTATTGGTGTTTATCAAAGTGGTCCTCTTCTTTTGGCCCAAAATGGACCAAATGTACACTGGTTCAAAAGTCACCAAATGATGAGGTATGAATTCAATTCAGCATTCAAAGCAAGACAAGTGAAATACAGACTAACCTGCCTAAAAGGGCACCTCTATAGAAGGGCCACCCACTTATAAAGGCCATTTTTAGCTCACCTGGCCAAAGGCCATGTGAGCTTATGGCATGGCGAGGCATGCGTGTGTCAGTAAACTTTAATCTTCTCCTCCGAAACTACTGGGCCAACTGAAACCAAATTTGCCATGGAAGGTCCTTGACAGAGTCTAACTATAGTATGTTCAAATCATGGTGATCAAATATCCAAGATGGCCGCTGTTATTAAAAATAGACAAAACCTAAAAAAATCTTCCTCTGTTGAACCACTCATTGGAGGCAAAAACTGATGTGATATTTGGATTCTACATAGTCTTAACCTTTAACTTTGTTCATTTCGTAAAATTTGGTTTAAAAATAGGTTACGCGTTTTTGCGTTCAATTTTGAAAAAATCGTAAAATATTTTTAAATTGTTATAACTTGACTATATGACCAGATAATGACATGGGGTTTTCAGTTTTGACATATTCTTGTAATTACCTTCAAAATGGTGTCAAGGTCAATTATGAAGGTCATGACCTAATTTTTTACCTTTCTAATATTATTTATTATCTCGATAACTATAAACTTTTTATATAGGCATGTATATTAGAATATTGTTGGTATTGATGTAATGATTATTTTGATATATAGATTAAGGTCATTGGTTCAAAGGTCAAGGTCACAGATGCGAAAGAACACTGAAATGGTTCATTATCCCGAAAACTATTAACTTTTTGTATAGGCATGTATATTAGAATGTTGTAGGTATTGATACAACAATCATTTTGATGTATAGAAAAAGGTCATGGGTCCAAAGGTCAAGGTCACAGTAGCAAAACAATACCAAAATCGTAAATTATCTCGAAAACTATAAACTTTTTGTATAGGCATGTATATTGGAATGTTGTTGTTTTGATGTAACAATCATTTTGATATATAGATTAAGGTCATTGGTTTAAAGGTCAAGGTCACAGATGCGAAAGAAAACTGAAATGGTTCATTATCTTGAAAACTATTAACTTTTTGTATAAGCATGTATATTAGAATGTTGTAGGTATTGATACAGCAATAATTTTGATGTAAAGAAAAAGGTCATGGGTCCAAAGGTCAAGGTCACAGTAGCAAGTCAATACCAAAATGGTTAATTATCTCGAAAACTATAAACTTTTTATATAAACATGTATATTAGAATATTGTTGGTATTGATGTAACGGTCATTTTGATGTATAGAAAAAGGTTATGGGTCCAAAGGTTAAGGTCACGGTTGCAAAACAATACCAAAAAGGTTCATTATCTCGAAAACTATTAACTTTTTGTATAGGCATGTATATTAGAATATTGTTAGTATTGATGCAATGATCATTTTAATATATAGCAGGGGCGGATCCAGGATTTTTTGAAAGGGGGGGTTGAAAATTATATCAATGGTAGGTGTGAGCGCCGAAGGCACGAGCTTTCAGAAACGAGGGGTCTAGGGCAGAGCCCCGATGGGGGCCAAGAAAATAATTTTTAATCAGTCAATAGCTCTCTCTCTCTCTCTCTCTTTCTCTCTCTCTTTTCTCTCTCTCTCTTTAAGTTTTTAAAGGGGGGGTTGCAACCCCCGCAACCCCCCCCCCTTAAATCCGCCACTGTATAGAGTATGGTCATTGCTTCGAAAGTCAAGGTCACAGATGCGAGTAGCAAGTTTCATAAATATCTAATTATCCACATCAGAGTTATTGCTCCTTAAATGTAGTATTTATTGTGTTTTTGTGCTGTTAACGGCCCAGGTGAGCGGTACAGGCCCTATTGGGCCTCTTGTTACTGGTTCCCTTGGGTGGCCTTTATAGACAGTTTGACTGTACTCTTGATTGGGACTTAAAATAAGCTCTAGTTGGAAGAGTGCTCGCTCTGTAAGTTGGAGGGCGTGGGTTCGAACCCATACTCGGTCTGACCCAAGACTTGAAAGTGGGTAGTGACTATTCTTTCACCAAGCACTCGGCATTACAAAATGAAAGTTAAAGTTCTTTGAGATGGGAACTTAAAATAAATGAGGTCTGTGTCACAGTAGGTGTGGCACAATAAAGATATCTGCTGTATAATGCCATCAGCACAATAAAAATTCAAAATTTCTGCATGTCCACCTATAGCTGGTGACATCTTGATATAAGTGAAATATTCTTGAATGGGACTTAAACATCATTACTCAACTCAACTCTCTCTCACACACACCTTTTGTCCCATATTGTGTCAAGAACCAGCAATACACAAACTGTTCAAGGTTAGATTATTAAAAAGAATGTTAAAAATATTTATACAAGTTACTTAGATTAAAATATTGTACAATATTGTACTATTCCAGAAATGAATATAACTGTGAAATAAACTGGACATAA
The DNA here is from genome assembly GCA_021292105.1 of Anadara kagoshimensis. NCBI lineage: Eukaryota > Metazoa > Mollusca > Bivalvia > Arcoida > Arcidae > Anadara > Anadara kagoshimensis. Next base: position 26,640,645 of record CM037861.1, read on the forward strand.
ACAGTTGGATTAACCTTATTGCTGTGAACTTTTGTTTGAAATAAGTACTTACTAAAACACTGATAAATAGACTGAAAAATTACAAGTACTTTCTGTATTAGAATTATAATGTGTTTCGAAATGCCTCTACAGACAAATATGTTTCTGTATATATTGCTTTTAAGTTTTTATATTTAAAGTGATTTTGAAATTTTAAAATTTAAAAGATTGTGGAATATTTAACTATTACAAAGACTTAAAATACTAACTAGCTACAGTACAGACTTGTCGAAAGTTTAACACTGAGCAAAGGAAAAGAAGCTGAAGCTCTGTTGCAGAATGGCCAAGATATGGATAGTTATCAGTGACCAAAAAGCTGTCAGTAGTTGCAGCCGAAAAGCTGCTGGGGTAAAGCTAGCGAGGGGCCGAGATGAACTGCCGATTCGGCATGAATTCGTAACCTTAGTGCTAAACTTTCAACAGGCCTGCACTGTATATATACTCCCGTTCTACTAAGTATGAAATATTTAACTGCTATAATTCAGTACTTAAGATTATAGTATTGGTTTACTTGATCATTTCTCTTCTATGATTAATTCTTTGTATTGAACTTTGGAAGCAACGACCTCCCACGATTACAGGATTACCCCCACCTAATATGGTGTCTGTCTCCACACCCATTTCTGACATACAAGAACCAATACATTCCTGCTCTCTTGCCCATTTGCTAGGCTATGTTTTATGTCTTTTCCGTTCAACTGATTTTTGTTTTAAATTGTTATTCTGTGAAAAAGGGCAGAACGCAAATAATCCCTGCCTTATCTGAACTAGTGAAGATAATACTTCAAAAGGTACTCTGAAACGAAGATCTTAGGGGCAGTGTCTCACAACCTAGGTCCAAATCCCACTCCGTCAGTTCCTAGTGTAAGAAGGTTGTTAGTCTTCTTCCAGAAGGTCAGCCGTTTTCTTCAAATCGGCACTCTGGTTTACTCCACATCCAAGAACTGAATAAATGTGAAATAATCTTGATTTGGATATAAAATACCTTGAAACACTTGAAAGACTATTCGAATAATATTCGAATGATATTGATGTCCAGCACATTTTGCTGGATTGTGTTGACTTTGCACCTACAAGGGATACTTTCTATTCAGCAATATCAATGCAAGATCTTTTTAATAATGTCAGTGGACATCAAATTTTAAACTTCCTTCGGGAAATTAACTTGTATAATAAAATATATTTTTTTAGTTTTAGTTTTACATTTTAATAGTTTGTATTATTGAAACTATTGTATCTTTTACTTTTTCTAGCCGCGAATAGCTGCAATATTGCTGGGTTATTATGAACATAGAACTACCACTATAAGTGTCATTAAAGTATTGTTCTACACTATGTGGTTTGTTGTACACACCGATCCATGTTCAAATCACAATCCTAAAAGAAAAACTAAAAATTTGAAATCCGACAGCATTTTTCAGCTTTACAGTAAATGTATAGCCATATGCTACTTTTGAATCTCTATAAAAGAATAAGTTCAAAAGAAGTAAATAAATTGCCATTAATACTTTTGAATTGCAGAAAATTAAAAAGCACGTAACAATATGAATGATAGTGCACATTATACCAATTACATGTATATTATAGAAACACGAAATACACGGGTTTCCCTCGTTTTCAGCACAATATATATGAAACGTATTCTTAGCATACTCTACTTGTGGCATGATTAACTTGAATTCTAATGACTAGTGTATGGACTCCGGGACTTTTCAGTCGGCTCTCAAATACATTTGAATTTGATATAAGGAGAGCTTTTAGAAGTCTCATGATTGTGTTTGCTTATGGATTCGACACCCTTTAAGCAAACATGAGTATTTAAAACTTTCTCGACAATTGCAATTTCATTGTTTAATATAAAATTAAAATTTAAATATATTAAGTAAACATAATGAAAACGATCATTTTATATTTTAACACACATCGTGTTCAGTTAAGATAGTACTTTTGCTGTTTTGTTTAAATTGTGTTTACTTTCCTCCTCAAGTTAATGTTCTTGGTATTTTCTGCAAAGTAATCAACGACAATAAAAAACCGTCTTTGATAACATACGACATTTTTCTAGCCTTAACGAGCTTTGAAATATTAGTTGTTCGTCTACTGTATATCTGAGGACACGAAATTTATTCCCATATCAAGGACAGTGTCCCCATTTTGTGGTAATAGAGTTCTTGAAAAATTTTCCCCAGATTAACAACTGGAGCTCCCCCCTCTCCTCTCTCTCTTGTTATGATCTTTAAATTGTCATGAAATAAAATATAAGAAAAATAATAGCGTGTGACATTTGTATTTAATAAACGGATTGCTTTCCTAAAAACGTGCGTTTTGTTTTTTAGCTCGAGACATTGCACAAACAAGGTACATTATGTTCAGCTTGAAATGTTGTACTATTTATTGTCCTACAGAATGCTTGTCAATTAATGATTTCCTGGACTTAAATGTTCTGTAGGCAAAGACTAATGCAACATGTCCAATAACAAATTAATGTATCAGTTTTAAATGATGAAATCCATTCAATATTTAATACTAATGCATTAATGATTTTTTGATTACGTAAACAACTTATTCTAACTGTTGTCACTAAACGAAACCATTTCCTTTCATTAATTGATTTCTTGTTTATTTTCTTATAGCCTCCCTGTACTTGCTAACTGAATGTTTCGTCTTCTGTAGTGGTTAACAGAATGTTTTGCCTTCCTATGTTTGCTCAGTAGATGTTTTGCCTTTCTATGCTGGCTCAATAGATGTTTACCTTCCTGTGCTGGCATAACAGATGTTTTGCCTTCCCGTGCTGGTTCAATAGATGTTTCGCCTTCCCGTGTTGGCTCATTAGATGTTTCGCCTTCCTGTACTGGCTCAATAGATGTTTCGCCTTCATGTGCTGGCTCAATCGACGTTTCGCCTTCCTGTGCTGGCTCAATAGACGTTTCGCCTTCCTGTGCTGGCTCAATAGATGCTTGGCCTTCATGTACTGACTCAATAGATGTTTCGCCTTCCTGTGCTTGCTCAATAAATATGTGGCCGTCCTGTGCTGGCTTAATAGATGTTTGGCTGTCCCGTGCTGGCTTAATTAATGTTTGGTCGTATTGTGTTGGCTTAATTGATGTTTCGCCTTCCTGTGCTGGCTCAATAGATGTTTGGCCTCCCTTGCTGGCTCAATATAGATGTTTGGCAGTCCTGTGTTGGCTTAATAGATGTTTGGCCGTCCCGTGCTGGCTCAGTATATGTTTGGCCTTCATGTGCTGGCTCAATAGATGTTTCGCCTCCCTTGCTGGCTCAATATAGATGTTTGGCAGTCCTGTGTTGGCTTAATAGATGTTTCGCCTTCCCGTGTTGGCTCATTAGATGTTTCACCTTCCTGTGCTGACTCAATAGATGTTTTGCCTTCCTGTTGTTTGACCGTCCTGTGCTGAATCAATAGATGTTTGGCCGTCCTGTGCTGACTCAATAGATGTTTTGCCTTCCTGTTGTTTGACCGTCCTGTGCTGAATCAATAGATGTTTGGCCGTCCTGTGCTGGATCAATAGATGTTTTGCCTTCCTGTTGTTTGACCGTCCTGTGCTGAATCAATAGATGTTTGGCCGTCCTGTGCTGGATCAATAGACGTTTTGCCTTCCTGTGTTGGCTCATTAGATGTTTCGCCTTCTTGTTCTGGCTTAATAGATGTTTTGCCTTTCTGTGCTGGCTCAATAGATGTTTCGCCTTCCTGTACTGGCTCAATAGATGTTTTGCCTTCCTGTGCTGGCTCAATAGATGTTTCGCCTTCCCGTGCTTACTCAATGTAATGGCAAAATGGATGCTTCGTCTTCATATGCTGGCTCAATAGATGTTTTGCCCTCCTATGTTGGCTCAATAGCTGTTTTGCCTTCCTGTACTGGCTCAATAGACGTTTTGTCTTCCTGTTTTGTCTAACTGAGTGTTTCGTCTTGAAAGTTATTTTAATGGTTATGCTTCATTTCATTTTAGTTCCATCTGTAGGCCTGAAAAACTAAATGAGACAAACAAAACATGTAGTCAAAGGAAAGCATTTGTGACTTGAATCTCCTCTCATTTTTTTGCCCCGGTTTGTCCTCGACTTCGTGTATATTTTTCCCTTCCCTTCAATTTAAATGAAACCGATATTTCACTTTTTAAAATATAAGTAGGCCTATTATAAACAGAATGTGCAGAAAAGGCAAACGTGTACAACATCTCGTTGCAAGAAAGAACAAATGTATACGCCCGTTTCTCAAACTTATCAGACCAAATCAATTTCATTTATGAAATCGATTTCTTATAAATATAAGAAACCTATTACGTATTTTTAACTTAAATGTAAAATCAGGCCGGGTACTATTAATTGATTTTTATTTCAGAATTTCACGGATGTCTTGATTCCATTGTAAGACGGAAGGCCCTATTAAGTAAATAATGCGATAGAAAATCGAACCTATTTACTGACTGGCCTTAAAATCAATAAAATGATTAAATTACATTGAAATATCTACATAACTATAGATCTAATGACGTATGTCACTTATTGTGTGTAGTCATCAACGCCGTGTTTAGAATAAGACGGAATATTGTACAATTTTTATATAAGTATGAATAACTGTGTATTTTACAAGTTCATTCGCTTAATTCGCTTAGTACGGAAAGCTCATCATGGAAAGTGATAATATTGACAACACCCAATTCTAAAAATGTCAAATGTCTCTCTCTCTCTCTCTCTCTCTCTCTCTCTCTCTCTCTGTGCTTCTCTCTCTCTCTCTCTCTCTCTCTCTCTCTCTCTGTGGATACTTTAACAGTGTGGAACAAATAAGATAAATAGTAGGGGGAAATGTGAGATGTTAGTTCTTTTACCCGTGATGTGAAGACATTTTTTCTCTGGGGGAAATTTAACCAACCTACTGTTGATATGTGGACATCCCCACGACAACGGTGGTGTCCCCACTTTGTCAGTGATGGAGATAAAATTGTCCCCAGATCAACGTCTGGAGCATGTCTCTCTCTCTCTCTCTCTCATAATGATAGTCTAAATATTTTTTCGGTATTCTATCCTCTTAGCAATTTCAAGCATCAATACATTTTGGTGTTACCCTTTTGTAAATAAAAGAAATTTATTTATTTATTTATTATTTTATTTATTTATTTATTTATTTATTTATTTACTAGTATTCAATTAATTCTGTGACAAGTTGGAACAAGAATTTTGAATGAATCGTGAGTGCAATAAGTTATAATTTTACAAAAACCACCCCCGAACTTTAATTATGTTATTTTTGCGCGAAACATTTCCACAAATTAAATGATGTATTGTTATCGTATAACGTATTAATTCAAATTGAACTGTAAAAATAACTGACCATAAGACGTATGATTTTAATTATTTAACTGAGCAGGGGTCATAATTAGAAACAAAGAACAGCGGGAATTTATGGGGAATAATGTTTAAACTACCCGTGAAGTTTCCCTCGGAGTTCCAACTGCGTGAATGACCACATGTTCAAACTTGATTTATATATTTTTTATATATGGTATAATTTTATTTCCTTTTTTGATTAGTAAAGACCATGATCTATTGTGTCCGTTTTATTGGGTATGAATGAGGTCGCATTAGGTGTAGTAGGGGGATTAAATTAATATTAAAACCTGTAAAACATGAGAGAAAAGTATATTATAATGTATTATTGTACATAAGTAAAACCGACACTTATAAACCATCTTCTAATTGTAAACTCGCTTTAATTCGTTTATGTGTATATTAAAACTTTGGATTTTCGATTTAAATCCATTGTCCTAAACAAAAGAACAAAATCAGTTTAATATGTTTTGAATACTACTTTTCCGTTTCGAAAATACAGTGAGTCACCTCTTGCTCAGTAAAAAATATACCATGCTTTCTATATGCGCAGTTTAATTTTTTTTTTTTCAAAGCTGAAATAAAGCTGAAATGCAAAAACTTAGGTTTTTTTTTTTTTTTTTTTTTTTTTTTTTTTTTTTTTTTTTTAAAGATAAGTTTGAACATAGGTTCGTTCCTTTTATAAAGTCGATTATTGTTATTATCATTATTTTTCCCATATAAGGAGATGTTTTAATCAATAATAACGATATAAGAAATCTTTCAAGTTATAGAATTATCGATCTTCCGAAAAAACATAATCGATTTGAATTTATTTATTTTATTTTATTTTATTATTTATTATTATTATTATTATTATTATTATTATTATTATTGATTATCAATAAATATTGACTTTGGTGATTGATTAATTCACACAATATTTTTTCATGTTTGAAGGTAAATTAAATCGGGTTTATTATTATTATTATTTATTTTTTGGGGGGAGAGGGGGGGTTTGGGGTGTCTTTTCTTGCGTTGTGTATTGATATTTACGGAAAAAAAGTTTGTCTAATACACCGAGCGTATTTGGTGATTATCAGTATGATAAGCTTCCCATTTATTACTTAAGGTATTTTTACCGAATGTTCATGTAAGCTTCAAAGTTTGTGTCGTGGTTTTGTCGTATTTTCCCCCTAATTTCTGAAAACATTGCTGCATGAGCAATGTCAGGCTCAGAAGTAAGGGTATAAATGGAACTCCTTTTTCAATAAAGGAGTCAAACTGGCACAACTTCATCTAGACAGACCACAAAACAAACGAACACATTACACATAAAGCATAGACAAGCAAGCTCATGTTGAAGTAACGACACGTATCTGCAGACTGTGTATTCAATTTTGTCTACGCACATTATTTTAGTACTTTAAATTTCTCGCATTGTCAATATTTATCTTTGTAAGGAAGACGACTATCTCAAGTTCTTTGCAGGGTATTTAAAGTCCCAAGATTCGACCCAAAATATTTTGAAACATGGTAGTTTTTTTCAATATAAACAGACCAAAACAAATTAATGAATGTACTACTTGGATAACCCCGATGACCCCAATACATTAAACGGTAACCAATCCCTGACAGCGTTAATACGCTTGGTATCTGTCACCAACCAATCAATGATTGCGACACAACGTGCACGGACTAACTGTTTATTTCCCGCAACCATAGTCGAATACACAACACGGTGATCAACCAATCAAAGCAAATACACTATTTACAATAGTTTACATTGTTGCTACGATTGGGGTTATTCATTAGGCAATGCATGTGTATATACTTTCATTTCATGTTATGTATCTTTATAAGTTTAGATCTGTCTCAAGAACGAAATAATTTATAAATTTTGGCAAAAATGGGAAAAAATATTAACTGAGATGAAAAAAAGCCGGTAAAAATTGTTAAAATCTGTTGATTAAACGCATGCTGATATTTTACCGGCAAGATCAAGGAACAAGCTTGGGCTTATCTGGAGGAGGTATAAAACTTCAATCGTCACCTGTGCAGCTAAAGTGAACATTTTTCAGTTCAGGTAAGAATATGCCGATAAGGTTATAACAATGCTTTTTCTTTTTTAATTATGACATGTTTCGTCTCATTTTAAGGAATTGTTATTGACAAATTGAAAGTGTTCAACTGCCTTGATTTGTGTATACACGTGTCAGCCTTGTTATAAATAGACGGCTCTAGTCCAATCAAATTAAGGCGTTAATGTGGATTAAGATTTTGACGCGGTTTTACCTTGCATGCCCATACCTATATATATTTAAATGCAATGGGGGTTTTTAACTGTCTGAACATGTAGAATATTGACACACCTTCTAAAAGAGTTCCAACAAAGTGACATTTCATTTTTAACTGACCTCAAGACTTGGTCTAAAGACAAGCTTCAGATAACTGGACACAAAGATTTTAAAGGAACACCTGGAATAAAAATTCTGATTGTTCAGGTATTTTGCACATTTTGATATTTTTCATTTCATTTTAAAAAATAATACTTTTTAATAAATAAAACAATTTTATCTAGCTGAAGGTCTTATAAAACACTACATTGACTATTTTAGCAAAATATTTGAGATCCTTATTGGAATTATTAATTTTTCTGCAAAATATTTTTTTTTCATTTTGTGCTCAAATGTTGCAGTTTAATAATTTTGTGAATTAATTAATTAATTAAAATACATGCATGTTAATAAAAATAAATGTAAATTAATTTAATTAAATCAATAATAATGAATAAGTAATAATAAATAAATGCAATACTCTTGAATTTTCTGTAGTGTCATTTTTATAGAAGTTTATACCGGTATTTGATATGCATGTGATATAATGAAAAAAGGTACCGGGTATATATATCTACAAATGTCAATACATCTACTTCAATGAAAGGTTAAGTAGGTCATCTTGTCTTAAATGGTGTCACATTAATTCCAATTGTCTTATTAATTTTATTTTCACTTTTTGATTAAATTACAAATATTATGTTGATATTCATGCAGGATTGAGCATGTTTGTAAATAAAGCATATTAAAATTCATCATTTTTTGATCAGGAGTTATTGACCTTGAAAAAAATATATGGGTTTAATTCACATATATATAGAGTGTATAATGTATAAAATGAAATTTTGGAAATGTCATTAATGTAATTGTTTTTAAATCATTTAATCAATGTTTTATTTTTTTTTAAATTTTTTAAAATTGTAATTTTTCATTGTTAATAGAGACAATTTTTTTTTAACTCAATGTGAATATTATATGTACATATTGAGATTTCCATACATAGAATATTTGCAATATAAATACGGAATTTGATATAAATTAGATTAAATTTTTGGATAATCGGAAAGAGATGTCATAAATCGAGAAAAAATGTCTTTTCATTACATGTAATGTTTCTTAGCTTTACAGTACTTGTCCACTGTAACACTTACCCTATACTTATGAACACCAGATTTATTTATTTATTTATTTATTTGTTTATTTTACAGCTAATGTGTTTATTTATTTATGTATTTATTTATTTTACAGCTAAGTTAATGTTAATGTTGACTTACTTTTTTTATTTCACAGAATAAACAAATTATTGTGTGTTTCTGCTAAACAGCCAAAACGAAGTTCCCACAGGCATATACGGTGCAGAGGCATCAGAGGTCGGGAAGATGCCAGCCATGACCCGGGATCATTTAGCCCTAAAGTTTCGACAGAACTGGATGACTAAATATCCACTCGATACATGCAGCAATGGAGGAACCAACTTAGATGACAGCTTAACAAGCTTGAACTGGCTCCAGAATTTAAACATCATGAAAATTACATCACCTACCCCACCACCAAGCCCTGGGCCACCCAGTTCAGCTTCAACAAACGGAGACATCAACAAAAACAACATCAAAGTAAACCCAAATGCTGTATTGAATGTGTCATGTTCACCACCTTTATGTAAAATGGAGCCTAAATTCCACATGGCCGACCCAGCACCAACAACATTAGGAGGCGACTCGATTGATTATAAAACCAATCCTTATGTAAAACCATCATATTCCTATGCTACATTAATATGTATGGCCATGAAGGAAACAAAGAAAAGTAAAATAACCCTGTCATCTATATACAACTGGATAACAGATAACTTTATGTACTACAGATTAGCTGATCCAAGTTGGCAGGTATGTACTGTACTCTCTTAGTTTTATATAATAATACCAGTAGTCATTTCCACAGGCACTTGTTTCTGATATTAAAAACTTAAACATGTTTAAGTATAGAGTATTATTTTTTTTAATATCAGAAACAAGTGTCTGTGGTCATTTCTATCTCTTGAGCTGCTTGTTGCTCCAGTGACATAAATGTCTATTATTTTTCCATTGCCAATTATCATAGCTCTAGTTGCTGGAAATTGGAATAATTATTTTGGAGCATACAATATTGAAACATTACTAGAATAATTAACTTTTCTTTCTAAAACTTTTAATGTAGGTAAGTCTTAGTCATGTCATTTATATCGATTCAAATGCAACTCAAAAAGAAAATCTTTTGATTTCAAATATAGGACAATTGTCAGGACCTTGAGTACCAATAGTATCACCATTCAATATTGATCAGTTAGTTATTATATACACATGGGTGTGTACTACTAAAATAAAGTCAAAGGGACAGTTAAGCACTTCAAGGTCATTTAAACTTTATTAAAATTCAGAGGATTTGCATGTATCAACACATTATTATAACTTTGAATATGATAAAATCTTGTATGAATCTTATCAAACACAAAGCATTTAATCTCATAACAAAGTCATATAACACACTGACCTAATTTGAATCATTAATGGCATTATTTTAAAAATGTGGAATTTAATTCTTTCTTTTCGATCTTTGGATTAAATTTAACCTTAAATACTAAACTGAGAATGTAATACCGGTGTATACATATAATACAACTATCTTTATGTCAATATAAAACTTTTGTCTTTTTGCATTTCCATTTTTTTTTTTTTTTTTTGTCTGTGCTAAACAAATATATCCACTTATGTTCTAATTTCCCGCCTTCCGGATATCGTACTACATAGAATGAGTGTGCATGCTCAACTCGTTCAACAGTATGGTGATTGTTGATGTCGTCTGCTCGACATAATTCATTTCAAATATGAGCCAATGGCTCCTTTATCGTGAATAAAACTGTGACTTCGTAATAATACTTTCCTAATTCTTTGAGGGAAATCTTTTTTCCACCAAATAAATCATACTTATGGCTTTTTTTATTCATGTATTTGCAGAATTCTATACGTCATAATCTGTCCCTAAACAAGTGTTTCCAAAAAGTTCCAAGACGGAAAGACGAACCAGGTAAAGGTGGATTCTGGAGAATTAATCCAGAATATACCGACATGATTGACAATGGAATCTTTAAAAAACGGCGGAACAGCAGAGATTCTGGTTCAATGGTGCCATCGCCCAAAAAAATTAAGAAAGAAGAAGATATAAGTTATAGTTGTAATAATAACAGAAGGAAAAATGGAAATAGCGTGGTTCATTTTGGTAATCATGAAGATGAGGCATTCAAAGGGGATTTTAACTGGACATCATTACTAAATCAAGATATAGACATAGGTGGTGTTAGGGTCAAAACAGAACAAATTCTAGACACTACGGATGATGATGGCCCTCTTGTGGCCACAAGTCCACCATCTTCAGATACAGGTTCAGATTTCACAATAGAGGATTTCCTATCACAAACTGATCTATCACAAGATACCCCCATTGACTACACAACCAATGATCCATTAGACTTGAGCATTAACGGTGAATCTATCAAACCACCAGAATGGTGGGGAGATAACTTCAATCTTAACCAACACATTAAAGTGGAATTTAACGATCACCAGTTTCAGGATCGAAGTGGACTTAACACACCTAGAGCAGCATCTCCATCAATAGACACCGATGTAAACATGAACTTAAACGTCGGAGGTCATCCCTGGGAAGAATCCAGTGGGTTTACAGACATTGGTGAAGCTTTTGATGTAGACAACTTGTTTGACCTTGAAAACATTCCTAGTCCACAACTGGCCTAACTCCATTTGAACAAATTCAAACTTCATCATTGTGCTCAATTTTGTCATTGCCAGTATATACATAAAGTGTGTGTGTGCATGTGTATATGCCTGTGTGTGTGTTTGTGTGTAAAGGGTGAATTTGCATGAAAAACATATTTTTCAGAAATATTTATATTCCTTACAACAGGTTAAGAAATAATCTTATATTTTTGAGTGATGTTTTTTAAATCATGATATTCAGATCGTCATTATTGGCCAGTTTCAGCTACTGTAGATATATATATATATATAGGTTACTGGTACACATGGGTCAGATGAGGAAATTATCTCATTATGGAAACATTTCCTGTCTGTTGCTCCATGTTTACTGTTTTGTTTTGTTTTGTTTTCTTACAAGTGTGAGTTTTATAATAGGTACAAAAATATACCTAATATATAAATAGCAAATACTCATAGATGTGAAGCTTTCAAAAAAACATTTTAACCTACGTGTGCGATTTTAAAGAGTGCAAAAAATGTTCTTGAAGGCTACTTAAAACATTCTACATCTATAACATATTTTTATCACTTTCCGTCCATTTTTACATTTTTCACATACATATTTCATATGCATTTGTCATACATTTTATATCATCATTTGAAATACTAAATCAGGTCTCAATTTGAATAAAACACTTGATTGTTATCTTTGTGTTAACCTTGCCTTAATAATCATGAAATTAAGATTACTGTAATTCTGGGAAAAGTTGAAGATATTTGTCAAATCATGATTTTAAAACAATTTGAATTAATTCAAACATAACTTTTTAAAAAAAAAAAAAAAAAACCTGAAAATTCTTAACGTAACATAGCTACTTTTAAACTATGTGCATATTTATATTTGATATCTTATTTTTTTACACTCGATTGTCAGAGTAAGTTTTAGCATCTCCATGTGGCCTGTCAGTGCATTGCAGACCATACTTTTCTTACAGACGTTATAGTTTGTGGTTATAAATAGAAAGGTATATACCATGATCAGTATCCCCATGTTTTATAGAGCTGTTTTAAAAATGTGTATATTTATTTTTTATTTATACATCATAAAGTATTGGCTTAAGTTATCAATTTTAAAGAATTATAATTTATTTTATGTCAAAGCTTCTGTGATAGTCTATATAGATTCAAGTTTATATATACCGCACACAAAGATTAAAATTAACAGCCATAGATACATTCAGTAGTCCCATATCTTAGGCAATTCAGCAATAGCTATCTAGCTCTACATGTTCAAAGCATGGCTCTTGCTCTACAAAATGGTTTTACCGTAAATTAAAATTTTTCATGATGAATTTAAATCTTTGAATAGTTATTACATTGAATTAAAAATCAGAAAATGGAATACTTTTTTTGTTTGACAAGAAATTTATAAGTGAACTTAGGTTTTTATTTTTGACAAGGAATTTATGAGAAATTGTCTTAATTTGAACAAGAAACTTATCAAAGCAATATTTAACATTACAAAAATCCATTTTATATTTTCATAATGATAAATTAAACATGTTTAATTTCTGAAACATTTTTTAAAGAATGGAAATTAGCAAAAAATAAAAAAAAAGGGAGATAAATCTTTTACAATAGAATTTCCAAAACAAACTTGGGTTTTGAACTATAGTCCATCCATGATCTGATGGCAGAGTGTTTATAAACACGGACGGGTTTAAAAATCGCATATAGATGTAAGTAGCATATCACTGTATGTGTATAATCATGCAGCTCACGCTTTGTTACAATTAACCTAATATTGAAATACTTTGCCATCAGATCATGGACGACCTATACAGTGAGCCATATTTTTAAATAAAAACTGTTATATGTTTTGAGTACCACTACAGTATTAGCTCTGCTCTGGCTGTGATTATTTTAGTTATAATGTATCAGAGTAGGATATCAGCCCTCTGCCGTCCAGTCATTTATGACATCATTATCATTATAATCATTAATCGTTGTCACCTCAAACATGGTCACTTAGGACTTTGTGTGGGCGTGTGTGTTAAATCTTTGTTATCAGATTATTTATTTATTTATTTTATGACTTAATGCAAAAAAGAAAAAATACAAGAAAGAGTGAAAAACTTTAATTTACATTGTTGTTGTTTTTTCTACTCGGCTAATATTGAACTGTCCTAAAACTAATGTTTGATTGTTTAAATGGTGTTATACACCCCAGTCAGTCAAGAATATTTTAACTTATACCAAGACATCACCAGCTATAGATGAAGTGGCAGAAAGATTTTACCTTTGCAGTGTGCACAAGACAATGTACAAGATTAGAAGAATTGATTGAATGGGGTTTTAAGTCTCAGTCAAGAATATTTCACTTATATTGAGACACCGCCAGCTATAGTTGAAGTGGAAGAAAGATTTACCTTTGCAGTATGTATAGGACAATGTGCAAGAAAGATTGATTGATTGAATGGTGTCTTAAGTCCTAGTCAAGAATATTTCACTTATATTGAGACATCACCAACTTTAGATGCAATGGCAGAATAATAGAATCTATCATGAGTATCCATGTAGGAAAGGGAAATCTCACCCAAGGGGTTTAATATTTTAGTCGGAGACGAGGCCTGCCGAGGGTTAGATTTGCCTTTCCTACATGGATAAACTCATGATTGATTCTTTTTCTTCCATTTTGATGAAAATTTTTGGCTTGAAGTATCAGTTTCATCGACATCGAAGCCATCTTTGTAAATCTAACTTTCTTATTTAACGTTTTACATAAAAATAAATATGACCATAGGACAGAATGTATCTGAATATGGTTTAAACAAAATGTATAAACTTGAAAACAAAGCTATTTATTCCAATCTCCCAAAAAAAACCATTTGAAACGCAGTGAAAATTTCTAAATTTTGGAGACTTGGGTGTCATTTTCCCGCAAGACGACGTCATGTCTCCACGATATGACGTCATTCAATTGTCCTTTGATTGTGACGTCACTGAAAATCTGTAGGTGAAGATAAACACACGAGTAGGTAAAGATAGAAATTTCTACCATCGTTTATTCGAGCCGAAATCTCTATCTCAAACATAGAAAGATGGAAGAAAAATTTACCTTTGCAGTGTGTAAAAGACAACGTGCAGTGAGGTATGATTGATTGAATGTGGTTTTAAGTCTCAGTCAAGAATATTTCACTTATATTGAGACATCACCAACTATAAGTGAGAGAAAGATTCACCAAATTACCTTTATACAAAAATTACCTTTGCAGTGTGTATAAGACAACGCGCAGGGAGGTATGATTGATTGAAAGGGGTTTTAAGTCACAGTCAAGAAGATTTCACTTACATTAAGACATCACCAGCTATAAGTGAAGAGACAGAACTTTTTACCTTTGCCATGCACTCAGGACATAGAAAAGGGAGGTTTCTTTAGCCGCTAATGCCTACTGTGACACAGGACATTGATTTTTTAAAGGTCTCTTCTGAAGGACCAATACCTTTTATTTCTAAATGTTGATTGCTTGGTGAAAGAACAGTCATTACCTATTTTCAGGTCTTTGTCAGACCCGGCTGAGGTTATAACCCACAACCTCCCACATATGACACTAGCACTCTAACAACTGAGCTACTATAGTGGTCAAATTAAAGACAACTTTATATTCAGAAAACATGTCTATAAAGTTCTATTTCAATATGAATTACAGTATAACCAGATATTCAGAAGGACTAAATATTCATGATTTTCATATTTGATAATGATGAAGGAATATCAATTCCCAAAAAAAATTTAATGGATATTCTATAAACTATAGGAATATCTGATTGTTTCTACACATTAAAAATAAGAGAAAAAAATTCCTATAGATATTTTTAGTTATATATGTACAGTATGTCCATTATATATAGAATACAATAATGGACTTTTAGTGGTTGTATATGGTGTGATATTGACCAGTAAAATAAATATTGACCAAGGCGACAGCTGAGTCTTACCGAATCTTGAAAACAAGTAGTAATACTGTATCACAATGCGTATACAATACAATGTGTATTACATATTAGGGCTTGAAAAAAGACTGTTAATACTTTGGTAACATTTTGTTTTATATAGCATAAAAAAGAAATTAACAAAATATAAAAACATTCTATGAATAAAATCATGTTAAAATAGCAATAGACACAACATTATCTCCCCTTATAAACATCTGATTGACATGTCTCTTTATTAATTTTACATCAGAATTCTTCAAACCCATAAACTCATTAAAACCTATTACTAACCTATCCCTTTCAGACAAATCTTCATGGAAGGTTTCTTTATGACTTATTTTAAGAGTATTTTTGTCTGATTTAACTGTATCCGCGTCACACATTGTCACACTATCTCCCTTGTCACCAGTGTTAATTTCCGATTTAACTGTCTCTGAAACATGTGTATTCACATTATCACCCTCATCACAAGTCTTTATTTGTGATTTTGCTGTCTCTTTGATGCGCGACTTCACATTATCTCCCTTATCGTGAGCCACCTGTGATTTAGATGTCTCTTTCATGAGTGACTTCACATTATCTCCCTTGTCATAAGCCATCTGTGATTTAGATGTCTCTTTCATGCGTGGTTTCACATTATCTCCCTTGTCACAAGTCTTAACTGTCTCCTTAGCTGTCTCTTTGATTCCTGACTTTTTATTATCTCCCTTGCTATGAGCCACATCTGATTTAGCTGTCTCTTTCATGTGTGACTTATTATCTCCCTTGCCACATGTTTTGTCCTCCATATTAGACTTTTCAGTTGTTTCCCTCAGTTCAAGGTTTTTTGTCATTTCTATGATATTGTCCTCTACTTTATCTGCAAAAGCTCCTTCTGTTTTTATATCTGAACTGCTCTCTTTGTTTTTCCTACCTTCGTTTCCATGATTTAAGTCTACAGATTTCTCACTTTGTATTGTTTCTTCATCACTAATGCTTTCTTCAGCAGAACATGATTCCTCTGTTTGTTTCTCGTCTGCTTTGGTTTTGCTGGTTTCCTATTACAATAAATGGATGAATAAATGAGGACAGGAGGAACATAGGTTTAGTAAGTCCAGTTTGACCTGGCTGTTTGACCTTTAATTTTAAAAGAAGATTGAGCTAATTGACTGTTGGATTTAGGTAAGACAGCATGTTTCATTACCATTAACACTGACTGGAACCCAGAATTAATATCATCTAGCCTTATATATCAACTTTAAATTGCACCTAAATTTCACAATGGAAATGTCTGTTTGAATATTCAAATTAAAGGTCAAAGGGCCAAGTAAAAACTTATAAAAGGTCAAAAGGCCTGGTCAAACTTGACACACTATATAACAGAATGCATATAAAAAGAAATTAGAAGACTGACATTTTCTATTGTTGTATATTACTAACTACACTACAGTTCTCATTCTTCACATTTGCCTCTAGTTGTGATACTGCGATCCTATGATAATACTATAGCATCACAAAGTCCTTCAAGACAATATATAATTTATGAACATGAACTCCTTATCAACAATTGTACATGTATCTACTCTGTAAACACATTGTACACCACTGCCTTGTCAGTTAAAATGTAACTGTTTATAAAGACCAATACACAATGTTACAAACACACGTGGCGTGAAAATATCACAATATACCAGCTGTTAATAAACAACTAAACAACAACATCTCTTATTCAGTTATTGTTTTTATTCAATCTTATAATTAGTCTGAAGAGTCGAAACTTTGAAAGATGTCAGTATATATACCTGCACATGCAGGTATCTATTACAAGATTGGTGTATAACCACTGCAGGTGCCAAAAAATTTGTTGGCAACACAGAAACAGAATTGGTGACAAAATCTTACAACTGGCTATTTCATTGGGGACAGAATTTTCTGACCCAGCTCTAACCCTGAATCAAGAAAAACACAGAATACAGTTACCTGTTTTTTCTTTGTTTTTGGTCGTATAACTGGAGGTCTATAGATTTCATCTACATCCATCATTGCCTGTAAATAAAGATTCAAATTCTTAAATTAAACCAGAAAATAGAGTTCAGAAATCTAAGCTATAAAATGAGAAATATTAATTGGATACCATATTTATTTTTATTAAATCCATTTTTATATATTCCATACACTTGGTGGCCATTTTATCTTGAACATAAGGAGTATTAAATGATGAAATTAAAATAATAAAAACATTTAAATCTTATATACTGGTACACTGTCAATTTCATCATAACTAAAATTTTCCTTTATTCTGGCAAAATATCAAATCTTAATAAATTTGCAGATTTTTAAGTTTTCAGGAATATAAGGAGTCATTTTGAAGATCAAATTTAGCTTAAAAATTTGTGTTTAGTTTTGTCAAAAATGCTTATTAGTAGTTTCAAAAAATGTTTTTCAAAATTTGCTAAATTTAAGTTACCAATAAGGAAAATCTTAGTTAAGGAATGATTGTGAAACTGGAGCCTCATGTACAAGAGTAATCGATAATTTTATCTGGGTGAAAATGTGTCTGGGAGGATATAAGTTCATAGTAAAATCTATCTGTTGAAATAAATATCATGGCTTAATCTGTAAAAATATTATCCATGGCGCAAATTTCTCAAGAAAAAATTATTCTAGGAAAATATTTCATGGGGGATAAAATAAACTATTACACAAGCTGTTAACAGTGAAAGGGTAAAATATTTTATTACTGAAATACATGGAATTAACAATGTATTAATGATTCCCTTAAAACTGACAGGAATAGAAATTTTTTTAATCTACAATACAGTAAAATGATTAACCAAAGACAGTGTCAGACCTTCTTTTTAATGCGGCACATATCAGTTAGTTAATGTTTGGTGATTAACATTGTGTGTGTGGGTGATAAACCTGATTACTGGTCAATATCGGTCAATATCTACTATATATAATTATAAAAGGTGTGAAATATGATAACTGCTATGATGAGTATTTGTAATTAGATTTATGGTTGACCATTGTCCATTAAAAGGAGAATTCATACAATGCCATTATCACCATATGAGACGTAATTACTGGACATTACTTTAATTATAGAAGCTCTCACTGACCAGAGACTATATTAATCTCAGTTCACAACAAGGGCAACAGCATCAGCAAGAGAAGTAAAATGGCATATAATATGATGACATAACATGCAGAAAGTCATTGTATATGTATTAAAGTATATGTAATATGCTGTAATAAGTCATGTCAATAACCAGCAAATCCAGTGAATTAGGATCCCCTGCCAACAGGTTCTTTTTTGTGATTTATGAAGGAAGGAATTTTTCAATTCTGTCAAAATTTAACACAAAATGTGTTACCCATTTTACAAGCAAATTTCACAAAATAAATGAATTATTAGTTTAAGACTAGGAGAAGCTACATATCAAATCAGATTTTGGCTCCAGTCATGAGTTTTCAAAAGTTTAACGGTTTTAGGTTTCAATCAAAGGGCCATAACTTTCAGGTAAATGAGCAAACCAACGTGGGATGCTTTACACCAAGTTTCCTGAAATACTGCTTTATAGTTTTGGAGAATTAGCACAGACAAGAATTTCTGATGGACGGAGGGAGACTTGAATTTAATATCCTCCTATTTCTTTGAACAGTGGGGGATAAAAATACAATCTGACATATCTCCAAACCATCATTTGTGGTTCCTTTGGACATAATTACCTTATAGAGTGAAAATACCATTAATAATGTATGGGAATACTTGCTGAATAACTGGTACATGAATAATCAAATGATGCAATCTTTTTATGGTGCCATGAGGAAGTAACGGATTGGTCTTACGTGTATACTTAAAAATCACAGCATCTCTCACTGTCTAGGTTCAAATTCCCTTTGTACAGATCCTTGTGTGGGACTCAGAAAGTGTCCATTCACTTGCTGAAGACTGGTGGTTTTCTCCAGGTACTCATGCTTAAAAATCACAGCACCTTTCACTGTCTAGGTTCAAATTCCATTTGTACAGATCCTTGTGTGGGACTCAGAAAGTGTCCATTCACTTGCTGAAGGTGGGTGGTTTTCTCCAGGTACTCATGCTTAAAAATCACAGCACCTCTCACTGTCTAGGTTCGAATTCCCTTTGTACAGATCCTTGTGTGAGACTCAGAAAGTGTCCATTCACATGCTGAAGGTTGGTGGTTTTCTCCAGGTACTCATGCTTAAAAATCACAGCGCCTCTCACTGTCTAGGTTCGAATTCCCTTTGTAAAGATCATTGTGTGAGACTCAGAAAGTGTCCATTCACATGCTGAAGGTTGGTGGTTTTCTCCAGGTACTCATGCTTAAAAATCACAGCACCTCTCACTGTCTAGGTTGGAATTCCATTTGTACAGATCATTGTGTAGGACTCAGAAAGTGTCCATTCACATGCTGAAGGTTGGTGGTTTTCTCCAGGTACTCATGCTTAAAAATCACAACACCTCTCACTGTCTAGGTTCGAATTCCCTTTGTACAGATCATTGTGTAGGACTCAGAAAGTGTCCATTCACGTGCTGAAGGTTGGTGGTTTTCTCCAGGTACTCATGCTTAGAAATCACAACACCTCTCACTGTCTAGGTTCGAATTCCCTTTGTACAGATCATTGTGTGAGACTCAGAAAGTGTCCATTCACGTGCTGAAGGTTGGTGGTTTTCTCCAGGTACTCATGCTTAAAAATCACAGCACCTCTCACTGTCTAGGTTCGAATTCCCTTTGTACAGATCATTGTGTAGGACTCAGAAAGTGTCCATTCACGTGCTGAAGGTTGGTGGTTTTCTCCAGGTACTCATGCTTAAAAATCACAGCACCTCTCACTCTCTAGGTTCAAATTCCCTTTGTACAGATCATTGTGTGAGACTCAGAAAGTGTCCATTCACGTGCTGAAGGTTGGTGGTTTTCTCCAGGTGCTCATGCTTAAAAATCACAGCACCTTTCACTGTCTAGGTTCGAATTCCCTTTGTACAGATCCTTGTGTGAGAAAGTGTACATTCACTGGCTGAAGGTTGGTGGTTTTCTTCAGGTGCTCAAGTTTCCTCCACCATCCTAGAACTGATTGCCTCGATATAAATGAAAGAATCTTGACTGGGGCATAAAAATCCATTACTCAACTCTATATTTTGCTGTGGTTTTATTTTTGCTATATTCACACAAATAAAACCACTGCAAACATACATGGGCATTACCAGCCCATTGATCTTGCTAGAATCATTTTCCTTTAACCAGATTTGACCACAAAAATATGACAAAGTCAACGTATAATCGCGAAAATTTGACACCATGAAAATAAAGCAATATACAGTAAAACATTAAATACAAGCGAACCCATAAAATATATTTTTGTTGGTTGCACTCATTATCAGGTACAGTCAAACCTGTCTATAAAGACCAGCTAAAGGAAGCAGTGAAAGTGGCCTTAATGGGCACCTGACCCTTATATTAAGGTTTAAATAACATGATTGAAGAACAATTTGGGAGAAAATAACTTTTCTGGCATTTAAAAACAAGTTCCCTAAATTAGAGGTGGTTTTTAAGGCAGGTTTGACTGTATAGCAATTACCGGTGACTAATTTAAAATAAGCAGGTGCTCTTTAACTTAGAGACACAAAAGGTCATAATGTAGTTTACTTTGAATTCACTTTGAGTATCACATTTCGCGTGCCAACCCCTATCCATCATTTAGCAGATAGTGTAAGTTCGTAACCAAATCCATATAAGAATAAAAATTCACGATAAATAGACAATTATATCCCTTTCCTGGGATATTTTGTCTTATGTTACTTCCATGGTCACAGCAGATTGCAAGCATTTTTCAATTTATAAAACAATATTACTGGGTTCGTCCATCTGTTTTCAAGCTAGTTCAACTTTTTAGTATTCAAAATTCAAAACAATTAAGAAATTTAGCTAAGTATTTATTGGAAGCATAGTTGTTAAGAAAATCTTATGTCACGTAATTATTATGTACTTTCATATGTATCTTCAATAGACAAACTTAACAATGTATAACGTAATATTTATTTATGTAAATCCTCCCATGTGAATATTATTATTGTTTATTTATTGTTCATACTTTTCACATTTTATGTTTGCCTATGAGTTGTAACTTATGGCTAAATAAAGAATATGAATATGAATTTGGTTTTTTAATTTTCACGATTTGTGGAATATTGGTGTGATATATGGATTCGCAATCAAGAGTCCTGGTGAAATTACACATCAACAAAACACTCACAGTTAATATGGGAAATGTCCCGGCGCAAAGCGCCGGGAATTTCCCGTCTATAGGTAACACGTATGTATTATGACGTCATAGAAAATTGTGGAAAAATTCTATAGACCGTACGTCCAAATCATTTGACGCCGCGCGTGCACCACTTTTCACTTTTTTTCTCAAGGCCATTGAAGGGGTCAAATCGACAGGAAGTGAGCTCCATATGGGGGGAAATCTCGCCCGTCTCGTACATCAGAAATGAAACCAAGAAACGATTATCGTGAAAATTATTCATTGAAACAAGTAATAATTTAAATAGGTTGATCGAGTACCAAATATTTACGTTTCTTTCGCCATTCTGGCTGATCTCCAAGTGTAGCGTTTCAAGATTCGCGATGACGTGATTTCTTTTGATTGGGTCAAATTTCAATTCAGATCGATAACCACTGTAAGCCAATCAGCGACCGACTTTCCCACGTGCATCAACCATGATCACACAGTATACAATGCGGGAAGATACAAAATTTGCCGAATTCAAGTTAGATAAATCGATAACCATAGTTACCTGACACAAAACTATTCACGAGGTTAGCATAACCACAGTATACGACTTCTACGGTAACTCTTTTTCACATATTATTACTTAATTGAATCCAAATTTTGAGTCCATCTGTGACCCTCGCTGAATGCAGTGTAAACAAAAATGGCGTTCGTCAGGACGGGAAAGACGTTTTCACAAACGATCGATTTTTAAGAAAAAATAATAAAATGCGTTTTTCAAAAGAATTAATTAACAGTTCGTCCCAATAATCATTTTTATGAAAATACAGATAAAATTTTGAATTTATTCCGAATTTAATGTAAATATTGACAAATCCTCTTGTTTGTTTACATGTGACGTGGATATCATGATCAGCTGATCGAGCTGGACCAGTTTGACTTTAAGGTGCTGACTAGAACTGACTTCAACTACAATGGCTGCACTCATCAAAAATCTAACTTGGACATAACTGATGAGGAAACTGTACATGTTGTGCAATGAGATGGACCGCAGTCCCAAAAAGTTGTGATGAAAATAACAATAATAAAACATTCATGTTGAGTTTAGCAGCTGACTGTAGTTGAGATCCACTTAGGTAAGGTCTGAATTGACTCCTTGAAAACCTCCAGGGATGGCATCTGGACTACTGATGCTGGCAGGGGATTTCAATAATTTAGTTCTTGGAATGAATATCGTTAAAAATTTCAATATAAATCTTAACGCACCATCTTTCTAGTATATCATCCCAGAATATTTCATTTCAATTTAGGTGAATAATGAATAATCTTGACTGGGGTAAAAAAACTCCAACCCACCATCCTAGAATTAAACGTCTCGATATAAGTGAAAAAGCATTTTCAACTCTCCGGGGCTGGGGCTCTTCATGCAGTGAAACTTAAAGGGGCTGGGCTAAAATTAACATTATTTCAGTACAAGCCTGTCAAGTTTTAATCATATCACTTGTTACTTGCAATGGTATGTGCTTTAGAAAATTCTCATCATGGTACTATATGCCTGTGAATGTTGAAGGTGTAAGAGGAGCTTACCCTCATACCACTGTATTAATATCGGGTTGTGGGTTAAAGGTGCTGCCTAACAGAGTCACAGACAAGCATTTCACTCCCACTTAATATAATTCTATAACCAGTCGATAATCTATCCTCTAAGCCAAATGTGGCTTGCAAAATGAGGAAGCAGTAACTCAAATTTTAAAGTATTGTCATGTATAACACAAGTCAGGTTTGAACCAAAAACCTTCCACTCTCCAGGAGGATGCTATACCACTGAGCAACCAAGGCGGTCACAAACCAAATAGATTGTTGACCAAGGGATATTGCAAGCCTAGGCTTATCAGGGCCTTCGGCAAAAAGTTTTATGGCCATCATCACTGTATTGTTGACAAGTTTGATGTCTCTGTGTCCAATATTGACCTGGATGTTTTAGTTCCATGTTCCCTTCACTTAATATTGATTACACACGTTGCCGGTGTAGCTAGCTAACAGAAGGTGCTTATCCTTCCAGAAAACTCGGTCTCACTTCCCTGGTGGAAGTTCGCGTTTTTAGTAACTTGTCAGTTTCAAAGTTTTTTTTTACTTTACTCCTGGATTGTGATTTGGACATGGATTAGTATGTTTGTTTTTCATTGGTATAACTGCTTCATTAATTGAATGGGACAATCTTGAACTGTGATATGATACACATCTTGTTTTAAGAAACAGGAGTAGTTATTTATGCAATCCATAAATCAGTAGATTAAATTATTCACATGGTAACCGTATGGTAAAAGGTGACTCAAGATGAGAAGACATTATGTACAACGTGAGAATGTTGTCGTGGTATGGATTAGTATATTCACTATATTGGGTAATTGAATAGCCTTTTGTGTCCCTGGAAAGATCATACCAAAACTCAGTTACATGATTGAAAGATGACGCAAGAACTCGGCGGTAGTTAACTATAGTCAGTCCCACTAGTATTTTGTGAGACAAAACAATGTGTGCCATCCCTTTTTTGGGTGTGTGTGTGTGTGTGTGTGCACAATAACCCGATAATAAATTTGGACATTTCCCGGGATAGGCAATGCCTATTTTCATATTAAGTCATCTACAGTATTCAAACAACTGATTTAAACAATGCAGGTTATATGATGATATAAACTTACTAGATTGAAATGTTTATCAAATGCTATAATGAATCCTTTACATACACCTCTTACATCAACAGCTCCTCTAGTCCATACAGCTACAAAATGTTGTTCCTTTACACAACGTAACAGGTAATTATAGGGTCCTCTCTCGTATCCTTTTAAAAAATAAGATATTATTAAAAAAAAGATATCAAACATGTTTATAACTTTCCCCTTCAATTGCACCCAGCCTTTCTTCTGTTGAAGTTCATGTGTTTAACTTCATTTACCAGCTTCAAAATTTTTACTTTGCTTTGAGATTGTGGGTTGGACATGGATTGGTATGTTTGTTTTTTAATTAAACTATTACATTGAAAAGCCCAAAGTGTAGATTAGGTGTTGATATTTCTTAAAAATATATAACTCCTAGTGCTGAACTATTATGGCCAATGACGATAAAAATTTGATTATCTTAAAATAAATTCATACCATTTCAATTCTTACAAAATGCCTTGTATATGTTTTATTTTGTATTTCCTATATTTTTTTATAGAAAAGTCGGTGCTGTGTTTTCTGGTTATGTTTGCTAAAACAAAAAGTACGCTCCTGGTTCATAATTAAATCATAATCAAAACAAAGGTATTTAACTTTGCCAAAAATTAGAATCATCAAAACTATCAGCAGCCTAACAAATGTCATACAGGCTCACAACGGTCAACCCAACAAGTGTCAGGGAGCCTAACATGTGTCAGAGGGCCTAACAAGTGTCAAACAGCCTAACAAGTGTCATACAGCCTAACAAGTGTCATACAGCCTCACCAGTTAAAAAGTATCAGAGAGCCTAAAAGGTATCCTACAGCCTAACAAAATTCATATAGCCTCACAACATAGCAAGTGTCATACAGCCTAACAATCTATGTCATACAGCCTCACAACCTAACAAGTGTCATATAGTCCCAAAAGCTAACAAGTGCCACATAGCCTCAACCTACATTGTGGCAGTGAGCCTAAAAAGTGTCACAGAGACTAACAAATGTCATATAGTCTCACAAACTAACAAGTGCCACATAGCCTCCACCTACATTGTCGCAGCGAGTCTAAAAAGTGTTATAGAGCCTAACAAGTGTCATATAGTCTCAGAAGCTAACGTGCCACATAGCCTAAACCTACATTGACACAGCGAGCCTAAAAAGTGTCACAGAGACTAACAAATGTCATATAGTCTCACAAGCTAACAAGTGCCACATAGCCTCAACCTACACTGTGGCAGCAAGTCTTAAAAGTGTTATAGAGACTAACAAGTGTCATATAGTCTCAGAAGCTAACGTGCCACATAGCCTAAACCTACATTGTCGCAGCGAGGCTTAAAAGTGTTACAGAGACTAACGAGTGTCATACAGCCTCACAGCCTAACAAGAGCCATATAGCCTCACAATCTAACAAGTGCAATACACCTTTGCAACCTAACAAGCATGTTATAGCCTCATAACCTAAAAGTGTCAGAGGGCCTAACAAGTGTCATACAGCCTAAAAAATGTTATGTAGTCTCACAACCTAACACATGTCATATAGCCTCACAACTTAAAAGTGTCATACAGTCTCACAACCTAACAAATGTCATACAGCCTCACAACCTAACAAATGTCATACAGCCCCACAACCTAACAATTGTCATACAGTCTCACAACCTAACAAATGTCATACAGTCTCACAACCTAACAAATGTCATACAGCCCCACAACCTAACAAATGTCATACAGCCCCACAACCTAACAATTGTCATACAGTCTCACAACCTAAAAAATGTTATGTAGTCTCACAACCTAACAAATGTCATACAGCCCCACAACCTAACAAGTGTCATACAGTCTCGCAACCTAACAATTGTCATAAACCCTCACAACCTAACAAGTGTCATACAGCCTAAAAAATGTTATGTAGTCTCACAACCTAACAAATGTCATATAGCGTCACAACTTAAGTGTCATACAGTCTCACAACCTAACAAATGTCATACAGCCTCACAACCTAACAAATGTCATACAGCCCCACAACCTAACAATTGTCATACAGTCTCACAACCTAACAAATGTCATACAGTCTCACAACCTAACAAATGTCATATAGCCTCACGACCTAACAAATGTCATAGTTTCACAACCTAACAAATGTCATACAGCCCCACAACCTAACAATTGTCACACAGCCTCACAACCTAACAAGTGTCATACAGTCTCACAACCTAACAAGTGCCATATAGCCTTACAACCTAACAATTGTCATACAGCCTCACAACCTAACAAGTGTCATACAGTCTCGCAACCTTACAAGTGTCATAAACCCTCACAACCTAACAAATGTCATATAGTCTCAGAACCTATCAAGTGTCATAAACCCTCACAACCTAACAAGTGTCATATAGCCCCACAACATAAAGTGTCAGAGGACCTACAATTGTCTGATAAACAAAAAAGTGTCATAAAACCTCACAACCTAACAAGTGTCATATAACCTCACAAAATAGTGCCACATAGACTTATAAGTGTCATATAGCCTCACAACCTAGCAAGTGTCATACAGCCTCACAACCTAGCAAGTGTCATATAGCCCAACAAGTTAGACAATCTAACAAATGTCATAAGCATCCGGCCTCACTTCCCTGGTGGAAGTTCACGTGTCTAACCTAACTTGTCATTTCCAAAGTTTTTACTTTGCTTCTGGATTGTGATTCGGAAATGGATTAGTATGTTTGTTTTTGATTAGCACAACAGGTTCCACATAGAGAATCGTCTGACACCCAGTCCTAGACAGTGTCTACAATCATATTTATGATATTATGATCACATCTTATTATGTATAATTACTTTCCATCCGAGTCAAAACATTGCGGTTTCTCCGCATTAGGCGAAGTTCACGCATTCGTTTTGCATTTTCATCCTCTTCACTGACAGTTTTTTCCTTCAGAGTTTTACTTTTTGTAACCACGTCCTTAGTAACATCGCTCCTAGTATGTTTGGGTTTGGTCGCCTGTATGTTTACAACTTGATCAGGATTTTTTCTGTATGCATTTTCAAATTCAGCAACATTATTAAACAACTTGACATCTTTTGCTATATGGAACGGAAGAGGTACTTGTTCGGCATAGAGTGCTGAAACTGGATTGAAAAAAGGCGATGTAATGTCAATTTCTTCCGAGGTATCTGACAATTCCCCAACTGACATATTCGGATCTCCCGCATTATTTTTCATGGGCGCAGCCATATTGGATTTTCAATACACCTGTTTTAGTTTCGTATTTATAAATTATGCTATCTCAGGGTTAAATAGATATTTTTCCATTAAATTTTTGAACAAAATTATAGTATTTTGCTATAATTCATAAGAAAAACTTGTAGATGTGCATAACAAAGTTTTCCAATAAATGTATTAATGCAGAGCTAGTTTCAGTAACTAAGGTAAACGACGCCATTTCTGGAATTAAGTATGCCTCCTAAAAAGAAGGGAAAGGGTAAAAAGGGCAAAAAAGGAAAGAAGGGAGATAAAGATGATGCAGGAGAGGGACAAGAGAGACCCCCTACACCTGAAGCAACCGAAAAAGAAGTGATTTTGAAAGAAGAGTGAGTAGATCGATAAAAACACAAGGTCTACAGATTAAAAGTGCAATCAAAACAATTGCACTTAATGTTCAAAATATTTATTTCTTTAACAATAATTTTATCCAACTCTATTTTCACGATTTTAAGAAATAAAGTGAGAGGGTGGCTCAATCTGTCAGAGAGATTTAGGTTATAGCTTTATTGGCTGATTCAGTTTTCTACTATAAGACGTACATTCCATTAGCCTTGTCATACTTCTGTATAGTTGTTTAACTTTCCTTGGATCAAACTTCACACTTCACACATCAGACCTCAGGTATAACATTTTGCGTTGCTGTAACTTACATTTTGTCATACTTTTTGCTAACAACAATTCACACAGATATTACTTTGAGTTTAAAAATGATTGAAGTGATAATACAAGCATGACAGCCTCAGACAGACTATCTTGTTTTGGTTTTCCCTAATCCATACATTTTTAAAGCTTGAAAACATAAATTCATCATTTGTGCAACATAATAATTTTGTACCAAATAAATATAGTGTAATTAATACATTTTATCAAAATATTTTTGTAGTTTATAAAATTTGTTTGGAGGAATAATTTCAATGAACATATTTTTTTGAATTTTCATTTAAAGATTTTACCCTTTTAATAAATGTAAATGTTATTTTTCAAACATCGTTTGTGAATGAAGGTTACTTGAAAAGAATCCTAGTCATTTCGGCACCGGGTCATTTCGGCACTTGTCAAGTCATTTTGGCACCAGGTCATTTCGGCACCTGTCCCAAGTGATTTCGGCACCTTACTATTAACAGCTGATTAATCCTTAGTACTGTAAATTATTGGTTATCTATAACTTTGTCATAATTCTGAGGACATAATTATAATAACCACACTATTGATGTTTTCCCTCTACACAACCCAGTACACATATCATTTTTATCAAATTTGTACAATGTTTATAAGTAACACTCAGAATTTACTTCTTTAATTCTGTTGAATTAAGTTTAAAAAATTCAAAATTTCAGTATTTTTATGCTATCAAATGACTAAATATTGGTAGAAATTCATTTTCATTTTCTTTTGAAATGAAGTTTATTATTTTTCTATGAAAATTTATAAATATATAGAAATAATTAAAATCAGAGTATAAGACATTGGTCTTGGTATATGATTGTATTATTGTATGTTGTGAATAAAATATCATTTAAATTAAAATCTCGTACAAACAATTTTTTCACAAATTTCTGCAAAAATTGGTGTTTTCAATGAAAAAAAAAATAAAAGAAATTGTATATTGTTGCAATACTTTTGTCTTGTTATTGTATTTTATTTTAGGTAAATATTCTTGATTGGCTACTCAATTAAAATATTGAAATACTTGAAAAGAAGCATATTAAACACATGTAAAAATATATTTCGGCAACACCAATTGATCCACGCTCCATAGATTTCAAAACATTTTCCACTCTAATCCACCAGTCCACGCCATTTCTTTATTATTACATACACCTAAATAATTTGTAAAAGTAAATAATCACAGTACCGCTGATACACTGGTAATTATTATTATTATTTTTTTTTAAATCTTATTAATTATAAAGTATTGCTACTAAAATGCATTCTCTAGTAATTTAATTGAAAAAAAAAAAATGGAGGTGCCGAAGTGACCGATTGTAGATGCAGAAGTGACCTATTGTAGGTGCCGAAACGACCTGGTGTTGAATTGACTCGGTGCCGAAATAACTTTTTCTACAGGTGCCGAAATGACTTGCACTCCTTGAAAAATATTCACTTGACACCAATATTTGATTTTATGCTGTAAAGTATAACTGCAAATACAGCCAAATTAAATCCCCAGCGAATAAAAGCATACTGGGTATTTCATTATTTATTCTGTATAACATTGTTTACAATGGCCTCCATTGTTTTAACCCTGAGTAAACCAGTAGTAGTGTGAAATAAAAGGATTTGTTTAATGTAACAGCATAAGTGTCCATGCTGAGATTCAAACACCAACCCATGTACCTGAAGTTCTACATACTACAGATTGCACATGTTTCTACATAAATGCCAACAATGATGAGGACATAGGGAAAACAGACTAACAAATACTACACACTATATTGTATATTCATGTAGATGATTATTTAAAATGTTTATTCTATATTTGTTTTAGGTTAGAGAAAGTTACTAATGAACTTGATGCAGCAAGAAAGAAGGTTGAAGATCTGTATCCTTGTCAGAAATTTTACGAATATGTTTGATAACTTTACAGTTCTCGACATTAAAGACTGATTATGTCAAAAATAATACATTGTATGTTCGAACCTACAAAGTCTTCGCTAATAATGTCTTTGTATGTAAATAAAAATCAGGTGGATAAAATTGGTTGTTTCAGGTGCAGGAATATTGTATTTGGTTTTTGCAAATAATATAAAGGGTGGCTTTTATTCATGGCCATATATTGATTTTTAGACTTAGTATGATAAACATTGCAGTGATTTGTGAGTAATGTCTTAATGTGTGAATTTCATTAATCTAGTAAAATGAATGATATTTGACGTTGTATAATTCTGCATTTCTTTCATTCTCAAATTTGATTACACACATGACAGATGTTGCAAGCAAAACCAGGAGGTACTTACCCTTCCAGAGCACCCAGTCTCACTTCCCTATTGGAAGAACACATGTTTAACTTTCTAAGTTTTTACTTTACTTTTGTAATATTGTCCATTTTTATTGAAAAGTGTATGTGTATGAGTGTGTCTGTTCTACTGAGATGATTACTTGAGAACAAATAAAAGGATTTTTTTTGTATTTGCAAAGTATGAAATTAGTAAATTATATGTACAAATCCTGTATATTTTAAAAAAAACTTGAAAACTGCAGGAATTATTTCCACAAAAATTGATTGGAATGTACATAGCTATACAATGGTTGTATTTTCCTTAATGTATAATCAGTCGTAAAGAACATGAGTGGTTACAACAAGAAGCTCACAGAGTTAGAGTAGAAAGTGTAAGTACATGTATCCACACATATTTACACATACCAGTACACATGTACCCAGTACACACACATTTAAACATGAAAAGAACATGAGTGTTTACAACAAGAAGCTCACAGAGTTAGAGGAGAAAGTGTAAGTACATGTATCCACACATATTTACACATGCTGGTACATATAATTGAATGCACACATATTACACATGTACATGTAGAATCTGTATTGTATATGTTAAATTTTTGTATTTATATAACCTTCAGTCAGAGCTGAACTTTCATGCTTGGAGATGATATATTTTCTGTCTTTTTTTTTTTTTGTCGGAAATACAGCTTAATAATGGTTTGGATGGCATATCATTAACCACTCAGTGGCCTTCCATTTTAGTGGGCATGATGACTAGACTAGAATTTTAAAAAAATCTTACTCCTCAAATAAAAAGCAAAATAATTTTGTATGTTAGATTTCAAGATAATATGTGAGCTTACTCACTAAAGGTTTTTCATTCCATACATGGCAAAATTCTGTCATGATATTAATGGGGTTTGCTGCTGTACCATGTGATACCCTCTAACATTTGTAAAGAATATTTATTTCCAATGGATATGGAATTGACATATTCCTGTTAAAACGGCGTTATTCCAGGAATTTGTTATGTCAGTGTTTTCCAAAACGTTCTGCACAAACAATAAAAGGTATTAATTCTCTTACCAAAATCATTTTGTGACTATTAATTTTTCGCGATATGAACTTCAGCGGAATATTTGGTATAAATAAAATCCTTTCTGAAACAAATTTGTGACGATTAACATTTTTCCGAAAGTAAATAGCATGGGAATAAAAGTTGGTTTACAGTATGTGAATCATGATTAAGAAGTATAAAACATGGCACTCATTCATTTTGTTCTTCTCTATTTACAGCATGAATACATGAGTTATATGGAAAAGAAGACCAGTAAGAGACAGACAACCATTATAACACTTAGTGATCATAATAAAAATGAAATTAAAAATTTACAACTACAGAAACAGATTATGGAGGAAGAATTTGATGAAAAAAAGAGAAGTATGTACCTATACTTATTCTGTTATGATTTGTTTCGACTTTCTTAGAAATTCCTGTATTACTATTGAGTTGGTTAATGACATTTTGCTCCTCAGTGGAGATTCTTTTACTGATATCAAAACAGTCAGCTCGGGGTTTGTAGAGGAAACTAGAGTGCCAAGAGATATTAGATTTATATTGACTTGTTGACTTGGCAATTACTTAATTACTTACTGCCCATTACACCCTCTGGTGTGTTTGGCAACAACAAAGTCTTTTCACTTTTGTCTGTCATTAGCCAGTTTTTGCAGATTGCCCCATGAATGGTGTAAATCGTTCATTTCTGCTTTTGCTTCTTTGACTTGGCAATGAAAGGATTTATTATCCATCATGTTTAAATATATATTTTTGTTTTTAAAAAACTTGATGTATGTCCTATATATTCTTTTACAGTACTAGAAAATATGTTGTTAGAGAAACAGAACATGCTTAAAAAGACAACAGAAGAATTGGGAGAACTTCAAGAATACAAGGTACATACTAATACTGATCTACAAAACTGTTTACTGTTAAACATCAATCATGTTAATGTGGAAACAGTTGAAATCATAATCAGATTTTCATTCATTTGGGTAATTGAGAAATGTATGTACACTTTTGA
The DNA here is from genome assembly GCA_021292105.1 of Anadara kagoshimensis. Classification (NCBI taxonomy): domain Eukaryota; kingdom Metazoa; phylum Mollusca; class Bivalvia; order Arcoida; family Arcidae; genus Anadara; species Anadara kagoshimensis. Next base: position 26,673,301 of record CM037861.1, read on the forward strand.
GTACAACTGTATTGTTATTGATGATGTCATTATGATATACATATGTATTTTTTGCACAGTGGCATATTATTGGGTATGGCTTATTAGTGTTCAGAGTTGTTGAAAATTAAATTGAAAAATTTCTTGCCTTTTATCTAGTGAAATAAAAAAAAAAAAAAAATTTTATGTTGAAGATGGGGAAAATTGCAAATTTCATCTGAATTCATTAAATGAGGCAAGGTACTCGGGAAGGGTAAGCACCTCCTGTTTAGCTAATTACACCCACCACGTGTATAATCAAAATTGAGTGAAAGGAACATGGAACTATGGGACGTCAAATATAACATAATGTCAATATAAGTGATGTAATCTTGCTTGATAAATAATTCTCTTCATATTATATGTAATTATAATTCCAGAATCTTCAAACAGAACAGTTAACAAAAATAAAGGAATTAGAGAAGGAGTTGATGCAATATAGATCTAAACATTCTGAAACTATATCACAACTGAAAGCACAGTTTCTACAGGAGAAAAAAGAATTCCAGAATGATGCTGAAAACAGGATAAACACTTTAGAGAAAAAAGCTAATAAGGTGAGATCTTAACATTCAATGTAACACATCTGTTTTATGATTGACTTATCATTAAATGATTAAATATCATTTTGTAAATTGACGTGTAAACTGAATACATGTACTAGAAACCGAAACAAATGTTTCAGTCCAGAAGGTGTTCCATTCAAACAAGATATGATCATATAAGTTATGCTTTGTGGTAGGTCAAATTTAAACGAATGTTTCATTTTCTTCACCTCCAGTTCTCAGCGAGTCATTTGCATCCTTGAATTGTTTTTGTTGGTTTTTTTTTTGGTTTTTTTTAAGTTGGTTTTTTTATGCGACAAAATTGACTTTTGCTTCATTTTTGGGTAAATTTAGCTTTAAGTGATTGACATTATGATTCACTTTAGATATATATTATCATAATATACATTTGTATACCGTACCTTTGGCAAAAACCAGTTTTAGAGTAGCAAAAATAATTTTCAACAAATTTTATTCAAAATGTTTTCCATCAATTATTTTACTAGACGATTCGTTACCAATACCACTTCACCTTTTCCCTTGTTCTTACTTGTAATCTATGATGCACATGTATATATTTTCAGGAAGCAATACAGTGTCTTACAGAACATACAAACAGAATTAAACTTGAAAATAGACATTTAAGAAAGGAACTTTTAGAACTGATACAACAGACAAGAGCATATCAGGCCCATCAGAAGGAGTTAGAGGAACAGCGTAAACAGTTACTCAGAGAACAACAATATGCTAATGATTTGAAACAATTACGAAAAACACGACAACACAAAGTGATGAAAACATTTGAACTATCAGATAAAGAAAACACAGACTTATCTGGAATAGATGATACGCTGGATATTACTACAGAATGAGTTCATTTTAATGGGGCAAAATCCTGCAAGGGAATTTAGTGTTAGTGCATACTTGTGGATAATTTATGTCAGACTAGGTTTTGTGAACTGATTATTAGTTTAAGAAAACACCGACTTGTCTGGCAATAACGATACTCTTGATATTTCTGCAGAAAAACTTCATTCAATATGTTAAAAACCTACAAGGGAATTAAGTGCATACTTGTGGATAGGTTATGTCAAACAAGGTTTTGTGGATTCATAACATGTATTATTTTTATTCAAGAATGGATGATATCAAATATCAGTTATAATGGAAATAAAACCAGCTGCAGAATTTTGAGTTTGTTCATATTTGAGAGTGGATAATTCGGATCAGATTTTCTTTGCAAATCTCCAGGCTTGATGATAAATAATATTCAAACTCCAACAGAAATAAAACCTATAAATTTGGGAATTTCAGGTCAATTCTTATCCAGGAATGCTGGATTACTGTATATATAAATTTTGAAATTTCAGATCAAGTCATATCCAAGTGTAATGGATTATTTATAATTTTGGAAATTCTCATATCTGAGAATGATGTATTACTTTGGATCAAATTTTCTTTATATGTGAGTGAATTATTTGTTCATGTTCAAGTTGGGAAAATATTTAGATATTTACCCATTACATTTGTGGATTGATATTCCATGTGCTTTCATTATTTATCCTGTCTCTTTGGTTTAAAAACTGAGGATTCAAATTCAATAAGAGGATTGTTATTATTTTGTTGGTATTTTTGTACCATTTGTAAGCACTTTGAATCTGTCCTGTTTTTGTTTTCACCTTTTATACAGGCACATTGCCCTGACCATCTCACTATAAATTTGAGCAAATTTTTTTTTATCTTTTCTAGGATCTTTACTATGTGTATGTGTGCTGTCAGTGTTACCAAGTGATAGGCAATATTAATCTAAATTGTAATATTAATTAATTGGATGTGCCAAGTGTGAGTACACTATGGTGCTCTGTGTTCTTGGTAGTTCTTGCTTTTTACAAAGAACATTTCATTCTGCAAAACTTTCTATTCTTCATGTGTCCAAAATTACCCTGGATATATTTGACAGCCAATAGTTCCATGTTATTTTCATTCCAAATTTTAATTGCACACGTGGCAGGTGTAGCTAGCTAAACAGGAGGTGCTTACCTTTCTGGAGCACCTGGCCTTACTTCATATGTTTAATCTAATTTGCCAGCTTCAAAATTTTTACTTTGTTTTGGGATTTTGGTTTGGACAAGGATTGGTATGTTTGTTTTTGATCATTTTATGTAAGAAATTGGAACAATTGTCACATGCAAACCCAGAATATGTTCAACATTTTAAGCAGTACCTATCTTTTTATACATTTCTCAGTTTTGTACTTCATATTTCTATATCTAACTTATTTCTTCAACCTGTACTTTCTTTACCACTATGGTAGTTGGTGCAATGTTGTGGGTTCAAACCCCGACCTGGTGTAACCAAGACAAGAAAAACTCATGTCCCATGTCATGGCAGGAGTGGCACATTAAATAACCCTCCCTGTACATTGTCCTTGAGTGCACTGCAAAGGTAAAGATTTATGCCACTTCACCTACAGCTGGTCATGTCTTGATATACGGGAAATATTCTTGACTGGAATGTAAAACCCCAATCAATCAATCAATGTACTTTTATGTTGGATTACAAGTTACGACCTAAAGAAAACTAAAGTATAACACATAACACATTCATTTATCTACATTTTTTTATTTTATAAAATGTTTAAAACTGTAACATTGTATCTCTAACAAAATAAATTGGAAAGTTTTAATGAAATAAATTATAAAGAATATTTTATACAAATTTTATGGTTTTTTATACAAATACAATAAAATGTTCATGGACGGAACATCTGTCACATTGTCGGACTCTCTAAAGTTTACCAATATCCCAATATAGAGAAGTAAAAGTGGCAGACAGAGATAGAAATAGGTATAATCTAAGTAACTTTGATATGTAAAGTGAGATTAGCTAAAAGTATTAACTTTACTTCATCTACAATGGAAAGAAGTACATAACTAGAACTGTCTCTTGAGAGCAAAATGCCCCCTGCCTTTCCCACGTCCTTGACCTTTACCATATGACCTTGGTTCAGGTCATGACACATCTTTGGATCGAAGATTATTCATGTGAAGTTTTATAACATTGGGCTAAAACAGCTATGAGATAGGGCCTGATCATGATGCTACACAAACAGACAGACAGACATGGTGATTCCTATATACCCCCCTCAAACTAGTTTGCGGGGGTATAAATATACATAAGACTAGACAGCATTATTTCTGTCATTAACATTCAATTTTTATTGATGAGAGGGGGCTGCGGTCGTTGATGACAGAAGTAAACATACATATACGACTGTTTGAGGATTCATACCGTTTCATCTCAGTTCTGGAGAACCGGTCTGATAATGTCAATTAAACCAACAATCTATTGCTACAGTCATGTATATATCAGTAGTGTGTGTTTAACATTTGTACTTTTTATGTTATTATATTCCTGTAAAATCATGGTGTTTCAATAATCATTGTTTCCATTGACACTATGACACACTAATTTACATGTCAATGAACTCGAAATGGAAAATTTAACAAACAGACCCAAAACATTAGCCACAAATCACAAATTTTTCACCCCACAAAAAGGTATTTTTTCTTAGATCCACGAAAATTGAACACCAAGAAAAGAAATGATTTCACAGAAAACTAAGTCAGTCTCGCATTTTACATGTCATTAATACTTTTATAAAATACTACTATATCATACAAATTCTTCTGGTACTAATGTAGTACTACAGTATAAAGTATTCTTTAAAGTTAGTAACATAAATCCATAACAGTACCATAAAACTGATAAAGTTATTTAAAATGCATAAACCTGTCTATAAAAGCCACCCAAGAAAACTAGCCAAAATTACCTTTATTTGCAGGTGGTCAGGTTCATATAACAGGAATAAAGAGTACCAGTAATTGCTGATCTTAAAAGCAGGTGGGCCTTATATAGAGGTGGCCATTAAGATAGGTTTGACAACTTCAATCATTATTAAAGTTTTACTAAAATGTTACTTGTGAAAAGTTTCAGCTCATTGTTAATCTTGTTAGAATTTGATCTGAATGCTGCTGCATTTTAGTCACATTCTAGTAAGTGAAAGAAAGTCATCTAAAAAACTAACCAAATTTGTATTTCAGAATGGAGACAACAAAAATTGGCACAACATACTGAAGTAATACAAAAAAACCTGATTAATATACAAAAAATCCAAAATTTTTTACAAAGTATGCTATTAGTTATACAGGGTTTTGTGGTGAAGGGTACATTCATCTTTGACGTTGTACATGGGGCTGTGTAACCTGCCAAATCCTTGTATAACGTTTTTGTCACCCTTTAAGGCGGTACAGATTCTAGTTTGATCTTTTTAACTTCAATTTCATATTGTGTGACTTGTGTACGTTGTCACCATGTTTGTTTACCATTACTAGATGTCTGCAATGTATGAGTTACTTCCCTTTTACCGCTAAACATTGTGCGCGTTTATATACCGTGGCAAGTTAACCGATCTTTTTTTGAAGGGTGACAAATACTGATATAGTACTACCATACATAAATGAAACATGATCAATGTCTAACAAAGACTACAGTTTTACATATTCCTGATTTACATATTGTAGTACAGGTACCTGTACTTACATTATGATGCAATATTACATGGTGCAGAGTTAAAATTTCTACACATTACAGAAACATGGTCATAACATTTTTAACACCTGTATGCCAGTTATTATAGTAAAAAAATAAAAAAAAAAACTGAAAAAAAACTTTGAAACTGACAAATTAGATTAAACACATTAACTGTCACCAGGGAAGTGAGGCCAGGTGCTCAGGAAGGGTTAATACCTCCTGTTTAGCTAGCTACACTGCCACATGTGTAATAGCTAGAACATTGTAATATCATAAATAAACAATTCTTAATAATGTTTTTTAATCTTTCTAAAAATATATTTTCTCTGAAACCAGAATTTTTAAAATTCATGTTAACCTTATCTTGAATTTTAATATAAAACAAATCTGATATACCGGTACCCCAGCATCAAAATTCATATATTTATTATTAAACAAATATATTATCTGCGTAATTGTTTGAAAACATCATCTTAACAGCATACAGTGCATTAAAAGTAACAATGAGAGTTGTAACACATGATCAATACCTCTTAACGTTTGTGCCGAACAGTTCGGAAAACATTAACGTCACAAATTCCTGGAATAACATTGTTTTTATGGAAAAAAACATCATCTTATGGAATTCCATATCCATTGGAAATAATTGTTCTGCAGAAACATTATGGGGTATCAAGTGGTACACTGGCGAACCCCATTAAAGAGAAGAACAACAATGACAGCATAACAGGAATCCGAGCAAAAAATATCATACAGCAACAACAAAAAAGTCAACAAACAAGTTCCTTAGCAACCACTTAGCATTATATGTGAAGGGAGCCCTATAAAGCTTTGCAAATGCATATATAAAAAGTGCACAATAATTTAAGCCGGTTTCCAAATTCAGTATATCAAATGTGTAAACATCAAGTGAATTTTATAAAAAAAATTAATGCAATGAAATCTATTCATTGTTATAAAGAAGAACTTATTTTAACCAGTATTGATAAATTAATATTTTAACATTCTTGAGGTTCATCAATATACATTTGTAGTATTTTGTACCAGTATCACATGGAACCAAAATATCTGTTCGGTTATTTTTTTCCAACATACAGTCCAACCTGCCTTAAAGGCCACCTCTACATAAGGGCCACCTGCTTGTTAAGGCCAGTATAATTGTATTCCAATTGGTCTTTATTCATATTATTTTAACCTGAATATAAAGGCCACCTGCCCATAAAGGTAATTTTTACTTGTTATATTGGGTGACCTTTATAGACAGGTTTGACTGTACAGGGAAATACATAACTTTTTCTCAAAGTTAAACATATTCTGGTAGATTATGACAGGGTTTTCTACATCAATTGGAATGATAATTCTGTATATATTAGTGGGAATCACATAACATATTTCATGGGTGAGTCACATTATAAAACATCAGTAATATTACAATAGTATTTGTTTTTGGGACTAAAATTACAGATCTATAAAATTTAATTACATAGCGAAGTCTTGGATTTGCTATTTAGTTTGGTATTGTTTTAGTACATGTTTTAGTACATGTATATATACAGGTTACTACTGTATTTCCACAAATTACATGCACATGGAAAATGCAAGTTTCTAACAAACTCGCAAAAAATGGTCAAATCTTAATCAAAATATACTGATCTAATAGGAAAAAATATTTTTTATTCATGAAAAAGTGAACTTAATTCTGTACATAGAGCAATTCTTTAACTTTTTAACAAAACAACAAATATGACAATGTCAAAATTATCCCTTCTGTACCTTCTTACCTTGAACAACTATAAACGTTATGTCATAATTGGAATACATGTATTCATGATGATCACACCTGGAATAAACCTGAACAACAATGACCTACCTAACCCTTAATGTCCTGATGTAACTTTGAATGAGGCCCAATCGGTGTATAAACTTGATCAAATTTCCACAATTTTTGCAAAGTTTCTCTATGTACAGAACTGAACAATAATGTTTTTAATTAAAAATATAATTTGGTTAGGTCAGTGCATTTTAAATGCATTTTATTGATAGTTTAATGGAAACATTTTCAATTAAAAGAAATAAATAATAAAAACCATGTGCATTTAATTTATGGAAATACAGTAAACAGTAAAGATTAGGTACATGTATTTACACTTCATGAAGTTATCATATTCACATGTTTTCTTATATAAATTGTACATAAACATGTAATTCAGACCGGGTTTGAACAGATTTCACTGAAACAATAAATTGTAAAACTTTACAGAGTTAATATACAGATGAGATTTTAACAGTAATCCTTATATCCAGACAAAAAATAATTTTTGATTTAACAATAAAATGGAAGCAACTGCAGGGAATTCACATTATTCAGACTAATCAGTCTTGTAATATAAAAACAACATTATAAACAAAACATTATTATAATACATGTATAGGTAAACAATATTAACCTGTCAGCTTGACCTTTAATTTAAATACCGGTATTAATCATGAATCAGTTCATTTATGTGTAGGGAACCTGGGTGTTCATATCTTCTACATCATGAGTGATACACACTTTATAAGAGTAGGGACGTGCACTGTGTATGTATTAGCTTGAATCATAACACTACCCATTTATTGGGTGGATCGTCCTATATGAATACTCCCAATAAAAGGTCAAGCCGACAGGTCAATGTTGTTTGACTATACCATAACAACATCATAAACAAAACAATATTCTACCACTATTACCCCATACATTCTGGATTTCTGACAAAATAAAGATTCAAGTTAAATGTTTAAGGTATGTCTTCAGTAATTTATCACAACAAACCAATGCAACTGGATACTGGTAACCCATATTCCATGGTTACACATGACGAATGCATTCAAGCATTTATACATGTCATTCACAGACATATTTCTTAACGGTAACACAATTTTCTTGTTCCCATGATTATGTGGAAATGTCACATTTCAAACACTGTCTTGTAGATCTATGAAAAATGTCAAATCGTTGGCCATTCCTAAATTCTGACACTTCTTTTATTGAAATGAAACTTTATCACTTTTCCATGTATCGATACTGTTGTATTCTGTGTATTCAACCTTTATGTTCAAATCTATGCTCACTGATTCAGCCTCAATATTTTTCCTCCATGAACTGCATATACAGTATATATACTGTTCAATAGTACAACATCCCTATTATACTGGATGGAATATTTGCCATACTGTCACACATACTGATATACTGGCAGTATACATGTATATATTATTCAATACTGCAGCATCCCTAATATACTGAACGAGATATCTGCGGTATCGTCACACATACTGATATACCGGTAAAACATGAGACTGCAGTATCGTCACACATACCGATATACCGGTAAAACATGAGACTGCAGTATCGTCACACATACCGATATACCGGTAAAACATGAGACTGCAGTATCGTCACACATACCGATATACCGGTAAAACATGAGACTGCAGTATCGTCACACATACTGATATACCGGTAAAACATGAGACAGTTTAAGAGTTTTATCACAACTTGTTTGTCATCACAGCCCATGACTATTATATATAAATGTATTGCAAATTGTAAGCACTATTTGAGCTTGTAATAAATATTTGCACTTGTCAGCATATCACAGACTTTTAAAGGAATGTTAAATAAAAATATGTTATAATGGGTATATCTATTAACTAACAAGATATTATACACTAAACTTGAGCTGTTAAAGAAGGCCCCTCGGAGTGAGCTTTTGATAAGTTTCCATATTTATAATGATTAGAACTGAATATCATCATCGTCGTCATCATCACCTCTTCTGGAACCTAATGGACTTTTCTGAAACACAAAAATGACAAGCATCTAAATATCTGATGTTAAAAATGATAAATACATAATGTATTATGTACAGTCAGTTTAAATGAGTTGAGTTGAGTAATGGTGTTTAATGCCTCAGTCAAGAATATTTCACTTATATCAAGATGTTGCTAGCTACAGGCAAAGGTGCAGAAATTTTGCCTGTGCCTTGCGCTGATGGCATATACAGCAGGGTTCTTTAGCGTGCCAAGCTCACAGTGACACGGGACCTCATTTATCTTAAATCCCATCCGAAAGAACTGTGACCTTCATTTTGCAATGCAAAGTGCTTGCGAAAGAACAGTCACTACCCACTTTCAAGTCTTGGGTCAGACCTGGTCGGGGTTCAAACCCACAACCTCCCACTTTCTGAGTGAGCACTCTACAAACTGAGCTAGACAACTTTTTTCACATTAGGATCTGTTACGAGTGGGATTCAAACCTAGGCAGAGAGAGTTGTGATCTATAAGCATGCGCATTAAACCACTCTGTCACCAAGGCCCCCGAAATATATAGAAGTTTTAAAACATGCTATATTTTATATCAGAAAGTCACAAGAGAAAACAGTACTGCAACAATCAAGTGCTTTAAGTATTAGCTTTAGTCAAATCAAGTTAAGAACATGCTACATCATGACAAACTCAGTAAGAAAAGACAAAACATATAATGGGTCAAATGATTATAAAACTTCCAAACTTTGAAGAGCACCTGGTCTCTAAATAAATAATTCTTTTGGCTGAATCCCTTTTGAGGAGCCTTAAACATCCCAATTATGTAGAATGGGACATCTAGTAATAATGGCAATGATGTAGAGATATATTTTTGAAAATATCACATTCTTTTTTTTTTTCTCTTTTTTTGTTACAAATTTTTTCATCTCTTTTGTTCTAATATTTATTATTTCAACATAGTTTTAAAAATAGTACAGTGTTATCAAGCCTGGAAGTAAATGTGAACAGTTGACTGTTAGCCAACCTAGCTAATAGTTAAAATAGTTACGCATGTTTGTCAAATTGTCAAATTTATAACTGCTTCAAACATTTACACAACAACACAAAGCTTTACCTTTTTAAAGAGGGAATATTATGTACAATGATAAAAATGTTTCTTGTTAAGTAATTTTAATTGATTGATGTCTGTTGAACAATAATTAGATAAGTTTCAACTCACCTTTCCTCCAGAACTTGTGCGTGATCGTGCTGAAAAATTAAATTATATGATAAACTTATTAAATCTATCAAAATTACATCAGAAAAAGATTAAATTAAGTTAGGTACCCTTTTAACACAAAAGTTACAAATAATATGTGCCATGAAAGAAATTGCTTAAACATAAGACTTCAATTATTGCCACTTCTTCATTCAGTAAGCCTGTTAACTATTGGGAGCCTTTAGCATGTTTGTTTTTCCAAAACTGAATATGATTTATTGTTTACTATAACATATAAAATGTTGCATGTAAACCGTATAGATTAGCATGTTACAACAAAATAGGTCAAAGGGAAATAACTCAATCAAACATACATTCACTGAAATGACAGATCAACAAAATGACAGTCAAAAATCGAAATGCTGCTTGATCGTTCAACCTGGACATAAAAACTATCTTCTCAAGGATGCTATTTCATAAATAGTGCCCTTGGTTGAGGAAAATATGGAGGATTGTCTCCCTGAGGAAACATTATCTCCCGAGCCGATATAAATTTCCCAAGGGGAGACAATCTTCCATATTTGAATGCCAAGGATGTTTCGGGTCTCCTAATCAGAAAGGAGGGATGTATGGGCAGAAGCAGGATTACGGGGTAGTTTCCGTGATTTTCGGTGCCAAGCAGTGAACATTGCAATATCTCATGGCATTGTTTCATACCATGTGATTAGAAATTGACTAATAATAGTTTAAGAATTTTCTGTGCCGTATTATAATATAAAAGTACCTGATCCAGGTCTCATGCTGCCAGATGATGATGGTCTTCCTGCAGACCCGGGTCTACTACCATAAGACGTAGAAAAAGTTTTCCTTCCAGATCCAGATGATGGTCTACCTCCGTAAGACGATGATGATGTTTTACCACCAGATGATGGTCGTTTTACTGAAGTTTTATATCTAGAAGATACAAAGTCTTCATCGTCATCATCTTCTGTTGAATCAAAACTGAAATAAAATATCAAAAGTGATTTTAGAAATGCTACATTATCCAATAACTTGTAAATAGGTTTTTATGAAGTCATATATTATATACCAAGGTAACAATAATTATACACAAGGTTCATATACAGACCATTTTTTGAATGTATTTCATGACAAGCAAATTCAGTGAATTAGAATCCCCTACCAGCAGGTTCTTTTTTGTGATTTGCACTAATGTTCAAAGGGCAATAACTCTGAGGAAAATGAGCAAATCAACTCATGTTAATAATAAGCATAACTACTGACAATTTTGATGCTTATATGAATTTTTGATGGGCGGAAGGACAGAAGGAATGATGAACTGATGGAGGGACAAAACTAAAATTTAATATACCCCTCTTTCTTTGAAGGTGGGGGATAAAAAAAATATTTTTTAGAGTTTTTACTGTAAAGTTATCAAAGGGGGCTGGGGTGGGGGGCATTATTAAGAGTTTTTTTCTGTGAAGCTATGTTTCCATTCCTGGTAGCCAAAATCGCCATTGGCTACTAATTTTTGAGGAATTCTTTTAAAAAGTAACCTATTTTAGCAAATTTGTGGAAAAATACTTTAAAAAGGACTATATTGGAAATTTGGCTACTAATTATTTAAATTTATGGAAAGTAAAGTTATCAAGGGGGGGGGGGGGGGGGGGGGGGGGGGGGGGTTTTACTGTAAAGTTATTGGGGGGGGGGGGGCATTATAAAGAGTTTTTACTGTAAAGTTATTGGGGGGGGGGGCATTATAAAGAGTTTTTACTGTAAAGTTATCAAGGGGGGGGGGGCATTATAAAGAGTTTTTACTGTAAAGTTATCGAGGGGGGGCATTATTAAGACTTTTTACTGTATTTTCTGGTATGATTTTGTTACTTACTTATAGGATTTTAATTTTTGTTTTCTTGCCACATGACCTTTGACAGTGTTACGTATAAAATCTACAGTTTCTAAATAATCCTCGTCATCTTCATCGTCGTCATCCTCGTCATCAGACACATATGTCTTCAGGTGTGATTTACGTGTGCAGTGACCTCTATATGCCGATTGTATCAATGCTGCAGCCTGAAAATATATACAAATATATACAAAACATATACAATGAAACTTGTGTAGACCGACACTCCACTGGACCGCTCATTTTGGTTGGATTACAGAGGTGTCGATTTTCAGAAGTTTAAAAACACAGATTAAAATCTATTTTAATCAATTTAATCAATTTAATTTAATTAATTACTGGATATGGCTATTATAATGGTATATTCAAGAATGTGCATTTGATCGTGTTTGTTAACACTTACATCGTTTAAAGTGATATTTTAAATGTTTTAAATCACACCCTGGCAGACAATGTCAGTTAAGGGAGGTTGTCAGTATTTAGAGGTGTTACACTATGAGGCGCAGTTTCTATATTTATTAACTATTTTCACATATCCATAAATCGATTTTTGCATATCCATAAATGAATAATGCATATGTAAAAATAGTGAATAAATATAGAAACCGCGCCTCATATTACACTGAAGTTACACTGTATATACACATGTAAGTTATTTAAACATATCTGGTCAACAGGAAAACAATTTAGATCTATAGATCCCTCACAAAAATATAACAAGAGTACCGCTGAGCCGAGTAAAATACGCCTGTCACAGGGAGGGAAAATATGTAATGAGTATAAAATCGTACACAGCATCCTCAAGTCAATAGTAACAGACCTTTTAAAACCTTAGCTTAAGAACTGTAAAAGTAGTTTGATGCACAAGCAAAAAGGTAAACAGACAGACAGACAGACTGATGGACAGACAGACATGGTGATTCCTATATACACCCCCACAAACTAGTTGGGGCGTATAATGATGTGGACACTATACAATTATTGACTTTTGATGAGGTAGACATAAGGATTTATCAACCTCAAAAACTTAATATTCACCTCGGCCGCCGAGGTGAATATTAAGTTTTTGAGGTTGATAAATCCTTATGTCTACCTCATCAAAAGTCAATAACTGTTTTATTATATGACCAATGATTTTGATCACCATATTATTATGTTTTATAGTACAAAACGTAAAAAATGTCCTTTTCTTTTTTTAATGTTGCATCATATAACGTCGCGTGCGTTTTTGCATGGTTAACATTACCCATTGTTACGTCACAAAACATCGTGTGCGTTTTTGCGCGGTAAACATTGCCCATTGTTACGTCATAAAAACATCGTGTGCGTTATTGCGCAGTGAATATAATGATTTATCAGGCTCGCCAAACGCCTTCTCAACCAATCAGAAAAGGGCAAAATCATTGGCCATATAATAATTTTCAAAAATGACCACTTATAGTTTAATATTGTACTTACGTCGCCCACTTCTTCATCGTGTTTCTTATACTGGTAATTATTCCAATGTTTCTGGATTACACGAGCTGATCTTTCTTTTTTAAACTGTTGTACTTTTCTTTCATTTTCCTCTCGATCCTTAAATAAATGTAAAGAAAAATTTTGTGTTACCTTATCGATATGATGATCTCAGAGCTTGAAGAACTGGGACATACCGGTAAGTCTAGCTCGTATATCAGAATTATTTTTTTTATTTATTTGTAAAGAAAAACAAGTTACTGGCAGGTTGTTGTGTTGAAGACTGAATCATGAGAAATAGTTTATGAAGTAATTTACAGTAATTTACATGTATTATATTTCTGAAAGTTACTGCTATATAGGTAGTATCACATACTGTAAATCTATTTAATTTCATGTGTATATACTTTTGATGTATATAAAATTTAGATATATCCGCAAACCCAGTAATTAAATTTTTGCATTTTTTAAATATGCAATATAACACAATAAGCATAAGATTTTTTTGCTCAGTACTGATATCCACGCAAAATGAACGACTGTGAAATAAGCCAAAATTAGTACACTGCGAAAATTTATACATTTACAGTATTGTAATATAAGTATGGTAAATCATTTCTTTCTCTTTTCTACTTTTTTGTGCAATAAAATGATATTTATAAGTACCCAGTATGGACATCACAGTGGAATGGAGTGCTTTGTAACAGTGTTTGAATTTACTAATGTTAAAGTCATTTTATTAGTAGAAGATCAATCTCTGTAGCCAAGTACCGGTAGTTCAAAGGGAGTGCTTACAGATCTCAGTGTCTCTCACAGCCTCAGTTTGAATTTACTCGGGACAAATCCTAGTGTGAGAAAGTTTGCCAGTTCCCTTGCGAAAGGTTGGTGTTTTTTCTGATTTTCTCTTCTAATTTTCTCCACTATCCATAAACTGACCATCATCATTTAAGTGAAAAAAATCTTAACTGGGGTGTAAAACACCATTACTTCACTCTTTCACTACACTCAGTCTCAATACTTCTATAGTTAAATGATACATCTTTGATATACATGTATAATATATAATTATAAATATTATTGATCTGTCTCCACATAACAATCCAAATTTTTAACCACAAAAATATCTACCGGCAACACATTTATAAATATATAAGCCATGAAATAAGAACAAGAACAATCAAACACTAAATCACACTTCAGTTGTGTTAGCTATGTGAAAGGCAAAAAACTAGCCAACTTGCTGAAAATTAATACATCTGCAAAACAACTTTTTAGCAAAAAGCCATCTGACTTGCTAAAAATGAATACATTGTACATTTGCAAAATGACCTTTTTGCAAAAAGCTAACTGAATTTCTGAAAACAAATACACTTGCAAAATGACCGTTTAGCAAAAAGCCAGCTGAATTTCTTAAAATAAATAAGATGTTTCAGCAAAAACAATTCTAAAAATATATTAATTTCATTCAAAAAACCTGAAATAAAATCATAAACATAAGTTAGTTTATAAGCTAAAGACAGATATAGTAAAATCTGAAAATAATGTCATTCTTGCACTTTGCCAGTTTGCCTATCATCAACTAGCATATCATCAGTTTTTCTTTCACTTTGCCAGTTTGCCTATCATCAGCTAGCACATCATCAGTTTTTCTTTCACTTTGCCAGTTTACATATCATCACCAGTTTTTCTCATTCTTTGCCAGTTTGCCTATCACCACAGCTTTTCTCACACTTTATCATCTAGCCTATCACAAGTATTTTTCACACTTTGCCAATTTGCCTATCACCATAGCTTTTCTCACACTTTATCAGCTTGCCTATCACAAGTTTTTCTCACACTCTGCCAGTTTGCCTATCATCAGCTAGCCTATCATCAGTTTTTCTCACACTTTGCCAGTTTGCCTATCATCAGCTAGCCAACATCAGTTTTTCTCACACTGCCAGTTTGCATACCATCAGCTAGCATATCATCAGTTTTTCTCCCACTTTGCCAGTTTGCCTATCATCAGCTAGCCAACATCAGTTTTTCTCACACTTTGCCAGTTTGCCTATCATCAGCTAGCCTATCATCAGTTTTCCTCACACTTTGTCAGTTTGCCAATCACCAGCTAGCCTATCATCAGATATTCTGACACTTTGCAAGTTTGCCTATCATCAGTTATTCTCACACTTTGCCAGTTTGCCTATCATCAGCAGTTTTTCTTACACTATCTATCTAGCCTATCACTAGTTTTTCTCACACTTTGCCAGTTTGCATCATTTCTATGTTTTCCCCCATCCCCCAACTTACTGCCATCATTTGGAAAAAAAAATCTCGTATAAGTTTTGGACAAGTATCATTTTCCACATTCTTTATATCCAAGTGCTGGTGTAATCAATGTTCTAGTTCTCTCTATCTAAATGATTTCTATGGCATTTTGTTTGTAGTTTCTCGAGTCGGATTTCGTTATTCCATTTTATTTTGGTTCATCAAGCTGAAACCTGCATACCAGTATCTTCTTTAAGGGAAAATGTTCATGCCAACTTTTTAAAAAATTATTTTCAGCAGAATCTTAACTATTTTTAACAATAAATAAAGATTTATCCATATGCAGCTAGAGGGTTTTAAATGTATTTGTTGGTTGTTGATACAAGCAGGAAGCAATAAATGCAACACTATGATAAGCTTCTAAGCTTTGAAAAAATCCTCTACTCCAAGGTAAAATACACTGACAAAAACAGAAGCTGTATCCTAATTTAAGCTTTCAGTAAATAAGCAGAAGATTTAACAATACCCTGCTGCTGTAACAATTAAGAAAAAATCCTCTACTCCCAGGTAAAATGCACAAGGCTTATACAATAAGTTTTGAAAAAATCTTCTACTCCAAGGTAAAATGCACAGTCAAAACAGAAGCTATATCTTAATTTAAGCTTTCAGTATATAAGCAGATGCTTTAACAATACCCTGTTGCTGTATCAATTGCACTGTTGTATAAAGCACAAAGCTTATACAAATAGTTTTGAAAAAATCCTCTACTCCAAGGTAAAATGCAGTCAAAACAGAAGCTGTATCCTAATTTAAGCTTTCAATTAATAAGCAGAAGCTTTAACAATACCCTGCTGTTGTAACAATGACACTACTGTATAAAGCAGAAGGCTTTATGAGGATTTCTACTGAAGGACAAGATATTATTACAAATACCATGTACTGAATGATGAATTCACATTGAATGAAGTGATAGGTTTTAGTGATGTATATCTTTTGTGTACTGGCTACAGCTTGTCTGCTGTTTATTTTTAAACTTTACAGAAATGTCTTAAGTGTACAACCTTGTTTTTCAGTTTCATTCAAAAGATTACTCTTGCAGTGATCAAGCTTCTTCTAATTCTAGGGTAAGTATGCCAACCCTGGCAATGGTCATCTTACAATTCTTGTATGTGTGTAGACCTACAGTCTAACCTGTCTATAAAGGACACCCAAGGAAACCAATAAAAGTGGCCTTTATAGGCAGGTGGCCTATATATACAAGTTCAAATAATATGAATATAGAAGAATTGATACAATTCTACTGGCCTTTATAAGCAGGTGGTCCTTATATAGAGGTGGCTTTAAGGCAGGCTGGACTGTACTGTGATAAACTCTGGATAATTTGTGTGTGTGTGTAGACCTACCCTGGTAATGAGCTTCTCACATTTCCAGTGTGCATAGACCTGTGGTATACATACAGACCTTCAGAAAAGTTTATGCCTCAAAGTGAAGTTTGTTTCCTGGACTCCAAAAGCCATTTGGCTATGCCAGCTCATGATTATTGATAATCTGATTACTGGAAATGTGACATGAGTTTGTTGTAAGAGTTTACAGAGGAAAATGTGATGTGTAAAGAGAATCTGCCAAAGTAAGTCAACGGTCTTAACTGTGGATACAAATGACAGGAAATTTCTTCAACATAAGGTGGCACATGTTCTAGTACTTCGAATCAGAAATAGTTTATTAAAACATTTTAATTGTGAATAAAGTCAAATGAGTTAATATTTGTTAGCACATGATTTGAAATGATGTGAGAATGTGTGGTGAATGCCATAACAATGTACAAAAACAAATTGTGAGTTAGAATTACGTTACATAAAGTACAGCACAGGCTAATCTCTGTGTGATTATTAAATCAAGAATCATGCACTCTCGTATCCCCATGTATGTGGCATAATCACCGTAACTTGACCTACTTTTACACTCTCCTGATGTTTTTTCCATCGGCTCTGTATTTTACTGGCTGCTTTGTTTGCTCGGAAGTCATTAATTTTTTTCTGTACCTCTGCCTCCTATTCCAACAATTTACACATAATTTATATTATCATTTCTTGAAAATCTAGCATGTAATAAGGTTGATCAAAACTAAGTATGAATACAATTAGAGTTTGTATATATACTTCAATGACTAAAGCATACTGGACTCAGATTTTGAGATTTGATTTTTAGGTAGTTTGAATTACAGACCTAAAAAAACAACAAATATGTACATGTATGTGGAAAAAATTATTTCCAATAAATACATAGGGTATTTCCAGAATAATGTCAATTTTGTGGGAAAATGTCAAAATAATTAACATTATTAATAATGTAAATATAGTCCCAGACAACCATTACAGGGTATGTTTGATTATTGATTAAAGATTGATTGTCTGTTTAAAATAATTTAAACAAGGCAGATAAGTTCAATTGATTGTCTATACTATTTAAATATATGCATATAATAAAATGTATGGTTTTTTAAACTGAGTATTCTATAAAAAGTGAAATTTTACATCCTATGAAAACACTATTTTATCATTACATTTGACACGTGACAGATAATTCAATGTATAGTTTCATAATCAAGAAAATGGAAATTTTAGTAAGGCGTTAAATAAAGGCATTTGTGGAAGCACGTGGCCTAGTGGTTAAGGCGTTGGACTCATGATTCGAAGGTCGTGGGTTCAATCCCTGGACCGGGCGATGTGTTGTGTCCTTGAGCAAGACACTTAATTTCACGTCGTTCCAGTTCACTCAGCTGAAAATAAATGAGTACCAGCAAAATGCTGGGGGTTAACCCTGCGATGGACCGGCGCCACATTCAGGGGAGAGTCTTGTACTCTCAGTCGCTTAACGCCACAGAAACCGGGATAAGCTCCGGCCTGATGGGCCTAATGGCTCGGGACAGACTTTAACTTTTAAATAAAGGCATTTACCTTGGACATACTCAATACTTGATAGTTTTGATCAACTTTTTTACGATATCTTTACATTTATAATTCAACATTTCCTTTAACAAATGGATATACTTTACTAAAATAATTAAATTTACTAAATTAATCTATATATATATATGGATACAACACCAAATATATCAAGTTAATACTGTAGATTACTTTGAATTTGTCAGTATCACATTTCGCATGTCTACTCCTAAGCGTCACTCGTGAATATGTAAATTTGTGGCCACAACCCATGTAAAATTTAAATTCCCGACTGTTATGCAATTATCTCCCTTTTCTAAGATGTTTTGTCATGTTTTATAAAACACAGTCATAGCCGATTGTCAATATGTTTTGCAATTTGACTTTTTAATTTTCCCTGATTCTAAGAATATTCGCGTGAGATATGAATTCGCGACCGAGAGTCCTCGCAAAATTAAGCATTTATAAATCTTTCGTGATAAAAAAGTAATCTACAGTACACATAAGGTGTATTTACATATCTAGTTTATCTAACTACCTACATGCATTATTGTATATATATCTTAATTAAATATATTACCACTAAGAAATTTATTTCTGTTAGCTCTATAACTATATCACTAACTACTATAAATTTGTGAGTTAAACCAAATATGTAAATATTCAAAATCAACCAGAGCGAATAAACATGGTCTGTGTGGCATGCTGTTAGTAGAGGACATATGTCCATGTAGCATGCTATCATTAATTCTAAAAAAAAAAATTTTTTTAATTCTCTATTATGAGAATCATGTATTTTTCTAACTCATGTTAATCTGCTGTTTTCTATATTTATTATAATATATATGAAACTGAAAATATACGGTATATGTATATTGAACATTGAAAGAAACAAGAAGTGATTATATCGTGATATAACCATGCAGTATTTTAGTGATGGATGCCGTACCTCATGTTCGTCTCTGGCTTTTCTGAAGGATTTATATTTCTGTTGTATTTTCTTTGCTGCATAATCTTCTCTAAATTTCTCCACTTCCTTTCGTCTCCTGTCCTCTGATGCGGTACTATCAACTGATGACCTTCGTCCACTCGGTGGTCGACTGAAATATCACAATGAAAATGTATAATCTCATAACTGTTAACATATAAGCTCAATGTTCTTTTCATTCTTAATTTTTTTATTAATTTAACATGTGGCAGGTAAAGCTAGATAAACAAATGTTTAACCTTCTGGAGCACCCACCCTCACATACCTGATTACCATGCACATATTAGCTCAATTTTCTTCCATTCTTAATATTGATTTCACATGTGGCAGATATAGCTAGATAAACATTGCTAAACTTTCCGCAGCACCCAGTCTCACCCGATGAAAGTTCACATGTTTAACTTAATTTGACAGTTTTAAATTTGCTTTTGGTATTGTGATTTGGAACATGTGGCTACTACAGAGGAAACTTATAAGTAAAAGCAATTGGAACATAGAAGCAAGCTAAGACTAGAACTGTCTCTTGAGAGCCAAATACCCCCCCCCCCCCCCATCCCCAACATCTACAAGGATTTAATGTTTTGTGACAACCTTGACCTTTTCAATATGTCCTTGGTTCAAGTTCATAGCACACCTTTGGAGTATCATTCATGTGAAGTTTTATGACAGTTGTACAAAGCAATTATGAAATATGGCACTGACACGATTTTACATGGACAGACAGACATGATTATTCCTATATTTCCCCATCAAACTAGTTTGCGGGGGGGTGGGGTGGGGGGGGGGGGGGGGGTGGGGGTGGTGGATAATAAGAACAAAAGATAAATACTAACCTTGATGGTTTTCTAGGAGTTGTAGATCTAGGAGTACGTCTACCAGTCAATGGTACATTTAACTGTGACTGTAAGTCATTTAATTCTTTATGTAAAGCTTGGATTTCTTTTCTAAAAAATGAAATCAATACAATGAATATTTGTAAGAGTAAATAAGTTATATTTATAAAAAAACTCTTTATAACATAGTTCTACTTTCCCTACTTTTCACAAATAAAATTTATTAGTAGCCAAACTTCCACTTCCAATTTTGCAGAAATATACAGTAGTCCTTTTATCAAGTTATTTTTCCCCATTTTTGCTAAAATAGGTAAAGTTTTCAAAGAATTTCTCAGAAATCAGAAGCCAATATAGATTTAGACTACCATGAATGGAAACATAGCTTTGCATTACAACAATGAAATTAATGTTGAAATATAAGAAATTCTTTTTTTTACTAAATATAAATTGTACAGTTTTTAACTTAAATCCTAAAATCCTCAAAATCCAATCGTAAAACTTCTGACTTCGGACAAGCATTGGACATAATGACAATACTGTAAACGTATTTAATTTCGCATGTATTTATTTTCGTGATGTAGGAAATTTAGACATATCTGCATAGTTAACTTTTCGTCATTTTGAAATATGTATTTGAACACAATAAGCATAATATAATTTTCGTCTGGTATTAATTTTCGCGCAAAAACAAAATAAGCGAAAAATTATTACACCGCAAAAATAAATATGTTTACAGTATGGTATTCAATAGGTCCTCAAGTACTAAGTAAACCAGTACAGCGACTTACTCTTTTTCTTCACACTTTTTGCGATACGACGCTTTATCCTCCTGTAACCGTTTGACCAAATCTTTCTGTTTCTGTAATTCATCTAATAACTGTGTTTCTCGTTTGTCTAACGACTCTAACCTTTCTTCTGTTGAACCTTCTAGTGGTATTTTATGTTTTCCTGCAAAATCACAAAAAATAATTTATGAAATGGTATTACCCTTATTTTCTTGTCTGGCAATCCCTACCCTGATAGACCACAGCGGCAGCTCAGTTGGCAGATTGCTCGCAGTAAGTGGGAGGTCATGAGTTTGAAGACCAACAGGGTCTTAAAAATGGGTAGCACTTAGCATTACAAAATGAAAGTCATGGTTCTTTCAGATGGAAACTTAAAATAAATGAGGTCTTGTGTCAAGGTAGGTGTGGCACAATAAAGAACCCTGCTATATAATGCCATCAGCGCAATGTGCAGGCAAAATTTCTGTATCTATGCCTATAGCTGGCAACATCTCGATATAAGCAAAATATTCTTGACTGGGACATTAATCACCAAAACTCACTCTTCCAAATGACCTCATGACATTGTGTATTTCTAAATTCCAAGTGTTTGGTGAAAGAAAAGGCAATACATATTTTCAAGTCTTGGTCAGACTCCTGTTGAGTTTGACCACGAGTTTGACAACGACCTCCCATGCACTGTACCAACTGATCTACTGTAGTGGTATGTAAATATAAGTGAGTTAATCACATGACATATCACTAAGAATACTATACACAGAACTATCACTAAGAATACTATACACAGATCTTACCTTGTCTTTCATCCATTCTTTCATTATAGGACTGTATAGAATCTGTATCACCTGATTTTTTGTCTGCAATTTGTAACTTCTGTAAAATAAAATAAATTGATATCCAGTGACTTGTTTTAAAAGGCATCAACCACCCCACTGACTTTACTACACACGGGTCATATAATACATGTATATTGTGCACTGGGTTTTATTCAAGTACAGTTTACCACATTTCTTATACAGTCAACCCTGTCTATAAAAGCCACTCCAGTAAACCAGTAAAGTGTCCTTTATAGACAGGTGGTTTTTATAAACAAGTTCAAATAATATGAATAAAGAACAATTGGGATAAAATTCTACTGGCAGGTGACCCTTATATAGAGGTGACCTTTAAGGCAGGTTAGACTCTACATGTAAAGGAAAGATAATACATTTCATATATAGCAAAGATTATATTTCATTGTATTACCATTGGCATACTCAGATGTGGATATAATAAATGTGGCCATTACTTTGACATAGAAAATATAGAGAATAATTAACTTTATGATGAAAATTTACCAATCCCCATTTTACTGATTCCACAAATTTTGTATACCGTACTCAGTAACTATTTTTATCACATTCCAATAAAACTGATTGTATGTAAATATAAATGGTATATCATCTCTGGACTTTTTATGTTTTTGTTCACATGGTACTCCTCCGTTGCTTGTTTTAGACTTTCATCGAGTATCTGATATATTTTAGATCATACCTTCTCTAACTTCTTTATGGCACCTAGTAACTGCTTTCTATTCATATCTTCATACTCCCCTGTAAACAAACATAACAATGAACAATAAATCATTACTTATGAACTGAATACAGAGAAGTCCCTACATGTGGAATCAAATTATCATTGGCACAGCTATACAATTGCCATTTTTTGTTATCAAAACAGGTATTGAAAGTTCCATCTTTTTCGTTTATTCTTAGTTTCAAAAAGAATTATCAAAATTTGCTAAATTTAACAAGAATTCTCTCTTGAAAGCCAAATATCTCTGCCCCTAACATCTACTAAGGTTCAATGTTTTCCCCCAACATTGATCTTTCTGAAAATGTTCTTGGTTCAAGGTCATCATGACATACTTTTGTATTATGAATATTGTTCATGTGAAGTTTAATGACAGTTGTCAAAAACAAATATGAGATATGACACAATTTTACAGACAAACAGAAAGACGGACATACAGAAAGAGACATGGTGATTCCTATATACCCCCTTCAAACAAGTTTGTTTGTGTGTGTGTGGGGGGGGGGGGGGGGGATAATTCAAGAAAATCTTGGTTAAAGAATGAATATGAAACTGGGGCCTGATTCCTTATACAGTTAACCTACTTGATGTATCCCTCCCTTTATCATCTAACTCTCTGTGTAGATCTTTCCGCAGTGATTGAATCTCACTTTGTAACTGCTCATTTTGCTTGCTAAGTCGTATCACTGTTTCATTCAAAGCTTTCACTTTCCCTGTAGTATCTTTTGTCGGTCTGCAAGAGAAAAGAATAAGTCTAAGTGATCACCTTTACATCGAACCTATCTGTAAGTGCCTATATATGCATAAATATGTAAACCTTGATATTCGGACAAAATGCTTCTAAATATAATTTTTCTTATAATGCTTTGTTCCGAGTGTTTAAGATAAATGAAAATTATATAGATCATTCACACAATCTGATGGCAGAATCCAGAGCTCCAGATAAGAGAAGTATCTGTGTAAATACCCTTTAAATTTTTGAAAATACTCTTTAAATTGTAAAGGTAAGGGTATCAAAACCCTTTGAAAATCCTCATTACCCTTTACAATTCTTATAACAGTAGAGCCTGCTATGGGGGTTGAACTCCTGATCCAAGTACCTGTGAAATGCCATTGTCATAACGAAGATGATGTTACTGTATTATTGTTAGAAGTTATACATATGTACTTATTTGAATAAATGACTTTACAAATTGAAAATACTCTACATTTTTATGGATCAGTGTCAATACTCTTTAGATTTTAAAGGATACCCTTTAGAAAAAAAGTAGAGGGTAATGACCCTTCATGTCAAATTCTTATTTGGAGCTCTGGAATCTAATAAACACAGTTGAGGCTGAACTACACAAACAGATAATAACATTGTGTAAATGTATGTATATATTCATAGCTTTTCATGCTTTATTTGTTGCAACCACCATAACACTAAAATTGACTCATTACAAACATTGCAATCGGATTGTGAATGACCTATAGTACTTTAATTTATTGACTTAATAGTGGCTATCAAGTCGGGTTCATAATTAGAACTGTGTTTTCATGTTTATTAACACAATGAGAATGCATCTGGATCACATTGCAAATGAACACCTCTAAGAAAATCCACTTGAATCTAGGTTCAAATCTTATTTGTAGAGTTGAGAAATGTTGTTTCACACCCTAGTCAAAATTCTTTCAATGGGGTTCGCCGTTTTACCACGTGATCAATACCTCTTAACGTTTGTGCGGAACGTTTTGGAAAACGTCAACGTCATAGATTCCCGGAATGATGTCGTTTTAATCTCATGCGACTCCATATCCATTGGAAATAAGTGTTCTGCACAAACGTTAGATGGTATCACGTGGTACAGCGGCGAACCTCATTATATCGAGATGGTCAGTTGTGGGATAGTGGAGAAACTGGAGTGCCAAGAGAAAACCAATGACCTTCTGCAAGCAAACGCACAAACTTTCTCACCCTAAGATCTGCCCAAGTGGGATTTGAACCTACACAGTGATATACAGTCAAACCTGCTGTAAAGGCAACCTCTATATAGAGCCCACCTAGTTTTCAAGGCCAGTAAAATTTTATCCCAACTGGTCTTTATACATGAAATTTGAACCTGTATATAAGGACCACCTGCCCATAAAAGACACTTAAACTGGATCCCTTGGGTGGGGTGGCCTTTAAAGACAGGTTTGACTGTACACTGTGATCTAAAATCACACACTTCTTTATCTTATCTAAAGTTTATTTAGTGTACCTGTTTGATTTATGAACACCGGTATCTTTAGACATCTGAAGGCGTACAATTTCTTGGAAGCAAGTCTCTAATTGTACTTTCATTTCTTCTATTTTTGATGCTTTCAGATCACTCTGTAATTTTCTGAAACACAAAAATTAAAAGACAAAATAATATACTGTATACCAGTAGTTGTTTAATTCTGTGGGGGAAAGCGGCCAGTGTTCTCAATTATCTGAATGGATTACAGTATCTCAGTTTACATTAATGAATGCTACATGAAAATATTCATTTTGTATTAAATTTTATGCTATAAAGTTAAACCATGAATATACATGTATAACTTTTCAACATTTGCCCATCACGCCAGGGTATATGTAAGTTTTTTGTTTCTTTGGTGGAGTTTTTACATGTGAGCTACAAATTGGCTTTCTAAAGTTTACAAGACATATCTGATAATATGTTCAATAAAATGCACTGGGGGAAAACACATACCAAGTATGACTATTATAGTAGCCTGGCATATGCAAGACATCTGGTAAAGATTGGTGGCATGTTTAACTTAAGTGTTTAATTTGCTTTTAACTGCATGTTTAAAGTGGACTAAGAACAAAATTCAGTTCAAAACTATCAAAATGATATAACAAAGACCCAGCAACTTGCAGCATACAGTGACTATTGGTTGCATGAGTTAGCTGTCATATTTTTCAAGCCCCATGCCAATGTTTTTAGGGAAGCCTCTTCCCTGTTAGCAAAAATGTGTTTACTTTTAATTGAAAAGACCAAAGTTTTCTGTTTCGTAATTCATTGCTATAAAAACATGTACAACCTAGACATAAAGGCAGTCAAAATAAAAGTATCTAACTATCACATGGTAGTACATCAAAAATTTTAAAGTGCTAATGCTAGATCTCACACCAGTGATATGATTTTACAGAATCCTACACAGTGTGAGATATCTCTGTCTGATTTTTTAAACATATATTTGCATTATGCCACTGCCTGTGTCTTCTTAAAATGACATTATTGATTTTTGTTGACATTCTCATGTAAAAATGATTATGACATCATGTATGTGTAAGTGATTGTGCCTCATCTGGAATGCCCTTTTTTCATACAATCAGATTTAAAAGTAAGAGAAATCCAAATAATGTGTGAAATTGTTCATGTGATATGTCTCAACCAGGTCGAGACAGAGAAATCTAGCACTGGTGAAATAGATAGATTTTCTTGTCACAGGTGTGAGAAAAATTCTTCTTGCACCCCAGATAAAAAAAATCCATAAAAATAAAGGTGCAAGACATCTCCATCTTGTACCCCCCTGTGCAAGATAGCCTACACACCATTTTTCCCTCAAAATGTTATTAACAAAATCAGAGGTGTATCGAAAGTTGAAATTGATTTTAAATTTAAAAATTGTACTTTCTGGTGCAAGAAACAGAATCAATCACTACTTTTAATGCCAGATAAGGAAATCTCAACTTTCGTTCGGCAAGCCTCGTTCTGGACCAATCATATTAGAACTCGGGTTGAGATTTCCCTATCTGGCACCACAAGTTGTGATAGATTCTATTATTCTGTACTTCATGAGATGACAATAATATACTTACGAATAAGAAGTTTCCTTGTCTTTTAATTGTGTTTCTAATTTTAAGATTTTCTGTTTTAAACTGTGAATGACAGATCCAGAATCTGATCGCTTATCTCCTAATGTACGTCTTAATTCTTCACTCTGTAAAAAAGATCAAAATTATATCATCTATGAATATGAACTTTATCTATCATAACAAATCAAACATGGCCTTGAAAAACAACAATATACATAAACATCTGTCTCATAGCAGTCAACATTAAGTTTGCTATAAATATGCCTTTAAAATTCAAATAATCACCCTTTAACATGTTAAGATTGAGTATTGTGATTTATTAAAATTTAAACAAAAACAGTACGCCTCAAAATAGCACCTACTAGTATCAAGTATGGCATCAACAAAAACAAGCTAAATGAAAGAATATAATTATTTACTTTAAGAGTTGAGTTGAGTAATGGTGTTTAATGTGAATATTTCACTTATATTGTTACATCACCAGCAATAGGCAAAGGTACAGAAATTATGTCTGTGTGTTGCACCAATGGCATTATACAGCAGGATTCTTTATTGTACCTTGGCTACCGCGACACAGGACCTTGTTTATTTTAAGTTCCCATCCAAAAGAACTGTGACTTTTATTTCGTAATGCCAAGTGCTACCCAGTCACTACCCACTTTCAAGTCTTGGGGTCAAACCCAGTCGGAGTTCAAATCCAAGACTTCCCACTTAGAGAGCAAGCACTCTACCAACTGAACTACCATAGTGGTATATTCACTTCAGAATTATTTTTCAATCCAATCCATTTTATCTCTATTTTCTCACAGTAAATCATTTAATCCTCACCTTTGTAGGATCAAGGAGACCTCCAATTTCTTTTTCCTGCAAAGATAATATACATTTACAAATCAATTTAAAATTAACTAGTGTTTATATCATAACAGAAAAAAGAATGAATACAACTAGGATGGAAGAGCTGGGTGGGTATCAGCAAAGGCAACTGCCAAAGACAGAGCATAATAGAGAAGGTGTATTGAGGACATATGTGCCCGTGGGCACGAAGAGGATAGGTGAAGTGAGATGAGTGTTTTATATCAGAGAAATTTGTTGAAATTTTGATTTTTTTATCAATGGGATTCGCTGCTGTACCACATGATACCCTCTAATGTTTGTGCCGAGCTCTTATTTCCAATGGATATGAAATCACAAAAGATGCCGTTTTCCCGTAAAAATGGTGTTATTCCGGGAGTTTGTGATGTTAACATTTTCCAAAACATTCTACACAAACGTTAAAAGGTATTGATCACGTGGTACAGTGGTAAACCCCATTATGGAAACAGTATACCGGTAGATTTTTTTCACACAGCTTACAGAGAAACAGTTGAGCTCATCTCTAAGTATAGTTAATAAAACAATTTGAACATTGAAATGCTGAAAGCTCCTTTTTATTGCTTATACTGGAGGTTTGTTATAAGCTTTTCTACACTTTGTATAGGTATGCTAAAAACTGAAATTTTTGAAGATGACCTTGCAAATTTCATTGCCATAAATTTTTTGGGTCAAGATCTTTGCTTTCAGTATTATTTCCCCTACTAAAAGGATATTTTGCCTGTGTTTAAATAGTAATGTTGAAATGTTAACAGTTTTGGGCCATAATGCAAGGCATGGTTGTGGTACCATTACAAGTCAATATTCTGAGTCATTACAATACAACTGTGATGAAATTCAAATTTTCATATTTCATATTACTAAATTATTGTGAAAAAAATATTGATTTGCTTTAGATCTGATTTCAAGTTATCATCTGCACACCACCAGAGAACAGACAGGTGGACATAAACACTCTTGTCAATAAAAACAGGGGGTATCACAAAATACTTCAACATTATGCGAGACGGGATTAGAAATGTCGGTGAATCTGACTTATACTTCCCACAAAGCTTTAGTCATTGGGTCATGAGTCTTGACCTATGCATCAAAATTAGGTATGTGACAATTCGTTTCATGTTGGTAAAAATTTGTGCAAAGTTTGATCAAAATCCATCCATAGACATGGAAGATATGGAGACAGATGAATGGCCAGATGGATGGACTAGGTGATATACCCACAAAACTTCATTTTCAAGGGATACACAAAATGTATAACAATATACAGAGAATAATTATTACCTTTTTGATATTATCTTCTTCTGTACGCCTGACTTTGGCTTTCAGTGCTGCATTATCTTGATGCAAACCCTGGATTTGCTGTTAAGAGAAAATGATAAATAAGACATAAATATTTATATATTTATGACAAAGTTCATTTAGAAATAAGGAAACAAATCAAATTTTTGATAATAGCTCTATTTTTGCAGAACTGCCAATCACCTGTAAAGAGACTTTCAGAATCAATATCTCTAGTGTTAAAGTGATTGTTGTGATAAAAAGAAGAAAAGTGTAACTGTACATCTAGATAAAAAAACATAAAACTGAATATGAAAGCTACTGTGAAAGCACTTGTTTTCATGGTGTCTTATTTTCACAGAAAAACTACCATTTTTTGAACTGGTAAATTTGTGGATTTTGGTCTCCGTTTAAGGTAAGTTTGTAAAATAAACTATTTTGTTGACACGTAAATTCATGGGTATCAACAAAAACAACAACAAAAATGGTACACAATGAAAATTAATTATTTCATAGTAACTTAATCATTGGGGATATCTTCAATTTCTGACTAGAGTTGAATGCTTTGTTCATCTTTTTCTTATAATACATGTAGCTTATTGTAAACACACATACCTTTTTGAGCTCCAAGATTTGATCATAATATTCCTCAGGAGACTTATATGCTGGGGTACCTGATGGTGGCTTTGCTGTAAAAATACAAGAATATTAAATTTTAAAAAGAACAATTACATTTGTGGTATTAACTGGTTTGGAACAGAAAATAATAAAATAAACTCATCAAAAGTATTGATGAAACTATAACTGTCTCTTGAGAGCCAAATAACACCGCCCCAAACATCTACAAGGGTTTAAAGTTTTCCAGCAACTTTGACCTTTCCAATATGACTTTAATTCAAGGTCATAACACACCTTTGGACCATGAAGATTATTCATGTGAAGTTTTATGACAGCCATCTAAAACAATTATGAGATATGGACTTGATTTTACACAGGCAGATGGACCGACAGACATGGTGATTCGTATAAAAAGAAGTCAACAAAAAGTTTCAGGAGGACAATGTATTTCATCTGCGCATCCAGTCTATTAAATAAGAGCTATCAGACGAACATTGTAAGCTTTTTTTACCACATGTAACATAAAACTTTTAATACATGTTAAAATTGTAAATTCATTATTTCTAATATAAGGACTTACTTGTTGGATTATCATATTTGTTTTTGGTTGGTTTTTCTCTGCCTGTTTTCTGTCGTAAAAAATTAGATGTACTTAAGTAAGCCATTTCTTTGTCTCCCATCCTCCGTAAGCCAGACATGCTGTTATTTGTACTTTCTGTACTTATACCTGTAAAAAAATATGGTTTTTGTATCAGTAAAAGTGCACTAATTGCTGACAATGTTGTATAGGCTGGTCTGTTTGATATCTTGAATAATTACAAAATAGACATGGTTGTAATTATTTCTAAAATCTGATTGGTCTATACATTTAATACGGCAGCTGCGACATTATTTTTACAATGTTTTCATTCATTGTCATTGGCTACCGATACGAATTTTTCAGAAATTCTATCAAAAAGTAACCTATTTTAGCAAATTTATGAAAAATGCTTTAAAAAGGACTCAATTTTCACAAATTTTGGAAATTTGGCTTCTACTGTTTATTTAACCTATTTCAGAGAAAGCAAGATCGCAAAATATTTTATAGATTTCAATATGATGGGTACCAATCGATGATTCTTTTACCTACATGAGTCGAGTCGTTACTAAAAATTCCTGATTCGGCTCTATCCTTGCTTCGTATATCATTTTGTGCAACAAAATATAACTTGGGTGGGTGTTAACAATGATATTTTAACGATATGGTGGGGTTCATTACGTTAGGTAGTCATGATGAAAGAGTTGACAATTTACGTAGGTTAGTGCAGCTCAAGAACGGATCGATTTTTGCGTAACTGGGATGATCAAAGTTGATTTAATAAAGTTATAAAGTGAACTAACTTTCTGCATTTTCAAGCTTTTGAAAAAATTGATGCAAATTCAAACTTTTAAACTAAATCAGACCTTTGGGCTACCCTTCATTGTTCCCCTTGCAAACATATGTAAATAATAAATTCTTCTGCCATCATTACGTCACACGAAAGACACTGCAATTTTGTCAAAAATTTTTACCATTTTCAACACCCATCAAAAATACATTTTGGTGTATTTAAGGAGTTATAACGCATGGATTAGATTGAAATTAGGATTATTAGCAACAACTTGACTCATGTAAGTAAATGATTAATTGATTTTTAACTGTGTCATTAAAATCTTTGAAATATTAGCATTGTTCCTTTCTCTGCAGCAGAGTGAACAGACAGTAATAATTTTAAATTTTAAAAGTTGTGATTAAAATTATGATTATTACCACAACTTGACTCATGTAAGTAAATGATTAATTGATTTTGAACTGTGTCATTCAAATCTTTGAAATATTAGCATTGTTCCTTTCTCTGCAGCAGAATGAACAGACAGTAATAATTTTTAATTTTAAAAGTTGTGGAAAAACTAAATATATGCCTTAGCAATTTACAATACACCTAGATATATTAACATATTACTTCTAGGCTCTTTAAAAAGAAAATAATTAAGATAAGGAGATATTTTACAGACAGGTTTATAATATTACATGGACCATACATACCACAGCCTGTTTTTCTGAGTGTATCTACAAAATATTCTGTAGGAGTTTTATGTCGAGGACTCTCTGGTTTTCTTGAAGTATATAAACCCACTGAAAGAAATAATTGTATAAAGTATAAAGTTCACAATGTATTATTTCTGTAAATAGCTTGGAGCAACTATTTGTTATATCGTTTGCTACTGACACCAATAGGAATATAGAAATAAAGATCCATACTTCAATAGGGCAGGGCTATAAGGTGTGACTAAAAAGGCGCCTTAGCAACTAAAATTTTGATATTGTGACCGTTTTGTAAAAACAGTAATTTTTGTTAAATGATTGGCATCTGAAAATAAAGCTACACATGCTCCTAAATTTAAAAGTCACTTTTAGCCCTGCAGGAACAAGCAATGATGGTCATCAAAAATATGTTATCTATAATTATTGTACTTGTAATATTTATTGAAATGGTGAGAATTGTTTGACTACATGTTGCAGTTTAGAGCTTTGTAAACAATTTCATTTGATTAAACAACAAAGGATACATATTCTATAAATGTGGTTGCGAAAAGTTATTAATGCAGAAAATTAACTCTAACAGACAAAGTCATTAATTCATAGAAATATTTTCCTTTTACATTATAAGCTTTGCTTTTAAGAGAAACTGAAAAAACACAACTCGCTATACCCTGCTGATAAAAACAATTTTATTATATGACAAGAAACTGTAGAATATTATAGTATAATTGAAGTTCAAGCAGATGCAACTAGTTAAATGCCATTCCCATGACCAATTTGGTTATCTGACCATTATTTGAAAACTTAGTTATCATTATGTTCTATAATTTAATTAAAGAACTATGATTGGCATAAATTTTAAAAAAATGATAAAACTAGTACAGAAAACAAATTCTTTACAGAAATAACTTTACAACACATCCCTGGAGGCATACATATTTTTTTGAGAAATAGAAACAAGTACATGTGTACTGAGGGAAAATTTGTCTAGAAACTAAATATAAACATGTACCATGTACTTCCTTAATGTCTGTAAGTATTACTAACTCACCTGTCTGTCTAGATTTAACAGCAGATAACCAAATCTCTCTGGCACTTCTTGTTGGTGGGGCACTGTTTGACCGATGTCTATAACTGTGCCTTCCAGAATTTGGAGTTACTAAAAATAAATTTAATCAACAATTTTTCCTGAATTATGTTTTCAATATACACTGAACAAGAATATCCCTATTTATTGCAAAAAAAATATATAAAATTTTTAAAAAAATTAAGATTAAATTAAAAATAAAAAAGATAGAGAAAAAAACTGCCAGTTTTATTAAAGTACAAAAAACAAAGACTTCAGATTCACTCAGCCAACAAGTACTCAAATTTGGAATTTGGGGGAAAAAATTGGTCTCACAAGTTTGGTTCAAGCACTACTGATGAGGAATTGTATTCCGAAATGGCCGTCTAATGCTGTAAAATTAAAACTGGTATAATTTGTATATCTTGTTGATTTTACTTAGTTACATAAATAGACAGATGCATAAACACCATGAGTGGTAGAAATGAAAACATATTCACCCGGCCTCACATCTCTGTTTGACATTTTCAAAATTTTCACTTTGCTTTTGGGATTGTGATTTGGACATGGAACAGTATGTTTGTGTTTGACTTTTGGGATTGTTATTTGGACATGGAGCAGTATGTTTGTGTTTTGACTTTTGAGATTGTGATTTGGACATGGACCAGTATGTTTATGTTTGACTTTTGGGATTGTAATTTGGACATGGACCAGTATGTTTGTGTTTGACTTTTGGGATTGTAATTTGGACATGAACCAGTATGTATGTGTTTGATTTTCTCCATCATAAATGTTACATGAAAGAGAGAAAGAAGTAGCTCACCTGGTCTCTTTGTTCTTTGGGCTTTTATAACTTTCTTTTTACTCTGATCTATAAAAGAAAACATTAATTGGTTATGAATTTCCATTTAAAATTTACACATTTGTCTTTCACACCATAACAATTGAACATAAAGTAATTTATAATTACATGCATACATAATTATATACAATTCCAGATGCATCTTAAAAGCAACTATCTGTCATATATGATATGACTATTTTGGTTATATTCAAAGATGGTACATACAGACATTGTAACTCATTCTTTAAATACAAAGTATACAAGTGTGGTTTTATAACTTTTATTTGCAGTGTACCACTTTTTCGGTTTGAAATTTTTCCGCAAAAAAAAATTGTACTATGCATAAAATAATATTTGTTCTCAACCTTTTAGTTTGTTTTGCAAATCTGTAGATATTACACCCTGCAAAAAGGTCCAAAATTTAAAAACCACGAAAAATTACAGGTTTAGATATTATCTACACTTAAAGTAAATGTATCCTTTATCACATTATAATATGACAAACCATTTTACCTGGTTTTGATTTCTTTTTTTCGTGCCTTGGAGCTCGATTTCTTGAAATCTAAAATGACAAAAATTATTTTTGTATGTGAAACAGTTACAATTTATTAAAAGATTTTTTTACCTGAAAATTATTTGATTCAATGAAACAAAATCCTACCCAGTAATAGTTGTATATTGCTAGTTTCTACAAGGTCAACTTATGGCCAGAATGATTGATTGATTGGTTGAATGGGGTTTTACTTTCCAGACAAAAAAAATTTCACTTATATCGAGATGTCACCAGCTATAGGTGAAGTGGCAGAAATTTTTACCCTTGCAGTGCACTTAGGGCAATGTGCAGGGAGGGTTCTTTAACATGCCATGCCTGCTATGACACAGGGCATTGGTTTTTAAGGTCTCTTCTAAAAGGACCCAGTGACTTTCATTTCTAAATGCAGAGTGCTTGGCAGTCACTACCTTTTTTCAAGTCTTGGTCAGACATGGCCAGGGGTCAAACCAACAACCTCCCACATATGTACCACTGAGCTACTGTTATTAGGTATTCATATATACAGTATTTCTCTTAATTAAACACAATAAACAACTGTCTGGAAACAATTGTTGGAATGGGTTTCATTCATATAACAAGGATAATGAAAAAAGTTAAGAGTGAAATAGTGAAATAGTGGTGTTCCATTAAAAAATTGTCAGTTATATAAGACAGATTGAGGTATCCAGTTCTGTGACAATGAAGGAAATGAGCAAATCAACTCAAGTTAACATATGCACATCTCTTAACAATGTAGTGAAATAGTAATAGTGCTTCATGGTTTTGGAGAATTAGCACAGACAAGAATTTTGGATGGATGGACAGACAGATGGAAGGATAGAAACTCAAATTTAATGTCCCCCTCTTTCTTCAAATGACAGGGGATAAAAAAAGTGATATACTGGCAAAATCAAATGTATTGGTAGTTGTCCTTACTCTCAAAATTTCTGATATAGTCACAATCTTTGCAATGAGACTTCTAGCTATTGCAAGCAAGTCATAATACAGTTTGCTTTATTTCAGAACTTAATTTTCCCAATCTAAAGGAAAAGGGTAGTTTTTTAAATAAAAATGTTATAAAACCACTAGGTCACCTTTTCCCCCTATTCACTCAGAAAGTTTTACCAATGATCAGCTACAGGCAGAATTTTGAAAATATTGATAAGCAACTGTTCTTCTTTGTTGTTGAAATAATATTTCTATGTGTTACTTACCAATGTTTCTGTGTTCTCTATGTGTTACTTACCAATGTTTATGTGTTCTCTATGTGTTACTTACCAATGTTTGTGTTCTCTATGTGTTACTTACCAATGTTTCTGCATTCTCTATGTGTTACTTACCAATATTTATGTGTTCTCTATGTGTTACTTACCAATGTTTATGTGTTCTCTATGTGTTACTTACCAATGTTTCTGCGTTTTCTATGTCTGATGCAGAGTCATATTCATCAGCTGAGTAATACTGAAAATAGAAATGATTTAGATGAGAATACTCTACTCAATGAAAATTGGAAGTAAGCCTTAAAGATGATAAGGCTTAGTAGGGAATAAATTAGATCTCAACACTAGATAATTAAATGCCAAGATAACGATATATCTATTCTTTAATCGTCAACTAGTTTCGCCAGAATATTTCTGGCATCTTCAGGACATATTTTTAATAGATGATAAGGCTGTAAAAACAAGTAATAAGTTTTCAGGCTGTCAGAATATTGTTTCATTTTTTTTTTAAATTGCTTATGTCACCACCAACAGCGAGCTTTACCCCAGCATTTAAAGAAACTTATCCCATATCCATGACACAAACCAACTGACAGGAGATTATTCCCATTTAAATGGGATTCTCCATCACAAGGTTAACCCCTGCTGCTCAAGTCTCCATTCATTGATAAGACTTGTGGACTGGAACAATCATGTGTAATAAATTGACTTGCTGCAGCACCTAATGTCTTGCCACATGTCATGTTAAAATCTGACCAACACAAATGCCAAGCCATGGGGTTGTATGACTGCATTTGAATCTTATTCTAATAATTATTTTTGTTCCAGATGTATACATTTTTTAACACTCTGGGATAGATTTGATTGAATGGTTTTCCTTCTAAACAAATTTGCAGATGATGTATTTACAGTTTTTAATGGCAAGTTGTTACAGTTTTTAAGACCTTATATCACCTGGTTAGCTTAATGTGTCACTTTAGCGTCAAAATTTTTCTGACAGGTTGTTAGTATGTTTATGGTTGAAATGTTCAATATATTAACTTTGTTTATTATTTTGTAACACACATTCAGACTGGGGCCCCATTCAACAACATGTGAATGGGGTTCACCGCTGTACCACATGATCAATACCTCTTAATGTTTGTGCAGAATGTTTGGAAAACATCAACGTCACCATAGCATAGTTTTCATAGGAAAACATCATCTCATGCAATTCCATATCTATTGGAAATAACTCTTCTGCATAAACGTTAGAGGGTATGATGTGGTACAGGGGCAAACCCCATTACACGTTGGTAGCTTTGTTTAACTAATGACACAGATGCTAGCTGATGGTCTGTCATCTCTCTACCTATCCAAGTATTATATGGATATAATACATATACATTAAATATGTACAAAAATAAGAAAGGGGCTGTCGTTATCTATTAATTATGATCTGACCGGTTTCATATACAATGAGCTCGAATTGATCACATGTGTGTATTGGCATGTGTAAATTGTACTACATGAACAAACCTTGATCAACTTGGTGTCAATAGGGAGAACAGTTGAAATCTAATGTGTTTATGAGTTGCCTTGGAAACCTTACAATTATTTATTTGTTAGTTCATATTTTGCACGTTTATTTTTTGCTTTGTAGACATTAATACCTTTGATTTTGTCGGCATGCTCGATATTTTCTTATTTTCTCTCGTGTCTGAACTTGATCTATTCTTGATAAACAAACCGGCATACTGTTCTATAGCATAGTTTCATTAATTTATCGTATAAATATACATAAAACAAAGAAATCAAATTAAATATATTAATTATCAACGTTAAAAGCAACTGTCAAAAGACTGTAACCGTTGGTATTGCAAATAACAATCCGTTGTGCAGCAAATGATTGTAAACAATCCGCATCCATGAATAAAAATAGTCTCAAACCGTACTTCCGGTGAAATAATAATTCCTAATACTTTATTGCAAAAATATATTCAGCAATATTATATTTTAAATTAACTTATTAAAATTTAATCAGTGCTATACTAGTTTGAGAATAGAATCGATTAATTTTTGAAAAATTATATCAATCTACGGTTTTGACCCGAGAGTAAAGCACCTGTGGTCACATGATCAGGCCAAAATGTCGGCCGATCTAACTTTCGGTATGTTTTCAGGGATCAACAGTTGGTTGCATTACGTATAGAATTCATGAATTACTTTTCACTTGTGAAGTTTTATCAGTCTAGCAATATATTTCTTATATGCATTTAAGAGTTTTAACAGTGTTTTACTTTTAATTTTAGGATCTGTACCCGCATATTACCGGGAGGTGTACGAAATCGTGTGTCCACATCAACAGCAAGTTGACCAAGATTTGTTCATCCAGCTGATGCTTAAATCTAGTCTGCCAAGACAGACTATCATGCAGGTATGTACTTAAATATTGACAATGGCTAATTTCTGATATTTCATTGGTTGAATTAACGTGTTTTGAAAGCAATAATTAAGTCATAAGTGGTGGGCGGTGCCTCTCATGCAAGTTGCCAGAAAATGTTGTTTTTATGATTGATATGTTTAGTGACCTTAAAAAGTTTTGCTGGATTATTTAATCACCTTATACAATTTATCTTAAAAGTCGCAAATAGTTATCATTGGATGTTTCTGTTTAATCTACAATTGTGTGTACATTATAAATATTTACATAAATATTTACATATTTGGTGATTAAAATTATGTAAATAAACCTGATAAAGAATTTTACTTCAAATTAGGTCTATCATATTAACTTATTTTATCATATTATTATATAGCGTCAGATTTTCTGTCATTTGTCATTTTGCCTCATGTACAGGTCCATATTATATGGCGTTTGCCATATCGTACGTCTATCTCCATATGTTTACATATGACAATCGCCATATGCAAAGACGCATCGCTAAGTTTTTGCCGGATTTTTTGCGTGTTCAGAAAAAGTGCACGATACCATCACGTTGGCATAAAACTAGGCATATGAACCGAACTGAAAAATACCTTATACGGTCTCTGGGTTGCTGCAGAAAGGTGCAAAGCGGAATTGAAAGTCGTCAGAGGTAAGTTTTCTTCATGTTTACGATGTTTGAATATCAATTTTTAATCAGATAAAATCCTTTTTCGTGCGATGTCTTTATCGGGATGAAGTACTTCATGACTGAAGTTGCCATTTTAAAAATATCAGGATCATGTGATCTTGCAACAACCAATTTTTCAGTTCGGTTCATATGCCTAGTTTTATGCCAACGTGATGGTATTGTGCACTTTTTCTGAACACGCGAAAAACCCGGCAAAAACTTAGCGACGCGTCTTTGCATATGGCGATTGCCATATGTAAACATATGGAGATAGACGTACGATATGGCAAACGCCATATAATATGGACTTTAGGGGGGTTTCCCGGACCTGATGTATGGAACAGCTCTACAAAAATGTGAAAAATTAAAATTCACAAAGAAATAAGATAGTGAAAAAAATACAAAGTGGTTATTGCCCTGTACGTGTCAATAACAAATGTGTTATTATTTTTTTATACCCCTATTTTGTACATGGGCTTTATAACTTTATTATTGGCTATAAATACATCAATTTAGTGATAATTAAAGTATATTTCATAGAATTTAGAAACTTGTCATATTTGGGTCAAATAATAGATTATTTTGATAAAAAACGTAAATACAGTTTCAGATGGTATCTGGTCAACTCGTTCCAATTCCAACTCGTTCCAACTGATTTTCGCCAACTCGTTCCAACTTTTTTACCAACTCGTTCCACTTTTTTATGCAGAGTTTTTATACCTGTGTTTTGATTACCAACTCGTTCCAACTAAATTACCAACTCGTTCCAACTTAATTACCAACTCGTTCCAACTTTTTTACGAACTCATTCCAAATCTAAGAATTTTTAATGATTTTAGCCGTTACCAACTCGTTCTTTTAATATATAATTAAATAATTAATTTAGTATAAGATGATTTAAAAATCAAGGATCTCCTGATTTTTAATTAATCAGAACGTTGCCCAGATCTAACCACATGGAGGTATCCTCTTCAAGAGCCATATTAGTCCAAAGTTCCAAAAGATATATTACAGATATTTCTTTTCTTTTTTTTAATGTTACATTTTTTCCTTTATATTTCCTTCTTTTTTCTTTTCTTTTTAACTTCTTTTATATCTTTCTTCATTTCTTTTCTTATTGTGTTTATTATTTTATTCATTCTGATTGGTTCGTTGTTATTTTTGACAGTTATCGTGAGTAGTTTTAGATTCGTTTGATCTTGTTTAAGTGGAATACTTTGTGTTTTTAAACCATTTTCAGTGTATTTTTTCACGCACACTTGTCGGTAAAAAGATGAAAAACAACCTAATTTTTCAATCGCACACTAGTGTTTACAAAACAAGTAAAGGGTTTATTTGCGAAACTAAAATTCCTTTAAAAATAAAGGACACACTGCTAATGCGCTTGTTAAGCGGACAAACGATCCGTTAATTATCTGTTTATGGTACCGA
Source organism: Anadara kagoshimensis (assembly GCA_021292105.1). NCBI lineage: Eukaryota > Metazoa > Mollusca > Bivalvia > Arcoida > Arcidae > Anadara > Anadara kagoshimensis. The sequence continues at coordinate 26,713,038 of CM037861.1, forward strand.
TCGACCCAATAGTTCCGACAGTCTTGATAAACAAAGACATAGCAATTAATTGTGATCACAACACATAATATTATTTATTAGTTATCTGTTATATAATTTATTTCTTAATTTAATTGTTTATTTATATTATGCAATTCTTAGTACGTCAAGTTTAATGTGTGTTTATCACTTGAAATAAAGGAAATTATGGTCCAATATTTATCTATTAAAAATAAATTAAAATAACTTGCATAAAATAAAATAAAATAAAAACGCATGAAGATCTAATCAACTTAATTGAGAAATTTGGTACGAGTTGGTAGTTGGAACGAGTTGGCAAAAAAGTTGGAACGAGTTGGTAATTTAGTTGGAACGAGTTGGTAGTCAAAAGTGGAACGAGTTGGCAAAAATCAGTTGGAACGAGTTGGAATTGGAACGAGTTGACTAGTATTCTTTCAGATCTGCCACTTTGTTTTTGTCATATGGTCAGATCTTTTTTGCAGTTCATCACGATCAAAGACCGATCATCAATCATTTAGACAGCAACTTTTTGGAAAAATATCATTAAAATTTTGTTTTTTCAAAATTGGACTATTTTATGCTATTCAATTGATGTATGAAGTTACATGCATACAGTTAAACGGGTATAAAAAACGTGGTAATAACATCTGCCAAAAAAAATAATGTAATGGTTATTGCCCCATAAGTTACAATAACAAATGTGTTATTACCACATATTTTATTATTACATATTTTATAATATATTTGCATATGGGCTATATAACTTTATGAATGTCTATAGATATAGATATATCGGTTTAATGATAATAAAGTTTAATTAAAGAAAATTGTCATATTCGGATCAAATAATACATCATTTTGATCAAAAACGCAAATATGTCTTTAGATCCGCCATTTGTTTTCACCATAGAATCGGATCGTTTTTACAGTTCAACACAACACAAGATCGATCATCCATTATTTAGACAACAATTTTTTGGAAGAATATCAATAAAATTTGGATTTAATATTAAATTCAGCTATTTAATCCTATTCAATTGATGTATGTAAGGGTGTGTACGGTTATATGGGTATAAAAAAATATGTGGTAATAACATTGACCAAAAAATAATTAAATAGTAGGGTAGCTCAGTTGACAGAGTGCTCGCTCCATAAGTGAAAGGCCATTGGTTTAAACCCAGATCAGGTTTGACCCAAGACTAGAAAGTGGGTAGTGACTGGTTTTTTTTTGCCATGCACTCGACAATATAAAATTAAAACCATGATTCTTTCAGTTGGGAACTTAAACTAAACGCGGTTTCATGTCATGATAGGCATGGCAGAATAAAGAACCTTGCTGTATACTGGTAATGTCATCAGTGCAACACACAGGTAAAATTTCTGCACCTTTTCCTTTAGATGGCGACATCTCAATACATGTGAAATTTTCTTGACTTAGACATTAAACACCATTACCCAACTCAGCTCAAATGAAAACTTTAAAGTACATGTATTAGTTTTATTTTTTTTCAGATATGGGACTTAGTAGATAACAAACAAGGTTACTTAACTCGACCTGGTCTATATAAAGCTTTAGCTTTAACAGCTCTAGCTCAACAAGGGAAAGCAGTCAGTGACAAACAGTTAGAAACATTTTCAGGACAAGGTACTGTGATATAACATTTGAGAATAAAATATTTAAACATTTTTAGCTCACCTGAGCCAAAGGCTCAAGTGAGCTTTTCTGATCACAATTTGTCCGTTGTCTGTCGTCGTCGTCGTCGTAAACTTTTCACATTTTCATCTTCTTCTCACGAACCACTGGGCAGATTTCAACCAAATTTGGCACAAAGCACCACTAGGTGAAGGGGATTCAAGTTTGTTCAAATGAAGGGCCACACCCTTTTTAAAGGGAGATAATTGAGAATTATTGAAACTTTGTTGGTATTTTTCAAAATCTTCTTCTCAAAAACTATTCGGCCTGTAAAGCTTAAACTTTTGTGGAGGCATCCTTAGGAAGTGTAGATTCAAGTTTGTTCAAATCATGGTCCCCGGGGTAGGGAGGGCCACAAGAGGGGGATCAAGTTTTACATAGGAGTATATAGAGAAAATCTTTAAAAATCTTCTTCTCAAAAACTATTAGGCCTGAAAAGCTCAAATTAAAATGGAAGCATCCTGAGGTAGTGTAGATCCAAGTTTGTTCAAATCATGGTCCCCGGGGGTAGGGAGGGGTCACAAGAGGGGGATCAAGTTTTACATAGGAATATATAAAGAAAATTTTTAAAATCTTTTTCTCAAAAACTATTAGGCCAGAAAAGCTCAAATTAAAATGGAAGCATCCTCAGGTAGTGTAGATTCAAGTTTGTTCAAATCATAGTCCCTGGGGGTAGGGTGGGGCCACAAGAGGGGGGTCAAGTTTTACACAGGAATATATAGAGAGAATCTTTAAAAATCTTCTCCTCAAAAACTATTAGGCCAGAAAAGCTCAAATTAAAATGGAAGCATCCTCAGGTAGTGTAGATTCAAGTTTGTTCAAATCATGGTCCCCGGGGGTAGGGAGGGGCCACAAGAGGGGATCAAGTTTTACATAGGAGTATATAGAGAAAATCTTTAAAAATCTTCTTCTCAAAAACTATTAGGCCTGAAAAGCTCAAATTAAAATGGAAGCATCCTCAGGTAGTGTAGATTCAAGTTTGTTCAAATCATGGTCCCCGGGGGTAGGGAGGGGTCACAAGAGGGGGATCAAGTTTTACATAGGAATATATAAAGAAAATTTTTTTAAATCTTTTCTCAAAAACTATTAGGCCAGAAAAGCTCAAATTAAAATGGAAGCATCCTCAGGTAGTGTAGATTCAAGTTTGTTCAAATCATAGTCCCTGGGGGTAGGGTGGGACCACAAGAGGGGGGTCAAGTTTTACACAGGAATATATAGAGAGAATCTTTAAAAATCTTCTCCTCAAAAACTATTAGGCCAGGAAAGCTCAAATTAAAATGGAAGCATCCTCAGGTAGTGTAGATTCAAGTTTGTTCAAATCATGGTTAAATAATAGTGTATTTTCCATGCTGTATTCTTTTATATAAGTATTTTGATATAAAGTTAAATATATTGTTCATGAGAAATATATTAATTGTACTTGTATTTAAAAGCTAATTTTTAATGTAAATCCTGCTGTATTCTATAATTTCTATTTGCCATTTCCCGATTACAGTATTCGGCCTATGCATTTTCTCTCTTTTGAGATTGGTAGATTGCATGATGAAATTTTTTTTAAAAATTATTTCATTGGTTGAAATGCTTTAAGAAAAAGGTAACGGAATAAGCCGAGGCTTGTCGAAACATCAACCTTTTACGGTACATAGAAATACTTACAAATTGTTTAGTGAAAAGCATCGGTAGGAAGTATAGATTTCAGTTTGTACAAAACCTCCCTCCCCTGCACTCACTTCAATACTGAACTCATTTCGGCTTCTACCTAGCAAGTTGCTCAGGTGAGCGATGTGGCCCCTGGGCCTCTTGTTTGCTCTAGTTACTAAAGCTCAACCACTATAGTCTATAAAATGTATTTTAAATGTGGTTAAATAGTAACAGAATTGTTCATATTGACAACTTTGGACTTGTGAAAATTCCAGGTAAAAAGATAAGAGAACTAGAGATCCATTGATTTCTCTATGTATTATATTGTATGCTATCAGTTATGTAAAATATATTTGTGACAAAAAGCATTTTAAGAAAGATATTGAAATGAATTGTATTTCCATAATATCTATAGATAATCTTACAATTTTACTATTTACTACTGGTAAATAATAGGTTGTGAGCCACTAAAGAGTATAGTACCGGTAATTGACTACAGTAAATCTAATTATCTGCCTCCATAATAAAAGAATAACTACTGTAAACATATTTATTTTTGTAAATTTAGACATATCCGCGTAGTTAAATTTTCACGCTTTTGAAATATGCACTATAACATAATAAGTATAACATAATTTACGCTTGGAAGTTGGTATTAATTTTCGCACAAAACAAATGAACATAAAATAAGCGGGATAATAATATACAATTATAGCATTTTAGTGAGTGCGATATGATGTTTTATCGGCAAAGCAAAGCAATATTGGCCGAGGTCAATATTACTTTGCTTTGCCGATAAAACATCATATTGCACTCACTGAAATGCTATAATTGTTTTATTACATGTAAACTATGTTAAAATAAGAAGACAGGTGTTATATTTTACTAATAAATATCTTTTGTCTTTTATGTTCCTACACTGGCCGCCATCACGGTACCAGAGCAGCGTCACGGCAACTAATGACGTACTAGTGTCTGTGACGTCATCAAATAGTGCAATTCATTCTTTTTGCGTTCAATTCAAGTTTCAAACGATGGATTTGATTGGTTTAGTGCAATATGGTGTTTTATCATGTTCCAGAGTGCAATATGATGAAAAACGGTGTTGCGCGTGCAAGTAGTTTAACCAATCAAAACAAAGGTCTCAGAGTAAAATCATATCATAATGTAATAAATACATTTACAGTATTTTACTATTGGGTATTAAGCAAGTGATAAGATCAGTAGTATCTTAAAAGCTGCATACTACTGTAGGAACCACTGTGATTGTGACAGTGAAATTCTCTTCATATCCACAGAAAATCAAATAAATTTGAATAAAGTTTGATATTTTTCACTTACTTGTACCTAGTCGTAACAGGAAATCTGTATGTGCATCCGCGATTAGCCCACAATATATCTGCATAGGGTAAAACGTTGGTGCTATGGGGATTTAACATGTTGAAAAACCATGCAAATGGCGGATTCTGTTGCGCATATGATGTAAAACGTCACCAAGGACATCACTTCCAGTGTAAACATCGTCATTTTCGCATGTGTAAAATCCCCATACTGCCAACATTTTCCTTTCTACAGACTTACTTTATGACAATCGCGGATGCGCATACAGATTTCCTATTACGACTAGGTACAAGTAAGTGAAAAATATCAAACTTTATTCAAATTTATTTGATTTTCTGTGGATATGAAGAGAATTTCACTGTCACAATCACAGTGGTTCCTACAGTAGAGGTCAAATTCTAATGAATATGATCCTGTCTTACAGAACTTCGTTCTAACTACACATACTTATACTAATTTAGTAAATTAACTAAAATTAAGCATTTTTCTAAATGTTCCATTTATTTTATTTTATTCTTAATTTTTTACAGAATTACCAAGGCCAACATTAGGAGATTTATCAGATCTGAGAGCTACAAGTGTGAAAATAAAACGAGATAAAAACCCCAATATTTTGGGTTACTCATTCCAGGAACTTTGTGAACTTGATACAGTTAAAGTAGAATTAGTACCAGAGAAAAAAGGACTTATATTGAAACATGTGGAGTATGAAGTTACTAGTAGAGTAAGAATCATATTGTTTATATATTATCAATTGAAATTTAATTTTATTTATTCTGCCCCAAGTGTATACAGGGTCTCAGAGGTCAAATGGTCTATAGCATGTGCTTCCAGATCTCAGCACTAACTAGGTCCTGGTCCGCTTGAGGCCCATCCTAGTGTGAAAAAGTACCGGGTATGTCATTTGGCTTGCCAAAGGTCGGTTTGTTTTATCTGGGCACTCCAGTTTCCTCCACCATCAGATAATTAATAGAAGTAACAGCTGATTTGATTGAAGATTAAATCATTTAGTATATAAATGTTAAACAAAGGAGTAATTTGAAAATACATTATCAATGTTATGTGGTCATCTATTAATGCCTCTTTGAATCTGCTGTAAAACTTTCAGTAAATAATTATATTTGTAATACTGATGCATTATTTATTATCACTTGCCTTTCAAAGAAAGAGGGGGATATTAAATTCAAGTTTCTGTCCATCCGTCTGTCCGTCCATTCAAAATGCTTGTCTGTGCTAATTCTCCAAAAATATGAAGCACTATTTCATGAAACTTAGTGGAAAGAATCAACATAGATAGGAGATGTGCATTTCATTAACCCGAGTTGGTTTGCTCATTTTCCTAAGAGTTATTGCTTTTTGAACATAAGTGCAAATCACAAAAAAAAGAACCTGCTGGCGGGGGATTCTAATTTACTGAATTTGCTTGTTTATTTAGAGATGTAAATCCACAGTGTTACGGAGATATAATGACTTTATAGCATTCCATGAACTTTTAATGATGAGATTTCCATACAGATTAATTCCTCGACTTCCTCCAAAGAAGATGATGGGTGGTAAGTTATATATATCCAGATTTAATGATTTCCTGTTTAAATGACAGTTATTTGATCAAATGTCTTAATTCCCAAAGTGTCTCAATTCTTTAAGTATTTTATTATCTTTAAATTAAATAGATGATGTATACCGGTATTAACTTTGATATTAGGTAACTGGTGTAACTGGATTCTCTCTCTTTCTCTCTCTCTATTTCTCTCTCTCTCTCTCTCTCTCTCTCTCTCTCCTAAATGAACTTGTGTCTTTATTTATTTATTTATTTATTTATTTAATTAATTAATTAATTAATTAATTAATTAATTTATTTATTTATTTATTTATTTATTTATTTATTTATTTATTTATTTAGTTTTTTTTTTTTTCAACTTTTTGCTTATATACAATATAGTCAACTTTCTATAGATCTTATTAAGTTTTTATGGAGAAAAATTTCAAATCTCAAGTCGCTTAAATGTCAGAGAACATACAGCCAGTAACTTTAGTATATTACCAGTAAACACTAAAGAACATAACTCTCTCTCTCTCTCTCTCTCTCTCTCTCTCTCTCTCTCTCATGTTTTGTTTTTCTTATTACAGTTAGTAGAGAGTTTATAGAACACAAATGAAAAAAATCTTCTCTCTCTCTCTCTCTCTCTCTCTCTCTCTCTCTCTCTCTCTCTTTCTCTTTCTCTCATGTTTTTGTTTCCTTTATTACAGCTAGTAGAGAGTTTATCGAACACAGAAGAAAATCATTACAACGATTTTTGATGTTAGTGTCCAGACATCCACAAATGTCGGATGATAAACTGGTCAAATTCTTTTTTACTTTTAATGGTTCAGTAAGTATATTCTTTATCTTGTTGATAACTTGCTTTAATTTAAAAGTAATGTGTGATATTTAACATTTTCTCTTGTCTTCATCAGTGCTCCAAGCAGGTTTTGAAAACTGGTAGCCACATGGCTAATAATTCAAAAATTTCAGTAGCCATTTCAAGATTTTTGTCGCCAGGTAAAATTCTTGGTGGCCAAACCTTATGAATATTCTTTTTAATCACACCGCCCGTCGCTACTACCGATTGAATGGTTTAGTGAGATCCTCGGATTAATCCCACCACGGGAGGCAACTTTCGAGGCGGAGCGATGAGAAGACGATCAAACTTGATCATTAGAGGAAGTAAAAGTCGTAACAAAACCCAAATCAAAAATGATTTTTGCCGTTTGGCTGCCATTAAAGCAAAATTAGATCACGGTCAGTTATGCGCTTTGAACTATAAAGTCACCTGCTTTGGTTCAAGCGCTTTTAGGATATTATTGAGGGCGAAACTATTTGTCAGGTTGGGTGACGGGTCATGAACAAAATTTCAGGATTTGCCAATTTTTAGTAGCCAAACTAAAAAAAATTATTTTACATAATGGCGATTATCTGACAATTTGTAGTCGCAAAATCCGATTTTTGGTCGCAAATTTCGAGTATTTACTAGGCTACTTGGAGCACTGTTCATGAATTTTCAATTATTTGGAAGATTTTCATTTATAAGTAAATGTACATGTTTTTCTCAGCAAGACTGGTGAAATACAGAACAATTTCTTAATAATGCCATTGAACAGTAACCACGGTACTTATTTTTGAGATTTGGCCAGGGTTCAAAGCATGACCTCCCATAGACTCTTCTAGCACTCTACTGAGTTAGTCAGTTATGCCAAAAAGAACAAAAAATGAAGATTTAACCAGTGCATCATGATGAATGTTAAATTTGAATTGTTCAGCTAAGGCAGATTCTTAATTATCTCTTTTAGGATATGCAACACAAAATCAGGGAGCAATTCCGAGGTATTCCTGATGAGTTTATGACCAGTAATTTAGCTAGTAAAGCCAAGGTATCTATTATACATGTCTGTTATACTATGTCTTGTTTGTAATCTTCTGGTCTATTTAACCCCCCCCCCCCCCCCCCCCCCCCGCCTTTTGAAGAAAGAGGGGGATAAATTCGAGTTCCCTTCCATCCATCTTATCTGTGCAAATTCTCCAAAACTTTTAAGCACTATTTTATGAAACTTGGTGCAAAACATCAACATTGATAGGGTTATACGCATATTGTTGACCCGAGTTGTTGTGCTTTGAACATAAGTGCAAATCACCATAAAAGAACCTGCTGGCTGGGGATCCTAAATTACTGAATTTAATCACCAGACTGATTTTATTTTATGTAGCTTTGTGGTAGTTTGTACATTTAAATTTTATATATTTACATTACATATCCCTTTCTATTTGGTATCCCGGTGGCTGGGAGATCAAAAGCTCATACATATCACATCGTCTAGATTTGAACCCCACTAGGGGCAGATACTAATAAGGCAAAATTTATCACTTCCCTTGCCAGTGGTCTGTGATTTCTCCCAGGCACTTTGATTTCCTCAGCCATTCCATAATTGGTTGCTTTGGTATAATGAAAAATTCTTAACTGCAATGTAAAACTCTGTTACTCTACTCCACTCTGTTCGATGTGTTAAACAGAAATTTATATCAGCACTATTGCTATTTGCCAAAATTTATTCTTAGGTTACTGTTTTTAAATAAATTAGCATTAGTTTTTGAATTTTGATCAAATTTTACGATAACCAAAAAAACAGAGATTGTGCCTACTAAAGTAGACACCATGTAGTATATAAAATGGTTTTAAAGCAACCAATATCAAGTCTTGTTTAAGAGTTATCTCCCTTGTATCCTGTTGCTACATATGCCAATTTATATAAATTCTCATTATTTTTTACCCACACAAGGTTTATGCAGACAAACTACATTGACTTGTCTGCTTGAGCTTTAATTTAAATATTTATTGTGGTCAAGTGCATTTATATATTACACATGTTTATTTCCTCAACAGAATGAGAAACACTATAAACACGAACACTGTTCATGTATAAACTGTGAATCATCTCACTACACACACATTAGGTGGATTCTGCTATATAATATTCCTTATGAAAGGTCAAATGGACAGGTCAATGTTGTTTGACAATATTACAGTATCCGTAATGAGGTTATTGTTTATTTTTAGGATTTAGTTCCCATGGATACACAAGTACAAATAGGCAATAGTAAAGAACATATTCGTATTTTGTATAATAGTATTAGTAAATTAAAAGATATAACAGATAGAATGGTTAGTAGAGCGACAGGTTATGCATGTGATATGTTACAGTTTGGACAAGAGTTAAGGTAAGACTGAAGTCTGCTCGGTGTTCATTCTAGAATGGCCCATGGGATTATGGATCCCTTATGTTGCCAAGTTACAGTAATTTACCCCATTGTTAATGCCTTAGTGTGCCATATTTAACACTACTTGAATGGTAGTAGTAAAATATTGCGGTTATGGTGGTTTATACGAAAGTTTAAATAAAAATATCTGATGAAAAATTCTAGATTGAAACTGGTATACTGTATTAACACTACATGAAATATTGACATTGTCATTTTCAAAGGCATTAATTAACCACTTCACATAATGTAAACGAGGACATTTTCACTATCTTTTTTTTTCCTTTTCACAAAAATCTTTGATGGTAGCAAGATGCAAAAATAAAACTTTCATAATTATTTCATTTGAATATAATTCACTGGCATCTGTATTTAAATCATCTGATGCCATAAAAAGTGCATGCATTAGTATCTCCAGTAACTAGGCTGCAGAAGGTCCTTCTGGTCATTTGTAGATGTTAAACTCTTACCATTTGTTTGTTTGTTGCAGGAGTTAAGTTGAGTAATTGTGTTTAACACCCCAGTCAAGAATCTTTCACTTTTATCGAGACATTGCCATCTATAAACAAAGGTGCAGAAATTTGCCTTTGTATTGGGCTGATGGCACTATACAGCAGGATTCTTTATTGTGCCACGCTTTCTGTGACACAGGACCTTGTTTATTTTATTTTAAGTTCTCATCTGAAAGAACCGTGACTTTCATTTCATAATGCTGAGTGTTTGGCAAAAGAACAGACACTACCCACTTTCAAGTCTTGGGCCAAACCCAGACGGGGTTCAGACCTCCCACTTACGTTGTTTGTTGCAGGAGTATGTTAATGAAATAAGATGTATTTCCAAACCTTCACCTTTCTTTGTTGCAGTTGTTGAAGTTATTTCTAAATCTATTTCAGTTCTTTAAGTAATGACTCGACTCCAGTATCTGCATGGGCAGCTGGTACTAATGAAACATGGCAATATTTAAAGAAAGGATTTAAACATATATCTGTGGAATATGCAGCAATAGGGGATAAAGCTTCACAAGAGGTCTGTATACTTTTATTATGAAATTAATTTATCAGAGTAATGTCCATCATATTTTTCACAGTTTTAATACTTTTAAATATAACTATCAAGATACATGCATAGACTTAATGTATATATCCCTCATAAAGGTTGACATAGGTATTTATTATTAGCCAGATATTCAAAATTTATTGAAATATAGTCTTTTTTAAAAAGTATTTTTTCTTGTGCATGTACTTGTATTTTTGCTAAAATAGGTTAATGTTTGAAAGAATTTCTCCGAAATTAGTAGGCAAAGACAATTTTGGCTACCAGGAATAGAAACATAGGGTTGACTGGTAAAAAGGTTGCCATGTATTACCTTAATGAAATAACTTGAAATTTTCTCTTGGCCATTTCTGTTTTGCTTTTTCCTATGAATTTCAAACTCTACAGTGATTAAGATTAGAGACAAAAAAATGATACGGACTAGAAACTATGTCAACAAATTTAAATGTTAACCTTACTTACCATGGTAACCTTTCTTCATTCTGAATGTAACATTATATATGTAAATATATTAATTGATGTATTGCTGGCCATGCCTTTTATGGTCCGACTTGGTCGCCATCACAGGACCAAAGCAGTGTCACGGCAACTAATGACGTACTAGTGTCAGTGACATCATTAAATGGCACTATTCCTGTCAAGTTATTATTCTTTTTGCGTGTAATTCAAGCATGCTCAGGCTGTCAGAACATTGTGGTTGTGGCCTGCCATCCGTCAATTAGTGATAGAATTGAGATGATTTGTTTTGTTTATTTCAGGCAAAAGAAACAGATGAATTAGTTTTAGAAAAATTATCAAGTTTTCAAGATTTGTTAAATGCTTATAAGGTAATATTAGCTTTTCATAAGATGGAAATTTGGTAAACTTATGAATACTGACAATTTATAAAAAAAAAACTTATTTCTAGCATTCAAAGTACATGTATATCAAAACAAGTTTCTTAATTAAATTGATTATTTGATATCATAGAATTTATTTATGAAATGAGGATTTTCAAATACACAAGTTTGTTATATAAATAAAAAGTTAATTAAGTTGCTAAGAAGTATAATTTTGTTAAAAACTTTTTCAGCATATATAAATATATAATACATTGTATATATAAATTTATATTTGTATTGTATGTGAACTGGTATACAGGGGTTCAAAATTAGGTTTTGTAATGGAAGGTCCAGGACCTTTTGCCCTATTTTTTGCAGGTTCCACATTAAGTTTTGAAAGTACAATATCAAAAAGATCCATATGTAATTATGTTATCAAATAGAACAAGCGGTATTATCCTGGGGGAAAAAAGACAGGTCCATCTGACTTTTACTGTTTAAATATCAGGAGTCCCAATGTAAAAACAATTGGTCCCAGATTTCAGACCCAGAGTAAATTTGAACTTCTGGTATATGTCATTAACTGAGAAAACAACAGAACTTGCCTTTCATGTATGGTGTTAAGTCATGAAACTAGCTTATCAAGATAATATACAAGTAGACAGGATACCGTAAACATATTAAATTTCATGTGTATTTATTTTCAAGGTATATGAAATTTAGACATTTCTGCGTAATTAAATTTTTGCACTTTTAAATTATGCACTATAACAAAAAAAGAATAATTTAATTTTCCCTCTGTATTAATTTCTGCGCAAAACAAACGACCACAAAATAAGCGAAAATTAGTACACGTAGAAAATAAATATGTTTACAGTAATATAGACATACTGGATTATCAGGGTCTCTCTTGAAGCATGTATAACTAAGTTTAAATATGATGTTATGTGGATAATTTTCAGGACTTATGTGAGCGGCATGAGAAAGGGGTGCTATCAGATCATCAAAGAGCAATACAAAAAATGGGGCAATATAAAAAGAAAAAAATGTCAGCAACTGTGCAGGGCACATCAGAGGTATACTAATACTCTCTCTCTCTCTCTCTCTCTCTCTCCTTTAATATACAATGTCAGTTAATATAAGTGGCTATCTCATCTAGATGATCAACTGATAACTCAATAAACTTTGATTCAATAGAAACCAATGTGGTAGTCTGAAAACTACAAATGTACTATTAGTGGATAAGTAATGAATATTGGCACTTTATTTCATGAAGACATATAAATGATAGTGAAGGAGTAATGGTATTTCACATTCCAGTAAAGATGTTTTTAACTTATAATTAGACAGTCAGTTCTGGATGGGAGGAGGAAACCAGAGTGCCTGAACAAAACAAAAAAATGTGTTTCATTGAGAAAAATATCATTTTGCATTTAGTATAGCCACAAGCTTTGAAAGGATATGATTGACCTTGAAGTGATAGATAGGTTCAAAAGCACTATGATCTACATTAAACCTTGATTCATCTTTTCTATTTATTAGTGGTGTGCGGTATTACTGGTATACCGGTTTACCGTGGTACTGACCAGGTACCGGTAATACTGCGGTATAGTCTTTGAATACCAGTATTTTAACAAACAATATTATGTTGATAACTGTTGAAATAACAGTTTGAATTTTAATGTGTTCATTTGAATTTTGTTAAAATCTTTGTTTGACAATAATCTTATGAGATTTAGATTTCAAGTTTTAAATCAATTTGGTTGAAATACAGACAATTCTGTGAATTTTATTGTGTGTAAGCATCCTTGATATTCTAAAATATCCAATGCCTAAATTCCTTAGCTGTTATTTAGATAGGAATAGATATACTACATGTATTTCGAATCTTAACGGATGTGTCGTATACCATGGTATAAGTTAAAATACCATGGTATACCGTGGTAATTTTTTTCTTCAGTATCCCATCTTCACTGTTTATACAGTCAGATTTTGACGTTATAAGTGGGCATTACAATACCTAAAGGGATTTTTATGAAGAAATACATGAAGGAAATAGCCTTTATGAATTTAAAATACTGTGGTGATAAGCAAGGTGGCAAAGTTGTTGAGTTCTTTCACGGAAAAGGGATACAAAACGACAAGTTATAAATTGTAATGCTGATCTTATTTTTATTTAAATAGGTTGGTACAGTTGAACAACTTGAACAAAAAATATTAGAGGTAAGAATACATGTACATTTATATTGTATAAAATAAAAGGTTTTCACCAGATATTAATTTATACACCAACAGTAAAAATTCTCAGTTGTGGGACATAAATATAGTGTTTGTGTTTGGACAGATTGGTGGTTATTTCATCTTAAAAAGTCAGGATTCATACTCCTTGAAAAAAACAATATTTAGTTCAGTGAAGGGGCAGAGTACGATATTATAATTCTATATCCAATGGAAATTAATATTAATGTTTGACGTAATCTAAAAGTTATTGACCAACTTCTTATTCTTATGTTTATAAATAAATTTTAAGAACTTTTGTTGTTCCTCATATTGAAATTTCATTTTAAAAAAAGTCAAATTCAACAGAAACTTTTAAAATGTTACCATAGATTCCTGTATATCTAAAAAAAAATATACAAAAATAAGAAATGAATGATTGTTAAACATTGAACCAGTGCCATTTGAAACACATGTATATGTATGAAAATTACAGATATCTAATCAGAAAATTTTTTTTTTTGTTCTGTAAAAAGGTGTCGTTTTGTATAAAAATGTGTAAATAACTTTTCACTTGTGTCTCATAAGTCTTTTAAAAGCTGGATGTTATGATTATATGTAAAATTTTAATATGTAAATTTTGTTTTATAACATATGACACATAAATAAAGTAAGATAAACTAAACTAAACTGTATTTAATGTTTTACAGCAAGAAAGCCAGATAGCAAATATGGAAAATAGAAATTACTACAGTTTACACTGTCTACAGATGGAGACACAACTCATACATGCCAATCTTGACATTATGTATCAAATCATGGGCTCAATGGCAGAAATACAAGCAAAAGCACATACAGAAGTAAGTCCCACTTTTTTACTCATTATCTAGAAGCTCATCTATCAACATTTTTTGTAATTAATATTTTTATTGTCTCAGGTCTTTATAAGGGAAGCAGATGCCAGGTTTGGGGCCTGTGGGTTCACCTGCTGGGGTAACAATAGGACAGTTTTTGAGTTGTAAAATAAACAATTTTACCATGTACCATAGTATCAGGTGTAAGGGAGACAATTTATCTTAGTCCAGGTAAATTATCTCCCCTAGACCTTACAAGTACATACAGATACCACATACACTATAGTATTAATACATATAATCAAGTATATAAAAAGCAAGTCCATATTTATCAAAATTTAACTTTTATTTAAAATTCATGCAAAGGGTTTGCCAGCATTATACCTGGTAATGTTTGGGGAGGGGGTCTTTATGTATTAAAATTGTTTAGTAGGACATAAAGGTACCAGTACATTGGCAAAATACAATGAAATCTTTGAAATTTAGATTTTAAGTTCTCAGATTGTTCTAGTAATCCAAGTTTAAATAATGAAGGAAAAAAACCAAAGTTGTGAACCAAATGTAATATTGATTATCCATGATGGTTTTTGAGAAAACACTTTATTGAGTTACCGAAGTTTTTGCTATAATTTGTCAGATTTATGTCTGAAATAAATTTCTTTGTTTATTTATTGCAGCTTGGAAAAGTGTGGAGTGAAATTAAACCAATTGTAGATGGACTTCAGTCGAAAGATAATGTCTCTCCTAAACGGACTTCACCAATTGGTTCACCTGTAAATAATCATGCAGGAATTGTCATGTGACTGTTAATCATGTAGCAATTGTCATGTGACTTCATTATCATGTGATATTAAACTCAACTACACACAGTACTCAGAATTTACTGTATCTGAACATACACATGTATATATCATATGTACGTAGTGTGCATATAAAGCCACCTATCAATGATGAACAAATGTACACCTTGACCAATCAAATTTCAGGAATTTGTGATATAATTGTTGTATATTATTATATACCATTTAAAGTTGAATATGAATATTTCGTTAGGAAATATTAATATGATTGTTAAGTTTATAGAAGCTATTAATTAAGAAAGGTTGTTAATGGTATCAGATTGTTCATTCTGTATAGATTATTACCATGAATTTTAATTTTTGTATACTGTTGTGTTCCCTGCTAGTCCTCAGGTATCCTTCCTGGTGGCCATATGTACTGTTCCTGTAAATTTGTGAGGCTAGTCTGTCACAAAAATGAAAGTATCACAAATTTCAATTTAAATCAAGTTGTACTTGGAATGACAAATATGAGTGTATATATATATATATATATATATATATATATATATATATATATATATATGGACATTTGTTTCCTGCAAAAAATAACATTAAAATCTCTTGTTATACTTGGGATGACAAATATGAGCGTATATATACATTTGTTTTCTGCAAAAAAAAAAATAAATAAATAAAAATCTCTTGACCTCGATTATTTTTTAAGGTAAAATTTGTTTTGACAACGATATCATGCTAGAGTATGATACTGCCCCACTCAGATGTTTTTATCCTAGGTTCAGTTATAACTAAATCCCCCTTTAACAACACAAACATGTCAGATTTTGTCTCTACCTCAGCAATCTGCCATTAGATAAAATATTGTTGCCACAAATAACACAAAAATTGATGATTTGCATTTAATTTTGGTTTATATCTTTCTGTTTCTCCCAATTTTGATCAGCTTTGCAAGTCTTTTGAAGATTTATTCAAACACAAGCTAGATTCTGATTCTGACTAAACAGTCTGCAATTAGATGAATTTTTCTTGACATATCCAACACAAAAATTGAAAACTTACATTTAATTTGGTTGATATATTTTCGTTTTCCTTATTTTGATCAGCTTTGTGAGTCTTTTGAAGATTTATTCGAACACAAGCAGGTTATTTGCGTACTATTTAGGTATTGCAGTATCTTCATAGTTTTATTCCTCTGTATTTAGCTCATCTACCAGTTACCGTACATGTAGTTAATACATTTATCGTGGAGAAAAACAATAATATTTTAACTGCGTATTGAGATTATAGCAATTTTATTGTTTCATGATATTGATAAATGCTACATTCTTAAGTATCTTTTCAATTTACCAAACTAGGCATCAGATTATGCTTGCACTTGGTGCAATGCATCTTTCTTTTACCATGGCAACCCTGTTTAATTATGATATTCCATTCCTATTGGTGCAATACTCATACTATTTAAGTAAATCAGTGCTAAAATGAATTGCTACTGTTATATCTGACCTCTTTGTCTGTCTGTATGTGAACTTGTGTCCAGTCTACTTGGTATGGGCACAGGACATTTGAGCGACAATTAAAAAACTCATTATTGGACATTTGAGCGACAACTTAAGTGGACATTTGAGCGACAAATATTAAATGTTACCTGTATTTTACAATGGACATTTCAGAGACAGTTTAAATCTACTCACTGGTAAAGTGCAGAGAGAGAAAAAGATGAATATTTGAGAGAATTTAATCAGACACATACAAATGGTGAAGCCGATCGCTACAGATTTACACATACCCTGGGATCTAAATATCAGACTAGAACAGATACATATATGAATTTACTTTAACCTTTATCCTGTATATTTTACCAAGTTTTAACAGTGTTGTGAAATTTAGTGTTATACTTTAAATGGTGCTTTTCAAAAACTTTATCCTGCTCAAAAAGTGTCTCATACATTTGGAATTCTGTCGCTCAAATGTCCATTATTTTGTCCTTTTATTTTTGCTCTTTTGTCCTATGCTTTCGCTCCAATGTCTAACGCGGCTTGGTATATACTATTTTTACTCTATATGTTTCAGTTATACATGTATGCTAAAGCCTATATCTGTCTGTTTGGTTCCAATATACTTAGTTAATACTATTGCCACTCTTTATGTATATAAGCTGTTTAAAAGGTTTAGTGCCGTTATATTTTACATGTACCAGTATCTAAGTTGGTGTGGACTCGGTTAGTGCTGATACAACTGTGCTATTACATTTGCTACTAAGTTAAGTACTGATACTATTACCAGTAGTTGTCTGTATTTAAGTTGATGTCCTGTCTACAAAATGTGAAGAATATAATGTTGAGCCTTATTAGTACTGTAAATTGGGAAATTTTTGCAATCGCTTTTTTTGGGCGTGAATTCGGGAGTGAAACAAGTCGCGAAAATAAAAGTTTTCGCTAAAAATAAGCAGTAATTTAAAGTATAACTAAAGAGTTGCGATCACGCGAAAATTAAAAGTTGCGAATAAATATTAAAGTGCGTTCACTGACAATGAAATTTGAAACTCGAATAATTTTGTTAGTTTTTAAGATATTCATGAATTGAAGGTATCATTTCAAAAATTAGATGATGCGAAAATTTCCTAATCTGCAGTATTTATTTTTGTGCTGGTTTGCACAGCAATGTCAGATTAACCATGGGACCTTGTGATACCTTGTAATATACCATAACATCTGTATAGGGAATGCTGTTTTACATTTGATATGGAATCATGACGTTTTGCTTCAAGTACCTTTGTTGTCGACCATGCTTCAGAAGTTTAAAGAACAATAGTCCTACATAAATATTAAGCAGTATCTTTGGTTCAGTAATGGACCTTATTGATTTTAGTTCACAATTGTTGTAAAACCTTGTTTTTATATGTACTAACATGGGCACCATTTATAGTACCATATAAATTATCCAATTTATTTCCTTAACTTCTACTACCGGTAGTTGATTTCAGTTAATAGTTTTCAAATATATAGATCTCGGATAATACCAAAGTTTGTTGAAAGAATGAAAGTACTTTTATTCTTATATCAGATTTTATCTTTTTGTGTATGTGTACCAGTATATGCTCCAGGATAGAAAGCACTGGTATTAGTACTTTACTATAACATTTCTTACTAACCACCATTCCATTGTAAAACAAGTGCTATAAGTTATTATAAGTGCTCCTAGCTGAGTTAAGTCCAGGCCTTGGTTTCACAATCATTCCTTAGCTAAGGTTTTCCTTTGCTTAAATTTAATAAATTTTGGTAATCTGTTTTTGGAAATACCGGGTACTTGTAAATAATTTTGACAAAACCAAACACAAATGTTTTAAGCTCAAAGCGAACTTCAAAATGACACCTTAAAAACCCCTGAATACTAGAATATTAAAAATTAAAAAAATTGTAAAGACTTTAAACTTGGTCAGTTTTAAGTTAGGGAAAATCTTAGCTAAGGAATGATTTTGAAATCAGTGCTTGATACTACTACGTGTCTGTATTTACCCTTGTGTCCTGTCAACACAATATGTGCTCCAAATACAATGTATTAAACACTTGTAGGTAATACATGTAATATATGTTGCGTCTTAATATATACAGTTACATGTAAATTTTAATCAAATTATCAATGTTTTGGCATACAAAAATTTTTTTAACAGTTTCTTGAAATTTGTATTTATACAAGAAATGATCAGATTGATAATTTGCATCTTTTATGGGTTTTTTCCCCAGGCATGTGTCCACAATCTACAGTTTTTGAATAGACTGGATGTTCAGGTTAACTACAGCTATTTACAGTAGTTCTCTGAATGTCTAGTTTTTCTGGCAGCGCTAGATAAGCTACTTACTCCTTATATTGTGACCTTGTTAAGAAATCAAGTGACTGTTTGTATGTACTACAGTTAACCTTAATTTACCCAGTACTATGATATCATATCACCATAGTAACACATATCAGACTTTTGGATATAGTTCCTGTAAATTGATCAGAGGATCCGGTGAGCAAATAAAAAAGATGACATTGTTTTATCAATATATTCCCATGTATAAAAACAATCCTTTTGTCAGTATGTTCCATTTAAAAAAAAAAAACCAATCCTTTCAGAAATTTATTTACTGTTTGTGATCAGTCCGTGATTGTACACAGATTATACAGATTCAAGACCTAATCATGTATGTCCAAATGTGTAAATCTGACCATTTAAGATGTTTATTCTATAATAGTTAATGTCGCTGATGAGGCTGTCTGCCCCTACGGATAATATCCTTGTCGGAGCAGAACAGTAATTATATTGTACATGTACTACCTGTAGCATCCTACCCTCTACTAGTTGCTGCTTTATTAAGCCATCCGTCCATCAAAATTAAAATATTAACCTACATATAATACATGCATGTATTCACTGTCCTAGTCATCTCTGTTTTGATTGGCCACATTTATTTTCAGTAACCACAGTGATGATACCAGACTGATCGAAATCTTTGGGTCATACAGTGGTTTAGATACTCCTTGTTTTATTCTGTAGATCATGTATATATGAATTCGCAATTTTTAAGTGAAATGCAAATTTATAATTTCAAGTAAAACATAACTAATAATCTTAATTGCTATAACCATATACCAAGAATTGACCCAGAAACTGATTAAATAATGTACAACTATGACCAGGATTCATTGTTTATGGAAAAGGTCACCATTCATTAATTTTCAAAAATACATGTAATGTGTTGTGACAGTAAAGTAATCCACAGTACTGTGTACAACAGATACGTTTGATGTTTAAAAGGTCAACAATTTAAATAGAATAATATGTACTTGTATGCTATACATTATTACATGTGTTCAGAGATTTATGGAAGCAGTTAAAAGGTCAGGAGTTGTTTTGTAGAAATCAACTTTAGAGCGATAAGCGCGAGATGTTTGTTCTGCATTTATCTAAATGTATGCAAGTGATAAATGTTTAAATGCCTTTATGTATGTTTGTGCATTTCTTTGACAATATTTATATGCATTTAGTAGTGTATTTATTTAAAGGAAATTTTGTCATAAAAGTTTTTTTTCTTCTATGAAATACCGAGGTATGCCTGAAAGGTTAAAATCCTTTAATTTAAACCATACAAATCTAGATCCATTGCAGTGATAGAAATAACCGTCTTCTGACATTCTAAGACTGCATGGGGATGACTGTGCGAGGACTGGCATCTTTTCCAACATTGTTCTGAAATAGCTATTATAGAAACTGTCAAAAACATCAAGTCAGAACATGCTAAAATTGAAGAATTTTAAATCTGCATTCTTATAGGAACGTCTGTCTTTAAAAATTAGCAAATTTTGAACACAATTCTTCATGAATTTGTCTGGTACAAGTGCCATGAACAGGAATTTAAATTTGGTTGTGTTTTTATAAATCTTGTGAAAATTGTACCAGTATTAAGACATCTTCGTTTCTTTACAAAGTCAGTTCACGGTAACTGATCTATTTTTTTATACATAGATAATGAGGTTACATTTATCCATATCTTTAGGAAATCTACATATACTTAATGTAGTATCCAAAGTATGGTATATCCTTCACAAAATTCAACAACAATAATGTGCTTCAAAGCGTAAAGCTATGGGATAAAGTATTTATTTATTAAAATGTATGTAATTTATGATAATGGTTGCAGCTGTGCAAGTCACCGAATAAAGCAATTTAATTTTTTTTTATGCATTTCTAAATATATTTAGTTCAGTTTCTTTCTATTTTCTATATTGAATTTATTTCTCGCCATGGCGATTAATGTCACCAATTAAATATATATTACAAAGTTATATGTTTTATGCAATTCATTTTCATTTGGAAGTTGTATTACATAATTATTATCTCATAATATTTTATTGTTGAATTCGTTTATATTTTTGAGTCATTTTCAGAAATGCATTTTAAATATACCATAAAACCTGCTATAGCATCCACCCCTACATAAAGGCCACATGTCAATTAAGACCGTGTAGTGTTTTAAGGCCTGTATATTCGATATTTCCACCAAAAAGAATGTCTTTATAAAGACCACCTGTGAACTTTGACCAGTGTTTAAAGATTTCATATTTCAACAAAAAAAGGATGTCTTTATGAAAGCCACCTGTCTATAAAGTTTATACACATATTTCTTTGGTCACATAAATGTATTTACCGTTTTATTTCCGCTGCTTATTTTCGCAGGTATATTGGAGAAGGGCAACATTTTACGTTTAAATTAAATTTATATACTTTGCATGTACATTGATTTTATTCATTTTCCCAAACAGTTTTACTTTGGAAGTTCATACACATTTTTTATGGAAAATGTATGGTCAACCTCAGCTTGTTTGATCAATTGTTGCAATAAGACATGTTATCAAGAATTATATGGATATATACTAAAACAGTTGACCAATATGCCATAATGTAAGTGTGGAAAAATACTTTTTAACCATATATATATATGTGTGGTTATATAATGGAGTGTTTAAGAGCCGAAGTGAAATAGGAAAGACTTATGTATAGAAGCACATTATGAAGATATTAAAAAAAGATTAAGACTGTCAGGCCCATCAGGTGTCACAATCTTTAACTAAGATTTTCCTTATCTTAAATTTGCAAACTTTAGCAATCCCTTTCAAAACTACAAATTTTAGACGAAACTAAATTCAGAATTTATAAGTTTGAAGTTATCTTTTAAAATGATACCTTAAATTCCTGAATATCTTAAGAATTAACAAAATTATTAACCTCAAGATTTCAGTTTTGCTAGATTTAAATTAAGGAAAATTAAGATTAAAATTTGATTGTGAAATGGAGCTTGGCAGTAATAGGAAAGGTAATTGATGGTTATATAAAGCAGTCTGTGAGGAAACTTTAATATTTTATACATACTTTGGGTATGGTTGTTAAAGACAAGGAGTGTTGAGGACAGATTTAGGGAATGTTTAATTGACTTTAGATGAAGACAGATTTTAGATTTTGGAAGCCTTTTATTTGTGCCAGACAGTTTGTAAAATTTTATGTCTTTGGCTTTTATATCTGAAGGCAATAAGTTGTTAAATATTGTAGAAGACAATAACCATGTTAATTACACACTGAAAATAAAAACTATTTTTATGAACTATGACTTCTTGTTTTGTAAGCTGACCAGGGTCCAGTTGTTTAAAGTTGAGTAATGGTGTTTAACATCCCAGTCAAAAATATTTCACTTATATCAAGACATTGCCAGCTATAGGCGAAGGTAATAAAATTTTGCCTTTGCATTGCGCTGATGGCATTATCCAGCAGGGTTCTTTATCCTGCAATGGGACCTCTTTTATTCAAAGCTCCCATCTGAAAGAAATCTGTTCTGTATTTTGTAATGCTTAGTGCTTGGCGAAAGAAAAATCGCTACCCACTTTAAAGTGTTGGTTCAAACCAAGTCAGGGTTCAAACCCCCGGCCTACCACACACAGAGCTAGTACTCTACCAACTGAGCTACAGTAATGGTCAGTTGTTCAAAGCTTTGTTAGCTTAACCAAATGGTTAGTGATAATTAAAAATGTGAATAAAATTAAAAATGTTTGAATATACAGTTTCAACTTTAGCTTCTATTTGATAATAACAATTGTTTGCATTAACTTTTGAACATTTTCAAAAATATTCCCTAAACCAATTAAAACAAAATTTGGCTAACCAACTGGTTAAGTCAACAAAGGTTTGAACAATGGGGCCCTGGTCAAAATTCCATGTAAACTTATAAAATGGAACCACTGATTATAAAGCTCCAGACTTTGGACCAACAATGGAATTAATTTCCAGTGGTCTCATTATACTGTATAATTGCTTTTATTCACTGGGGATTTAATTTCCCTATATTCGCGGTTTGACTTTATAGCACAAAATTAAATACCAAGTGAATATTTTCATGGAGCATTCATTAAACTTAGACCTAGATAATCTGTACAGAAAATTGTTAACACTGTCCACTGTACCACGGAATTTTATACCCGTGATTAAGTTTAAGTGTCTAAACAACAAAATGTTATACCCTTAAAATTAAACTACTAAACAGTAGTACTATTGGATAGCCCCCAACCAGCCCACTTAATTTACAACCAACCTTTTGTTTTGGTTGAACCTGGACCAATAAAAATGTACTTATGTGCACTAATGGAAACCTTTAGAGTGCAAATACACTCACCCACTAAGTCACAGATAAACATCCAAGACCTCCTGGTCCACTATATTAACATTACACATTGTAATAACAGCATCAGTTCGCCAAGTCTTTTACATACATCTCCAGTGGCAGAAATTACATGTATTACCTTTGCATCAAGACATGGGGCATCAATTTTAAGGTCTCTTCTGCAGACTATGTGACTTTCATTTCTAAATGCAGAGTGCTTAGCTAAGAAAACAGTCGCTACCCATTTTCAAATCTTGGTCAGACTCTATCGGGGTTCAAATCTACAACTTTTATACATACAGGGCAAGCACTCTATCAACTGAGCTATGGTAGTAGTGTACTGTAAACCAACTTTTATTCGCAGATATTAACTTTTGTGATTCTCTTACCAAAACCATTTCTCGATTATAAACTTTCGCAATATGGACTTAAGCTGATTA
Source organism: Anadara kagoshimensis (assembly GCA_021292105.1). Classification (NCBI taxonomy): domain Eukaryota; kingdom Metazoa; phylum Mollusca; class Bivalvia; order Arcoida; family Arcidae; genus Anadara; species Anadara kagoshimensis. The sequence goes on from CM037861.1 coordinate 26,736,879, forward strand.
TTTGGCATAAATAAAACCATTTTCAGAAACAAATTCATGCCAATTAACTTTCACGATAATTTTGTCCTCACCAAACATGCAAATGAAAGTTTGTTAACAGTATATGGTGTGGTTGGATAATAAAACATTCTTATTCTTCCACACACCAACATTGACTTTGTATATAAGAATAACTCGCAAACTACATGTACAATGTATTTGTCATTTGATTTATTCTGAGTTACATTTTTGTCACATAAAATAAAATATAAAATTATGATAAGAATCAAACAAATCTCAAATTAGTTCAAATATTTCTTGAAACTAAATTTCAACAACTCTATAGAATTTTTTTTACAACAATCAAACCGTAGACTATTAAAATACCTACAATGTCAAATGACAAAGATTTTTTTCCTTCAAAGGAAGATCTGATCAACTGCTATTATCACTGTCAAAGACAATGAAATTAAACGAAAGAAACAGCAATAATTCAAATTACAGTAAAACTTCGATAACTCGAAGTGCACAGGACTTCGATGATGACTTCGAGTTATCGGGGTGTTCGAGTTTTCAAAGTTGAAGGATGACGTCACAATATAGACTTTCATTTCTTTGGGAGAAATTTTGGATGGTGTAAAACTGTTTACCGATACATTGGTGTAATATGTACGGTATTACATAAAATAATAAATGAATTAAAATCAAATTATTAATTATGTTTTTATAAAGACTGATGGCGACAACAAATGCATACATGAAATACACAAAATGTTTATTACCAATACATGACCGTAATGCATTCAAAGAACTGAATCAGATAAACATATTAATGTACATTGTATGTTATAATATACAAAACAAGACGCACATTTTATAGAAGTTATAAAACTAGTGTGTCTACCACGTGTCAGTCATTTAAACCCAGCTTAAATCATCTGAAAATTTGTTGTTGTCGCCAGCGGCACAAAACTCGGCTTCTACTGAGGGAGTACACGGTTATACTTCATCGCCCATTACGACACAGAGTACTAATCCTTTAATTGATATTAATTAATACAGTAGCTAAAACCTTTGATCTGTACCACTTCTCCAATCATTAATCGGAGTATACGGAAGTATTATAGCTAATTGTCGATTAATTACCGTGTTCTCACTGAACCGTTCTATTGGTCACCCATTGTGAAAAATATTTCGAGTTTTAGAAGGTTGTTTTAACTAATTTTTAATTTTGCACTTGAACATTACTTCGAGTTATTGGGGGTATTCGAGTTATAGGTGTTTGAGTTATCGAAGTTGTATTTATATAGTTTATATAGAAAACTGGTCGGGACAAAATAATTACTTCGAGTTATCCGTGGTATTCGAGATATTGAAGTTCGAGTTATCGAAGTTCTACTGTATAACAAACAAAATGATGTCTGATAATTTTTAAAACTCGCCATGTGTGATATATAAAATATATTAGGCCAGTGATGATGATAAACATTTAATGAACAAACACAAGTCTAGACAATATCTGACAATATACAGAAAAACATGTTATAGTCTCCACCTCTATATAAAAACCACCTATCCATTAAGGCCAATGTTCTTAGGTTTCTGTTTCATATTTCAACCAAACATAACCTCTATATAAATGCCACCTGGCCATTAAGACTACTGTTCTTAGATGCCTTTGCTTCACATTTCAGCCAAACAGGACTGCTATATAAAGGCCACTTGCCCATTAAGACCACTGTTCTTAGGTGCCTTTGGTTCACATTTCAACCAAAAAGAACATCTATATAAAAGTCACATATCTATAAAGTTCAAATTTCTTAGGCCTTATGGGTAGTCTTTATTTACAGGTTTTAATGTATACATGTATGAACATATAAATATTTCTACTGAAAATATGAGAAATTACATGATGCATGATTTACAATAAAAAAAAGTTCCCTATTCCAATGTTACTCGCCTTACTTGTTTTTGACCTATCCCAAAGTTTTAATCCACGATTTTTTGTCAAGAAATGTTAGATCCTGACTATTGTTCCAGAACACCTAACATTTTTTTGCTTATAAATTCATAATAAAATAATTTATAATACTTTTGGACTGATGTTACTGAAAATGCAAATCATTTTTCAGGTTGAACAAAATGGAAGAAAATAAGGCCTAGTTAAAAGCCAAAGTTCTTCCTCAGATATCTTTCAATCCAAACATCATAATAATGTTGTTATGTATGATCTATTGTTACCACACATCGTGTTTTTGTTTCAAATTAACACAAGTATTCAATACATTTATCCATGTCTGGTCAGTAAGGGATACAACTGTTATCGACTTTCTTGTCCATTACAGAAATCTCCCATCATCTGATATGGACTTGTGTTGTAACTAAATCTCCTGTCATCCGATATGGTCTTGTGTTGTAACCAGCTGTAACATATCACTGATACACACTATCAAACATACACAGTTTACTTTATACACAGTTCACATGTTAAATTTGAATGAATTTTCTCTGTACATATATAAATAATATGCAAGTGCTAATCCAAGTCCAACGGCACCACCTTGTAAACACTTGTTCCGGCCAGCTGAAATAAATATTTGATATTTTATAATCATTTTATCAAATCATGTTTTAATACAAAAATTCCATGAGGATTTACCTAATGCTATTTGGTGTTTATAAATAACATCATTCAAAATTTGAAATAGACAAAAAAGGAGCATTGTATATTTTTACACTATGCTACATTTGCATTTGGTGTTTACTAATTAAACCATTCAAAATTTGACAAAGACAAAACAAAGAACCTTGCATTGAGTGGATGTTACTAAACACATGTTTGTAAATGTACATCTTGTATAAATGTATCTTTTAAATTATGTGTAGAGTTATCATTTCTAGTGGATATATATTCATAAAGTGACTTTATATTTAAACTAGGAACATTTTCCATATCCACTTAGGAAAAAGGCTAACAATCCCCAAATATGGCAGGTATTGGGGTACTTTTGAGGAATCCCATTACAATAAAAGCCTGTTATGTTAGGACTTCCATTTGACCAGGACTTTCAGGATCAGACTTTCTACAAAATCTCAAGTGGCAAACTGTATAAACATAACTGCTTCTTTATAAAAGTCAGAAATTAATTTCTATTTTCAACAGTCAAAAATTTAACAGAGGATGATTTATGCCAAAAAAAAAAAAAAAATTATAAAAAAAAATGTCCCTGTTGCAACCAGTTTTATATTATATATTTAAATAATAACCTTGTGGCCTCTGCTTCAACAAGTCTTAACTAACAATTTATACAATAACCGTGTGGTCCCTGCTGCAACAAGACTGACCCAACAACCATGTGGACCCTGCTTCAAAATGTCTTACCCAATAACCCTGTGGCCCCTGTTGCAACAGACCTTACCTGATGATTTATATAATAATCCTGTGGCCCCTGCTGCCACAAAAGTATTCAATTCATCTTCTTTATAATCTCTTACAAACCACAAACCAACACCAAAGAGACTGTACATTAATGCTGAAAATAAAGTGAAAAAAACAGTCATCAATTGCTAAAAAGTAGTCTACTAAACCATTGAGGAATCACGTATAACAACATTAGAACCACTAAGCTACTATGGGTAATCACTAAGTATTAGTGGGGTGACAACACCTTAAGGGGTATCACAGGAGAGAATTTGTACTTCTAGAAAGGACCAATTAAACGTGTAAATGTCTAAGCATCTTCCTGTAGAGATTAACATTAATTGGATTGGTTTTGTTTGCACTATATATATATTCCTAGTTTTTTTGCCCTCATTGCATAAAGGTGTCTGTTTTTGTAGAAAATAGGTTCCACTTTCGACACTTACTGTGGATCTTGTATATAAAATAGTAAAAATAGAAAAACTATATTAAATATTGCTATTTTTCAATCATTTCTGGTAGAAACATTTAAAGACTTGATGAAGTTTGTAATTGTAAAACAATTCTAGCAGCATCAAATTATGCTTGATATACCTGGGATGTTGTCTTAGAGGGTTACAAGGAAGTAAACATGGCCAAGGTTAAATTTACTGAATATATTAACATAAATTAGGAAAATACAAACCTATTACACCAAATGACTGGGCGGTAGATGCTCCTCTTTTAGTTACATAGTTTAACAACCTAGAATTAAAATAAAATTATATAAAGTGGAACTTCAATAACTCCAATGTTTATCAATTTTTACAATACCAAAGACAGCTCTATGTTATTATTTAGTCAATTAGCTAGTATTACATATTATACAGTGCTCCAAGCAGGTTTTGAAAACTGGTAGCCACATGGCTAATAATTCAAAAATTTCAGTAGCCATTTCAAAATTTTTGTCGCCAGGTAAAATTCTTGGTGGCCAAACCTTATAAATTCTTTCTATCACACCGCCCGTCGCTGCTACCGATTGAATGGTTTAGCGAGATCCTCGGATTGGTCCCACCATGGTAGGCAACTTTCAAGGCGGAGCGATGAGAAAACAATCAAATTTGATCATTTAGATGAAGTAAAAGTCGTAACAAAACCCAAATCAAAAAGTGATTTTTGCCGTTTGGCTGTCATTATGCAAAATTAGATCACGGTCAGTTATGCGCTTTAAACTATAAAGTTACCTGCTTTGATTCAAGCGCTTTTAAGATACATGTATTATTGATGGCGAGACTATTTGTCAGGTTGGGTGACGGGTCATGAACAAAATTTCCGGATTTCCCGATTTTTAGTGGCCAAACTCAAAAAAATTATTTGACATAATGGCGATCGTCTGACAATTTGTAGTCGCAAAATCCGATTTTTGGTCGCAAATTTCGAGTATTTACTAGGCTACTTGGAGCACTGTTATAACAGTGTTAATTTAACAGCTTTAGACGGCTGTTTTGGAATACAATTCCTCATCAGTAGTGCTTTGACCAAAATTGTGAAACTAGTTTTTTTTCTATCTTTTCTAATTCAAAATGCACTTCCAGTTATTGAAATTTCACTATCTAGATAACAAAGTGGTTATATTCTAAACTTGAACTGTTGGTAATTCCATGTTTAATAATTTTGCAAGAATGGGGTTTGTCACTGTATCACGTGACATCCTTTAACATTTGTGCAGAACAATTCCCAGAAATTCACAACATTAAACATTTTCAAAAACGGTTTGTCACTGTACCATGTGACATCCTTTAACGTTTGTGCAGAACAATTCCCAGGAATTCACAACATAAACATTTTCAAAAACATCTTGAATAGGATATAGATAGTAGCTAATCTAAACACATTGCTGGAATAAGCTTACATCTGAACATATTGCTGGAATAAGCTTACATCTGAACATATTGCTGGAATAAGCTTACATCTGAACACATTGCTGGAATAAGCTTACATCTGAACATATTGCTGGAATAAGCTTACATCTGAACATATTGCTGGAATAAGCTTACATCTGAACATATTGCTGGAATAAGCTTACATCTGAACATATTGCTGGAATAAGCTTACATCTGAACATATTGCTGGAATAAGCTTACATCTGAACATATTGCTGGAATAAGCTTACATCTGAACATATTGCTGGAATAAGCTTACATCTGAACACATTGCTGGAATAAGCTTACATCTGAACATATTGCTGGAATAAGCTTACATCTGAACATATTGCTGGAATAAGCTTACATCTGAACATATTGCTGGAATAAGCTTACATCTGAACATATTGCTGGAATAAGCTTACATCTGAACATATTGCTGGAATAAGCTTACATCTGAACATATTGCTGGAATAAGCTTACATCTGAACATATTGCTGGAATAAGCTTACATCTGAACACATTGCTGGAATAAGCTTACATCTGAACATATTGCTGGAATAAGCTTACATCTGAACATATTGCTGGAATAAGCTTACATCTGAACATATTGCTGGAATAAGCTTACATCTGAACATATTGCTGGAATAAGCTTACATCTGAACATATTGCTGGAATAAGCTTACATCTGAACATATTGCTGGAATAAGCTTACATCTGAACATATTGCTGGAATAAGCTTACATCTGAACATATTGCTGGAATAAGCTTACATCTGAACATATTGCTGGAATAAGCTTACATCTGAACATATTGCTGGAATAAGCTTACATCTGAACATATTGCTGGAATAAGCTTACATCTGAACATATTGCTGGAATAAGCTTACATCTGAACATATTGCTGGAATAAGCTTACATCTGAACATATTGCTGGAATAAGCTTACATCTGAACATATTGCTGGAATAAGCTTACATCTGAACATATTTGCTGGAATAAGCTTACATCTGAACACATTGCTGGAATAAGCTTACATCTGAACACATTGCTGGAATAAGCTTACATCTGAACATATTGCTGGAATAAGCTAAATACTTACATTGTTTTCTGAATACGAAAAGCTTGACTTTTTAAAGTCTTATCATTTAAAGCTGTTTTAATACCAAATAATCCACCTAATGCACCACCTAAAATAGAAAAAAATTACAAATAAATCAAATGATTACTTATAAGGACATTTAAACAACTCAGCAACCAGTGGTTTAGTCAAGATGGCAACCTGCCCTGTTGGGATTTAAACTGTGCAGTAAAAAAAGGCACAGTGTCCAAAAGTCACCATGACCCCCCCCCCCCCCCCTGCCATATAAGTGATTAGTTAGTCAATAACATAAGGAGCTGAGAGGAGCAATTGTGTTTAACATTAGTCAAGATGCTTTCAAATTGTGAAAGTCAGTTCTGGGGTAGTGGAGGAAAATGGAATACAAATAGTTGTGGAAAAACTGTAAAAACACAAAGCCATGTTATTGTAACAGAATTTTTCTATTTATTGCATTCAAAATCTGTTTTCCGAGCTCCAGATAAGAATTTGACATGAAGGGTTATTACCCCCTAATTTTTTTTTTCTAAAGGGTATACTGTAAAATCTAAAGAGTATCAAGACATATCCATAAAAATGTAAAGAGTATTTTGAAGTTTTAAAGCCATTTATTCAAATAAGTATAACTTCTAACAATAATACAGTAATATCATCTTCATTGTGACAATGGCATTTCACAGGTACTTGGGTCAGGAGTTCAACCCCCATAGCAGGCTCTACTGTTATAAGAATTGTAAAGGGTAATGAGGATTTTCAAAGGGTTTTGATACCCTTACATTTACAATTGAAAGAGTATTTGAACAAAATTAAAGGGTATTTACACAGATACTCTTCTTATCTGGAGCTCTGTAAATTTCTGTATTATAATTTGATTGTTGTAAGGACCCTTTTTAATTACAAAAAAGGTCATAAATATTTTCAGATTTCTGTTTAGACAGGTTTAACTAACTTTATCATCTGCTGCAAGGAATAATATACCATACCTGTGATAATTGCACCACCAATCTGTGAAAATGACTTTTCAAATCGACCTCTATTTTTGCTGGCCCCCTCTGGGTATATAAACTGTGATTCACTACCCTATGTAAATGTAAATACATGGAGATATAGAAGAAATACTTAAATTTTCAATCAATTGTAATGAACATTTGGATCATAAAAGTACAATTATACCCATGTATTCAAAGTATGAACACATTACAGATTTTTGTAAATTCTATTCAGGGGTTTAAAATTATGTTTTAAATGGAAGGTCCAGGACCTATTGCCTTTATTTTAGGCAGGTCCGACATAAAAGTTTTGAAAGTCCAATATCAACACTGAAAGGTTTATATGCAAGTATGTTGTCATATAGAAGAGGCAGTTATCCTGGTAAAAATCTGCAGGTCTATTGGACTCTACAGTTTAAATATCAAAGGTCCCAATGCATAATCTACTTATCTAGGTCCTGCACCTCTGGCCCATGAAAGTTTGAATTATTGTTATAAGAAACTCTAAACATACAGTCACATTTGACAAGATGAACTGTTGTCTAAGTTCTAACTCACCGTTTGTATATATGATGGGTCAAAGTTCATGTATGGAGAAAGAATTTTTCCTGTAGGTCCAGCAGTAACTGAATAAAACAAAATACATTTATAATTAAACTTTAGACTGTATACTGATTAAGAAATAATCAACATTTACCTGTGGTATATCGTCGAATAATGCATGGGCGCCGGGCGGAAGAATATATCATGAGGTGGCTTTGTTATTTTGAACAATATGTTATTTATATTTTTCTATTTCAAAATTGCTGTACTGATAGTTTGAAGGAAGGTTTAAGTAGATAAATGTAAATATTTACATCCATTAGAGACTTAATTTAGGGGCCTGTCTAATCGGAATGTATTTTTAACATGCAAGTACTAAATTTCAAATGATAATTTCTGTGCATTGCTCAGATATTTGCCCAAAATGACTCCAACCTGGTGACCAAGATTTGACTGTAATGAGCTACTTTTTTAAGCTTAAATTGTATTAGTCTGATGATGTCATGTTGTCAGAAAAGTAGCTTGCCATTGATAAGTACAACTAGCTTGCAATTGATCTTGGACTCCAATTAGGAATATTTGGAATACCGAATGCCCTCGTCTAGTATTTATGTATGATTATAGAAAAACAGTTTGTTATATTTTAGTCATGTTTCAATTCAACATACACTATTTAGTTAACTTTTTAAAAATATTTCAACATCAAATGATCATGACTTATTGAAGTTAGTTCATTCCATTTCCTCTTTTCATCAAATCCCTATAATTTTTGTATAAACTATATCTCTTTCAGTTTTCAAACCTGGATATCAAGGTCAGTATAAGAGTCAACTAGACATATAGGAGAAAAACTTACATTTTGGTAAATCATTTTCGAATAAATAACTTAGCAAAATTGTAACTTCTTTAGGCTCTTGCATAAGTCAAGATCCGACACTCAAATTTAGTCAAGGGTAAAACGTAATTACTTTCTGTCTATGTTTATGTAACAAACCTGGAACGTTCATTGTTGGATCTGAGTAGGAATAAGGGGCAAAAATGCCCTTGTTTGAATTGTCACCCATTTTACAAACTTAAAATAACTGCTGGATATCAATGATAAAATTATTCTGTATCTACCGCATGGCTGATGACATTTTAGATCATGGAGACATCGGAATCACAAAAGCGTTTGAATCTAGATTTTAAAACGTTACTTGTTCAATCGTGCCCGTGTTTAGCGCATCTATATCGGGTAAAATTGTTGGGTTGTGGGATATTGTTATTGAGTTTGAGCAATAAAGATGATATTATTAAGGCGCCCAAACAAAGTTTGGCGACTTATTGTTTTTGCACCGTTTCTTCTTCTTCTTCTTCTTATTATTATTATTATTATTATTAAGGCGCCCAAACAAAGTTTGGCGACTTATTGTTTTTGCACCGTTTCTTCTTATTAAGGCGCCCAAACAAAGTTTGGCGACTTATTGTTTTTGCACCGTTTCTTATTATTATGATTCCCCACCACCGAAGGTGGGGAATCATATTGTTTTCGTTCTGTTTCTTCTTATTATTATTATTATTTTTATTATTCTTATTATTTTTCTTCTCTCAAGACCATATGCTGACGCATATCTCGGGAACGGCTTGATGGATTTAGATGAAATTTGCTACCAATAATCTGTTGTCTGTGTAGATAATCAAGACGCGTTCATTTTCGTTATCTTGAAGGTGGGTGGGTGGGTGTAAATAAATACGTAGTTAAATACCCCGGGAAACCAATTCTGAATGTGGACGTAAGCTGGTTACGACACCTTAATTATACCAAGTCAATGCTTTCACCTATGAGCTAATCCGATTAGTGACCGTTAAAAACGTGGCGATTTTTAAAACCACTGCTTGTCACGTCACACGCCTGTACTGAAAACCTTACACAATGAGATGAATGGTGTATACAATTTGCCTTGATAGATCAAATGGCTTGGGGGTTTTCTGTTAATCACTGACTGTAGAAGTAGAAGACTGCCCCTCTTTTTTAAGTTTATACCAATGAAATGTCTCCTTTTACTGACTGACACTTTCCTAATGACCGGTATGTCGAGTACAAAAATTTGTAGTTTTAGTCGGAAATGAATCTTCCGTGTAAGCCGCCACTCTGTTACTATTAACACTTTTCAAATAAGAGATGGACAATTATTTCAGGTAGTGTTCAAGTTTAAGATAAAATATTTTTGTGTCTTTTTTATTCGATTTAAACATTGGAATTATCGTAATTTGGACTGAAAGTTCACTTCGATTTAAACATGGGAATTTTCGTAATATTTCGTAATTTGGACTGAAAATTTGCTTCAAATTCAGCATATCGAATTAACTAACAAATTTACATAGAAATACATAGCGATCTGACGGGACCATTTGTATCATTTCGATTTAAGCGAAATTTCGATTCAACCGATTTCGAATTAACGAGAGTCGACTTTATTTCTTTTGCATCAAAAACACCTAAATAATCTATAGAGCAATGAAGATCTGAGTCTTTTAGATGCTGGAAATAACAATATGAGATTTATTCCGTATACTACACCTAAACTAATATGTACCTCAACGTGTTGAAAAGTACGTTTTTTTCAATAGAGGGGGTCTTTTAAATCGGACTATATATACAGCGTCGATCTATTTCAACACACTATACACAGAGTTAACATACATGCTTCATATAAAAATGTCCGTCTTTTACTATTTTGACTGAGTAGATGTATCGTTATGATCATGAACCTCAAACATATAGGAATAACCGATATAAGTCGCGTAATTAAAATACAAACAGATGGCATCCTATGATGTGTATTGCGCATTAAATCACGATTATTATTCAAAAAACTTTTTAGAAAAATATTAAATAAACATCACAAAGAGTAACTTTTATTATATTTTATTTTGGATTTTACAATAATTCCGAGTCCATCGGTGTTTATACTGTCTGACGACATAGGGAGGGCACCTGGGTATATCCTCAGGCAGTGTCGACACGCTCCAATATTACTTGGATCTACCTGCCCATCATTAGAAGGTCTTACATTCGCACCTAAGACAACGATCTTAATCAACTCAGTCGTTAATTACTGTGTTTATTCAGTGACACTCGCCAATCCGTCACTGGCTTCAATGTGTTATCACCTGTTAATTACTGGTGACCAAGATACCGGTGAACTTTGAAAACTTGTGGCCAGAAAAATCGCAAAGCGCCGTGTTTTGTCGCAAGATAAAGAAAAAAATCGCAGTTAACGATGCCCAGCGCAAACCCTCCCATACAGCTGCCATACGTGTTCATTCATTGTAACACGCGGCGACGCCGAATCAGAGGCCTGAGAGGTGTTCTACGAGTTTTCCTATTCAATAAAATCCAATGAAAACGTCACTTCCTATGCCGAGAAGGCCTTCCAATGTACGATTTTTTCTCAACCGAAAACTTTAATTCAAATCTACTTTAACTTTCAAAGAAATTTTAAAAAGCAATCAAGGTATGATTTTTTTTCATTACCAGGTCGGCGCGGTACAAATGTACTTTATACACAACTGCCTTTAAAATGTAATTGTTCATCAAGGCAATATATACACAACATTAAAAACGCATGTGACGTGAAAATCACAAGATTTACCCTTTTTGGCGACACAGTAATGAAATTGGCAACAAAATTTTACAACTGGCGATTTCCTTGACGACAGACTTTTACAACCCAGCGCTAACCCTTCACCAGATATATGCCATAAATTATTTATGGATGGTGGGGAATCATACGTAACTGGTATCCCAGTTACAATCTCTAGTTATTATTATTATTCTTCCTCTTCTTCTTCTTCTTCCGGTCATGAACTTGTCCAACCAATTTCTCGAAGACCGTTGGTCCAATCTTAACCAAACTTTACATGAAGGTTGATACCCATCTCCTTCCCCAGAGGCCGAGTTAAAATGCCCATGGGGTCATTAGGGGAGGGGCAGGAGGGCGGGGTCTTAAAAACAATAATGCTCAATTTTGCTATTTATACTATATTTTGTACTATAAAACCATATATATTCATGATCAGTGTCTCAAGATGCACAAGTCTGTATCGGTAGATTTTCCCTGCGGTATCAAGGAGGGTGGGGATGGGCGGGGCAGTGTGCTAACTTTTAAACGGTTGAAATCCCCATCCATAAACTATATATTTTCTGGTTCTACATAAAAAGTTGAATAGAGTGATACTAAAGAAAATGCCATGGGGTCATTTCTGATGGAGGGTGGGGACGGGCGGGGCTTGGTACTAACTTTTAAATGGTTGATATACCACCCTGAAACTATATATTTTCCGGTTCTGTTTTAAAAGTTGAATAGAGTTTTCCAGAGAAGGGCAGGGACAGGCGGGGCTGGGTACTAACTTCTGATCAGTTGAGATCCCCACCCCTAACATATATATTTACTTATTCTTTATGAAAAGTTGAATAGATTGATACTAAAGTAAACCCATATGGGCATTCCAATAGGAGGGTGGAGACAGGTAGGTCTAGGTACTAACTTTGAGATCCCCACCCTCAAACTAGTTTTCTTCATGGGCTAGTTGCTATCATCTTGTTTAAGAATTAAAACAATAAGCATGAATTTTCATTGTCAAGGATACTTAAGTAATCACTGATCCATGTCTAAAAGCTCTCAAGCTAAATCTTTTTATAAGCAACACTAATGGTCAGTTATCCCCGGGGCATGATTTATTATTCAATTCGATAGAGTAGCTGCATTTAGTTATTAGTATGACATTATATGGGTAAATGCTTGGATTAATTTAAAATCAACACATCATTAGCATATCAAAACAATGGTTTGTGATATTGGGTATAGGTAATGTCAGTCAACTTTGCCTATTGTTTGAATTTCAACCAATTGGATTCATGTATTACTTCTCTATATAAAATTAAATCTTAAAATGAAAAGAATATTACAAGTTAAAAATTTCTCAACAGTTTTTCTATTGTGTGTAGAACTTATTTAAAGGTTTAAAATTTTCAGCCGTAGCCATGGAAATGGAAAAAAAGCAACAAAAGTACAAGTCCTAATATGTGTTTTGAATACAGGGTTTGATTTTTATTCGTTTGGGCGTCTTATTTGTAATGATGCATCCATCATTACATTAGTACTCGTTATCATTGTTATTATTATTAGTATTATTATATAACGGAGCAGTTTTTTACTGTTCACGATTTTACGGTCTTAGTTGCTATAATTTTCCTGAAAGAAATCCGAGACTAAATAAAAAAGAAAACAGAACTGATATAACTGGTGTCGGACATAAAATAAATACATATCATATTTCGTCCTTTTTCAGTAGCTGTATAACTACTCGTCGCGCAAGCGCGACTCGTAGTGATACGGCTACGAAAAAAGGACTCGACCTGATACTGAGGGTTGTACCTACACACTGTGTATATGATATTTTTATCAAGTAACATTTCCAATTAGGTTATTTAAAATAATAAAAAAAAAACAATACTTGATGTGAAAAAATTGCATTTTACCACAGAAAACAGAAATAGTAAATGACCTTGAAGACACAGTAACCAGGTAACAAATGGGTCCCAGAAGCACATAGTGCTTACATCGACCTCAAGGAAAAGGTAAAAGGTAAAACCACTGAACTATGTTATGACATTTGTTCTACATTCTCCCAAATGACGTCACAATGAGAACGTGCACGTGTACTTTACCGCCAATGTTGTATCACCGCAGTGTGGTGATACAAGATTCTGTATCATGCGTGTTTGATAAAACTTGTATTTTGTAGAAAAACTAGTCTAATGTTAGATAAACACTCGGATCGAATGCGCCGGTTCATATACATGTCAAGTCTCGCACATTGCGCTGTGAGATTCACACATTTTGTTATTATTAAATAACGCTCACACGGCATGATCACTCACTTCATCAGACTTATTTGTAGAAAAAAAACATATATATATACGTGTAGTTAAACAAAAATCATACAAATTATTAATGATAACTGCCGATTTATATAAAATGTGTTTGATTATGAAGTGAGTAAATATTTTATGAAAATTTCAGTCTTAGGTTTAAATGTTTTGTTCTCAGAATGCAGGGAATTGCATATTCTAACTTTGATTTTAAAAATGTTACTGAGGAGCATGCCTCCGAACGGATACACCTGTGTATGTGTATAATCACGCCCTGCTCGTGCTTTATTCATTACAAATGCCGCCTAATATTAAAATAGAAGGTCAATGTATACTTTGGCATCAGATCGTGGGCGATCTTTAATAATGGAATAATAATAATAATACACGACGCTGTATTTAAGAGCCATACATGAACGACGATTTTGACCATTCGATTACGCTATATACACAGTCTTAAACTCTTAATGAGACTATATTCCGGCGATTTAATGTTCCTTTGCCCTAGGATGGGGAATTTAAAATATAGAAATAAAATACTAGAACCTGAAAATACTTGAAATTGATCCTCACGGTCTCTTTGTCATAGTGAAATTTGAATAATAATAATAATGTATAACTTGCTGTGATAATATCCCCAGGTAAACTTCGTGTTTATATAACCCGTGATCACAGTGTGAATAATGCCTGGTTTTTCTTACGCGTGCGTATGTACTAGATACTAACACGTGTATTTTATTTCGGGATAATATTACAGCAATTTATTAAAAACTATCAAGTTTCAAATTTGAAAATAGCCTGTAATCATTCATTTTATATTACTGTAGGAACCAATCTGTTTGTGACCGCAAAATATTCTTTATATCCACAGAAAATCGAATAAAGAATGTTATTTCACTTATTTCGACCTATTCGTAACAAGAAATCTGTATGCACATCCGCGCTTGTCATAAAGTAAGTATGTCTGTAGAAAGGAAAATGTTGACGTTATTGGGATTTTACACGGCGAACATGGTGAAGTTTACACCGGAAGTGATGTCCTTGGTGACGTTTAACGTCATATGCGCAACAGAGTCTGGATTTTCAACATGTTAAATCCCCATAGTGTCAACATTTTACCTTGTGCAGATATATTCTGGGCTAATCGCGGATGCGCATACAGATTTCCTGTTCCGACTAGATACTTAAGTAATAACATTCTATTTGAGTGTATTCATTCGGTATTATGAATGAATACACTCAAATAGAATGTTATTTCTTATATTTACAATTATAAAAAATATTGATAGCATGTCCGAAATATAAAATTATTGCTACAATAATTTATTTCATTCAAGATTCCGACAAAGGAACAACCTTGCTCCAAATAAGGAAAGTTACGTCGGGGGTAGACTTGGATGCTGTCCAATCAAAAAATGCATGACGTAATAGATGTCATTCTGTGACGTAATCGAATAGTTAATCGTCAAAGATGGTCTTCAGTCTTATTCAGAAAAAGTATATTCTACATCTGGAATCAACCAAATGTGGATTCTCAAAAATTCTAAAGAATTACTTGAACATCTTGCTTCTAATACTTTATCTCATGTAAAAAGTATAAAAACATTTGATTTTTCTACACTATACACCACAATCCCTCATTCTAAATTGAAAGAACGTCTTAAAGAAATTATTCACTTGTCTTTCTTCTACAAAAACGGTAAGCCAAGATACAAATATCTGGTGCTGAACAGGGATTCTGGTTATTTTGTCAAGCATCATACGGATTCCAAACAAAAATACTGAAGATACCATCAACAAAATGTTGGAGTTTTTGATAGATAACATATTTGTTGTGTTTGGTAATATAGTTTTTCAGCAAACAATCGGTATACCAATGGGTACAAACTGTGCACCGTTGCTTGCTGATTTGTTTCTTTATTCTTACGAAGCAGAATTTATGCAGAACCTTGTTAAATCTGGAGAGAAAACTGTCGCCAAATCATTCAACTCAACATACAGATACATAGATGACGTTCTGTCTCTTAACAATCCTAAATTTGGAGACTATGTAAATGTCATCTATCCTAGTGAGCTTGAAATAAAAGACACGACGATTCCTTAAGTTCTGCTTCATATTTAGACTTATACCTGAATTATGACGCACAAGAAAGGCTACATTTGAAACTTTATGACAAACGTGATGACTTCAAATTTTCTATTGTCAACTTTCCTTTTTTATGCAGCAATATACCTGCTTCTCCTGCTTATGGTGTATTTGTTTCCCAATTAATACGCTATGGTAGAGCTTGTTCCCACTACGGGGACTTTGTACAACGAAGTAGGCTGCTTGCAAATAAATTGTTGACTCAGGGATATTGCAAGCCTAGGCTTAGATCAAGGCCCTCAAAAAGTTTTATGGCCGTCATCACAGTATTGTTGATAAGTTTGATGTCTCTGTGTCCAGGATTGCCTTGGATATATTTGACGTCTCATAGTTCCATGTTCCTTTCACACAATTTTGATTACACACCGTGACACGTGACGGGTGTAGCTAGCTAAACAGGAGGTGCTTACCCTTCCGGAGCACCCGGTCTCACTTCCCTGGTGGAAGTTCACGTGTCTAACCTAACTTGTCAGTTCCAAAGCTTTTACTTTGCTTCTGGATTGTGATTCGGAAATGGATAAGTATGTTTGTTTTTGATTACGTAATCAGAGGTCATGACCCCAAACTGTATTCAAGAGCAATTGAACAGTAAAAACAAATAGGTTAAATTCATCTAAAGAAGGTCAATTTTAATTGTAAATATAAGTAAGTGAAAAATAACAATCTTTATTCAAATTTATTTGATTTTCTATGGATACCAAGAGTATTCCACTGTCACAAACACAGAGTGGTTCTACAGTAATTTTTGACAGTTTTTCATACTTTAAAATACCCTATTTTAGGACA
Source organism: Anadara kagoshimensis (assembly GCA_021292105.1). NCBI lineage: Eukaryota > Metazoa > Mollusca > Bivalvia > Arcoida > Arcidae > Anadara > Anadara kagoshimensis. The sequence continues at coordinate 26,753,658 of CM037861.1, forward strand.
AAGTGACATTAAACCCCATGAGAGCTGCTGAGTATGGTCTCGTTAGAGCTGTGTATACCGTAATTGGGTGGTCAAAAATCGCCATTATGGGGCATTTGACTCTTAAATGCCACGATTTGGTGCCCAGTCATAGTGGCAGCAAGAATGGACTATTTTCCATGGGTACTAATTCAAATAAGATACGTTACACGAATGATTCCAAGCGCTTACTTAACATTGAATAACAACACAAACACGTGGAGAAGATTGGGACATAAGCAAGTATGTTATAGTCGATGAAAGGCTTAGGCCCTATAAGTTTTATAACATTTACTTACATTTACTCGCAGTTCCTCTTCTGACTTTATAATTCTCCCATATCATCTACTTTCAACTCAAAGCAACCGCAATTTAAACTGAAATGGGTTGATGAACCTAGCTAGAGCTGTTATACATTGATGGCAAGAAACGAGTGCAGATATTCTATGTTGCAGTTTTTGTAACAATGTTACGAAATGGTTATAGTATAGTAGTGAACTTGTGTGTATCTATGAGACCCAATCTTTTTTGTAACTATTTTAAAAACAGCTCTCTACTTCCATTCGAAAAAAATTGGGCATTTGGGGAAGTGGTTGGCCAACAGGTTTATCCAAAGTGATTAAGATTCAAGGTAGTTGAATATCAAAATGAGGGAGGGTTCTGATGAACCAGACTTAATAGGTGGGTGGGAGGGTCAGGTTCAATCCACAACTGAGGCACTCTAGCTGCAAGGAAGTGGATTTTATAGGCGTTCCTTCCTTCCATTTCATTGAATAGAGTGATTTACTGCCAGACTTTTGGATTTGATCTTCAAGCCTTTTGGTAGAGTGCTTGCTTTTCACCTGGGAGAGAAAGGGTTGATCCTAAATGGTGCACTCTGCGAGGGAGTGGGTTTTTCAGGTGTATCTTCTATTTTGTTATACCTCCTGGTATTGGTTTTGAGTCACAGTTTGACCTCAGCATTTTTCCTGTTTTCTGTTAAGCACAAAACCCACACACCATTCCCTTTGCTCTGGCATATTGAAAATATATTACATAGGCAAGTGCATGTAACATCTAAATTTGTTAAAGTAAACATATCTAATTATTGTGCTGTTTATGCCACTCAGTATAGTAGAATATACACACTAACCATCGGATGTGATCTGTGATGTATTAAATTATCTTCTCCTTTATTGTCAAATGACAACATACCACTGCAGTAGCTCAGCTAGTAGAGTGCTTGCTCTGTAAGTGGAGAGGTTGTGGGTCAAGTCTTGGGTCAGGCCTTTGGTTGAATGTGACGTTAAGCAACATTCAACCAAAGGTCTGACCCAAGACATGAAAGTGGATAGTGACAATTCTTTCGCCAAGCTTTCAGCATTACCAAATAAAAGTCATGGTTCTTTCAGATGAGAACTTAACAAGGTCCCATATCATGGTACACATGGCACATTAAAGAACTGTTTACTGCCATCAGTGCAACATACAGGCAAAATTTCTGCACATTCGCCTATAGCTGGTGACATATTAATATAAATGAAATATTTTTGACTGGGATGTTAAACACTTTTAATCAAATCAAATGACAACATCAAAGATGTGTTTTAAAAATTGACAGCAGTGTTTTCTCCCCGTTCCCCGTGTTTATTCTAGAAGGGGGCATTGGTCCCTAATTTTGCCTCATGACCCCATTATTTAAGCCTAAGTGAACCATTTAGCATTACATGAATACAAACACAGTAATGTTATGGTGATTTAGAGAATTTTTTCTGTGAAAATGACAACACCTGAAAACTCCTATAATGTACACAGCCGCTCTCATGACTAGTTATCACTATGTAGGTGTATACTGTATCAGTGCAAGAATACATGAATTAACTGTCTAAATAATGTTGGTATAATGGTTTACTCTACTGTTCAGCCATTGTAAACATGCAGGAAGTGGAAAAAGTAACTCAAAACAAGCTATTACACTGTACTACTACTAGTATATACTGGTAGTCTAATTTTTACTCATGACGTCAACAAATTAAAGTGACCGAAGATTGGCAATTTCTTTCTGTGACTTATTTTAATATAAATGCATCACCTTATTTTTAAAATATCTCTAAAACTACCCTATACCACTGCATAAGGTCAGTTGGAAAAGTGCTCACTCTGTAAGTGGGAGGTTGTGTGTTCGATCCCCGGCCGGGTCTGACCCAAGACTTGAAATTGAAAGTGGGTAGTGACTGTTTTTTCACCAAGCACGTGGCATTAGGAAATGCAAGTCATGTTTCTTTTGGATGGGAACAAGGCCATTTGTCACTGTAGGTGTGACATAAAGAACCCTGTTGTACAATGCCATCAATGCAACACACAGGCAAAATTTCTGCACTTTTATCTATAGTTGGGCGATATATGCGAAATATTCTTGACTGGAATGTTAAACACCATTACTGGACTCAATTCTTAAACTACCTAGCAGATTTCAATTAATCAAATCCTTATAAAGTTATTTGAATGTAGTCAAACCTGTCTATAAAGACCACCCAAGGGAACAGTGAAAGTGACCTTTATGGGCAGGTGGCCTTTATAAACAAGTTCAAATAATATGAGTAAAGAACAATTGGGATACAATTCTACTGACCTTTATTTAAGCAGGTGACCCTTATATAGAGGTGGCCTTTAAGGCAGGTTGGACTGTATTTTGATTCAAAATCACTTTGTATGTCTATGTCTGTGTTTTTCTCTAGGAATTCATCATGGACACAGAAGTTGAAGTACAGGGGAAGAACTCTATCAATGATAAAGACAGTCACAAAAAGAAAGAATCTGATAGTAATGACACAGGAGAAAGCAATCTGTCTGAATCAGTTGAGATAGTTCAGTTACAACCTGCTGATAGATTTGAGAAAAAAGATGATATCACATGCAAGAGCTTAGACAACCCAAATACATCAGATGTTCAGTCAGTTGATCTGAAGTTAAACAACCAAGGTATGGGTGTCAGCTCTGATAAATCAGATACAACAGACACACTACCTGTCAACAGTGGAATTGTGGAAAATAACACAGACTTGTCGGACACTCAACAAGCAGACAATGGAATCAATGGTAAAGTCACTGAGACGACAGACCATCAACCATCTGGTACTGAAATTACAGAAAAAAACCCAGCAACCCCAGACACGCAATCTATGGAGTTGGGACAGAGTTGTGAAATACAAAAAGATGTAACAACCACAATAAAAATTGAACCTGACATTGAAGACGAAAATGGTGTGAATCAGAACTCCTCAGATAACTTAACAGGATCTCAAGGAAATGTGGATACTAAACTTAGTGACAATCAGTTTAATGTCATAAGGGACTCTGATGGTGACATGACCTCTGATAGTGATAGTGACAGTAGCAGTTCATCTAGCAGTGATTCTGAAGATGCTGTTAAAACCCATCAACATAAAATTGTGTAAGTTGTCAGGAAAATTTTCATTGAATATTTCAGGAATACATGTTGCTTTTAATTATAAGAAAATGCACAATTCGGGTTTATTTCAAACAAATATGTCTTTGAAATAGAAATTCAGATGAAAGTTGATAAATTGTAAATGTAATATCTATTCATGATTAAATACATTTGCTGTGTTTCCACAAATTTAAAATTACAGTCAAACCTGTCTATAGTGGTCAGCTGTTGGTCCACTGTAGCCACTACAGGTAAATTTTTCCTTGTTTTTGAAGTCATATATAGAGCTCAGTGGCTCCTGTTTTGAAGTTAATTATCAATTTAGAACTAAGGTTTTTGGGGATCTAAAACAACTTATATCAAATTAAAGCACTGGCTGTTATAGACAGGTATGATGCATGGGACTAAAATTTAGTGGCCACTAACCACATTAGACAGGTGACCATTATGGAGAGGTGAAATACGGCATTTTACTCTGCAACAATTTAAAACGTTTCAGAATTATTGTTTACTGTCATTGCCACTTGTATTTATTGAACTAATCATTATGTTCTTTGAGCACTTGTTTAAAACACTTAAGAGAACTGATATTAGTTGAAATTAGTTTTATGCACTGGTATATTTTGGATTCTACTATGAAATTTGACTTTGATTTCTTTCTTTTTTAACAAGCATGGAGATGGCAGATGATGATTCTGACAAAGGCAAGAAGTTAAATAAGAATGGTTGTGAAGATGTAAGGACAAAAGGAGAATTACTTCCAGAGGTAAATATTTTACAAATAAAAAAATAGGTATGTTTGATTCCTGTAGCTCATGAGAGCAACATTAGACTTCAAATTTAAGGATTCTGTAATTCAATCAACCCTCTTGGGCATGTAAGAAAGGAAACTTCATCTCATACTGTTGTTGACTTAGAGATAAATGGCAGGTAGAGCTGCAATGTCCTGTGTTACAGCTAAAGAACTTCCCTGCACATTCCCCTGAGTGTACTTCAAAGGTAAAAATCTCTTCCACTTTACCTATAGTTTGTAACATCTCGATATAAGTGCAATATTCTTGATTGGGATGTAAAACCCCAGTAATTTTGTATAATTTTGTATGTCTAAAATTACTACCGAATAAAGGTAGTTTCCCCTAGAAAAAAATGGCTAAAATTTCCCAATCAGACTACTAAAATTCACAAAACAACAGTGATATATAAATGAATTAAATTTAGTTGTCATAGACAACAAAATTCAAATGTTGTCACATTATAACAGCTTTATAATGTAAAATTCTATTGTAGGAACCACTCTGTTTATAAAAGTGGAATATTCTTCATAATTATAGAAAATCAAATTTTGAATAAAGATTGTTACTTTTCACTTACTTGTACCTAGTCTTAACAGGAAATCTGTATGCGGAACCGCAAATAGCCCCGAATATATCTGCACAGGGTAAAACTTATGGGGATTTATCATGTTGAACAGGCAAATGGCGGACTCTGTTGCACATATGACATAAAACGCCACCAAAGACATCACTTCCTGTGTAAACTTTACCATTTTGGCCATGTAAAATCCCCATAACGCCAACATTTTCCTTTCTACAGACATACTTTATGACAATCACGGATGCGCATACAGATTTCTTGTAATGACTAGGTAGAAGTAAGTGAAAAATATCAATCTTTATTCAATTTTATTTGATTTTCTTTCGATATGAAGAGTATTTCACTGTCCCAAACAGAGTGGTTACTACAGTAAGCAATTTCAAACATGCCATTTTGCAGTTTGCTGTATTTCATGACTTCAAATTTTCCCAATTTAAAAAGCAAAAGGTAGTTTTTGAAAAATGTAACAACATCACTGAACCCCATTCAATCAATTGCATATTGGTTCAGAAGAGATGCATACACATTCACACTGCTGAAACTGACAATGTCAGGGTCATATAATAAGTGTGATCTGACTGGCACTTACAAGAACACAGTTATGAGTGAGATTATACTTAAAGGGATACTGAAGTCTAGGGGATTATGACCAAAATCGATAGTTATAAGTAAAATATTAATAATAAAATTTAAAAAAATGAAAAATTATTCCATTAAGATATATATTTCGCTATTTGAAAATTGCCGAAAATCATCACCGCAGCTCTTTTGTGTTGGAGGTGAGAAGAATATGCTGTGACGTCATGTGTGAACAAACCTCGCCATGCTATCAATAGTGTGGTTACAGTATAGTGTGAAAGTTGTTAAAAATATTGTTTAAGTATGGTTTTATGTGCGACCGTTGATTGTAAAAATAATTAAAAGATTATAATAACTTAGAACTTGTCTCTATTTAGACATATTTTAAATTGAATAATGACCAATATCGGCTAAATCATGTGCACAGTGATCTATGCATCAACTGACCTAAAATGATAAAATACTCTTATTTTTTACGATAAATCGATTACTAGTAGATCTCATTTCTTAAAAGTAGGATTAACATCCCTTTCTCGCATACAGGTAATTAAGAGATTATCAGTAACCTACAGTACCTTTAGATTCTGTTTATTAGACATTCCATCGCCGGTAATCAAGAGGTAGATCTACCTTACAATATACAACATAGATCTGAAGATTGATAGGTGTAAATAAATTAAGTGATAAAGTCTTCACGGTATCCCATATTAAATGGAAGTATCATTAATTTGGAAAGATGCATTAAAAATATTTAAATATTTGAAAAGATTGATTTACGAATGTATAAATTGATGGGTCGACTGTCGTGACTGGCGGTATGGAATTAAAATGATTTAAATTAATGAAATATTCCTATTCGTAAATTCAATTTTAAACATCAAAAACTCTTAATTTTTTTTCAAAATTTTCCCCCGCTTCTCATGTCATTGACGCAAAGAAGAAAAAGAAAGAATGAAAAGTCTGTAACAGTGTGATTTAGTTAAGGACAATTTTGAATGCTGACGGCGAGAGTCCATCGAGGCCCGTCTTTTAAAAACATTGTATAAATTCACTTTTAAATTAATTTCCATACAATGACGTTTTCAATTAGACTTGACTACATATTTCATGAAAATCTCTTAAAAAAACTATAATAAAGTACAATATCCACGGTATGTATCATTTACTATGTTATACTGCTGTTTGTGTTCATCATATCATTTCATAATTTCTGCTACTTCGTCTGTTTCACATCTTGATATAAATGAAATTATCTTGACTACGATTTTGCCTCACAAGTTATAACATATTCAGATATAAATGGAGTTATAAGGACATGGATTATACAATTCAAGCAATAATTATAGCTAGCGTCATCTTGATATAAATAAAATAATCTTGAGATATATAATACAATCCAAGTAATAATTATTGACATGGCTGGTGACATCTTGATATAAGTGAAATTATTGTGAGATGTGAAGATACTTACATGTAAGTACAAATAATTAATACATGTATAAACTAAAGAGAATGTATTGTCCAATTTTCATTAGTTTTCAAAGCACAGCTTATTTCCCGGTTTCAATGGTACACATATATAAAGAAATTGGAAAACAATTATAACTTAGATTTACAACACAGTTGCCATCTTCTGAAAGAAACATATCTCTTATATTCCAAACTATACACAGGATGAAATAACTCTCCTGTTTGTTGTGTAACCAGTAGGTGATCTGAAGACGAAACGCATTGAAAATAAAAATTAAAAAGTGAAATTATTTTGGCTCAGAACAATTGTGTGGCGGAAAGGGCTCAACAGGTGGTCGGGTGGCCCAATCGGTAGAGCGTCTCGTTAGTATTGTGAAGGTCCCGGGTTCGAGTTCCGGTTACGCTGCTGATTTTTTTCTTTTCCTGTTACATTTGGGGAATCATCTGACCCTGGGCATTGGCTGACCAACAAGTTGGTCCCAGGGGTGAAACCCGCTGGTTTCAATTCAAGGGAGTTGAATAGAAAAAAAAAGATGGGAGGAATGTGGCGGACGGTGTAGCTCAATCGGTAGAACGTCCCGCTAGTATTAGGAAGCTCCAGTGCTCGAGTCCCGGTGTAGCAGCTGCATTTTCTTCTTTCCTGTTAGTACATCAAAAGTAGCTATCCCCTCTTCCGATTTATAAATGCAGCTTTTTATGCTTGTTATTCTTTTTTTTATATATAATTATTATTATCATTAATATTATTTTAATGCATATTAACATCATTTTCTGGAAGGACCTATTTATTTATTTATTTATTTATTTATTTATTTATTTATTTATTTATTATATACGTATTTATTATAAATAAATATAAGTAAAAGTCTGAAATAATTATTGTGACAAATGATGTTTTTAAAAATTCTCTAAAAATTACAGATATTTATAAATTACGAGACTATCAACATCTTAAAACAAGGTGTGTAAATACACAACCACTGAAGCAGTTATACGGTTGGTAAATATACAGGAAGTGTCAATATACCTGTCTCGTTAGTTAAGTGGATTAGGTACACTCCGATATACAACTAGTCGGTCAATATTAAGGGTTTAATTACAGGTGACTATAATAATAATAATAATAAAAATAACTTTATTCTCATAAACCGTAAATGGTTTTTTTTATTTTTTATTTTCATGACTGGCCATGGTTAATGTCTTCTCGTCTTATGTTGTTTCTTGCAATCGTTGCTAATCGCAAAACTTCTTGGTTGAAATGCACGATCTCATGGTCAAAGCTGTCGATTATACATCTTTAAATAAATTGCAATTTTTAATTATGTCTTTGATCTGTACGATTTCTGTGCAGCAAATGCATTCCCTCTCAGTGTTCATTGCACGACAGTTTCATTTTATGTCCCAAACCTACAAACGATGATCATTATCTATAACTTCATATGAATCCGATTTGAATAAATTCTCTGGTTCACTTTCAGTTCCCTAATATTCTGACTCAAAATCGAAAAGATAATACGCCATTTCTAATAATATGGATACGTCACAACTCGTAAGATGCGACACTTCTGCTATATATAAGCAGTAGTTAGGAAGAGTGTTTGTTCACACATGACGTCACAACTTGTTTTCGTACCTCCCGATTGAAGAGTTCCAAAATGTCCCGAGGTTACGAATTTTGATTTTTTAAACTTCTATATCTTTTTTATTTCGGCGAATAAAATGGTGAAATTTTCAATATTATAATAATTTACCATAAATTTTCATATTTTGGTCAAATTGGCTAGACTTCAGTATCCCTTTAAGAGTTAGTCTTTTTTTTTTTTTTTTTTTTTTATCAAATTATTGTTCAACATTCTGTAATTTCATGTTGTGTGAAGTTTTCTTGTAAACACAATGTACATCCTAAAAGTTGTATACATCCTAGGTTTGTGTACCTTCTACAGTTTGTTACACATTTTAATTTCACGATTCTTATATTGTGACAGGAACTACCACCCATTGAGCAGCTCAATATTATGATAAGTGACGACATAGAACTGAAAGAAATAGGGACCATTTCCAGCATTGTTGGTGTATTAGGTTTGTATGCATTAAGTCTTCATTTTAACTACATTATTTACGAGTCATAGGCATTCAAAGTTTTGCATATAATTATGGAGGTTTCTAATGAACCATATGATGATCCCCAACTATGGTGTTTAAATTGAGTACCTAATGGTTATCGAATACATCAATGTAGCTTCTTACATTGGAATCAATACTGTATTTATATATCTGGCCATGTGAGACATGGTTTTAGTGAGTTGAGTAATGGTGTTTAACCCAGTCAAGAATATTTTACTTATATCAAGATGTCGCCAGCTATTGGCAATTTTGCCTGTGCATTGCGCTAATGGCATTATGCAGCAGGGTTCTTTATTGTGCTAAGCCTACGGTGACAGGGGCCTCGATTCTTTTAAGTTCACATTCAAAAGAACCACAACTTTTATTTCATAATGCTGAATGCTGGGGGAAAAAACCCTGTTCAAGTCATTGGTCAGACCTGGTTGGGGTTCGAACCCACGACTTCCCACCTATGGAGCAAGCACTCTACCAAGTGAGCTACCCCAGTGGTGAGATATGGTTTGACATCATTACTGTCAATGTGAGATACACATATATTAATATGTCACATGACCAGAAGAAGTTAAATCTATGCCTTATCAATTTATTCAATGGTCCTGATATAGATGAGGGTGGATGCTACACTGATATAGATTTGCAATATAAGTGCAAAAATCTAGGGTAAAGGTCACCAAGTGCAAAAATGAAATTGTTGTTATATCCAGCACAAAATGCACTCTAATCATACAAATAACAAACTTATCCAAATCTTTGTTCAAGAGACACAATAATAGTCAAAGATTGTAGATTATACATTTATTGCCTTTGTGTGAGGGAGATATGAACATTTGTTCACCCGCAACAAGTCATATTTCCCGAGGGCGAAGCCCGAGGGAAATGTGAGTTGTTAAGGGTGAACAAATGTTCATATCTCCCTCACACAAAGGCAATAAATTGTTTATTATACCGAAAGATAACCATGGTAATAAGAAAGTCAGAAAGGAAGAAAATATTTTTAAAAAAAGACAGCTTGAAAACACCAGTCCTTCTCCGATTCATTGTTTTTTCTCATATCGGAACTCATCGGAGGCAAACGCTAGAACGTCGTCACCGATTCTCCATCGATGACGTCATATCATTGTGACGTCATGGTGTGTTCCGAAGAGGTGGGATATGATGTTTTCAGAGGGATACACGATGTTTTCTCCACCCTGATCACATGATCCAACGATCCAATCAAATTACAGATAGTATCATATTTTTCTCATGAGGTATAATAAGAATATTTGCAGACACTGAAAAATATTATTGAATGAGGAGTAATGTAATGTAATACAATTACATTCACTGATGGTTTCTTTTATGTTTTATTTTTTTTCCAGTTATTATTCAGTCTAATAAAGATACGCCACCACTGAATGAACAGACATTTGTCTTCCATGACCGTAAAGCTGTTGGCCAGGTAGGAAAATATATGCTATAAATAATCGTTGAAATGTTCATATATACAAGTTATGTTTATTATCCCCACCACTGTCCAGACACTTCTTGTTTGTCACTTGTATCGGTTGCAGTTGTAAAAGATTTTACTCTATTAAGCACAAAAAAACTTCTATGTCCTACCAGTTATAAACTGACTTGCAGTGTTGTTCAAAGTCCATTGTAAATTTTTGGATTGAAATATTTTGATAGACCTGATGGGCGGACTTGGCCAAGTGGTACTGTCACTGGCTTTCGAAGTCAAGAGTAGATGGGTCAAACCTCACTCAGGACTTGGAAATTTTCTGAAATGATTTTCATCTCCTACCCATATTAGTGCAGTAAAAAGCTCATTACCAGAATAGTCTTTCAGATGAGACTAAAAGCCAAGATCCGGTGACTTAATGCCCACTAAAGACACTTTTTAGAGTTGAAAAAAAGTAGGCCACCTGTGGCTGCTACAGAGGTTGCTCACAACTAGAAGTGAATGAAACAGACTGAGCAAAGAATAAGATAAAAGTAGGCAATCCATGTTGTTCTTGCAATTCATGTGTAAACATTGTATGTAATGTTTGGTATCCTAGTTCAGGTGCTCTAGCTGGGTCGTTTTTGGGGCCAATATTCTGCCCCATTCACAATTCAAAATCTAATGGGTTTTTTTCACAATCCCTTTTACTATTTTCACAATTTTGGAAATTTCAGCTTCAAAAGTAGTATATTTGGAGTTTTCTTTTTTACAGTTTTGGATATTATGATGCTTATGTTCACAATTGCAAAAGCCCGGCCCCATTCACATAATGGTTAGAGAGAGAGAGAGAGAGAGAGAGCCATTTATGAGAATAGACCTTGTTTTTAATTGTTTTTGTTTATGTATTTTAGATATTTGAGGTTTTTGGACCAGTAGCAATACCATGGTACTCTATACGCTTTAATTCAGTTGAGGACGTTCATAAGCTGAATCTGCAGGTTGGAAATACAGTTTATTATGCCCCCAAAGCCACAGACTTTACCAATTATGTATTTGTTCAAGACTTGAAGAGGTAACGTTTGCATGTGATTGTGTGAGAGAAAGAGAGAGAGAGAGATATTGAAATAAAATTTAAATGTTGGACAAATGAATCATGGATTGTTTGCATGTTTTGAAAGCTTAAATGATGTGTGTACTTAAATATCTTGTTGCTGCAAGTTTTAATCAAAGTTGCATTATTAGTTTATTGTCTATCTCTTGTCTCTTTATGTGAAATGACCTAGTGTACAAAACCATCTTGAACAGTATGTTAGTCCATTGCAACGATAACCACAGCATATTTGTCAGTATACTGTGGTAGCTCAAGTAAAGTGCTCGCTCTGTAAGTGGGAGGTGAAAAGACTTAAAAGTGGGTAGTGACTGTTCTTTCGCCAAGCTCTTGACATAACAAAATGAAAGTCACAGTTCTTTCATTTAGACAATGGACACTGATTTTGCCCCAAAATGAATTGTGTAATGTTTTCTTTTTTCAAAATATTTTTGAAAAATTCCACAAAACTGTTTTTTCAAGAAATAAAAAAGCTACATACATATAGATCAATAAATCAATAAGTTAAAATGTTGCTTCCAAAAACTGCAAAAACTTCAATATTCTATGAATGAAATTTAACACAATGATTGTAACATAAACTTATGGTAAATATAAATCTATACTGCTGCTATTTATTTATGGATGGCAATGTAAAATTTGGAAATGCAAGACAGATATCCTGACTAATTGGTAGCAGGTCAATTCGCCCCACGGTAAATTCGCCCCCGTCAAATTCGCCCACACTTTCATCAAATTCGCCCCCATGTCAAAATCGCCCCCGTTCAGAATCGCCCCCACTTTTTGCAAATTCGCCCCCACTTTCAAATTCGCCCCCAATTTTTGAAAAATCATCTTCTTTTATTGAGATTGTAAAAGTGACATAAAATTATTTTTTACGACCTCTGATAGGCCTAATTAACTTCACACAAATTATTCAGCGTAAATATGTATTGTTTTTATTGCAATGTTTTTTTGTCACACATTCATATAAAAAGTCCTTTGTAAGATAATGATATAATCATAACAGTAAAAAGAAAATACTTAACGTATATTAAAGAATAACATTAGAGTATTGATAGATTACATTGTTGAGAGAAATCATTAAAAAACATATTTTTCAACATACCACACGCTCCATACGAAAACAGTTTCTCTGTTCCTGGTAACATCATATGCATTGTTCACTTCAACGCTTCTACTATGTTGGTATTTAATAAATAAAAACTATTTTGTCAAAAGCAACATTGACTGCGTTTAATAGTACAATTAACTATAAAAGTTCAATCCATTATTAAATGGATGCACTGATATGTTTCATTTCTAAGGTAGCATTTTTTAAAATTTAATTTATTTTATAAAAAATAAAAAACAATTTGTTATATGGTTATTGGAAAAAATGTGAGCGATTTTGACAGCGGGGGCGAATTTACAAGAAGTGGGGGCGAATTTGATGAAAGTGGGGGCGAATTTACCATGGGGCGAATTGACTTGTATTCGACTAATTCTCTTGTGACTTTGTTAATTTACATGTAGTTACATACAGATTTACATTTCAGTATGAAAGGTTCAGATGCATCATGGGAAAATAACAACGAACCACCTGCTAAAGTAAGTACATGTGTGAGCAGTAAATTCAGCAATCATTCAAGAATAAGTTTAAACCTAATTCTTTATTTCATGATTTGTGGGGTCCCAAATGGGAAAACTGTAGAGAAAGCCCCCATGAGTAAATTAAAAAATCATCTGAACCTATGATGCAAGGGCTGGATTTTAAATATTTTTAAGATACAGCAACCTTTTGACCAGTAATACAATATTTAAAGTTTTGACAAGTAGTTTTTAGCTCACCTGGCCAAAGGCCATGTGAGCTTATGGCATGGAGAGGCGTGCATCCGTGCGTGCGTCAGTAAACTTTAATCTTCTCCTCCGAAACTACTGGGCCAACTGAAACCAAATTTGCCATGGAAGGTCCTTGACAGAGTCTAACTATAGTTTGTTCAAATCATGGCGATCGAATATCCAAGATGGCCGCTGTTACTAAAAATAGACAAAACCTAAAAAAATCTTCTTCTGTTGAACCACTCATTGGAGGCAAAAACTGATGTGATATTTGGATTCTACATAGTCTTAACCTTTAAGTTTGTTCATTTCATGAAATTTGGTTTAAAAATAGGTTACGTGTTTTTGCGTTTAATTTTGAAAAAATCGTAAAATATTTTTAAATTGTTATAACTTGACTATATGACCAGATAATGACATGGGGTTTTCAGTTTTGACATTATGAAGGTCATGACCTAATTTTTTACTTTTCTAATATTATTTATTATCTCGAAAACTATAAACTTTTTGTATAGGTATGTATATTGGAATATTGTTGGTATTGATGTAACAATCATTTTGATATATAGATTAAGGTCATTGGTTCTAAGGTCAAGGTCACAGATGCGAAAGAATACTGAAGTGGCTCATTATCTCGAAAACTATAAACTTTTTGTATAGGCATGTATATTAGAATAGTGTAGGTATTGATACAACGATCATTTTGATGTATAGAAAAAGGTCATGGGTCCAAAAGTCAAGGTCACAGTAGCAAAACAATACCAAAATCGTTAATTATCTCGAAAACTATAAACTTTTTGTATAGGCATGTATATTGGAATGTTGTTGATTTTGATGTAACGGTCATTTTGATATAGAGATTAAGGTCATTGGTTTAAAGGTCAAGGTCACAGATGCGAAAGAAAACTGAAATGGTTCATTATTTTGAAAACTATGAACTTTTTGTATAGGCATGTGTATTAGAATGTTGTAGGTATGGATACAACAATAATTTTGATGTATAGAAAAAGGTCATGGGTCTAAAGGTCAAGGTCACAGTAGCAAATCAATACCAAAATGGTTCATTATCTTGAAAACTATAAACTTTTTGTATAGGCATGTATATTGGAATATTGTAGGTATTGATAAAACGATCATTTTGATGTATAGTAAAAGGTCATGGGTCCAAAGGTCAAGGTCACAGTAGCAAATCAATACCAAAATGGTTCATTATCTTGAAAACTATAAACTTTTTGTATAGGCATGTGTATTGGAATATTGTTAGTATTGATGTAAAGACCATTTTGATATATAGATTAAGGTCATTGGTTCAAAGGTCAAGGTCACAGATGCGAAAGAATACTGAAATGGTTCATTATTTTGAAAACTATTAACTTTTTGTATAGGCATGTATATTAGAATGTTGTAGGTATTGATACAACAATAATTTTGATGTATAGAAAAAGGTCATGGGTCTAAAGGTCAAGGTCACAGTAGCAAATCAATACCAAAATGCTTCATTATCTTGAAAACTATAAACTTTTTGTATAGGCATGTATATTAAAATATTGTAAGTATTGATGTAACGTTCATTTTGATATATAGATTAAGGTCATTGGTTCAAAGGTCAAGGTCACAGATGCGAAAGAATACTGAAATGGTTCATTATCTTGAAAACTATAAACTTTTTGTATAGGCATGTATATTAGAATGGTGTAGGTATTGATACAACGATCATTTTGATGTATAGAAAAAGGTCATGGGTCAAAAGGTCAAGGTCACGGTTGCAAAACAATACCAAAAAGGTTCATTATCTTGAAAACTATTAACTTTTTGTCAGTAGGATAGCCAAGTCCAAATTGTGCGTTGGTTTTAAAATTTGAGACCTTCCGCAGTAAATAAAAAGGGATTACTTTTTGGCAAGTGTCTGAACCCGAAAAAAATTCGCCATTTTCAGAATCGTTTTTATACCATAAAATTAACATTTCTAGCTACGAATATGATGCAAGCGTGTGAGGAATTAACTAAACTTTCTACATATATCAAAAAGTCCGAGATAAAACGCCACATTTACTTAAATTACTGATATCCCGACGATAACCGATTTCTCTTGAAAATCAACAGAAATTTCTTCTCCATTTTTGAAACTGGTACGTTTTTTGTGTAAAATGTTGGGCTCCATGTGGGGAAACAAAAACATTGGTCTTCATTCATGTAAATGTCCTGACCACCAGGTGTATGTGGAACTTTGGACCTACTGTATATTGCTTTATTGTCACGGTGTCAAATTTTCACGGTTTGAAGATGACTAGTGTATTCGCGGTGTCATATTTTCACGTCTTATATGATTTAAGGAAACCGACACTAGCAAGATAAATGGGCTGGTAATACTAGTGTCTATTCACGGTGGTTTAATTTTTGCGGGAATACACTTGACCGCGAAGATAGGGAAAATAAAAACATAGCGAAATATAAGCATTATACAGTATTTACTTTGCAAAGTTTTGTTTTAGGAATGCTGAAGAGGGATCCCTAATATTTATTAAAAATAATTTCTGATTTCATAACTATTGTTATTACTTTATATCCACATTTCACCATAAATCATTTATGTTTTGACTGCATTACAGAATGAAAGTCACTGTTGTTTCGAATGTGAACTTAAAATAAACGAGGTCCTGTGTCACGGTAGGCTTAGCGCAATGAAGAACTCTGCTGTATAATGCCATCAGCGCAATGCACAGGCAAAATTTCTGCACCATCCCCTATTGCTGGTGACATTTTGATATAAGTCAAATATTTTTGACTGGGACATTAAACACCATTACTCAACTCAATTTATATTTACAAAGAATCATTTCTCGCATTGTCTTGCTCAGATTTCGTGTTCCTGACCTCATTTTGTATGTATTTTTATAGCAGCATTGTCTTGCTCAGATTTCATGTTCTTGTCCTCATTTTGTATGTATTTTTATAGCAGCATTGTCTTACTCAGATTTCGCGTTCTTGTCCTCATTTTGTATGTATTTTGTAGCATATTGATTACTCAGATGACGAAGATGAAAAAAGAGCAAAAGCAAAAAAGAGAAACAATAACTTAGAAGCTGTCATCAAAAAAGAAGTGGAAGAGGGAAGTCTTTTACCAGGAGCCAACCCATACCCTAAACAAAAGAGCACCTCCAGACCTAATAAAAGGTAACATTCACACAGTTGTTCTTCTGAATTTTAGACCTTGAGATTTAACCTTCATATTCTCAGACATTATGGATGATTTAGTTATTATTTGGTCCCAAAAGTTTATCTTTGGTTTCTCTCTTAATTTGTACCAGTGGGGTAGATCAATTGATAGAGTGCTTGCTTCATAAGTGGAAGGTCATGGGTTTGAACCCAGACCAGGTCTGACCCAAGACTTAAAAATGGGTAGTGACTGTTCTTTCACCAAGCACTCGGCATTACGAAATGAAAGTCATAGTTCTTTTGGATGGGAATTTAAAATAAAGTCCTGTGTAATGGTAGGCTTGGTACAATAAAGAACCCTGCTGTCTAATGCCATCAGTGCAACACACACTGATTCTGCACCTTTACCTATAGCTGGTGACATCTTGATATAAGTGAAATATTCTTGACTGGGATGTTAAACACCATTACTCAACTCTCTTAACTTGAAAACCTACAAAACTGGAAGTTAAATGTGACGTTCTGTAACTGAGTTCCAGAAGTTTTACTGTAATTGACTGTGGCAGTGAATATCTTATTTTGACTTGGAGATTTATTGATTATCGTAGGTCACATAACAACTGGTGTATGATGTAATCATGTACAGTCAAACCTGTCCATAAAGGCCACCCAAGGGAACCAGTAAAAGTGACCTTTATGAGAAGTGGCCTTTATATACAGGTTCAAATAGTATAAAGAAGAATTGGGATACAATCCTACTGACCTTTATAAGCAGGTTGCCCTTATATAGAGGTGGCCTTTAAGGCAGGTTGGACTGTACATGTTTCCTTTTTCAATTATTTTCAATAAAAAGCATTTGTAACTTTTAAGGAAATTGGGCAATGTTGAAAAGGGTCTTTAGATATTAGGACCAAATAACCAGGTAAACGCTGAATGGCAGGTGATAAAAATTTCCGTAGTAGTTAGTTCTTTAAGGTTCCAAATAGCAGGGAATATTTTTATGAGTTTCATTTCAACAAGAAAAGTTATGAAGTTTGTTATTTCATAGCTTTGAATATGTTTACACTAGTGAAGGGAATCTGTTGCATTTTCATAATCGATTAATCGGTTATAATCGGAAGAGGATTTCGATCGATTTTCCGATTATAATCAGTTAATAAATTGAAGCGGAAATTACAAAGTAAATTAGATTAAATTCTTGTTTTTAGTCTTGATAATATCTGCAAGATATTTGTATCCTCCATTTTTCTGATCATTTACTCTAAAATAGTACTAAGCACACGCGTATAGTACAATGCTTTTATAATCAGACAACAGACTGTGCAAATATTACACACAAACGAACTTCAGTAAATAATCGAAATTGATCGATTAGTAGATTTTAAAATCGATTATCGCTAATCAGACGCTCTAACGATAAATCAATTAATCGGTCCAACACTAGTTTACACACACACACACACACACATAGAGAGAGAGAGAGAATAGAAAATTGCAGAAAAAAATAAATTCAAACCTGCCTTATAGGCCACCTTTATATAAGGGCCACCTGCCCATAAAAACCACTTTTACTGATTTCATTTTGTGGCCTTTATAGATAGGTTTGACTCTATATGCTATTGAATTGGTCTGTTTATGATATTGTAATGATGGATGGTTTTCATATTTTTTCATGTTTGTATTTTAATATTTTTTGTTTTTTTTGTAGACAAAAAGGCAAAATGGCTGATGTTGACAGTCAACAAAATCACAGTAAGTTTACTTATGGCATTAAAGTTTGTTAAGAAGGTCTGTTGATGTCTGATTTTGTATCCAAATATGAATATAGTTTGATAGTACATTTTGTATTTGTTTGGATATGACAGAGACAGAGGTTACTTATTTTACCCATGTTTGTAGTGTTAAAGACCACTGCGGTAGCTCAATCGGTTTGATAGAGTGCTTTTTCAGTATATGGGAGGTTGTGGGTTCAAATCCCAGCCGAGTCTGCCCAATTCTTGAAAAAAAAAGTAGTGACTCTTCTTTTGCCAAGCATTCGGCATTTAGAAATGATAGTCTCTGGGTCTTCTAGAAATGATAGTCTCTTGGTCTTCTAGAAATGATAGTCTCTGGGTCGTCTAGAAATGATAGTCTCTGGGTCTTCTAGAAATGATAGTCTCTGGGTCTTCTAGAAATGATAGTCTCTGGGTCCTTCAGAAGAGACCTTAAAAACCGATGCCCAATCACAGAAAGTGTGGCACACAAAAGAACCTTCACTGCACATTTCATATTCTTGACTGGGACGTAAATTGCCATTCAGTCAATCTATCAATGGTGTTAAGGATTTATGTTATGTTTTACATAAATTTTAATTATCTCACAAAAGGTTTGTACATGTACTAAGATTGGACAGTGGTAATTTTTGTTTATTTTTTTAGATAACAGGGCACACACAAACCATTCAAATAATAACAACTTTAATGGATCAGCAATGCAAGACTACAGCCAAGCTCGTAATAATCGTGGAACACGTTTCCATGGAAACTGTGCACCCGGATTTTTACCAGGTCGTAACAACGAGACATTCACTCAGAGACCAATGAGACATAATAATCCTTTCCAAAGTACAAATTTTACACACAGAAATGGACCACAGTATTTCCATACAGATGGACCAAGAATGCAAAACATCGGACAAGTTCATCAACCAAGGTGGCCACGAGCTGCTGCAGCACCACCTAGGTGGTCACACACTCCCCTGCATGGTGGGTGGCAACAATCCATGTCACCTTCAAATCAGAATAGTGATTTTATAGATGGTAACAATCGGGGAAGTGTTAATTACAACCATGGACAAAATAATAATAGATATGGTACAGAAAATGCTTATAATACATGTAGTAGCGTGTCTGTTGGACAAGGGGGACAATCTGCAGGACATCGTTTTCAGATGGGTGAACGCAACAGACTTGAATCAATCAACATGCATCAAATTCTTAGTTCAAACAACCAGTTTATGTCTACAAATGGTACAAACAGTGACTATCAGGCTTATTGGCCCAGTATGAACACTCCAACACAAGGTTTATCTTATCAACAGAATTTTAATTCCAGTCAACCACCATTAAATAATGGCCATCAGCCTGTTTGGTCCAATGTTCCCAGTCCTTGTTATGATACACAAACTCCAAATTCTAATCAGAATACTATAGTTGATAGAAGACTTGTATTTAATCAACAGCTATACTCTAGTAAATAATCTTCAAGCTAGAACACAGAAAAAATGATGTCCAGTTTCAAACTACAATACAATAATTATCCCTTTTATACACTTATCAGAGGACAGAACAACCAAATGTCACTTACAACACCAAATGTGACTGGACTTCCAAGATTTCCTTCATTGTGAAATACATACATGGTTTTTGTACTCCCACCCCGCAAACTAGTTTGATAGGGGTATATAGGAATCACTATGTGTGTCCGTGTAAAATTGTGTTTGGGCCATATCTCATAATTGCTTTGGACGACTTTCATAAAACTTCTCATGAATAATTTTCATGGTCCAAAGGTGTGCCCTGACCTTGAATCAAGGTCATACCTTAAATCAGGTTATTTTTGCGTGGTGCAAATTTTGCGGATTTTTCAAAAACTGCATATATTATTTTTTGCTGTGTTTTAAAGATTTTTTATACAAATTTACTGAAACCGTTAAAATGATTAATTACTGATCA
Source organism: Anadara kagoshimensis (assembly GCA_021292105.1). NCBI lineage: Eukaryota > Metazoa > Mollusca > Bivalvia > Arcoida > Arcidae > Anadara > Anadara kagoshimensis. The sequence goes on from CM037861.1 coordinate 26,773,877, forward strand.
TAACATCCAACACATCGATCTGGGTGAAAACTACAATCTCAGTCAATCAGAATTCAGTTTATAAATATATTTTGCATGGTCAGAGTACTTTCTGTGTCGGTTGAGTAAACATAGTCTGCTGATAGTAAAGTGTCACCAAGCTGATGTTAATTGATAATTAAACTTAATTTGCAACACCTGTGAGTAGTTTATTGAGAAATTGACTTGTGACTCGAGAAGACATACAATTATATCTCAATAGGTGTATTAATGAATGAGCTCCTATGTTTAAACATAAACTACACAAAAACGCTTTGTAGATTAATATCTTTTAATATCTTGGATATGATTTCTACCAAATCGGACAATTTTTTTCATAATTTTTAATTGATAAAAAATAAATAGAATCTAATCATATTTAATTAATACATCATACTGAAACAAATACTTTATCGGATGAAAACCACTTTCCGGGGAACGTATGATTGACAAATCTGCAGATTTTTAAGTGCTTTTTTTGCGATATAAATATTTTTACAAGTTCAATTTTTGTGAATTTTTTCATTCGCAAAATCGCCAAAAATAAAACCACAGCAAAAAAACCCCGATTTACGGTACAGGAAAGGCCAGGGACGGGATATTTGGCTCTCAAGAAACAGTTCCAAGTTTTTATAAATAAAATTATATTAAAAAAGGTATCTGTCTATTTGTTTTATTTAACTATACACATTGAAATTGATCTAGAACTAATTTATTTTGTACCGGTAATTTATTTTCACCAAATCAATTTGTTTATACAGGTATTAAACCAGTCCTTTATGTTCCTCAAATCATACACTACACTTAAGTGGCAGTCTACCAGGTTTTATTTAACTATTGAATACTCTAGAAGTGGCACTATAGTGTTATAACATCCATTGTTGTGTAAAGCAAACTGAATAATGTGAACAAGAGGATTATGATCGGTTTACCTTGCTTGGCAATGGAAGTTATAGCACTATTACAACCTTTTGAAGACCTTTACTGTAAACCAACTTTTTTTAAGAAATGGAATTTTACTTCTCTTCTACCATGAGGTTATTGAGCAGCTTTTTTTCAGGATTCCATTGAAATTACTTGCTTACCTAATACAGGAACTAGCCATGCGAGAAATCACTTTGTTGGAACAGCTTTGGTTTTGACAGTGAGGCTCCGCCTTCTTGTCCAATCATCTTTGATGTGACCGACATGAAACTGAGCCCACATCTGTTGACACTTTGAAAAAGGTTGTGTATGTGACATCAAACTCGTCTAGCAAGAATCTCCATGAGGTTATGGGATTGTTTTGATAAGGTGTTCCATATAGAAAAAATAGTAGCATTATAAATAGTCATGGATATTATCTTTCAGGATCCTCTTCCTGAAATCATTTCGCAATTATTAACTTATTATATTGACTGTAGCTCAATAATTTTTGGTATGTATAATACCTTTTTAAAAACATATTCGCTTCGATTAACTTTTGCAATTATTTTCTCCTCTCAAAATACTCAAAATTTAACTGTATGTTAATAAAAATCGGTTAATAGCAAATCGTTATATTTACATTTCACTTTCCATTCTAACATTTTAAAAATAATGCTGCTAACGACGTTATGTAGTTACCGGAACAGTCAATCAATGAGTGACATCATCAATGTTATTCATGGTCATATGATTACATTTGGTTTCAGAGTTTTACAGAACAAAAGCATTACAAATGTAACTACATGTGTATTTTAAATATCTTGGAAAGAAGTTTAAAGTCTGTCCAGTGGTTTGGATTGGACAAGGGCAGATTACTAGGTATTACCAATTGGTTTAGCAGCTAGGTTCACTACTATTGTTCCAGGTAACTTGGGTAGTCAATTTATCTTCAATATGAAATCAAGTATTGTTATCCAAGTACTGTGGATTGGGATTTTTTTGCGTCATCTAACTTTGGCGCGAGTGCTCTTTAATATTTATTCGGGTCTTTTAATTTTCACGTGATCTCGACTCTGTAGTTATAATTTGAATTATTGCTTATTTTTTGTGAAAACCTGTTATTTTCCCTACTCGTTTCACTCGCGAATTTACGCCAAAATAAAACGATCGCGAAAATTTCCCAATTTACAGTACTTATTTTGATATTCCTGTAAACAAAATTATATCACCTACCAAACCTATGAGGTTTGCTGACTTGAACTTTAATTACAAAACAGGTATATACCGAAACTTTTGTCGTTTTTTTCATAAGAGAAAAACCAATGTGTTGATGTGTTGTATATAAAAATCAAAATTGAGTGAACTATTTCCTCTCCAAATTTCAAAGCGAACAAGATTTTTGCAACCCAGTCACCTTGACCTAGTAGCCATGTGTTGCAACCGCTATTGAAATAACGACCACTATTGAAATAATTATTTCAATAGCGGTTGAGAATGCACTGAAATAACGACCACTATTGAAATAATTTCAATAGCGGTTGGGAATGCACTGAAATCACGACCACTATTGAAATTGGAATAATTATTTCAATAGCGGTTGTATCTGCACTGAAATAACGACCTCTATTGAAATAATTATTTCAATAGCGGTTGAGGATGCACTGAAATGACGACCACTATTGAAATAATTCAATAGCGGTTGAGAATGCACTGAAATAACGACTTCTATTGAAATAATTATTTCAATAGCGGTTGAGAATGCACTGAAATGACGACCTCTATTATTTCAATAGCGGTTGGGAATGCACTGAAATAACGACCACTATTGAAATTATTTCAAGAGCGGTTGTATCTGCACTGAAATAACGACCTATATTGAAATAATTATTAGTCCCCTATCGGTGAAACCGAAAGGGAATTATAGTGATAGTCGATGTCTGTCTGTCAGTCTGTCGGTCTGTCAGTCTGTTCGTCTGTCCGGGCTTGTATCCGCAACTCCTACCAAACTACTGAAGGGATTTCACTCAAACTTTACAAAATTGATCATCAGGAAGTCCTTTTATGCATATCCAAAGGGCGTTGTTGTCAGATGTGCGTCTGTCTGTTCAGCCGTCCGTCCGTCCGTCCAGAAAGCTTGTATAATCATATTTCGTACATGTATTTGATTGGATGAGAGTTGCTGTTGGTTAATTTGGTCATGTGACAACCTACGTCAGTAAAGTATAAAAGGCGCGCTGCGTTCAAATATGGCTGATAACTTCTGACCGTTAGACAGTACAGACGTGCCATAGAAAATAAAAGATCAACCATATTTAGATTATTTTGCAGTTAATCTAAATACTTTAAGCAAAGTGCGATATTTTATATTTAAGAAAGCTAACAAAATTGAATAAGTTATCTCCAACCACACTGGACAAGCTGAACAGAGTAATTTATAAATTTTATTTATTTTTTATTTTTAAAAAAAACCTCTGTTGATCAGTACAAAGTGACTTCTTCTCTTGAAAGCACCCCGTGACTCCGAGTCTATTTCGATTGGTTAGCAATAACAAATGATAAGTAGTGGCACTAAAAAAAAACTAGTTTTTTCTTCCTTTTCTGTCTCAATGCCTTTGCAGATGAACTTGTCACATACGGTAATATTTTAATGTATTGTTTTATTGCCTCCCATCTCTTTTTTAGAATAATGGGAAATACATATTGCAGTGCAATTTTGATGTATCATTGAAGAAGATTTTAAGTCCTGTACTTATGCATTGTATAATTTAGCTCAATGTTATTTTTTAACTTGGGTCTTATATATCAGATCTTATCATTTTCTTCTCTGAAAAAATTTGCGGTTAATATGTATGGATTATAGTTCATTATGTTTATAAACTGAATGTTATAGAAAAAAAACCCTTCTTAAAAATATTTAAACAGATATCTTGATAATAAATTCAAAGCACCTTAAATTCGAAAAATGCATTTGTACATGCAAGGTTTTCGTAATGATTTTGACCAGTATATACTGTTTATAGGAAACAAGCTAATGTATAAACTTACCAGTATATACTATACATTAGAAAACAGAGGTAAATTACGACTGTTCCTCAACAAATACCTCTTATAACTTTTGTTTTTGGTATGGTAAAATATACTACTATTAATTAACGAATAAGATCATATTCACTGGTTGTGCAGTGATAAACATAATCGTCATCGCAAATATATTCAATAGGCGGTTAGGTTATTCGTGTAGAAAAAAGTTCTTAAGACATTATTATTTCAATAGTGGTCGTTATTTCAGTTCTCAACCGCTATTGAAATAATTTCAATAGTGGTCGTTATTTCAGTGCATTCTCAACCGCTATTGAAATAATAGAGGTCGTTATTGCAGTGCATTCTCAACCGCTATTGAAATAATTATTTCAATAGAGGTCGTTATTTCAGTGCATTCTCAACCGCAATAATTGGTCGTTAATTCAGTGCATTCTCAACCGCTATTGAAATAATTATTTCAATAGAGGTCGTTATTTCAGTGCAGATACAACCGCTATTGAAATAATTACTCCAATTTCAATAGTGGTCGTTATTTCAGTGCATTCTCAACCGCTATTGAAATTATTTCAGTAGTGGTCGTTATATCAGTGCATTCTCAACCGCTATTGAAATATTATTTCAATAGTGGTCGTTATTTCAATAGTGGTTGTAACAGCCATGGCAATATCACAAAAAATCTGACTCGCATTGGTCCATGGATACTTCTGACTAAAGTTTCATTGAAATCTGTCCAGTTGTTTCAAAAGTTAAAAAAAATGGTGTTAATGGCATGCGCACATACACACTGCACTATGATGTAAGCTCACATGACCTTTGTTCAGGTGAGCTAAAGAGTGGCCCTTATACACTTATGTACTTTCCAGCTATTTTGGCTTATAAAATTAAAATTTGAGTGAATAGATGCATGTTATTCTTAGTTTTTAACTCAACTGGCTAAAGCCAGATGAATTCAAGTCAATTCGCCCCACGGTAAATTCGCCCCCACTTTCAACAAATTCGCCCCCATGTCAAAATCGCCCCTACTTCTTGCAAATTCGCCCCCTTTTTTCCAATAACCATATAACAAATATTTTTTTTTATTTTTATTTTTTTTATAAAAATCAAATAGAAATAATGCTACTTTAGAAATGAAACAGTATCAATTCATCCATTTAATAATGGGGTTTTAACTTTTATGTTTAATTGTAGTATTAAACGTAGTCAATGTTGCTTGTGACAAAATAATTTTTATAAAATACAGACACATAGTAGAATCCATTTTAAAAGTGAACAATGCATTTGATGTTACCAGGAACAGAGGAATTTTTCTGAAAGGAGCGCCTGGTATGTTGAAAAAGATGTTTTTTGATGATTTCTCTCAATGGTGTTATCTATCAATACTCTAATGTTATTCTTTAATAAACATTAAGTATTTTGTTTTTACTGTACCCATTGTTATGATTGTTATGATTATAGCAAAATCTTACAAAGCCTTGAAAGGACTTTTGATTTGAATGTGCGACAAAAAACATTGCAATAAAAACAATACATAACAAAATAATTTGTGTGCCATGAGTTATTTAGGCATATCCGAGGTCTTAAAAAATAATTTTATGTTACTTTTACAATCTCAATAAAAGAAGGTGATTTTTCAAAAATTGGGGGCGAATTAGACAGTGGGGGCGATTTTCACAGTGGGGGGAATTTGATGAAAGTGGGGGCGAATTTGACGGGGGCGAATTGACCCGATACCAGCCAGATGATCTATTGGCATGATGCACATGTTTAAAACCCCCAAACTACTGGGCCAATTGAAACCTTTGCCATGGAAGGTCCTTGATAGAGTCTAACTGTAGTTTGTTCAAATCATGGCGATTGGATATCTAAGATGGTTGCAGTTACTAAAAATAGAACAAACTTAAACCATTCTCCAGAACCATTTATTGGAGGCAAAAACTAATATTTGGATTCTACATGGTCTTTTATCTACAAAATTCTTCATTTTGTGAAATTTGGTTGAAAAAAAGGTTTCACGTTTTTGCATTCAATTATGAAAAAATTTTGAAAACCAATTTAAATATCTTGCGTTTTCAGATTTGGTGTTGTCTTGATATTACCTTTAAATGAGGTCAAAGGTGAAAGTCATGACCTAATTTTTTACCTTCCGATTTTATTATCTGGAAAACTATTAACCTTTTCGTGTATAGGCATGTTTCTGTTATTACTGTAATGCAATATGGTCATTTTGATATAAAGATGAAGGTTATAGGTTCAAAGGTCAAGGTCACAGATGCAAAAAATACTGAAATGGTTTATTATCTGGAAAACTAAACTTTTTGTATACGCATGTATATTAGAACATTGTAGGCATTGATACAGCGATCATTTTGATATATAGATGGTCATGAGTTCAAAGGTCAAGGTCACAGATTAGCTAACTCAAAATACACTGCCCTCCATTAATAACTTTACAAATTTATATTTGCCATTGGTTTACATTATAATCATCATATTAAATTCTGTTCATACAATTGAAATATTGTTCTTTCTGTACATGTATTTGAAAGTGGTATCTTAATTTTATGATTTAAGATTAAAAATTTTAAAGTCATTTTTTATTGAAACTTTCTGAAATTTTGGGAGAAAATGTAAAAATTCAGGAAAATTATACTTTTCAAGATAAAACATTTAGCTGAAAAACACTCAGCTTTAGCATAATTATGTTTTCAACAAATTCATTTTGTAAAGATTTTCTGTGTGATATGATAGGACAAGTTTTAACTATGGAGGGTAGTGTAGTTGAGCTTAATTGCTGCTTTATACGAATGACTGAAGCTTTAATGTGCTGTTGACACTACATGCAATGGTACCAAGAACAGTGGTGTGGTACTTGGCTTGCCTGTATGTTACAAATGGATAGCAATACTCATGGACGTTGAGTGGGATATGACATCTATTGCATTTTAGGAGGGGGGGGGGGTATTTAGTATACCCACGATTATAATCAAATTTACTACAAAATTTCTTTTAATCTCTGCCTGGGTATAACCTTCAGGATACAATCAGCTGCTCCCCAAACCCTTGATAGATGAGGAGGGGGTTGGTATAGGGTTAACATCCCCATCACATAAAAATGCTTGTTACAAAATCTGCATCTACATCAACAGACAACGCCTTGGTTGTGGAGGAGTCTTCTCCTGTAAAACATATGAAGCATGCTGAAAGTCTTGAGATCAGGAAACGAAAATGGGGATGGATGCGCTTCATGCTTCACAAGTCACCAGGGAATGTTGACTGGAACACACGAGGGAAGAAGAAGAGGGGCTGGCCAAAGCAGACTTGGCGTAAAAGTACCGACACAAGAGGCACGAACAGCTGGAAAGACCTGGGCTAAAGAAGTTATCCCAAAACTGTGTCAGATGGAGCAGTGTTGTTGCTGCCCTTTGTTCTCCAGGGAGTCATAAGGTATAAGTCAAGTAGGTCAATCACAACAAAACACATCAGTAAGAGCAATTTTAATTTTATTAAACTATGAGTACGAGATTACCGAATAAAAGCTGGTGCATCTGAATTTGTTAATTGTTTTGGTTTTCCCATATTAATAATGCATACACATGATTATCAACAGAACTTAAGTATTGCAAAAAAATAATAAAACAAAAATTGTAATAATGAAAAAAAGTTATGATATTAAAGTACAATGTATATCAGCAAAAAGTATATCTTTAGCACTTTCTTGTTTGACAAAAATTAAAATGTATAGCACATATAAGAATGAAATATCACTGAACACTTAACATCCCGCAACAATATCCACCTTGCTCTAGTTAACAAAATAATATAAAAAATAATAATTCATAGGGGAGAAAAACAGCAACAAAATAATATAAAAATAATAATTCATAGGGGGAGAAAAACAGCAAATTTAAAAAAATATAGATTTACCAGCGCCAAAATAAAATATTCAGATCATGTGACTTTTATATGCTATTAAAATTTAAATTTATTTTCATTAGAATAGTCTTTTGTACTGCATGTTTTGAGAAAATTCAACAAGTTTTAGATAAATAGACATAGATATATAGATCTAACAGCCAATAATGTCCATCAAGGTGTCGAGTTGCTATCCATACCTTGGCTTTTTCCAGGTTTATAAGTTTCTATTCAAGTAAACAAAAGCTTCACTTTTTCTCAACATGATTTATATAAACATTTGTTAATGTGTGTGTATTACAACATACAGACAACATCTAAAGTACCATAAATGGAACAAATGATCTAAAAGAAGTATGCACCAAAAAGCATCAAGGTGAAATAACTACATGTTTTATGTAATAAGTGATATACTGGTAAAATTCTTTTGTATTACATTACAGCTGACCACAGTTGGCTATGACAACTGGTTTTGCGGTCTTTCCACTCTGCGAACCAACAGCTTCAATTGCCTTGACAACATCCATTCCTTCAGTAACTTTTCCAAATACAACATGCTTGCCATCTAACCTGTTAAAACAAAATGATAGTCCTGATTATATGTAATGATCAGTGATGTGCATCAAATTGTAAATCATTGTAGAACCATATATAAGACTCATTTAATGGGGCAATTTATGGTAAAACCAAGCAAGAGGCTTGTTTAGTGGGGCAATACATGCCCATTACTGTCTCCTGTGTTGACAAGAATTTACAAGATACTTGTTTTTGAATATTCTTCCTACAAATAAAATAGCACCCCTAAGTAGATTTTTATTATGGGGACATAACATTATACTATATTTTTATATATGAACTTTCTCTTTCAATATTCAAGTACAAAAACTGGTAATTTAAACAAGAGCCCCAAAAGAGCCTGTAATGCTCAACTGGCAAAATTTGACTTAATTTCCATAATTTGCTAAAATTGGTTTAATGATAAATTTCTCGGAAATACCTGTTATATACATGTATGTTAACTGACCATGTATCTATTTTATTTTAAATTTGAAGGAAATCAGTGAAAAATTGAATGCACAATGGCCATTTTGGTGAATTTGCTATTTATAGTTATCATAATGGTAAATAGTGGCCATCTTAGATTCTGTAAAGGGCAGGGTTTGTACAGGTTTAGGCTGACAAAATTCAAGAACTTTTACAGGACTTTTTACGGACTTTTGAACCATTTTCCAGGACACAAACAAATGTAATGAATGTCAAAAATTCACACTTTGAAGACATAATATCCAATTGAATATAAATTTATGTTAAAAGACACACTTCCATTTTGCTGTCGCCATGATACTGGTATCTGGTAGGTTCCTCCGTTTTTAGAAGCACTCCGTTTTCCGGATTACTACCAATAGTGAACTTATTTACATACCCGATGTTTGCATGTGTGCATGAAATTACTTGGGGATTTATGTGTGTTATTGTCTGTGTTAAGTGGACTTGTTAAGTTGTTATAGCCCACACCAGGATTCGAAATTCAGATTGTAATATTGTGAGTCCCGAGCTATTGGAGCATACATGTTTAATGACACTTCAAAGAGTTACTTATCTTTACTTAGAAGCAATTTTACAGCGCCTGAAAAAATGAATTTGGCCCAGAATATTTGGTTTACCCAGATGAATAATTATCGCCCATAATGTATAACCTATCGCATAGAAAAGTAAACAAGACTGATTTTTTTTTTGTTTATCAGAAAGCATAAAATGGAAAATGGAATTGGAAATGAAATTGTCTGCCAATAAATAAAGAAATAGCATTATTTTAGAGGGTAGGTAATTTTTTTTTTTTTTTTTTTTACAAAATTCAGAGAGATTTCAAGGACTTTTTTGGACAAATTCCAGGACTTCTCAAGGACATTTCGTTTTCAAGAATTTTTCCAGGACAATCACGAATTCAAGGACTTTTCCTGGACTGTGGGAACCCTGAAGGGTCACCATGTATAAATTTTGATCTACTCCACCTTGGGTCTTTCCACACCAAGTTTGGTTTCAATTGGCCCAGTCATTTCAGAGGAGAAGATCAAAGTTTATGCATGGACCCAGGCATCACTATGCCATAAGCTCAGCTGGCTAATTCCATGACGAAAATTTTCAAGTTCTATACAAACCAATCCTGCTGTGGAAACATTTAAACCATATTGGTAATAAATGTACAATACCGGTAGTTGACTTCTGAACTTCTAACATATCCTTAGGTTAGCAATGAAGCCAAAGGGCCTTTTGTTTTCATTATATTATCATGCACATAAGGTTTATTAATTAATAAATCATTTTAGCAATTAAAATGTAAGTAATGATGGCAAAGTACAAAAGAATAATAACATACTGAAGTAATATCACGTAAAAGGGAAACAAAGTCTAAAGTCTAGTCCATAATATGCCTTGGTCTTCTCAGTAGTGTGGGCAAAGTAGGCTATATACGAAACAAGAGCAACACAAAGCAGGACAATATGCGCCTGTCTCTATCTTATCACAAGGAATAAGTAGAAAAAAGTTTGAAATCAATTGGACAAGCAGTGTGCCTTTAAATACATGTAAACTGAATATTTATTTATAGTAACTGTGACCTTTGACCTAGTAACCTGTTTTTTTTAATCCCATGCATTGTCTTGTCAGACAGTGCATCTTTAAATGCACAGAAGCTGAATTTCTATTTATAGTAACTGTGACCTTGACCTTTGACCTAGTGACCTGATTTGCAAACCCATGCACTGTCTTGTCACAGGGAATAAGCTGACGAAGTTTGAGATCAATCAGACAAATATTGACTTTAAATGTATGAAAAACAAATTGTTAACAAACAGCTGCCCCCACCCCTTAGTTTCTCAAATTCCCTGACCTTAAAAAACATTATAATTCCTTGACCTTTCCCTGATGTGTGGAAACCATATTTTTATATAAATATGTACTGGCATTATATAAACTGCGGCCTAAGAAAAACTTTTACTCACCAATCGGTTTTCGCTGTACATAAAAAGAATTGAGATCCATTAGTGGCAGGTCCTGCATTAGCCATAGAGAGAATACCTACATAAAGTAAAGAAATGTAACACAATTAGCTTAACATCTTGATATTATTTAACTGTTTTGAAATGGTGTTCATAGTCAATATGAATGCCAAACCTTTGTATGACAAACTGAATAATGCACGATAGCTCATTATGTCTGTTTGTCATGCAAAGGTTTGGCATTCATATTGACTATGAACACCATTTCAAAACAGTTCAAATGTTATATTTTCATTAAAAATATTTTCAAAAAAAATTCTGGTATTTATTTTTTATGGTTAATTAGCATTAAATTCTGGGATTGTATTTCCGGGCATTTCAACCACGAAATTGAACGTGCAAGAGTCATGCGAATGTTTACGGCGTAATACATATACTATGTGACATAGTTGTTTATTACGTCACCAATATTATCTTTGATTCAGTGCACATCCACTAAACGGACGCAAAAGCATGTCTGATGATACTGAAAAAAAACCCACAACATGCATCAAATGAACTATCCAATTTAGTGGTAAAAATTTTCAATTTACATATAGAAACTTCCGATAGACTTTGTGAAGTTGAAAAACTAATTGATAATCAAACACAAAGGCATTTGATACCTCAAGAAGTAAACCACCGGGAAACATTGGGCAGCCATTTTGTTTACCAGGTTATAGTTCCCTGGGAATGTGTATTGCCAATATTAATATTCAAATGCAGTGATGCGGTCATTTGGCATTTATAGTCCTATGAATGCCAAAAGTCTCAAACTAGAAGATATAGGAAATATGCAATGCTAATGAAAATATACTCATGTGTATAAATGTTTTTGTAATAGCCATTTATAGGTTTTGGCTATTTATAGTAATGGTGGTCATCTTGAATACCGGGATATGCTATAAGGCTGTTCAGGAATCCCATACCAAAAACCAACACAATAAATCAACTGACCAAGTTTGAGCTCAATTGGATATAAGGTTTTCTTTCAAATGCACAGAAACAATTTACAGAACAGACCACCTACAGCCTTATGTTCAACTGGCTGTATTGATGACATGGATTGTATATGATATTGGTTTTTATCTCCAGTGTTGATCATATCTTACCTGCACCTTCATGTTTAAGTGTGAAGTTTTCATCTTCAAATTTATTTCCATAGATGCTTTTTCCTCCAGTGCCATTATGGTTTGTGAAATCCCCTCCTTGACACATAAAACCAGGTATGACCCTATGGAATGAGGATCCTTTATATCCAAAACCTTTTTCTCCAGTACAAAGTGCCCTAAAGTTTTCTTGAATGAAAAAAAAAAATTTAAAATGAAACATTATCAAGATAGAATTTTTCGCATGTGCCCATATGACATTACGGTAACCTGTTATATATTTGCCCTTCTATGGCACTGAATTTTCAAAACACCATAAATAGTAAAAACATCAGTGTTCAATCTAGAGCACGCCATTCCCGCGATTTTCGTCAGTTTGACGCGCTGGGAAAGGTCTCCTGGGCCAAAACGGGTGCATTAAATTTTCACCTTCTGAGATTGCCCCAGTATTGATAACCAGAAATGTTGACCCAAGTTATTCACGGAAATACAATTGTAATCACATAAAAATATGTGAGGTCATAGTTTCCGTGGTTTGTCTTTATCAGTTGTGTGCTTTATATAAGAAAGTCACAAAAAGTCGTTTTGCAAGCATCAAAATAATGTTAATTAATTTGGTCGTCAAATTGATTGGAAGCGTGACAGTAATGAAGCGTATATAAACATTTTGCTTCCAACAAAACATGACCACTGCTTTGTGTTTTTTGTCGTCTGCTTATCATTACAATCACTTAGACTGTGTCATCTTATTCACCAATAAACATGAGAAATTGTTGTCTTCTGGTTAACATCACTTAGTGTACATCGTCTGTAGGCATTGACCCCTTACCTTAAGAATTGGCCCCCTGTTAAAAGTTGGCTGGGCCAGCGTGATCCCCTGTGTCCAATTTCTAGATTGAACACCGATACATTTATTATAAAATGGGTCAAAGACTCAATGGGCCGGGTTATTTTTTAAATTTCTATTGAATGAGTGTAAAGTGTGGAAGAAATTTTAAATAATTGCACAAAGCAAGGTGCACAATTTTCTGTAATTAGTCTATTGTATTCCTCCAGAGACAAGTTGTGAACCTATCATGCAGAATAAAACATAATCTTTCCATTTTTATACATATATATCTCTTCGTGAAACAATGTAGAAGGAGTTATTTAACAAAATAGGTACCCTTTTTTCAAACTCTAGAAAACAATGCCATTAAGTCAGGTGCACATCTTTGATAATCTTTTGATATATACAGTACAAAGCACAGGGGCCCTTTTCATAATAAAATTTAGAAAATACCCTTAAGTATATAAAAATGAGTAAAGAGGAACAACAAATCAGATCTTTCACTTGTAGGTGCTCTGACAACGAATCAGATCTTTCACTTGTAGTTGCTCCGACACAAAACTACATTACTTTTTTAATTTGTGTCCAATCATCGTGATCTTAGTGTCATTTTGTTTCCAGATAAATATTCTTTAAATGGACATTCAATTTTTACACATATTTTAAGATCTTATTAAAATGTTCACACGGAAAACACATAAAATGTCGTAATTTTGCCCGATGTAGCTAAGCCTGTCCATGTAAAAGTAGCTAAAATTTGCATTACGATCATGTTTTTCACTATCAGCGTCCGTGTCAACTACAAATGCTGATGTTGATCGAAGAACTAAATAAAAAGAAATTTCAAAGGTTACTGTTACATTGACAAAATTCTACAAATGACGACGGAGGGGGTTAAATATTTTTAACCAATCAAATAGCAGCTTATAATAATGACATACATGATTACAAGATGGAGGCATGGCTCCGTCTGTTGAAAAGTTGTTAATGTTCAATTTCTTGTGTTATAAAGCATTTTTAATAGCTTAAATCAAGTAGTTTTGCTTTTTTTGAAATTTTTTACCAATTTTATAATAAAACAATTATAACACCAATTTGAGGTTAATATATGTTTAATTGACAAGCCCTCGGTCAATATTGCTATCAATTGGTCAATAAAATATATACTGACCTCAAATACTATGTTTCCATTCCTGGTAGCCAAAATTGCCATTGGCTACTCATTTTTGTGAAATTCTTTCAAAAAGTAACCTATTTTAACAAATTTGTGAAAAATTACTTTAAAAAGTATTATATTTTTACAAATCTTGGAAATTTGGCTACTAATAATTTCAAAACTATGGAAACATAGAAATAGGTGCTATATTTGTATAATATCAAATCAAATTTAAGTCATATATGCCTAAATGTAAAGGAATGTGTACACTATCAATTTGATTTTTTATCAAAATTTTTATTGTCTCTAAATGAGGCTACCGGTAATAATACAGACCAACAGCCCAGCTCTCTCACTTATGTGACATCAAGGGAAATGTTGGCACTGACTGTACCCAGTGTTTTCTCCAGCCTTTTGAATACAAGGGTCAGTAATGACCCACCTGCTAAATGAATTGGGGTCATTCCTACAAACATGGGGTCATACAATTGATTTTTTTTTCAAAACCTTAATGATAATGTATATATATAAATAAGTTTGCAGTCAGTGTCACTGACGGTGACTGTTTGTTACGTTTAACTTTCATTTTCTGCAAGTTCAAGATCGCTATTAACGTTATCCTCATCAGATTCTGTAACTTGCACTGCATTTACAGTAGGTGTAAGAAAAGAAGTCAGTCGCCACCGCTGTTTCGGTTTTGACATATCTAATGTAAACAATGTTTATGATTCAGTGTCAATCACAAGCTTTATAATATATGTTATAGAATGCATATTGAATCATCTTGAAGACTCTCAAAACATGTGGTGCATTGTAAAAGTTGGTTTGGATCTAAAAATAAACAAGAAAGAGCTAATTTATTTGTACATCATTAGTGTGTAACAGGTGGGTCATGTCAGCTGCAAAACATTGAGAAATATGGGTCATCTATAAAAATATTGCACGAAAAACATGCTCTGCAGAAAACACTATGTACCTTGATTCATTACAAGATTGCACAATCCAGGTGGGTGAAAAAAGATAAACAAGAGGCCTACGTGCCTTAAAAGTCTGTCCCGAGCCATTAGGCCCATCAGGCCGGAGCTTTTCCCGGTTTCTGTGGCGTTAAGTGACTGAGAGTACAAGACTCTCCCCTGAATGGGACGCCGGTCCATCGCAGGGTTAACCCCCCCAGCATTTTGCTGGTACTCATTTATTTTTCAGCTGAGTGAACTGGAACAACGTGAAATTAAGTGTCTTGCTCAAGGACACAACACAGGGCCGGTCCAGGGATCGAACCTACGACCTTCGAATCATGAGTCCAACGCCTTAACCACTAGGCCACACGCTTCCACTACGTGCCTTAACCCTTACCTATATGATATGTCTGATATCTCATGCAGAGTTTCAATGTTCAATTACATTGATTGAAGAGAATGTCCATATTTACAGCAGTTAGAATTTGCAAGGCTATTTGCAAATTGATTATTACTTGGAATGCTATGTCTATAATATCTAAAGTCTAGCTGCAGCATATTCATAAACAGCTAAGGTACAAAGTTAAAAAACTAGAGGCTCCCAGGAGCCTGTATAGTTCACCTAGGTAGAGTTGTTGCAGAATGAAAATCAACAGATTGTCTAATGTTTAAATAAATGTTTGAAATTTATTACACAATATTTATTTCTATCACAAAATTTCAATATTATCTCCTTTCAAAACTAAACCATATTTCAAAATTTTGAGACAATACATACCAAATATCATTGACTTTTTATGTATAATACCTGAGAAATTTTCCTTATCCAAAAACTGGTCAATGGACCATGAAATTAAGGTCAAGGACAAAAGCCATAAGGCACTCTGATTGATGTACTATGGTGGCCACCTTGGATTACGTGCAAACATGCCGGACACAATATTTCAGGTAGACCACACAAGGACTATTGTCACAAAGTTTGGTTGCAATTAGCCAAGTGGTTTCACAGGAGTTGATTTTTAAATGCAGATGTTATTTTAAAATACCAAATGTAAAGACCCAATGACTATTGTGGCCGAGTTTGGTTCCAATTGACTCAGTAGTTTCAGAGAAAAATATGTTAGAACATATTTTCCCATAGGGTCCAATGTTAAAATATGTTCTCCACTGACGGCAATCTTGGATTTTGAATGGCCCTCAAAAACACCAATGTTGTAGGGGGGCCACCCAAAGACTATTGTGGCCAAGTTTGGTTCCAATTGGCTTAGGGGTTTTAGAAAAAAAGATCTTTGAAATTGTTCCCATAGGGTCCAATGTTAACATATGTTTCCCATTGGCAGCCATCTTGGATTAGGTGCAGACTTAAAAAAAACACCAGTTTCAGAAGGTATCATCTAAGGACTACTGTGACCAAGTTTGGTTCCAATTGGCTCAGTAGTTTCAGAGATAAAATATCTTTGAACATATTTTCCCATAGGGTCCAATGTTAATCTATGGTCCCCGCTGGCGGCCATCTTGGATAAGGTGCAGACATGTCGGACACAATTTTTAAAGTAGACCACCCAAGGACTGTCGTGACAAAGTTTGGTTGCAAATGGCCCAGCGGTTTCTGAGGAGTTGATCTTTAACAATGGAAGGACGACGACGACAGACACCAAGTGATGGCAAAAGCTCACATGGCCTTTTAGGCCAGGTGAGCTTAAAAAAATTGAAGAAATTAACCATACCTGCTGTTTTTGGTACTATTTTAGCTTCCAGCTGAAAAGATAAGGAAACTGTGTAAATATTGTGAAGTTGACATAATTCAGACATATCTTAATTAAAGTTCAAATAGAAGCAGGATACTTTTAGTCTAGGGGAAGGTGCAAAAAAATTTGCCCATGTGTTGCGCTCATGGCATTATACATGTACAACAGTGTTCTTTATCATGCCAAGCCTACCGTAACACAGAATTTTAAGTTTCCATACAAAGGAACCATGACTTTCATTTCGTAATGCAGAGTGCTTGGCAACAGTCACTTCCCATTTTCAAGTCTTGGGTTAGACCCAGTCGGGTTCAAACTCACGACCACTTAGGGGGCGAGTCCTATACCAACTGATTTTATGGAAATTATGAAGTAAAACATGTCGCACAAAAACTAGTCAAATCTCAATTACATCATAACCCTCTATTTGACATCAAAGTTCATTCTACATTAGGTTGAGCATGGACACATGGTACATCTTGGAACAGGGGGCATACAAATTGTCTGACATGTCTATACACAGTCTTGCTTCGATACCCTTAAATTTGCTGCTTGAATAATGGTTGGTTGATCATTTCTATAAAACTATGCCAGTGAAAGCTTGTAGAGAACAATGCGATGTTCATTTGACCCAAACTAATTTTAACATATAGCCTACAACTACCAGAGCTTCATCTGTAAATCAGAAATATTGATATTATCATCATTAGCCCTTTTAAGTTAGTATTATACGTTACATGGTTTGTAAGTGTCCAGTCAGGGCTTAATGATTGCAACTATTTTTACTTACCTCATCAGTAGGATAGCCAAGTCCAAATTGTGCGTTGGTTTTAAAATTTGAGACCTTCCGCGGTAAATAAAAAGGGATTACTTTTCGGCAAGTGTCTGAACCCGAAAAAAATTTGTCATTTTCAGAATCGTTTTTATACCATAAAATTAACATTTCTATCTACGAATATGATGCAAGCGTGTGAGGAATTAACTAAACTTTCTACATGTATCAAAAAGTCCGAGATAAAACGCCACATTTACTTAAAATTACTGATATCCCGACGATAACCGATTTCTCTTGAAAATCAACAGAAATTTCTTCTCCATTTTTGAAACTGGTACGTTTTTTGTGTAAAGAATACTTTTCCTAGAAATTTTAATACAATGTCAGAAAATTATTATAGTATACGCCAGTAAATTATCGTACCTGGTGCATGAGGGTTAAATATGCGAAAATCGCAAAAATCCAACAGCATGATTTCAGTACGTCTTGTTGTCAATGAAAACAAATATGGCCGCGACCTTGATAAACATTGTTCTAACGTAATGACGTAAACAACGTTCCCCGTGTCAAATATATAGGTCAACTGTCTACTGTATACACAGTACACGCAATGTACAGTACAGACCTGTCGAAAGTTTAACACTAAGCTAACCAAAAGAAGTCAAAGCTCGACTGCCGAGTGCCCAAGGTATGGAAAGGTAGCGGTCGAAAAGCGGCCGAGAGATAGGCCTAAATGGCAACTGCTGTCGATATAAACACCAAACGAGGAACCGCTGTCGGCACTAATTCGTTAGCTGGATACTAAACTTTGTACAGGTCTGTACTGTATTTATTGATATTTTTTGCAACAGGCATCCTCATCTGGCACACATCATCATATGACATGTGTTTGTTGATGGAGATACTTTAGGACCCCAACAGGAATAAATAAATAGAGCCTACATTAAAAAAATAAAATAAATAAATAAATAAATAAATAAATAAATAAGAAATTCTACAGAGAAATAAGTTAGAGCTGGGACACAGTAATGTTGAGCAGGTTACAAAATGTCTAGCAGGTTAGAGATGATAAATAAATAAATAAATAAATAAATAAATAAATAAATAAATAAATAAATAAATAAATAAATCAGAAATTGTTCAGAGAAATAAGTTAGAACTGGGACACAATATGTCAGCAGCAGTTAATAAATAATTAAATAAATAAATAAATAAGAAATTCTACAGAGAAATAAGTTAGAGCTGGGACACAATATGTCAGCAGTTAATAAATAAATAAATCAGAAATTCTACAGAGAAATAAGTTAGAGCTGGGACACAGTATGTTGAGCAGGTTACAAAATGTCTAGCAGGTAAGAGATGAGAATAAATAAAAATAAATAAATAAATAAATCAGAAATTCTACAGAGAAATAAGTTAGAGCTGGGACACAGTATGTTGAGCAGGTTACAAAATGTCTAGCAGGTAAGAGATGAGAATAAATAAATAAATAAATAAATAAATAAATAAATAAATAAATAAATAAATAAATAAATCAGACATTCTACAGAGAAATAAGTTAGAGCTGTGACACAGTATGTTGAGCAGGTTACAAAATGTCTAGCAGGTTAGAGATGATAATAAATAAAAAATAAATAGACATTCTACAGAGAAATAAGTTAGAGCTGGGACACAATATGTTGAGCAGGTTAGTGATGATAAATAGGGTAAATAGTCTAAATACATAAAAAGAAATCCAAATAAGTTGCATTTTGTCTTTCCTCAAGGTACTAACATGAAATGGATGTGGTATGGGTACCATGGAAAGCAACCTCAGATTTTTTGGAAAAATAAAACAAATATTTTTATATGAACAAAATTAACATTTAAAAAATAAAAGATATTGAATTACTAAAAAGTTAAAAAAAAATTTATGAACAGGCAGATAGTTTGAAATTTAAAAGTTAAATGAATGACAAGTGGGCCATAATAGCATTTAAAAGGACTAAAATTGTCTAAATTATCAAATTTAATTTAGAAACTACACAAACAGGTGATTTTATGGGGGACAGGTACTTTCTAGTTGTTCTGGCTGTGATAAATAGATAAATCATTTACAAATAAATCAAAAAGTATGGGATCATATGGCAGTGTTCATTCTAGAAAGGGGCTGTTGATCCTTTATTTTGCCAAATGGCACCATTGTAAAGGCCATAGTGGGCCACATTTGAAATTAGATTTCAAATGCAAGTTCAAAATATTTGATAGCATTGTCATATATAAAAGCTACATTATATGAAACTTTTAAATACTTCATTACAAAAGCTTTTACATCAGCCTAAAAGACTACAAGTCACATCAAACATTAGATGTATGCAAAATTATTGATGTTATTCAACTTGTTATTATTAGAAATGAACCCATCTGAAAAAATCCTAGAATGAACACTCATGGTTATTACTGTTTACACATAATGGAACATTTTTCAAAGAAAAATGCATTATGTGTGACTAAACCAACTTTGTAAATTGTAATAATGTTGAATGTCTCATTTCATGTAAAATTAAAACATAACAATATCTTTAATACACTAGGAATTAGATATCATCAGACATTTATGAATGTTTCATTTTATATAGAATTAAAAAATCAACACATATCAATATCCTTAACATACTGGGAATTATATACCATTACACATTTATGAATTGAATGCTTCTCTTGATACTGAATACCTACTTTTTCACCACATGAAATGCTTTTCATGCACCCTTGTCTGAAGTGTAGCATACAGGTAACAGCATAGGTTAAAATCTTACTATGTCAGAAAGTTTGCCAGTTCTCTTGTTGAGGGGTGTGTTTTACCTCAGGGATGAAGCCTAACTATTTTGAGCTAGGGGCCAGCTCACTTCATAAAAGAATTTGTAACAGTAATAAATGGCTTAAATGTGTAAACATTAAGGGACCCAGACTGGATTTTAGAAGTCATTGGCTACTTGGCCCCTGCTTATCTTCATCCCTGTACCTAGTTTCCCCCTTAATCTCATTTACCTGATTATAATTGAAATAATCTTGAATGGAGTGTGTTTACCAACCAATCAATTCTAAATTTAACTGATAAATCAATAAATCTGGAATAGGCCTGTGTGTTACAATTATTTTAAATTCTTTCAAACTAATAATGCCCATTTGGATACATGAATTTCACTGCATTTGCATAAACTTATTTCTTAATGTTATTATCAAACCAGTTCCCATGAATTTTCCTGAAAGGTGATATTTATTTATCAGAATTTTACAATTTTACAGAAATTACTGAAATTCCTAAATATTTTACAGATCTGTATTTAATCATTATAATATGGAGTTAAATTTTTAACCAAGTCAAATGAAATCCACATGATTGGTATTCACTTTTCCTATTTCCTACTTCCACATAGTCTATTTTAAATGTTATTTGTGCTATGTCAAGTTGACTTAAAACTTTTAATGAAGCAAAATAATCAACTTTTCATGTCTAAATTGTACTAAAATAATAATGCCGGGGTTATTGGCATCAGAACAGAAACAAAAATTTAAATAATAAAGACCAATGTTGTGGTGACTCTGGTTAAACTAACATGGGAGATGTTTCCTCATTTTGGGAAATATTTCATAAAGAAAAATCTAGTCTAACCCTCTTTAATGATGTTAGCTTATTTATCCAATGATATGTACTGATATGACAGACAGGTCCTGTTTATATTTTGCCAGCAAAGCAAAATCAGTTGGTAATTTTCAGTAATTCTGAGTCCCTAACTAGCCCTACATGAGCAGGTTGCACTGTACACTGTATTGGTACAGATCCCGAGTCCATATGGGTAAAATTAGAACACATCCGTATCTAATGTGTTCGACAGCCATGCAGATCGATCATACATGACAAATAAGGCAAAAAAGCTTGACTATTTTGTCCAAAATACACGATGACATTTTCTGCATGCTAAAATTGTGATCGAAGCGGGACGAATGCTAATCAAATATGTCCGACTGGAAGTAGTTCCAAAAAATCGGCAGATTAGACGAGAAATGAGGTGAAAATACAATATTTTTAAGGAAAAACTTACTTTATTTCAACAAAAATATCTCCACAGCGTCTCTCGATTATCAAATTTATACATTGCATACAATAAGGAAGCTGTCTTAGCATTTTTTCTGTGTCAAATTAGCCGGAAAGGGGCGGCCCATGATCGAGAATCCGGCAATGTCATCGATTTTTTCGACATTTGAAACTGGTACGTTTTTTGTGTAAAGAAAATTATTTGACAAATTATACATCAAAATAACCGTGAGAAAAAGTTCTTTCCGTTCATGTAAAAACATCTTTGGTGCATGAGGAACTGCGTACACAGAATGATATTTTTTAAAGTTTCAATTTTTCGCCGGTGCCTAACATTCAATTACGATTTAAATTGTTAAATTCTCACCGACTTTGATAAAAATCGTCTTTAATGACTTACTTTTGTCCTCAAAAAACGATAAAATACTACAAATAGTATTAAAAACTCGCAGTGAAATAAATATTATGTAATTTTACCGCCTCGATGAATTCAAATTTTTGACAATTTTTTCACTTTGTCTGCGCGTGAAATTTTGTTTGATGAATCAATGCGCTGGCGGGGTTGGCTATCCTACTGCATGGTTAGTATACTTCAGATGTATACTAGCCAGAGCAAAATATTTACTTACCACATATATTTTATAAACTACATATATATACTGGTATAAAAAATATCAATTCAGTTGAAAATCAACTACTGTAGAAACCACTGTGGCTGTGACAGTGAAATTCTCTTTATATCCATAGAAAATTAAATTTGAATAAAGTTTGATATTTTTCACTTACTTGTACCTAGTCGTAATAGGAAATCTGTATGCGCATCCGCGATTGTCATAAAGTATGTCTGTAGAAAGGAATATGTTGGCGTTATGGGGATTTTACACATGCGAAATTGACGATGTTTACACCGGAAGTGATGTCCTTGGTGACGTTTAACGTCATATGCGCAACAGAATCCGCCATTTGCATGGTTTTTCAACATGTTAAATCCCCATAGCACGAACGTTTTACCCTATGCAGATATATTTTGGGCTAATCGCGGATGCGCATCAGGGATTTTTCTGACCTTTTTGGGAAAAGGACCTTGGGATGAAATTGGGAAAATGCTCAACAAAAATGTAATTTTGGAAAAAATCACAAAAACACATTAAAAATTCTAGACCTCTAGAATACTGGTAATTGAACAAATTATATCAGTGTTCACAGCAAAATAGCGCTGTCTTTGTCTCTATATAAATCATCCAGCAAAATGTGGGTTAATATAGATTAAAATCGTTATCAGAACGAGATATCCTCCGAATATGATGTTGATGATCTTGTGAATTTATTTTTTTCTCAAAAAATTGATAAACATAGTTAATTGGGAATTTTTTACTACAGAATTGGGAAAAATGTATGTTTTTTGCATTGGGAATGGGTCCCTTTACCGGACCCTGTGGATACCCAGAAAAATCCCTGCGCATACAGATTTCCTGTTACGCCTAGGTACAAGTAAGTGAAAAATATCAAACTTTATTCAAATTTATTTGATTTTCTATGGATATAAAGAGAATTTCACTGTCACAGTGGTTCCTACAGTAGACTAGAAGCATTTCTTAACACTGTTTAATGGTGTCAATATTTTTAAGACTTTTTCAAGGGATTTACATCAATTGGGGTATCAAACACAAACATACTAATCAATGTTCATATGGCAAAAGCAAAGCAAAAACTTTGAAAACCGGCAAATTGTGTTAAACACACAAACTTCTACCAAGAAAGTCAGACCAGTTGCTCCAGAAACAAAAGAGTCCTCATATATAGCAAGCTTCACACTAAAATTTAAGAGCCTCTTATTTTTAATGTCTTTTACTAGTTACACACTGAGATTTTCACAGGGCATTTTTCAAAACAAATCAGTGGTGCTCCAATACTCTACTCAACAGATCAAGAAGCGCTTTACCTGTGTACCGGTACATTATAAATAATTTATACATAAAATACACAATTTTACGTTAAAAATTCTAATTAGCTGTTTACATACTTCCATAACAATCCTTCCTGCAGAACTTCCACCAATAGTCATATCAAAAAAACACCTTGGATTTGCCATAATTGTTGTTTTTTGTAGTGTGTTGAGCCGGTGTATGTTCGAGAAACTGCCCTAACCACGCCAAAGAATCAAGTTGAAGGACAAGGTCGTGAAAGTTCGACTGAAGGTGAACTCATGAAATTAGATTTAAAACTATGCAAACGTAATGGGTGCATAAAAAATGCAGTTAGTAAATGGTATATATGATATGGACGCACTTTAAATAAAGTTTGACCAAAATGAGTAAAAGTAGATTTTATTTGTGGACTATTTTTTGTGCATAATTCATAAACCGCGTTTGTACTCATCTGGCGAGGTATTCCGAATAACTAATATCAATACGCCGTACGTGTTATGTGTTACTTGGAGAAACATACAATAACAAACTCCAGGATCACCTGATCACTGAATAAAGTTTTCTATAAAACTTGAAGAGTTTGAAAAATAATTTTTAGATTGACTGATGATTACCAGAGACATATGTTTTTTACGGTGATCATTTATGAATTAATTATATCGGATACCAAAAATACTGTCTAAATATGCCGGTAAAATGGCAAAAATATGAATAAAGACAGTTTTCGAAACGCCTCCCCATGGTGAACAGCAACATCTAGATGATGATCTACTATCTACGGGTTACGAAATCAAAAATCCATGTCCGAATCGCAATCCAGATGCAAGCGGCAAGTCACAGTATAAACACCATGGTAGTGAGACCGGGTCCTCCGGAAGGGTACTGGAAGTACTCCCTGTTTAACTAGCTCGATCAGTACATTCGCCACGAGAGTTATCAACAATGAGTGAAAGGAACACGAACTATGAGACGTTAAAAATATATCCAGGGCAATCCTGCACACACACACACACACACACACACACACACACACACACACACAGAGTGATGTTGGTCATAAAACTATTGTCTTGCAATATCCGGCCTGGATCAACAATTTATTTGTAAGCAGCTTGCTTCGTTGTAGTAAAGTTCTCGTAGTACACTAATTCTCAATAAAAGTGTGCATTTGAGTAATTTCCATGTTAAAAAATAAACATCAGATTTTGCCATAGGTTGCATTTATTTTTTACTTTCAAACATGCTAGGAACTAAATGCGATTAAAAGATAAATACCGTATTCAAGCGAAATTAAGTGTCTATATGTTATTCAAATTTTATATTCATGAACTGGCGACAGTGATATTAACGCTTATTTCTTGTATTTCCAGGATCTATACCGAGTAAAATGCCCTGTGTCTTTTTAATTACACACATGTATTGTTAAAAAGAATTGAAATTTATTGTTATATGTTCCAATCATATTTCAGCGTTACAATTACATACATACTGCATAGTTGGCGACAGTAACGTACGTTTCAAATTTTGATTTTAATTTCGAAAAAAAAATCAGAATATACGTTGCAATATGTCATAAAAATTTAGATTTATAACATTCAGGCTGAGTTTTCTATTTGATATTGATAAAACAGAAAAAATTACCCAGTACATTAGCTAAAACGCACCGGCGACATAAATGCAAACTTATATTGAGAATCAGTGAGTAGGAACAAGCTCTACCATAAACGTAATGATTCGGGAAAACAAATACACCACAAGGAAGAGAAGCTGAGACCAGTCATCGATATATTGCTGCTTAGAAAGGGAAGGTTGACAATGTCAGTCATAACGTATTAATTGGAACTAATCATGTGACACCATAAGCAGGAGAAGCAGGTATATTGCTGCATAGAAAGGGAAGATTGACACTAACGTATTAATTGGAACAAATACACCATAAGCAGGAGAAGCAGGTATATTGCTGCGTAGAAAGGGAAGGTCAAGTTGACAATACCATAACGCATACACCATAAGCAGGTACATTGGTGCATAGAAAAGGAAAGTTGACAATACCATAACGCATACACCATAAGCAGGAGAAGCAGGTACATTGCTGCATAGAAAGGGAAGGTTGACAATACCAGTGTTTTATTGTGGCTCGAATACTGATATTGTGATGCTGTCAAGAAACTTATTATATAGCATCAGGGCATGAAGCTCTACTAAGTTTGCGAAGCTTATTGGCCTAATCCAAATGGCCGTTAAGGCAAACATGACCTCTTGTTTAAATATACATTTCTATATACAGAAAAGGTGTTCCAGATAATTAACCATTTCAGTATTTTATGCATGGTATTCTTTTAAATGCACGAAACTGGAAAAAATCTATTTTAATAACAACGCCCATTTTGGATACACGATAAGGCTATCGAGAAATCCTACATTAATCATTAACACAATAAATCAACAGACCATGTCAAACACCAGTTTTTTAATTTAATCATAAAAACATTTAAAAAATGGTATATGACAAAAGAATACTGACCTTATAGCTGAACCACATCCAGTTTAACTTGACCAGCATATGTAAATTATTGAACTTCAAAACCGATACATCAATGTTTTAATTCAGTTAAACAACAGGATGTCAAGTCAGTTAAATGCATTTCCTGGATAAAAAGACTGTGATAATTGATACTGATGAAAAGTTTCTGAAGTAAATACAGTCAAACCTGTCTATAAAGGCTACCCAAGGGAACAAGTAAAAGTGGCCTTTATGTTTTCATTGTGTGTTGGTGGTTTTACCACTGGGTAGTGAAATGCGTCTAGTGTGACAGTGATCAAACGTCTCTAGATCTACTGTTGCCGCTGGCTAGCCTACTTGTTAGGTGAAAGGGAGAGTCGAGTGCGTAAATCTTGCCTTGCCAGTAATTAGCCTCCCTACTACCAAGACTCCTTTCAGTGCCTCCTCGTGGCAATGCACGGAAACTGGGAAATACAATCTCAGGCTAAACTGAATGGGGATCTCGGAGCAGCAAGGGCCCCAGAGATGCAGTGTGTAGGCCCACCGGTGTGTGGACATGCCCTCCTTGCCCCAGCTATGGGTAAATAGTCGGCCAGATGAGGGTCGTTAACCTTGAATAGTAACTCGTCTAGGAGACGGAAAACTCTGATATAAAACCTGGATGGAGTGGCTTCATCAGCTGTGGTAAGCAACCATTCTAGAGGAAGGTAACCTTGACAGTAAATCTCTGGTCCACCAGGTTGGAGGTTGAGCAAAGGGGTAATCTCCCCTTCTCATAAAACAAGTACGATTACGGAAACAAGGACTAGAAATATTTTTACTAGCCTTGAGTCTTCTGTATGCCAGCAGACTACTGCTCGTTTGACTGTGAACAGCCAAACCCACCTGGAAGCTGGACACATGAAAAGTGTACTGAATACAAGAACTAAGTTAAGAGTAGGTTTCTGGAACGCTCGTACTATGTACGAAACAGGAAAGCAGGCTCAGGTATTAAGAGAGATGAGGGAGAACAAGCTACACATGTTGGGATTAAGTGAGTGTAGATGGACAGACTTCGGGAAGAATGTTACAAGTACTGGCGAAGTGATTGTATATTCAGGCAGAAAAGACAATTTACATCATGAAGGAGTAGCCATTATACAAAGTAAAACATCTGCAAGATCATTAATGGAATACCATCCAGTAAATGAGAGAATCATAAGAGTAAGACTGAAAACAAAACCTGTACAGACATCTATAATTCAGGTTTACGCCCCAACCAATGAGGCAGAAGAAGAAACAAAACAAGACTTTTATGAGGCTCTACATGCAGAACTTCAAAAATGTCCAAAACAAGATGTAACCATCATCATGGGAGACTTCAATGCTAAAGTTGGTAGTGACAACGCCGGTTATGAGAGAGTAATGGGTAAATATAGATGTGGAAGCATGAATGAAAATGGGGAATATTTTGCAGAATTTTGTGGAAGTAATAATATGGTTATTGGAGGAACATTATTTAAGCACAAAGAGATACATAAGCTTACATGGGTGTCACCTGGAGGTAGAGACAAGAACCAAATTGACCACATAGCTATTAATGGAAAGTGGAGAAGATCGTTGCAAGATGTAAGAGTAAGGCGTGGGGCGTATGTAGGTAGTGACCACCATCTTGTTACTGCCAGCATAAAGCTCAAGCTAATGAAATTAACAACAAAGAACTATACTAAAAGAATAGATACAGGCAAACTAGCGGACAACAAGACAAGACAAGACTTCAGATTGGAAATTAAGAACAGATTCCAGGTATTACAAAGCTATGATGCTGAGAATGATGAAGTGGTTGATGAGCACTGGGGAAAAGTCCGCAAATTCTATAGTGGAGCAAGCATAAAGATCCTAGGGTTAAGAAGACAAGTTTACAAAGATTGGATAACACCTGACACTTGGAAAGTCATAGATCAGAGAAAGAACTTAAACTAAAATTGTTCAACACTCATTCTGAGAGAATAAAAGAGAGACTAAAAGAACAATACACAGAATGTAACAAAGAAGTAAAGAAAGCTACAAGAAAAGATCGTAAGAACTTTATAGAAGGCATGGCGAGAGAAGCTGAGAAAGCTGCCTCTGAACAAAGAATGGGAGATTTATATCAGATAACCAAAAGGCTTTGTGGTCAAGGAATAACGGCAAACATGCCTGTCAAAGACAAGCAGGGGAATCTCATTACATCAGAGAGAGAGCAAGATGAAAGATGGAGAGAGCATTTTGAAGAGGTGTTGAACCGTCCAGATCCTATTAGTCTAGCAAACATACAGGATGCAGATGTAGATTTAGAAATTCCAACAGAAATACCATCAAAAGCAGACATTTATAAAGCAATTACATCACTTAAGAATAACAAGGCATCTGGAAATGACCAATTACCAGCAGAACTATTTAAAGCAGATCCAAACCTAGCAGCTGAAATTTTACAACCACTTTTTGCTAAAATCTGGAATAAGAACTCTATACCAACCACCTGGGCGGAAGGAAATGTCATCAAACTTCCAAAGAAAGGTGATCTCACCAACTGTAACAACTGGAGGGGAATCACATTACTATCAATACCTAGTAAGAATTTCAGCAAGATATTGATTGGCAGAATAAAAAATGCAGTAGATGCCCAGCTAAGACAAGAGCAAGCAGGTTTTAGGAAAGGAAAAAACTGCTGTGACCAAGTGTTCACCTTGCGAAATATTATAGAACAGTGTACAGAATGGCAAAGACAACTCATTATCAACTTTGTAGACTTTGAGAAGGCCTTTGACAGTATCCACCATGAAAGCCTGTGGAAGATCTTGAGGCACTATGGTATACCAAATAAGATAGTAGATTTGATTAAGGCTTTTTATATAGAATTTAGATGCACAATAGGCAACACATCTGATGCATCCTTCTTGGTTAAATCTGGTGTTAGACAAGGTTGTGTGATGTCAACTTTCCTCTTCATATTGGCAATAGACTGGGTTATGAAATCTACAATTGATGGCAACAACACAGGACTAAGATGGACCCTTTTCACCAATCTTGAAGACCTAGACTATGCAGATGACCTAGCATTACTGTCGCATACAGAACATCACATGCAAAGTAAAACAACAGAATTGCAGAAACATGCTAAAACATTGGACTTAAAATTAATGTCAAGAAAACAGAAGTTATGTCTTTGAATACCAAACAACCAGCACAGATTCAACTAGATGAAAATACACTAAACAACACAGCCTCATTTACTTATCTTGGAAGCATAGTAACATCTGATGGGGGCACAGATAAAGACATAAAAACAAGACTCAGTAAAGCTAGAGGTGCTTTCATAAAGCTAAAAAACATCTGGAGAACAAATTGCATAAGCAGAAAGACAAAATTGAGAATATACAACAGTTGTGTTTGGTCAGTTCTACTATATGGGGCCGAATGCTGGAGAATGACCGAAAAAGACACCAACAAACTTTCCATCTTTCACAATGGAAAGATCATGAGGATTAACTGGCCAGCTAAGATCACTAATGTGGAACTCCACAAGAAAGCAAACACAGACGATATGAGAACAGTTCTAACAAGAGCAAGATGGCGATAGATAGGCCATGTGCTAAGAAAGCCAGCTAATAACATCACTAGAGTTGCTCTCAGATGGACGCCTGAAGGTAAAAGGAAGCAAGGCAGACCAAATAACACCTGGAGGAGGACTGTGGAGAAAGAAATGAAGGAACATCATTTAACTTGGGGAGAACTAGAGAAGATGGCACAAGACAGAGACCGGTGGAAAACTCTAGTCCTTGCCCTATGCGCCCCGGGCGTAAAAAGGACTAGGTAGGTAGGTAGGTAGGTAGGTAGCGTATGTAAATTATTGAACTTCAAAACCGATACATCAATGTTTTAATTCAGTTAAACAACAGGATGTCAAGTCAGTTAAATTGCATTTCTGGGATAAAAAGACTGTGATAATTGATACTGATGAAAAGTTTCTGAAGTAAATACAGTCAAACCTGTCTATAAAGGCCACCCAAGGGAACCAGTAAAAGTGGCCTTTATGGGCATGTGGCCTTTATATACAGGTTCAAATAATATGAATAAATAACAATGGGCTATAACACTACTGGCTTTTATAAGCAGGCGACCCTTTTATAGAGATGGCCTTTAAGGCAGGTTGGACTGTATAAAACACCATGGTTGAGAGCTGATATGTTGGTACCGTTTTGACGTGTGTGTATGATAAAAAACAAACATACTAATCAGGGGCGGATCCAGGATTTTTTGAAAGAGGGGGTTGAGAATTACTAGTATATCAATGCTAGGTGCGAGCGCGAGCATCCAAGAGACGTGGGGTCTAGTAAACGCGATCCGGAACAACACGTAAACAGAAATGGGTTGTTACATTTAACATATGGGGGTCACATCAGTCAATAGCTCCCTCTCTCTCTTTTAAATTTTTCAAAGGGGGGGGGGGGAATCCACCACTGCTAATACATACTAATCACAATCCAGAAGAAAAGTAAAAACTTTGAAAACTGACAAGTTAGGTGAAGTACGTAAACTTCCACCAGGGAAGTATGGCCGGGTGCTCCGGAAGGGTAAGCAACTCCTGTTTAGCTAGCTACATCAAAATTGAGTGGAAGGAACATGGATCTTTGGAACGTCATATATATCCAGGGCAATCCTGCACACATAAACATCACACTTGTCAACAAAACCAGGGAAGTGAGACCGGGTACTCCGGAAGGGTAATCACCTCCTTTTAAGTTAAGAATTGATGGTGAAACCGGGGCCTGATGTGGCAAAACATTGAAAATTTTTGACGCAATCATCATAAACATGCCTGTCCATGTCCAAAAAAACCAAAGTAAAATCTTTAAAAGTGACAAATGAAGCCAAATACATGTGCGCATACTTACACCACGGAAGTAAGGCCAGGTGTTCCGGTAATTAAAGTATAATATGAAATGAATACACTATAACGTACATGGGCGTTTTAGAAAGATGAGATCATATTTATACCAGAAATATAAAATTTGAAATCCGACCCATCCTGATGACTTCTGTATGTCTGACCCCGGGATCACGAACAATAATTAACTTAAGCAAAAACTTATTTTCAATTTTTATAAGTTTTATTTTAACTCTCAAAATTAAGAAAACCTTAGATTTTAAGTATAAAAACTAGCTTAAGTATTGTTCGTGATTCTGGGACCTGATATTAACCAGTTTTCTTTAATAATGCTTTTTCATTGACCAACGACAAGTCAGTGACATCGAAGTATGAAAACTTCACCAGATGAATATTATCTCTTTCGGAATCTGATACAACCCGTCAATCATTAAGCCATGATGATAAAGCATCATTTCTATTGGACAATGGATATCCTATCATATTTGTGATACAATATCAGCTCCTGAGCATTATCGCTGCTGTAATTTTACCAAGAGGTTTCTATTCTTGTCGCCATTATCATCTCTAGACACTCCAAATATTTAGTTTTGACCGGATATAAGTCAAACTTGTTTTAAATATAGTTACTCTTCTAATCTATGTGATAAGATTTGAGGTCAAAACGGTCTAATGACCAGTTTCATATTAAAATATTTTCATTTTCCACTATTTTTGATTTTACTAAAAAATTTATAATGAAACATTTGACCAGTTTCTGGAGCAATTTAAATGGCATTATAGTCAATTTCAAACAGATTGAATGGGTTACAATATATACACATAGCTGCAAAACGGAGAAAGATAATTCAATTTTGTGTTTGTTAGTATGCAATGGGAAAATTTAAATGAACAATATATAGTATATAAAGACGATACTGAATATCTAGCGATAAAGCCACCAATAAAGGACTGGTTCACTTTTAGTTAATTAAACACTAGTAGTTCATTAAATCATATGTTAATTATGCAATGATTCTTGGGCACAGTTGTTCAAAGTCTCGTTCGCTTAACCAGATGGTTAGCTAAAATTTGTATTTTGTGTTTTAGGCAGTGTTTCTGAAATATCTGTTCAAAAGTTAAGCGGCGCATGGGCGATCACAGCAATGCACTGTGTATTGGAGCGGGTATTCTTTGCAGAAATACACGTACAAACAATTGTAAATATCAACAGAACCAGTTAAAGTCAAAACTGTATTTCTAAAACCGTGAAGATATTTTTTTTAATTAATAACATTTTTAATTTTTAAAACCATTTTGTTAGCTAACGGTGCTTTGAACACCCGGACCCTGAACTACTTCTAACAATTCTCAAGACCGTTGTTTAAATATTTTATGAGAATTATGGCAATCCTTCTTTTAAAAAAAAAATTAGTTTAGCTAGTTCTGTCATGAAAAAAATATGATTTCTTACAAAATTTTAATGAGCAATTTTCAGAACTTTGACACATTTTCAATATGGCCATCATTATAAAAAGTTCATGACTGAATATGACAGGAATGTTGCAACAATGCTATATACTGAGCGAGAAGGTACTGACAGAATATCAGATTGACCTGACAACAATCATCATTTTATACCAAAAATGATAACTTTTCATCTCGGAACAAAGTTAACTCGACAGTGCCCAAATCGATCAACAGCAAGCCACAATAATCTGAATGAGATAAGACACAACTTATATACATATTGACACCACTGACTACAAAACTCATGACCGTATTTGTCATTAAAACAGTTTAACAGAAAGTTTATTTTAGATAAGTATGTAGCATCAATGGCCAGGTTTCAATGTTGTTCATGTTCAGAATTTCATTGCGAGATGATTTCCTCGGTCTTTTTTCTTTTAGAATTTGTCAACATAAATTGTTGTAATGTTCCAGAAAGGAAATAATTAGATGAACGAGTTTGTTGTTGAATTTTAAAACTTAAACAGGGTTAATTTTTAAATGTGTACTGACGCACTAAAAACGAAAATTAAGTAAAAAGACTGTCAATGTTTTGAAACGTGAAAACAAACTCGACAGGCTCCAAAATTGAATATTTTAAAGTAAAGAAATATTATACATGCCAAATAATTTTACAAATAATTTAATAATTTTGTTGTTACAAGGTTTAACGGAGAAATTAGTGAACTGTAAATCGGAAAATTTTCGCGTAAATCGCGAAAAACTAATAATCTTTAAAATATAGCTTTCGCGAACATATAATTTTAATATGTTTCTCGTGTATTTGCATCGATTATCATCTGACAACGCCAAACATAAAATACGCTTAACTTCTCGCGAAAATCAATTTCCGCTAAAAATTTCACAATTCACAGTGTGATAAGCTCCGAAATATTCAATAATCAGTTGTTGGTTTATTATGCCATGTGATATTTTTGAAATTATATGAAATGAGCACTTTTTTTAAAAAAGAGAACAAAATGAACAAGTTTTCGAAATAAATATACATTGTATATGCATTCAAAAATAACACACGACATTAATAAATGCATTCTTTTTATACAGGTGTCATATACCTTTTTAAAATTTTATCATACAATACTTTAACTAGGTTTCCACATATTTAAAATAATTAGTAGCCAAATTTCCAAAATTTGTGAAAATATAGTCCTTTTTAAGGTATTTTTCCACAAATTTGCTAAAATATGTTACTTTTTTAAAGAATTCCTCAGAAATTAGTAGCCAATGGCGATTTTGGCTACCAGGAATGGAAACATAGCTTTAATGGTATATGACTCGGGGATAAGAATAAACCTGAAAACAATCTCAGCTTATATACTTTATTATTTATTCCAGGCTTCAACACGCTACAACACGCTACAGTCTCATTCTAATTCTGGACATTTATCTGTAAGGATAACTTCAGCATACACTCACAATGTCCTCTCTCATGTCGTTATATATAGTCCAGCACAAATATGCAATCTACAGTTATAATAGTATTGGTCATTTCTTACTTATCTTAAATCAACAGTTATGATTATGAAAGATATATATACAATGTCCAAAGATAACTGTTTATAGGAACTTGACCGTGAGTTCGGACCACTCACGATTTGGTCAGGTTGCGCGTATCCCACGGCTACATAATTCCCCTGCCAATCTTGGAATCTGTTCAGTACCAGAAATACGGCTTTTCCTTTGGCTTGTGTTTCCTCATTATCGATATCAGGGTACCGATTTATTTTTGCTCAATATCCATCGATGTGGTTATTATGTGGTTAAGCTGATCACTCAGCTGTATCTGTAGTTCAGCCGTTTCTCGTTTTTTTTTAGAAACCACCACCGATACTTTATCTTTAGGAACAATAGCACCACGACACTCCACTGACAATTCATCCTGGAATTACATAAAACAATATCAAAATTAATAATAAAATAAATTAATTAAGTTAGTAAGTAAGCCTAGTGATGACAATCTTGTCATTGAAGACTAAGCACAATTAGTTTACCAGAAGCCAATTAAGAACCTGAATTAATGAACTTCTGAACTTAATATCCAATTAAAAACAAACATACCAATTCATGTCCAAACCACAATCTCAAAGCAAAGTAAAAACTTTGGAACTGGCAAATTAGGTTAAACAATGAAATCCCAACACGTAAAATCCCACCATGGAAGTGAGGTAGGGTGCTCCGGAAGGGTAGGCACCTCATGTTTAGCTAGCTACTACACCCGAAATGCTTTCAACTAGATCTGTACTGCCTGCTAAATATTGCCAGTGTAGTATTAATAAAACTTGTTTTGTTGCTGTGCTTTGATGGCCCAAAAGTTCTGTTTGGTTCTGAACTGATATGATTATCCTCACCATCAGTTTAAATAAACATGTTTGGAAACACAAAGAATCAAAATAAGAATGTGTATATACCTTTAAGCTTTGTCCGGGTTTGAAGTGAAATACTTGAAGTACACGTGCGAGAGCAACCTTAGTTTCTAACATGGCAAATCTTGAACCAATACAACTTCTGGGACCAGCACCAAAGGGAAGAAAACTGTATGGTGTGATACGGCTCTTGTTTTCTGGTAAAAACCTGAAATAAAATTAAAAATAATATAGATAGATACAATATATATATATATGTAAATACCAAAACATGTATATTAAATATGACAAGGCTTGATTGTAACTTACTGATAGAAGATGCATTGCATCATCATTTATTATTATTATTATTATTATTATTATTGCCACAGTGCCAGAACTATTGTTTTTCTTATTCACTGTTCAAGTTGTGAAGTATTGCAATTAAATGATTTACAAGCCGAGACAAGATAAACACATAATGAGACCAATGATAATCTTGACTTTGAACGGGCACGGGATATAATTTAAAATAACTGGTATAAAGTGACGTGGCCTTAGTGTTCTTGGAGGGCTTCAACCATCTAACCAAAGTTCAAAACCATTTTATGTTATAACATATCGCTTACCTGTCTGGGTCGAATGCATCTGGGTCCTGCCAGAAGTCCCCATCGTGATGAAGCCCCCATACATTGGCTTGAACGTTCATTCCAGCTGGGATAAATAGGCCATTATAACATCGGCTCTGTGCAGCTTGTCTTGTAACGATCCTGTAGTATAGAAATGGAAAACGTCACAACAAGTTCAATTACAACATGGTGTTTATTTTTTTACGATAATGAAACTTTAAGTGAAATTGAACTGAAGTAAACAAGTATCATCTTCTTTTTCAATAATAATAATAATAATAATAATAATAATAATAATAATAATAATAATTGATGTTTAAAAAATATTGAAGTTTTTGTTAGAAATATCAGGTAAGGTTTTGTTGGTGACACCCAATCCGAGCAGAAACGTCAAATAAGCATTCTTGAATAAATGAAATGTTAGTTTTTTCTCTTTATTTATTTATTTATTTATTTATTTATTTATTTATTATTTATTTTGCTAAGAATACTTACAAAGAAGCTGTTGGGTAAAGACGACACACTTCATCAAAAACTCTGTCTAGATATGGTAAGTCTTGTAATGACTGGTATGTGATATCATTCTGTAAAGTAGCAAATAGAACATAGAACTATATAAACTGTATAACTGTCGAATTGAAAAATGGCAAATTAAATATATAAAAATTCAAAAAAAATATTCTGAAGAAAATGTGCAAGGAGCAAAGCCATGTAATATTGTAGTTAAAATAGTATCTCTGGTTTTATTGGTGATGTTTATCTATTCTGTCTTAAAAATACAAATTAAGAAAGCCTTTTAGCTTTCAAATTTCAGTTAAATATTAACGGGAAAATGTTGATAGTGAAAAATAAAGTACATAGTATTATAATTAGTATAATTTAGTTTTAAATGATTTCTTAATTTTATTTTATTTAATTTGCTAAAAATAAAAAGTTTCTGAAAGACTTTAAATAATTAGAACTGTTATTGTAATTCTCATATAGTACATCTCTGGTTTTATTGGATTTACTACCCATGACTTGCAATTAAATATAAATAAAACTGTACGTGTATTTACTAAACACATTTATTCAAAAGAAGAAGAATAAAACAATACTTACATCTCCCACCACGTCGTCAATTTCCTTGCACAGACGGCGTTGTACTTGTGGATTCTGGACCAGGGTATAACAAAGAAAAGCCAACACGGCACTGGTAGTTTCGTATCCAGCCAAAAGAAACGTCATGCTCTGTGCAACGATTTCTCTGTCTGTTAATTGGACGAATTTCTTGGAGTTTGTGAACAGCATTTGTTGTATAAGGTCGATAACTTTGGAGTTGTTCTGAAGAAAAAATAAATAAAAAGAATGTAACAATTTGTTCAAATGAAACCAAACTCCTAATATTATTATCTCACTTGTTAAAGATAAAACGACGCCAAGATTCTGACGTTTCAGTTTCTTTGATGGTTTGCAAGATATAATTTCTAGATTTGTGAATAACTCTGTCAAACATATTTAGTATGTATACATAATTTTTTAATACTACATGTGCATATAATCTGCCTATAATAGCAAACACGCCAAAACCAAGAGAGCGGCAATTATTGCATTGTGATATTACATG
This sequence comes from Anadara kagoshimensis, assembly GCA_021292105.1. Classification (NCBI taxonomy): domain Eukaryota; kingdom Metazoa; phylum Mollusca; class Bivalvia; order Arcoida; family Arcidae; genus Anadara; species Anadara kagoshimensis. The sequence goes on from CM037861.1 coordinate 26,810,867, forward strand.
CTTTACGTTTTCTTGCTGTAATGATGCGATCAACTAAGCAGGTCGATCAATAAGAATGTCCCGGTCACTTTCAAATAACCTTTAACATTGACTCTCTGATTTATAACAATCATTTTACACCATGATACAGTACAGACCTGTCGAAAGTTTAACACTAAGCTAACTAACAAAATGATGCCAAATTAGCAGCTCGTCTTGGCTTTTTAGTCAGATCGACAGTTTTTCGGCAGCTACAAACTATCCCTCGACAGGTTTTTTTTGGTCACGGACTATTGATTTCTCGGTCACTCAACAACCCAACTTAAACTTCTTTTCTTTAGCAACAATGGTTAAACTTTTGACAGGTCTGTACCGAAGCTTCCTCTCTGTATCCTGACTGTACAAAACCGTCTAACACTTGAGTGATGGACATATAACACATACAACTAATGCACTAGTATATAAGTAAAACACTTACTCCCATCTCCTTCCTGAGCTGGATGACTGATCTTAACTGATTACGTAGCCAAACAACTGGATTCATGCCAAATACCATCACAATGTTCTTAACAGCAAATATAAAATACTGCACAAACGGAAACAACACTGCAATAAAACAAAACAATACTTAAATTAGTACTGTATGATTTGTATTTTTTAATTTCACAGGCCTAAGTAGTCAAGTTTAATTTTTACATTGGTTATATTGTGTGGTTCTCCATAGGCTTTATAAGGCTCCGTCAAATAGAAATAATGGTTTGTATAGAAACAAACATACCAATCCATGTCCAAATTACAACCTCAAAGCAAAAAAAACTTTGAAACTGGCAAAACACAATGATATTACAAGGGAATCGAGACCGGGTGCTCCAGAAGGATAAGCACATATTTAGCTAGTCAGTTTTTATAATTGCATGGATTGTTAAATCAGTTAAGGTTTTGTTACACTTAATGTTAGTTAATTTGTTTTCCTATGTGAAATAAATAAATAAATAAATAATAAATAAATAAATAAATAAATAAATAAATAATTTACATCATTTATATATACTTACTGACTAAGGGTAGGATTAAGGTTTTGGACATGTAATTAAACAACTTCTGAATGTTGGCTAGGAATGGGTCATTTGGATCAGTCTGGGCGTTTGTTTGAAGTCCAAAAGCACATCTTCCAATTATATCTAACGTCAAGCCTTGGTAAAACCTACAATGTTAAAACAGATTTTATAACATAGGGAATTTTTCAATACCAGTTTTGTTTCTTATTTTTACTACATGTATATACGTAATGTTTTATGCGTTTTATTGATCATTCTCTTATTTCTGTTAATGGACTTTTTCAAACAAACCAGTATTTTTTTAATTTTTTTTTTTTGGGGCGGGGGGGGGAGGGAGCAAGAATAAAAATCTTATTGTGATACACCAATATTTGAATGTATTGAATGATAAAATAAAACAATGCATGACATCTTTAATGGTAGGAATAAAGTTTGAATAAGTCAGTAGACAAAGAACCGAATAGATTTTGACTAATGTCTACAGATAGAAATATTTTTTTATTTGTTCTTTCATGTTTCCTCTCTTTTCGTCGGGGATGATATGATAAACAAGTACACAGTATAGACCTGTCGAAAGTTCAACAATAAGCTAACGAATTAGTACCAAATCGGCAGATCATCTCGACCCATTGTTAGCCAGTATATTTTGACAGATTTTCGACAGCTGTTATCTATCTCTCGGTAGCTTTTCTGTCATTAGCTATCTAAATCTCGGAAGCCGAGCTTCGACTCCTTTTGTTAGCTGTGTGTTAAACTTTCGACAAGTCTGTAGTTATATATTGTAGTCGGTATGTCAGTTATTATGGCTACTTACTCATACACATCAAATTCGTTTTTCTCTTCAGCTTTTTTCTCCATGTTGTGTATCAGATGATCAACGCTATCGTGCATTATACTGAACATCTGTTTTAGTTTTCCAGTACTGAATGCGGGAGTCAGTAGAGTACGGCTTCGCTTCCATTTATCGCCATTCTCCAAAAACAATCCAAGACTCTTTCTAGGAGCTAATGGAAACGGCTGAAAAAGATAGGAACGATTTGATTAATTTGATTGATTGATTGATTTAATGAATGAATGAATGAATGAATGAATGAATGAATGAATATGACATGATTGAACATGACACAAAGTATTGACAGAGAGGGAATAATTTACGAAAAAAAAAGAAAAAGATGAAATACAAATGTTTAGTATTAAATTAAGTAGTCAATATTGAAAAAAAGAAAAAAGGGAAATTGAAATTATGTTTTAATGACAAGATGAATTTTGGAAATAATTATAGTTTGGAATATTTACCTTCCTGCTTCTAAAATTGCCAAAATCTGACACGAGAACTTCTTTAAGTATCTCCGGATCACTGACTGACAACACTGGAGTATATCCTTCAAAGTATCTATAAGATAAAAAATCAGCTATTATAGCCCGATTTTAAAAAAATCATTTATTTAGTTTATGCATATAAAATTTTGTTTTCCCAATCCTTCTAATTTTATTTGCAAAGATTCTTAAATGAAACTAAAAATCTATTGAATATTCTAATAATATTTGGATTTTTTTAATTGATGCATTTAATATCACTTGAAATGCATTATTTTTATGTTTTCATTTATTCATTTCATATGTTTCAAATTATGGAGCAAATAAAGCCACATTACATGAAGCTTTTTTAACACAATTTGAATTTTATTATTATTATTAACATTACGATTTTTAAATGTTTTTAAAAGTGATCCAATGTATAAATTTTGAAATTCCATTTATATTGTAAAAATATATAAAATATCTACTCACCCAAAAACCCGACCGTATTCCTTTTTCCATTCAATGATTGCATTCAGATGTCCCTAAAACAAAATGATAGAAACATTAAAGCGTGCGGTTATATTTGAAACTTCTGTAATTTGAATTTAACAGCATTTGGTTTAAAATATATTCATTATAAAGATACATTCAAAATATTGGAACTAAAAATAGAGAAAGAGTTTTAATGAAATATTAGATTATATTACATTATTGCGTTTTGCTAGAATTTAATTAACTATTACAAATTTCAATAAAATATTAATAAATACATAAAAGAAATTAATATTAAGACTAACTGTTCTACCGATAAGAAAAGTGCAAAGAAATTATTTTTAAATATTGAAAACAAAAGTACCTTTCTCATGATATCCAGAAGGTTACCAAACAAGAACACAGGTTTTGGTCCTGGTATACCCAAACGTTCAAACACACTGAAATGTCTCTTCAAATACCTGTAATACAGAAGAAACAATACTATACTATGAAACATCATTCGAAAAAATGTCTTTTTCTTTCTAAACTCGCAAATTTGTTTTCCCTGAAAGACGTTTGTTTAGTTAAAATTGACATGTTTTTAAAGGTAAATAATATTAATCGTTGAAGAAGTAAGTTTTCATTTAAAAGTCAATAAAACTAACTTTTTGTGATTTTAAAAATTATATGTACAAGAATGTTTTTTAAAGTTTTTATTTTGAAATTTTATTTAGCATTTTCAAAACATTTTTAAATAATCATAACAGAAATAGTATGTTCTTCAGCCATTTGGCTGATTTTAGTCAAGCGTAATATAATAACTCACCAATACAGGAAACTGCAACATGCAGCAAACAGTACAATGGTAGTCGTGGTAAACATTTTGTAAATCCAACCTCGATCAAAGTTATCCAAACAAGTTAGCGTGAGAAAATTGAATTAATACACAAATTGGTTTCAAACTCTTCTTTTATAGAGGAACAGAAAATGCAAAAACGATAAACTTACCCGCTTTAAATTTAAGGGGTGTGTCATAATCATATATAGAAAATGGGCGGAATAGAACTGAAAATAGAATAAAATTTTATCTTAAGTAGCGTTAAAGTGTCTTGGAAAACATTAAATTTATCTGCATTCACTGTTTGATATTCCAAATTTATCGACAAACAATCCTCATATCAAAAACAAACAAGATAACGGATGTCTAAAAGCGGCAAAAATCCTAAAAATAGATATTTTATGTCGAAAAATAGTAACTGAAATTTATTTTTAAATTTTGATAATCTTTGAATATTTTCAAGATTTGGAGTTGGTAAATGCATTTACCCACATTCATAATGATGTTGTTTGTTGATAAACATTGTAAGTTTTGAATGTATAGGTCATACGACTCGACGAACCATTGACATTGGCCAATATTGGTATTTAACTTAAGGTACATTCAACATTTTCGCAACGCATCATGGGTATATCGTAAAACGTAAACACAAAAATAAAACTGCTTTTCTATTGAATAAAATTAGCAAAATCTCAAAATCAAAATTTGGTAAAATATATTTGAAACACATTTTTGTTTCACAATTTTGGTCCAAGCACTACTGATGATGAATTGTATTTCGAAACGGTCGTCTAGTGCTGTAAAATAAAAACTTACAGTATATATGTAAAGAGACAAGGTTTTAAATTGGCCATATTTCTATAAAACAAGTAGTAAGTGTTTATTGTATAACTATTGGCAAATGGATGTAATTCAGTTGTAACATCTGTATATATTTCAGAATGCTGTTTAAGAAATTAACATAACACTTCAGTCTGTGACAGCAATAATGCCATTGGTGTTAGAACCAAATTAGATTAAAACACAAACATGCCGATCCATGTTCAAATCGGAATCCCAGCAATCCAATCCCGAAGAACAAGGAAGTGCTCAGGAAGTGCAAAAAACCCGCCAAAATGAGATGTAGACAAACATAACAAATCAAAACATAAAATTAATAACACTGAATTCCGATTGTATAGCTACTGGATAATTAGACAAACAGAAAAAGTGCGTCAAGTTTGACCTGGCTGTTTGACTTTGAATATTCAAAACAACTTAGGGGCTATATAAAGGTGATATATAAGGATATATGATAGTAATACTGGGTATTGAGCGTTTATGATACTAAAACATGCTGTCCTAAATCACGCAGTCTTTTAGCCAAATCTAATATTCAAATTAAAGGTCAAACGGCCATGTTAAACTTGACTCACTATTACACAATCTACATCGTCAAAAATATAAACTGTTTATAAACAACAAACAACGCGACACTACACGTAGACTAGTTTTAAGACGATAAAAATGTTTGTGACATTGAGCTACGTGATGTAAGTAAGAAGGAGAATTATCCAAGCATTTCATATGCATTACACACTATCATGTTAAGTGATCTATATATAGTCAGTTTTTAACCTTGAGATATGTTTTGCAGTAAATGTTACAACACAAAAACAAAGCACTCAGACCAAATCATTTTCGCAGTGTCGCTGTTTTGTGGAAATCCTGACCCACGAATGTTCATATCAGTGAAATAGTGTGAATTACAAACTCGAATTGAACGGAAACCACGAATTTACCAACCCACAAATTGGAATTGTTTCGTAAATCCACAAAAATTGCACACCTTCCCCGAAAATAAATGATTTTATAGTAATTGCTTTTCTTGTATAGCACCCCTAGAAAAACAGTAAACATGTAATCAGAACAGACGAGATCGAATGTTTTGTCATTCATTTTGCCCTTATATAGGCAAACAACATTGATCTGTTCGTTTGACCTTTGATTAAAATATCTATTATGAAAGGGTTATTATATAAAGGGAACGCACGTGTTTATTTCCCTACATAATGAGAAATACTAAGAAAGAACTCTGTTCATGTGTTAACTGCGATTCCTAATGCTATCCATGTCATGGGTGGGTTCTCCTTTATGAATATTCCTAAGGAAAGGTCAAACGTTTGCCTATACCTGCAGTGATGGTTCTCCAGAAGCGTTTTGAATTGCCCGTGGTGGAACACTTTTAGAATGAGGCTTTTCTTCCTAGTGGCACTTTCCCCCTTAATTAACAGAGCTGGAAGTTCTCTCAAAGAGCTGTCGAATGGCAACGACATCCCTTGTTGCAATCGTACACATAATTTTAAATTAAAAGAAGCCTCTGTATCGTAGGTTGTGTTCTATCGGAATATTGGCAAAATCCATTCAGAAAATTAGATAATTTTGGCCAAATAATTTTGATACTTCGTTTGATTTAAAGTAACGGCCAACAATCGAGTAGGAGGAAAAATCAAAAGTAACGGCCAACAATCGAGTAGGACGAAATTATGTCCAAAGTAAAACCATAGATCTACTTACACACATGGCGGGTGTAGCTAGCTAAACAGAAGGTGCTTACCTTTCCGGAGCACCCGGCCTTACTTCCCTGGTGGAAGTTCGCGTGTCTAACCTACCTTGTCAGTTCCAAAGTGTGTGGTAACTTTATTCTGGATTGTGATTCGGACATGGATTAGTATGTTTGTTTTTGATTTTGATCACATATCACCATTATGTACATTGCCCGTCAAAATTGAGAGTTTTGTTGAGTATCGTTTTTGTAGTTTCATTACCGCGTGGTTAGATTGTTCTTGCTTTGTCAAATACATGTTATTCAGCTATAAATATCTATCCAACTATAATGCTTTAAAGTATTACTGTTGCCATAAACCATTTTTCAAAATTTAGTCATAAACTATGATACATTCAAAAATGGCACATGTATTGTCAAATACCATTTTTAATGTATTTTATGATTAAATTTAAAAATGAAATCTGGCATTGTTGTAAAATAAGTGAGATGATATGGGACTTTCCAATAGTAATATAAACCAACTACATCGCTGGATATTTGTCCCAGTGCCCGTCCAAAGTCGCTGGTTTTATCATCAGTAGTTTTAATATGCGTGTTTTAATTTTTTAATTTTCTTGTTTGGCTGTTTGTAACATTGACATACACTGTATCGTGTTCTTGTTTCGTTAATCGTTGCCAAATTAATGCTTTCCGATAAAATTTTCTTTCTGATCTAAAACTTATTTTGACTATATTGTTAGCTATTGTAAAATTAAAACAGATTTTGGTATTAATTAGTTGAGCCGATTTAGACAAATTGAAAAACAAAAACCTGAATAAAACAACGCAAGTGGATTGGTTGGTTCAGTCACATATCTGTTAGATTTTTTTGATAAGAAAAACAACCAATAGCAATCATAGATATCAACAACCGAGGACATTGGACTTGTGACAGTTGGGGATTTTCCGTGCAGATTGATTATAGTTACAGTCGGGTCAGTTTTAAATTATTTTTAAACACTTTTTTTATTTTTCGTATTTTCTTAAAATTTAAAGTTTTACTGAATACTATTATGCATTTGTAAATAAAGATTTAAGTTCGGTTTGATATTTACTATTAAACTATATCTAATTTATTCGTACAAATGCTTTTGATAATTTTTTTTAATATTTAATATCTACCTTAGGTAATTAATACTAATGTTGATTTGGATTAAAATTCCAAAACCTAAATTTTAATATACTTAAAAAAGTTCGATAACAAAATTTGGATAACTCGTCGACAAAGGCAATGTTTTGTCTGTATAACTGTTGTCACGACTGATGAAATGTAGTTACAATTAAAACTATTTTTCATGCTATGTATTTCAATATTTGTTCAATATCTTCAAAAAAATTTTGGTTTCACAATTTTAGTCTAAGCACTACTGATGAGGAATTGTATTCTACTACGCCCGTCTAGTTTGTAAAATTAAAACTAGTATGATATGTAAATTACATTTATATGAAGTAAATAACTATTCAATTTAATCTTGAAATATTGTACTTATTCGATAATTGTTTTCAAAGATGAAATGTATGCACCGCTGATAACATACTGCATTATTCATAGAACTCGTATACGTTCATTGTTTCTATAAATTATTTTGGAAATCGTGTTATTTCATTTATCAAGTTAGATATAAATGAACATGGACCGGTATGTTTGAATTCGATATACATGTTCATTTTCTTGTCTTTTTTATCCTTTCCCTTCAAACTACACTCTACACAAAAGGTATATTTTTCAACTATAAAATTTGATCTGTATTTATCATTTTAAAAAAAACTAAGACACACTCCCACGTGTAAAAATATTTCCTTTGCTAAATGTGGTCAATATATTTTGGTCCTTTGGGTATTGTTTACATCTTGAAAAAATATTTGGTTTCACAATTTTGGTCCAAGCACTACTGATGAGGAATTTTATTCCGAAACGGTAGTCCATTTCTGTAAAATTAAAACTGGTAACATGTAATATACATGTGCATTTTCAAGCCAAAGAATTCATTATTAATTATATATTTCTTTCCTTGTCTTTTTCTCCTTTCTTTTGAGGTATACTCCCCCACCCCAAAAAAAGTTTTCAGTTATAAATTTCTTTCTGATCTAAAACCTATTTTGACTGTTTCTTAGTTGTTGTAAAATTAAAACAAATTTGGTATTAATTAGTTGAGCCGATTTAGAAGACAAATTGAAAAACAAAAATCTGAAATTGGAATAAATTAACAACGCGAGTGGATTGGTTGGTTTAGCCGCATATCTATTGGTTTTTGATAAGAAAAACAACCAATAGCTATCACAGGTGTCAACGACCGAGGACACTAGACTTGAGACAGTTGTAGTTTTACAGTGGATTGATCGTTTACGTTCGGGTCAGTTTTAAATAATTTTAAATACTATTTTTGTTTTATATTTTCTTAAATTTTAAATTTCACAGAATACTATTATGCATTAGTAAATAAAGGTTTTAATTCGATTTAATATAAATGCTTTGATAACATCTAGTATATTCGTACAGATCAACAGAAATTAATTTCGGCGAGATTGAAAAAAATGCGGTGTTAAACTACACTCCCCACAAAAAGTATATTTTTTAACTATAAAATTTGATCTTAATTACTTATGTTCTTATTTAATATTTGGGTAATATATGTAATGCTTTTTTATATACCTCGATAGTTTTGTTTTCTTCAGATGTTAACTTTGTTTCAAATTATTGATGTTTTTAAAATTAATCAAATGCCACAATAAAGTAAATGCAAAATCTATGGATACTTCCAGACACCATGTCGTTGTGGTGGCCATTGCCTTGGGACTTGAACCAAACATGGTGCATTGTCATGCTTGAAGCTACAAATTTTCCCTTGATTGCGAAAATCATTTTGGCCAAAGTGTCGTGTCACTTTTGATTTTTGAAAAGATGATGTAGCACATGACAAAATCACTATATGTATGTTGTTTAAGAGGTTTTCAATGTTTTAATAGCTCTGCTCTCTGAATAGGATGTATTTTGTAAATCGATTTCACAATGACTAATTTTATTGTCAATGAGATTGGTAAAATTGCGTTTCACTAAAATACTTGAAAGTCAAAATAAAATTACAAAGGAAGATGTTAAGAGAATAACTTTCCTTTCCTCTAGATATAATTTTTCATATTTTTTTATATATATTTTAGAATTAGCGCTCCAAACTTCCTAGAAGCGCTGTATATTATATGGTTTTATTCCATAAAATAAGATTTTTCTAATACTAGTATTAAATAGAAAAAGAAAATGTGCAACTGAAAACGCGTACTTGGCAACAGCTTACGCAACAGTTTATCATATTTGAGGATATCATTGTTTGGAAATTTTAATAAATCCAGCTGTTAAAAGTTGAACGAAAATAAAATCCATATCTTTAGCAAAAATAGTAAGAAAAAGGTTTAAAAATTAGAGAGATTTATTGAATGAAAATTTAAAAAAATGGAATTAAATGAAGTTGAAGATAAATATGACATTAAAATACATTTTACTATTTATGAAGGGATAAAACGAAGAATAATATCGACTCTTAATATAAAAGAGAATGAACAAAATGTTAAAAACTTATATATATCCGATTTTAAATTTATTAGTAAGCATTCAAAATGGACACAACGCATATATGAGGTATTTGTAAAAGAAATGTATATTAAACCAAAAATTGAATCAAAATAGAAACAAGAACTCAATATTTACCGGAATCTTTTAATTGGAGTAACGTGTATACAAATTTGTATAAAAATGTAAAAAAAAAAATAAAATTTTAAATGTACGAAATATTTTGTCTAATACATAATTTTATAGAAGAGTGGATTAGTAATAAAGTGAAAATAACACATTACACAAGAGACGTTATTTTAGTTAACTATGGGAAAAGAGAACAAATAAATAAATAAAATTGTAAACACTACAAAACATTATATTACAGTAAAACGATTTAATAAAAACGGTTTGAATTTTAATGAACTCAAAAACACATTTTTATTTATATTTAACAGAAAACAAACAATATCAACTATCAGATAATTTAGATTTTTTAAAAAAAATATGGGGATATTACAAAAAGATTTTTTTTTTACCGTGTAGTTTTTATTTTTTCGGTTAAAGGTTAAAACATGGTTTAAGAGTTTGTACATACACCTGTGTATTTTGTGTATGTATGAGTGTGTGAATGATTAATAATTATTTTTGTAAAATGTTTTAAAAAGAAAATTTAAAAAATGTAAACCAACTGACTAGGAATTCCAAAATGTATCCAAGCAATGAAAAAATATTGTAAAATCGCAACATTTAAAGTTTTTGTGTTGACTTTTTGACAATAATTGATTTTTTGTTGATTTTTTGTTTTTTTTTTAATTTTTGGAAAATTGCATATTTAGGAATTTTGTTATATTTTTCTCAAAAAGATGTAACATATTGTATTTGTAACGTAATTGTTTCATTGTAGAGAACCGTCGCCGTTTCATGATTGTGTGATGGTGTCCGTTGTTTCTAATCCTAGCAATACAAACTTGACCTTTTGCATTCATAACGTATTATAGTTTTATTATATTATATATATGTTTGTTAGCATAAATACGTAAATATCCAAATTTCGAAGAAAAATGTAAAGAGAACAATTTTTAATTATTAATATTATTATTACATAATTACATATTATACCAGTTTTAATAATACAACATTAAACGACCGTTTCGGAATACAATTCCTCATCTGTAGTGCTTTTAATAAAAACTGTGAAACCAAATATTTTTCGAGATGTTGAAAAGATACCCAAAGGACCAAAATATATTTTACCAAATTTAGCTACGGAAATATTTTTCACAAGAGAACTCGTATACTTCAGTTTTTGAGGGATTTCAAATTTGAAATTAATATACATGTATGTGATCATTGTTTATAAATTTATTTTTATATAATTTAAAAAAGAAAATCTATATATTTGACTTTCCAGATAGAGCTGTAAAATATATGGTTTTGTTCATGAAATATTAAAATGTTTATGTATTTGCAATATAGCAACGAAGTAGAATTATTAATAATTCCAAAATAGAGAGTGCTATCAGTATTATTAAACAGTACAGAGACAGAGACCTTTGAGTGTGTGCAAAATGTAAAGCGGACATTCAAAGACAAATATCATTTCATCTTAGCATGTACATCTTACGAAACATTGCGAATAAAGTACATCAAAAAATACTATTACAAACATACAAGTGTGTATAAACTGATCCAGTTGCTTCAAACTAATAATATCAAAGACTTAAATAATTTCGGCAAGTTTCTGTACCATGCTGATATCATGCGGGACAAGTAGTGTGTTACAGTACTATTTTTGCTTGTCTTCTTATGAACTGATAAGAAGTGATTCCAATGTATATAATTTACTATGTTTTCTTCTTTATTCATCTGATTATACCAAAAGGTTTTTGTTGATAATAAATATATTAAAACTAGATATCTATAAACAACAAGTCTAAAATGAAGGTAATGTGATTTTACATAATTAATATACAAGACGGGAATGTGATTTTCAGATTGATATGAAAGAAACAACTATTAAAATTGTGATTCGCAATAAAAATAATTACATTTACAGGTTTTAATAGAAAAAAAAAACGAAATTGAAGCACATGTATTTTAATTGATTTGTTTCAAGAATAAAATTATATACTTAGCATTTTATATTTTTGAAAAATATACAATGTAAAATACTATACATAGAGATTCATATTTCTGAAAAATGATGTTCGTTGGTTCAAATGTCAGGGTGTGTGTGTGTGTGTGTGTGTGTGTGTGTGTGGTGTGTGTGTGTTTTAAATTTATAACTTTATATCATTCAATTTTATTACCAAGGAAATGGGTAAATATATGTTTAGCTGAAATACTTGAAAATCCGATTTTAGAAGAAAAATGATAATAGATCAAATTTTCTGCCATACAAATACACTTTTTTCATCATATTTGATTATGCCGTTGTTTGCAATATTTTAGCTGAATATTAAACAATAGTGTCAATAATATTATCAAGGTTAGTACCGCTGTCTAACAAAAACGTGAAAATCCTAATGTCCATATTTTTTTCAAATATTATTTTTCCTCTATATTTATATAAGAAAATGAGTATAATTTAATAAACAGAATCCAGATTAATTATAGATCTATAAAAACAATGTCTTCAAAGAATGAAATTAGATTTCATTTTACCAGTTAAGACGTAAAAAAACAAATGCATTAAATGCACTGTATTTCATATGTTTAAAAAAGTATCAACCAATAATCATTTTCTATTGTTAAATTGTATATTTCAGGATTCTATTATATTTTTTTAAAATATATAAAATGTAAAACCAGTATTTTATCTAAACGTTTGCCTTCCTTAATTATTTCATTGTAGATTGTCTTTTTGTGTGAGACGTGAATCGTAGGCCCAAACTAAAATTTACAACTGTATTAAAACGTTAAAAATCGTATCCATACAAACTTGACTTTTTTTTTTACTTCATACCGTATATTGTCAATTATATTATGTTATCGAGGATAGTAACGCTGTCTAGATAACGTTAAAGTTCTTATTTCAAAAAATGTTGAGAAAACAGCTTTTCTGACATACAAATATAATTTCTCATCATATCTTAAGTATGCCGTTATTTGCAATATTTTTTAAAAATCTAAACTGGAGCTGTATATTATAAAGTTTTAATCCATGAAATGTTTTTCAATCATTATTTCTTTTATATATTTATAAATAAAATTACTATAATTGAACAAATAGGAACCAGATCATATATAGTTATATATGATTTAACTAAAATGTATTAAAACAATATTCTATAATAAATGAAATGTAATTTTATACTTTATATTGGTATAAAAGAAACATCTATCGAAATTGTGATTCACAGTATTCCAATTTTCCAGTTTTCAAAAAAAGACAAGAGTCAAAAACGCAAAATAAGTTGATTTAATAAAAATAAAAACCAAACATAATGTTCAGCCCATGTTAATGTCACAATTCAAAAATAAGTTAGTACTTTAAAAATGGCAAATTAAGTTAAACGCATGACCTTTTAACAAGGAAATGAGGGCTTGTGCTCTAGAATTGAAAGTGCCTCAAGTGTGTAATCGCAATCTTGTATATAAACAGTATTTCATACCTTGAAAAACACTTATTTAAGCGACAATTGATTTCTAATGTCTATTTGTAAAATGGTTTATTTCAGCATATTGTGATATTTTTTCAGCTAGACAATATCATGGTTAAACATTGTATTTGAATTAAATATATCTTCCTAAATCATTTTTTTTTTTGTATAATGTTATTCGTTTTTTAAATAATTAGCTAAATTTGGTTCAATATATTTTGGTCCTTTTGACATTTTTTCTACCCCTTCAAGACATTTTGGTTTCACAAGTTTGGCCCAAGCATTACTGACGAGGGTTTATATTCCGAAACGACCGCCTATTGCGTTAAAATTAACAGTGGTATAATACATAATTTAAACCAATGAGCCGGTATCTCTACCGATGGATGCTCAATCGAGGCTATCACAAACTCAGTAGGCAATACTTTTGATCTCTTAGAAATATAACTATTTTCTAATTTTTCTGCTAGTTAAACACTAAAATCCTCAAAAACTGAGGTACAACTTCTAAAGCAAAGTATTTTCTTACCTAAATTTGGTAAAATATATGTCGGTCCTTTGGACATTTTTCAACCCCTTGAAGATATTTTGGTTTCACAATTTTGGTCCAAGAACTACTGACGAGGAATTGTGTTCCAAAACGGCAGACTGGTGCTATAAAATTATCATTGGTATAATATGTAATTCCAAACTTGAATATATTATAAATTTACTGTAGCCATACAAACTGTGCATTTTTCCAAACTTGAATATATTATAAATTTACTGTAGCCATACAAACTGTGCATTTTTCACTTCAAAATATATATTATTAATATTACATGTATATTATCAAGAATATGGGTGAAATTGTGTTTAAATGAAATACTTGAAAGTCCCTTATTTCAAAGAACAGCTTTTCCGACATAAATATATTTTTTTCATATGTTTTATTACACCGTTGTTTGCAATATATTAATGCATTTAATACATTCTTTTTAAAATCCTTTCATTTTAAGAAGCGTTGCTCTAAACTTTTTAGATGGAGCTGTAAATGAAATGGTTTTAATCCATTAAATACTTTTTCAAACATAATTTTCTCTCTATGTTTATATGAATTGGTTACTCCAAACTAGAGAGAAAATTACTGTCTCTAAACATTAAAGACAAACAATAATCCCCTCGCAATGAATTATTTTGTAAGACTAAACAGAAATATTTCACTTTAAAAAACAAAGGACAATTACTCTGTCCAATCGGGGTCGCGAGTTACAAAACACGAACTTGTTCCGAGATGTTACCATGATAAATCCTTGTTTTAAGTTTTATTAAATTCTGCTGAGAAAGTTGTTAGAAGTTGTAAGAGCACTGACAAGGAAAACATAACATACGTACATTAAGAGGTAAAATACAATATTCGTCTGAGAGGGAAATTAACTATTCAATTTTCATTTTACCATTTTACATTGTCAAAAGGGCATTCGCCCATACGGTGCAATGATTGATTAATATAGCTTATTTTTTAAATTGAATGTTTATAAAACGTAAAATATTGAATTTTACCTCTTATTTAATTATTTCTTAGTGGAGATTCCCCGTTATCTTCTTTTGTATGATGTTATTCGTTGATTCAAATTAAAATATTCAAGTTGATTAAAAACTCTTATTCGGGCCATACAAATTTTGTTTTCACAACTAATATTTATTAGTTGTAATACCAATGATATTTGTAAAACTGATCATAATGTAAATGAGTATAATTGAATAAAATTTATAAACCAGATGTAAATCTACAAAAAAACAGAAGAAAAAAATCTGAATATGAACTTAGCATAACCTACCAACACAACATGTATCATGTCGTTTTTGGTTGAATATATTTATCTAATTAGTCAATTCTTCTATATGACACAAAGCACCCTCAATAACCATTGACATGTAGTCTAAAATACCAATGGTCTAATTTACATATTATACCAGTGTTAATTTTACAGCACTAGACGAATACAAGTTCCTGGACAAATATTATGAAACCAATTGTTTTAAGGGGTTGAAAAATATCCAAAGGACCAATATTAATGCAAATTTAGCTCAGGAAATACTTGCACGGAGTATACTTTAGTTTTTGAAGATTTTGAGATTTTAACTGATAACAAATTTAGACATTAGTACAATACTAACAATACAAAAATATTTTCACTGGGTAAGATAGTCTCGGAGATGCTAAGTCAACCAGCAGAGATACCGGCTCAGTAGTTTAAATTACATGTTATACCAGTGCTAATTTTACAATACATCCGTCCCGGAATACAATTCCTCATCAGTAATGTTTAGATCAAAATTATAGAACCAATTTTTTTTTCAAGAGGTTAAAAAATATACAAAAGATAGAACAAATTTAGCTAAGGAAAATCTTTGTCTTAGTTAGTTTTTGAGGATTTTGAGATTTTAAATAGCAAACAGTAGTGTTTGGATCAAAATTATGAAACCAAAATCTTGTTAAGAGGTTGAAAAAAATATCTAAAGAACCAAAATATTTCTAACCAAATCTAGCTAATAAAATACTTTGCATGAGAGAGTATATCTTACTTTTTGAGGATTTTGAGATTTTAACTAGCAGCAAAAACCAATACACATGTATATAAAAAATGCATACGAGTCCATCTTCAAATCTAGTAAAAAAAACAAGGTTAAAAGCTTGAATACTGGCAAATTGATTAAACCCATGGGTATCGCAAACCTTTGTTTATAAATGTCCTCAAAAAGGTTTATGGCGATGAAGTATAATAACTACATCCATGTTTTGATATTTTTGACGTCTCATGGTTCCATGTTACTATCATTTGCAATTTTGATTTTACAGGTGTCAAATGTAGCTAATTGGACAAGAGGTACTTACCTTTCCAGGTGGAAGTTCAGGTGCTTAACTTAATTTTTCCGTTTTCAAAGTTTTTTCTTTGTTTTGGGGATTGTGATCTGGTTTGTGTTTGATTATGAGGAAGAAATACTTAGTAGCATTTTATGAGATGTTTTTTCAAGAACATAACACTATAAAACTGTGGAATATTCTGTAAAATTGTTTTCCTACTAATTCTTGAAACCAAGTATTTAATGGAGGACATCTTTAGGAGAAAATAATTGTCGCTTCCAAAAACAAGAGGCCCATGGGCCTGATAGGCTCACCTGATAAATAATGGCTAGCTGACATTTTTAAAGAAAACATAAATACTGAAACCCCAATGACTTTTTTCTTTACATCATAATGACCATTGTATCAATACCTACAACATTCTAATATACATGCCTATACAAAAAGTTTATAGTTTTCAAGATAATTAACCATTTTAGTATTGTTTCCCATCTGTAACCTTGACCTTTGAACCCATGACATTTTTCTATACATCAAAATGATCATTACATCGATACCTACAACATTCTAATATACATGCCTATACAAAAAGTTTATAGTTTTCGAGATAATTAACCATTTTGGTATTGTTTCACATCTGTGACCTTAACCTTTGAACCCATGACCTTTTTCTATACATCAAAATGATTGTTGTATCAATACCTACAACATTCTAATATACATGCCTATACAAAAAGTTGATAGTTATTAAGATAATTAATCATTTTGGTATTGTTTTGCATCTGTGCCCTTGACCTTTGAACCCACGACATTTTTCTATACATCAAAATGATCGTTGTATCAATACCTACAACATTCTAATATACATGCCTATACAAAAAGTTTATAGTTTTTAAAATTATTAACCATTTCGGTATTGTTTTGCATCTGTGACCTTACCCTTTGGACCCTAACCTTTTTCTATACATCAAAATGATCGTTGTATCAATACCTACAACATTCTAATATGCATGCCTATACAAAAAGTTTATGGTTTTCCAAATAATAATTATAATCAGAGGTAAAAAATTAGGTCAAGACCTTCACAATTGAACTTGACCTTATTTTGAAGATACTAATAAGATGTCAATACTGAAAACCCTATGTCATTATCTGGTCAAATAGTCAAGTTATAACAATTTGAAGTTACTTTACGATTTTTCAAAATTAAATGCAAAAACCTATTTTTTGTCAGAATTTCACAAAATGAACAAACTATAGGCTTAAGACCCTAGAGAAGCCAAATTTCACATCAGATTTTTTCTCCAATCAATACTTTCGGAAAAGAAGACTTTTTAAGATTTTTGCACCCCTAGGTCACCTTGACCTAGTTATGGTAGCCATGGCAACGCCACGAACAAATCTGAATTGCACTGGCCCATATATACTTCTCACTAAGTTTCATTGAAATCTGTCTTGTAGTTTCAGAGGAGATGTCGAAAATAGGTGTTAACGATGCACGCACGCACATACACACGCTGCGCTATGCCATAAGCTCAAATGACCTTTCGGTCAGGTGAGCTAAAAAGTTCCATAGAAATACTAGTATAATTTGTCTTTATATCTTGTTCAATATAGATTCAAACATCAAGAATCTTTAAGGTTTCAATGATACAATGCTGTTTTACTTGAACTACAATTTCCGCTGCTGGGGTTTACCCTTTGTACATTTTTAAAACATTTCGGATCGTCAAAAACAGTTACTATGAATATAAACTGACGAGTTAAGTGAAACACATGAACTTCTACCAGGGAAGCAAGGTTGGGTGCACCGGAAGGGTAAGCACCCTCAGTTTAGCTAGCTTCGCTCGCCACATTTGCAATCAAAATTGAGTGAAAGGAACATGGAACAATATTACTGTGATGGCAGTACAATTTTTTGAGGGTCCTGATAAGCCTAGGCATGCAATATCCTTGGGTCAACAATTTATTTGTAAGCAGCTTGCTTTGTTGTACAGTAAAACCTCGTTATAATGCCCCTCGATAACTTTGCCACCTCGCTTATCGCCACACTATTTTGAAGTCCCAAAATCCATTTTGCTTATGTTTTTCTTTATCCGCCTCCCCCGATTTATCGCCAAACCCCTTTATCACGCCAAAATTTGACTGAACAAATGGTGGCGATGAATCGAGGTTTTACTGTATTAGGTTTCTGTAGTGGGAACAAGCTCTACCATAGTACCTTATCAAATATATGTCACATTCAACCCTATCTGTTTTAATAGTAATGCTACATCATCAAAATTGAGAATGAACGGAACTATGAGATATCAAATATATCCAAGGTAATCCTGGACACGGAGATATCAAACATAATTATGTTTGAACCTATTTGCCAGTTTCAAAGTTTTTAATTTGCTTTGGCATTGTAGTTTGGGCATGGATTGGTATGTTTGTTTTTGACATATAGACAATATTGTGATGACAGCCATACCACAACCTTGTTCTACATTAGATATTTGCATCTTGGCTTTCATATTATGTAAAAGAATGACAATTGAATAATTTGTTTAAGACGTTCTTTCAATTTAGACTGCGTGTACTGTAAAGGGTAGAATAATCAAATGAAAGAATTCATTTAAACTCAATTTCAAGCACTAGACTCCAATTCATGAATTTCATAAAATTGGTTGTATATTTGAAGTACTATCACAATGTTTGTATTTTTGATTAATATTGTCCGATAGTTACTTGTAGACAACCACTCAATCTCAATTTGAATGCAAATATCCTATAAACATGGCATTACAAATTTAGATGCATCTACGTCCTAAACACCACTTTGAAAGACAACACACTATTTCTTTTATACATAAAATTTATTTATGATACGGCAATGGTTATTGTTTCCAAGTAACCTGGTCACATGATTGAATAATGTATTAAACATTACATAATGTAATGATGATAATGATCACAGAGATGATGAATAAAACTAAACAAAACATATGATAAAATTACAGCTGTAGAATGTAATAAAATGTTATAACACTGTATAAGTTTAAATATTATGATTAATTGCAAAGAAGCAGCACCTGCTACAGCAATAAATTTTACACAAAAAAAAAACAATTGTTTATTTATTGTATCCTAACTACATTGAAAATCAAATTTCCACTAAATTTTGGGTGTCTTTTGATGTATACATGTATATTCGTACCAATAAAAGACAATTTTTCTGTGTTTTTTTTTTTTTTTTTTTTTGCTAAAAATAGAACATGAAACAGTTCCAAGAAATATTTCTAATTATACAGTGTTATATCCCCAGAATGATTTTGATGACATATACATGTATGACATGTACTATCGAGAATTGGCATGTAATAATGATTCTAAGAATTCCTCCTTGGTACATGATCCCACTATTAAACAGAAAACCAAACATAAACAAAATGTTTTTTTTTTCTACATTAACATTCTGAACAATAATAGGAGTTTAACTCCTTATGAAGAATGGTCTTTTCTCTATCTGTAAAATCTCCACACATTGTCCACACACAACATTCTACGGGAAATGAACTATATATAATGTCCTGGAACAAACAATTCTGTCACAACATAACAGTACATGTAGAACATAAATCTGGGACGCTATCACAACAGAACATAAAGATCTATTAAATGTTACATGATGGATTCTTTAATATGGATATCCACCATAATTACCAGACTGTCCTGAAACATAAAAAGAAAATTTGTTTTGAATATCATGGAAGCTTAAATTGGTTCCGTTTCGACTTTAATAATTGATGGAATCTTCAGTACATTTTTGTTTGGAATATGTATTATGTATGATGCTTGACAAAATTACCTGAATCCCTAGAATGAGGGATAGTGGTGTTAACGGTAAAAAAAATCAGTTTCAAACACTAGACAACAATTTAAATTAATGAATTTCATGAAATTGATTCTATATTGGAAGTACTATCTCAATGTTTGTGTTTTGGATTAATATGGGTATCCACCATAATTACCAAACTGTCCTTAAACATGAATGAAACTTTGTTATGAATATTATGGAAACTTAAATTGATTCTGTTTTGACTTCAATAATTCTGAAACTTAACTTTGTTGTTTGTTAATAAAGAGTTGATAAGGATTTCTTCTAAACATAAAATTTAATCCAGACTGTCAGATTATCAACTCAACTTTGCTTTATTATGTGTGTGTGTGTGTGTGTGTGTGTGTGTGTGAACAAAACATTTTGCTATAACCAATAAAAGAAGTATAACAAATCACCAAACATCTACGTGAAGTATCACTAGATTTTGATAATCGAATCCTGTTCCAAAAAAGACAACAAGCTTGAAAACATATGACCCAATTTTCAACAACATTCCTTTAAAATAATTTCTGCTAACATATGAAAATTTTTTAATTAAATAATTACCTTGATTTGACATATAATCGGTCCACATGTCCTGTGAAGACATCCAGCTAGAATCTGATTGTTGATTTCTCTGTCTTTTCCCCTGACCCAGTTTTCCCATGCCACCTCCAACATTCCCTCCTCTACCTTTTCCACCACGACCACGACCACCACCACCACCATGGTCACCACGATCACCCCCACGGTTACCACGACCACCGCCACCACCACGACCACCACTAAAACCTCCTCCTCTTGGTTTCTTGCCTCCCCATTGGTTACCTGTAATTATAAATGCAGGGGTCTTAATCTGTTCCAGAGAAAGGATGAGTGAAAGATACTGGGTTTTACGTCCATCGTTATTTAGACATTAATGTCACATCACCAACTATTGATGACTTCAAAACACATTTATGGCATTGAACAGAGTTCTTTTCCATGCTTTGCAATTTGCATACTGTCAGATTGGGTATCAGGTGCTATGGTCTTTCTGACACTTCACCTACAGCTGGTGATGTCTCGATATAAGTGATATACAGTATTCTTGACTAGGACATAAAACCCCATTCAATTAATCAATCAATATATCTAAAAGATATCTATAGTAACATGGGAAGGAAATAAAGCCGTCATTGTTTTGTCAGTATAATGAATAACCACAAAAACTGTTATAGTCTTATAGATATGGTATTCTACAGTAACTACAGGGAAAAAAATTCAAGTTTTATAACACTTTCAACTAAAAGCTGATTTGAATGAACTCCTAAACTGAAAGTCCAAATATCAACATAAAGACAAAGTTTCTAAAGCATCGTGTAGATACCCATCTTAAAATATGCTATTAAGTTGAAATGAAATGCTAAACAATTTTCCTGGACTCAAAAACTACATTTCAGTATTATCATTCATTAGAATATCAATGCATCACAACAACACCATTTAGAAATGAGATATTTATAATTAACCAAGTAGCTAGTATTAAAGATTAAACATTACCATGTCACAACAAGATACGAATAGATTCAGTCAATGTACCACGTAATCAATACCCTTGTGCATTTGCGCAGAACATATTGGAAAACATTTACATCACAAATTCCAACCTGTTTTACACAGGAAAATGTCAATTGATGCAATTCCATATCCAATGGAAATAATCGTTCCACACAATTGTCAGGGGGTATCACAGGGTACAGTGGCAAAATCCAATACAAACAAGGAAAAATCTATTGTGTGAACTTAAGGTCTATACATCAAAATGCTAAGTAGAGTTACTATTATTTGTTTTGCATTCAAGTTCATACTTGTACATTAACAGTATAAAGTTAATAAATGATTAAATGACAAATTATAAATGAAAATTAAATGATTAAAAAAATATTACAAATTAGATCAAGCTCTTCAGTACTGTGAAATCATTAATTTTCGTTGGGGATCAATTTTCGTGGTTTTAGTGGACAGTCTGAACCACGAATTTACGACCACCACGAAATATTAACCTCAAGTAAAAAGACAAGATATATGATAACTAATGGACATGCATATATGTACCATATTGTTTTGCTCTAGCGTAACTCGCACATAAACCCAAACTTTTCAGGAGTTAAAGATGTGTGGATGTTTAATTTAATTATGAAAATTATTTCAGTAAATATATTATGTTTAATAAATTCTTCATTAATTTTTTTAAATGTTTGTTTTCAATTAGAAACTGGTCGGGACGATAGAGACAGACAGGTTTCTAACCGTAACTTTCATCATCAATTATGGCCCGTCTCATTTAAATTCCAATCCGATTACATATTAATTAAATAAACATTTTAACAATCTCTATAAACCTGTTTTATATTTATTATTACTAAGTCAGCTGTTTGATTTCTAAAAAACGAAACTTCATTCGAATCAATCGGTAAGAGCCGCCATTGTTACTCTCGTAAACAGCTGATTAGGTCATCAGAGGTCAATAATTAGAATGTTCATAAAGTTGCCGATGTCACAGAAAAACATTCAGTTTCGTGTAAAGTGATTATAAAACACGTTGTAATTGATGTTCTATGCATAAACTTTTCAATCTAATTAATTACCGCTTATTTGTACAACGTAACAGGTAGATCTACTCAGGCCAGGTGTCACATCGCTTGTGTAGTTAATATTGTTACTGATATAATGACTACAGGTAATTAGCGCCTACCCGAGACTTATTCATTAATCCGCGTCTCTGTCACGGTTTATTGCTTTCTTATTTCAACAAATAACTTTTTCTATAGGTGCCGATAAACAAACAAAATATGACTTCCTACCCGTTATCAAGGCCCAAAGGACAAACTACATTTTTGACAAAACAGTAAAACCACGAATTTACGTCCCAACGAAATGTTATTTTTTACCGATTCCACGAAAATTGGACCCAACGAAAATTAATGATTTCACAGTATTAAGTTTGTACGTGATTCTATGACAAGTTATAAATGAATATTCAATGATACAAAAAAGATTACAATTTAGATCAAGTTCTGCATACTAGATAAATGTATGCACGAAAGTGAGATGTGTTTACCAAAATGAAGAAAACCAAGGCAGAATACTGTTAATCATACATGACATGATAATGTGGGTTAATATAGTGCTTATATACACAGAGAGAGAGAGATTCTTGTCTTTAATATTACATCAGATCCGTAACTTCGGGAAAAGGATTTGCTCTAAGGACTGGCCCGGTCAGGTTGGAGTAGGAAGGGGGACTGGGACAGGCACGGGCTGGGCAAGGCTTTCGCAATCGAGAATCACTGAAGTTGAAAACCAGAATCCACTTCATGGTCATATTTCTAATAGACTTAGAATATAAGTTATCTTATTCAATATCTGCAACTGAAGCAGACTGTGTGTAATATCAGTTATAGCTAAAGACTTTGAATACTTTGTAAGGTTTAGACAACTCTTGAGATAAATTATGTTAATTAATACCGGGTACCACTCAAAAGTGTTACAAGATAAACTCTTCTGTTAGCTAAAAATTTACCTACAACAGAATGCAAGAGAATTTTAAATGATAAAATCAAATGATTTCAAAAAAAGTGTACTATGAAAGGCCTTGACATTTAATTAGACAAGTTTTACAGACAAGAGGCCCATGGGCCTTAACGCTCACCTGAGGAAGAGTACATATCTTATGCAGAGGTTCAATGGTCAATGACATTAATAAAAGAGAATATTAAAATTTTTAGCAGTAAGGGCCAATAATATGCAAGTATTTTTGCAAATTAATTATAATAATTATTAATTAAGTATGCTATATATAACATATTTAAAGTCTAGCTACAATATATTATTTATAAACAGCTGAAACATCTGTATATTAAAATGTGCATTAGGCCAATACCTACAATATTCCAATATACATGCCAATACAAAAAGTTTATAGTTTTTGAGATAATTAACCATTTAAATATTCGTTCAATTCTATGACCTTGACCTTTGAACCTATGACCTTTATTCATATATCAAAATGATCATTAGGCCAATACCTACAATATTCCAATATACATGCCTATACAAAAAGTTTATAGTTTTTGAGATAATTAACCATTTAAGTATTCGTTCAATTCTATGACCTTGACCTTTGAACCTATGACCTTCATTCATATATCAAAATGATCATTAGGCCAATACCGACAATATTCCAATATACATACCTATACAAAAAGTTTATAGTTTTTGAGATAATTACCATTTAAGTATTCGTTCGCGTCTTTGATCTTGACCTTTGAACCTATGACCTTCATTCATATATCAAAATTATCGTTAGGCCAATACCTACAATATTCCAATACACATGCCTATACAAAAAGTTTATAGTTTTTGAGATAATTAACCATTTCAGTACTTGTTTACATCTGTGACCTTGACCTTTGAACCCATGACCTTTATTCATATATCAAAATGACCATTGTGCCATTACCTACAATATTCTGATATACATGCCTATACAAAAAATTCATAGTTTTGCAGATAATTAACTATTTTGGTATTCTTGGACATCTGTGACCTTGACCTTTGAACCCATGACCTTGATCTATGTATCAAAATGATCGTCATGTCAATACCTACAAATAACTGAAAATCCTACGCCATTATCACAAGAAATGTTAAAAAAATAGCATTTTTTATCAAAGGTCAAAAACTGGGACATGACCTTGACCTTCGACCTTGACATCAATTGGAAGAAAATTGCAAGACAAGATCAACAGTGAAAACTCCATACAATTATCTTAAGCCGTTATGAAGTTATAACAATAAATGTCTTATTTTAAAAATTAAGTAACTTTACGCAAAAAACGCGTAACCTATTTTTCGTTCAATTTTCATGAAAAACACAATTTTAATGTTCCCAGGTATGCTGAATCCAAATATCCAATCAAAATTTGCCTGCACCTTTTGGTTTCAGAGAAGAAGATTTTTTTGTCTTTTTGCTATTTTTAGTAACAGCGGCCATCTTGTTGGGCGTGGCCAAACCCCGAACACAATTTTGAAAGGCTGTTACCTAGGCATGATAATCACTAAGTTTCATCAAATATGGCCCAGTAGTTTTGGAGGAGAAGATTAAAATGTAAAGTTTATACACGACGCACGACGGACGACGGACGGTGATAGATTGCAATAGCTCATCTGAGCCTTTGGCTCAGGTGAGCTAAAAAGTCTTGTTGCAAAGTAAGGTTTACCTGTATGGTTGGTTGTAATATTGAAGGTAATATTGAAAGTGATTCGGGATAAGATCAAAAGCAAAATATAGCAAAAATTGCTTATAGCGACTTCCTCTACAAAACATCACCTGTCCATTAAGACCAGTGTTCTAAGGTTCCTTTGCTTCATAATTCAGACAAAAAGAATCTTTGTATAAAGATTAACTGCCTTTAAAGTATTAGGTTCCATGGGTGGGTTATTATGATTTCATATGCAGGTGATGCTGTATATAGTGTTTTCATAGGTGAGTTCTTTTTGTATTATAGATTAAATAATGTTATTAAATGATAGAAATAGGAAAAAATCCAAAGCAAATGGCAAGTCATGAGGAATGTCAGTCAAAGTGTTATGACATCAATATTTACATAATATGTAAGAGTATATCAATATCCAAGAGAACCCAGTTGAGAATGTTGGGAAATTTTGTCAGAGGCAATGGAAATAATGAATATATAATGTATATATAGATGTATATCTTGCAATGGATGAAGGCCTGAGAAAAATTCTGTGGTAAAGAAAATGGAAATGTGTAGTTAAATGATGAATGAATGCAATTAGTGTTTTCACACAAGTCAAACTTTTAAATTAACCTTGTCTGCCCTGATTATCGTCATCCCATATGGATTTACGTTTACCAGGACTATTCTGGAATCCATACATATTCTGTGGCATGTAGTCGTCCTCCTCATCCTCATAACCACCACGGTTATTATAACCTGACCGATACATTCCACCTCCACCACCACTACCACCACTGTTTCTTCTCCTGTAAAAAAGATTGATACTATATTAAGCATTATATAAACATACAATACAGTATTAAATCAACCCCAAGAACAATTAATTGAATTTTGGATTTGGCAGTTGGTACAACCATTAAACAAATATCTTTATAAGAAGTGAAGACTGGGTCAACATAGTGGTAAAAACTTGGGAAGAAGAACCAGTATAAAACATAACTGTTAAATATTTTTGCTAGTAAATATTTGTTTGCATTACTTTTATTTTTATAACAGATGAAAAAACGGACAAACACATACCTATCAATAAAAACAAAGGGTATAACATAATACTTCATGGCTATGTGTGGCAGGGTTTAAGAAGATACAAAGATCACAACACTGATAAAAAGAAACTGAGATATTCTTTGACATACATGTATATATTATATGAAAATGAGGATTAACACTTACATTGGATTTCTCCTACCCATATCATCTGGATTTCTCCTACCCATATCATCTTCCTGATAGCCATATCCTCCACCCATAGACTGCTGCATCATCTGTAACAAAACCAAAACTTAAGATATTAAGATATCAATCCTATATGTTGACAATTAACTCCAATGTCATTTGCTTTTTCCTTAACTTGTATATTTATAGGCATGACTTTTAACTTAAATTATGGGGTTTTTTCAACCAATTACAGCATGTATGTCAATTTATCATTAAATTAAAACCAAGACATTTTATTTTCTTTATCAGGAAAACTGCTGATAACAAAGTTACTCAATCTATAAATTAAAAAAAAAAATTCATGAAGTAATAGAAATCAAAAATACTTACTGATTGATTGCCTGGACTACGCATTCCTACAAAATATTGTAAACAAAGATGTACTACAAAATTTTATAAAGCCAGATCAATAATAACAAGATAAAACTGAAACGGAATGTCTTTTCAAAAGTGTCCTCCAATCGAACCCCGACTAAAAAAATCCATGTTATCCCAACCATGTAACCATGTGTATGATCAAAATATGAATAGCCAATGACACATCTACTCTACCCAAAATTGTGCCTGTGAAGTTTCATAAAGATCTGTAAAATAGTTGTTCAACTCTTCAACAGTTTGAGAAAAGTGGTAGACAAAATATTGGCAGAAGAAATGGGAGTAAAAACTATATTAATCTCCCACCTCTTTCATTTGGGGCACTTATCACTTATCTAGTTAAAACTGTCACATTATATGGTCCATAGACATCAATATATTTGAAATCAATGCAAATGCAATTTAATATATTTGATCTTCAGAAAAAATAAAAAAAAATTCAATAACCCAAGTTCAAAAAAGGTCTGGTGAAACTGTAATTTTTCAATTCAATCTTTCTGTCAGATAAATGGAGCAAAGTTAAAGTCAGCAACAGTTTGAATTAAAAGTATGGAAAATGGTCAGACATGAAACAGTCAGAACATTATATATTATTTTTGATATGTAATGTCATGTCAGAACCATTGTCATAGTTTTCCAAGTACATGTAATGACAATTGGGAAAATAGTAGTAAAATTATCATAATACATGCATGTCATATATGAATACTATATAACGTCTAGCAGTCCAACAAGTTATTGTACCACTTGATCATAAGAATCAAAGGCTATGTACAAGTTCATGTTTTTATCCAAACTCAACACTTTGCTGTATATTATGTCGGTTTAACCACTGTCATTTAATGTCATGTAACTGTCCTTCAAATATAATGTTGCTGGCATAGACCAAATTCCTGATTTTCAATCTGTTAGTTTTAAATGCCATCTGTATGTCATGTATCTTAATTGGTCAAATTATTTTCTTCAAAATCTCAAAAGTCAAACCATGTTGGGTAGCTCCACTGCTTCTTCCTGAAAGCCAGGGGCATAGAGTTTCATTCTTTAAGATTCAACATGTCTGAAGGATTTAAATGGAAACCCTGAATGTCAAAATTTCTCAAATCAGTCACAAAAAAGCACGTCTCTTCTGAAGAATTTAAATGGAAACCCTAAATCAAATGTCAGAGTTGGTCAACTGTCCCAATTCTTAAAATTTGTCCTACGAGAGCACCTTTAAATGCCTTTAGTAATTATCTCTTGTTACTAAGCAATGGTATTTCTTGTCATACATGTCATTTCTGAATTTTTGTCTACTGATAACATCAAATTATATCAGGTCTGTGTCAAAATGGCAAAGTGGTTAGGCATAAATTGCCTTTGTCACTGAGTTTGGATTGTACCATGAACCAAGTACATGTACATAAAGTGAATAAAGATCCACCTCTTTCCTGTTGTTGTTGCAACTTTTTCAAATGTTGAAATTGTTGTTCTTGAAGTTGCCTCAAGTGTCTTTTGTCATCAATTGACTTTTCCCAATCAAACATGTCCTTGCTCATGTTATTATGGCTCATGAGACCACTCCTATTTCTAAGAGGCGATATCATAGATGACTGTCTATTACTCTGCATCATACCTTCCCCTCCCTGCATCATACCTCCACCTCCTTGCATCATTCTTCCTCCTCTGCTAGGCATCATTCCGCCGCCTCCTCCTCCCATCGGATTCATCTGGCTCATTTGATTCATCTGGTTCATTGGACTCATTTGATTCATCATACCACCACCTCCAAATCCGCCACTCATATTCATCATATTAGCCAACATTTCCATCTGGTTCATTAAGAATGGTTGTTGTGCTCCCATGTTAGGACGAGGACCTAACATTCCTCCGCGATTTCTACCACCAAACATTCCATGTCGTTGTCGGATAGTGTTAACTCTTTGTTGTTTAGCTTTCTGTAAGGATTGCTTGGCTGCTTGTTGTTTTGCTGCTTCTGTTGCCTTCTTTTTCTTCTTCTTTTTAGACTCTCCTGTTCCAGACCATCTTTCCCATCTCTTCTTCAAATCTTCAAATGGATCTTTATCTACAAATAATACATGAAAATTCAGTCAGACATGAAACTATAAAAAATTTACAGAAACAGTTAACAACTATGTTTTCTGTCAAATATTTCACTTTTTATCCCTAAAACTACTTTGCATTGGAAAGGGATAAATTTACTTGTTAATTTTGTTATGTTTGTGTTATATGTTATACATGTTGAATTACTGCCCACTGTGTGCTGGGGTACATGTATTCTATTGTGTCATCTAGTGCCTGTACTTTTGTACTTTAATAGCTTTAATCACCGCAGAGTACTGCTAAGTTAGTCGAGACAAGTTTTGAAACAGACCAGAAACCAATCTGAACAATTTCTTTCAATAAATATAAAAGTTGTAAAAAAACAACAGAAATAATCTATGGTTTTTATACTACATATAATTAGTCTATATTTACCTTTTTCAAATATTTGAGCATATGCATAATGTTATGAATAAGAGATGGTTCACTGGTCGTTTCTATAAATTGTCTCCAGTAAAGGTTAAAGGCTTAACTAATCTTCAAATAAGAATGAATTAATGGAGTTTTCATGCCCCAGTCAAAATTCTTTCACTTATTCCAAGATTGTCAATTCATGGATGGTAGAGGAAACCCCCAAGCTTCTGCAAGCGAACTGGTACATGACACATCGCCTTCCCATGATGCATCCACATACCAAGTTTGATAATCCTAGGTGCTACGGTACAAAAGTTCTGTTCCGGACACGAAGTGGGACAAATGGACAGACGGACAGACAGACGGACAAGGTGATTCCTATATACCACCCCAAACTTCGTTTGCGGGGGTAAAAAAAATTTCATTACCTGGCTTGCTGAATGTTAAGGCATTTTCTTCAATTTTAACTTCTTTATCTTTATTTTCTTCCAGAAATTTGGTTGCATTTTCTGCAGTATCAAACTCCAATATGGCAGTCCTGTTAAAACAAAACATTTTAGTGTAAAACAAGGCCAGGAGAGAGACAAATTATACATATAATTTACATGTTATATTTTTCTAGTTCTACTCTTTCAAATGATTGTTACTACATGTATTTTTAAATTAAATGTTTTTCTCAGTTTCTTATTACTTATAAATCAAACATCTTTATATACTTTAAACATATTTATATTTGCGGTGTACTAAATTTCCCTTATTTCTTGGTGGTTTATTTTGCACGAAAATTAATACAGAGCTAAAATTATATTATGTTTATTGTGTTAAAGTGCATATTTTAAAAAAAAAAGTGAAAATTTAATTACACGGATATGTCTGAATTTCCTATACCGCGAAAATAAATGCATGCAAAATTAAACATGTTTACAGTATTTCAATATTGCTATTAAGAATATAAGATCTTTATACATTACAAGTACATACCTCAAATTTGAAATTTCAAACATATTCAAGTTATTATATCATTATTATACCTCCTATCTTTTATTGTAAAACATTATGTAAAATACTTTATATTTATCATTGTTTAAAATATTTTTTAAAAAGTTATATAAAATCTCTGTCTTTTAATGGAAAACAAGATGTGACATGATAAAATGTTAAGTAAAATATAATCTCTCTTACCTGTGACCAGTCATCAGTGAATAACTAAAAACAGAATATACCCCACCAATGCATACAATTGTAACGTACATGTTTTTCTGGCAGAGTAAACCCATCAATTTCCCATTATGGTGATCAACCAGTTTGGACAATACACCAATGCCAGTTAACAAATACATGTATCATTACCATACCCATGATGATAGTGTTACAAGGTCAAAAGGTACACACGATAATGGTGGTGTTGCTATGGTGATACTTATAGTAACCAATAGCAAATTGATTCCCTCAATAATGGTGGTGTTGCTATGGTGATTGTCCATAGCAACCTACTCACTCACCCTTTGCTTTTTCCGTCATCATCTTTGTCAATAGTAATTTTTTCAGCATCACCAAAAAGATCTTTTAATGCTTCTTCAGTTGTTTCAGTGGGAATGTTGCTAACTTTTACTAATTTAGCATGAATTTCATCTGAAAATGACAATTATCTATTCAAAACATCTGACCTTAACCTTTCAAGTTGATGCCAAACAGAAGATTCCAGCTGTGTTATGCCAAGATCATTATGCTGTTAACTGGCAACATTCTGCTACATCAAACATGTCAAATGTAAATCTGATCACAGAAACACATGCAACATTAACCTTTTTATGTAATATAAATATAACAATGAATATCACTTTACAAGTCAAGTCAAGAGTTATTGTCCAAAAAGAATGAGTTGATGTAAAGGTTATTTACACCACTCAAAAAAATTCAAAAAGATGACAACATTTTCTCTCTATTTCCCCGACTGTAAATGTTAAAGTAACAGTTGTGACATTCAATAGTTTGTTTATTATTTCAATATCTGAACAGGAGAGTCACATGAAATGACACAGATCTGTCCAAAAATACACAACAATTGAAAATGAAAATTTCAGACGAAACAATAATGTCTAATGATAACTATTTAAATAACAGCATTGTGTGAATTAAACATGGTCTTAAGATGGTTCAGTATCTATACTGTCCATTACTTCGTGTATGAACAATATTTAAATCTATACATGTATATGAACAGAAAAATATCCACAAATCTGACTGTCAAAATAGAGGGAGCAAATAAATGCTCTGAAGGTTTGACAATCAAATATTGTTTTTGGTCTACGATAGAAGCCACATCTCTGAATTTTCAGTTTCTGTTTCAGAAGTGGATCTGAACAATTTAAATACTGTACAGAAGTACCAGAGTTGGACTTCAAGCACCTGTAAAAAAGAAGTCTAAGAACCATGAAAGACCATTTAAAATTCATAGAGCTGTGTTGTAATGAGAACAGTGAAATGTAAATGGTTGTAAAATGTACAAATATAAATATCTATCCACATACAACATTCAAGTAATTAAAAGGAACAAATTTCCATGGCAACCTATAAACATGGTGTCATATACAGTAGAAATCAATCAGATTATTTCTACTCTAGATAAGTTCTGTGGATTGTTTTCAAGTTATCATACTATGAACACCAAATAATGCCTGGATATCTATTCACTTATCACATCTCAAGCTTTATGACCATGACTGATGACCTTGGATTATGATAAAATAACCATTTTGTTATCAAATACCTAACTACACCTTATCACCACCCCAGTTTTTTTTTGCAAAGAAAAGTGTTCCAGTTGGAAACATTAAAGGCATGACTTAAAAGTCAAATGCAGGAAATGATGCCTAGTTCTCAGATTCTGGAGACAGAATGTATATGAATTAATCCTTATCTTGCATTCCTGCATTCAAGGCCATTTACCTGCTTTCTTCTGTTTCTCTGATTTTTCTGCTGACTGCTGCTTTTTCTTTTTATTTTTCCCTTCTTTTTCAGTTGCTGAAATATTACCATTAAAACTGCATCAAAACACTACAGAAAATGTTTGTTATGTATCAAAAAATATATATTCTCAGAGTTGAACAGTTTGTCTTTAATTTCAAAATATCAAATATGTCTTTTCAAAAAGTCTCAATAAACACTGGAAGATATGGACGTTAAATTTCTGCCAGATTGCTTTTCAGATAGGTCGGAAACCAAATGTATGGTAATCAAAGATCAGGAAGGGGTCACAGAGGCATCAGCTTAATACAAGATTTTGATGTACAGGAAACTGTTACACACAGATACAGGTTTATCTGTCTGAAATTTGCCCACACAGTAATTATAACATTCACATGTCCTTGAAAATATTTCAACGTTTATTTATTTGCAATTAAAAACTTTATGTACAATTTAACTTATTAACTTTGATATAGTCGGTAAATTATTTTCCTATTATATCTTATAAATCTATAAAATCAGCTAAACATTTAAGCATGTTTTGACAGTCAAATGTCACAAATAAATAAGAAAAGCAAATTTTAAGTCAAAATATACAAGTACCTATTATTTCAGCAAAAGCCTGAGGACATTCCACCTTCAACTCCTTATTGGTTAACTTCATGTGTGCAATTGTCCTAACAATTTGCCAAGCTACCCATGTTTTCTCTGGTGCAAAGTTTAAAGTTATTTCTCTGCAATAAAAACAAAACTCTTGACTATACCTATGTCTACCTTGTCAGAGTATACATTCCTATGATAACGGTTTCAACATAGAACTATTTAATCTGTTTACTGGGTACCTTCCTTATGTACAGTTGTTTTCAGTGCTCATATGACCATTAAAAAGTGACAATTTCTTCATTGATGGACTCATCAAGCTAGAGCTTATCCAGATTTTCACTGGCACAAAGCGAAAGTTAAAGATTTCTACTGAATGATGTGTTATAACTCTAATGCAAGTTCAGCTGAAGTAGCATGTTAAAGTTTAGTTTTCAACCTTAACCACTTGCATCAACTATGCTAAGCATAAACTGTTGTTTAATTTTTCAGCCTTCTGTCAGTTGTTTCTATCTATCTACTTACAGGGATTAAAAATTCCCCAGGTCAGAGGCCAAGGACTCTTCCATTTTACATTGGGACCCTTGCTGTTGAAATTGTAAATTCCAATGGACTTGCTGTTTTCCCCAGGATAACACCATTTTTTTCTATATGATAACTTAATTACACAAGGACCTTTCAATGTTGCTATTGGAATTTCAAAAAATTCAATTCTGACGGGACCTGCCAAAAATAATAATGGCAAAAATCCTGGATCTTCCATTACAAAACATAATTTTGAACCTCTGTCCTATTAACTATATATCATCTACCTACAGATCTAAATCAACAACTCAAAACTCAACCTACCCTTCCTTTTTCTCGAACTCTATTGTAAAATTTTCTGCTTTATGTAGAAGGATAATAAAATCTTTTATCTTTAAGTCATTTATAACTAAAGGTGATATCTTCACTGTTCCTTTGGCCACTATAAAAATAAAATGATTAATATGTTCAAAATAAACACTTAATGGTAAGATATTAAATATGAACTACCTCCAATATATGCAATAAGATTATTTTCATATAAGGAAAATTTCTCAATGATTAAATCTTTATTTACCAGTGTGCAAATGATACATACTGCATGCCCTCTGTCACTGAAAACTTGCAATTATCAGTCAAAATCAAGACTAAAAGGTAGAACAATATTTCAGACATTTGATTCATATTTAGAAAATAGACAAATATTGGTCCACTGCAGTATTTTGGGGGTCTTTTTTATTTCATTTTTGGGACCAATGGCACACAGGTTCCTTCTAGAACACTGGAGTGATGTTCAAAATTTGACTTGTGCAGGATATGATGTTTCTTCAGCCTGGGACATGAGATTCCCCAGCAGATTGTAAAACGCCAAGCTAAAGTGGCAGATTAAACAAATTCCTTACTCAATAGAGACAAGAACGTTTTCCTTGTTACATCTGATGCCTGCATTGGGACTAAGATATTCTCTGCATGGAAAGAGTAGCATTATTTATAGATATCTGTTTATTGGTCTGGTTGTCAAAATGCATATACATGTATAAAACAATTGGCAACACAAGACAGTTAATGACATGAAACAAGTAAACATTTATTATAGATAAGAATCAGCATTTTACATTGTTCTATAGGTGTAGGTTTTTCTTCTTCTTCCTTCTTCTCTTCCATTTCTACATCTTTGCTCTCTTCCTCTTTGCCCTCTTCTTCTTTTTTCTCTTTCTCTGTATCTTCATTTTCTAACAGTATAGCTTCCTGAACTGGATCAACATCTCCATTGGGTTCATCTTCCTTTTTGATGTCGTCATCAAGAAGAACTACCTCTGAATCTGACATCTTTACTTGCTGCGATTAGATGGATCTGAAATTGAACAGTACATATATAAATTGTATTATTATTACATAAAAACTTAAAAGTTGCAGAAAAGGATACTCTAATGTATATTATTCATGATGGTAACATTCCACATGTATTGCAGTATGACAGGTGCCACCAATTATACATTCCAGAGTGTTAACAGTTAGACAGTATATCTTATGTGGAATTCTGAATGTGACAACATGTAAATTTATAATTTTTTGTGTATTGCTTTTCATGTTTACATTCCTGGTAGCCAAAATCGCAATTGTCTACAGATTCCTGTGACATTATTTCAAAAAGTAACCCATTTTAAATTTTTTGTGGGCATGTTGGTTAGGTGAAAGGATGAGCTGATTTCCCAACATAGGTAGTTCCTACAAATCTTATTAGAGCAATCCTAAAGGTTAATGGTATGCGACAGGCATGAGTCAGTGCCATTTATTGCCAGATTTTCTGGTCTGGATAATTTAGCCTTGTGGTGGAATCCCAAGGAGGGCCAGGGTTCAGATGGGGCACTCTGTGTGGAAGTTGATTTTTTTCAGGCGTTTCTTCTCTCCCGTTACAAGAACGACAAAAGAACTTGATTGAACCTACTGCAAGCCATGTGGGCGTTTCACCGAGGGGGACCGAGGGGGTTTAAGGTGGGAGTTTCCAGTCATTAAGTTTGTTCGTGCAATATATATAAGCAATTGCTGTCCTTGTTCTTAAAATGATAAAACGATAACAATGTTATGATCCGCCATTTTGGATATTGTCCAAAGACAAAACGTGATAATTTTTTGGTCTACAAAATCATGCAAAGAACACTTTATCTTTCTTTCCTTCAATGCATATAAAAATCAATACACCTTCAAATGTTTTGATAAAAAATGGGTCGGGGGAAATTTCTTACATTGAAAACTACAACTCAAAAGTAGTAGACGTCAATCAATCGATCCTTCCTAGTTCTGCAACCGGCAACCACGCTACAAAGACAACTTCCGGAAACATTTCGGCCTTACTTAATGTGCCCAAACATTTCGGCGCCGTTTCGAGTTATGATGTTGGTTGGATGACTGTCGTTTTACTTCGCATCAGTAAAATTTAAAATATTTTATCGCAAATTTGACCGTGACTCGTTGAAAGAATAGCCTGTTTAAGCATTACTAAATACTAGATCGAATTATTTCTGTCGTCAACGGCCCTTTTTCATTGATGATAACACAGGAACTTGTGATTATCATGTCTAAAATCATTATATACTATCCAGATTTTATATACTATCCGGCACCAAGAAAAAATAACACGGACAGACACCCGATTTACCCCTCGTCCGCTTTGGACGAGTTTTTCATGTAGTTTGGCCTCCCTCTCCCGGCAACTGGTTTTCCCGAGTCAACTTAGAACATAGTTCAACGGTTGATTTTTCGTTTGGTGACCGTGAAAATTATTTCCAGCAACTGGTTTATTCGACGATATTTCAGCCAAATCGCCATACGAGGCGAGCATGAAAACAAAACTTCGCTTGTATTTTCTTTGTAATATTTCAATCATTTCATCTTCTGACTCTTAAGCTGACTGATTCGCATAAAAACGTGTCAGTTATTTCGCGGCAAATTCAGTACACGTTTCTTTCGAGAAATTACGCGAAACTTTCTCGAAATAAGGCGTTTTCGCGTAATAACGCGTTTCTTTTGCGAAATAACCCATAACTTTCGCGAAATAACGCGTTACTGGCGCAAAATAACGCGTTTTATTTCTTTTTGCGTTATGACGCCGCGATTACTTTCGCGAAAAAACTGGCAACCGCTGCGGTATCAACTTATTGTTATTGACTGTTGGAATATTGAAAGATGATTGACAGATATTCAACTATGACCAGTGTAACTTTTATCTTTTGTTTATCGCCATGACCGAGTTGTTCGAAGATAGATTAATCATTTGATGGTGAAATTTATTATTTTCTTTTCATATTATCCGGCAAAACTTCGTGATTTGTAAGCAACTTGTATCTCGTAGGTCATTGTAGAATTTGACAAAAACTTCTAAAACCGGCATGTTTATTATCTATTTTATTTGAGTATTACAAGCTACTGTATTTGCTTTGCGTTGTTATAACACGACAGCACCGATCCGTAACCCTCCCGCACACACCATGAAGTTAAGTGGAAAACATGTATTGCAAAAGCAATAGTGTGTTAGGCATAGCTTAAGATGCTTTCATTAATATCGAGAGGTATGCTCTGCAGTGGTGGTAGAAGAGAAGTGCCCGGAGAAACTCACCGAACTTCGGCAGGCGAACAGTTTGTTATAGCACTAGTATAAAAATGAGTGGATTCGAATTTAGGGAATTCGCTAGAGACGCTGTAAAGGACACATGCTGTCCATGTGAGTTGGATTTAGAATGTGTCTCTATTAGACATTTCTAGCCTTTGGTCGGAGTAGGACTCGGAGTTGAAGTTGTACTTCAAAGGGGGTCATCTCAACGTTTTACTGTTTTCTTAAAACATTTTAAGCATATACTTCTAAGCATTTTTAATGCAGTACGTTTCGATAACCTGGTAAATGGTGAGTCGGTGCGACATATTCTATGTCACAGAAACCTTTATTGAAGAAATATATTAATATTGAACCCCAAACATCATAAATAATAATATGCTGATATGAAAACAAGTCAATGCTTGCTTATAACTTGACTTGTTGATATTCAAGATTAATGCATAAGTTCCTATCTCTTCCTTAAAAACCGAGTATTTTCATGTTTAATGTAGATTCCCTCTTATCCTTGTTTTTCGTTTCTTTCTATATTGTTTGAAGTAAGTACAGCAAGTGAAATTGACGTCATGCACAATAAAATGTGGGATACTTACACAGGGAATGTGCATTGACCATCAGATAATGAATGCGGCAACTGGCCAGATACTGTCAGTTGACTGTAGCTGCTATAGACGATACTTCACATGCAATTTATAGACCAAATACCGAGTAACTTTTTTTTTAACAGCGGGCATCGTTGCGAGACTTTGTGTTTTCGAAATGGTGAATAAATACCTTTGTTTTCTAGTTTGTATAAACCATATTCAGGTATAGTCTGTCCGATGGTCATATTTATTTTTATGTAAAACTTTAAATAATAAAGTTAGATTTTCAAAGATGGCGTCGATGTCGATCTAACTTCTATTTGAAGGCTAAAAATATCATCAAAATGGGAGTAAAAGAATCAATTATGAGTTTATCCATGTAGGACAGGGAAATCTCACTCGCGGGGTTGAAGATTTCTGTCAGACTGAAATATTAAACCCCTCGGGTGAGATTTCCCTATCCTACATGGATACTCATAATAGATTCTATTAGTATTATCTAGACGTGAAATTTATGGCTCCGAACGGCTTTTTTATGATGCTGATGTAACGGTTTCGGAACTTATTGTCTTACTGATATAAACATATTGTGTACACAAGCTCAAGTCGAACAAAATGAAAACATAGACCCAAACTACGCTTAAATCAACTGATTACAATTTTTGTTCCCATTATGTCGGAAGTCGGGTTTTGTAAAAAGTGTTTTCAATATGTGTATTATATTTCGTATTCTATATGTTTTGTTGTGATGTATTCATGGAATATCCATGTGTTCTAAATTTGCGCATTTCGTCACGAATTTGATTAGCGTATTACTTGTGCCTTCGAATATTGTCACCTGTTTATGTTACTTAGTAGTAGTCTCAATTTGTGCGTAATATGTTCATTATATTTCCCATTCGTTGCACTTTCTTGGAACTCACAAAGTATGCAAGAAGCAATCCACCTTGTAATCTATCTTCGAGCGATAAACAAAAAGGTCATAGTCCTATATCTGCAACGTAACTGTCAATAATTTTTTAATTAACAGTCACTCATAATTAAGTTCCCCGGTTTTATAGAAAGTTACGCGTTTTTTCGCGAAAGTAACGTGTTCTTATGCAAAAAACCCGCTAATTCACAAAAAAGAACCCACTGCGTTACTACGCGTTAATTCGTGAAAGTTAATGCGTTATTTCGTGAAAGACATGCGTTATAACGCAAATTCTAACATGACCTATGAAACATTAAGAAACCAGCCGTGGTATAACAAACGATACACCCATCGCTGTTCCGTTTTAATTACGTACTCCCTTGCTTATCTTATGGCGTCATGCTATGTGTGGCGAACAATGGTTGTGACGTAATTTTCATTCATAAAATAATGAATTGTTTCAATGGACCTTTTA
Source organism: Anadara kagoshimensis (assembly GCA_021292105.1). Lineage (NCBI taxonomy): Eukaryota > Metazoa > Mollusca > Bivalvia > Arcoida > Arcidae > Anadara > Anadara kagoshimensis. Next base: position 26,849,994 of record CM037861.1, read on the forward strand.
GCAAATAGATCACGGGTAAATGTTGATTATTTCTTAAATAAATTTGTTCTACTAAATTGAGCTCAATGTAGGCTTTCGTGAATATAGAAATGTCGTTGGTTTTAGGGTTTTATATGTCTCTGGTTCCACTTATTATTGTCCATTATTATCTTTGTGTCATTTGTTTGAACCAGATTGGGTAATTTTGATAGGTAATTTTACAAGAAGGGTACGATGTGACATTGGGTACCCAATCACAGTGTGCTCGATGAAGTAGAGCAATGATCACGTGACACATATTTTTGATTCTCCAAAATGTTTGACGAAAACGTACAGTAAATGCGCAAAAATATAAACTATATCGATGAAGATCCACGTGACGGAGGGAAGAAAGACATTGAATAGAATTTAATTTATTTAAAGTAAATAACAAATATCCACATACTATTTTCATCATTTTGTTTGACTAGTTGTTTTGGTTTGTACTGTCTGTCAATTGATTTACTGACTTATAAGATGTGGGGTGTGAAATCTACTAAACGACGAGTTCCTTTTAGTTGGGGGGGGGGGGGGGGGGGGTTAAGAGAAATACGGAGATATTTTCAATTATAAACCTGTGTTTTTTAATTACAACGCTATGTTAATGTTTTAATTATAAAATTTTTTAAAAATCACAACTTTGTCAACATTTTTAAATAAAATTGAAATTATTGTCAATTTATGGATATCTTTGGTATTCCGCGGATAAACAGTTTTTTTTTTGCTATCAAAAATTGAAGTTTGCCAATCAATGGACAATAGATGAGTCTAGACAATGAGGGTCTTTATGGAATTATAAAATAAATATGTGGTTTTAGGAAAATTAGACAATTTGTGACTGACATCTTCAATGATTTCTATGCCTTCCACAGATGTGACACTTCATCAGGTTTGGGAAACCCCATTTAAGTCCATATTATCGTTGACCGTCCTAAAATCGAGAGCGTCCCAAGATTCGAGGCCATTTTTGTTTTCAGTTATTATACGCGAGTATCGTCTCTGCAGTGACGATTTCATGCATTAAGACAAAATTTAGGTATTTACTGTGAAACTATCCAGAAAAATCGGTTGTCTAATTTTCAGCTCTCAAATTCTTGTTGAGTTAGCAAATTTAGTTCGTTTTCTATTAGAGTCTTGAATCACGGACGGTCGAGGATATATCATGTTTGCCATATCGAACGTCTATCTCAATATGTTTACATATGAAAATAGCCATATACATTGATGCATCACTTAAGTTTTTGACATAGTTTCGGCTTGTTTAGAAAAAGTGCATGTTCCCATCACATTGGCATATTTGCAAGTTTGCTTTTGATTTTATGCTTTTGAAGTGTTAAATATCTATATTTCAAATATTTAATTCAGACATTATGATTAAACAGGAATTTCATTTAATTTATAGGTGAAAATGTCTGGAATAGCTATTGGTCGTTTATCAGAAGAAAGAAAAGCATGGAGAAAAGATCATCCTTTTGTAAGTTTTTAAATCTCTATATGATGATTTCACAACTTTTTTTCTGAATCATAAAATTGTTGAATAAAGTATTTAAAAGAAGTACAGCAGGATGACTGATTAATAGTGAGAATATGTAACTGACAAGGTCTATTTTGCAGCATTTATGCACTCGTTTTTATCCCCAGCCTTTTGAAGAGGGAGATATTAAATTTGAGTCTGTCTGTCCTTCCATCCATACTTCCATCCGTCCTTCCCAAACAATTTATTTTTGTCTGTGCTAATTCTCCAAAACTATGAAGCACTATTTCATGAATCTTGGTGCAAAGCATCAACATTGTCATTGATAGCAGATGCACTTAAACCCCAGTTTATTTGCTCATTTTCACTGGAGTTATTGCCCTTTGAACACAAGTGCAAATCACAAAAAGGAAACCTGTTGGGGTTTCATGTCTTATTACTCTTATGGATTTATGCATAAAAATAAAACAAAAACGAATAATTTCCTGATTTACAGTTCCAGTGATAAGTGGTTTTACAATGATTTTACCTTTTTTCCATCCTTTGACAATGAAGGTTAACATGGTGATGCAAAATATACTGTGGATTTCAGTTGCAATGAAATTGAATTAACACATCTAAAATTCACATGCATTTATGAATCGAATCCTGGCAGATTTACAAACATATTTCCATGTATTCTGGCAAGTTAACCAATCATTCCATGTATCTTGGCAAGTTCACCAATCATTCCATGTATCTTGGCAAGTTCACCAATCATTCCATGTGTCTTGGCAAGTTCACCAATCATTCCATATATCTTGGCAAGTTAACCAATCATTCCATGTATCTTGTCAAGTTAACCAATTCAATGTATCTTGGCAAGTTAACCAATCATTCCATGTATCTTGTCAAGTTCACCAATCATTCCATGTATCTTGGCAAGTTCACCAATCATTCCATGTATCTTGGCAAGTTAACCAATCATTCCATGTATCCTGGCAAGTTCACCAATCATTCCATGTGTCTTGGCAAGTTAACCATTCTTTATGTGAGAAATGTCTTTGCAGGGTGACAATGTGTGATAATCATACATTACCTGATGATACATATTATATACACAGTGTGTAGGTACAACCCTCAGTATCAGATCGAGTCCTTTTTTTAGTAGTCGTATCACTACGACGAGACCTGATAAGAAGGTGTACATACACACTGTGTTTATGATATTTTTATCTAACATTTCCAATTAGGTTCTTTAAACTACAGAAAAACACTGAACTATGTTATGACATCTGTTCCGTGGTAATGACCTCACAATGTGAAATCAGACTAAAAGTGCATGTACTTTACTGCCAATGTGGTGATACAAGATCCTGTATCATGTGTGTTCGATAAAACTTGTATTTCATCAAATCAGATAGAAAAACAAGTCCAATGTTAGATAAATATATTTATGACATTGCTAATTACATTATAAATGTATATTTTTCAGGGTTTTGTAGCCAGACCAACCAAATCTCCAGATGGTACACTTAACTTATTAAATTGGGAATGCGCAATACCTGGAAAGAAGGGGGTTAGTAAAATTTCAACATTCTAATTTTAAGGCTCCTCTTAGATCTGCTGCTTAGAAAAAGGTTACAACACACACTACATGTTTACGGAAGAATACATCCTTTCTGATTGACATCTTGTAAAACAATTGCAGTGCCATCTTCCCAGAAAACACTCATCAGTTTTGTAACACTTTTGCATGGCAGTAAGAAGTAGTTTTGTCTTAATGATATCATCTACAGGCAACAGACTAATAAAAAAAGCAATAACTGGAGAAAAAAGAACAGTTTTAAATTACTCATTAGTGTTTATATCATGTCTTGTGTCTTCTTTTATTAGTTTTGTCACATCATGTGCTTGGTTGTTCTTTCTAATTTGAAATACTGTAATATATAATGCGCATAGCTAGGTTTCCACAAATTTGAAATAATTGGTAGCCAGATTTCCAAAATTTGTGAAAATATAGTTCTTTTTAAAGTATTTTTCCACAAATTTGCTAAAATAGGTTACTTTTTGAAAGAATTAGTAGCCAATGGCGATTTTGGCTACCAGGAATGGAAACATAGGCATAGTTTATTTTTGTTGTCTTCCATTGTATTTATATGTAATTACATTTTATATTCACAGACTGCATGGGAAAATGGTTTATATAGGTTAAGAATGTTATTTAAAGAAGATTATCCAAGTTCACCTCCAAAATGTAAGTTTGACTAGTAAGACTAGGTTATGAAAGTAGACAATGTTGGCTCCTTTTATCCCACTTTAGGAAACAGACAAAATATTGAACTTAATATTAATTGCAAATTACAAAGGTATTGGCAGTCACACACCATAAAATTTGTTGAAATCATATGAGTTTCAGAAGAATAGATGGACATGGACAATTATAATTATTCCATTGTTTCTTTGAAATGGCTTGGGGTAGTACATGTATAATGAATGATGCAGGCTTTTACTAAGAATGCAAATGATTAAAAACCATTCTGATCATAGTTGATAATACCAGTATAACTTTCATAGATCCATAATTATGACTTTAATTAAGAAAAGATTCAACATTGCACATTCATTAATGATTCAAGAGCAGGGTTTTCCCTAGGTTCTTAACACTTGGGGACACATGTCCCCTTCCCATAAAATTTTAAGGGACAAACAAAATTTTCGGGGGACATAACAACAAAGTTCTTTAAAGCAAAAGGAAGTGAAACTGGCCAGAAAAGTTTACCAAAATTAATTATGGACATAGCAGTTTTGATACTGGTGAAATAATTTTAAGTAATGAAGAGAATTAAATTTTGTCATGTCATTTCACTCGTGGACGTCTTGTGCTTTTTCAGCGTTGTCGGCCCCTTTTGAAATTCGACTGGGGGTTCACTGAGTCCGATACTGTTTATCAATGAGATTTAGAATATTTGTATCCTGAAAGTGTGGAGGTCCGAAAAATTGTTGCACACACACCGACGAAGGCTTTCTTCACGCAGAATAATTCAGTGAAGTTCAATTAAACCATGTGTAACTCTGAAACCAAGAATTTCTGAAATATTGAATTTTGGGGGTACAGACAGCAGTTTCATAATCTGATTTTTCACCGTCAATACGTTTGTGTGATTATTGGTCAAATAGTTTTTGGATGACATGTCAGTATTTGTGCAAACGTTGCGTTTGGCAAAAATGAAAAACGAACGCAAGCAGAATATTTCCGGATCTCGTGTTCGATCAAGATTGGGCCATCATGGGCGCATTCGATAATTATTTATGGGACATTGGTGATAAAAACGTGGAAAAATGCAGCTTTTTGGGCATCGGGGAAAACCCTGCAAGAGAGGGTCAATAGTACTGGAGAAAAATATGCATGTATACATATCAATTCTTCACTTAATATATGAGTTATGAACACTTTTTCAATACCAGTAATTCCAGTTTTATATATAGATAAATGACATACATGTATTTAAGTTTATTTGTTTTCATTAGATGTTATTGTTCTTTCAATTTTCAGGTAAATTTGAACCTCCGTTGTTCCACCCTAATGTATATCCATCAGGAACAGTTTGTTTATCATTGTTAGATGAAGAAAAAGACTGGAGACCAGCAGTTACAATCAGACAGGTAAAATAATATCAAATCATGATTTATTGGTTTGGCGCAGGGGTTTAAAATTCCCTGGGTCTGAGGTCTTGGACCTATTGATTTTACAATGAGATCCTTGAAATTTAAACTAAAGGACCTGCCAATAATAAAGACAAAAGGTACGAACATTCAGTTACAAAAACATAATTTTGACCCCAGTTGGAGATAGAAAACTTTAATCTTATAGGAATTATTTTGTGAACACTGAAAGTAGATATTCAGGTTGGCACCCATAATGATGTCTTCTTCTATCATTGTAATCTGATAATAAGCCAAGTTCAGGCTCCATTTCCATAATTATTTCTTTAATAAGATTTTCCTTAACTAAAATCTAGCAACTTTTGACATTATTTTATGGTACATGTATTTCAAATAAAAAGTTTCAACAAAATTAGAGTAATGGTGTTTAACGTCCCATTCAGAGTCAAGAATATTTTACTTATATCAAGATATTGCAAGCTATAGGTGAAGATGCAGAGATTTTGCTTGTGCATTGCGCTTATGGTATTTTACAGCAGGGTTCTTTATCGTGCCACGTCTGCATTGACACAGGACCTCGTTTATTGTAAGTTCCAATCCAAAAGAACAGTGACTTCTTTTTATAACGGCGATGAAAGAACAGGGACTACCCACTTTCATGTCTTGTGTGGGACGCAGTCAGGGTTCAAACCCACGATGCAAGCATTCTACCAACTGAGCTACCGAAGTGGTCTAACAAAATTAGAATATAAATGCAATAAGCTTATTGAAATCTTCTAAAATGACACCTTAAATCTATGAATATCTTGAAAAACTTGCCAGATTTAAGTTAAGGAAAATGTTGCATGTAGTTAAGGTATGGTTGTGAAACAGGCCAGAGGACAGGAGTTATTGACACTTCTTAATAAATAAAAAGTATTGTATATTGGTAATGGAATGGGTCAGGTACCATTCTTGCTATCTTCTTTGCCAAAAGCATAATGCATAATGGTGTTTTTAAAATTTTCAGATCTTGCTTGGAATACAGGAGTTACTAAATGAACCTAATATAAAAGATCCAGCTCAGGCAGAAGCATACACAATATACTGGTAAGCATTGGTCGTGACAAACAACATACATACCCACCCCACCCCATTCAAGTTGAGTAGAGTAATGCTGTTTAACATCCCAGTTGAGATGACACCAGCTATAGGCAAAGGTTCAGAAGTTTTGCCTGTGCATTGTGCTGATGGCATTATACAGCAGGGTTCCTTATCGTGTCACTACTACTGTGACACAGGACCCTCATTTATTTGAAGTTTCCATTGGAAAGTACCATTTTATAATGCAGAGTGCTTGGTGAAAAAACAGTCACTACCCACTTTCAAGTTCTGAGTCAGACCTGATGGGGGTTCGAATCCATGATCTTCCACATACGAATGAGCACTCTACCAACTGATTTACCACAGTGGTGTTCATTCAAGTTGATCTAAGATATTTAAGATTACTTACTAGCTTGTTATACATACCAATTTTTTTATGAAGAATATGACATTCAGGGCTCACATTTTTAGCTCACCTGGCCAATAAATGGCATGGTACAGTGTGAACCTACACATGTGTTGGTGTGTTTTTGCATCTGTAACTCAAATTTTTTACACCTCCTGAAATTACGGTCTAATAGTAATCATTTCACAGGTATGGTTATTGGGTGTTGCTTATCAAGTTTGTACATTTGGATGTTATAGATGTAGAAAGTAGATCATTATATGTGAAAAAAGTTAAAATAAATCTTCTCTGAAACTGACTAATCAATGCAATGCATAAAAATAATGTTTGTATGAAATTTCTATTACTTTACTGTAAGCAAGCTTCGATCTTAAAACATGTCTTTCATTGAATGATGTATAGCCTATGTGTGAATCATTTTCATAGTATTTTTGTCTTACTTACAGCCAAAACAGAGTGGAATATGAAAGAAGAGTCCGAGAGCAGAGTAGAAGATTTATGGATCCAGCCTCCTAAATGCTTTATGTGCTAAAAAATGTGAAAGAAAAAAAATGGATGGTGGTTTGAAAAATCTGAATTAAAAGGACATAAAATCTGAAAATGACACTTATTTGGATGTGTTACTAAGTGAAATAAATTTGAAGATTAAAAGGAAATTTCCATAAGGACTGCTAAGTAATACCGGTAAATAACTGGGGGAAATTATGTATGAAATTGATTTTATTTCTCTTTATCTTGTAAAACTGTTGTAAACTAAATTCGAAAATTAAAAAAATTTTTGAAGATTAAAAAGAAATTGGAATGAAGACCGATAAGAGAAAAGTAATGAATAACGAGTGGGGGAGGAATGGGTGGGTTTTGTATGAAACTGAAATATAAAAAAAATGGTAAAACTTTTTTATTGATACATTATATGTTTGGAGTTATAAGAATCTCTCTATTATGAAAGAAATTTCCACCTAATACAATCAAGAGTTAAGAGAAAATAGAGATATTTCAGATTTGTTTTATGGACATTGATAGCAAAAAGTAAAATTTAAGATCTGTCTTAATAGTAATACCGGTCCTTTCAGTGATGAAGTAACGCACAGTTCTTTGATATTTTTAGTTCAAATGCATTTGTATATTATAGTTTATACTAGTAATAAAAAATAACTAGAAATTTTTCTTCTGTACTTTCTGCGACATTTAAAATAAAATAAAATTTTGAATGATCAACAATTACAAACTTGTTACTCAACATTACAATGGTCAATGGTTGTAACTATGTAGTGGTTGGCTGTGTGGTTTAGTGTCAATTTATTGTAAACAATAAATAAACAATCCAAGATATGCTGGAGTCAATACATGATTCAAAATCTTTCCTATAGAAAAAAAATTTGCTATTGAAAAAAATGAAAATTTGTTGTTTTAGTACCATTTTGTCTCTGATAATGTATATGTTTGTATGTATGTAAAACTGATGCTGTACATAGTAGTGCTAATTTTGTTCTTCCTTTCTGTTCTCTTTCTGTCTCTCCTTTCTTTAGCCAGAGATATACATGTACACAAGTCCGGAAGCAGTTATTGCATATATACAATGTAGTGCATCTGGTTTTTTTTTGCTGCAGAAGAATTGCAGATAAGGATCTGTATTTGTATGGTGCAGAAGAAAATACAGATAAGGTTTTGAATTTTAAAAACATTGAAACATGGCTTCACATGTAATTTTCTGACTTGTACATCTCTGGCAGGCATTTCTTTCTATCTTTTTCATTTATATTGTATCTACTTTTGTTTTTTGACACATTACGGTATTTGTAATAATGTTATGACATTGGCCATATTAAATGTATACACATGTAATCATTTGTTACATTGTTTAATGTTCTGATGTTTAATTAAACAAAAAAAAATCAAAAAAATCTGTTGAAATGATATTACAAACACAGTGACATTAAATTAGTTCAAGAACGAGTTTCATCAGTAATAAAGTGAACTTCATTTGTAAATGGTTTCTTGAGTTTTATTTTAGTTGATAAGCATTTCATTACAATGAAATGTTAAACTATTTAATAAAGTGTTCATTGTAGATGGATCTGATATCCTCCTGGCTCATACTGAAATAACAGTAGCCATATTTCCAAGAATTTGATCCATATTTCAAAAAAGGTGGTCAACACTTGCTGAGCTGGTTTCATTTGAGAATAAAGCAGTGTTTGTCATGGATTAAGATTAGTAGTGGTCCAGTAGTCCATAGCTCCTAAAATTAAGTCTGGTCCCCTAAATGTTACACATTTTAGCTATTTATTACTATTACAACTTCTTTTCTAAAGTGAGCTGGCCCCCTGGCTCAAAATAGTTCATATTCATCTCTGTGTGTGTCCTCGCATAGATTCTATATTAATACAGATGATTCATGTTATGTTTACAAACCTATACCAGTCAGGTATTGAGACCAAGAACAAGAATTATTGAGAAAAGTGTAAATAGCTAATGAACACAATCAAGTTTGAAAAGAAGGGCATAGACTGTCCCATAGATAGTATTTTTGGCTGTCCAGAAGCTTGTTTTTTGGGTCCATAGAACAAGAATTTTAATATAAAAGACAATTGTTTAGTGTTAATAGGAGTGCAGTAATTGAGTTTAACATCCCTGTCAAGATTCTTTCACTTATATCAAGGCAATATAATAGTGAAGTGATCAAATCAATCGGCCACACAAAACCCAGATCACTGTGCAGACTTTAATCATATATGCCAATGCAATTGTGGTTTGTTCTTTACCAAAAGTGACCAAGGTTCCTGAATAATTAAAACCAATGATTGGAGACAAAATCTGATCTGATATTTTGATTCTGTGTATAGATTGTTTGTTTTGCAAATTTTGATTGAGAAGCAAGTTCTGTAGTTTTGCTTCTAATTTTAACAAATTCTTTCTTAAATGAGCTTTTAATTAAGTTGCATTTCTTGTATGCTGAATGTATCTTGCAATAATGAGATTCAGATCGGGATTTCAGTCTTGATACTTTTTAAAGGATTCAAAATGTGTCAATGTCATTAATCTTCATAAGATGTGGGTTGGGTAAATGCCATATCACAATATATACTAAGACTGGATAACACACCATTGTTATAATATCACAAGTGTCGATGAACATGCAGGTGACAATAACCAGAGCAATCAAGAACACACCACAAGAAAAATTGATTGAAGGAGAATATTTTACTCATGCATATCTTTATTATAGGGGAATTAAATAAAGAATGGAAAGAATACTTGATTCTGTTTTGTAAACTCTTGGGTTTGATAAGATAGGTCATATTTTACGTAGGATACGTTTATACATTATGTGGAAGGAAAATGGCAGCCTCCACAGATTCAGGCTGGCATATAACAGACACAGCTAAAAAGTTCTTAAATGAAAACTTCGATGGCGATATCAAAGAATTATTCAATGCCAGGGACGTGTATAAAAGCGTCCTTGAGACAGCGAAATCTCTGGAAGACAAGGTATGTATTTGGGGCAAGGCACATGAAGATTGTTGTCAGGTCAAGTGATGAAATTATAAATCTGACATATACAGTTCTGTGCGAAATTAATCAACAATATTACAATATGCTTCTATGATTTACAACTTTTTTTGAAGAATATGACAAAGCCTTGATAGATAGTTTTATTAATCGACCTACTAAACCATAATTCACTGGGGGGGGGGGGGGCACAAAAGCACAACAATATTGGGGATTTAATGGACTGACTACTGTAGAATGGATAGAGATATAACTCTCTTATATTTGAAAAAAATAAATGCAACTCTTTTTGCAGATTGATCTCAAGAAGTTGTAATGTCTCTACATGTACTGTCATGTGTCAATCAGCTGTTCATAATATGAAATTAAGTAAACCACCAATAAAATAAATATTTTCATGAATGAAAATTACTCCACAGTGCAACGTCATCTGATGGCTGCAAAACAAAATTGCTAAATTATTAAACAGCATTGGCCTCTTCATGAGTAAAATGAAACTGTGTTTTGCATTATTGTTGTATTACAAACATGATGCATGATTTCACTTTTTTTCTCTGTTTTAGGAATGAATTACACTGATATTATAATCAGAATTAGAATTTATATCTGTAATATATTTGTCTTGTGTTTCAGTTATCTTTAGCCAGTAGTGAGGTACCTAGTGAAGTAGAATCAGCTATACAAAATGCTGAAAGTACAAAAAATCAAATAGATAGACTGAGCGATAGAAAAGAAACTTTACATCATGATATTTTAGACCATGTAAGATCTATGCAGCCATTGGTTGATGATGTGACTAAGTTGACCAATCAGGTAGAAGATTTACAGAAATATACCAACTATTTAGTTTATATTTCCAAAGTGGAGGAACTAAGGTATGTATAACATCAAAGTTACACAATGAACATGAATTAGTTACTATAAATTGGGAAATTTCTATGTTCATTTTATTTTCATGTAAATTTTTGAGAGTAATAAAATGCAAAAACTAAAACTTTCACAATTATTTATGTTGATATAATTTGCTTGGTTTTAAATCAATATTATTTACAGATATCTTTATTTTACAGTTCCCATATTCAGATGGCACTTTTAACAGAGAATGTGGTATCAGCTTTCACTCAATTTTAGACGATGATCAGTTTATATACAAATATCTTTATTTTACAGTTCTCAGGTTCAGACAGCACTTCTAACAGAGAGTATGGTTTCAGCTGTGGCTCGATTTCAGACCATGACCAGTTTATATACACAGATTCAGAGTTCAAAATGTGTTCATCTATTAACTTTCTTTAAAAATACTATCAACTTTTGGTATAAAATACTCAAAGACAAAATAGCTAGGTAAGTGCATAATAATTGAGCATATTTTCTTATTTTGTGGTAAGGTTATACTGTAAGATAACTAAATATTTAAATGCAGCACCGGTACATATAAGGTAATACTAGGTTTCAACAGTCAGGTCTCTTCCACAATAAAGTATGTAACTATTCTAAAGATCAGTTAAATTTATAAATACTCTTGTTTTTTATGGGATTCACTGCAGTACCACCTGGTACTCTCTAATGTTTGTGTGGAAAACCTATTTCCAATGATTTCCTGAAAAAACAATGTTATTCTTGGAATATGCCATGTTAACAATTTCTTAAATGTTTTGCACAAAGGTTTATAGGTATTGATCATGTGGTATAGCGGTTAACACCATTGTCAGTTTATTTTACTGTGTGGCAGTAGATTTTCCGAGATTTAATGACTGTTATTGATGTTTTTGACATTATACTTTATACTTATATTTTCAGTGAGTTTGAAGATGTAATAAAGAACTTAGGTTGGCCATTTATAGTCACGGCAGTAAAATCTCCTCCGTCACAGAATCCAGAGCTACGTACACAGATGGAAAATTTATTTATACAATTGTTACAACTACAGCTACCGTATCCTTTACCTTAGACAATCACAGTTATCTACTACCGTGATGACTTGACTTATGCCTCATGATTCCCTGGGAACAAAGGGCTGCAACAACACCTCTCCATCTGACACAGTTTTGGGATAACTTCTTCAGTTCAGCCCAGATCTTTTCAGCTGTTAAGAAGAATTGTTGGCGCACTGGTTTTCTGAAGGTGTTCTACAGGAGAAGACTCCTCCCCAACATGTCTCTATCTGTTGATGTAGTTGCAGTTTCTGTACTAGCCTTTTTTACAGGATGGGAATGTAAACCTTATGCCCAACCCTCCTCCTTTATCTGAGCTTGGGAAAGGCTGATTATATCCCAAAGGTTATATCCAGGTGAAGTTATTGTGATAACCAAAAGTTAATAAGTACTTCAAGATTCTTACCTTTGATACTGAGGGGTCTCAGTGACTGAGTGGTCTAAAGCTTGCATTTATGGACCACATTGCCTCTTATCTCCTTAAACCACTTTGTTAGCTCAGTGGGTAGAGTGCTTGGTGAAAGTGGGAGGTTGTGGGTTTGATCCCCAGATGAGCCTGAACCAAGACTTGAAAGTGGGTAGTGACTGTTCTTTTGCCAACCACTCAGCATTACGAAATGAAAGTCAGGGTTCTTTCGGATGGGAACTGAAGATAAATGAGGTCCTGTTTCACGATGGGCTTGGCATGCTAAAGAACCCTGCTGTATAATGCCATCAGCGCAACACACAGACAAAATTTTTACACTGTCACCTGTAACTGGCGACGTCTAGATATAAGTTAAATATTCTTGACTGGGACGTTAAACCCATTACTTAACTCAACTCTTATCTCCCAAGTTTAAATCCCACTTGCGCAGTTCTTAATGTGAGATATTAAACTATTAACAGTAATTGGAAATTTTAACTACCATGATTGGAAATTTAATTATTGGAAAAATATAAATGTTTGGCTTAAACAAGTCAACCCTCTCACTGGAAACAATTATAGCTGAATAGTGCTCTAATGTGCATCATGATAAGGTTGGTTTGCATAGCCAAAATCTGTTGTATTCTTTAACATGACTAACAGAGACAGCCTGAGTACAGAGAGTGTTGTACAGAACCACCTCGTATCATCACATATACCCACCAGTAAACCACTGATATTACCATTACAACTCATGGTCAAGCCTTTCAGAAAGAGGTTTAGGTATCATTTCTATGGCAACAAACAGACAAACAGTCTGGATAAAGTAAGTTAATGCATAAATGTACTCATCTTATTACATCATGTTATGACAGCTTGACACCACTAATAAGCCTATGGCTTTTACAGGTACATCTTTATCTCTATAAGTAGTCTTGTACTCTTGACTTACATGTATAACTTGTTAACTTCTAGTTGCGAAGTCGTTGCAACAGTCTGGGTCAAATTTTATCTTCTTTTCCAACAAGCGATTTATACATCAGTACAAGTTTACGGTTATACACATACTGTAGTATTTAGCTTATTAGTGCTCAATATGAGTGTGTAAAAGTGAGTATGAGTATGTGTCATGGAATAAAAGGTCTGTAGCTTTAAACTTGACATACATGTATATAACATCAATCCCTATCTTTAATTGATAATTACCTTGTGTGACTGCAATAGTGAAAAAAAAATATTATTAGTCTTGTTTAGAGATATCACTTGTTCAATTTAAACAAAAATCTTACCAACTTCACAATCTCAAGCTAGGTTTATAATTTTACTTGGTTTAAGCTTTCTTCATACAAATTTTTTAGGGTCCAGAAATTCCGATTGTTACCACGGTCACAGCATTGCAGCATGGTCTAGTCAAAATCATAAGCATGTCGTAACATGTGTAGAAAAGAGATATAAATGTATGAACACTGTATTTCAATTACACCAATAAACATTTACTTGATTTTTGTACTTGCACATATTTTCTTGATGTGTAGAAAGAGTATTTAATTTCTTAGAAAATATTAGAGAACAGGTAGCTTAAGAGAGACTTTTTAAAGAAAAAAATTGAACATATAGATACTAATAGATTTATTTGTAATTTGTTTTGTAGCCAGAATGGTATTTTGCTCAGGTTCTGGGTTGGATCAGAGACCATTCTCACTTTCTGGATCAGAGAATACAGCCATTACTTAATAAAGAAGGCCATGGATCTGTAGATGCCAAGGTAAGTCATATATGATGCTTAATTTATTAGATCAAGCACTTTAGGAAGAAAAAAATACAGCAGGGAGAAAGTTCCTCATTTTGCCACCAAGTTTTAAACCTTTTACTTCTCTCATGTCAACCATTTGAGTTAAATGGAGATTCCTTGATGCTGAACTATAGAAACATCACATACTAGCGGTAGTATCTATAACAACTACACTGTCCACGTCCAATAAGTTTATCATTGTGCCACCTGGGACCCTACCAAAATTGTGATGCTCCACCCACTGAGCCACCTGTCCACCTATCGAACCGGTCTGCTACATTCCTTTCTTTTTTTTTTTCCATTCAACTCTCTTGAATCAAACCCACTAGGTTCCACCCTGGGACAACTCCGCCCACTCTTATACATTTAGTGGATACTCATTATATACAGATTTAGCTTTATATAGCAGAGCTCCAGATAAGAGGAGTAACTGTGTAAATACCCTTTAATTTTTTGAAAATACTCTTTAAATTGTAAATGTAAGGGTATCAAAACCATCCTTTGAAAATCCTTATTACCCTTTACAGTTCTTATAACAGTAGAGCCTGCTATGGGGGTTGAACTCCTGACCCAAGTACCTGTGAAATGCCATTGTCACAATGAAGATGATGTTCTGTATTATTGTTAGAAGTTATACTTATTTGAATAAATGACTTCAAAAAATTGAAAATACTCTTTACATTTTTATGGACCAGTGCCCATACTCTTTAGATTTATCAGGGTACCCTTGAGAAAAAAAGTAGGGGGTAATGACCCTTAATGTCAAATTCTTATCTGGAGCTCTGATATAGTTTCTTTTCTTATCCACAGACTGAGTTTATGCGAGGTGTTGTGTCTTTGGTAACTGACAAAATGGCCCATGATATGGCTGAAGTAGTTTATGATGAACATTTATTCTCTCATCTGGTGGATGAAGCAATATTATTTGATAGAGAATTACGTAATGGTCATTTGTATCCAGCTAATTTTCCAGGAAGCATGGATGTTTTAACCATTCCAGATGTTTTAGGAAAATGGATTGTTATTGAAAAGAAATGTAAGTTTTCTCTCTCCTATTACATGTACTTTTAGTCAAATTTTAGTTGACCAGAAGTCATTGTGATATTACTTCCATATCCATGTCTTAAATGTACAGTAGATTACTTTTTTACCACAAGAGATTTATTAACGCGTAATTTTGCATGGACTCTCAGCCGCAAATTCATAAATCACACCATTACCAGAATTGTGAAAATTGAAAAAAAACAAATTGCAAAAGAAGATGGCAATCAACTTTGACCGCGGAAGTTATATACATTGAATAACATGACAAAACGTATCAGGAAAGGGAGATACTTGCCTATCAATTATGAATTTTAATTTTTACATGGATTGTGGTCCCATATTAACATAGTCCCGAAATGACGCTAAGGAATTGGCTTGTAAAATGTGTACATGTATTTTGGTTGCTAGAGAGAAAATGGACGTGATGTTAACTTCCACTACATCCTGGCAAACTCGGTATAGTGATATAGCTGATGTAGATGAAAGCCTTAATGTTTCTTTTCATTGTAACATTATAATTTTCACCATTTATATGATGCATGTATTTTAGTTGCTAGAGAGAAGATGGATGTGATGTTAACTTCCAGTACAGCCTGGCAATCTCAGTATAGTGATATAGCTGATGTAGATGAACTGAAGGTCCCTGAATGTGGAGAGAGTTTTATAACACTAATGTTAACTATTACAGGTAATTTGAATGTGACAATATAGGCAGGCTTTGTAATTGTGCTTTTTGGTCTGTTTCACCTGGCCCACATTAACACAGTTAACCCACAAGTCTACATAAATGTAGGTAAGCAAAGGTTCTGTATGTGATTTTAACATCGTTTTTTTTTCTTTCCAAACTATCTAATTTTTATAACTCCCACCCCGACCACACACCCCCCCCCCCCCCCACCCCTAATGACTGTCATGGACCAATGGTGTGTCATGCCCTTCAACCAAGGTCATATCAGAAAGGTCAAGGTTGTGGGAAATCATTAAACCCTTGTAGATGTTGGGGCGAGGGTATAGGGCTCTCAAGAGACAGTTCTAGTTTTATCTTCATTGAACCCTCACTTGAACAGTAAAAATCAGTCGTGCCACACAATTATAATACAGTCAACTCTCGTTAATTCGAAATCGGTTGAATCGAAATTTCGCTTAAATCGAATTGATACAAATGGTCCCGTCAGATCGCTATGTATTTCTATGTAAATTTGTTGTTTAATTCGAAATACCGAATTCGAAATTTTGCTTAATTCGAAGTGAATTTTCAGGCCAAATTACGAAATATTACAAAAATTCCAATGTTTAAATCGAAGTTAATTTTCAGTCCAAATTACGAAATATTACAAAAATTCCAATGTTTAAATCGAAGTGAATTTTCAGTACAAATTATGAAATATTACGAAAATTCCAATGTTTAAATCGAATAAAAAATACACAAAAATATTTTATCTTAAACTTGAACAATAATACCTGAAATAATTAATCCATCTCATATTTGAAAAGTGTTAATAGTAACAGAGTGACGCCTTACTCAGAAGATTCATTTCCGACTAAAATACCCATAAAAAATAAAATCGGCATCTCGTGCTATTTTCACGATTTTCACTTTGTACTCGACATACCGGTCATCAGAAAAGTGTCAGGCAGTAAAAGGAGAAATTTCATTGGTGTAAACTTAAAAAATGGGCAGTCTTCTACATCAACAGAATACCCCAAGCTAATTGACACGCTGAAACTTCTTTGATCTATCAAGGCAAATCGTATACACCATTCAGCTCATTGTGTAAGGTGTTAATTACAGGTGTGTGACATGACAAGTTGTGATTTTAAAAATCACCAAGTTCAGGGATGAAGAAATTATGGTTATGAATAAAATTTAATGAATTTTGACAAGAGTTACTGGTACAGATAGAAAGGCCGTAGAAACAATTCTTGTTTTCTTCAAGCGATGTGCACGGGGAAACATCAATGGGACTTTTTAAGGTACGGTGATGTTTCTTCAAGACTCCCTGTAAACGTTTGAACGCAAACTTTAATTGGGCCTCGTCATTCAGTGTTTAAAAGAAAACTTCAATGGAACCTTGTAAGTTACGGTGAAGTTTTTTCAACACTATTTTTGGCCTCGCCATAATCGGTGTTTAACAGAAAATTTCAATGGAACCTTGTAAGTTACGGTGAATTTTCCGATTTACTTTTTATTGCTTAAATAATGTAGTCAAACTTTAGTTTGTTAAGCTTTACATTAACATAGAAAAATTAAAATTATTTTACAGTTTCAATGTTAATTGTTAGCGATACACTATAATACACAACAGCATACACGTGACATCAATGGAGGAGCGCTTCACTATTAGAGTTATCTCCCATTATCATCGTTTTGAAGTGTCCGTCAGCGATCAAAACGGTTAATTCGAAATACGGATAAATCGAATTTTTTACCCGATCCCTTCAATTTCGAATTAACGAGAGTAGACTGTACATGTATATTGTATGTCTTGTAAAGAATATAACATTGTACATGAATTAAGTTTTGTTTATTTTTATTATTTTCACAGACAGGTACAAATGTCTTCCATCTCCTGTACATAAGTTAAACTTTTTGAAGCTACAGTTAGAATTGTTTGAGGATTTCCGGATTCGTCTGGTACAAGTCATGAAGGAAGTCGTCCACCATCCTCTAGAGAACATGTTTTGTGCCATTCTTAATGCTGTATACTATGTAACAGAAGTTTTAACTGAATGGAGTGACCTTCTGGTATGTACTGGTCTATTTTATTAGCCCCCTCTAAAAGGTAAATTCCTGTATACATACTCTTAATGATAATAATCTGTGGTCCCACTGCTGTTAAATCCCCAGTCTTTGCCCTTTGAATTTGGGTAATAAGTATCATTTTATGCAATTTTTGTAAAAAAAAAAAAAATAATGGGAAAATAGCTATTATAAGTGTAAAGGTTACAATTATGTACTTAATTTATTAAAATTTGGAAAATAACCAAAATATTTTAGAAGATATAGGCTTTGGACATGGGTTCAATCCCAAATTTAGCAAATTGACAGCCCTGTCCTTTAAAACAGATTTTGAAATAATTTACTCATAGAGAATTCCATTTAATTGTCACATTTACCAATTCATTTGAATGTTAAGTGACATGATAAGTCTTTTATCCTGTCACAAGAGGCAAGACATGTGATACTTTCTATGGTCATTATGTGTCGATTTATTCATTTTCTGTCTGTGATAATATGAGAACAGATCAAGGGATTTTATTCCAACCTTCCAGAATGGTTTTAATGTGCATGTACTTTAATTTACTTTAATATACAGGTCAAGTTCAAATCCTATTTGTGGTTACAAGTAAAAAAGGAAATCTAAAATATATAAAGTTCAGATCACTTAGTATAATTATATACAGAAAAATACCAAAAAATAATGATTTAATAATTTGAAATAAGGTACACGTGCATAGGTTGATTGCTTCACAGAATGACAGAGTACAAGTAATTCATAATCTGATAGTAATGTTTATAAGTCAGTTGTAATGTTAGGGTGGCCTGAGAAGGCATGGTTACACTCTGATATTATAGTGTGTCAAGTTTGACCTGGCCGTTTGATCTTTAATTTTAATATTCAAACAGGCATATTCATTGTGTAATTTAGGGGCTATATAAAGTTGATAAATAAGGAAAAATAATAGTAATACTGGATACCTGATGTTTATGGTGATGAAACATTCTGTTCTACCTAAATATCACAGTCTATTAGCCTAATCTAATATTAAAATTAAAGGTCAAATGGCCAGGTCAAACTTGGCACACTATATCTGTTTAGACTCGCCTGTGTTTATTTACACTCTTTTTTCAAGAGTAAATTAATTCTTTCATTTAATGTTCCATTACATGTAAATGCTGTATTTCATAATCTGATAGTAATGTTTATAAGTCAGTTGTAATGTTAGGGTGGCCTGAGAAGGCATGGTTACACTCTGATATTATAGTGTGTCAAGTTTGACCTGGCCGTTTGATCTTTAATTTTAATATTCAAACAGGCATATTCATTGTGTAATTTAGGGGCTATATAAAGTTGATAAATAAGGAAAAATAATAGTAATACTGGATACCTGATGTTTATGGTGATGAAACATTCTGTTCTACCTAAATATCACAGTCTATTAGCCTAATCTAATATTAAAATTAAAGGTCAAATGGCCAGGTCAAACTTGGCACACTATATCTGTTTAGACTCGCCTGTGTTTATTTACACTCTTTTTTCAAGAGTAATTAATTCTTTCATTTAATGTTCCATTACATGTAAATGCTGTATTATCCCCCCCCCCCCCCCCCCCCCCCCCCCCCCCACCTTTCGAAGAGAGAAGGGGATATTAAATTCAAGTTTCTGTCCGTCCAAAATTCTTGTCTGCGCCAATTCTCTGAAACTATAAATCTTTATTTCATGAAACTTGGTACAAAGTATCAACATAGATAGGAGATGCACATATCATTAATCCCAGTTGGTCTGCTTCTTTTTCTTGGAGTTATGGCCCTTTGAACATAAGTGCAAATCGGATCCTAATTCACTGAATTTGCTTATTTTCCAATATTTGTCAAAACAACATTGATTTTTTATTTCAGTTTTTTGTCCAGCTACAGTACTACAATTCCAAATTTTCCACAGATTCCAATTCTGATAGCATTATTCACCAGTCTTCCATTGAACACACAGACATATCACAGTCTTTCACAGAGGTAATCACAATCTTAGTTTTATTGCCACTAACATTATTCATATATGGTATAGTCGTTTAATTTTGCGGGGATAAAATTTCATGGTCTAGACACTGGAACTTCATAGGTATAAAATTTTGATGAGTCGTGGACGGTGTTTAACAATTTTTGTACAGATTATCTAAGTCTAAGTTTAATAGATGCAACATAAAAATATCCACTTGGTATTTAATTTCGCACTATTATGTCAAACCGTGAATATAGCGAAATTAAGTCCCCAGTGAATAAAAGCAACTATACAGTAATATCTTTACATGTGTAGAAATTCAAATATTATTGTGATTTTACAGTAATCTACACCATTAAAGGTAATAACTAGAAGCGGGGCTAATTTGTTTAGCTAATTTGTTTTCGAAAATGATTTTCGGCTATATTCAAATATTCAACTACATGTTATTTCCATATCACGGAAGTTAATAGTCGCAAAATAGTTTTAATAGAGAATTGTGAAAGTTAATATACGTGAATAAAAGTGGGTTTACAGTATTCATGTATGTTTTAGTTGGATGACAATGATGAACTCTCATTACATATGGAACATGGAGTGTTTGATAGTATAATTGACCTGTATGATAACTTGAAGAAAGAAATGATCAAGAATATTGTTAATCACATAGCTACAGATGTCCAGTCCAGAAGTCAACCATACAGGAAAGAAAGGTGTGTAGTCCACATTAGTGTTGATTAATTGGAAAATTTTCAGAATCAATCATCAAAAAATAATCAGCAGTCAAAAGACAATTGACAGATCAATGACCATGCCCACAATGTTCTGACAAAGGCCCAGTATGCTTGAATTATATCCGAAAAGAATGAACACTTGGCCTGAATTGTGAAATTTAATGATGTCACTGACACTAAAGTGTCATTAGTTGCCGTGGTGATGATGGCGTACCGTGATGGCGGCCAGTGTTGGAACATAAAAGGCGTGGTCGGCGATATGTCATTTAATCATTGATTAATTGGAAGTTAAGATTTTAGCATATTTTTCTTAAGTCATAGAGTGTATTTACATACAACGAATGTCTCATGGTTGGATACGGGTGCCACCATTTTGCACTGTCAAATGATCAGTTGTTCAGTGTCATCACTGGACATGGTTTCTAATCGCACTGTCAAATGATCAGTTGTTCAGTGTCATCACTGGACATGATTTCTAATCACACTGTCAAATGATCAGTTGTTCAGTGTCATTACTGGACATGGTTTCTAATCACACTGTCAAATGATCAGTTGTTCAGTGTCATCACTGGACATGGTTTCTAATCACACTGTCAAATGATCAGTTGTTCAGTGTCATCACTGGACATGGTTTCTAATTGCATTGTCAAATGATCAGTTGTTCAGTGTCATCACTGGACATGGTTTCTTATCACACTGTCAAATGATCAGTTGTTCAGTGTCATCACTGGACATGGTTTCTAATCGCACTGTGGACCCAGAAATCATAAATTCATACTGGTCATATAACAAGATTTACAGATATATTCATCATATGGGTATGTATGTTTTTTTTTTTTTGTTTTTTTATTTGTTTTTTTCCTTTATGACTCTTTTTACTTGGCAGTGCTGGGAGCAAATAGTTGCTGACCATTATACATGTATGTTCCGGTTCTTATCTTATGCGCATTGAAAACTTTGTAATGACAGAATAGAGAGCATAAATAAAACCGGACATGGTTAGCATTAATAGTTATCCCTATAGTCCATCTTAAATTTCTTATGGACCTTTTTTCTGTCACTGTTGTAGTTGTACTTGTTGAGTAGATGTATATGTTCCAATATTAACATGAAAACATATAGAACAAGGAAAAGGATTACATTTATCATTTACTGGTATCATTAGATAGTTTTAGTAGCTATGTTTCCATTCATGGTAGCCAAAATTGCTATTGGCTACTAAATTTGGAGAAATTATTTCAAAAAGTAAGCTATTTCAGAAAATGTGTGACCAAAAGTTTAAAAAAGGACTGTACATGTATTTTCACAAATTTGGGAAATTTTTTCACTTGTGGAAACATAGAATGAATGTTATTTATCAATGAATTGTATATATACTAGTATATTTTTTACTTCTCCATCTAGGTGGATATCACTGCCCTCACAGAGGGACATTGTCGGACAAGGACTCTCTACATCTGCTTGTGAAATGTTGTTGGTTTTAAAAGATCACATGTCAACTGTAGAAAATATGTTAAGTAAACCACTTTTTACACAGATATGGCAGAAGTTGGCAGAAAAACTCAATAAGTTTATGTTTGAAGAGGTATATTTATTTCTTTTACATTGTATGCATCTTTTCTGTAAATTGTCATACATCTGTGATGGAAGAGCTAAGATTTGTTCAAATTAAAAGCTATAAAGATGCTAAGTATAAAATGCAGTTTCTGAAGGCATTGTATGGTTTTTTTTCTGTAAATTGTCATACAACTGTGATGGAAGAGCCAAGATTTGTTCAAATTAAAAGCTATGAAGATGCTAAGTATAAAATGCAGTATCTGAAGACATTGTATGCATCTTTTCTGTAAATTGTCATACAACTGTGATGGAAGAGCCAAGATTTGTTCAAATTAAAAGCTATAAAGATGCTAGGTATAAAATGCAGTATCTGAAGACACTGTATGCATCTTTTCTGCAAATTGTCATACAACTGTGATGGAAGAGCCAAGATTTGTTCAAATTAAAAGCTATAAAGATGCTAGGTATAAAATGCAGTATCTGAAGACATTGTATGCATCTTTTCTGCAAATTGTCATACAACTGTGATGGAAGAGCCAAGATTTGTTCAAATTAAAAGCTATAAAGATGCTAGGTATAAAATGCAGTATCTGAAGGCATTGTATGCATCTTTTCTGTAAATTGTCATACAACTGTGATGGAAGAGTTAAGATTTGTTCAAATTAAAAGCTATAAAGATGCTAGGTATAAAATGCAGTATCTGAAGGCATTGTATGCATCTTTTCTGTAAATTGTCATACAACTGTGATGGAAGAGCTAAGATTTGTTCAAATTAAAAGCTATAAAGATGCTAGGTATAAAATGCAGTATCTGAAGACACTGTATGCATCTTTTCTGTAAATTGTCATACACCTGTGATCGATTGTATGCATCTTTTCTGTAAATTGTCATACAACTGTGATGGAAGATTTAAGATTTGTTTAAATTAAAAGCTATAAAGATGCTAAGTATAAAATGCAGTATCTGAAGGCATTATATGCATCTTTTCTGCAAATTGTCATACAACTGTGATGGAAGAGCAAAGATTTGTTCAAATTAAAAGCTATGAAGATGCTAGGTATAAAATGCAGTATCTGAAGACATTGTATGCATCTTTTCTGCAAATTGTCTCACAACTGTGATGGAAGAGCTAAGATTTGTTCAAATTAAAAGCCATAAGGATACTAAGTATAAAGTACAGTATCTGAAGTATAGCACTTATATTAAACAAGATTATAAAAGATTTTCCCAATATCCCCTTTTGTGGAGCCCATAGAGGACTTGATCCCTTTATTTGTGCAAATTTCAAAGCCCTTCACCTAGACATGATTATAATGCCAAATACATTTATCAAGGGGAAATCGGAAAAATCTTTTAAAATATTGTTAAAAATATGTGCTTGACTTCTCTCTTCCACCACAGTTGTCACATTTGCTGACAAAACAACATTGTAAATTTCCGAATGGAGAGCATTTTCTGGTGCTTAGCGATAACAGAGCTGCATCAGTTTCATTTATTGTGAATTCCTGGAACAACTCTGTGCAAGTGAGTTGACAATACAAAAAATACTTACTCTTTTATGATTTTGTTTGAAAATTGTATGATTTTTACTGTCAGAACTTTTCAATTTGTGGAAACACATGTACTACAAAATCGGCCATTTGGGTGAGCTACAAGCCCCATGTACCTCTTATTGCTGTTACAGCTGATTTTAACATTCTGTTCATTTGTTGTAGGTTATTTTACAAAACAGATTTAATGATGGTGGTGCAATACAGCTACAGTTTGACATTACAAGGAACCTATTTCCTTTGTTTGGAGAATTTACACATAAACCAGAAAATTACTTCAGGGAGTATGTATTGTTTATAAAATATACGAAGACAAAAATCAACCTAAAATGTAATAGGACTGCAGTAGCTCAGTTGGTAGAGTGCTTGCTCCTTAAGTAAAAGGCTATGTGTTCGAACCCTGACTGAGTCTGACCCAAGACTTGAAAATGGGTAGTAACTGTTCTTTCGCCAAGCACTCAGCATTTTGAAATGAAAGTCACGGTTCTTTCTGTTGGGAATTTAAAATAAACGAGGTCACATCACTCACATGTCACTGTAGTCGCGGCACGATAAAGAACCCTGTGTATAATGCCATCAGCACAGTGTACAGGTAAAATTTCTTGACTGGGACATGAAACACCATTACTTGGATAAAAAAATATAATAATAGAAACAGTGCCACTTCTAACAATTTTCCAAATCTTATGCCAGTTTGTTTTAATTCATGATTTTTTTTTCTTTCTTTCATTTTTTTTTTTGAGATGTTCATTTAGTCATTGAAGCTCTTTCGCATCAAGAATATGAGCAGAATTAATTGACAATTGAAATAATTCAAACAAGGCATTGGAAATATGTTGTTAGATTAATTAAATATCCATGTTTAACATATATTATAAACTTGATGGAAATTCATAAATGTGAAAAATAATAACTTAATTTACAGATATTTAAATGTCTGTGATAAAATTTTGTAAGAATTTTGATAAATTTTGTGTTTCCTTTTATTTACAATCAGTGTACATTGTACTAACTTTTGTATTTCTTATAATTTTCAGTGTTAAGGAGGCTTGTATTTTATTAAATATTAAAGTTGGATCTGCAATCCTGTTGAAAGAAGAACTAACTGCTAACTTAAGATTAAAAGACACTAAAAAATCAAAGACAAATCTAGCTTTACATGAACTTGGAGTGTTCAGACTTACTCCAGAACAAGCACGGACTGTACTTTCATTGAGAACAGATATTCCGGACTGAAACTTATTGTTATTCCAAACTTAGAACTACAGCATAGAAAAGGATGAAACCAAAAACTAGTGCTATATTATTTGTTTTGTTGTTATTTAATTTGTTAATGTTATATCTGTGTTGTGTTTTTTTATCCCCCTCCCATAATTTAAGGATATTCCGGCAAATGGGTGAATGGTTAGACAGTTTAATAAACATATTTGTGTGGTACCAGTAGATTGTAGAAAAAAGGGTCTTAAAATAAATAAAGAAGTCCCAAATTTTCACTCCTAGAACAAACTTGTATACATGTACTTCTCTTTCATTTCTTAGTTTTAACATAAATGGTTAGAAATTTTGGTCTTTTTATGTATGTTCCCAATGATAGTTTGGACATTTAATACTAAAGATTCCATTTTATTCTTGGAAAATTCAACTTTATTCCTTATTTTTTAAAAAATAATATGAAAATCTTTCAATTAATCGGTCATGGCTAAATTTTATTATGTCCATTTATCTCCTCCTCTATTATTCTCTCCCCCCCCCCCCCCCTAAAGATGGGAAGACTTCTTTTTGTACCCATCAAATTTTTGAAGAAGTTTTTTTCAGAAATGTTCGAAGAGGCTTCATAATTTTTAAGCTTTTTCCGTCTATAAATTAAAATATTAATAAAGGATACACATAACAATTATACTGCTATGCTACAAACTGATTGTAATGGTTGGATATGTATCTGTATTAGTTAGTTGAAATATTTTTCTTTATAATTGAAGTGGGTAAATGGTTTTATGTCTGTGTATATCTGATGGCATACATGTTTTGACAAATGAGTTGATTAGTTTAAATGTTTGATGTTTGTTTTGGTTTTTTTTTCTGATCATGTTTTTTTGCAACCAAAGTAGTGGTTACAGGGTTCGTACAGGCCTGGAAAAGTCCTTAAATCTTGAGGTTTGCCCTAAAAAGACCCTAAAAACAAGTCTGACCCTAAAAAGCCCTTGAATTTATCCTAAAGACCTCAAAAAGCCCTTGAATTTGGTGTCTGTATTTCAATATTTAGTAGTTGCAAATAGGCTGATATAAATAAATAATTAATTGATAAGTTAAAGGTACCTGGCCCAACTGAACGCCCAACTTCAACCTCCACTTCAAGTGTCGTTACAATGGACATGTAAATAGTTGTTTTATTGATTAATTGCCTTTTCACCTATATTTTTTTGCTAAAATTGTCCCTCTGATTAGGCCTTAAATTTGCAAATAAGACCCTGAAAAGACCCTAAAAAGTCCTTAAATTCAGAGTCCAAATGTCTGTACGAACCCTGGGTTATAAAACAGTGTTAGTTTGTTGGATGTTGTTGCATTCCATTATAGAAATCATGATGCGGTATAATTAAAATGACTACTTTTTGTGTTTTCAAAATACAATACCTCACTTTGTATGTGGGAATCCAATACCTATACAAATAATTCTGATTCTTAGTTGTAGGGTTTTGCTTTCTTTTATTGTTGACCAATAAGTAAAAATTTTATTCATTATCCCAGGTGTTAAATCAAGGATTTTAGGTCATGTACTGCATCATGGAAGGAAATTAGGCTTCATAAGCCATGTGTTCAAATCCCAATGAGGTCAATCCATTTAGAGAAGTGATTTTGTTTGTTTTTTTTGTGTTGGTCATTTACAAGATTGTATACAATGTATAATTGAGTTTCAATCACCATAAATTGTAGAACTATCATTTTAAAACAACATATCATGTTCAATGAACATGTGGACAAGAATGGGTGGATTTAATTGAAATAAACACACCATCTAGTATTTGTTTTGTCAAAAAATCAATGCAGAGCCATTGTAAAATTATGACAGACAATTTGATTCAGAGTTTAGATTTCACAAGATTCAGTAGTGAAGAATCTTGACTTTTTACATGATCTGAATAATATACAGTAACACCTGTCAATAAAGACCACCTAATGTATGATGAAAAGTGAACTCACTAAATACCGGTATACAGTAAAAACAGCTATAGCCATCTATTTATAGACAAACAGCATTGATCTGTTTTCTTGACCCTATATAAATATTTATAATGGATGAATTCATTTATGTGTAGAGATCAAGTGTTTATTTTGTCTACATAGATGAAACACTGTTTTGATGAGTTAGACAGGAGGATTTTGTATGTATTAATTGAATCCTATATGAATATTTGTAATGAAAGGTCAATGTTGTTTACCTATACAGGTTTGTCTTCATAAGAGGAAACACCATTTTCAAATCGTAAGACATGTGCATTGTTTATGAATTAACTGCGAATATAGCACCAACGTGCACCCTAGGTGGGTTCTTCTACATGTATATGAAAATTTCTTCTGAAAAGTCATGTGGAAAGGTCAGTGTTGTTTCCTTTATAAAAAACACTTCATGCGATCCTTAAATAATGACCTCCATAAACAGACTGTATAGTAAAATATGTTGGTAATTTTCTTTTCTATAGAGATAAAGACCTCTTTTTTTAACTTCCCTTCATGTTCTATTTAATGACATTAAATCTATGATTTTTTATCCCATATTCATAGGTTGTCTATATTTACAGGTGTTTCTGTATATACAAATACAATACATATATACCAGGTACATGTATATGCATATATAGGTAGATACATGATTATGATAAAGCTTTTGCAGTGTATTATGCAACTTACATGGTAAACATATATACATGAAATATTTTTTTATTAAATTATTGGCTGTGTACATTTGTTTTTACAAAATATAAAATTAAAATTGTTATGAATCTTCAATATTTGTTTTTGTTATATTTTCTGAATTATTAAGGTTTTTTTTCAACATCTTGGGGAAAAAAAACGTTTTGGTTTTATAATTTTGGTCCAAGTACTACTCATGAGGAATTGTATTCTGAAATGGCCGCCTAGTGCTGTAAAATTAAAACTGGTATAATATGTAATTAAACTACCCTGTATTATTGCTTGATGCCAATATTTTTGGGTGGTTTTATTATACAGACATAGGGTATGTAAGACTACCACCTCAGTGACAGAGTATCCACCCTAAAAAGCTGGAGGTAGTGGGTTTGAAGCCCAGTTGCATCATAATTAAGAATAAAATTTGATACTGTTTCCTTGTGGATTTTGGTATTGAGATGACAGAATATTGACTGAATCACTCAGTGTCAATATTTTGTGATTGGTGAGTGGTATGCTTTTGTGCGGCATACTGTGAACAAACTCATAAAGTTGCCCTACTAGTACAAGGCAGACTGGCACATCCTGTACATACATGAACCAGATCTTAAGATTAATCCTTAGAGATTAATAAACTTGATCCTGTTGTGAACATCTGAAAAATTGCTGATGTGACATTAAACAACATTACACTTATAAATTGAAAAATTTAATACCACACAATATAAGCATTATACATCATAATGATATTTTTATTTATTCTTTTAAATATTATTTAATTACTACTGTGATTAAGCTGAATATTTCTAGAGAATAAATGACTGCATAATGTTTGGTTGGTTGCATAATGTTTTATGTCACATCAGCAATTTTTAAGCTATTTACAGCTGGATACAACTTGATTATACATGTAATCTCAACTACAAATTTGATTAATCACTGATTTGTGAATTTGTCAACTTTTCTCATCTGCTTTCCTATTAGAATGCAATGATGGTGCATTTAGATTCTACTTTTTTCAGAATGTTAGAATATTGGCATGCATTTAAGCACAATCATACTTTTCCAAATCCCAAAAGCAAAGCAAAAACTTTGAAAACTGGCAAAATAAATTAAACAAGTGAACTCTACCAGTACAGGGAAGTGAGTTTAGGTGCTAGCTACACCTGTCCCATGTGAAATTAAAACCGAGAATGGTGGGAAACAATGTTACTATGTAACAGCCTTGCAGAATAACAATTTATTCTATTTAATTATATTGCACATGTACTGGAACAGCCAATTACATGTACCATTTAACTTTTAAGGACCACATGAAGGGAAACACCCCTTTCTATGATAGAAATCATAGATGAAAAACATATCTGTGGATCACCTGAAAAGAATTGTGGATAATTTTTTCTCACTAGGACAAGGTAATCCATAATAGCATTTGGCATAAAAATATCTCTACAGTATATACTTTTGTTAACATTATTTTTTATTTAAAACCCAACATTTACAATTGCACTTGCTGTTTTGTATCTTTATTTGATGAACTATTAACAGTAAGTGTACACAGAACTCACTGTAAAATTCCACTTGTTTTTATTGTTTCACTTTGTTTTTCTTTGGTTGCTTTATATTGGTCTTTTTCTTCTGTGTTATTAATTTGTCTTTCTTTATTTTTTCTTTCCTAGTCTTTTTTTCAACACCAACTAATTTAGTCCTTTCCTTTGATGTTTCAGTCTTTTTCTTAGATTTTCCATCTTTTGTCTTTTTCACCAATTTTCCATCTTTCACTTTTCCTGTTTTAACTTTAGACTTCTTGCTGGTCTTTTTCTTTTTATCTAAATATTTAAGCGTGGCTTTATTCACAATTTTGATCTGTCCATATGGTCCAACCCTGACCTTTCCATGTACAACAGTGGTCACATCATCAGTTACATACTCTGGTTCTTTGTATACCGGTTTTGGCAGTTTTATGTCATTAGCAGATTCTGAAAATGCAAAGAATTAAATAAATGAGTACATGCATACAATCACTATTTCACAACAATAATAGCATGTACATGTGCAGTACCTTGGATCATTTTAGAAGCCAACCAATGTTGGATTCTCCAAATTAACACGGGAAAATTCTAATTTCATGATGTCCAAAATATGTCTTTTAATTTTGCTATCTTTGATCATAGATTTGGGGATTTGGTATTTGAATTGAAGAAGCAACAGTCAAATATTGCTTATATACGAAAGGTAGATTAACTTGCTTTTTTCCATTGCTAATTTTGCTGTTATGCCAATTTTACAAATTTGTCCTCAGGCTCATTTTCAGAAAAATCCCTGTATCTACATTTACTTGTAACATCTAAATTTTGTTTTCGAAATTGAGAATTTTCTAAAATGTAACAATTCTGGCAAGTTCTTGCATAATTTCATCATATCTTTCTTGATCACTGTATTTTTATCAATTTCTAACTTTTCATCTACAGATACAATTTACACCAACACAGTATTCTTATTTTCAGAAGAGGGTTTAAGTCGAGGAGTGGTCTAAATCGGATCACAGCACTCTTCACTAGATAAAATTTCTCACTGAACAGATCCTAGTGTGTGGCAATTCATGAATTTGCTTGCTAAAGGTTAGTAGTTTTATCCAGGCACTCTGGTTTCCTCCATCATCTCTGAAATGATCATCTTAATAAGTGAAAGAATATTGACGGGGGTGTAACTCCATATTACTCTACTCCTTATTTCAGAAGGAGAGTCAAGCCAGTTCTAGAGATGTTTTCACTTGTTAGTAACACGGGTAAAAATGATATTTATAACATACCTAATGAAACATATATTGGTAATGAAACAGATTTTTCCGTTTTTAAATAAAAATTCCTGATATTAATAGGACCTCCAGGTATGTTGTTGGAAATGACTTCACAAGCAGCAATGACATTCTCCACAAGATCATCTCGAGACATATCTGTGTGTCCAATAGTAGCCATACTGAAAATGTAAAAGTATAGATTGTCAAATAAACTGACTGACTGTTATAACTATGACAAATCGGCCCACAATTACCCCCTACGTTTGGTTGAATACTTTTTAGTAATGGTGTCTAGATTGCTTAACCTCAAAGAGTTCATTTTGTTACTTACTTACATGTACATGTCAACTTTTGCAAGTTTAATTAATTTGTGGAGGTTTTTTTTAAATAAACATAATTATAATGTGGTTTTCTTGTGAAATTTTTACTTCCAAAGCGTAAGTAAAATTTCAATCCTACAAACAAATTTAGTTTGGTCCAGACAAATATTAGAGAAGAACTCGTGAATAAAAAAATATTCAGTTAACTCTTTGCTGGTTATAAACCAGTACACAATATTTCAATATATGATGAATTGTTACATCAATGATTTAAGCTACTGGTATATTTAAATTTAAGTTAAGGAAAATCTTAACCAAGATCTTTTTTATTTTAAAAATTGAGCCTGGATTATATGTCGACTCACCTTGATGACCCTTGACCTTTTATGATACATCTGGCACTGCCAATAGCTTTATTGATTTCAGACTTTAGGTCTTGAGCTGCCATATTCACACCAATGGGAAGTCTAAATAAAACATATACATGTAGGTTTTTTTCTTTCAAAACAACAACAAATTCAAATAACACATATTGAGAACTGTTTTGTCCTCATACCATATTTATTATAAAACTATATATTATATATTAAAAGATATATTAAAATTCGTATCTTATGGAAGAAAAATCACTTGAATGTATTAAGCATAATTAAATGATTGAAACTTGTATGAAATGAAAATAACTTCCTATTATAATTGCAAAATCAAAATTTTGTTTTCAGATATTTTTGAATAAAGATACATGTATCATCTACCAATTTGTAAATAAGTTGTTAAAGAAGTGGTTTGCATTTTAACGGAAGTGTTTAAACAGTGGACATGATGTAGTTCATCTACACATCAAGTCCAAAAATTTTGGAATGCCAACATGGTCACACACTAATACAAGATAGCTAAAACTCTTCAATCAGCAGAAGAAAAGATCAAGAAAAAAAATTTCTGTTATTTTAAAGAAATTGCTTGTCATAATGGGGTTCCACAGCATACCATGTGATCAATACCTCTTAATGTTTGTGCGGAACATTTTGGAAAACGTTAACGTCAAAATTTCCAGAAGTCATTTTTAACTTAAGCGATTCCATCTCCAATGGAAATAATTGTTCCGCAGAATTTTTATGGGGTATCGTGGTAAAATAGGAAAACCCCATTTAAAGAGATATTTAGAACCCACTTTTTCCTTCCATAGAATTCCTTCCCCAGTAATGTTGGCAGCAGTCTATAAATTCTTTTATCTGCCAGATGGATATCAAACATATTGGACAGGTTCCTCTTGGCTTCATAGGGCTGATATTCCAGTTTCAGCTGTTTGAGAGGAATAATCTGAAACACAAAAACAAAATTTTTATATACAAGCAAATTCAGTGAATTAGAATCCCCTGTCAACAGGTTCTCTTTTTTGTGATTTGCACTTACGTTCAAAGGGCCATAAGGAAAATGAGCAAACCAACTTGGGTTAATGATATGTGCTTCTTCTATCTATGTTGATACTTTGCATCAAGTTTCGTAAAATAGTGCCTCATAGTTTTGGAGAATTAGTGCAGACAAGAATTTCCAAAGGACAGACAGAAAAAAATCAATATCCTCCTCTTTCTCTTAAAGGTGGGGGATAATCATGGTATCAAAATGACATGTCAAACAAAAACCATACTTATGGGTCATTTCATTGATTTTTTTTAAATTTTTATTT
Source organism: Anadara kagoshimensis (assembly GCA_021292105.1). NCBI lineage: Eukaryota > Metazoa > Mollusca > Bivalvia > Arcoida > Arcidae > Anadara > Anadara kagoshimensis. Next base: position 26,882,584 of record CM037861.1, read on the forward strand.
TTACATGAACTGTATCGATTTCCGATTACAATGTAATGCAAAATATACACAAAATCCCAACATTATGTGCAGAATCATGATTAAAATTCATTTGTACCAATGACTGAAATGACATTTTAATGGCATGTGTGCAGTTTATGCTACGTCAGATCATCTTCTAGAAAATAGTTTTACCTTGCAAATGGACAGTTGTTCCATACAGCTTTTATTTTTCAAAACGGGCATGGTTAAAGGACTAAACTAAGGACTGGTGAGAAGTTTTAACCCTGCCATAGAAAATTTACCTGAGTTATTCCTTTTACACCTTTGCTCTGTAATAAGTCTTTAAAATGTTCTGATGAATTTTCATGTTCACGACTTTTCCTATCCAAATCTTTCACAAACAAACAAACGTCTGCAGTATCATGTGAAATGAGATTTGGAAGAGGTCTGAAAATTAAAGGAAAAAACTAAACATGATTTTTTCATTTTTTGACAAGTGCACAACAATTAAATGTACTTTAGAATACAATTTTCAAGTTTGTTTTTATATATGTGACAGTGACAAGATGCAAAAATAAAACTTTCACAAATATTACTTTTTTTTTAAAATTCACTGAAAATGAAGTTGACAAACATGAACAAAAAGTATATGAATATTTTGAAATGATTATTCTTGTGAAAAATCAACGGACACAAAATATTTCCAGATTAATGGTATTCATAGGGATATGAGTCATATGACGAAGTAAAGTTCTATCTTGCGCCACTAATACCATGACCTGGGCTTGGGCCTTGGTGGCCAAATGGTCCAAAGCATGCTATTACAGATGACAGCCAATCTCACCACCTAGGTTTTGAATCCTAATTGGGACATATCCTAGTGTGAGAAAGTTTGTCAGTTCACTTGCAAAGGGTTGATGGTTTTCTTCAGGTACTCCAGTTTCCTCCACCGTCCAGAACTGTCCACCTTGATACAAGTGAAAGAATCTTGCCTGTGGTGTAAAACACAATTGCTCCACTAATTATGCCACTCCATTCCTGACTTGGATAAACAACAAGTTGAAGGTTATAAATCTAACATTAAAATCCAATGATTTTGTTTGTCGAAAATTACTTCCGCACAAAGGCAGTTTCCCCTGGAGAAATACGACTAAAATTTCAAAATTTGACAACTGAAATTTCCCAAATAACAATGATACACTAGCAAATTAAGTCTGGTTGTCCTTACCCAAATAATTTTGATACTTTATTAAACAACATAAAATCTTTGTAATGAGAATCTCAAGCTATTGCAAGCATGTCATAATGCAGTTTGCTGCATTTCAGAACTTCAAATTTTCACAATTTTAAAAGGCAGATGGTAGTTTTTGAAAAATGTAACAAAATCATCACTGATAACTATAAACTATACTTACAATTTAATGACCTTGTTTTTAATTTTGGGGATCTTTTTGAAAGCAAACTGTAAATTTATTTTACTATATTCCTCAGATATCAAATCTTTTTTCTTATTGGTCTGTGTCAATTTTAACAAGACAGAGATAGCCTTTTCTACCTGTAAATATATACAAACAAAAACAAAGAATTACTTATAGCTTTAGTTTTGACATCATAACCGGTTTAATGGTAAGAGTTTTTGTTTAAAAAAAAAACAATTATTAACGCAAACCCTTATTGTGATTGATTGATTGATTGAATGGGGTTTTATGTCCCAGTCAAGAATATTTCACTTATATTGAGAAATCCCCAGCTTTAGGTAAAGTGGTAGAAATTTTGACTTATGCCATGCTTTCAGGGCAATCTTTAGCGTGCCACTGGACATTGGTTTTTAAGGTCTTTTCCGAAGACCCCATGGCTTTCATTTCTAAATGTGGAGTGTTTGGCAAAAGAACAGCCACTACTATCTATTTTCATGTCTCTGCCAGATCCAGCCTGGGTTCCAACCCATGACCCCCCCCCCCCACATATAGAGTGATCACTTTGCCAACTGAGCTTATCCTAGGAGTAGGAACTATATTGGATTACTTACATAATTAACAGTTAAAACTTCACCTTATCTCTTTGGAGGATTTAACAGACTAATAACATAAATACAACTTAATGCTGATAAAATTGTAGCGGTCTGGGTAGCTCAGTGGTAGAGCACTCGCCTATCATGCGGGAGGTCCCGGTTTCGATCCCTGGTCCGACCCTGCATGTTTTCTCTTTCCTGTTACATTTGGGGGCTCGTCCGACCCTGGAAAGTGGCTGACCAACAGGTTGGTCCCAGGGTGGAACCTGGTGGTTCGATTCAAGGGTGTCGAATCCCCCTGTTGTTAATAATAATAACAATTATTATTGTTATAGTAAATGTTTAAAATGTTTAATTTACAGAGACAGAAGGGACAGATTGCTTTTAATGAGTGGAAAATATTGTGCCAATTTGGGGCAAACTGATGGTTATTCATGCAGTTGTTACATTGAAGGCTATTTTGTTTAACAACAGTTCTATTTCAATTCCAGATGTATAGTCTCAACTTGACACGAAAGAGATTTTATGCATCCGATAAAAACATGCACGTTATGAAAAATCTGACAAAATTGAGACAGAAAAGATTTCGGCATTTCTAGAATATTCAAAATGTCGGGCCAAACATTTGTGGGTGATTCATAATATCTCACTATTTGAATAGATACAGTTCTTTCCTTTAAAAATCGAATGTTTTCAATACCTCATCTCTGTTTATGTTCAATTTTTCTGCCATGTTGGAAAAGCACATGTTGTTAACAACTTCCGGTTAAGTGCGAAAATGTGTAGCGTAATGTGCGTACTATTTAAAACACAGTTTCTCTTTAATAATTGGTGTAATAGTTGGGAGAGATAAAATATGTTGTCTATTTATATTTAAATTTAAATGAAAACATTATTGCAACTTACTATTTTAGAATAACATTTCCACTTAAAAACTGTCTTATCTTCTAGATTCCTCCCACTGTTAGAGCACCACCATTCTTCTTTTGCAGTCCAACATTTGTGTATTTGCTCACAATTTGCTTATGCATTAAAAAGGAACATTCCAAATAAAAAAAACAAAAGCTGGTTAAACCTGGATAAATGTTTTTAGCATTGGTATATGCCACTAAGGATTTTAGACTAACATCTATGGTGGTGGCATTGATGGATTGAACCTGGAAGCTATTTCAGCTTCTTATGGACCATGACAGAAAGGATATCTGATAAGTGCTAGTCCTTGCATGTGTCACAAATTCCAACTGCTGGTTCTGTATCTTTATGTTTGAATTCCAGATGGTTGTCATGCATATTCCAGCATTGTGCATACAAGTGTAGTACAGGCTCCAACACATAGAGTTTACAGATGTTGAAGTCACCTGTCTTCCACTTCAAGAATGCACTGGTGTGTAGGTCATCCACAATCTGATGGCAAAGTATACCGCAAGTCTATTCCAATATTAGGGTAATTGTAAGCGTGAGCTGGCATGACTTTACACATACCGTGATGCGCTACTTACACCTATATGCAGTATTTAAACACATCCAATGTTAATATGTTAATAAACAATCTGCCACCAGATTCTGGACGGACTATATTTGGCTATCTTTGTTATGTTGTTTATTTGGTGTTTCTAGCTGAGTGAAATATTGGGAGTTACTTCCAGGTACTTGCATGGTTGTATGCTCAATGTATTTTTTATATGGTATTTAAATCAGACTGCAAAGTCTTTCACTTGGTGGAGATACGATGAAGTTCACAAACTCATCAACCACTTAATTCTTTTCCCATTTCTTGTAGTTTTATAAAAATCTTGCAATGGGGTTGGCCAGTGTATTATGTGATACCCCATAATTTTTCTGCGGAACAAGTATTTTCATTGGAGATGGAATCACTTCACTTCATGTTTTCCTGAAAAACGACATTACTCTGGGGAATTTTGATGAAAATGTTTTCCAAAACGTTGCACACAAATGTTAAGGGGTATTGATCACGTGGTATGCTGGCAAACTCCATTGATGCTGTTTTGATCCTTATATTTAACAGGCACGCGGGTTGATGTGACACAATCATGTATATCAAGAAGAGTAACAGGCTTAAAAGAATTGATGTATTTCTGACATCACTAGTTTTAATGGAGAACACTGTCTTTCTAGTGCTCCCTGTCTCAAAGGAAGCTTGTCCCTTATTCCATAGACCTTTTTGAAGTCCAGCAATATACAATCTACATGTTCTCCGTTGTCGATACTTTTTGCCAGGTCTTGGACACAATAAGGATCTGGCATTTTGTTTATCTTTCTTCTGGAACCCGAACCCGTGTTGGCAGTCAAAATAACCCATACAGTGTGTTCCTATATTTTGCTGCATATGGATGTCAGCAACACAGACCTGTATTTTGATAGCACTGATTTGTCCCCTTTCTTGAAGATTGGCGACATATATACTGGCTTCCAGTCCAAAGAGATTTCTTAAGTAATGGTTGCTTGAAAGGTTTAATATGCAAATGAACTAGATGCCCAGAATTATTTCTCTCTTACCGAGACATTTTCTTCTTTAAGTCGGTTTCAGAAATGTATTCACATGACCTCTGAACCAAGCAAACAGCAAGTACATGTAGAAACAAGCAAATCCAGTAGGTACTTTTTGTGCTTTGCACTTATTTTTTTCAAAGGGCAATAACTCTTGGGGAAAATGAGCAAACCCACTAAAAATAATAATATGTGCATCTCCTATCAATGTTGATGCTGAGCATCAATTTTTCTAAACAGTGCTTCATGGGTTTGGTGAATTACTGCTGACAAGAAGTGTCTGGACCTAACAATTTAAAGGCATTTTTCATAAAAAAAAAAACCGCTTAACCCTTTTCAAGCAAATTTCACAAAATGAATAATTTACATATTTAAGATTACTAGTATGGAGAAGCTATATGTCAAATCAGAGTTTGGCTCTAGTCATGTGTTTTAGAAAAAAAACATTTTAGGGTGTTTATTCAAAGGGCTGTAACTCCCAGAAAAAGCCAACCAACCTGGGTTTATGATAAGTGCATCTCTTATCAATGTTGATGCTTTGTACCAAGTTTTGTGAAATAGTGCCTCATAGTTTTGGAGAATTACAGACTATAAATGCCATCCAATAGAACTAATAAAAGTGACCATCAGGGGCAGGTTGCTCTTATAATATGTAGGTTCAAATCACATGAATATAGAGCAATTGCGATTAAATTTTACTGGCCTTTAAAAGCAAGTGGCCAATATAAATAGGTGGCCTTTAGGCAGGTTTGACTACATATATATCACATGTTGTTTCATTCCTTCCTATTATTGTGTGCTAGAATCTCTGGCTAAAACCAATTATGTTATTCAGCTGGGAATTTATATATTTCATTACAAATAAGTCATTAAAAGACCACTGCATCTGGTGAGAACAAAAATACCAATGCCAAATGCCACAATAGAAGACCACCAAAAGAACCACCACCCTCTTTACATGCTGCCATAAGCCCATTGCATAGGAATAAATTTGCAGCTAGTAAATGATGTGTATACATGTAATCTTCACTAGGACTCCAAATGTTAAATAAATCTGTTCGGGTGAAATGGTTTTGAACATAACTATCAACTTTTGCAGTGTTTAAATGTTCTTTTATATAACACTATACAGTCAAACCTGTTTACTAAGGCCACCCAAGGGAACCAGTAAAAGTAGCCTTTTTATACAGGTTCAAATAATATGAATAAAGAACAATTGGGATACAATTCTACTGGCCTTTATAAGCAGGTGGTCTTTATATAGAGGTGGCCTTTAAGACAGGTTGGACTGTAAACGTATGTACCAAATCTGATGATAACCCAATGATCTGTATGGTATCAAGACAGCTCGTACCCATATCAAGACAAATCGTACCCCAAGAATGCAATTTCAGAAAATTAACAGATTTCTTATATAAATCATTATTTAATCTAAATTAATTCTATTCAACTATTTCAAACAATCAAAATCATGCTTACTGCCATACATGTTTTTCAATATTGAATTGCTGAAGGACAACTGTAAACTCTCTGTGTGTGTGTATGTGTGTGTGTGTGCTTTGATGGAAAAATTAACACTAAAGTAAGTTTTAAAAAACTTATATTTCTTAAATTGCTTTCTTGGGTACGAGTTCATCTTTGGTTAGGGACGATTCGTCTTGGTTTGGATACAAGTTGTCCAGCAACCATCCGTATATACATAGTACTGTAAACGTATTAATTTAGCATGTATTTATTTTTCGCGAAATAGGAAATTTAGACATATCAGCATAGTTAAATGTCAGGTTTTTGACATATGCATTTTAACACAATAAGCATAATATACCGTAATTTTCGCTCATTATTAATATTCGCACAAAACGACCACGAAATAAGCGAAAATTAGTACACCACGAAAATAAATACGATTATAGTATACAGGAATAAAAACTACAATACAAATTACTAAAAAAGTTTATTAGACCTGCTTATATCACCGTTAGATGAACAACAAATCTTGCAGTGTCTTATATATGTATACATGTGACAAAAATACATGTTCAAATAAATATATTTGTGTGAATTTCATTTTAAAAAAATATTTTGGCCGATCAATTAAGTATAACAGATCTGGAAATAAATATTGGTTGTATTTGACTGGTAATTTTCCCTTGAACTATTGAACATGAAGCTATTCTATTTACAAGCTTTTCCTATATTTTTGAAATTCAGATCACAGAATGCAATAGTACTTGATAGTTTTGAAGAATTACTCTAGACAAAAATTCCTGGACTGACGGAGGAACGAAAGGCCGGAGGAAAAAATCAGTGACACATTATAAATTTGCTACATAGAGCAATACATTATTCATTCCATTGGGGAATTTCCATACCACAGCAGCATTTGATCGACAAAATCATCACCATGTTCCATTCAAATTTTTCATTTGTCATTTGACTGGTAAAGTGTTAAACATAAAAATTGTCACTCATAAAAAGGCTGTTGTTCATGAAAAAGACATGTTGAGACACTTTAACAATTGAATAACAAATGTAAAGTTGTGTTAGGTGATCTGAATGGTCCAAAATAAAGGTGGAGAAATACAGTAAGACAGGTTTATAATGAAGCCCTGGGGACTGTTATAAATAGACTTATATTGGGGAGCAGTCGGTACTATCCATGTATTCGTTGTAAGCGTGTTCGTTATATTCTTTTTTACTGTAGCAATTAATGGAAGAGATTCTAGTTAAAAGCAAAACTACCAGTCAAAAACGGCAATTAGGATGTCTCTACTTGTTCTTCTACAACACTTGCTGCAATCAAGGCTTCTTGAATCGAATCTGATACTTCAACAGGTGCCATGGCAACAGCTTCAATTTGATTATCTGTTGTCATGGTAACAATATGATTGTCTGAATCAGCAATTGAAGATATTGGCATCATAGCTATAGTTTCTCCAGTTCTAGAGTCTAGAATTTTCATATTTTCATCAGCGTCAGTCACTACAACATAGTCCTCAGTAACTTGTACACCCTCTAAGAACGCTGAATCAACTTCTCCATCTGTTATTATTTCTACATTCTGAACATTTTCATCTCCCAAATCAGTCTGCACAACAACATATTCAGTGGTTTGCTGTTCAAATGAAAAAAGGCATAAGTTATAAATTTTGAATTAAAATTAAAATTGTGGATTGTAGCAACAACTAACCAGTTTCTTGTTGTTTGAAATGGCTTTTTAAAAAGTTCATGTATTCATCTAAAACGCTTTTAAGCACAATTTTTCAAATCTTTGGACACCTTTAAAACATAACATTTTGTTTAAAATGTATATCAAATTAACTTGTGGTCAATGTTATTGCCTTTAGATGAGTATTTCACTGAAATATCTCTTATCTATGAATTTCCCCGTAACTAGGATACAAAAGACGCTCTTGTATTTTCCATGTGTAATGTAGAACTTAGTGTAAAAAGGGCGTTGTACCAATTTATATATTTTTTAACAAAGTTTTATATTGATTTAGTTATTTTACCTGTTCCTCATTATTATCTTCTGTAATATACTGTTGTGTGTCTGCTACAACCGAGGAGAATTCTGCTAAAACTGTAGGATAACTAGTATCTTCAGATTCAGACTGGACTGTCTGTCTTTCAAGCAACAACTGGGGAGTACATGGAACTGAAAAGAGAGACATACAAGATTACATGAATTAAATAATCTATTTTAATTAACATGGTTGTAACAAATATTTTCAAAGCATACTAGAATTTTCATTTGATCAAAATTGGTCGCCATTAGCTGTTGCACCCAAGTAAAATTTCCCCTTATGAGGTGATATTTTTGTTTTCATTTGGTTAAATGGAAACTGAATCCATTTTTCAAACAGGGTTCAATGTAGGAATTACAGTTATGTCTATTGTACATTTCAGAAACAGAAACTGTTGGTTTTCACTGGTCTCAAGCTTTAAGTTCAATACTGTTCATATAAATACAATGTGTAAGCAAATTGTACAGTTTATACCATAAATATTTTGTCTGGTGAGCTAAAATACAGAAGTTAAGAAATTTAAGTTGTTTACAATACTGAATTAAATATATACTGGTACCTTTTGCTTTCAGATGCCGATTAAGAGTTCCATGTTCTGCAAATTTCTGGTTACAATGTTTACATATGTAAGGTCGTTCACCCGTGTGCATTCTAACATGTCGTAGTAATGAACCTTTCTCTCTAAACCTGCGGTGACACTGATAGCATTCATATGGTAATATATCTGTGTGTGTCCTTATATGTACTTTAGCAGCATTCTATAATTTATAAACCAAATTACATATCAGTAAACCAAGAGATATATTCTGGCAAAATATAAATAAGTACTGACATCAGACCCATTCTCACTGACAACCAGTTCTTGTTCATTTTACTAACGTTAAGTTACCATGGTTTCAAAATCATTATTCTGCAGAAAGACAAAATGGATTCAAGTCACAAACAAAGTATAAACATACACTGACACAGAACAACAAAGATCATGTAAAGGGGCAAGAATAGGCATTTGAAGAAAATGAGTAATGATTTAATGTGTGCATCAAAGCCGTCATCAACAAGTAGCATTTTTGAAAACAGAGAATGTAAAGGAAAATTTTCAGAAAGATGATAACAGTATATTTAATATTTTATTTGCATCATTTCAAGTTAGTGCCCATAATGACATTTAATAACTCATGTATTTTCCATGGAGTTCAATTGAAAATAAAGACAACAAAATGCTAACTATCAAATCTCAAGATAGTTTTTGCTAACTCCTAGAAAGTGTATGCATGAAGTTGGCCACCACTACCCCTCTATCCTTAAACAGAAGTAGACAATATAGCAGGTTTTACTTTAAATATACAATGTACTTACATTAGTTTTGAAAGTCTTGTTGCAAACTGTACATGGAAATGGTCGATCGTTTGAATGAATTTTGATGTGTTCTCTAACGTGAGATATTCTTTTAAAGAGTTTACCACACTCCCCACATTTAAAGTGTCTATCCTCACTATGCACACTTAGATGTTTATTCAGTGTATCCTTTGTCAGGAAACTTTTATCACACTGTAGACATTTATGTGGTCGTTCACCTAAAAGAAAACAGCAAAATTCTCATATAAGTTCTAATAGCTTTGTTGGAAAATGATTGGGATCAAATTTTGTCAGAATTCAGGGTTTGAAATTAAGCCTGCTATTGTGGTAAGTTCAACCTTAATTTTGGAAATTGCAACCTAGAAGTTAACTCCAGGTGATAAATTTAGTGACTAGTCATTATTTAGTGTGAAAATAAAACTTTGGATTTAATATTGGTATCATTGGTGTTGGCATCAGTCCACGTAATTCCCAAATACATGTATTTTGGATAAACAGAATCATTTGAAACAGGAATTTAAATAATGTATTGTGTATTCTGTTATTAATTTGAATATAATCACCTGCGGCAAATGCAAAACTTGTATTTCATTGCTATAATAGTTATGGTAAAAATTGCACAGGTTCCAGTTGTTTGAGCACCTTAAATTTAAAGGCCTGTACAGTTTTTAGCACCTGTCCAAAAAAGTAAGTTACCATGACCTAATTTAAAAGGATTTTTTTTTCAGTTTTTTTTAAAATTAATTAATTAATTTTTTTTTTTTAGAAAAAGTCATTATCATTTAAAATAGTATGATATATCAATAGATATAGCAATATGAACCTTGTAGACTAAGTTTTCAAAATTCAATGCAAATATATGTAATAAATTTATTTTTCAAAGTACTGTAGATTACTTATTTTTCGCGAGTAGAACATTTCGCGTCAAGATTATCTTGGCCTTATTCGCGAATATTTGAATTCTCGTTTGAAATCTTACCGAATACAACATATGTATGTCAACATAGAAATATCTGAGTGCTGGATATATTTGCATGATATTTGAATTCGCGAATGAGATGAGTCGCGAATTTACGCGAAAATAAATCTCTCGCGAAATTAAAGTGATCTACAGTAACTGCACAAAATTAATAAACAATAGGCTTAAGAATGCACTGAATGATAAGATCACATCAGAATTTTTTGTTGCATGTTGGCCTCTTGATTTACAAAATAAAGACATACATATGAATACAGTCAGACCTGTCTATAAAGGCCACCCAAGGAAACCAGTAAAGGTGAATTTTATAAACAGGTGGCCCTTATATACAGGTTCAAATAACATGGGTATAGAGTGATTTGGATAAATTTGACTGACCTTTAAAAGCAGGTGGCCCTTATATAGAGGTGGCCTTTAAGGCAAGTTCAATTGTAATATGATTTAGCAATATGAATCTTGTTCAAAATTTAATGCAAACATATGTATTAAATCTATTTTTCAAAGTAACTTCACAAAATAAACAAACAATAGGCTTAATAACATACAGAATGATAAGATCACATCAGAATTCTCTGTTGATTGTTGGCTTCTTGATGTACAAAATAAGGCATATACTTATGAATGCTGAAATATTTCTTGATATATATACCTGTATGAGCTTTCATATGTAACCGTAGATAACTGTTGCCTTTAAATGATCTTGCACATACTGGACAATTATATGTCTGTTTTGATCCTTGAAGATTAGAATCCATTTCCTCGGATTCTGTAGGTAACTCCAATAGCTGCTTTATTGCAATTTTAGCATTTCTGTAAATTAATTGATAGAAACTAAACTATAGCTATACTACAGATAACAAGAGGCCCAATAGGGCCTGTGATGCTCAACTGGTAGCTTATTTACATTTTTGATAAATAACATGTAAATCTTGTGAAATGGCATTCCCCCTCCTTTTTACAATTGCAACTGGAACCAAAGTGGTTGGAAACCAAATCTGCATTGGTTTTTCATGTTATTGCTATGTATAGGAACAGAAGCCAGCTTGGATTTTGGCTGATATGTCAGAAACACCTTTTGGATTACTGTTACTAAAGGACTTTTCATGCTGTATTGGGTTAGAATTGGCCAATTCAGGAGAAAATTTTCAATGATTTGATTGAAACAAACATCTTATTTGTACACTGCCTAAAAATTGGGGCCCATGAAGTTGATTTGTACAAACTTTAATCTACTCCACCTAGGTACTTTCCACACCAAATTTGGCATCATTTGGGTATGTGGTTTCAGAGAAGAAGATTTTCAAAGAATTGCCTAAATTTAGCATCTAATCTGCATATTCCACTAATTACGAGCAAACAGAAAAAGTTACAAAAAACCCGTTACATATATTAAATGGCTAGACATCTACTTTCTAAATCTCAAATTTTAACTAAATCGGTCCATAAATAAACATGTAATGACCATTTATAGGTTTTTGCTATTTATAGCAATGGCGGCCATCTTGGATGCCGTACGAAGTTGATTTGTATAAACTTTAATCTACTCCACCTAGGGACTTTCCACACCATATTTGGCATCATTTGGGTATGTGGTTTCAGAGAAGAAGATTTTCAAAGAATCGACTAAATTTAGCATCTAATTTGCATATTCCCCTAATTACGAGCAAACAGAAAAAGTTACAGAAAAACCCGTTATATATATTAAATGGCTAGACATCTACTTTCTAAATCTCAAATTTTAACTAAATCGGTCCAAAAATAAACATGTAATGACCATTTATAGGTTTTTGCTATTTATAGCAATGGCGGCCATCTTGGATGCCGCAGGAATATAATTTGTACAAACTTTAATCTACTCCACCTAGGGACTTTCCACACCAAATTTGGTTCCAATTGGCCAAGTGATTTCAGAGGAGAAGATTAAAGTTTACGCACGGACGCACGCATGCACGCACGCACGCACACACACTTCACCATGGCATAAGCTCAGCTGGCTATAGCCAGTTGAGCTAAAAATATCAATACATATATGACAATTTATGTATTAACAAGAGGTCCCATAGGGCCTGTATCGCTTATCTGGTGCAATTTAGCCAAAATCAAAGCAGTTTTTTTTTTGCTGAACGTCTTCTTATTCTATATGTCAAATTTGATGACAAGTTTTTTGGTTAATGAGGATGCACATACACATGCCATATCATACGATGACTTTAGCCAGGTTAGTTAAAAAATTAAAATTTACTTTTAATATATGTATACAGACCTAAAGTTGTCACAAATGAAATAACATTTTTCTATCATCTCTAAGTTTCTATTAATGTTATTGTTGGGCTGTCATTGATAGAGTAATATTTGTTGGATATTACATTAGTTTGAACAAGTTAAGGACAGAGCTGGAGACTATTGCAGTAACTCAAACTAAGATATAGCCAACTTTATTATTATTTACAAGTTGGAGATTAAAGATCTATGACGTTTCACACACATGCCTTTGTAAGACAATCAGGCCACAAAGTAAAGATGAAGTTGACACAATATGACAGATGATCTCACTATGGCCCCATAAAGGACAAAATGGATGCACATATTAAAACGAAAATTGAATCATAGTAAAGTCTTTAGACAATTCTCTTAAAGTTGCTGCCGGGTCCTGAGAAATTTCCTTGTGGTCATACAATGACTTTTGATGACCATGTAAATTGTCCAATGTTTTTATGATCAGAATAGTGTGATGCCTGAAAAACAGAGACATAAAATATTTCTGTAACATAGTACCTGCTGTTACATTCTTTATCCTCTGATTGGTCTGCCCAGCTTGTAATAGGGAGCTGTGTGAGTAGTTCAGATCCCTGAAATACATAATTACTTTTAATACAGACTTTGTACTCTGTACTATAAAAAATATACAAACTATATTATAGTCTGTATCTAAAATGTTGCCTCACATGTACCATTTCATGTGCATCTAATATTGCATGTCTTAAAGAATTTTATTCTATTGAAATTATTGTAAGTATTAAATACATATGTTTACAATGATAAAACTACGTTTATCTAAATCCTGCAATTGATTGCACATTTTTAATTTCTATTGGACTAGATCAGCTATGAAATCCACAATTTTACACTTAATTTGTGACAAATGTTGTATATGACTTATTGTGTGCATTTGTATGTCTATCAAACCTGAAATTCTTGTCCAGTAAAATTTAAAAAGGTCAACATTTTAAATGAATTTAGTATAATTCATGTACATCAAAATGAAACTGGCAATTTTCCAAAGCCTGTATTATTCTAAGACACTCCTTTCAAGAGCAAGTATGAAAATTAGTGAAATAATAACCTTTAACTGTTCCTGGTGTAGAGTTATCATATGGTTACTTAGATCTTTTCTCTTCTCTGCCACAAAATGACATAATCCACATCTAAATGGAATATCTGCTAAATGTGTACGTAGATGAATTCTTAAAGCATCCGTCGATGTAAACTCAATGCAGCATAACTAAAATACATTAAAATGCACTTTATTATCTGAAAGAGACTACCAGGTAATATTCATCATTTGTGTAAAGATTTATGAAAGAATCTAGACTGAGCAACCTTTGTGACCTTGACATTTAATTCCAGGACATGACACACTTTGTGACCTTGACATTTGATTATAGGACATGACACACTTTGTGACCTCAACATTTGCTTCCAGGAAATGGACACCCTTTTGTGACTTTGACATATGATTCCAGGACAAAACACATTATGTGACCTTGAGATTTGATTCCAGGACATGACATACTTTGTGACCTTGAGATTTGATTCCAGGACATGAACACTTTTTGTGACCTTGATATTTGAATCCAGGACATGACACCCTTTGTGACCTTGACATTTGATTTCAGGACATGGACACCCTTTTGTGACTTTGACATTTGATTCCAGGACAAAACACACTATGTGACCTTGAGATTTGATTCCAGGACATGACACACTTTGTGACCTTTACATTTGATTCCAGGACATGAAACACTTTATGACCTTGACATTTGATTCCAGGACATGACACACTTTACGACCTTGACATTTGATTCCAGGACATGACACACTTTACGACCTTGACATTTGATTCTAGGACATGACACACTTTGTGACCTTGACATTCGACAGATGAGTATAAAGCACACCAAGAGAGGGTACTGGCAAAATTAAATAAACAGCATAGCACAGCAGCATTAACAAACAGGTTATTATCATGATCATGCTACTAATATGACTGGCAGTGTGACCGTTAAGAAAGTGCACAGATGTTTTTATTTATTCTAATTTCAGCATAGCCATAGGCCAAATGCAGATTATTTACTAGGTCAAACCTTTCAAAACTCTTATCTACTTTTCAATATTTCTTAGGAAAATTCCCGAAATAATTAAAAAATTTTAGTTACAGACAGGATATACATAGATTCACAGTGGTGCGCTAGACAGTGGTGGGATCTCAGAAAAGAATTATCTCACAAGATCTTATTTCATTTCAATATGGCAAAGTATTGTTGGAAAATTCGCGTGAATTTGACACAAATCTTTCAACTCACTAATATAGAGATAGTTGTGTTGGATTAATCTTCTTTTTGTTGTTTGACATTTGATTCCAGGACATGACACACTTTACAACCTCAACATTTGATTCCAGGACATGACACACTTTATGACCTTGACATTTGATTCCAGGACATGACACACTTTTTGACCTTGATATTTGATTTCAGGACATGACAAACTTTGTGATCTTGACATTTGATTCCAGGACATGGACACCCTTTGTGAACTTGACATTTGATTCCAGGACATGGACATCCTTTGTGACTTTGATATTTGATTCCAGGAAATAACACACTTTTTGATCTTGACATTTAATTCCAGGACATGAAACACTTTCGTATCAAGGAGAGTAGTTGTGTCAAGTTTCAGAAATCAATTAAAACCAGCAGTAAATTAAGGACAAGACACTAATTTACAGAGAGAGACATGCAGACAGATAAGCATGATGATTCCTAAAATACACCCACACCTCACCAACCCCATCTCCAATCACAGACATAAGGGTTTGTCAAAGTTAGCCTGCATTTTAGATGGTTAATTATTTTGTTGAACTGATGTCTAAACCAACAGGTTGTTTTGGACTTTCTGCTACTTCATGTCAAAGGAACAAGATACCGGTAAGCATTATCCTGAAGTTGTGCTCTGAAAAGATTTTACTACCTTCATAATAGCCACAGTGGACTCAAATCTATTAATAAAACTGCAATTACCAATGGAGTTCACAATTTTATCACATGATCACCATACTTTAATGTTTGTATAGGAAATTTGGGAAAATGTTGATGCTGCAAATATCAAAAATAACATTGTTTTTATGGAAAAATATTATTCCATATCCAATTGAAATAATTGTTTCACACAAATGTTGGGGGAGAGGATACCATGTGGTATACAGGCAAACCCCATTTCCCTGATGTTAATTAGATATAAATTACTAAGTACTTACTTTACACTGTAATGGGGATAAGATTTCTCTATCTCCGTTATTACTATCGACCTCTGACATCTGACCTACAAATTCATCTTGTTCAGTTTCTATGATTGTTGTATTTTCATCTCCTTCAGAAACCATTAGATACAACACATTACTATCATCTGTCTGCTGTAAGTTTAAATTAATAATAATAATACCATTAAATACAAATAATAGCAAGTACATAACCAAACACTGGTATAGGCACACAATGACCTGTCTCCATGACCTTTACTTTAATTATTATGTATGCATTACCTGAATCCTAACATTAGCCATGAACTGAATGGATCCTCCTATATACATATTCCTAAAAAAGGTCAAGTGTACAAGTCAGTGTGTGTGTGTTTTTTTTGTGTTTTTTTTTTGGGGGGGGGGGGGTTTGCCTATTCACAATGTCAATAATGTAAGTGTCTTAGGATGACACAAGTATAGTTCCTTATAGCTAAGGTTCAAATTCAAAATTATGTCATCTAATAAAGCTGGAGTCTGTGAGTTCATCTTAAGTCTGTATATTTTTAAAACAGTTTCCAAGCAGTTATTCTCAATCTCATTCTCAATCTCATACATATTAGTTACCGTTTCTTCATGACTTGTATCCTGTACTGTCTGTATTATTGTTGTTTGTTCTGTATCTACACCTGAGTCAGTTACTTGTGTAACAGATGTAGTTTCCTGTACCACTGTATCACCTTCAGTAACGGTTTCATCTGAGGTCTGTTTTACCACAACAGTACTAGAATCATTGAGGTAGGGTTGTTGCTGTGATGCACTCCACTTTTTCCCATATCTTGGAAGATCATTGTCAGTTTTGTTTGTACAAGGAACCCTAAAACAAAAACATATTGACAGGTAACTAAATGCTAGTTAAAGGAAAAGAAAGAAAGAAAGAAAGAATGAATTAATGAATGAATGAATGAATGAATGAATGAATGAATGAATGAATGAATGTTTTACATCCCAGTCAAGAATATTTCACTCATATCGAGATGTCACTAGCTATAGATGAAGTGGCAAGATTTTTTTTCCTTTGCAGTGTGCTTAGGGCAATGTGCAGGGAAAGTGCCATGCTATGCCTGTCATGGTTACGTACCCAGTGGTTTTCTTTTCTAAATGCCAAGTGCTTGGCAAAAGAACAGCCACTACCTATAATCAAGTCTTGGTCAGACCTGGCCAGGGTTCGAACCCACAACCTCCCACATAAGGAGCAAGCACTCTACCTACTGAGCTAACACTAAAGTAGTCTAAAGGAAAAGAAAACATAAAGACTAGAGTAAGGATGGCAAATTGGTTTAAAATAACTAATCAATTAATCTTTGAATGGTATGAACAATTAATTGAATATTCACTATGTACCTTGTAAGTCAAAAGTTTAAAGTTTCATGGAGAAACTGAAATGCCACATAGAAAACCTTCTAGCAAATACCCAGTAAACTAATTTTTCACATTAAGTTCTATTTTGAGTGGAATGTAGGCAGGAAGACGCACTGTGACCATAACCTGGCACTTTTCGTATTAAGTTCACAAGAAGGGAGAAATAAACAAAGATATCTCACCTGGATTTAAGATGTCGTGTTAATGCTCCAGATTCTGTAAATGATCTTCCACAGTGATCACAAGAAAAAGGACGCTCTCCTAGAACAAAGAAATAAAGAAGCAATTAAATCTGGGATAGAATACAAGTGTGCTTTTTTGCATTGGGTAAAAGGCCTAATTTCAACCCAAGAATCTCTATAGTGAGAACACTGGAATTTCATGGTAAAATAAATATATATATCTCAAAGTAAAGTGCTTTTGACACAAAAATGTTATTTTACCTGTGTGCCGCCTCATATGTCTTTTAAGAGATCCTCTGGTTTTAAATGCATAGTTACAGCCATCAACTGTACAAGGAAAATCTCGTCGGTTTGAATGCGTTAGCATGTGTGTTTTCAGTACATTAAGCTGGAAATAAAGAAGGTAAAGAAATAGGTCAAATATGTAAATGGATGGGACACACACTGCCAAAACCAACAAATTCAATCACACGGCAAGCACTGCAGTCGAATCCTCAAGGGAAAAGAAAAGTTGAAAGCCCAAGAAACACCTGGTGGAGAAACCTGCAATCATAAATGGACAGAGAGGGCTACAAATGGCAAGATCTGGTCAGACTAGCACAGAAGAGAATTAGATGGAGGAGTGTTGTCAGTGGTTTATGTATCTCCCTGGTACCACAGGCATAAGTAAGTATGTAAATACTGGACAGCAAATCACTTTAAAGAAGGAAATACTTTTTTGAAAATGTTGTTATCATCAAATACAATTTTGAAAAGGAAAGTTTAGGAAAATTTTCATTTACCTGAAAAACAAACATTTGTATTTTTTAAATTTAACAAATTTGTTGTGGCATATTTTGTGTGACCTTTATGCATTTTACAAAGTAGCTAAACATACATAAATTAATGACACAACCATCATGATGTATGCACAATAGTGACGATGCAATGTTTTAGCTAATGAAACAAAAGAGGCCAAGCAAACAAAGTACCAGTAGGTACTTAATCTATGAATTGGCTCAAGTTAGTAAACAAATCAGTAATTTTGAATAGTATCATTGAGAATCTGTTTAAAAATAACATTTTAATGTTCTCTGAAATCGGGTAAACAGACAGTAATAAAAAAATCTTTAACCAAACGACTTCAAAATTTAACATCTATGTGGTATAACACAAAATATTCTGTATACCTCTTTAAATCTACTGCCACACACAGGACAAGCAAATACTCTGTCAGCAGAAGCCTTGTCCCCTGATGGAGAAAGAATTCTGGGTCTTTTCATAACAGGTTCCTTATAATCTGGAGTCTGGTCTTCAGATTCGGCAAGGTTCTCGTCTTCATCATTTGTCTGATCTGTCTTAGACTCCTCATCTTCTTCTACTTCATTGGTATATTCTCCACTCTTATCATGAACATATTCCACATGTCTACGCAGGGTAGCCTCTCTTATAGATAGAAAAGAAGACATGAAATAGTATCAAAATAAGGAGGGATCAATGGTTAAACTGTATCAATTATATTAGGTCAAAGTGACAATCTATTGTACAAAATCTGTTGCTGGTAACATTTGAGTTTGCCCCAAACATGAGACCATGGCAAATCAATTGATTTGAGACCAGTAATACCCATGTAAGTAATTCTCTTTATATCTTCTTGTTCAGTCCAGTCTGTTTCATTCACTTCTAGTTGTACCTCCACAAGTAGCTTACTCTTTTTTTTACTCTACAGAGGTGTCTTTAGTGTGCACCGAGACACGGGACCTCAGCTTTCAGCATCATCCAAAAGACTATTCTGGTAATGAACTTTTTATCACTCTAGTATGGGCTGGAAATGAAAATCATCTCAGAAAATTTCCAAGTCCTGAGTGAGGTTCGAACCCACAACCCTTGACTTCGAAAGCCAGTAACAGTACCACTCAGCCATGTCCGCCAATTAAATATAACTATAAGTTAAAAATGACTTGGCATAATGACTAAAAGTATTTTTTATGTAAAAGTATTAATTTTCTCAGTTGGAAATCAATTGTGTAAATAAACCTACTGCATTGTTATTTTGAACATCAAAGTAGATCTCACACCACCATAATACAGTGAAAAAGACAAGCGAGTATCTTAGGTTTTTTCATTGTTAAAAAAGTGTTGTTGTCTTGGTCAATCAATATGCATTATTCTTGACTTATGTTTTCTTCAAAATACAATACAATATAGTACAAGAGTACAGGTGACAAATGACTATAAAAGATTTACAAAATCTGTACACGGGACACACATGTATTTGGGAGAAAATCCAGATCTATAGAAAACTGGAAAATGGGTACCTCCTAGGTCTCAAATATTAGGTAATGATAAATTCCATTGACCTACCTATTGAATTTAAGATTACATTTAGGACAGCTGTAGGATGGTCTGTCTTTTATCATCAGCTCTTGATCAACTTCTGATGATTTTTTCTTTCTACCTGAAAAAAATAAGGTACATAAATAATTATTTCTTTATATAAAAACAAAAAGCCTAATGATTAACTCCTGCATTTCATTTGATGCCTAAAATACCATTTACATACATGTATGTGATCAAAATCACTTTGAAAATGGTCAGGGTAATTTCTTTGACAAGATGTACCGGTAATGAAAAATTAAGCACTATAGATTTATTAGCATTTGAAGATGGATTAATATTAAATTAATAAATTTCTCATGAGAAAGATTTCAAAGTTTCAATATAAATTTAATTCTGCATTTCAATATAATCCTTTAAATTTTGAGCCATATAGCCATTTATTTAACATCAGAAGAAACCAAATCAAATTATTATGAAATGAATCTTTCTGTAGTTTTTTTTTTTTACTCAATTCATGTACATCACTCATGCTTGTCACACAACAAAATGAAGATCAATTTACTTGTTTTTACAATTTTTTATATTTAAATCAAATTACATACCTTTCTTTTTCGTTTCTGTGTTTTCTTTTTCATCTCCATCTTTTCTTTCTGCTTGGTTTGGCTCATCTTTTTTAGCCGGTAACTTTTCCTTCTGAACAAGTTTAGGAATAACTCGCCTTCTATCTTTTACAGATCGAGAAAATGTAACTTTGTAATTATCGTGGCAAACTTTGTGTTGTAAATATTCTTCTAAACTGGTGAACATAAGTCTACATTTTTTACAAACATGTATGTCCTCATCTCCATCTGTGTCTGTGTCAAATCCTGAATAATATATAAATTGATAAAGAAAGGAAACATGTAATACTATAGATCCTGTCTAAAATAAACGCCTTCATGTCTTAATATTTCATATGGTTCATTGATTGTTTTAGTTTTTCAGTGAAAGGGCTATAACTCCCAGGAAAATAAGCAAACCAACTAAAATCAATGATATGCATATGTCCTATCTGTGTTGATGCTTGCACCATCATGCAGGCAGAGAGACATGTGGACAGATGAATTGTAAAATAGTGCTTCACACTTTTGAAAAATTATTCCAAACAGTTTCTGGACAGACGAAAGGATGTATAAAACTTAATATCTTCCCCCTTTCTTCAAAAAGTGGGTGAAAAGGGGGTGATGATAAAATATCAAATGCAAAAGCTTCAAAACGTACAAACGAATCAGTTAAAAGTGAAAATTGACCCAGAGCAAACAGGTAATAGCATTACATCATGTTTCTGAGATGCACCATAAAATCGTGGTAAACTGAACATTGCTCGCAATAATAATGAAGCTTTCTCCATCATAGGCAGTGCCTAGTCACATTATTGGCAAGCCTATTGTAGGCATATCAAGGCCCTCAAATAGTTTTAGGGCAGCCATCACAATATTGTTGATTAAGTCTCTGTATCTAAAAAATAACCTGGATATATCCTACGTCCCATAGTGCCATGCTTCTTTCATTCCAAAGTTTGATTACACGTGTGGCGGATGTAGCTAGCTAAACAGGGTTTACTTACCCTTCAGAAACACCCGGTCTCACTTACCTGGTGAAAATTTGTGTGTTTAAATATAATATGCCAGCATCAAGGTTTTTATTTTGCTTAGGGATTTTGGTTTTGGCATGGATTAGTATGTTTGTTTTTGATTATCAATATGGAACCTATATCGTTGACCGTCCTAAAATCGAGAGCGTCCTAAGATTCGAGGCCATTTTTGTTTTCAGTTATTATACTCGAGTATCGTCTCTGCAGTGACGATTTCATGCATTAAAGACAAAATTTAGGTATTTACTGTGAAACTATCCAGAAAAATCAGTTGTCTATTTTTCAGCTCTCAAATTCTTGTTGCGTTAGCAAATTTAGTTCGTTTTCTATTAGTCTCGAATCACGGACAGTCGAGGATATCCATTAAATTCTCAAAGAACTACAGTCCCACTAAACCTGAAATTCATGGCTCCGAATGGCTTTTTCATGATACTGATGTTGCCATTTCCGAAAGCCATTTTTGAAATGGCAACATCAGCATCATAAAAAAGCCATTCGGAACCATGAATTTCAGGTCTATAGCCCCACAAACTTTGCCAGTGTCATGCAACTTTGAACTGTTGAACTTCAACATTTGTTCTTCAGAAAATTTATGTGTACACCAAACATTTGAGATAAAATACTCGTTACTTTATAGTTATTGTGATAAAAATGCAGTTCATTACGACATAAGGCCGAGAATGACTTCAATAAAGTCAGCTTCTTTAGTTACCATCTGCATATTTCCACACAAACAACAGAACAAGTGCCCCTACGGAATAAAAGACTCCCCAATACTATTGCAAGTACAAAGGAAAACAAATCCCTGTTAAAATTTGTTGTTAAAAAGTAAGAAAATGTTAACGAAACAAAAAAAGCGTCTGCTACCTTCTAATACTGCCGTATTTTCGACTGTTGCTTTGCTAACAATTTCTGACATGGCGGACACTTTGCGACTATCGATGAACGGCGATTAAACTAGACGGGTTCGCTTCGTTACTCCTGTAGCGAAACCAAGTACAAGTACTAGCTTTCCAAAAAACCTTGCCTAACTACCGTAAGCATTTATTGTGAGGCCTCGGTGGCTGAGAGGTCAGTGGTTCTCCGGTAATCCGATTTCTCTCCTATAAATTCAATATACTTTAAATTTCACGTGTTTTATAAGAACAAATTATTTCATATTTTGAATATTTTTTGCAAATATTCTCAGCTTTTTTTATTTTTCGCTTTTTTTGAAATTTATTTGGAAAAATTTCAATAAAAACTTTTTCAATAAAAGTTTGCTGAGAAATATATACGCCTCGTTTGTAGTCTTGTTTTAATCAACTTCAACTTCAATGACTGTACTCATCAAAATCCAGCTTGGACAAAACTGATAAGGAAACTGTACATGCTGTGCAATGAGATGGTAATTACATATTACCGGTATACCAGTTTAAATTTTACAGCACTAGACGGCCTTTTCGGAATACAATTCTTCATCAGTAGTGCTTGGTAAGTATTTCAAAATACAATTTTTCTATCTACATGGTTCAATTTTTAATATTCGCTGTAGTTTTTGAGCTTTTGAGAGTTAAAATTTAGCAATTAATTGAAAGTAGCTGTTGCCCCTCTGATATGTTGATATGGATTATTCGACAGCTCGACAGTTCATATAAGTCATTCAGACTGGGTTCTGATTGGCTTATACGTATTCACGCAATGCGGGTTTATGCAGGTGTTTCTATTCCTAACCAGTACACGTTACGGACTATGCCATTGTACTTGTTTATCAATGAACAACCGGTAAAAAAGTACAAACATCAAAATAAAGAATAAAATTCCGGCATTTATTACACTTGTTTGGTCTGAAGAGACACTTTTTAAAAATTTAATGTTTTCAAACTACAAAACCTTCAAGCTCATCCAACTAACACGATATTTTTGTCTAAAAAGATGAAGTTATTGGCAAAAATTTTAATACGCAATCTGAATTTTAGATGCGTACCCGATAAAAACTAGTTTTGGATTTTTAGGCTAAATATAAGAAATTTCACCATTTTTTTCAACACATGTTATAAAAAAATATCTACATATAACATTAATTTGGTAAGTAATCCATGATGTTTTTAAGGATTTATTGTTGATAGTTCCCATGGACCTCTAGCAGACGAATTTTTCAGTAGAGGTGTCGCCATTTTGATAGGCAATCTATATAATTTATCTATCTATTTTAACCAAAATGTGTTCATTTTTAAATTATTGTTTTTCAAAAAGTAATCGGGATATCAATAAAGTTTT
The DNA here is from genome assembly GCA_021292105.1 of Anadara kagoshimensis. NCBI lineage: Eukaryota > Metazoa > Mollusca > Bivalvia > Arcoida > Arcidae > Anadara > Anadara kagoshimensis. The sequence continues at coordinate 26,906,277 of CM037861.1, forward strand.
TAAATTTATGAAATCATCAATGTTTTTACTTTGATTTGATATACATGTATTTTATAAGATTTTTGTCCCCGTCACAACGACGTGACAATAAATTTTATACACCCCATTTTAGAAAGAATAAATAAGACTCAATTTCTAATGCCTACCAAAATGGCCGCTACTTTACCTGAAAAGTGGACAGTGTGACGTCACCTAGGAACTATCAATGACTTTTTTGGAAAGCTATCACTTGTTGGATGTTTGCGACGTGACAGGGAACCAGTTAACGATAAAACAAGTGCATGCGCACCATGTTTTTATCCAAAATGGCGAACGAAGTGGTTAATGCTCCAAACAAAACATGGGAACTCAGCCTGTATGAGCTTCATAGGACACCACAGGAAGCCATCACAGACAATACAGAAATAGCTGTTTCTCCAAGAAGTCTTCACAGTGAACTTATGTGTCCAATATGTCTTGATATGTTGAAAAATACAATGACAACAAAAGAATGTTTACATCGTTTTTGTCAGGACTGCATCATCACTGCACTTCGCAGTGGAAATAAAGAGTGTCCAACTTGTAGGAAAAAACTTGTATCAAAAAGGTCCCTTAGACCTGACCCAAATTTTGATGCTTTGATTTTGAAAATATATCCAAGCAGAGATGAGTATGAAGCACACCAAGAGAGGGTGCTGGCAAAATTAAATAAACAACATAGCACAGCAGCATTAACAAACAGGTTATTATCATGATTATACTAAAATGACTGATGATGTGTCCGTTTATGAAAACGCGGCAGAATCTATATAATTTTAACATAATAGTCCTAATGCAGATTGTGTAGTAGGTCATACCTTTCGAAGCTCTCATGTTTATCTATATATATATTTCATAGGTAAAATCTCAAATTGTTTTGAAATGATACACTTTGAAATCCCTAGAGATCTTGCAAGACCCTGTTCTGTTCTTGTTTCAAAATAATGATATATTGCTGCAATTCCACGTGAATTAAGACCACTGCAGTAGCTCAGTTGGTAGAGTGCTCGCACCATAAGTGGGAGGTCATGGGTTCGAGCCCCGGCTGGGTGTGACCCAAGATTTGAAAGTGGGTAATGACTGTTCTTATTATGTTTTGGGCATTATGAAATGAAAGTCCCTGTTCTTTTGGATGGGAACTTAAAATAAACAAAGTCCTGTGTCACGGTAGACATGGCATGATAAAGAACCTTGTTACTTAATGCCATCAGCGCAATGCACAGGCAAAATTTCTGCACCTTCGCCTATATCTGGCGACATCTCGATATAAGTGAAATATTAATGACTAAGCTGTTAAACACCATTACTCAACTAAACTACACATGAATTTGATACAAAAATTTTAACTTGCCAGTATACAGATTGTGTTTGAGAAATGGACTTTTTGAATTTTAATTTGTAGTTTTATTGGTTGTAGAACTATGTACATACTATATCTATGATTAAAGCTCGAAGACAATAACAATACTTTTGTGATTTTGTCAGATGAGAAACAAGCAATTAACAATCAACTAAACAATTACAGCATCAACAACCTCTCCAGGCATACCAAATAATGTATTATTATTAACAGAATGGTTTTACTAGCTTAATAGCTTTGTCATCAAGTGTTCTTTCTTTTGTTTCAGTATTGAGGAAGGTCTTCGACTGCAGGCTATGAACAGAGCACAACGAGTACGCAAACATGCCACTGAACCAGATCTGACAAAATTAGAAACATCTAGTACTACATCTAATGAAAATACTCCAAATAAAAGAAAAAAGGGATACTCAGATGACTCCAGCACTGAAGCTTCGTTGGGTGATGGTGGAACAGAACTAGGACATCATATGGACCCACCAGTTCCTGTCAGTGATATTGAACTTGTCTTCAGACCGCTGCCACATGATTCCCAACAGGAAGTAGATGTTAATTCACAGACAAGATACATCAAAACAACAGCTAATGCCACAGGTAGTACATTTATCAATAATTAGTGCGTTATTTGTAGATGTGAACACAAAATCCATCCTGTAGTTCAGTTGAAAATTTTAGCTTTGAACATTTCATATTGACTGGCTAGATGAACATATCCAATAAAATCAGAAATGGTAAAGTTAAATTTTTTTCATAAAACTGTATGGTTCTGATCTACCTGAAAATTTTGGCTTTGAATATTTGATAGATGAACATCTCCAATCAAATCAGTAAAGTTATTAATGTTTCATAAAACTCTATGGTTCTGACCTATGACAATATTTTAGAACTATTTTATTTCCTATTAGGCTATTATATGTAGGAACGCTACTACATTTTTATCTGAAATAATAATAATAATTATAACAACAACATGAAAACATGCTGTCAGTAGCAATATGCTTAAAAGTTAGTTTAAAATGTACACATGCAAGAACATGTTACAGTACATACAGTGTTTGCATGGTGACAGCAAACAATCTTTAGTTTGCACACCAGGGTAATCAGTAACATTGATGTATAAGTTTTATAAAATCATTAAAACATAAAAGATAATTATATTATGACGGAAACTCGATACATTGTACATGTATGATATTTAAAGCTGTTGTTTCAATCAATTCTTCCTCTATATTGTATAATTTATCAAGACATTTTGAAGTGACATTGGATGATACAAGGACTGATGTGTTACTGTTATTTTGTTTTTTAGTGGACCACCTGTCAAAGTACCTTGCCATAAGATTGTCATTGGAAGCACAGAAAGTCGATACAGGTAAGATATCATATTATGATAGTCTGTCATTACCACTGCAATGTATTGGTATTTCTGTCTACACATGCTCCCACTTGAATGGGATGCCAATTCATTGCAATGATAGCTCTTGCACATACTCCCTTTTTGAGGGGAGGTTAATTCATTCCAATAACTCCTGGTATTTTATTTACACATACACCCTCTTGGATGGAATTTAAATTCATTGCAATGACAATGCCTTGTATTTCTGTATACACTTATTCATTTATTAGCCAAATGGGCTGAAACTGTGAAATGAAATGCCTTGCTCAAGAATATACCATACAGTTTTATGAGAACACACAGCCCTTTGATAATTTGTCTGCACTCTTAGAGACTTGATCATGCATCTCCACATCTTTATGATGTTATACACTATTTTGTATTTATGACTTAGTTGGAAAACTTGATGAATTTCTACTTTAAATTTATTTACTCACAAATTTGTAAATTTATAACTAATCTTGTATTTTAGGTGGTGGAGGTTCAGGCGGAGAAAAGTACACAATTTATATTGCCAGTACACCTGGAAATTATTTACCGCTGAGTGGTGCCATGACACTGGAACAAGTCAATGAGAAATACTGGAGAGTTAATAAACCATTAGAAATGTTTTACACATGTACTAAAAAGACGGCAGATTCCTCTGTCAAGAAAAATATGGACAAGTGAAAGTGTTAATAATAAATGTAAACAATATTTTGTTTAAAACATATGGGGCAAAGACTGATTTGCACAATGAATACTGGATGGACATACTGTCAAGAAAAATATGAACAAGTGAAAGTGTCAATAAAGACATTTATGTAAACATTTTTTGAAAACAAATGTCAAAAGATTTGAGAATGATTTGCATAATGGATAGTGGATACTGTATGGACATAATGACATTTTATCTAGCAACTTTGTCAATACTGGTTACGACAATCTGACATGAGTTCAAATATAGAACACAGGTTACATGTTTTATAAGACTAATGTGCTGGTCATTGGTTATGATAATCGGACATGAATTCAAATGCGAAAGTGGAGATTACTACACAAGTTACACGATTTAGAAGACTAATGTTATATACATATTGTAATGTATGCTGTACATAGTGCTATATTAACTACATATTAAATGTATACTACTTGTTAGTACTGAATCTGTTGTTTGACATTCAGAGACAGAGCTTTGTCTTGTAATTCTCTACTAATGTGACAATTTTAATGTCTCAGTATGCACCTTCATAACAGTGATTTCGTTTGCTTCAAATTACTACCGAATAAAGGTAATTTCCCCTAGGGAAATATAACTAAAATTTCCCAGTTTGAAAACTAAAATTCCCCAAACAACAGTGATACAGTAGCAAGTTAAATGCAGTTGTCTTAATATCTATCAAATTTTAGATATTGTCACAATAAATTATCTTTACACTGGGGATCCTAGCTATTTCAAACATGTTATAATGCAGTTAGCTATATTTCAGAACCCCATCTTTAAAGCAGAAGGTAGTTTTTAAAAATGTAATAAAATCACTGCATAATTACATTGTATGTACAACCTTCGCAGTCCTATCTCAAACAGTGATTACATTGTTTTTGGAATTATTTACTTGATATTATACAACTGTAAATATGAAAAATTTAATGTGCGTCTTAATCATAATGTCATCACGTTATTTTATTGTGGTTGACTTGACAATTTGAACTGTCTTCATTGGACTGCTTATATACAAAATGTATATACTGGACTGTCACTGATTGAGGTATTCAAACATAACCCATACATTTCTGGGTGTTGATATCAACAAATATTTCATCCATTTTTGTTGGATGGCTAAGCATGAATACTAGTAGTATGTATGTTAATTGAATTCCTTATTCTGTAGTATCTCAAAACAAACTGGCCTACAACAACACCTGCTAACCTAGTTTGTGGTATAATAGTAATGGTAAATTTGAAAATGAAAACAGATGATATACAGGACTAGATGAAAGGGAATTTAAACATTAAAATCGCCTAGACAGGGTTAGCTCAGGCTGTCATTAAAATGGAGTAAAAACAATTAGCCAATTTTAAAATTTAATAGCCAGTAAAGCTAAGAAACCAAAAGTGACAATATATGTTAATCCAAATGTAATTCTTTAGTCTTCTGTATACATGTACATTTTTGTTCTTGATTAATAGTTTATAACACTTGTTTTACTTTTTCATACTTGTACTGAAAATACAGAAAACCAACACCCGTGAATAGTGGAGTATGGTGTTGTTAAAAAGTTGTTAATACCAAACAGTATTCAGTAGAGTTTAATAAAATAATAAGAATTTGTAAGCAATAAATTACATCTCGTACACTAGTACTAATTTTGTTTATACTTGTGTAAAAAAAAAAAGGTCAGTGATTTTCGTTGGTCTAAATATTATTGATAAAAAAATTAGAGCAAAAAAATATTTGCAAAAAGCTATTTTTGGAGCCAGAAATTACAAAATTTAGCAATTAGTAGCTAAATTGGTGAATGGCAGAGCTAACCCTACTAGATATTTTGTATCTGTATAATTATAATAGACATACATTGTATATATATAAACAAACTGCTCAGTCTTGATGTATGTGTTGTACACAGTTTAATTCAGCTACTTTTTACTTAAGAATTGGAAGCTTTACTTGTCTGCCATCATATATCTGTATAATGTTGTCTTTTATAATAAATATGTGACTTGTAACTTGAAGAGAAAGTTGTTTGTAAGTTATCTTTGATTTTATGACACATGATTAGGTTATTACATGTAGAAATCTGTCTAACAACATCTCAATGTCTAAATGGTGAATCACTGTGGTAGCTCAGTTGGTAGAGTGCTCCCTACATAAGTTGGAGATCGTGGGTTTGAACCCCGACCGGGTCTGGCCCAAAACTTGAAAGTGGGAAAGGACTGTTCTTTCGCCAAGCACTAGGCATTGTGAAAAAGTCACAGTTCTTTCAGATGGGAACTTAAAATAAAGGTCCCGTGTCATGGTTAAAAAACCCTACTGTTTAATGCCATCAGTGCAATGCACAGGCAAAATTTCTGCACCTTTGCTTATAGCTGGTAATGTCTCAATATAAGTGAAATATTCTTGACTGGGACATTAAATACCATCACTCAACTGAACTTTAAAATTGTTAAAGGTTTTTATGGCACCATTTTGCAGCAATTGTAAAAAACACAAAATACAATTAAGAATGGATTAGCATCGTATTCAGAGTGGAGTGGAGAAGTGATATTTACGCCAAGTTAAGATTATTTCATTTATATCAAAGTGGTCACTTCTAGGATGGTTGAGAAAGCCAGACTGCCCAGGGAAAACCTCTGACTTGTTGCAAGCAAACTGACAAACTGTCTCGCACTAGGATATCCAAAACCTAGGCAGTGAGAGGCACTGTGATACATAAGTGCATGCTTTAGACGGCTCAGCCAGAGAACCCCCGCCCCTCCAATTCAGAGAGTTCCCTGTAAAACCTTTAACATCTTGCATGAACCAAATGGCCTAAGAACTTGATATTTTGTGTATAGTATCATGAGATGATGTTCTACCAAGTTTGCTAAGCTTGCTGGCCTTTACCCACATTCAAGGTCACAGTTGCCTGAAGTATTAAAACCTTTAAACATCTTTTCATGAAACGAAAGGCCTAGGAACTTGAAAATTTATATTCAGCATCAGGGCCTGAATTTCTACCAATTTTGGGTACCCTTGTTTTTCATTCAAGGTCACAGTGACTTTCATTAATAAAAAAAAACCTTATGTCATGAATTGGAAGACCTGGAAGTTTTAAACTATATATAGTTAGGGCTAGAAAATTTATGAAGTTATGAAGTTGATTGGTCTTGACTTTCATTCAGGGTTACAATTGCCTTCAATATCAATAGTAAAACCTTTATACACCTTAAACTGTAGGGTGCCTTTAAATTCATCAAACCAATGTACATTAGCCAGACCTTACATATTTAGATGTAGCATTCTAAAGACAAGCAGTATTTAATTTGCCCAAACTTTGGCTGTGGGGTCTCCAGTGGGGAAACTAAAGGACTACTTTTAATTACTGGTATATAAAAATGATGGATGACTAATTCAAATAGTTTGACATTAGATGTTTAGCTCCTCCTAACCTTTTTGACATTTATATGATTCTTGATTGTGAATCCGATTAAGGAAAACTTAAAAAAGGTCACTTTATTTTATGAAAACTGTCTATTTAACAACTTCATGACACACCTGTTTCAGGTGAGCAATAAGGCCTGTGGCATCTTTTAACAGTGTTTTGACAAATAAGCATTAATTATAAAAACTTTATTTTGCATACTCTGTAAGTAATCTAGAGTATGTTTAAAATTTCAAAAAGTTAAACTAGAAGTGTAAAATTACATTAAGATGCTAATTAGTAATTAATAGAGGTATTTTATTGGATAAATTATTATAACTATGTAAGTTTTTATTATACATAGAATTTATAATGATAAAACATCGCTCAATGAAATCTTCTTCATGTTTAAAATGATAAAAATCAATACTATTAAGTAAACATTTAATTATTTTCTGAATTTTTCATATTGAAGGGTAGTAAATGTGTACCTATTTATATTGCTACACTTTTCCGTCACACTATATTTAAAGGAAATCGGAATCGCATAGACGCTTGATTGTGAAATGGCGGATGTAGTTAAAAAGGCTACAACAAGTTCAGATTTAAACACTCATTATCTACAACAGAATAACAAAGAAACAATAGAAATGTCGTTTTCGGACGCACAAAAAGATACAGAAAAGAAAGGAAACTGTGCCGATAGTTCTTTACCCGGAATAGGAGAGCATTTTCTTGTTAGAAGATCAGACAATACATGGCGTAAATATTTTTTTGTTCACCTCCACTTTGTCTGTACTGGCACTTGCAGTGTAGACTCATTTCCAATATCAGAAACTTTACAACTATACGAGTCAGCAACCATACAGTCATATTTTAATACTTTATATTAAAAAATTACAAATAATCGCGTGTAATTACTGAAGCGGCCCTCAAAACAGGAGAAAATATATAAAATTTATTTTCAAATATTTTTTATGGATAATATTAATATTCACTATCTGCATCCTATTAAGCAAACATATTATCACTATAGATAGTTCTCATGGACCACTAGCAGACGAATTTGGGTGCAAGACGTTTCGTCCCATATTGTTAAGACTTTTTGTTCCAAATTCAGGACTTTTCGTCCCATGGCATTAAGTGACATTTTAAGAACTTTTAGTTCCATAATTTTAAGATGTACCATGGCATTTCGTAACTTACTCAGGACTTGTATTGACTTATTTAACACTGTTCGTCCCATAATCCGCCGGTACCATTGGACTTTTTGTCCCATGGCATTTTGTAACATTTTAATGTCTATTTAAGAAAGATCTTATTTATTTATTTATTTATATCTGAATAAAATTTAGTTTTTTAAAACTCTTAAGTTAAAGGCAATTTTTTCCACGTTGTCTTTTTAAAAATTTGGTTTTCATTTCAAATTTTGTCAATATATTTCCTTTTTCTTTCTTCACCTTTAAAGCCATAACATGTAGATAACTGAATTTCGATTCATAAAAAATAAACAAAACACGTCATAGAGATAGCCATTTATGTATCCCTGAAAACGTTCTACAAACATAAAAAAGCATGGGACATTAAGATATAAGTTCAAAGTAAATGTATTTATCTGAAATGCAAAATAAAAAATTACAACAATATAATTACTTTTTAGCTCACCTGAGCCAAAAGGCTCAGTTGAGCTATTGCAATCTATCACCGTCCGTCGTGCGTCGTCCATCGTGTGTAAACTTTACATTTTAATCTTCTCCTCCAAAACTACTGAGCCAAATTTGATGAAACTTCATGATTATCATGCCTGAGTAACAGGCTTTTAAAATTGTGTTCGGGGTTTGACCACGACCAAGAATATGGCTGCTGTTACTATAAATAGCCAAAAGGCAAAAAAATCTTCTTCTCTGAAACCGAAAGATGCAGACAATTTTGATTAGATATTTGGATTCAGGATGCCTAGGACTATTAAAATTGTGTTTTTTATGAAAATTGGATGAAAAATAGGTTACATGTTTTTTGCGTATAACTACGAAATTTTTAAAATGAGACATATATTGTTATAACTCCATAACAGCTGAAGACATTTGTATAGAGTTTTCATCTTGTCTTGCGATTTTCTTCCAATTGATGTCACGGTCAAAGGTCAAGGTCATGCCCCAGTTTTTGACCTTTGAAAAAAATGCTATTTTTTAAACATGTCTGGTGATAATGGCATAGGATTTTCAGCTAGTTGTAGTTATTGACATGACCATCATTTTGATTCATAGATCAAGGTCATGGGTTCAAAGGTCAAGGTCACAGATGTACAAATATACCAAAGTAGTTAATTATCTGCAAAACTATGAACTTTTTGTATAGGCATGTATATCAGAATATTGTAGGTAATGGCACAATGGTCATTTTGATATATGAATAAAGGTCACGGGTTCAAAGGTCAAGGTCACAGATACAAACAAGTTCTCAAATGGTATAATTATCTTAAGAACTATAAACATTTTGTATAGGCATGTATATTAGAATATTGTAGGTATTGTCCTATTGATCATTTTGATATATGAATGAAGGTCATTGGTTCGAAGGTCAAGGTCACAGATGCAAATTAAAACTTAAATAGTTAATTATCTTGAAAACTATTAACTTTTTGTATATGCATGTATATTAGAATATTGTAGATATGAGCCTAACGGCCATTTTGATATATGAGTGAAGGTTATGGGTTAAAAGGTCAAGGTCACAGATGCAAATGAATACTGAAATAGCTAATTATCTGCAAAACTGAACTTTTTGTATAGGCATGTATATTAGAATATTTTAGGTAATTGCACAATGGTCATTCTGATATATGAATGAACAGCATAGGTTCAAAGGTCAAGGTCACAGATACAAACAAGTACTGAAATGAATATTTATCTTTATAACTATAAACTTTTTGTATAGGCATGATGTATATTAGAATATTGGCCTATTTTATCATTTTAATATATGAATGAAGTTCATGGGTTCAAAGGTTAAGGTCACAGGTGAGCGTTAAGGCCCATGGGCCTCATGTTTAATATATACTTTGTGATAAATGCTTAACCTTTTACGTTATACTGACGGTGAAATTGTGTGTAAATAGGTATTATGTGTCTCAGTCATGGCCAAAATGGATGGAATAAATAAATAAGATATCTTAAGTCATTAAAATGTTTCGAAATGCAATGGTACAAAAGTTCTATGGTACGAAACGTCTTATAACTATGGGACGAAAAGTCCTGAATATGGTATGAAATATCCTGGATATGGTACAATATGGCATGGGACAAAAAGTCCGGTTGGGTAATTCTATGGACCATTTCAACACATATTATGACCTAGAAATTATTGAATGCATTTCACTTCAAACTTAATACATGTAGGTTACATAACACAAATGTTCATTTTAAAGTTGTTATCAGTTTGATTTAGTTTTTTTTTTTTCATTTTAGATGCTGCAGAAATTATACAGATGAGACCAATTGATGATGAGAGACATGAATTTTATGTTCACTATGAAGGATGTGAGTGATTATTTGTTGATGATGAATGTATTAATTCTTCTCTATGATACCACTATTTTAGCTCAGCGGTAGAGTGCTCGCTTCATATATTGGGAGGTTGATCGTTGTGGGTTCAAGCCCTCACTGGGTCTGACTTGAAAATAGGTAGTGACTGTTCTTTTGTAACATGAAACAGATCACCAATACATATTGATTTTAAATAATCAAAGATACAATACTGAAATATGTCAAAATAGTCTGATGAGCTTTTGAGTCTTGTGGTAATTATAAGTCCAAGGCTTTGGGCTTGAAAAAAGTTCAAACCCTGATTCAAACAATAATACTATGTTTCCATTCCTGGTAGCCAAAATCGCCATTGGCTACTAATTTCTGAGGAATTCTTTCAAAAAGTAACCTATTTTAGCAAATTTGTGGGAAAATACTTTTAAAAGGACTATATTTTCACATATTTTGGAAATTTGGCTACAAATTATTTTAAATTTGTGGATAATACAATACCATACAAGCCATTCTGTTTTAAATTAAGGGATAACTTTACCTAAATACAAAGCTAAGCTTCAGTCAGTAATCTATGGATTTATAAATAATAAAACTTGTACATTGTATAGGAGTTTTGAAGATCTATAAATGATTGTTTATTTTTTGTGCCATATATGATTAATTGTACCTGTTATTGTATTTTTCAGTCAATCGCAGATTGGATGAGTGGGTGGAAGTGGACAGATTAGATTTAAACACAAAAGTAGAAGATCCTCAGAGTAAAATGAAAGACATGACAATTATGTTAACAGATCTCAGTGATGGCACAGACAGAAAAATTACCAGAAACCAAAAACGTAAACATGACGAAATTAATCATGTACAAAAGGTAAGAATGTTATGCATTTGTTTTTTGATTTATAGAGTATGATTTTGAACTTCCACTGTTGATTACTTTTAATCAGAGTGTGAAATTATAAGTTAAAATTTTCAACCAGTCCTTGTCTTGGTAATTGCAACATTTTCTATTGTGGTATATAGGAAATTATTGAAAAAGTAACTAGTCCTTCCCAAAAGTTGCCAGTCTCGGAATGTGGGATTGGAAGTTATTTTGAACACCGTTTACATTGACCACTTAATTACATCTCATTATTGATTTCTTTTCTTGTGTTGTAGCATAATTAAATCCTTACTATCCCAAGAATTAAATTTTATGTCATTACAAGATATAATATCTTTTCTTTGTATCCCCTTGTCTAAAATAACTCGATGTGTTACTAGTATTTAAAGACTTTTCAGAATATTTTGTTTTCGCACAACTTTGTAAAAGAGATTTTGTTATGCACAAAAAAGATGACTTGACAGTCTGCATTTAATGTTTTTGGTAGTTAAATAGTAAAGAAATATATAATGTACTTTGTATGCAGGCAGTGTTATTTTTCATTTACATGTATATTTTGATTGACAATAAGAATTGCTATTACAGGTTTTTTTACATGTTTTTTACATTGACAGTGAAAGGCATATTTTACTTTGATACATACAGTGTTTAAATTTGTATACATGAACTCTTTTATGTTATTCTATGTTTAAGTATAGAAGGAACTTTAAACCATGATACTAACTGATTTGTTATTTATTTATAGACCTATGCAGAAATGGATCCAACAACAGCAGCCTTGGAAAAAGAACATGAAGCAGTAAGTGCTTGATTCATATATACATGTTACATGGATTAAAACATGTTTTAATTTACATGCAGTGCAGTAACCAAGTTTAGTTAACCCCAATTTAAGAATATTGTTTTGCAGATGCAATATACTAATAAGTTGTCTCAGGAAACAAGAATCTTAAGTTTTCAAGTGTAATATTCACTGGATAAACAATTAAAAGCATGTGCAATGTTGAACTCTTGTCTTATAGAGTTAATTGATATCCTACCTGTTTCTTGAAATAATGAATAGTTAGATGTTTTTAATACCTATGTTTCCATTACTTGTAGCCAAAATTACCATCGGCTACTAATTTCTGAGAAACTCTTTCAATAAGTAACCCATCTAGCAAATTTGTGAAAAAATACTTTACAAAAGAATATATTTTTTTTAATTTTGAAAATTTGGCCACAAATAATATTAAATTTGCAGAAACCTAGAATACACATTACGTAATTTTGTTTTTCACCAATAGATTACCAAAGTGAAGTACATAGACAAGATACAGATAGGAAGATATGAAATAGACGCTTGGTACTTTTCACCATACCCTGAAGAATACGGAAAACAGTCAAAGTTATGGATCTGTGAATTTTGTTTGAAATATATGAGACTTGAAAAATCCTACCGTTATCATCAAGTGAGTTTTAGTATTAGAAAATTAGAAAAGATTAAGAATCACATTTATGTAAAGACTCATCTTTGAGACCTTTGTTTCTAGTCATGTTGTTTTATTATCAATTTGTTTGTTCAAATTATAAATGATCTTGTGTCATACTCTTGACATGAGCATCAATGTCAGCTTCATCATACATTGTCACAGATTTGTGGTGGACTAGACTAGATTTGCAGGGCAATTATATGTTCAGTCACATTTTGTAAACTAACATTGTGTATGTGTCATATAAAAATTAATGTTATTATAGCAGGTTCTTGTTTTCATTTCTGTTACAAATGGATTTATTATTTTTCTTCATTTCTGGATCTATTATTAGCCCCCTAATGGCAGAACCGAAGGGGGGTTTAGGTTTGCAATGTAAGTCCGACACTTTTAATCATGATACATGGCTTTACCTTGAAAATTTTCAGCTCAAGTTTTAATTTTTCCAGTGTTTATTTTTTTTTTTGCGGAGATATGACCCTTGGACTTTTTCACATCTCATGCATGGAATTTGCATTGTATTCTCATCAGAAATTTATCAACCAGCAGGGATATATGCATTTTGATGTACTACTTTAAAGAATTTTTTTTTAATTTAAAACTGAAAAAAATATAATCAGTGAGTTATCTTTTTAATGTATTACAATTTTATTTTTCAGAGTGAATGTATATACAGACACCCACAAGGAAAAGAGATATACAGAAAGGGAACAATATCAGTGTATGAAGTAGACGGAAAAGAAGCAAAGGTAAAATCTCATAGGAAGAGACAGCCTTTGTTATGTTTTCATAATAGTGTCGTCATATTTGTCTGTACAATACCAGTATTGGTGTCATCATCACAATCCACAATTTTGTATATTTGATGAAAAGATCAAGTGTTACTTTTCATGTTTTTTCATGGTGTCTTCATTGTTATTATTTATTAGAAACTTCTTACTACATGTATATTTTTATTTCAAGGTGGATCTGAAAAGGCAAGATGTACTTTTGGATGAGACATAATTGATGAATCTTTTTTTGTATAATATTCTTAAATGTCTACTCTTGAACTTTCAAGTTTGGTTATTGTCATTTATTATTTATCTGTTTATCATTGTACGTATCTTCTTGGCTAGAGTAAATAATGTAGAACCTCTTCTTGGCTCACAGTGGATTGTCTTGGGTTAGAAATGGTATGTTTGATATATCTGCAGGTGGGTATTTGAATGTAAATGGTTGTGATTGAAATGTATTTTAACACCAATAATTTCTTTTTCTAACAGATATATTGTCAGAATCTGTGTTTAGTTGCGAAGTTATTTTTGGATCACAAGACATTATATTTTGATGTGGAACCGTTCCTGTTTTACATATTGGTGGAAGTAGATAGATATGGCTGTCACTTGGTTGGCTATTTCTCTAAGGTTTGTATTTCTGTTGGGCAAAAAAAAGTATAGGCAAATAATATTAACCTATCTGCTTGACCTTTCTGTTAAATATTTATTACAGACAAGTAAATTTATGTAAAGAGAATATGGGTGTTTATTTAATCTACATCATAGGAAACATACATTGTTCATGTATCAATGTTTCAACCACTGTGGTAGCTCAGTTAGTAGAGTGCTCACTCTGTAAGTTGGAGGTAAGTGGGTTTGAACCCAGACCTGGTCTGACCCATGAATTAAAAAGTAGTTAGCGACTGTTCTTTCAAGCACTCTGCATTACAAAATGAAAGTTACTGTTCTTTCAGATGGGTACCTATAATAAATGGGGTCACGTGTCAAGATGGGCTTGGCACGATAAAGAACCCTGCTGTATATAATGACATCAATGCAACTCACTGGCAAAATTTCTGTATCTTCGCCATAACTCAACTCCATTCTTATATGAATATTCTAAATGAAACTCAAGTAGACAGGTCAGTGTTGTTTGTCTATACAGTGTTGTTATTATTAACATTGCAAACTTACTTAACTATAGCTTGGTACCTTGAAGAGGTGGTTTTTCTCACAGACACCAGACCAAAAAAAATTCAATGATTTGTTTTAAAATGTGACACATGATTTCCTTATTTACTGTGTGAGAGGTGCTATCTCACCCTACATGATGCAATCCAATGTTCAGCCCTTGCAAGTTTAAAGATATCTACAATAATTCCACTGAATCAATACAATTAATTCAAATATTTGAAAATAAACATTTTCCCCCTTGAAAGTTGGATTTTCATAAATCTAAGTGTCTGAATTGAAAAGCTGATGATATCAAGTACCGGTATTATACAAAAAAAAAAAAAAAAAGAAAGAAATATGATAACAGATTCAGACAGCATTGTGCATTGTGAGTTCTAGTTTTAATTATCGGACTTATTCACTCGTTTTTATACTAATTTTATGTATTTTAAATATTAACAGGAAAAAGAATCTCCAGATGGTAACAATGTTGCTTGTATTATGATCTTGCCACCATTCCAAAGAAAAGGTTATGGGAAGTTTCTTATTGCATTTAGTAAGTTACAGTACTAAATTTACATTTATGATATGACTTTAGTAAGAAACATGTCATTATCTTCTTTTTAATAATTTTAATAAGAAATATGTCATTATCTTCTTTTTAATAATTTTAATAAGAAATATGTCATTATCTTCTTTTCAATAATTTTAATAAGAAATATGTCATTATCTTCTTTTCAATAATTTTAATAAGAAATATGTCATTATCTTCTTTTTAATAATTTTAATAAGAAATATGTCATTATCTTCTTTTCAATAATTTTAATAAGAAATATGTCATTATCTTCTTTTTAATAATTTTAATAAGAAATATGTCATTTTCTTCTTTTTGGTATTGTATGAATCAATATTTTCCCCATTTTTATCTTGGAATTCAGTTTCCAGTTTAAAAAAAAATTCATTCTTGTTGAAATATGTCAAGTAGAATAGAAGGCTTCCAAAGTGGAGTGGAGTAATAGTGTTTAACATCATAGCCAAGATTTTTCGAGATTGTCAGTGTTGGGAATGGTGGAGAAAACTGCAGTACCTGGAGAAAATCAGCAAGTTAACTGACAAACTCACCTCACATGGATCTGGCATTGAGTGATACTCTGACCAAAAAAGGGAGAGTTCTGTAAAACATAAGTTAGTACTTAAGACAACTCGGCCACCAAAAGACCCTAGAATTCTAATAGAACTATAACTACATTACCAAATGTCAAGATAAAATTAACACATATAAACAAACATTCATATAAATTTATATTTAATATACATGTACTTACAATAGTAAGATAATGAAAAAATGACAATTCTTTGCACTTTGTACGAGGTTCCACAATGTTGGTACATGTATTCTGAAACTGTATTGAAACACAAGTACCTATAAATTACATATTGTAAAATTCTGGTACATGTTTTTAAGAAAGTTGACAGATTTTTTAATATCAGTTCTCTTATATATAACAGCTGATTTAAATTAAATTACACCATTTTAAATATAATTTACAGGTTATGAATTGTCAAAACTAGAATCGGTTGTTGGATCTCCTGAGAAACCATTATCAGATCTGGGAAAATTAAGTTACAGAAGTTACTGGTCATGGGTGTTATTAGAAATTCTGAGGGATTTCAGAGGGACACTTTCAATCAAAGATCTCAGGTAAGACATGTTTACATATTTATTATGACTGACAGTTTATAACCATTAGCAAAGTCCGAAAGACCACTGTGGCAGAAGTTTTTTATGCTAATGTTAACATTGGCCTAATGCAAATTATTTATTAGGTTCACACCTTTAGAAGACCGAACCTAATTCTTAAGAAAAATACTAAATTCATTCAGAATGATTCCTTCTGAAATTATTGGATCTTGCTAGATCCATTCAGATCGTGTTTCTACATGGCAATGTATTGCAGGAAGTTCCACATTAATTTGACACAAATTTTTCAACTTGCCAGTATATGGATTGTTGTGTTGGACAAATTGACTATTAGTCATACAACAAAATAAACAAATACATGCAATATATTGAATGAGCAATAAGGACAGACGATACCATTTGCATATTAATTCCTTATTCAATATTTAATTTTGATACTACATGTATACCTTTGTATTTATTTAAGTTTTAATCTCTTTACAGTGAAATGACAAGTATTACTCAGAATGATATCATCAGTACATTGCAGTCCTTAAACATGGTGAAATACTGGAAAGGCCAGCATGTTATCTGTGTCACACCAAAGCTTGTTGAGGAACATTTAAAAAGTGCACAATACAAGCGACCAAGTTTGACGGTTGATGCATCTTGCCTTAGATGGGATCCTCCGAGTAAATTTCCAAAACTCATTAAAAAGTGTTAGATTTGATATTTCATGCTCATATTCATTTTCTCATCAGCTGAAAAGATCAATAAAGCCAGCAACTTGGTAAGAAATGCATACAAGAAATTGATTATTGGACTGACAAGTTGACAAAATTCTTTAAAGAGCAATTTTGATATTTGACTGTTTTTGGAGTTGTCATGAACTCACATTCATGGGAGCCTCCTGTGAACTCATTAATGCAGCTAACTTTTGTATATGGTTTACAAACCAACCGACTGGTTTATTACTTACATATATATGTGATGCTGGTAACTAAAGTCTTGTTTAAGATGTGTTTGTAGTTCACTTACCAGTACATAAAAAGTTCTTATATACAGTATACTCCGATACCAGTAAACGGTAATGCCACATAAAATATTCATTGCAGAAATACATTCCACAAAAGCTTTCAAATTTAAATAATACTGGATATGTAAGCTTTTTCTTTCTTTTAAAAAAAAATTGCTATAGATCATTGAGAATGTTGTATCTAGTTTTGGTATTCAAATTGTGTATGGACAATTGTATGTATAGTCATATACATGTAGTGTTTTGATTGATTTAATACTGGTATCATTTTATGAGTATTTGTGGTCATGTAGTGCATCGTGTTTGTTTTTTGTATATTGTATGTTATAGTGGGTCAAGTTTGACCTGGCTATTTGACCTTTAATTTGAATATTGAAACACACATATCTATTGTGTGAGTTAGGGGTTATATAAAGTTGATACATAAGGATAGAGACCATTAATACTGGGAACCGGGGTGGTTATGGTTATGAAACATGCTGTCTTACCTAAATCACCGTCTATTAGCCCAATCTCGTATTCAAATTAAAGGTCAAACGGCCAGGTCAAACTTGACACACTATAACAAAGATTGTATGGAAGATTGATGTAGAATTTTTGTGAAAACTGTGTTGAATGTTTGGATAAATGGCTTAATATCATAATCACTTAATCATTATTAATCATGGTTTCATTATCAATGATAATTATCGGAATTAATCATATTCATTATCAATGATAATCATCGGAATTTATCATAGATTTGTTATCAATGATAATCATCGGAATATTGTTTTTAAATTCAATAAACATAATTTATTTATTTCTTGTTCAATTTTATACATATACTGTATATAGATTTTAACACAAGTCTGAGTGTGTGATTAGAGAATATACATTTTAATATGGTTAGCGTCCAATTGTTGACAAGGATGTTACACAACATATTTATCAAGGCCCTCAAAAAGTTTTATGACCATCATCACAATATTGTTGATAAGTGTGGTATTTCTATCCAAAATTACTCTGGATATATTTGACATCCCATAATTACGTGTTGCTTTCATTCCCAATTTTGATTGCACACATGATGGGTGTAGCTAGCTACATAGGAGGTACTTCCTGAGCACATGGCCTCACTTCTCTGGCGGAAGTTCATGTGTTTAACCCAATTTGCCAGCATAATAGTTAATACTTTGCTTTGTGGTTTGGATGTGGATGGGTATATTTGTTTTTTATTGTATCTTATTTCAAGCTCACTAAAATAGATGACATTCATATAATCTCCAAATTTAGGATTATTAAAATACAACAGCTAATAAATATCTGTATGTAGAGTTGAATGATTAGAAGTCTTCTCTCCAGATTTAACAAGGATCTGCGTAAATTATTCTTCATACAAACAAACAAACAAATTGACAATTGATGGTGCAGTTTGTGACCATTGGTATACTGTTTGTTGGAAAATCATATTACCAAACACAAGAAATATGTTGTCTATCGAAAATTCTAACATTTTGTAGATGGTATCTTCAGTGCATTTTCATTTGGAGTATGGTGCTTGACAAAATAACCACAAACCATGTTCAGTACTAGATATTTGTATTTAACAGAGCTTTGAACAACTGAATTCAAGTGGGTAAGCAGTTGAGTCACCTTTAGTAAACTTTGGTCAAAAGTAGATAAGACAGGTCTGCAAAAACTCTTGACTCTACTCTCTAAAACTAGTTTGCCTAGTGGTTCTGTCACTTGTTTTTCCAATTCAAAGGTTTGGGGTAAAAACTCGTCACCTCTTACTCACACTTGAGCCCTTTAGACAAGACCTTAAAAACAAATGACTCCAGCACAAAAAAAAACCTTAAATGCTCATTGCCATAAGTGCAATTTAAAGATAAAGTGAGTTGATGGTACCAACAGTTTACAGGACACAGAATATGTCTGCCCCATATAGTGTAATAAGTGGATCAACTTAGTTGGTACCACCCCCTCATTTTATTACTATCTTAACACTTAGTACAAGTATGGGAGATCCAAAACCTGGTAGTATGCGAGAGACTAAAGACTTGAAAATAGGGACCGACTGTTTTTTTGTCAAGCACTTGGCATTTAGAAATGTAAGTCACAGGGTCCTTCCAAAGAGACCTCAAAAACTAAGATCAGTGTCCCAGCAGGCATTTTTCTTTAAAGAACCCTCCCTGCTCTTTGCCTGGAGCACATTGCAAAGGTCAAAATGTCTCCCACTTCACCTATAGCTGGTTACATCTCAATATGAGTGAAATATTCTTGATTGGGATGTAACAGAGACATAAAACCCATTTCACTCAAAACAGTTGAGCAATGACATTTAAACTTGATAGGAATTTCTTGGTTCATCTTTACCTTGGCCTTTAAGTGCAATTGGGCAACCAAATGGACTCACTGTATAAGAAGAAACATTTACAAGGAAAAAACAGCCACAATTTTCACTGGGACTCTTGTACTGTGAATATATATTTTCGGTGAAAAATTTCTTATTACCCTCTTACTTTCCTACAGTCCGAACTGTGAAAATTTCTTGTCATAAAATACCAGTAGTTTAGAAGATCAAAACTACAAAAGTTTCTTATCACTAATGTTTCTTCTTGTACAGTATTAAAATTGATTTTCTATATCAATATGTTATAACAATCATATCAACGAGCAAATTCAGTGAATTAGGATCGCCCACCAGCAGGTTTTTTTTTTTGTGTGATTTGCACTTATTTTCAAAGGAAAATAACTCTCAGGAAAAGGGGCAAGTAAATTCAGATTAACGATATACGCATTTCCTATCAATGTTGCTACTTTACATCAAGTTTTGTGAAAAAGTGCCTCAGTTTTGGAGAATTTGTGCAGACAAGAATTTTGGACAGAAGGAAGGACAGACAGAAACTCAAATACCCCACTCTTTCTTCAAAAGGTGGGGGATAAAAAAAAATTATGAATCCTAATATGATTCTTGAATGCATAAATTTAATTAAATCAATATACAACATGCATAAAACCATGTTCAGTTTTGTAGATCACAAGTTAAATAAATATATACAAATTACTAAATAATACAAGAGGCCCATGGGCCTTAACACTCACCTGTGACCTTGACCTTAGAACCCATGAGCTTCATTCATATATGAAAATGATCATTTAGCCAATATTCTAATATAAATGCCTATACAAAAAGTTTATTATTTGAGATAAATAATCATTTCAGTACTTGTTTGTATCTGTGACCTTGACCTTTGAACCCATAACCTTCATTCATATATCAAAATGCTTGTTAGGCTAATACCTACAATATTCTAATATACATGAATATACAAAAAGTTAAGTTTTCAAGATAATTAACCATTTAGGTATTCATTCATATCTGTGACCTTGACCTTTGAACCCATGACCTTCATTCATATATCAAAATGATCGTTAAGATAATACCTAAAATAATTTAATACATGCCTATACAAAAAGTCTATTGTTTTTGAGATAAATAATCATTTCCGTACTTGTTTACATTTGTGACCTTGACTTTTGAACCTATGACCTCTATTCATATATTAAAATGACCATTGTGCCATTACCTACAATATTTTAATATACATGCCTATACAAAAAGTTCATAGTTTTGCAGATAATTAACTATTTTGGTATATTTGTACATCTGTGACCTTGAGCTTTGAACCCATGACCGTGATCTATATATCAAAATGATCGTCATGCCAATACTTCCAATTAACTAAAAATTATACGTCAATTTTCACCAGAAATGTTTAAAAAAATAGCATTTTTTATCAAAGGCCAAAAACTGGGACATGACCTTGACCTTTGACATCAATTGGAAGAAAATCGCAAGACAAGATCAACAGTGAAAACTCCATACAATTTTCTTCATCCGTTATGAAGTTATAACAATAAATGTCTCATTTTAAAAATTACGTAATTTTACGCAAAAAACGGGTAACCTATTTTTCGTCCAATTTTTATGAAAAACACAATGTTAATGTTTCTAGGTATCCTGAATCCAAAAATCTAATCAAAATTTGCCTGCACCTTTTGGTTTCAGAGAAGATTTTTTTGTCTTTTGGCTATTTATAGTAACGTCAGCCATATTGTTGGGCGTGGTCAAACCCCGAACACAAATTTGAAAGGCTGTTACCCAGGCATGATAATCACCAAGTTTCATTAAATTTGGCTCAGTAGTTTTGGAGGAGAAGATTAAAATGTAAAGTTTACGCATGGCGGACGACGAACGACGGAAGGTGATAGATTGCAATAGCTCATCTGAGAAAGGCTCAGGTGAGCTAAAAAACAGATAAAATATGGCAATGATGCTAACAAATAGATTTGCTGACAATAAATTAACTTGTACATGTTTACTGATTTGTTATAATTTCAGCTTTAGTTGATTGCAATTTTGATGTAAAACGACTTACAGGGATAGCCAAATGAACAGACCGCCCTTCCAATCTTAGCACCAATGTTAACAACTGCACCATTGTCTTAACTTGTAACAACAAACTAAGGCTGTAGCAATATACCGGTACACAGGTAAAACCAGTAAAAAAAATGCCAAAACCGGTGGTACCATGATATGGGTTACATGTATCTAGTTTCTGGCGGTACCAAATTTTGTGTCGTAGACAAATAACTCTGTACTAACCTAAGTGTTATTAAGTCATTTGCACTTTCATTTGAGTCATGTTGTTTCAATATTCTTTACAGAATTGATTCATTTTGTTTTGTTAAGCCATTAAGGCTTTATTTTTCCACTTGCTTCAATTTAAAGGTCGAGAACAGCATTTTTGCATACCGTATAACTGGAAATTTTTGCGTTGTTAATTTTTCGCGATTTTATCAAAATATACCTATGTAAAAATTTTCGCGTTTTTAATTTTTGCGATTGAATGACTGTAAATATAATATAACCGATGAGGCTGCCTATTCTTTTTTTTTTTTTTTTTGATATGATTCGTCGATGAGTATGAGTCTTTCTTAAGTTGTCACGTGTAACAGAATAGCCGTCGGCAAAGAGGTAAATACCTGGTCACCTGTAATTAACTTTAATCAAGTCTTCCCGGTAACACCTCGCGTGTGTCTGGTTTGTTTAATGGTTGAAGCCATTCCCCGATTCCTTATTTATTGATATACGGTGATCGACCATAATTACCGGTACCTGAAGAAAGCACCGCCATTACAAACACTAATTATATATTCCTATGTCAGAGGTCATACGGCGCTTTCGTATCTGTCGGTTTTGAGTAAAAAGTGCCAGGATTCGACAATCGCTTATCGGGATATTAATAAAAAAAATTTAATTTAATTTGCAATTCAAACGACATGTTTAGATTTCAAACGTAACAAAATAATGAAAACGAATAGTCTTTTACAAAAGTTCAAACAACCGGAGGCCGTTGTATTTATTGACCAATACTATCGAATGCAAAACCCAATTATTTTTCGCGATTTTATTTTTCACGATTTGATTTCCATAGCGAAAATTAGATTACCGCGAAAATTTCCAGTTATATGGTATTATATTTAAACTGAAATCATTTATCATTACCACTTTTTATGCTATACATTCAAAATTTTGTCAGCAATACACTTCACAAAGTTGGCAATATATTGCAATATGATTTTTACTGTATCATTACAGCCCTACAACAAACAAGGTCCAACTGAACTGACTAAGCACCAATGTTAACTGCATCATTGTCAGAGCTTAGAACTGTGAACAACAAACAAGGCCACAACACTTTTTCTGAATGATAAATATTTGCTGTATAACAAGAATGAGCTCTCAGAACAACAGTATTACTCACCTACACATCTACCATAACTACATATTATACCAGTGTTAATTTCCCATCACAAAACTTGACACAAAGACTTTTACATTTGTCTATCAATAAACCTGTGCTGAAACTTTACACAATAAAAATAACAATCGTTTATCAATAAACTTGTACTGAAACTTTTAAAACTGCATGCTGACAACTCATTCCAGGCTTGTGACTTTTATTTCATAATTCCATAAAAATAATAATCAATGAATAAGAAACATTTACTGCTATAAATAATCAAGACCTTTACATCTACACAATTTGACTCTGTTGATAATGAGTAAAATTTTTCAGTAAATGCAAATGTTCTACAATAAACAAGTATGATGATGAACATGCCTTAAAGGCCACCTCTAGAAAAGGGTCATCTGCTTTTATAGAGCAGTAAAATTTTATCCTGATTGCCCTATATTCATGTTATTTCAACCTGTATATGAGGACCACCTGTCCATAAAGACCACTTTTACTGGTCCCCTTGGTTGCCTTTATAGACGAGTTTGACTGTAAATGATATAAGTACTAATTAATGCATGCCTTGTAGCAATCAAATTTACTGTAAAAATAAAGGTCTTAATACTGAATGGGGTCAAGTTCTTAAGAATTAATACAATATTTGTTCATCCTTTAATCCATCAGTCACTGGATTATTACCACTGTATTGCCGTGATGAAGCACTGATTGCTTTATTTGTTAAAACAAGTTCGAGTTCTTGGAAATCATGCAGGCGTTTGACATCTTTATCTTTCCTCACAATCGTATCTGGTAACTTGCGTATTTTTCTGACTAGTCTTCTTTCAACAGCAAGTTCTTTACACATTAGACTAAGCAATGCTTCATAAGTCAATTTAGATCTGTCCAATTCTACTTCAATAAAATCTCTCTCATCAGAATTAGCTAACCTGACTTTCAAAACCACTTCTGAAAATTGATGGAAAAGCATATATTACTGAAAAATTATCAACATCACAATTAAGGCTGAAACGTTTACAAAATATGTAAACGTGTACACGATTGACAGTAAACGAAACGAAACCGTTTACACGGATGAATGCTAGAATGCATGTAAAAATGTAAACAATCATAATGCCAGGTATTTGATATGGTACAGTTAAGGTAGTTAATCCTTTACTCTGTATTATAATCAATTTTTATTATTATTTTGTGATTAAATGCCATAAATTATCAAATTGGTCATCACAAAGAATAAAGGTTGGAATAAGAATCAACAGCGATGGACTTTCAGTTACCTGTGCAACTCATGCGTAACTAAATTACTGACAAATTAACTTCCGATGGGTCTTCTCAAAGTAACATGAATTAAAACTCCAAATTATTTTTTCAGTTTAATCAATGATTCTAACATAAAACAGTTTTATATTCAAAATCCAAACATTAATCCATATCAAATAAATTAATGGATGGAATTTAAACTTGTCACATTAATAATTTGATCGGCAAATTTATTACTAGCTGAAGAATAGTTGCCGATTGCCAATATGGCGGTCAAAGGTTACGTTTAACCGTTTACTATTTTTGTAAACGTTTACAGGTAAAAATCGAAACTGTATCGTGTACACGTGTAAACGTTTCAGCCTTAATCACAATTCGATAAAATAAATTTGTTCAACTGAGTTTTTTATCGTCATTAGCTAATCTGAATTTCAAAACAGTTTCTGAAAATTTGACATCACTGAAAAATGATAGTCATCATGATAAAATAAATATTTGTCTGACAACTGATTTTCAGTTTTTGGGAGTATAGGGGTTAAAAATTATGCTTCGTTATGGAAGGTTCAGACTTTGCCCTTATTTTAAGCAGGCCCCAATTAACTTTTGAAAGTCCAATATTATTTTTTTTCACAGAAATTCTTTTGGAATTGGACCCAACCCTCCAGTTAAACCTCAAAATGGTTGTCTTCCTCAGAATACTGTAAACAAACTTTTATTCGTGGGTATTAACTTTCACGATTCTCTTACCAAAACCAATTCGTGACTATAAAACTTCGCGAAATGGACTTAATCTGAATATTTGGTATTAATATAAGCATTTTCGGAATTAAGTTCGCTGCGTTTAACTTTCGTGATTATTCTGTCCTCGCGAAATATGTGAAAGTTAATCGCATGCGAATAAAAGTTGGTTTACAGTAAGTATGAAATGTATGGTAAATGTTACTTGTTGAAAAGTTGTTTAAAAAGGCATGTTTCTTCAAATTCCATTTTAACAGGCCCCAGTTTCACAATTATTCCTTAACATAGATTTTCTTAACTTAAATTTGGCAAATCTTTGCAATCTTTTTTTTTCTTTAAAACTACCATGGTACTAAATATTTCTGACAAAACTAAGAAAAATGTTTTAAGCCATAAGTGGTCTTCATAATCACACCTTAAATTTCAAAATATCTTAAAAAATAACAAAATTACTGGTATTAAGATTTGAAAATTTGCATGATTCAAGTTAAGGAAAATCATAGTATAAGAATGATTGTAAAACTGGGGTCAGATACTTTACCATTCTCATCTGGAACAAAAGTTGGTGGTGGTTGTGACATAACAGTGGTATCTTTTTGATTTTGTTTGACAGCAGCGGTGTAGTCCATGTTGGATCTGGAGCTTGAGTAACTTCTATATGACGGCTCTATATATGGAAACGGTGGATTGGACATGTAATTTGGTGTGATTGGAAGGCTACTCTCTTTATAGTTACCACTATCTGTACCTATAAAAGTGTTAATATGACATTTACATTTTACATGGTCTTGACAAAATACCCAGCAATATGCAAAAATATTAAGGTAAGACTTCCTTTTGTAAACCCCCCCCCCCCCCATTAAATTCTATATAAATTTATGAAAAGTCCTTTTTCACAGAGATGTTCAAAATTGCTTGATTTTGACATTTTTAGGCTTTTTCAAAATTTAAAAATTTTAGCGGAGAGAACAAATGGAAATCCTTCCAATATTAAATGCAGTATAACTTAATTTGTAAAAATATAAGTTTAAGTCAGTTTGATCTACCTAATGTTAAACTGTAATCGGAATATTGGTAACATACAATTACATGTAGTGTTTTAAAAACGGACAAAACATTAACTTTTTTACCAACCAAGATTATTATTGGGGTGACATTGTTATCTAAATAAATGCTTCTTGTTCAAATAAGTATTTTTTTTAGATAAATATATACATCTTTTTGAAAAGGAAACCAGTAATTGCATGATTTCCACACCAGATTTAATCCAAAATTCCCTGACAGAATTCAATTTTCCCTGACATTATAGTGCATTTCAAAATATAAATGTCACGATGCTTTAAAGGCCAGTTCAATTTGATTAAAACTGCTCTTTATTCGGGTTATTTGAACATGTACAGGGTTCGTACAGACATTTAGACTCCCAATTTAAGGACTTTTTAGGGTCTTATTTGCAAATTTAAGGCCTAATCAGAGGAACAATTTTAGCAAAAAGATATTGGTGCAAAGGCAACTAAATCAATCAAATGTATCGATAGTAACAACACTTGAAGTGGAGGTTGAAGTTGGGTGTTCGGTTGGGCCAGGTACCTTTAAATTGCAAATTTCAATGTAAAAATCAATTAATTATTTATATAGTCTATTTGCAACCACTTAAAATCGGAATACAGACACCCAACTGGCCAAATTCAAGGGCTTTTTCGGGCCTTCAGGATAAATTCAAGGGCTTTTTAGGGTCATACTTGTTTTTAGGGTCTTTTTAGGGCAAACCTCAAAATTTAAGGACTTTTCCGGGCGAATTATACGAACCCTGCTGTATTTAAGGGCCGCCTTCCCATAAAAGCCATGTTGACAGTTCCCCTAGTGGCCTTTATAAACAGGTTTGGCTGTAGTATCATGTAAAACAAACAAAAGCTAAGGCTCTAGCCCATATTATGTTCGGTTCTGTTTAGTAGTATGGCAGGAGTTATGGCAGGAGTAAGTAAGATAAGGAAAAGAATGATTATAATTTGAAAGGGACACAACTCTTGAAAAAGAAAAATTAAATTCCCTATCTCTTAATTTTTCAAATTCCCTGATATTTGTTTTAATTCCCTGACAATCTCCTGACCTTTGAAAGAAATAAGAAATTCCCTGATGTGTGGGAACTCATGAATTTATCTTTTTCTTTATTGTTATAACATTTCATATACAAGATACATTTATTACGCAGATTCAACAGGATTCAAAATTAAGTGTGCAATTGTGCTAAATTTGACCTAATTTTGGAATTTGTTACCTAGAAGTAGACCCCAGGTGATGAATTTAGTGACTAGTCATTCTTAGTGTGAAAATAAAAACTTCGATTTAATATGGGAGTCGTTAATGTTGGCATTGGTTCATTGACAGGTTCGCATAATCTCCACATTATCTGAGTAACAGAATCATTTGAAACAAGAGTTTAAATGATGATCATCATGACACAGGTCAAATGGAAATTATTTCATTGCTATAATAGTTATGAAAAACTTGCACTGGTTTCAGTGATTCAGCACCGAAGATTTCAAGGTTTGTGCAGTTTTTTGGCATTCACTGCAAAAAGTTATTTGTGACCCCTGATATGAAGCGACATATAAAATGATACATGTATCTGTAAATGATGAATTACTGTACCTCCTAATGCTTTCTTGATGTCTTTATCAGCAGTTAGATCTACTGGAAGATCACCATTATTATTCTTTAAATTAACGTCTGCTCCCTGATTCAGTAAAAATGACACAACAGGTAAATGATTTCTTTTGGACGCCCAATGAAGAGCACTCCTGAAAAATATTAAATATAACATTTACATGTATGCAAGTAGATAAATGTTATAAAGGATCTAAAAGTAAAGTAGCTAGGTATAAAGGTTACATCATAAATTGCAGGTTTTTGGAATTCTATACTGAAATTATCAAAGGGAGAATTACTTTTTTAAAGGCTTTTGTCGGTAAAATATTGTTTATTGGTGTTATGTTTGACAAGATTCGATCAGACTAAACCAAAATACCTACTACCGGTTAAAATAAAGCCTCCAAGTTCTTTTAAAACATTGCAATTTTTCATTGCCTAATTATATAATTCTGAATCTATCAAGTGCAAATCAAATCTTATAATTTTTTTTTGGGGGGGGGGGGGGGCAACTTTGCATTTTCTTTTATTTCAGATTTTAAATTAACCAAATGTGTGCATCAAAATTATTTGACAGCACAATGGAATATTTAGAAACAAAATTTATATCCCATCTTTCCTGGTGAATTTTGAAGGGAGTCAATGGAGTCACATTTCCTATGAAAATTATAAACAAACTTGTGGCAAATATTTGAAAAAACAGCCATTTAAAATTTGTGGATGCTGACATTGGTCCTTCCCAGGACTGCAATTATACCATGATTTGTCAAGAGACAGTGGAAAGGGTTGGCTAAATCACCTGTTTATCCACAAGCGATTCCACTCACCAGCCGTTTATCTTATTCTGACTATTTATGTCTATTCTTGATCGTTGTAGAAGTGTTGTCATCGAGTCTACATCCCCATTGCATGCAAACTCACGGAATTTCTCTTCAGATTCCAATGCTTCAATCATCATTTGTTTCTGATTGGCAAAACACGCTGCACTTCATCAGCCAATCAAACAGGCAGACTGTACTAAACGTACCTTTATCACACAATACCCATTAAAATGATCCAATATTGGTTCAACCATAATAATTTACTAATAAAAAACAAACATACCGATCCATACTACTATGCATAAAGGCTATTTTGAACATGGATATATTGCGATTAAATATTTAATTCTAATTTTTTGTTAAAATTTTAATTATATTTCAGCACAGAAAAGAGAGACCTAAGTGGAAAAAAATATGTTTTGTTTTAAATCGGTCTATGTGAGTGTGTACATACCATAAATTTTGTCATTTTTTCAAGAATATCAAAATGGTTAAGTATAACTACTCCCATTAGGGGCCTCATTATCTTTTGATTATATGTAGGTCGACCAGGTGTGAATGTTTTTTTACTCAATCACGCAGGTGAAAGGTAAATTTTTACCCAACATTCATTTGTAATTTGAGGCTCAAATGGTTAGCTGGAATACATATTTTCTGTCAAAAATGTGAGTTTTTCTATATACAGACGTTAACCAAAACATGCAGCATTGACAAAAATATACGTTTTAGTTAGGTCTCTGAATAATGAATAAATATGTGCTGTTAATTTTTGCAAGCACTTCTTTATTAAAACGTAATTTACAATATTCCATGTTCAAAATAGCCTTTATGCACAGTAGTAATAAATGAGCTATTTACTAATAATTAATGAGCTGCTGCTGCCGATGACGATGATGATGATGGTGAT
Source organism: Anadara kagoshimensis (assembly GCA_021292105.1). Lineage (NCBI taxonomy): Eukaryota > Metazoa > Mollusca > Bivalvia > Arcoida > Arcidae > Anadara > Anadara kagoshimensis. Next base: position 26,935,870 of record CM037861.1, read on the forward strand.
GATGATGATGATGATGATGATGATGATGATGATGATGATGATGATGATGATGATGATGATGATGATGATGATGGTGATGATGATGATGGTCAGTGATGATGATTTACTAATATTTAATGAGCAGGCGCTGCTGCTGCTGCTGCTGCTGCTGATGATGATGATGATGATGATGATGATGATGATGGTCAGTGATGATGATCAGTGATGATGATTTACTAATATTTAATGAGCAGGCGCTGCTGCTGCTGCTGCTGCTGCTGATGATGATGATGATGATGATGATGATGATGATGATGATGATGATGATGATGATGGTGATGGTGATGGTCATTTTCATCATCATCAGCAGCAGCAGCATCATATATATGTCTCTGCATAACCAATGGAATTGACATTCGCCCTTGACTAACCAACAGAGACATATAAATATGTCTCTGATAACCAATGATTTTAAGCAGTTTTGAATTTTATTCTCTGACTGAGATGGTATGTACCTTGGTGTTCATTTATTACTTCACAACGGTATACATGTGACATGATATAAAATTTATTGATTATTATATCTAAAAGCTTGTAAAACATGTGGCAGTGCTACGCCAGACATGAATTAAACAGTACTAATTTTATCTTATTCACCACTTTTTTTTTTACTCAAAACCAAATTCTATCATTTATTTTAAAAAAGTTACTGATACCACAATGACAACATGTGTAAAAGAAATCGTCTGATTGGTTTTACTGATGTTGGGTCTTTTTCTTTGGGCATTTCACAAATAAGATACGCTTGCTATTGGACAGGGTACCTGTCTAATTTCCAAATTGCCGGCCATTTGCATTCGTATAAGAAGAATAAAGAAGCGTCATGTCAGCAGCAGACTTAGAATATCAAGATTTTGAGAGACAGCTAGCAGAAAACAAAGCTGGTAATGTAAAACAATTTTAATTAACTAAATGAAAGAATATTTTTGTCAGGAATACTCTGTTCATTGAATTATTAGCCCTATTCTCAAATGCAATTTTCACTGTTCACAAGGACAGGATTGGACGTTTTGTTTGTTATTCACCAAACCATTTTAGACCCTTGAGAAACATAAAAAAAATTTATTTCCGTGCAAGTTTTGTCAATTATGCACAATACATATTGGGTCCTGTGCTCATCACTGACTTAAAAAGAGAAATTTTGAGGCCAAGTCAGTGTGTGCCAAACTTTCAAAATGATTAATGGACATTCGGTCTGGTAAACCTAGAAACTTTACCAGACCGTAAAGTTTTTTACTGGACCAAAAATTCCTCAATAAAAAGAAAACAATGTTTAGGTTTTGTAAATATTTACTTATTTTCTCCTTTAAAATGGAAAGCTACGGGAGGCACAAATTATGAAGAAAACTTGAAAGAAAATTTAAGAAGCATTGGATGGAGGGGCGACCATGGTTGCAATTGGACAAGGAGAAATGCGTCGGGTCGGGTCGGGTCGGGAGGCGTAGCACACAATAATAATTTAAAAGGTCAGAATACATTTATTTATGGAAGTACAAATAAATGTATTCTGGCCTTTTAAATTATTATTGTGTGCTGTGCTTCCCGACCCGTAAAATTCAAAGCAGTGTGCATTTCATTACGCATTTCTCCTCGCCAAATTGTAACCATGGTCGCACCTCCATCCAATGCTGCCTTAATTTTCTTTCACGTTTTTCTTCATATTTTGCGCCTCCCGTAGCTTTCCGTTTTATTGGTTTCCCAGGAATAGCTCCTGAACGTATTTAGGTTAAACATTTTTGTAATAACGGAAGTCGGGTGGCAATAATAAAATTCGAATCGGATCGGAACTATAAATCTATTTTTCGAACTGGTTACCGGACATACGGTCCGGAAAAGTCTGATTTTTTATCGGACCAGCGGTAATTTTATCGGACTTGTCCGACGGTCCGACGAAGTTTGGCACACACTGCCAAGTTTGGGTTTTATCAGGGGAAAGCACCATGATAAGATTCTTACCCCAGATTTACCCAAAGTGTTACTTAATATACAAGCAATTGAATTGCCAATGAATAGAAATTGACAACATAATTGCTTCTTCTTTAGGTAGTGTTGTTATAAGTTAATCCTCTTATTCATGAATTTAATGGACAGATGAATTGTTAGTCAGAGAGTCAATTGACCAGTTGAATTATCAGTTATATTATAAACATGTTTGCTAAATTATTTTTGAAACTACATCTCAGATTTGTGATTTTGATTTTCCACTGATGCTGCATACTGGTCTGCAAATACACATGCACTGAATGAAGATGTTTTATTTCACAGAAGAAATACTAATTTGCACATATTACATCTTCAGTACTAGTTTAGATTTACAAAAGTTTTTCATAATGCTGGCTGCATAAAAATAGCAGTTTTCCAGAATTTTTTCTTTTTTTTTCAAAACGCTCACAGATATTGGTATGTGAATTGCACATCATGTAGAATATGAACTTGCAACTCTACATGTGCACCCTGGTGTTCATTGATTTTTTATTGTTGAATTATATTTTTATTATTAAAATTTGCAAATTATTCATGTTAGGCAACTTCCAATTTTTGAGTATCACACTTGTAATGGGATAAATAAACATTGTGATGTAATAAGTAGAGAACATAAAGCAAACTAAAATTGTCGGTCAAGATTGATGGGGAAAACATTTAAGAATTCTATTTAGGTGTACAGTACAAAATGTACTTATTAGTTCAGTCATTATGAAATACCGTCGGACCGACGGACATGTCCGATAAATTTCACGTCGGTCAGACAATCAACATTAGTAAACCGGACCAAATGTCCGACAGAAATCCAGGGCCGGTATACAACACGCATAACACGACAATCATTTGAACACTCTAAACAAGTCATAAAAATGGGTTTACCGCAAACGTTTTAGTGATTGTAAAGCGCCTGTGTCATTTGTATTAAATCCCATTGCTTACAAACGCATAGATGATACTGATTTCAAGAACGTTAATTTAATTCGATTTCCGGTTTGTATTCCGACTGTAAACATGTTTCAGCTTAAGTACGTTAAAAATGGAATTTATATCATTTATTAATTTCGGTCAGACAAAACTTTGTTCGGTCAGACAGAAATTTTAAAGCTGTCTGACCGAATGTCAGACAGAAAAAATTTTAATTTCGTGAAGACTGTTAGTTACTTATTATTAGCTCACCTGAGCCAAAGGCTCAAGTGAGCTTTTCTGATCACAATTTGTCCGTTGTCTGTCGTCGTCGTCGTCGTTGTCGTCGTCGTAAACTTTTCACATTTTCATCTTCTTCTCACGAACCACTGGGCAGATTTCAACGAGACTTGGTCAGATGCATGTCTTGGTCGGTGCAATTCAAATTTGTTCGTGGTGTTGCCATGGCTACCATAACTAGGTCAAGGTGACCTAGGGGTGCAAAAATCTTAAAAAATCTTCTTCTCCGAAAGTATTGATTAGAGAAAAAATCTGATGTGATATTTGGCTTCTCTAGGGTCTTTAGCCTATAGTTTGTTCATTTTGTGAAATTCGGACAAAAAATAGGTTACGCGTTTTTGCGTTTAATTTTGAAAAAATCGTAAAATAGCTTCAAATTGTTATAACTTGACTATTTGGCCAGATAATGACATGGGGTTTTCAGTTTTGACATCTTCTTGTTAGTATCTTCAAATTGAGGTCAAGGTCAATTGTGAAGGTCGTGACCTAATTTTTTTTACCTCTGATTATAATTATTATCTCGAAAACTATAAACTTTTTGTATAGGCATGTATATTAGAATGTTGTAGGTATTGATACAACAATCATTTTGGTGTATAGAAAAAGGTCATGGGTTCAAAGGTCAAGGTCACAGATGTAAAACAATACCAAAATGGTTACTTATCTCGAAAACTATAAACTTTTTGTATAGGCATTTATATTAGAATGTTGTAGGTATTGATACAACGATCATTTTGATATATAGAAAAAGGTCATGGGTTCAAAGGTCAAGGTCACAGATGCGAAACAATACGAAAATGTTTAATTATCTCGAAAACTATAAACTTTTTGTATAGGCATGTATATTAGAATGCTGTAGGTATTGATACAACGATCATTTTGATGTACAGAAAGAGGTCATGGGTTCAAAGGTCAAGGTCACAGATGCGAAACAATACGGAAATGTTTAATTATCTCGAAAACTATAAACTTTTTGTATAGGCATGTATATTAGAATGTTGTAGGTATTGATACAACGATCATTTTGATGTATAGAAAAAGGTCATGGGTTCAAAGGTCAAGGTCACAGATGCGAGACAATACCGAAATGGTTAATTATCTCGAAAACTATAAACTTTTTGTATAGGCATGTATATTAGAATGTTGTAGGTATTGATACAACGATCATTTTGATGTACAGAAAGAGGTCATGGGTTCAAAGGTCAAGGTCACAGATGCAAAACAATACGAAAATGTTTAATTATCTCGAAAACTATAAACTTTTTGTATAGGCATGTATATTAGAATGCTGTAGGTATTGATACAATGATCATTTTGACGTATAGAAAAAGGTCATGGGTTCAAAGGTCAAGGTCACAGATGCGAAACAATACGGAAATGTTTAATTATCTCGAAAACTATAAACTTTTTGTATAGGCATGTATATTAGAATGTTGTAGGTATTGATACAACGATCATTTTGATGTAAAGAAAAAGGTCATGGGTTCAAAGGTCAAGGTCACAGATGCGAGACAATACCGAAATGGTTAATTATCTCGAAAACTATAAACTTTTTGTATAGGCATGTATATTAGAATGTTGTAGGTATTGATACAACAATCATTTTGATGTATAGAAAAAGGTCATGGGTTCAAAGGTCAAGGTCACAGATGCGAATCAATACCGAAATGGTTAATTATCTCGAAAACTATAAACTTTTTGTATAGGCATGTATATTAGAATGTTGTAGGTATTGATACAATGATCATTTTGACGTATAGAAAAAGGTCATGGGTTCAAAGGTCAAGGTCACAGATGCGAAAACAATACTGAAATGGTTAATTATCTTGAAAACTATAAAAGTTTTGTATAGGCATGTATATTAGAATGTTGTAGGTATTGATGCAATGATCATTTTGATGTAAAGAAAAAATTCATTGGGGTTTAGTATTTATGTTTTCTTTAAATCTATCAGCTAGCCATTAGTTATCAGGTGAGCGTATAAGGCCCATGGGCCTCTTGTTATTAGTTATTACAGGTAGTTCTTTAATTTTTGAAAAATCAGCAAAGTTCATTTTAAGGAAAGCACTTTTTTATAAACACGATAGAGATTTTTCACTGTTTGGATTACACTTTAATGCACAAACAATTTCATCACTCCACATATGTATTGTCATCAAATATTTGTCATTAGTGATTTGCTATACATGTATATGTATTCATAAATTGAACCACTAAATAATGTGACCAAAATAAATTGCAAGTACCAGACAAGAATGTGTGACTTTTGATTTACAAAATGTAGAATATAAATCATATTCAATTATTCATGCATGATCTGTTTTAACAGTTTTGTTGTGTTAGCACACATAAATACCACATACTGCCAAACCAGTCCCATTCAGTTTGTTACGGTAACAAAGTAATCGGCACGGCCTTCCCCTGCTACTGCTGAGCACATGATTTGAGTTGACCCGAGAGATAAAATACAGCAGGACCCAGTTGTTCAAAGCATGATTAGTTTAATTATTGATTTGGTGGAATTTTTATTCATTTTCAACATTTCAACATTGATGTCACAATATATCTGCAAATATGATTAAATTAATCAGGCTTCAAACAACTGACCCCAGTTTAGAAACTCTGAAAATAAAGTTGTATCTGAAAACGACCAGATCCACCACTTTAAATAAAGTAAAAAATGGTGTCCAACAGCTTATAATGTGGTTAAAGTACTTTCTGTTGTTTTATGATAATATTTCCATGTTCCTTGCCAAATATATAAACATCAAAATTTTTAACAGAGTTTTAATAGGCCCCAGGACCTGAATATTCAAATGATTCTACTAATCATTCCCAATAAGACAAAACACACATACCCATTCTCCCCCCCCCCCCCCCTTCTTACCTTATTAATTCATTGCATGTGTATTTGCAGACCAATATGCAGCATCAATGGAAAATCAAAATCACAATCCGAGATGTAGTTTAAAAAATAATTTAGCAAACAAGTTTATAATTTAACTGATAATTCAACTGGTCAATTGACTCTCTGACTAACAATTCATCTGTCCATTAAATTCATAAATAAGAAGATTAACTTATAACAACACTACCTAAGGAAGAAGCAATTATGTTGTCAATTTCTATTCATTGGCAATTCAACTGTTTGTATATTAAGTACCGGTAACACTTTGGGTAAATCTGGGTAATACCTTGCATTAGCTTGTCTTAACTGATCTCTGATCTTATTAATGGGCCTTGAACAATCATAAGTTAAGTTTTAGGCAATTAAAATTTTTGACATCGCTGAACTTGCACCATGAATAAGGACTGGTGCTAGTGAGTATGAATATTCTGAAGAATGGGATTTGAAGGTTAATTTAAGTAAAACTAAAATTGTTATATTTCGTAATGGTGGTTATGTTAAAGAGTATGAAAAATGGTTTTATTGTAATAATGAAATAGAAATTGTTAATCAGTTTAATTATTTGGGTTTTCTTTTGAATTACAATGGTAAATTTCATGTAACACAACAACAGTTTGCATCACAAGGTAGAAAAGCAATGTATTCTCTTAAGAGTAAAACTAAAGATTTATTTTTAAATACTGAAACCATGTTATCATTATTTGACACTTATGTGTCCAGTGTATTACTATATTCTTGTGAAGTTTATGCAATGCATGAAGGGAAATTTTTAGAACAGATTCATTTAGATTTTTGTAAAAATGTTTTAGGTGTGAAAAGTTTGACAACTAATGCTATGATTAATATTGAACTAGGCAGATTACCACTACAAGTTACTAGGAAAATTCGTATGTTTAAATATTGGTTTAATCTTCTAAATTCTAAAAATTGTATATTATTAAATTGTTATAATATTTTACTAAGGTTAGGTTATAAGCACATTTCAAATAAATTTATATGGACAAATTTTATAAAGAAGGAGCTTGAGTCTCTTGGTCTTGGCCACATTTGGTATAATCAAAGTATAATTAACGTAGATGTTGCTTTGTGTGAGATTAGACAAAGGCTTGAAGATACTTGTAAACAACATTTATACTCCATGTTAGAAACCTCTACAAAGTCTTCAATATATAGATTTTTAACTGACAATTTTACTTTACAATATTATTTATGTAAGCCTATTCCAAGTCATTACAAAAAAATCTTGTCTAAATTCAGGTTATCTTCTCATTGTTTATCCATTGAAACAGGTCGTTATAATAACAGAAAACGAAATGAAAGATGTTGTATATTTTGTAACAGTGTTATTGAAGATGAATATCATTTTATTTTGGAGTGTAAAACATATACCAATATTAGAAAACAATTTATTAAACCATACTACTGGGTCAAACCAAGCATGTACAAACTTATACAGTTGCTCAGCATCAACAATGTCAAACAATTATGCAATCTAGCGAAATTTTTATACAATGCTTTAAATATTAGAAATAATGTTTAACTTTATATCATTATATTTATACTTTATATTTATTATCTCTCCTGGTACTGCTGTTTATTTATGTATACACATATACTGCTCACTGAACATTGTTTATATTATGTAATTATATATATTGTAAATCCAATAAGTTGTAATTAACTTACGGAATAAAGAAATTGAATTGAATAGTTTTCCCTGTCTTGAATCCCCCTGGGCAGATAGTTTACACACAATGTTTCCTGTGTGTAACTGTTTCATCTGTCGACAGTATCACAGAACTTACTCATTTGATGATTGACATTCACTTAAAATGTAACCAGGTTCACATTTACGATTTGCAGTGATGTGTATTGTTGTGTAAGAATTTGAATAAAATCTCTACTGGTGGTGCCTATATCTGGCATGGATTCGGATAGTATTTTTTAAAGCTTATAATATTGTGCCTCAATATGTGTTAGGTATTTGTTTAGTAGTGCATTAGGCTTTAATGGAAAGTGATTTCTTGAGTTATAAGTTTACTACATGTACTAACTTTCTTCTTTTATATTGTAGAATATGAAAAAGAAACTAAAAGAAAAAGATCAAAGTCGCGGTCTCCTACTGCTATAAGAAGACGGTCACGCAGCAGAGAAAGGAAGAGGTCAAGATCCAGAGAAAGACCAGACAGAAAAAGACGCTCAAGAAGGTCTTTATTTAGGATGTTTTTGTGTGGCAGTAGCATTGATCATGGTTATTCTGCATATTTATTGATCAGTATTCATGGTCCAAAAGCAATCCAACCACTGTGGTACCTCAGTTGGTAAAATGCTCACTCCATAAGTGGGAGGTTGTGGGTTTGATCCCCGGTCAGGTCTGACCCCAGACTTTAAAGTGGGCAGTGACTATTCTTTCATCAAGCACTTGACATGAAATGAAAGTCATGGTTCATTCCAATGGAAATGAGGTCCAGTGTAAAGGTTGACTTGGCATGATAAAGAACACTGCTGTATGCCCAGGAAAATTTCTGCACCCTCGACTATAGCTGTTGATGTGTCAATATAAGTGAAATATTCTTGACTGTGATGTTTAACACAATTACTCAACTCACCAGCAATACATTTTTGAATGCCATTTTGTTTTTAAGTAAATTGACTTTTGTCAGTAATTTCCAATGTGCCCCACCACAATTATGCTAAGATGTTTTCTTTTTCTCCATCTACAGTTAAGAGGATATCAAAATATTATCACTCTCTGTCACATTATGTATTTGCCTTTAAATGGGAAAGAATAGTCTCAAGGTTTTTGTAATGTGTATATTTGTGCATTTAACAAGGTAAATACTGGTAGTTCTTTACCTGTTGTCTCTGGTAGTTCTTTACCTGTTGTCTCTGGTAGCTCTTTACCTGTTGTCTCTGGTAGTTCTTTACCTGTTGTCTGTTGCAGGCCTAATACTAATTTTAAAATCATACAGTAGAACTTCGATAACTCGAACTTCGATAACTCGAACTTCGATATCTCGAATACCACGGATAACTCGAAGTAATAATTTTGTCCCGACCGGTTTTCTATATAAATTATATAAATACAACTTCGATAACTCAAACTCCTGTAACTCGAATACCCCCGATAACTCGAAGTAATGTTAAGGTGCAAAATTAAAAATTATAGGAAAAACAACCTTCTAAAACTCGAAATATTTTTTAACAATTGGTGACCAATCGAATGTTTCAGTGAGAACACGGTAATTAATCGACAATAATCTATAATAGTTCCGTATAATCCGATTAATGATTGGAGAAGTGGTACAGATCAAAGGTGTTGCTACTGTATTAATTAGTATCAATTAAAGGATTAGTACTCTGTGCCGTAATGGGCGATGAAGTGTAACCGTGTACCCCATAAGTAGAGCCGAGTTTTGTGCCGCTGGCGACAACTTTTCAGGTGATTTACGCTTGGTTTTAATGACTAACACGTGGTAGGCTCACTAGTTTTATAATTTCTATAAAATGTGCGTCTTGTTTTGTATATTATAACATACAATGTAGATGGATATGTTTATCTGATTCAGTTCATTTGAATGCATTACGGTCATGTATTGATAATACACATTTCGTGTATTTCATGTATGCGTTTTTGTCGCAATCAGTCCTTATAAAAACTAATTAATAATTTGATTTTAATTCATTTATTAATTTATGTAATACCGGTACATATTACACCAGTGTATCGGTAAACAGTTTACACCATCCAATATTTCTCTTAAAGAAATGAAAGTTACATTGTGACGTCATTCTTCAACCTCGAAAACTCGAACACCCCGATAACTCGAAGTCATCATCGAAGTCCAGTGCACTTCGAGTTATCGAAGTTCTACTGTATTTTTATTTTGTATTAATAGTCGATCAAAAGAAGACCAGTTGTTCGAAGAAGAAAGAAGCCATACAAATACTGGGATATACCAGCTGTCGGATTTGAACACATAACACCCATGCAGTATAAAGCTATGCAAAGTATGTTTAATATAAATTTTTAATGTGGTTAAGATGGATTTCCTCATGCATAGTAATAAATTAAACTTGTGTATGGTAAATAGCAGTAATAAGAATTTGGATATACATGAAGTGTTCATTAATTTTGCTTGCCCAAAATTACTACTGTTAAAGGTAGTTTCCCTTGGGGAAATAAATTTCCCAATTTGAACACTATAATTCCATAGAGAATGGCAATACATTAGCAAATTAAATTCAGATGTCCTTGCCAAAAAAAATTGTTACAATTTGACGCATGTGCAATGTGGATCATAGCTATTGTCAGCATGTTATAATAAAGTTTGCTTTATTTGGGAACTTCAAATTCTTCCCAATTTTGAAGGCAGAAGGTAGTTTTAAAAGATGTAACAGGGCTGTTCAATTTCAGTTTATTTTGGACATTTTGTTCCGTCGTAATTTTGCATTATGAATTGATTTGACTATAAAGCAAAGGAGACTTTAATTTGAAAAATAAAATAGATTTTGCATTTTAAAAAAAAGGGGAGATTGATGATCAAGGGGAATTTTAATCGGTAGTGAAGTTCCAGGTTTTTAGCTCACCTGAGCCAAAGGCTAAGATGAGCTAATGTAATCTATCGTGCATCGTCCGTCATGTGTAAACTTTACATTCTAATCTTCTCGAAAACTACTGAGCCAAATTTGATGAAACTTGGTGATTATCATGCCATTTCAAAATTGTGTTCAGGGTTTGGCCACGCCCAACAAGATGGCTGCCGTTACTAAAAATAACAAAAAAAATCCTCTCTGAAACCAAAAGGTGCAGGCAAATTTTGATTGGATATTTGGATTCAGCATACCTGGGAACATTAAAATTGTGTTTTTCATGAAAATTTGACGAAAAATAGGTTATGCGTTTTTTGCGTAAATTATGTAATTTTTAAAATGAGACATTTATTGTTATAACTCAATAATGTAATTGTATGGAGTTTTCACTGTTGGTTTTGTCTTGCTATTTTCTTCCAATAGATGTCAAAGGTCAAGGTCATGTCCCAGTTTTTGACCTTCACCTTCACCTTGACGATACTACAGTCGAACCCACTTAATTGCATATCGGATAATCACATAAATTGGTTAATCCCATAGGATTTTGAAATCCAAAACCATTTCTTATTTATTCTATTGAAAATTACCCGCATAATTGCATAGCCAAAAATGCCCAACTCTGGTTAATTGCATAGAAAATTTCCCGACCCGATCCCAAAACCCTAGGATTTTTAAAAAAGAAATCATAATTTTTCTTCAAAATACGATGTGCACTCGATTTCATTTCCAGGTTTTGTGACAAACCCAAGACCGTTATCAAGGGAAAGTGTCAAATATGTGTATTATACAGACGTAGAAGAACATTTGTATTTAATGGATAAAATATGTTGTATAAATTGCGTTTACTTGTTTGTGTTTTGTATTTTTCCTTCTTTCTGAACATACAGCGGTACTCCAGTAAAACAGCCGCCATTTTGAATATTTTATTGGTTTGTCTCCCTTATCGGAAATTTACTAAAATGTGTATCGCCGATGACACAAAACCTAACAGAACTCACAGGTGTTTAACTTATTTACAATGGGTCATTCGGATTAGCCATTAAGAGCTGATAATAATTTAAATATTATTACAACTTAATAAAATTATTTCAAAAAATATTGTTTTAATAACTTGATGCGGTTTCATGTACACATTATCGAGCACATGTTACACTTCTTAGTAATACTCTCAAAACGAAAGTTATCAAGTTTTTATATTGTATTCTATTCAACTTGTGGCTAAAATCGACAACAACAAACACTTTTTAAATTATTTTATTCTCGGGATCATCATCTTTCTTTTTGTTTAACACAAGAAGTGTAGACATGTTACTTATTCTGAAATTATATACAAGTACAATGTACTTGATGACAACTGTAGATGTAGATGCCCCCCACCCCCAGCATGCGTCTTGAAGTCCCGACATCGGTTAACCTTGCTTATCGGTTAATCGCTTATATCGGTTAATGGCATAAAATTTTGAATCACGGAGCCTATCCGATTAACCAGGTTCGACTGTATTTTATACTATTTTTTAAACATTTTAGGTGGTAATGGCATTGGATTTTCAGGTAATTGTAGGTATTGACATGACAATCATTTTGATACATACCGTAGATCAAGGACATGGGTTCAAAGGTCAAGGTCAAAAATGCACAACTATTACCGTAATAGTTGATTATCTGCAAAACTATTAACTTTTTGTATAGGCATGCATATAAGAATATTGTAGGTAATGGCACAGTGGTCATTTTGATATATGAATTAAGGTCATGGGTTCAAAGGTCAAGGTCACAGATGCAAACAAGTAATGAAAAGGTAAATTATTTCAAAAACTTTACGCTTTTTGTATGGGCATGTATTTTAGAATATTGTAGGTATTGGCTTAACAGTCATTTTAATATATGAATGAACGTCATGGGTTCAAAGGTCAAGGTCATAGATGCAAGTGAGTACTGAAATGAATGATTATCTCAAAAACTATAAACTCTGTGTATAGGCATGTATGTTGGAATATTGTAGACCTGTATTAGCCTAATGATCATTTTGATATATGAATGAGGGTTATGGGTTCAAAGGCTAAGGTCACAGGTGAGCGTTAGGGCCCATGGGCCTCTTGTTATTTATTAGCAAGCATACATCTAATTTGAGACTGGAAGTGATATGATGTAAAATAATGTGTTTTGCAGTATACAGTCGACTCTGGATATAATGAAAATGAAGGGGGCTGATCGATCGCCTCGTTATAGCCGATATTCGTTATATCCAAAACCAGAAGTCGGGGAAGTAAATGACTTGAGCTAATGAATATATGATAAATACATGTATAGTAGAACTTAGATGGCTCGAAGTCCATGGGACTTTTACCAAGTACATTGAGAGGCGATCTTCATTAGATTTAGGTTTCGGTCCCTTTAGAAATACTAGTAAATTCACGATGATATCTCGAAGTTTTCAAACTTCATTTGTAATTAAAATGTTGAACTTCGAACGGCAAATCCATCGATATTGAAATAAATAAATTTGGTTGAAAGTAAAAGTAAATAATAACAACTGATGATATAAAATAAACTTACTTTATTATCGTTATAAAACAGAGCACATGGTATTGCCGGTTATTAATAATCACTGGAACTACCGGCAATACACATTGCCATGCGCATTCCAATAAAATGTAAATAACAGAATCTGAATATTCCATGATGACAGGGTTTTATCAGGGTCCTTTGGGAAAAGGCCCTAAACTAAAAATTGGGAAAAACTATCAACTTTTTGCTCATTTTGGGAAAACTTCGACATCATTTTTGATGCCATTCAATAGTGAATAATCTTTTTCTGCCTTTAAGTGTTTATCAGTGTTTAATTTAACTTGATGTTCGAGTTTGTCATCATTGCATTTTGCTGCTTTACTTTCAATCTCAATGTCAGAAGTCTGTATACTCATGGTCTTGGAAACCATGCATTTGATGTAGAAGCGGTATTTTCATGTTGGTTCAAAATAATCTAGAAACTTTTTACTTGATTTTGCATCCTCTGTCTTGAGGCACTTTGTGTAATACTTGCTATTGTGTGACATTATGGAGTTATTGAATCATGATCTCTTAAATGTATTTTTTAATTGGGAATTTACTCTGCCCATTTTGGGAAAAAAATCAATGTTTTTCCATTGGGAATGGGGCCGAATTTCGGCCCTAAATATGCCCTTGATAAATCCCTGGATGAGGTAAAAAGTCAATCATCTGACATGGACTCGCGTGTTTTACCGATCAAGCGCCCGCGGGTCATAATCGGATTAAGAGATTAATGATCTGATCACAGTTAATTACTAATCTTGAGTAACACTCTATGTTCCAGACGAGTTATTTCGTTTCGCTCTATTACTTTCGGTGAAATCTGTATCATGGCTTCAGCTTGTGTTCTGTTTATAATGACTGACCACATGTATATATTACATCTGTATTATAATCAGGTGTCTGCTGTCACAGCTGATTGACCTCTGATCACTCGTTATAACAGGTGATTTTTACATACTTTTAGTAACGAAGGGGCAAGTATTTTGCCTCGCTAAAAGCGATATCTCGTTGTACCCGATCTCGCTATATGCGGTAAGAAAAAAGCATAAAATATAGACACTACTGACAGGGAAATTAAATGACCTCGTTAAAAACGATATCTCGCAATAAGCGATCTCGTAATAGCCGGAGTTAACTGTATATATATACCATTACTTTCAGAATTCTAATAATACTGCAGCTTTAGGAAATATGTTGTAAAATAGATGTTTGAAAATATGACAGCATGTACATGTGTGTACCATGATACTGTAAATGCTTACAAGCATGTAAGGGGCACTTTAGTGGTGCTTAGAAAGTGTAACCAACTCATGCAACTGTTTTTCTACAGCGTCACGCTGAGTTTAGCTTACGATAGTAAGCGAAACACAGTACTTCAGATTGTCGGCGCGCCAATCCCTCATTATTTTAAAAAATTAGCGCATAACATTTGCTTCTAATGGGTCCACGTGGCGCATGGTTTTTCTTAGCCAAATTGATCGTTAATAATTTCTTCCCAAAACTACATATTCGATTCCATGGGGTTTTCCGATTTGACTTTCTGTCGTTTTCTATCGGAAAATCTCTAGTGTCTTTGTTTATCTCATAATCAGCATATAGACAGGACTCCCTACAAGCCCCTCCTCTTCGCTCTATGCGTCGGTTATTAACATTAATATTCAAAGGGGGAGAACTCGTAATAAAGCTTGTTATGACCTCGGACATTGTCGTTCATTCAATATACTAGCGGCAACC
Organism: Anadara kagoshimensis; assembly: GCA_021292105.1. Classification (NCBI taxonomy): domain Eukaryota; kingdom Metazoa; phylum Mollusca; class Bivalvia; order Arcoida; family Arcidae; genus Anadara; species Anadara kagoshimensis. Next base: position 26,950,883 of record CM037861.1, read on the forward strand.
ATGGCTACGAGATGCAGACGACTCTATTCACATTTTTTAAAAAACACAAAGCGCAGAGAAGTAGATGCACATAAAATGAATCATCGAGGAGAAAGAGTTTAAAATATATCGTAAAGGTTAACAAAATATAAATTAGCAGATGACAAGATCGCTTTTGGTGCATTATATGAAGATGTCAAGTGCCGACTTTCACTTTCAGTCACGTGGTCGTGGCATAACATTTAGTTATGTGTCAAAACATGACCCACTATAACAAAAAATGACCCCTTGTTATCGGACCTGGTGGGCCCTTGTGACCCACTATCTGTAAAAACAATCTGAAGCACTGGAAACAGCGTAAGCTGTAGTATGTCACTGCCTAGCATTAGAAGATCAACCAGTTTGCGCTGAAATAAGTATGCATCAGGAAATAGTGCGGACTAAGTGATGCAAGATCTGTTAGGCTACATCTTAATAAATTTAGCGAGATTTGTTTACATATCAAACAGCGTGCATAAAATTCAGCTAGACCCGTTCAAATAACATTTACACAGGTGATTGACGATTGCGTCTGGCAATTGATTAATTCTATAAAAAAAGTAGTCCGCCCATTCAAACTTACAGATGGAATACGGCGATTGAGTATTTATCAACAGATTTGTACATTTAATAAAATATTTAAAAAAATATTCTTTTGTCCTTTTTTCAATCTAATCCCGAAATGTGTTTTATAGGTTTCTGTTTGAACCGATTTTCCAGCGCAGAACACAAGAATGCCCCAACCACATGGCTAATTTGCATATATTCATGAACGATATCGATGCCTAACTCAGGCGTAGCTCCTGTCCGTTGTTGATACTTTTTAAAATGATCACGACACCCTGTCCTTTTTATAATCAGTTAAATGTCAAAGCTTTTATTCTTTATTCTCGGATCTCTGCAACATATTTCGCCCCAATTTCAACCACGTTGCGATATCTAGATTCGGAGGATAGACAGATTTCCGATATTCAAAATTATCATATTTTCATTTTCATAACAAAATTGTCCTAGAAAATTAAAACTGCTTTCACGCTGAAAGCTGTGAATATATTTGTGTTGATTATAAACTTTATTCAACTTAAAATGCTGTATAAAGACCATATTTTGTGTTTATTTATCGATATTACTTGGCGTAAATTTAAAAATCCAATATGGCGGCGACTGTAAACAACCACATGTAGGTCAAAAGGAGAACGTCGGTGCGAACTGACAAGATCGTCTTTTTTCGGGTTTCCGAGAGGCTTTTACTTAATGGATTTTTATGATTTTTATCTTAAATAATCATACAAAAGTGAAAAATTAAAATATATATGCAGCAAAAAAAAACTAAATATTTTTGCACAATCGTCGATCAACTTTTTGGTGTTATAACTTTTTTCTACTACAGATAAAAGGATGCTGCAAACGATGGATAAAAGATAATTATTTTTTCTGATTGGTCCTTAAAATCAGGATCCTGGATTAATTGCAGCCCCTTCGGAAATAAAAACGATTTACCCAAAATCGGCCCTTAAGTGTATTACACGTTTTACCTGGAATTAACACACAATATCTCAGGTGTCAAAAATTTCGCAACAAAACAAAATCGTGCAAGAATGGTTTATACCAATTCAGGCCATTTAAGCTCACTTGGTCAATTTATATATATTCATCAATAATTTTAACAACATTTAAATTAGCACTAAAGTATATAAAACAAAAATTTTATTTCATTTTTATTTAATTTATTTGTGAATTAAATCATTGACTTAAACAATGGAGAGTAAAGCAACTTATTTCAAAGGAAGTAACTGGTCATGGTGCAGGGTTTAAATGTATATGTTTTTCATGCAATGATGACACCATGTTGATGATGTGGCATGAGGAGTTCTGATGATATGATGATGATGCTGATACAATAGTGGTTGTGGTGGTGATGAAATTGAGTTCTGCAGATGATGTCACCATGTTAGTGTAGTGGTGACATGAGTTCTGATGCTGCTGATGATGGTGGTGACATGAGTTCTGTTACTGCCGATAATGACAATGATTCATTATAATAATGATGTCACCATGTGGATGATGATGTGACATTTGTGACATGTAGCTTTGTGATGATGTTGATGATGACAACAATGTCTTAGTGTTGATGATGGTGTGACATAAGTCAATATGATGATGATGATGATGATGATGATGACAATGTTTTCATGTTGATGATGACACGAGTATGAATATGATGTGTGTGACGTGTCAGTTCTGTTGGTGCTACTGCTGCTGCTGATGATGATACTATTGTAATCATGTGACATGAGGATTTCTGATAGTGATGAATTTGATGATGACGGTGGTGGTGGTTGTGACACAAGTTCTACTGTTGCTGCTAATGTCACATCATCATCAACATGTAGAAATCATCTTCATCAAATGAAAATTGTAGTGCTTTGTGAAGTCCTTCCGATTTTCAGAGTAGAGTTCATCAATACATTTCTTTGTATTTGATGAATGTAAGATCTGATACACCTTGATAAAACATCATATTGATAATTCAAGTATGTGAACATCATTTGATCATCAATTATGAGTGTGTTTAAAAGTTTACACAAGTCCAATAAAAATCTGTGACAGTTACTGAAATATGCTGGGATATTTTCCTTCAACTTCTATGTAATATGCCAGTCACAACTTTCAAAACCCCCATATCTGTATGAATGGGTAGATTTAAATTTTCTTCCCTTTTACAGCATATTTGCAACTATGCTGTAGATCAGCACTGCAGTGCTATGTTTAGTAAAAATACCAAAATTAAGAGTTTGTTCAAAAAAACTATTTTGGCCTTTGATTTTAAGAATCTACAGATTTATGTGTTAATTTGATGAGAATATTATAGGACTGGTAAGTCTTAATTTTGATTGTGTTATTTATAGGTGCAGGACAAATCCCTCAATCCGTACCAGTACCAAATGCAGCCATCACACACACAACTGTTCCATTTGCTGGAAGTGCAATTAGTAGACAAGCTCGTCGGTTATATGTAGGCAATATTCCGTTTGGTGTCACTGAGGTAAAATAACAATGTGTTTAAGTGGTTTTATACCACAACATGTATGTTAGTGTTACATTGTATATGGCAATGGTATTATTTTCACATTTGTCATATTGTGTTCCTCTTTTCATCTCTTTGTCTATCTTACTTAGGAAAGGCCACAGTACCCTAATGGATAAGACTTCAGTCTACCAATCCAGGATCTCTCGGTGCTGTGAGTTCAAGCCCCGCTCAGACCACATGTGAGAAAGTGAATTTTCCTTGTCATTGGTCTTTACTGGTTCAACTGGTATCAGTATAATGTGAATAGGGGAATGGTATGCTTGTCTGCGATGTTCTGACTCAGTGAGCTAGCATGTGGAAGTCACCCTAAGTGCACGCTAATACAATGCAAACCATAAAATATACTCAAACTTCACATGCATACACTTGAAATTGTTCATGGATTAATCCATAGAGATTAATAAAACAGTTCTCGTCATGAATAGCTTAAAAATTGCTGATGCCGCATTAAGCAACATTAAATAAATCAATGTTTTCATCTCTTTGTCTGTCTATCTTACGTAAGCTTCCGTTTAATAACATTTGTTTTCTTTACTGGTTGATTTTAAAGTGCTTGGAATAATTATATACATGTATGTTGATTAAATACAAATAAAATTGATATTAGAATATTTTTGATTGAACAAGTTAGCTAAAATCTTATTGTGTTTATGTAATTTACTTGTAGGAAGCCATGATGGACTTTTTTAATCATCAGATGCGATTGACAGGTTTGTCACAAGCCGAGGGAAATCCAATTATTGCTGTACAGATCAATCTTGATAAAAACTTTGCATTTTTAGAGGTGAGATTTCGGATTGGTATAAGTATAAACACAGTCATCCATAAATAACTTTACAAACTTATATTTCCCATAGATTTACATTATAATGATCATGTCAGATTTGGTTCATAGACCTAAAATATTGAAGTTTTTCCTGTATTTGAAAGTTATAACTGATCAGACTACTGTAAATCTGGAATTTAATGTGTCATGAAATTAATGTGAATTGTCGATTTTTCTGTAAAATGCGTATTTAAATTAATGCAATTTTTTTGAAATTCCAAAAATTACTTTTGCCATCTTTTATCTTGAAAAAATAACAAAAAATGTTGAATTATTGTCTTATGACTTGTTTATTTTTCCATAAACATGTAATAATCATACACTTTCGGGTAAATACTACCGTAGTATTTATAAAAATAAACAGGGTATAGCTTACAAAGGTACCGACGGTAAATGTTGATGCGACAGGTTTTTAATCATTAAAAAGAATGGTTTCTGATTGTCAAAACAAAGAAACAGATAGTAGTTTAGTTAGAAACAAACAGTACTACAAGTATTACCCTTGGGGTTGGAGTAGAATCGGCACCACAAAGAAATTTGTTTGGTGCATAAAAAGAATGTCCCGTTTCACTGTAAATCATTGAGTATCGAACGAGGCTACCTCGTCGTTATGTTTACCAAAATCACTTATATCGCTAAATTTTCGACAATTTATGAAGAGATTAATATTACTTGGAGAATTATCGTTAACTTACAGAGGAGAGAGGTTCTAATAAATGAACCACGATTACAACTTCCAGTTCAAGGGAGATAAATCAATTTACATTGAACTTCTGGAAATGGGAGAATTAATGCGACAAGAAATTAATGTGATGAAACGGGTCTCACATTTTTCGCATTAGTTTCTTGCTCACTCACATTAATTTCTTGATTTACAGTATATAAAACTTAACAAAGAAATAGAAGCAAAATACTTTATTGAGCTGAAAGTTATGAATGAATCCGGAAGATTTAGAAAAAAACAGATACATGCTTGTAATTTAAATAACTTTAGTATATACGTCGTATATAACACTATACATGTAAATATCAAAATACTTTGTAGTTCAGTAAGAGGTTCTTGGATTTGAACAAGTTTTATGTTGTAATTTTTTTAATTAACTTTTTTTTTTGGTCAAACTATGTTTTAAATGGTATTTTTGAAAATCTTTTTGTGGTCAAACTATGTTTTAAATGGTATTTTTGAATTTGAGTGATCAGTATTTTCTGAGAACCTGATGCTGTCTGTTTACTATGAGAACACTCGAAGATCTTTCGTATTTTCAATGGAATCGGTCACCCTGTCGAAAACTTGTATTTGTTTACTAAAACCAAGTAGATTATAACACATAAATTACTCAAAGCTGGATTATTTTTAGCAACAAATTGGCTAACAGTAATTGAAACTTTGATGTTATTCTTTGCTGACTATATTGACCTGTTATATTTGGTTGTTATGAACATGATGCCCCAGCCAAGCATTGGACATATTGTTTCTCCAGTTACCGGTATATATTCATTGACAGGACAAAATAGTTCTTCATTTGCTGACAAGGTCCGAGATGACTTTGTTTATGGATAAAGGGAGAAATAATTTATATTTCATTGATTAAGTTATAGTCTGACAATGGATGTTTATGGTTTAAGAAAGAACACTTTTATTTTCTGTTGTTTTAGTTTCGGTCAGTGGATGAAACTACACAAGCGATGGCTTTTGATGGTATAAATTTCCAAGGACAGTCATTAAAAATTAGAAGACCAAGAGATTATCAACCTCTACCAGGAATGTCTGAAGCACCTACCGTCAATGTACCAGGTATTATTTGTTCATTCTTTCAAGTGATTTATTAGTATACATGTGTATGAAATACATTTTCATTTAAGAGAACTATTATTTGGAAAGTTTTCAATTTGTCATGGATAAAAAAATTGCATGTACATTGTGTATTTTATTTTGACACCATCCTTCAATGTACCAAGTAATTATTGTTGTGTTCATTCTAGGATTCTCAGAGGGGACATTTCAAAAGCTTCCTCTAAAACACTAAACATCAATGTTTTTGCATTCATATAATGATAAATATGCCCCCCTAAGGCCTTAACAATGTGGTCATTTGGTAACATAGGGATCAATGGCCCCATAGCCCTTTCCAAAATGAACACTAATTGTTCATTCTTTGAAGTGATTTATCAAAGTATTACCGTAATAACCCATGTAATTTGTGCGCCTGTGTAATTTATGCAGATGATTTTCTGATTAAAACTTGGTGAAAAAAGCTACTACTCATGTAATACATTGTCATTTAAGAACACAACAACTGTAAAATTCACATTCTTGCTTCGATTATTAAATCGCATGTATTTTATCATGACAATATCCTTCTGTCATAATTGAAACATTCTGAGTCATAAGTCTAAATTAAAAGGCCATTTTCCTTCCACTTGTGAAGTTTTAAATACAAAATGTACTTTGACGAGAAATTGTATAAGCTTAAAGTTTCTTTGTAAATCTTCCATACATCTAATTATTGATTTTGGTGATGAATGGCAGTTTTGGACTTACGTTAATTCTTAAATTTTAATTTTAGGTGTTGTATCTACAGTCGTGCAGGATTCACCACATAAAATATTCATCGGAGGATTGCCAAACTACCTCAATGAAGATCAGGTATGCGATGATCCTAATTAATGTGGAAATATTACACCCCCATAGATGTCTTCGTTACCTGTTTAATACAATAACTCATTACAGAAAACATGTTGATGTTATTGTATCTCTTGCTAGCAGGTTACTTACAGGAGTTTACAGGTTTAGATAGAATTCCAGTGTGGATCAGTGTCCACTACTTTGGTGTTGGCAGTGCCATGGGATTTTTTATTTTTCTCTTTTTTTATCCAATTCTTTTAGTCAGTGTGCATGTCTTTACAGAGGAAGCCCTTTCACGACCATCCTGTCAGAATGTTTTTTTTGCAGGGTTCTTTTTTTTCAAAAAAGATAATTTCTTTTCAGCAAAGGTAGACTTGATTAAATTTTTTTTGTGAAATCAAGAATTTTTGGATAGACTTTTAGTTATAAAATCATAAACAATAATTCATAATTTAAAACAAAATTCAAGAATAATTTCAAGAAAATAAATAAACTGATTGTCATAAAATTTTGTCACTAGATATGTTGTTTTCAGGCTTTCTTTTTCAGCTTTGTAGAATCTAAATTGTAGAATCAGTCGCCAAAGCTTCATTTTACAGGAAAATCTATTTTCAGCATATTCTTTTTCAGGACTTTTATGTCATTAGATTATAAATATCTTGCAAATTTGAAGTTATAAATAATTTTTCTTTTACTATACTTATTTATTTTGGCTTAATAAAAAAATCAAATTGTTAAAGATTCAATTTTGAGTAAATAAGAACTTCCTTCATAATTTATAAAAAAAAAAATTCAATATAATTTATTATTCAAACCTTCTGACAGTGTGATTTTATATCTTCCTGCTTGTATTTTTTCAAGTTTTTATATGTATATATGAATGTGATGTATTGTTTTTTAATTATGATTGTTTTTAAGAAAACATTACTGATCATATTTCTTATTTCTTCCCCCTTTGTTCCCTAGCATAGGGGAAGAGGTTGACCCCCATGGTAATCAAATGTTGCTTAGTATCACAACCAACCATCAAAAGGCAAGTCATCATTTTGTTGGTGAGAGCGTCACGTCTAAATATTTGAATCCTTGTAAGGCAATCAGATCTGAAAAGAAATCCTGTATGTATTGTGTGCGGAAGTGAGCGAGTGTTTTACCTGTAGTTCAGATGATGGGCAAAAAAGCTAGGTGTGGGTAGTCTTGTATGGGAAATGTATAGATATTGAAGTGAATGACATGTAGGACTAATAGTTAACTAGATTTTCATTCAATATAACAATATTGTTTTGAAAAATTCAGACCTGTATTTGCAATGCGAAAAAGATTTGTCATATTGGAGGATTTGTGATATCGCATGTAGTTATCTTCAATATTTAGACGAGATTGATGTATACTTATGTTTACATTCCTGATGGCCAAAATCACCACTGTCTACTAATTTCTGACAAATTCTTTAAAAAGGTAACTTATTTTAACAAATTTGCAAAAAAAAAATTACTTTAAAAAGAACTTTTGGAATTTTGGCTATTAATAGTTTTAATTTTGTGAAAAACCTAGATAGCAGGTCTTGCAATCGAGATTTTTTCATCAGCTCTCTTTAATATAATGAACATCTCATTTTATTGATGTCATTATTTTCCCCCTTGAAACTGGAATTATGAATTTTTTCTTCAACTAAAGATAGGGATGGTAATAGAACCTTAATATTGAATGAGAATCTAGTATTAAAAGTCACAAGTGACCCAGTGTCCTGGTGGTAGCACTATGTCACATAAATAACACACAAAATTTAAGTGCATGTATTTAGTTTGCTCATGAATATTTAATTTAGACTTGAAATTTTACGATTTAAAAAAAAATGGACATCAGTGTAAATATACAGTATACCAGTTATTAGATCTTAAAATATTAAATGAAATCTACATTATGTTTTTGTGAAATTTATTCAAATTTTGGGGAACTTTTAATTAAATTGATAATATAAGTATGAATACATTATCCATATTCATCCTATTGATCTAAAGCCAGCATGAGTTGTAGTCTTTGGTTTAAGTTAAAATTCTTAAGCAAAATTGAATTGAACAATAAATTTGATGAGTATTTGGAAATTTTCTTGGAAATGTAACTTTTCATAAAATAAAAAAAACCAGTAACATCATGCTGGCTTTAGATATCTTATTTTCACAAACTGTATCTATTTATTTTTTTCCTTGTAGGTTAAAGAGTTACTGACATCTTTTGGGCCACTCAAGGCATTCAACTTGGTAAAAGACAGTGCTACTGGTTTATCTAAAGGATATGCTTTCTGTGAATATGTTGACATAACCATAACAGACCAGGTATATTAATATGTTGATTCAAATGAAAGAGTTGAGTAAGGGTGTTTAACATCCCAGTCAAGAATATTTCACTTATTCACTTATATTGAGACATTGCCAGCTATAGGCGAATGTGCAGAAATTATGTGTATGTGTTGAGCTGGTGGCATTATACAGCAGGGTTCTTTGTCGTGCCATGCTTACCGTGACACGGGACTAGTTTATTTTAAGTTCCCATCTGAAAGAAAAGTGACTTTTATTTCATAATGATAGAGCTTGGGGAAAGGACAGTCAATACCCACTTTCAAGTTTTGGGTCAGACCCAGTAAGGGTTCAAACCCATGACCTCCCACTTATGGAATGAGCACTTTACCAACTGAGCAACCAGAGTGGTTCAATTGTAGGAAAGGAAGGATTTTATAATGGTTAATCATAAAACTGAATGTAGATTATTTTATTATTTGGTCATGAATTTTGAATGAAAATCATGTTATTACTAAGATTCTAGTACTGTAATAATGGAAATTTTTGCTATTTTGCACTTTGAAAAAGGGGACAATTTTATGTTTTATATGCATATATTCATGTATCTGAAGAATGGGAAAAGTCATGAAAATAACACCCTTGCGGAATGCCAACAATACAATTTCACAAAAAATTTCGACTAGTGAAAATAACCACCTTTACATTTTTTGGTGACACCACATTATTGTATCTAGAAAAAAGATGGCTGATCACTTTTAAACACATGGTTAATATTAATTTATGTGATTGTCCATTAGACATAATTGTTTTATTCTGTGACGTTTTACAGGCATGTGCTGGTTTAAATGGTATGCAACTTGGAGATAAAAAGTTAATTGTACAAAGAGCAAGTGTTGGAGCAAAGAATGCACAGGCAGTATGTATTTATATTTAAAATTTTATTTTGTCATATGCATGCTTACAAATTCGTAGAAAAAATAAAATGCTAAAAAATGCTAAATCTTTGTAAAGTTTGCAAATTTCCAATTGTGACCTTTTCAATAATATTTTATTTGAGGTATCTGTTTATTTGAAAAAAATACATAATGAGATGAAAAATAGAAGAAAAATAACCACCAAAATTTCTATGTTAAGTAAAAAAAAGTGTTCAAAGAATAAACCAGAAGAAGTAAGTGAACTGCATCCTACAGTTGTACTTTCTTACTTTGCTCAGTAAGTTTCAATTGCTTGTGGTTTTAAGTGTCCTCTGTAGTGGCCATAGGTGGCCTACTCTTTTTCAAACTCTACAGAGGTGTCTTTAGCATGCACTGAGACACAGGATCTCGATTTTGAGTCTCATCTGAAAGACTAGTCTAGAATTGAGCTCTTTACAGCTCTAGTATAGGCAGGATGTGAAAATCATCTCAGAAAATTTCCAAGTGCCGAGTGAGGTTCGAAACAACAACCCTTGACTTTAAAAGCCAGTGTTAGTACCAATCTGCCATGTTTGCCCATAAGGAGACCATCATGATTATGTTCTGGCCCAAAGTAAAAAGTGGATTGTCCTATCACTATGAATGTTTTGTTTCTCCTTTTTAGCCTGTACAGTTACAGATCCCAGGTTTAAATCTGGGCCAAGGTGCTGGTCCACCTACAGAAGTCTTGTGTTTGATGAATATGGTGATGCCAGAAGAACTTGAAGATGAAGAAGAGTATGAAGGTAAGACTCTTCAGACAGTTTTAATGACATAACATTTAGACCTGTCAAAAGTTTAACACTAAGCTAATGGAAAATTAGTGAAAACTCAGCTGTGGAGTAGCTAAACTGGATTGTATGTAACATAAAATGCATTTTAACATGCTGATATTGTAACCAGAGAGAGAGAGAGAGAGAGCTCTATATGTACATTATAGATTTAGTTAATATCTCAATCATCATGGACCAGATGCAATATTTTGAATCTTTGAAATTTTCAATTTGATACAGATGCGGTTTTGTTTTAGAAATATTTGCTATATTCACATTTAAAGTTTTGAATGTAGAATGTCAATCTATTGAGACAGTCGAAGTAATTTGATGAATTTCAAATATATTTGAAAAAAGTGTTACTAATTCTGTTACTTTTCCACACAGATATCCTGGAAGATGTGAAGGAAGAATGTGGTAAATACGGAGTTGTACGCAGTATAGAAGTTCCAAGACCAATTAAAGGAGTGGATGTTCCTGGTTGTGGAAAGGTAAAGATATACTGACAATAAAAACTAGCTGTTGTAAAAATCCTGACACATTTCATTTTAGGATATAGTTTTCCGTAATCTGATGGCAATGTTTACATCCTTTTGAAGAAAGAGGGGATATTAAATTCATGTTTCTGTGCTTCCATCCATCAAAATTCTTGTCATATTAGGATTACTGATATAAATAATGCATAGTATGGCATGATTATACAGAAATCCAACAAGCTATCATTACCAGTTGAAAGTGGCATAGACTTGCCACCAGATTTTGAACTACCCATTCAAAGTATTCTTTTATAAGTCAAGACATATTATATTCATGGTTTATAGTTTTCAATTTGCAATTAAAATATTCTTTGGGTCTTTTTAAATTGATTAGAATGTGAACAATTTTGAGTTTTAAAAAAACCACTAACCAGAGAAATCTTTCAGTTGTAAAGATTACAATATTATATGTATGTTATACAATGTACATGTATAGTACCATTGATAGGACTCTTACCACTTTATTCACAAAATTCAATTAATTTATGGCAAATTAAGGTATTCTGTTTTTCAAGGCTTACACATTAGGGATAAAAAGGCTGTTTGAATGGAGTATTTTCGCGTTTCATTTATGGCAAATTAGGTATTCTGTATTTCAAGGCTCATACATTTTGGATGAAAATGCTGTTTGAATGGAGTATTTTCGAGTTTTACGCCTCAGTCAAGATTCTTTAACTTATATCGAGATGGTCAGTTCAGGAATTTTAGAGGAAACACAAGTGACAGAGAAAGTCACAAACCTTTTTCAAGGGAATTGACAAACTTTCTCACACTAGGCTCTGTCTTAATTGAATTCAGATCTTGGTTGTGAGAGGCTCTGTGATTGGTAAGCCAGGCTTTAGACTACTCAGCCACAAGGCCCCCAGAAAAATGTTGCTTTAAATCAGTGCTCCGAAATAGACATCTTATACCAATGTGCCAGTATACTTTTAGCATCCACTACAAAAAAATTATTGGCATTTATGGAAAAATTGGACATCAATTGTTTCTTTTATTTAAAGTATTGTTTTTATTTCAAATTTCAGATATTTGTTGAATTCAGCTCAATTATTGATTGTCAGAAGGCACAGCAAGCTTTAACAGGAAGAAAGTTCTCAAACCGAGTTGTGGTTACATCTTACTATGAGCCAGATAAATATCATAGAAGAGAATTTTAAAGTTGGTCATAGTTTATAGACACAGTTTTCATATATGAACATAACTGAAAAAAGATACAGACAAGGATTCTGTAACATCATGAATCAATATATAGCCGTGCTGCATTTAAAGATCAGAAGCATGGTGTTATTTTTGAGGAAATGAATTGTACAACATAAGAGGTCGGAGATAACAGAATAAAGTGAAAACATTGGAGCATTTGTGAAAATTTTTCTGATAAGTCATCATAAGAATCTTGTTCCTTTTTTTGAAAAATGACCAACACAAATGGGATTACTTTTCAGAAGAAATTGGAGCATTTGAAGATTATTCTGAAAAGAATCTTTTGAAAATGACCATTACAACAGGATTACTTTTCATGCTTTCAGATGAAAGATATTTCTGTCAAATTTTGTTAAGTATGGAATTGAATATTTTAAGAAGTTGCTACTTCTCTTTAGTAGTTATATGTATGTGTCCATTTTAAATGTTGTCTTGCTGAAAAGTAAAGAAAAAAGAAATAATTCATAAATCAATTTGAGTGCCAATAATGTGAAAAATCATTGTTATCACCACATCATGTACATTATTAACATTCATGCCATTTTAAATAAAACTGAAAATTACAGTTTATAGATTTGCTATCTTATCAGCATGCATGTCATCATATTTTAAGGTAACAATGAATTTCAAATAACAATTGTCATGTGAATAAAAAGTCATTTTAAATTGCAGATTTATGTAAGAGTTTAATTTAGAGAAGCAATATCAGCAGTCTTCTAATATACTAAAAGGCCATTTGTCCCACTATAACATTAAGCAGCAGTTTGTTAAATTTTACCAGAGTGAATATTTACTTATCATTGGTGTACAAGGCACATTTTAAGAGTTACTTAGCATCTCTCACTATCTAGGTTCCACATGGACAGATCTTAGTGCAAGAAATTCAGTTTGCTTACCAAAGCATCATGGTTTTCTTTGAGCACTCCAGGTTCCTCTATCATCCAATCAGGTTATCCTTATATAAGTAAAAAGGCTTAACAGGTGTAAAACACCATTGTTCATTCTACTCACAAATTACCAGAAATGTGTGATGTCAACAAAAAAAGTAATTGTAGTGCACATTGCTGTACCTATGATAGGTTCTCAAACCCCCCCCCCCCCCCACCTTTTGAAGAAAGAGGGATGATACTTATATTTAATTCAAGTTTCCATTCATCCTTCCTTCCATCTTTTTGAAGTTCTTGTCTGCACAAATTCTCCGAAACTATGAAGCACTTCAATATTTCATTAAACTTGGTACAAAGCATTAACATTGATAGGAGATGTGCATATCGTTAACCCAAGTTGGTTTGCTCATGGGGTTTCCTGGGAGTTATTGCCCTTTGAACATAAGTGCAAATCACAAAGAACCTGTTGGCGGGGGGTCCCAATTCACTGAATTTACTGTTTTCAATGTCATGGCAACCTTCATTATTCTGTATAACATTGGGGAAAACTAGCTTGAACAAGAGACCCAATAAGGCCTGTAATGCTCACCTGGCACTTTATTTTATTTCATTAATAACAGCAATGTCATGTTGAATGACCCAATGATTCGCAGAAGCAGATCAGAGACTTTTGAAGATTCAAATAAAAAACTTCATCTTATATCCCCGCTTTGAAGAAAAGAATACTGTTTTTTACCTCTGTCCTAAAGAAACATTTTCATAACAGTTTTCTCAGCAAGTACTAATCACAGCCACTTGAAATTTTGTATGCAAGTTCAGTATGAGGTCCCATACTGCAAGTACCAATTTAAGTCTGCCGTACATCTACTTTCTGTTTACTGACTTGGTTTATTTTCATCATATATGGTCGCAAGTTTTCTCAGCAACTACTAATCACAGCCACTTGAAATTTTGTATGCAAGTTCAGTATGAAAACCCATGAGGCAAGTACTGCTTTCAAGTGTGACAGACATCTTCTTAACATTTTCTTTGTATTTTTACTTGTGTTAAAAGAGGCGTATATTAAGTGAGCAGCAACTCACAGATTTCTTATTTGTAGTATTGATGTCATGGCCATCTCAAATGTTTGGAGGTGTCTCCACATATATTACAAAGTTTAGTCTAGCCCATTTATGGACCTTCCCCATCGAATTGGGATCCAATGGGACGTGTTTTCAGAGAAGTTTATGCACAGATGCACACTTTTCTATGCCATTAGCTCAGTAAAAATTAAACCAAGTATTATATCTGGAAGACGAGTGCAATTCAAACCTTCATATCTGATGTTACTGGTACAGTATTTAAGATGTTTATCTAGTCAGTATATGCAAACATGCGTAGAGATTGGTAGACTTAAACTCAATTCAACAACAGGACCCAACTACATTTAGCACCTGGCCTCACTTCCCTGAAGGGAGTTCACATGTTTATCTTAATTTGCCAGCTTTAAAGTTTTTACTTTGGTTTGGGATTGTGGTTTGGACATGGATTGGTATTTTTGTTTTTGGTTAAATAAATTGATGATCAACGCAAATTAATTTCAAAATAAAGCCAATGTATCCTTGTTAAATCTGCAGTTTCTTTGAAACAGTAAGGTTCAGTTTCATTCACTAACAGTATTTTCATTTTCATGCAGAGGAATTGAAATGGAGATCTACAATGATAATTTCATTTGTAGACCTTCAGTATATGACCACTGTGGTAGCTAAGTTGGTAGAGATCTTGCTCTGTGGGAGGTTGTGGGTTTGAACCCTGACCAGGTCTGACCAAAGACTTGAAAGTGGGTAGTGACTGTTCTTTTGCCAAGTACTCGGTATTATAAAATCGAAGTCACAGTTCTTTCAGATGGGAACTTAAAATAAAAAGATACCATGTTACGGTAGGCATGGCACGATAAAAGAACCCTGCTGTATAATGCCATCAATCAGCACAACACATGGGCAAAATTTCTAAACCTTTGCCTATAGCTGGCAACATCTCAATATAAGTGAAATATTCTTGACTGGAATGTTAAATCACCATTACTCAATTCTACTCAACTTCTTCAGTATATGCTTACAAATACACATACATAACTATATTTTGGTATGTTTAACTGTTTAAACAGTTATTTAATAATATTTATATACAAAAGCACTGGATTAAATTTTTACTATAACAATTTTCCATACATGTTACCACTATAGTTCTTGTACATCATGAAAAAGGTGGAAGACGATAAGTTTACAAAGTAAAGATGTTTAACTACATCATTTCCATGTTTTGAGGGTACAGTTAATGAAAGTCAATTACAGGTACATAAAAATTAAAAAAAAACTCTGCAACCTGTCAATACATCAAGTTCTTCACCCCAAAATACATTTAGATAAGTTTGAATATGAAATACAGAATTTTTGTTTCATAATAAAAAATACTTACGAAAATGCCTTACCAATAGACACATTTTAATTGTCTGTGTCATTTTGAATTAAAAAGAAGGCATCACAAGTGATACTAATCTCCTCACAATGATGTATTGTTTTAAAAAAAGGGCAATAACTCAGGGTCGCCAGTTATGAAACACAAACTTGTCCAAGATATCATCTTGATAAACTCTTGTATCAAATTTAAATAGAAATGAAGTTTTTAGAGTGCTGACAAGGAAAGCATAACATAGGTATGTACAGGACAAATCCTTTATCCCTCCAAACTTCATTTGTGAGGGGATAATAAAGTGAAAGCCAAATGCCTCTGGTACAATCCTGAGAGCAGTTACCAGACACTAGCTCCTCAAAATTATGACTGCAATGGCAGTCATAATTTATTATGCAAAGGTAGTTTAACAATCTATTTACTGGCATCTTCAATTACAGTTGCTATGGAAATGAAGGTATATACAATACATGAATACTTAGTTTTAATGAAGAGTACATTGACCTGCAATTACAACCTTGGGTTCTGAAAAAGAAAATTTCACAATGAAGAACCGGTAAGTGGTACTTTCCAAATCTAGTGTTCCTGTTAATATTACCACTAAACTACAGAACTAAAGATTAATGCTACATGTATTTAATTTGATTAAATGCAGATACTAAAAATTACTCTTAAATCCAATACCTGTACATTACAGACCTATCAAAAGTTTAACACTAAGCTAACAAATTGGCAGCCCATCTCCAACCGTTGTCACTAATGTATATCTCAACAGCTTTTTAGCAGCAGCTATTTAGGTAATTAGCTATCTATATTTTGGCCACTTGATAACCTTACTTCGACTTTTCATTTTAAAATTTTGACAGGTCAGTACTGTAAGTTATTTATGTATATATATATGCATGTTTATCTACATGTTACAATGTATTACTAAACTGTTTCAAGTTTACAGCACTAGATGGCCTATTCTGAATAAAAATCCTCATCAATAGCGCTTTAACCAAAATTGTGGAAATCCATATATTCTAACTCTAAATATGAAAGGAATGTATGAAAAATTTAGAATACCAGAAGACCACTAATCTACCATATTAACCCATTATAATGCCATAATATAAATAATAATATTTATCAAATCTGATGACAATCCTTGAGAAAAGCCTGGAAAACATGGGCCATGATGACCACTGCAGTAGTTCAGTCGATAGAGTGAAAACCAGAAATGGGAAGACTGTGTGTTTGATTCAGGCTAGATCTAACCAAAACTTAAAAATTTGATTAAATTATATAAAATAAAATCAAAGGTCATTTTAGTGAAAACCTTTATAATCAAAGCACCTTGTCAACAAAATTTGAAAACAATAAAAAACAAAAAAAATTGAGTTTTATTAATTCTTTCTAAAATAGGGTGTATAAAATTTATTGTCAGATCGTTGTTACAGGGACAAAAATCTTATAAAATATACCAAATCAAAGTAAAAACATTGACGATTTCATATTTTTAAACTTTATTGATATCCTGATTACTTTTTGAAAAACAATAATTTCAAAATTAACAAATTTGGTTAAAATAGATAGATAAATGATATAGATTGCCTAACAAAATGGCTACCACATTACTGAAAAATTTGTCTGCTAGGGGTCCATCGGAACTATCTATATTCATGCATTCATTTGTTGATATGATTTGCATTGGCCCTATTTATGTTATATAGATTTACCCATGCTTATAAACACTGCCAAAATATCGCTGACTGACTATAGGTAAACAACACTGACCTGTCCATTTGACCTTTGATTTAAATATCCATTATGGACTAGTAAAATTTAAGTAATAGGGATCATGCGCGTATATTTTGTCTCTATGATGTGAAAACTAATCATGGGCGTTGTATTAACTGCTAATCCTAACGCTACCCATGCATTGGGTGGACCCTCCTATATGAATATTACTAATGAAAGGTCAAATGGACAGGTCAATGTTGTTTGATTATATTTTATTTTTCTTTATATACACTTGGACATAAACAAAGAATAGCTTGAATGTATGTTATACGTTTTTATAAGTTAAAATAATGTTGTTTATAGGTAGTTATCTTTAGATAAGAAGAAATCTACCTGCAAAGTATGGGTCCATGGATTTAATCAAAAGCAATTTTGTTGCTTTGGAAATTGCAAATCTGAATGCAATGATTTTAAAAATAAAGTGATCCTTATCTTATGGTAAGGTGTATATAAATAAGTATGGCACATAAAATCCCATTCATTCAATCAGCCAATCAAGTCAGATTTATAACACAAACTGTTTGTGAAGCGGGTTACATGATATACATAATATAAATGCAGATAAATACAAGATGTACGGTATAAGAAGAAACATTAGAGGTAGGAAACTCTCACGGTTTTGACCTTCTTAACTTTTTCACAGTAAGTAAGAAATTTTCATGGTTTCCAATTTTTGGAAAATGTATGAGGGGACATTAGAAAGTTTACCTTAGAAGATATACAGTAAAACCTCGTTATAATGCCCCTCGATAACTTTGCCACCTCGCTTATCGCAACACTATTTTGAAGTCCCAAAATCCGTTTTGTTTATGTTTTTCTTTATGAGCCTCCCTCAATTTATCACCAAACCCCTTTATAACGCCAAAATATGACTGAACAAATGATGGCGATGAATCGAGGTTTTACTGTATATGCAATACAAGAGTTATGGTGAAATTTGCGAATATTTTTTTCACTCGAATGTTTATTCTTATACTGTATTTAAACACAGTTTTTCGTTAAACACAGCATTTCATCACCGATTAAACTGTACAACTAATTTATTCTACAATAAATATATTCTGTATTCCATCCAATTCATATGCTAATCTTTGGTCGATCAACAAAAAATGAATAATAATCACCGACTCATCCACATGAGACCTAAAGTCTGGACAATATCCTACTGAATAAGACTAATAAGAGAGTAGGGCACAAATGATGCTTACATCATCTGACAATATCCCACTGAATAAAACAAGAGAGTAGAGCACAAATAATGCTTACATCAGCACAAATAATGCTTACATCATCATACATACAACAGAGACTTATAAATATCACAGTATTATAATAATGTCATCATGTACAACAAGTTTAAATATGTCTTTGGAATTTCATGGACTTTAAAAAATAATAAAAAACTAGAACTGTCTCTTGGAACCCAAATACCCACTGTCCCCAACATCTACAAGGGTTTAATGTTTTCCTGCGACCTTGACATTTCTGATATGACCTTGGTTCAAGGTCATATATATTTTTGGACCATGAAGATTGTTCATGTAAGGTTTTATGATGGTCATCCAAAGAAATCATGAGATATGACCCGAAGACGATTTTACAGATGGACAGACAGGCGGACAGGACAGACAGACATTGTGATTCCTATAAAACTCCCTCAAAGGGGTACAAAAACTTTACAATAATATCTAATAATATAAGTACCAGTAATCAATGCATCAAATATAAACCATTCAGATTCCAAATAATGTACAGTTTGTCAAGGCTCAAAAAATCTATTTTTTGAAAAATTTGTCTGATACCATTTTGTACCCATTCTTTACAAAAAAAAATACTCGTTTAGGGCCAGTTTTGTATTTCTCAGAATATAAGCAGCAATTTAAAGTTATTAATGGTTCATAAGTATGTCCTAGGACAAAATTTTGTAGTCTTAAACTATAATTAATGGATTTTTTAAGCCTTGTCAATTAAATTTACTGTAATAAATTGTTTATAAATAAATTTATAAAATATATAATAGACAATGTCAACAAAATAAAATGTGATTGTTCATTCTTTAATATCTGGTATAGGCAAACAACTTAGATCTGTCTGCTTGACCTTTCATTTAAATATTTATCACGGAACAAGTACATCTCTGTATAGGGAGCACAGGTGTTTGTTTTGTTTACATCATAGTGTAACCTGTGCACTGTGTATGTACTGACTTGGATCTTAACACTACCCATGCATTGGGTGGATCATCCTATATGAATATTCCTAATGAAAGGTCAAGCGGACAGGTCAATGCTGTTTGACTATATGTATGTATTATACATGATATTGTGGTGTTGGTACAATAGGCTATGTTTGTTGTACAGTTGCATAGCGTTGTGTACATTCTCTAGCCTTTCTATTAAATTCTTCTTTGTTATTTAAAAACATGCTAGCTATTTTCTCATCTGCTGGCTCTTCTGCATTAGGATGTAACAATAAAGAAGCTATTGCCAATAAAACTGAAAATAGAAGAAAAAATTTGTCATGAATCAAAACTGAAAGTTTTATTTCTGCAGAACTGTCAACTGAAATGAGAAAACTGCACACCATCATAGAAAACAAGTTTTCTAAATGCATTGTTCAATTGATGCTATCAGCATTTAAATGTATGAGTTCTATGGCAACTATCGGCAACTGTCAAATCTGTCTTATTACCGTAATAGTAAAAAAAAAATTAAGAGCCTTCTCAA
Source organism: Anadara kagoshimensis (assembly GCA_021292105.1). Classification (NCBI taxonomy): domain Eukaryota; kingdom Metazoa; phylum Mollusca; class Bivalvia; order Arcoida; family Arcidae; genus Anadara; species Anadara kagoshimensis. The sequence goes on from CM037861.1 coordinate 26,971,052, forward strand.
GTAGATGTATTTACACAGATAAATGACATGTATATTGTAGATCAACTAAACTAGACTGAAGAATAATGCTAAACTTTATAAAACAAGTTATAACTGAAATTGGATGCCATTTCAAAAGCATCCACCTGAGAAATCCATGTTGTTCCAACCATTTGCATAATCAAAATATGAACAGCTCATGGCACATCTACTCCACCTACAAATTGTTCCTGTTAATTTTCATAAAGATCTGTTGATATGAATAGTTTTTTAGAAAAGCAGCAGACAAAATGTTGCAGAAGAAGTGGAGTAAACATTATATGCCCCCCCCCCTACTTCATTTGGTGGACATAATTACCACTTCTAAACATAAGGCAATGAAAATGCACAATTTCCAAAAGTGTGTGATTTAAGGTCTCAGTTTTGGTGTGACAATCTACGTGTGGTTGTATCACAAATATATGTATTAGTCCATGGGCTAGGTGGACCCACCGTGCACCCCCCCCCCAGGATCCTCCGACACCACTTTTTTCTGGTACCTTAGGGTGTCTAGTAATGGAATCGGGATGTTTCCCAGAAATAAGTTGGGATGCTCTTCATGAAAAACTTCAATATTTAAGAGTACCTGAAAATTTTCAGTAAATTTCTCTATTAGGGGTAGGGTAACGTTTTTATCTTTGTTTTCAATATTATTATGCAGATACAGATCATATTTGGTACCATTGTAAAGGGAACATGTTTAGCTTTTATAAAATACAAAGTTGGTTGATGTAGCTGCTTCTATGTCGTCACTATGATGTCATAAACACAAGTTTTGAGGAAAAACGCTATAAAATCGTGTCAATTTATCCTTTATAAAATTATTTCTGTACAGCATAATAAAACACATTAAGACAAAGTATGTTTTCCATTTACTTAATGAATTGTAGTTATAAATGATCATATATTCTCATCTTCGATAAAAGACACCACTCTATTAGAAAAAATATATTAAAGATAGCCATTTTTAAAAAATGATCGAAACGGGGTAGGGGAACGTTTTTATCTTTGTTGTCGATGATATTATGTAGATATAGATCATATTTGGTATCATTGTAAAGGGAACAGCTTCAGCTTTTATAAAGTACAAACTTGATTGGTGTAGCTATTACTGTGACGTTTCTATGACGTCATAAACTCAATTTTTGAAGAAAAACGCTATAGAATCATTTGAAATTATACTATATGAATTTATTTCTGTACCACCCAATAAAAACATTGAGACACTGTATGCTTTTCATTTACTTCATAAATTGTTGTTATAGATGATCATAATTCTCATTTTAAAGAAAAGACGCCACTCTGTTATGAAAAATATATTGATTTAAAGATACCCTTTTATTTAAAGTTGATCGAATCTTAAGATTAATAGTTTTCACGATTAAAGTGACCCAGTATGTTTCTTTGTATAAATAATATCATCATCATCATCGTCATCATCATCATCATCATCCATCATGACATCATCATCATCATCATCAATTTTTCATACATTCATAACAATACCAATTTACAAAAATGTCCAACATCATCACCCATTATTCTATAGCTAACAAAAAGCTTAATTCATAATCTTAGTTTGAGAATGACTTTTAGTTCAAAGTATTACCAATGGTGATTTAGTAGGTGTTTTAATGGTAGTCATATGCCAAAGGATTGTTATATGCAGCTAGATCTGTGGAAACCTAAAATGTGATTTCTGCCGTTGACTAGTTGTAGCGAATAGGAAACATCAAGAATAAATCTTTTACTTTACTGCCAACTGTATATCCTACTAACCCAGGGTGAATTTGTGCTAGATTTCGGAGCAGCTACAGTCCCAGAGATGCAGTTCCATCATTTTTCAAACAGTTATGAGCAAAATCATAGAAATTTTCTAAAGATATTATTTATTATCTTTATGCTTTATCACTACAATGAGGTACATTATTTCGACACAAAGATTGCCATAAAGTAACATCGGTATCACCAGAAAAATTATTGACCATATAACTATAGAACAAATGTAGGAGGAGTCTATTCATTGTCAGGGCAATGCATGGAGCAGATGTCATCTCGAACCACCAATTTATCATGACAAAGATAAAAATAAAAGCAGCCAAACAAATCCTGGAAAAAAACAGAACATGAGTTTAATGTTAGAAAATTGAAACAACTGGAAAAGAAAAAGAATTAAGATTAGTCTGAAGAACAGGTTTTATGCTTTAACAGCTATGGGTGATAATAATGAGAGCTGGGATGTCATAAAAAGGGCATACCGGTATATCGACACAGAGAAATGGTTGTCAGAGGAAACACGGACAAAATATCCAAGGAAATACAAGAGAAAATAACAAATAACAGAACCAGATTAGCAAAATATTAGTATGAAGGGAGTATGAGGAGGCAAAGGAAGAAATATAAAGGAACACAAACAAGTGATGAACGAAAATATATGGAAGATGGAAAATATTGTAACCGCACAAGAAATAGTAGCTAATGAAACTTAGAAAATCTATACCTAAAAACAAAGAAACACACAGGTAAACCAGCAAACACAGACAGACCGGTGTAAGGAAAGGATGAAAAAAAGATCACAACAGAGGAAAGATGGGCTGAACATTTTAACTATATACCAAAAGACCACCTCCATAAGAAATATTGGACATAACACCACATACCTTTGATAATAAAATAAGGAAGGGGTGCCAACAAAAAAGAAATAAAAAAGTATAAATCAACTTGAAAAAGGAAAAGCTATAGGACCTAAATAAATATCTAAATTACTGTGCATCATCTGGATAAGAGAAATTATTCCAACACAATGGGAGATGGACTATCTCATTAAACTACTCAAGAGGGTAGATAATGGAGATGTAAGAACTGGAGAGGCACCATACTACCCAATGTAGCTGAGAAAATACTGTCAAAGATCATCCTTCATCGACTAAAAGATGGAATAGAAGAGGTACTAGGTGCTCTGAACAAAACAAGCTGGTTTTAGGAAAAAAATCTTACACAGACCAAATTGCCATGCCTAGGTATAGAACAGTCAGTAGAATAACACTATGCATTATACCTTTATAAATACTAGGTAAGTGTACATTTGTTATAGAGGTCTCAAAAGAGAAAACTATCCCCAAACATTTCATGTGAATACACGAGTATGTCAAAGCTGTATACAAACACAAATCATCTTTAATTGCAATAAGTGGAATACACTGGACACTAACACCCGAGATAGAATATATGGGCTTCGCTGATATACGCTATTGACCCTCACATTAAATCAAATGTAGATAAAGACCACTCTACTAAACGAAACAGTTTTAAAAACTGGACTGAAGATCAACTCACACGAAACAAAATGTTGAACAACAATACAACAAAAGGTATAAATTAAGATAGTTATAAATTGAAGAGGTAATTGAGCTCTGTTACTTGGGGAGCATGATTGTTGCTGAAGAAGAAACAGAACGAGGCATCAAGAAAAGAATAAAAATATCCAGAAAAGCATTCAAAATTATAAAGAAACATATGGAAAGCTAGTCTGCCACTAAGATAAAAAATCCAATATCCAACTCAAATGTAAAATCGTCCCTCTTATATGGTGTAGAAATGGTACCGGTGGAACTGAATTAGACATACGCTCAGAAAACCACCAAAGGGCAAGTGTTAGAGTAGAAGGCCAAAGCTTTTGGTGAGAAATAAAAGAGACAGAACAGAATCGCTTCAATTGAAAAAATACTCTGATGGCCATATATTGTTCAAGGAACTATTTGAACTATGTCTTTATAATGCATTGTACTGATAAAGCATATGTTATAAGAATAATGGATGGTAATGTTAAAAAATTCTATGATTTTGCTTATGAATGTTTGAAAACATGACGGAACTGCATCTCTGGGACTGTAGCTGCTGGAAAACCTCCCACAAATTCACCTGTACAGTTTCTGAATGTTGCTAAGAGGAGGCACTGCAAGAGCCTTGATAGTGAGGCAAAAGAAATATTCTATATGTTTCATTTTCGCTACAACTAGTCTACAGAAGAAATCACATATATGTTAGGTTTCCACTGCTCTAGTATAGATGCAAACAACAACCCTGTGGCATATCTCCACCATTAAAACAACTATGGCAATGATAAGAACTAAAGTCATTCTCAAACTAAGATTATTAATTAAGCTTTTTGTTAGCTATAGAATAATGGGTGATGATGTTGGACATTTTTGTAAATTGTATTGTCATGAATGTATAAAAATTGATGATGATGATGATGATGATGATGATGATGATGATGATGATGATGATGATGATGATGATGACGATGATGATGATGATGATGATGATGATGATGATGATATTATTTATACAAAGAAACATACTGGGTCACTTTAGTCGTGAAAACTATTAATCTTAAGATTCGATCAACTTCAAATAAAAGGGTATCTTTAAATCAATATATTTTTCATAACAGAGTGGCGTCTTTTCTTTAAAATGAGAATTATGATCATCTATAACAACAATTTATGAAGTAAATGAAAAGCATACAGTGTCTCAATGTGTTTTATTGGGTGGTACAGAAATAAATTCATATAGTATAATTTCAAATGATTCTATAGCGTTTTTCTTCAAAAATTGAGTTTATGACGTCATAGAAACGTCACAGTAATAGCTACACCAATCAAGTTTGTACTTTATAAAAGCTGAAGCTGTTCCCTTTACAATGATACCAAATATGATCTATATCTACATAATATCATCGACAACAAAGATAAAAACGTTCCCCTACCCCGTTTCGATCATTTTTTAAAAATGGCTATCTTTAATATATTTTTTCTAATAAGTGGTGTCTTTTATCGAAGATGAGAATATATGATCATTTATAACTACAATTCATTAAGTAAATGGAAAACATACTTTGTCTTAATGTGTTTTATTATGCTGTACAGAAATAATTTTATAAAGGATAAATTGACACGATTTTATAGCGTTTTTCCTCAAAACTTGTGTTTATGACGTCATGGTGACGACATAGAAGCAGCTACATCAACCAACTTTGTATTTTATAAAAGCTGAACATGTTCCCTTTACAATGGTACCAAATATGATCTGTATCTGCATAATAATATTGAAAACAAAGATAAAAACGTTCCCCTACCCCTAATAGAGAAATTTACTGAAAACTTTCAGGTACTCTTAAATATTGAAGTTTTTCATGAAGAGCATCCCAACTTATTTCTGGGAAACATCCCGATTCCATTACTAGACACCCTAAGGTACCAGAAAAAAGTGGTGTCGGAGGATCCTGGGGGGGGGGGGGGGTGCACGGTGGGTCCACCTAGCCCACGGACTATATGTATATATGTCAAAATGCCTTTATAAAAAAAAAAAAAAAAAAAGAGTTGTCTGACAGCACATTATTCTTGCCTGCACTGAAAACTTAAACAATTCATAGGACACTGCTGAGGTAAAACATATGACCATATGTAATTATTTCAGGAATATGGACAACAATAGTGTAACAGTACTATTTATAGCTGTATCAATAAAAAAACTAACATACTAATCCATGTCTGAATCACAATCCAGAAGCACAAGTAAAAACTTTGAAACTGAGGCTCTTGATGAGTCAATTTTGGGACCGATGTTCTGCCCGATTCACAATTCAAAATCTTATGGTTTTTTTCACAATCATTTTGCTAACTTTCTCAATTTTGGAAATTTCAGCTTTAAAACCAGTATATCTGGAGTTTTTTTTTTCCCACAATTTTGGCCATTATGATGCTTTTTTCACAATTGCAAGGGCCCCAGCCCCATTCACATAAGAGTGAGAGAGAGCCCTGAACTTCCATAAGGGAAGTGAGGCTAGGTGCTCCGAAAGAGTATTATCTTACCATATCCTATTGTATATGAGGGTTTCCAACCACTGTGTAAAAAATCTGTACATATTTCACCATCATCTTCAACATTTGGATGGAATATCTTCGTCTGAAATTTGATCTGAAATTAATTAAAATTAAGTTTGTTATAACATTACCAAATACATGTATACATGTATTTCATAATAGGGTAACACACAAATAAAAAAAAATTAAATAAGAATTTCCAATACTATTAGTTCTATCTTTGCGAAATCTGTTACAATTCACTGATTTTAAAGTACATATACCGGTATACACAATTTGAAAAATTATAGTTTTTTTTATTACTGAAAACACAAATTGATAGGCAAAATTTATTTAAAAAATGATTGGGGAAAAAAATAAAACAGAAAAAGTAAATACTATAACAACATGAACAATGATGGTCCAATACAAATCGAAGCGTTAACTTATAATCCATGCACATCAATAACTCCAAAATTTTTTCCCAAAATTTTATATATTAAGTCCAAAATATTGTATAATAGATCAACTTTTCAGATACTTCAAGTTGTTAGTCTAAATGGGTAGAGCAAACTATTGCAAACTATTGCACGTACATACAGATTATAGGAGACTAAAAAGCATATTTTATCATATCTGAAAAGAGAATTCATCAACAAATGTTATCAACGGCAACAAAGTTACTGATACATATAAAGTTACCAGGAAATATATAGATTTGCTGACAAATTAAGTTTATTCTTTGTGCAACCTGTTCAGGATCAGCAAATGCAAGATCACCATACAGATAAAACAACACCGCTTTAGATGGTTAGGCCATGTGATGAGAACGCCTAATGAGAGAATACCAAAAACAGCATTGAATTGGACACAAACTGGAAAAAGAAAACCTGGTAGACCTGGGAGAACCATTCAAATAGAACTGCAGGAACTGGGATACACCTGGGGGCAAGCCCAACAGAGACAAATGGAGGACACTTGTTGGTGTCTTATGTTCCAGTGGGAATGAAGAGGATAAGTAAGTTGTGCAAATATGAGTTGAGTTGAGTAATGGTGTTTAATGTCCAAGTCAAGAATATTTCACTTATATCGAGATGTCCCCAGCTATAGGCAAAGGTGCAGAAATTTTGCCTGTGTGTTGCGCTGATGGCATTATACAGCAGGGTTCTTTAGCATGCCAAGACCACCGTGATACAGGACCTCATTTATTTTAAGTTCCCATCTGAAAGAACCGTGATTTTCATTTCGTAATGCCGAGTGCTTAGCGAAAGAACAGTCACTACCCACTTTCAAGTCTTGGGTCAGACCCGGCCGGGGATCGAACCCATAACCGCCCACTTACGGAGCAAGCACTCTACCAACTGAGCTACTGCAGTGGTTTGTGCATATATGACATCTGTACCAAATATGTTTACCGGTATGCACATTTGACATCCCATAATTTTATCTAATTTATGCCAAGTTTTTTGCAGTTTTCACTTTCTGTACAGTAGATTACTTTTCTATTGTGAGATATTTACCCATATTAAAGATAATTTCGTGAGAACCCTCGGCCAAGAATTCATATATCACACGAATACTCCCAGAATCTCGAAAATTAAAAAAAAATTAAAAACTTAGACTCTAAAAGTTATATATAAATGACAAGACTACTAAGAAAAAGGAGATAATTGCCTATTGATCGCCAAGTTTAATATTAACAAAGAATGTAGTCGCAAATTTACATATTCACCAAATGACGCTTAGGTGTCGACACACAAAATGTGATACTCGTGAATTCAAAGTAATCTACAGTATTGGTGGTAACAAAAAATTGAGTAAATTTTATTATAACATCCGTCAACTATCATTGCTTGAAAATAAAATGTGAAAATGTACATCATGTAACTATAGTACATTTAATCCAAATACATTGACAGTTAAGTAACACATTATTTATTTTTAATTAGGATTAAATATGATACCTTAGGTGCTTTGAAAGGATAGTCATGTGAAAAGTCAATTCTTAATAAGAAGTTCCCTCCATGGTATGGACTGTCTTCCTGTTAAAACAAAAGAGAAATTGTTTAATAAACTTCAATCAATTATAATATAGTGTGTGTTGTATGACATTAAACACTGTATATACGGTAAAGATCATCCAAAAGAACCTAGAAAACTGAACAGATGACACTTATAAATTGGAAGATGTTCAGTTACATACTGTATTATAACATGACATCAATGTCATTTTATGATGCAGTGATTTTGTTTTGCAGTCATCATGCATCTTTATATTGTGACATAATTTTCATTTATAAAAATATAATTTAGTTGGTGTTTACTAGGTTAAAGGAACAGCAGATTGACATGTCACAAACAACTACATGTATAAATTTATAAATTTATCATTCGTTACTCCAAAGAAAGAGTTAGATAAACTGATTTTAAATGAATTGTTTAATCATGTTATGATTGAAATAATCAAAAATTTTATATATGATTAATTGTCCAATAATGCAAGGGACCAGAGAGCACATGAAGCAGACTAAATCACAAGGTGATAAAGATCCCCAAGTGATTTATTATGTCACATTATACATGACTGAATGAAAACATGAAAAGGCGATGGATGGATGGATGGATGGAGATGTATGTATGGATGGATGGATGGAAGGATGGATGGATGGATGGATGGATGGATGGAGATGGATGGATGGATGGATGGATGGATGATGGGAGGGATTGGATGGATGGATGGATGGATGGATGAATGGATGGATGGATGGGAGGGATTTGATGGATGGATGGATGGATTGGAGGGATGGGATGGGATGGATGGATGGATGTGGATGGATGGATGGGTGGATGGGTGGATGGATGGATAATAGCTTCTATGTAAAGCTTACATACCTACATATGAATATGACAAAGTATAAACATGACTATATAGTGTACTTACAGGTCCAGGGAGCTGTGCTTGCCAGTGCATCACTGTAATTAACAATATCAAAATATCAGTAATAATAAATGTAATAATTAAACCAAAATATAAAGCTTGAGATATTCAGTTACAAAATACTGGTTTACATCATTTACCTTTTTTTACACAATTATTGGTAGGTTTGGCGGTGGGTGGTTCCAACATCCGGCGGGTTGTATATTAGCTGGTCTCTGACTATTGAGTAGATGGATCCTTGTGGATACCGGTGCAGTGGTAGTACAATTGGTGAAGTAAGAAGATAAACACCAACATCTAAACAATAGCAGTTTATTATAAGTAATGATACTGGTCTAGCTTTCGGTTTGGGGTAGCCTTTATCAGGACCAATGTTGGTGTTTATCTTCTTACTTCAACAATTATTGGTAAATACAGACTGTGATGTAGGGCGAAATCCATATTGATGGATCATTTTACATTTTGGTTTTTTGTACCATACTAAAGCTATGATTTTCTGTTTCATATGATTTGTGAAATTATGAAAAACACACAATATATTACAAGTTAACTGCCTTAACACAAAAACATGAGATTACATGCACGGTGCATGTGCAAACGTTTTGATTTTAAAGGAAAAGTTTAAATGATATGTCTCCTTTTTGAGAAACTAATCAGGGTTATTAGCCATTATTTGGTAAATTAACATTTATAAACTGAAACTTGACTACTAGTAATTTGAACAAAATTTGTACACCAGAGGGCATTCAGTTTAGACAGGTTCTACTTTAATGGAACAAAGTTAGCACCAATAAAAATTGTCCTCGATAGACAAGTATAAATGTATCTATAATCAAAAACAAACATAACAATCTATGTTCAAATACCAATCCAAAATTGGGGCAAAAACAACAAAGTAAAAACTTTTGAAAAGTTTATTTAAACATCTGAACTTAAACCAGGGAAGTGAGACTGGGTGTCTTTTCAGTATGTACAAAACTTACATGTACTATCTTCTTCTAAAGGACCTGCCTTTAACCCGTACTCTTCTGGAATCTCATTAGCAAGATTCATAAGTTGCTGAAAGTAACAATTCAATAATACATGTAGTACACATGAAATTATAATAGTGTATTATATGTGTATACCTGCTCATTAACAAAAATGTTTAGTTTACTTGGGCAAAGAAGCAGGTATTCTGACTCTGGTATTGAACAACTGGATGCAATGCTGATCATCCAGTTTATTTTCTCCAATCCGCACTTTTGGAGAAGAAGATTTATCAGGATTTTTGCACCCATTGATAACCCCGACCCAGCTTTCATAACAATGGCAATACCACAAACAAATCTTAATTGCAACCACTTGCATCTGCATCTGACCAAGTTTTTATTCAAATCTGTTCAGTAATTTCAGAGGGGAAGTTGAAAATGTAAACGTTTACAATACAAACTATGACAAACTTTGATCAGAATAGCTCACTTAAGCTTTGTGTATGATGTCATTTCTATGCACTTGTAGTGGTCTGGGTAGCTCAGTCAGTTAGTGGTAGAGCACTCACCTATAGTGTGGGAGGTCCCAGGTTCCATCCCCAGTCCAACCCTGCATTTTTTCTCCTTCTTATTACAGTTTGTTGGCAAGTTTGGCCCTCAGAAGTGGTGGTCTGGCAATGTGGTGGCCATATATAAAGTCCATCCGAGGGAACTTAGGCAAGATTTAAAACTTGGGACCATGGCAAATTAAAAAAGTAACAGGGGAAGGGTGTAGTGGTCTGGGTAGCTTGGTGGTAGAGCACTCGCCAATAGTGTCAGAGGTCCCGGGTTTCATCCCTGGTCGGCCCCTGCATATTTTCTCCTTCCTGTTACACACTGATGTTACTGTAACGTGTAAGGGTGTCATACCCAGGTTATTTCCTGGGATTCAATAAGATAATACAATAAAAGGGTTTCTTTATAATTGAAATAAACCAAGAGCTATAATTAATGTTAATCAACCTGCTATTTGTGAACAGCTCACAAGTAATCTAAGCTTTAATTTAAAATAAAGTGCACAAGCAAATATATACAGATAAATGTGCGAATTAACAAAGAAAACATTAACTATTCAGAATCAATTACACAATTGAAACATTTGAATTCATTTATTACATTAAATCGAACACTTTCTGTTCACTGAAATTATGAAGTACATCATGTATTACATGTATTTGCAAGCCATAGCCTAGGAAATGCCAACAAATTACCACATTAGTTTTGGTAACTTAACCATAGGCTGTTAAAAGTCTAGAACATAATTTGGTAATTTCTTTTGTTCATTATCACTATAAAGTACCCACTATATTGATATAAAGTTAACCTTCTCTTTGTTCTCCTGAGTTAACCTGTTAAAGCAGTCTAGAACATCAAGTAAATTAAAATGTTTTCTTATTATTTCTATAGTATGGCTGATTTAAGTAACATACAGTATTTCGTTATAATTACCTTAGTAATAAGTTTTGTTGCCATATTTTAAATCTTTCTATAAACCATCTGCGAAAATTATTGCTTAGTCAACTACCAGTATTTTCCAGTTTGTTTGTTTCACTTGTCAACATGTTACAACGAACCCCTTCATAAATCTGACCTATCAAATTTAACCCCTTTTTGCTAACACGTGTTTATTGAATTCAAGTTGATTCTTTTGAATCAAATCCTCAAATCCGTTAATATACACGAAATTTCTAATTGAAATAATTAATTATAAGAATAAGATATTATAAATACTATAAACACTTATTAGCTTTGCCAAACAAAAATTCAGACAAATTTACCATGCTACACATTTTAGCATTCCTCATTAGTGTGTGAATAGTGAATGGGAACCAGTTAAAGTACCTGCTCCACATCCGGGGAATTCCCCTTCTTGCATCCCGAAGAACAATGCAAAAACAACAACAACCTTTTGTCTTCAAATAAGGGAAAGGATAGATACTTATGCCAGTAGACATCTGTTTGTTATTTTGGAATCGTGATTCTAAATATTTTCATTGTGACTAGAAGGCCTGTCAGACATTTTTGAATGGTAAATTTTTAATTTTATTCATATTCTGAAAATGATGAATTGTTTTTAGGAAGGACCCAGCCCTAGCTGAGATTGAGAAAAAATAACAACCTTGATCAATGACCATATCAGTGGTCATACATGACTACAGTATTTTATTTCAGTCTTAAGGTCATAATTGTTTATACCTGAGAGGGACACCAGATTTAATTTTATTTCGACCAGCCTGTTGTTAGAAAGTCAAGACCAGGAGGACATAGGAAACTCATATATCTACTGCCACATTCCATTTAAACCCCTTCCCCCCCCCCCCCCCCCAAAAAAAAAAAAAGAAACCAGGACACAATCGATAGTACCCCGATACGATTTAACAGAGTTTTTCACACAGTATGGACTCCCTTCCAATCTAAACTTGTTTCTTCTCAACACTTCTACTTCTATACTATTGATCTGCAAAGGGAATCCCATATCGCAGATACTGCAAACGTGAACATGAGTGCAGGTTAAAAAGTTGAATAACAGAGGGTAAAATGGCAAATTCAGTGCTGATTAAAAACTGGGTAAAATCTGGATTTCCTTTACATGTGGTATGTTGCTCTCACTGCCTCCCGGAAACTGTCTGCTGATGTTGCTTGCAGCACATCTGGTGGGAGTCTGTTCCAGTCAGCTATGGTTCTTGGTATGAAGCTGTTCTGGTAGGCATCAGTGGAGGTGCTGAGTCGTAGGAATCGTTGTTGATGGAATTGGCGAGTTTGTATGGTTAGTCTTGGTACATATGCTGGCATGTTTACTGCTGCCTCTCCATTTAAGGTCTTAAACAAGAGAACGAGCCGGGCTATTCTTCTGCGTGTTTCGAGGTTTTGCCAACCAAGAGTCTGTAAGATGTTGGTCACAGTTCCTGGTTCCCGGGAGTAGCTGGATGTAACAAACTGGGCAGCTCTGCGCTGTACCATTTCAATTCCATGGATGTGTTTCTTTCTGTATGGATCCCAAGCCGACGACGCATACTCGAGATGTGGCCGTACCAGTGCTTTGTATGCCTGTTCTTTGACGTCTTTGGGGCATTTGTAGATGTTCCTGCGGAGAAAACCTAGGACTCTATTTGCCTTTGATGTAATTTTGCTGATGTGTGGTTCCCATCCTAGGTCTTCAGAGATTTCCACGCCAAGATATGGATAATGTTGGACTGTATCCAGAATCTGTCCCATCATGTGGTATTTATATTTGATGGGGTTTCTTTTCTTGGTGACCCGCAGTATGTAGCATTTGGCAGGATGGAATGTCATTTGCCACTTCTGTGCCCAGTCAACAAGGTCGTCGAGATCTTTCTGAAGGGTTTCAGCATCTTGTTCATCAGATATTGTTCTGAATAGTAAGGAATCATCTGCAAATAGGCGTAGTGAAGAAGTAATGTCGCTGCCCATATCATTGATGTATATCAGGAAGCACAGAGGGCCCAGAACAGTTCCTTGAGGCACTCCCGATCTGACTGGTTTGTTGGGACTTGATTCTCCATCTACACATACTCTTTGCTGTCGCTGCGTGAGCCATGAGTCTACCCATCTATGCGTATTTCCTCGAATTCCATAATGAGACATTTTATACAGGAGTCGGTGGTGTGGCACGGTGTCAAATGCCTTGGAAAAGTCTAGAACTAGCATATCTGTTTGTTCTTTTTTATCCAGTGATCTTGCTATTACTTCAATTGTGTTCACTAACTGTGTCTCGCATGATCGACGCTTTCTAAAACCATGTTGGTGTTCGCTTAGGATCTTATGTGTTTCAAGGTGTTTCATCACATGGTGGTAAACGATATGTTCCATTGTTTTGCAGCATATGGATGTTAAAGACACAGGCCTGTAGTTAACTGCTTGACTCCTATCTCCTTGTTTATAGATGGCTGTAATGTTAGCCTGCCTCCAGTCCTCTGGTATTTCACTGGTGTTGTGTGACTGTTGGAATATTAGCCGCAGATAAGGTGATATTTCGTTACAAGCTATCTTCAGTATTCTAGTTGGTATCTGATCTGGTCCATTGGCTTTACTCGGATCCAGCTTCTCCAAGAGGCGACATACTCCTTCAGTTGTTATGTGTAGAGACTCGATGTCTGGTGTGTTGGTTGTTCCCAGGTTTGGCATGTGTGTTAAATCTTCGTCTGAAAACACTGTCATATTGTTCATTTAAGATTTCGGCCTTTTCCTTCCCACTTATTGCTTGTCCTCCGGTCTTGGTTTGTAGTGGGGATATTCCCATGTTGTCTTTCTTCCTGGACTTGATGTATTTCCAGAATTTTTTGCCTAGGGCTTGTTGCTTGTTGGTCTCTTCATCTTGATTAAGAATTTGCCTGACATATTCATCATGTGCTGTGTTCATTTCTTTCTTCACTTGATCCCTCAATTCTTTGAATTTCTTCCAGTTTTTAGGGGTGTTATACTTTTGTGCGGCATTGTATCTGCGTTGTCTCCGTCTTATTAATCTCTTTATTCTGGTGTTAATCCAAGGGACATGTTGTTTGCTTCCTACGGTTTTGGTTGGTATGAATTTGTCTACTGCTGTTTGTATTGTGTTTTTAAATACAGTCCACATTTCTTCAACTGTCATTCTTTTTGTATTGGCAATATGGAGTTCTTCTTTGAACTTATTATCTAGGTGTTTCCGGAGTCCATCCATGTCTCCTTTTTTATAGAGTAGTACTTTTCTTGGTGTTTTCTTTAATGTTTTGGCTTTGAGGTTGATATTTGCGATGACTATCGAGTGGTCGCTCATTCCAGGATGGACCTCATGATTTACAATCAGGTCTGGGTTTGTTGTTAGTAGTATGTCTAGGATATTTTTGCCTCTTGTCGGTTCTGCTATTATTTGACTAAAATTGTTGTTACTTGTGATGTCTATTAATTTATTGTTGATTGTATATCCATACTGTGGGTTTGGTCTTACTGAGTTTGTTGACCAGTCAATGTCGGGTAGGTTGAAATCTCCTCCAAGGATGACATTTGGAAGACGTCCATCCATTGTGGTCAGTAATTGGTAAATTGACCCCTCTAATTCTTCCATCATGTCTACACTGCTGCTTGGTTGTCGGTAGAACGATCCTATAAGCAGTGGTTGGCTACCACGGATATTGATTTGGCACCACACTACTTCACATTTGTTTTTGGGGCTGACTTCTGTGCTAATGTAGTCATCTTTTACTGCAATAAATACACCACCTTGGCCATATGCCCGGTCTTTCCTATGAGGTGGACTATAAAATGATGGGAAGATTTCACTGCTGGCAACAGTACCATCTAGATGTGACTCGCAGCCAAGTATGATATCGGGATCGTGTGTTTCTATTAAGTCATGAAAATCTACTTTCTTTTTGTCACTTAGTAGACTCCTGCAGTTTACAATCATTACTTTAATGGTGTTTCTTGAGTTTTGTTTACTGTCTGTTTTATCATGCAAATCGGCTGTCAGATTGTCTGACACATCATCAGTTGAAGTATCTATCTCTGATAAGGCTTCAAAGGAGTACATACTAGTGCATGTACATGTAATTCTTTTTCGTTTTATGACCAAATTGATTTAAAAAAAACTTCTTTATTAAACAATATTTTGGCCAAATTGTCATACCTGTTGAACATGGATCTGTCATGAGTGCAATTCAAACCGCTGTGAGTTTGAGTCCCACTCAGACCACTTGTGGGAAAGTGAATTTTCCTTGACGTTGGCCCTTACTAGTTCCACTGGTGTCAGTATAATGTGACTGTGGGAATATAGGCTTGTCTGTGGTGTACTGACTCAGTGAGCTAGCACTTTAAAGTCGCCTGGAGTGCATAGTGCATGCTGGTACAAGACAGACCATTAAACACACTTGCACTTCACATGCATACACAGACTTGTTCATAGATTAATCCATAGAGATTAATAAAGTGGTTCTCATCGAGAATAGCTGAAAAATTGCTGATGCGACGTTAAGCAACATTCAACCAACCAACCACACAGACCTAAATTTGGCCAAAGTTATTGGAGTGATTAACTTCAAACTATGTGGACCTGTTCGTAGGATTTAGCTGTATGTATAGCGTTTCAGTGATGAATGTTACAATTGGAGTTATTCATCTTTGATATTGAAACTGTATTAGATATATATGTTACTTTGTATCCACCACTGCTCTAAAATATTGATGGCATGGACTTCAACTTTTGTAGAACATAATTCATTGGATGGTATAGTTATGCATGTTTAATGTTGGTTGTGAAATGAGCTTTCCAGGAGTTCTTCATGTTTAGGGCTGGGGCAATAAAGACATTCCACAAAACTCTCCCAGACATCCAACTTCAAGTTTGAAGGCACAATGTCTGTTACTCTATCAGATGTGGTCATATTGTTGTTGCCCGTCACATTTTTATCACCTCTGGTGTATAGTCACTGCCACCAATTGCAATTGACCTCAAACTATATGCAACAGTACATGGGAATATAGATGCACATACATCAGGGGTAGCATTTAATTTTTCTCCCCACTGGCAAACTTTTGCCAGTATAAAATTTTTCTACTGGCATTCTTAGTTTTCAACTGGCATTTTTTTTTTCACGCTTAAACTTTTCTATAGTTAATATATATATCAACAACAAGACCATGATGATCGGACATGAAATAAAAAAGTAATGTAGAAATTTGTTGGAGCTCCTAAAATTGAAAAAATCTTATTCGTTGTTCCCCACTTAAATCTTTTTTATATACTTATGTTTCATACCTTGCACAGTAACAACATGTATACTTGTTGACATCAGCTAGGATGCTTTGGAATTTGAAATTCAAAGAAATATTTTTTAGATAACAAGATGTATTTTTTCATGCTTCTTTTGCTTGTAAGTAGATTTTCAACTCGCACTTTGTGAAAACCACTGACATTTTGCCAGTATGCCATTGCCAAATTCGAACCCTGATACATGTTTGTGTTATTCACCACTGTTTGTTGTTATTTAATGTTATTATTTGAATGTGTGCTGTTTATTGCTTGTTTTATCCATGGTCCACCTGTGGACAACTGAAGCTCTAGTTGCTACAAGGTTGCATTGTAATTTCATATATCAATCTAACAACTTTTGCATGTTTTGTTTCAAAAGATTTCAATTTTAGTTTAGACTTAAAACTGTTGTACATATGTAAAATACTGTATATCTGTAACTGTGATAAAACACCAAATTCTTTTGTAAAACAAAATTCAACAATGTGACTTCAACAATGCAGAGAACCGGTATAAATGTACTTTAATGGTCCACCTAAAATTCTTGACTTATATAACCACTTTGGTGGCTCAGTTGTTAGAGTGCTTGTTCTGTAAGTGGGAAGTTGTGGTTTTGAACCTTGACTATGGCTTAACCAAGACTTGAAAGTGGGTAGTGACTGTTCTTTTACTAAGCATTTGACATAACGAAATGAAAGGTCATGGTTCTTTCAGATGGAAACTTAAAATAAACAAATTTCCATGTCATGGTAGTCATGGCATGATAAAGAACCCTGCTGTATAATGCAATCAGCCCAACACACAGGTAAAAATTTCTGCACCTTCATCTATAGCTGGTGACATCTTGATATAAGTGAAATATTTTTGGTTAAACGCCATTACTCAGGTCATCTTAACTCTTGGCTTAAATAATTTATTTTAGTAATGGGTGAAGTGGAGTAATGGAGTTTTATACCCAAGTCAAGATTCTTTTATTTATAATGAGGCGGTCAAGTTTGGGTCAGTGGAGGAAACTGAAGTACCTGGAGAAAACCACCAACCTTTTACAAGCAAACTGATAATTTTCTCGCCTTAGGATCTACCTGGAGTGGGATTTGAACCTAGACAGTGAGAGGCACTTTATCCATAGGCATACACTTTAGACCATTCTGCCATCAAGACCCCATCTAGTATAATGATGTTTTTTTTGTTCCATATATTTTTGAGTTTTTTGAACCAGTTCCTTGCTTAAGATGTTCTATCATTCCTTCTTCTGTTACCACTGTACCCATTTGAACAAACAACTTATCATTTTCTGTTCTTCCTTGTTTACTGTATTATCATTAGTGGCTTTGTGTTTTTCAGCCAGTTTCTTTTTCCTTCTACAAGGTTGTTAGTTTTTGTTGAGGAGGATGTCAGAATTATATTTAGTATGCAAAAAAAATTACAATTTCATTTACGGTCAACTTTCCATTTCTAATTGGTTTAGCCTATTGATTAAAGCAGGTGCTAGAAAAGTGATACCGGGTATACTGATACATTGGCGTACATTGATGTGCTTTTAGGGCCCCAATCACCCCACATCAAAAGTCCCTTAACATGCACAATTGAAAATAAGCCTTATTTACCAAAAAAACGAACAACATCCTGACAGTATATGGTTTGAAATGTCATTTACTGGTAACTAATACCAGTATTTATTTCTAGCATAAAATAATCTCTCTCATGTCTCAATATACCGGTAAGTGAAAATTCTTAACTGGGACGTAAAACCCCATTTAAACAATTAATTCTCTCTCTTTCTCTCTCTCTCTCTTTCTCTCTCTCTCTCTCTCTCTCTCTCTCTCATGAATTTCTTAATTGGGATTTAAAACCCCATTCAAACAATCAATCAATCTCTCATCTCTCTCTCTCTTATGTCACGATATAAATGAAATTTCTTACCAGGGACATACAACCCTATTCAATCAATCAATCAATCTCTCTCTCTCTCTCTCTCTTATGTCACGATATAAATGAAATTTCTTACCAGGGACATACAACCCCATTCAATCAATCAATCAATCAATCTCTCTCTCTCTCTCTTATGTCTCATTATAAGTGAAATTTCTTAACTGGAATGTATAACCCCATTCAAAAAATTAATAAATCCCCCTTTCTCTCTCTATCAAACACACACATACACATACGTACACACTCGCGTCTGATATTTTTATTAATTTATAAGTAATGATATTTTGATGACTTGAACCTGTACATGTACATTTTGTAATTTATTTCACTCAGCTGATTATTTATGTCATTTCCTGATCATTATTATGAAGTATATATACTGTCATCTTTATAAGTATGTGTTACTTATCACTTAATTAAAACCATATTACGGTACTATTTAGTAAATATTAGACTCGTGCTACATATTTTAATAACTTTTTCAAGTACCAGTACATAGAAGCACTTCCTGCCTCTCGCTCTCTCTCTCTCTGCCATTAAGCCTAAACTTTTTTACCTATTAATTATAAATTGGTTTTTGAGTTGGTAATGTTTTACTTAAAACAGATACTAGTAGTAGTTTACATATAAACATGATGGTATGTATTTAACATTTTGAAAAATATCATGAATTTTAATCAAAATCTCATAATTTGTTTATTGGAATCTCATAAAATATTAAGTTCAGTGTACAAAAATCTCATGAATATTAACTATGATTTTATTAGAATCTCATGATAATATATTTCTCATGAATTTTAACTTAATCTCACAATTTTTCGTTGGAATCTCATATAATACATTTTATCTAACATTAGACTAGTTTTTCTATCTGATTTGACGAAATACAAGTTTTATCGAACACGTATGATACAGAATCTTGTATCACCACGTGTGGTGATACAACATTGGCGGTAAAGCGCACGTGCACTTTCTCATTGTTACGTCATCAGGGAGTCTTGGATTTGTCGGTCATAACATAGTTCGGTGGTTTTCTGTGGTAAAATGTAATTTTTTCACATATAGTATTGTTTTTTTCATTATTTTAAATAACCTAATTGGAAATGTTAGATAAAAATATTATATACACAGTGTGTATGTACAACCCTTCGTATCAGGTTTCGTCCTTTTTTCGTAGCTGTATCACTACTCGTCGCGCAAGCGCGACTCGTAGTGATACGGCTACGAAAAAAGGACTCGACCTGATACTGAGTGTTGTACATACACACTGTGTATATAATATGTATGTATTAAGTTGAGTGTGTACAAAAAATCTCATGAAAATTAACCTTGCCGGTAAATAATTTCATTGTAATCTCATGGTGATATATTATTAAGTTCAATATTGACATGCATTTGTACAACAAAATCTCATGATTTGTTTTGAGTGACTGAAGTTCACTGTTAATATGTACCGGTCTGGGTATAATATTTTTTTGTTAAGTTTCATAGAAATACTATGAGACAAATTTCAAATACATGTACTAGTATATATAAAGTACCATTGAAAGTAATTATAGTAACAATACTACAGTTACTTTAAATAATACAGTAAAACATGTTTAAAATGAAGCCATATGGACTCTATTTTTGACTTCGTTATAGTGTTATTCATAGACTTATATAAAAGAGTGGTGGGCTTCGTACTATCCACGTATTTGTTGTGTGTTCTCTATGTTCATGTTTTAGTTTATATTTTTCTTCTTTTTTACAGGTTTGTCTCTTACTGTAAAGTGCATTTGACATGAAACCATAAAGTATTTTATATAGATGATGACAATGCTGGACAATTAAAATATACTAAAATGAGTGTTGAGCTTGAAAGATTGGGGTAAGAATACAGTAACATACAGTATTACATGTACCTTGTTTTATCACCATCAATGATCATTTGTTACACATATTTTGTAATTACATGTTAAGCCATATAAAATTAATTCCTAGATTTTCATCTCTGCCTGCCCCACTTTTTTTTTGCCCGCCCCAGAATTTTTTATTTGTTTATTTTTGTTATGTTCTTTAATGAAGTTTTTTTTCAGGCAGTTTCTGTTGTCATTACTGTTATTTCTTTTGAATCTGAAAATAAAAAATAATGAAAAATAAAATTTGCGCCCCTGGTCCCAATCATGAAAAAAATTTGATGAAAATCTAGGAATTAATTTTATATGGCCTTATCTGTATATAAAAGAATCATGGCAGAAGATATGGGAATAATAACATAGCAGAAATGGACTTTGGGACTGTGGCAATAGATAATATAGTAAAGGTTATAGTATAAGGGCATTGTAATAATGATTTACTATATTGTCAGCAAATTTTCACATCTATTAATTTTCTTGCAAATTTTAAGAAACTGTTGTCTTTATAATGGTAAATGAAATACCAGTTGTTATTTCACCGGCGCCAAGTACTTGTACAAAAGATATCATGCTGTATTTCACAAAAAAAAAAAAAAAAAAAAAAAAAACCAGCTACCAATATTGCCCAAGTGAGCAGTACAGATGATGACACCCTAATGATTTACCTACATGTATATTTATTCTATTACAGCTGGTTTCACCCAAACACAGATCGTCACACAGCAGAAAGTTTGTTACTACAAAATGGTGTAGATGGCACATACTTACTGAGACAGAGTTCTAAATCTGGAGAATATGCACTCTCTGTGAGGTAAGATTAATACCAGTTACAAGGTCTGTTCTTGTTTAAACATGTCTTTAGACTGCACACACAAACAAATTTCTTACTATTGGCCCTGCATAAATGATCAAGACGTCTTGTCAACAGTGCACTAATCAAACACAAAACTGTCTTTTTAACAATATAAATATCTATAATTTTATATTATTTGAAATAAACACATAGAATGTGTTCAAGTCTGACTTTATTCAGATCTTATAGATAATGTAATGAACTCAACCAGAAAGTCAAAATATGTCTTTGGAAACTTCATTGGTGTATAACCATATTGTACGATCAGATGTTCAAAATTTTGTTTTGTAATGGAAGGTCCAGGACCTTTTGCCTTTTTCGGCAGGTCCCACAATAAGGTTTGAAATACCAATTTAATCATTGAAAGGTCCATGTGCCATTATGATATTATACAGAAAAAAGTAGAATTATTCTGAAAAAAATGCAGGTCCATTGAACTTTTACAGTTTAAATATCAAGGGTTCCAATTTAAAATCAAAAGGTCCCAGATCTTCCAATTGGACCTGGGGAATTTGAAACCCTGTATGATATGATATACATACGTTTGTATGTTTTTATTTCTGGCAGCCAAAATCACCATTGACTACTAATATCTGAGATATCTTTTCAGAAACTAACCAATTTTAGCAAACTATAAAAAGTAGTACTAGTATATATTCACAAATTTTAGAAATTAGGTCTACTGGTATTTTTAAATTGTGGAAACCTAGTTAGCAATAAAGATGATTTCACTTAATTTATGTTTTACTTTTCGCCATGTTTCAGGTGTGATAAATCTGTAAAACATTTCAACATTACGTGGACAGGAAGTGTATTTAAATTTGGACATGGAGAATTCCAGTCAATTGATGAACTTATCCAACATTTTGCAAATAAACCACTTATTGGTGCAGAGTCAGGTAAATAATCTACATATGGTTCATAGTGCTAATGGTCATATGGTAGGTAATGAATTTATTTCTTGATCATTCATAGGCTTTGCTTATAAATCAGCTGCTAAGCTATGCTGTGATTAGCTGTGGCATCTGGATGATTACATCTTTTAGATTCTTTTCTTTCTGTTTGGCACCTGAGTTTGTAATCACAGTTTGTAACAGTGGAAAGATGTACTTGTATTAATTTATTATATCCCCGCAATCTAGTTTGAAGGGGGTATATAGAAATCACCATGTCTGTCTGTCCGTGTAAAATCATGTCCGGGCCATATCTGATCAATATTTTGGATGACTGTCATAAAACTTCACATGAATAATCTTCAGTGTCCCAAGGTGTGTCATGACCTTGAACCAAGGTCATATCAGAAAGGTCAAGATTGTGGGAAAACTCATATTAAATGTATGGGGTGGGGGGTACTTGTCTTAAGAGACAGTTCTAGTTAAAATGACTATGATCAATGATTCTTGTGATAAATCACCATAATGGTGTACCATCATATGATAAATTGCTGTCAGATATACTTTGTTAATGAAAGTACTGAAATCATACACAGGTTAATTTTCTGAAATTGAACAGGTGGAAGAAATTGACTTCAATTTTGCAGGAGTAAATTCTAATTAAAATATGATTCAGGACCAAAACGGTCATCAACATTTGAAATAACAAAGTTCAAATGATAGGATTTTTTGGAAAATTAAGAATTATAATACTGGTACATTATATTTGGCACCAGATGGGAATTTGAGTAACGTAAGGGATTTAAAAAATTGAGGATCCATTTAGCAAAGTTAGATTGTATCTGCACCTTAATGCATGTTAATAAATGGTAAATTATATTATTTCAGGACAATTAACACTGTTAAATTTCCCCTATCCACGAGCCATTGATGAACCAAATATGTATGACACTATACGAGTTCATGCTGAATTCAGTACTGCTGATGACTTTTCAAGGGGACCGGAGTTCTCTGTAAGTATAATATATACTGGATATGACACTATATGAGTCTATGATGAATTCAGTACTGCTGATTTCATTTCAAGAGGTCCAGAGTTTTCTGTAAGTATCAGTATAATATATATGACATTACAGTAACACTTCGTTTAAATGCCTCTGAGGACAAAGTGCTCAAGTGAGTTATTGTGATAATTCTTTTTCGCCATTGGCCATGCGAACATTTGATTGATGTGCTGTGCATTAACATTTGATTGTTAATATACAGTCGACTCTCGTTAATTCGAAATCGGTTGAATCGAAATTTCGCTTAAATCGAAATGATACAGATGGTCCCGTCAGATCGCTATGTATTTCTATGTAAATTTGTTTGTTTAATTCGAAATACCGAAATTTGAAATTTTGCTTAATTCGAAGTGAATTTTCAGTCCAAATTACGAAATATAACGAAAATTCCAACGTTAAAATCGAAATCCATTTTCAGACCAATCTAATACGAAATATAATGAAAATCTAAAGTTTTAATCGAAATATACTTTCCTTGTTTATACTTTTGAATGTTTATACAACAAGCGGCAAAATAAAAAAAATACACATAAATATTCTATCTTAAACTTGAACAATACCTGAAATAATTACTCCATCTCTTATTTAAAATGTGTTTACAGTAACAGAATAGATTACAGAATGATAGCTTACTCGGAAGATTTATTTCCGACTAAAAATACCCATAAAAAGAAAGTCGGCATCTCGTGCTATTTTCACGATTTTCAATTTGTACTCGACATACCGGTCATTAGTAAAATGTCAGTCAGTAAGAGGAGAAATTTCATTGGTTTAAACTTAAAGAGTGGGCGGTCTTCAATTCCACAGAATACCCAAAGCTAATCGACACGCCGAAACTTCTTTGATCTATCAAGGCCAATTGTTTACACCATTCAGCTACTGTCTGGAAGGTGTTAATTACAGGTGTGTGACATGACAAACTGTGATTTTAAAAATCACCAAAGTCAGACGCTTAGGATTACGGATGAAGAAATTATGCTTATGAACAAAATTTAATGAATTTTGACAGGAGTTACTAGTATAGCTAGATCTAGACCGGTAGTAGGGGAAAAGGTGTAAATTGTTAAAAAATCTTGATAAAACAATTCTTCAATTAAGAATCGCTAGCGCTGGGGAAACTTCAATGGAACCTTGTAAGTTACGGTGAAGTTTTTTCAAGACTTTTTTGGCCTCGCCATAATCCGTGTTTAACGGAAAATCTCAATGGAATATTGTAAGTTACGGTACATTTTCCGACTTACTTATTTATTGCTTACAGAACGTGGTCAAACTTTAGTTTGTTAGGCTTTACATTAACATAGAAAAATTCAAAATGCTTTACTATTAGAGTTATCTCCCGTTATCATCGTTCTGAAGTGTCCATCAGCGATCAAAACGGTTAATTCGAATTTCGGATAAATCGAATTTTTTCACCCGATCCCTTCAATTTCGAATTAACGAGAGTCGACTGTATGTGTACTCTAGAGGCAACAATTTGTACCCAATCTGTATCAAGCATGCTCAAAGTGGTCTTCTTGGCAAAAGCTATGTCAAGTTCACTTATGGGGGAAGATGGGTCAGTAAGTAGGTCATTGGGTCAAATTATATAAAAACCCTGTAACACTTTTCTTGATGCCTAAAATATAGTTTAATCTTCATCAAGCTTGCTAAGAATGATCTTCTTGATACAAGCTAGGTCAACATTATATATGGTATATGTTGGGTCAATAATTAGGTCACTAGGCTAAATTTTAAAAATTCTTATTAAGATATTAGACGCCATAGTTTTAGTTCAAAATTTTTGAAATTGCTCGGAATTTTTTCTTAAAGAAAGCTATGTTAAGTTCATATATAGCTCATGTTAGGTCTGTTTGCAAATCAATAGGTTTTTAAATACGTGTTTAATTTATTCTTCTTCAGAGGCAGAGTATATTACGGTATTTTGCATCAGGGTGAGGTGATGGAATGCATATGTACATGTATGTAATGCATATGTAACAATGTGTATTGATTATTGTAGAATCTCAGAAAATAAATGAATAAAATGTTCTTTATCAATGGATTAGTCATAGTCATAAAACTATGTTGAGTTGCGGTGTCTATGTTTATAATTTACTAGTATTATGTTGCATTTTGTTTTCAGATAAACTCTAAAGAGGGATTTTTAACAAAGCTTGGAGCTCATTTTAAGGTACCAGTAATTTTCTGAAAGTTTATCTAAGTACATTTATCAAGCTTAGCAATAAACTTAAATAAAATACCAATTTCATCACAATATTACCGGTATACAGAGATACCATTGAAACCAAACACATCTAAGTCCAAAGTTTTGATTAGATATGTTCTTTGTTTTATTCAGGGTATTTTGATCAAGACTATTAATGATACATGTATGTTCTAAAAATAAGTTTGGTTTTCTTTAGGCTCGGTTTCTCATTTTCCGCTTTAATAAAATAGTTTGTTCATATATTACTACAGGTATTATGAATTTGAAATATTTAATGTAAATACATCTTATAGTCATAAAGAAATCATATGGGACCCTTGAATATAATGTAAGGCATGTTTATTTTAAGTTAAATATTTTGAAGAAAGGGGTGATATTAAATTCAAACTGCCATCCTTCCGTCTGTCCAGACACTTCTTGTGCGGAGTAATTCTCTGGAACTTTGAAGCACTATTTTACGAAACTTGGTGCAAAGCATCAACATTGATAGGCAATGTGCATATCATTAACCTGAGTTGACTTGCTCATTTTCCTATGAGTTATGACTATTTGAACATAAATGCAAATTCACAAAATGTACTTGCTGGCAGGAGATCCTAATTCATTGAACTTGCTTGCTTTATTTCTAGACATGGAGGACGAGATGGTTTGTCTTACAGAAAAATACCATAGCATATTATAAAAATAAATTAGACACTAATTATATCAGATGTCTTGATCTAAATGACTGCCAGGAATGTGTACGGGATTATTCCAAGAAGGGAAAATTTAATGTTTTCAGGTAAGTCTTTTATCATAGATAATATTTTGTATTTACTGGAATGTTTTTGATTTTTGATATATGAGGATCATTTGGTAGTAAGGTTTTAAACTTTTTCAGGCACATACAGAAGAAACGGAATTATTCTAGATAGGGACTGTTTTCCAGTCACAGAAAAAAATGCAACCACTTAAAATATGAGAAAAATATTCTTTGATTACCAGCAACATTTAATAGGGTTTGCCACTTTACAACAAAATACCCTCTATTGTTTGTGCTGAAAAATTGTTTCCATTCGATATGGAATTATATTAGTTCATGTTTTCTTGTAAAAACAATGTTATTGTGTGCGGGACATTTATTTCCATTGGATATGGAATCATATAATTGAACATTATTCTGGGAATTCATGACATAAACATTTTTTAGGTGTCCAGCACAAACTTCAATACATGTAGCTATTGACCACACGGTTCAGTGGCGAACCCCATTACAAGTATACATACTTCAAGAATGTACAAGACAATTTAGTGATATAGGTCATGTGATATAACAAACCATCAACAGGCGGGATCTATCAACTGTATTTATCCTAAACCTTTCGAAAAAAGAGGGGGATATTAAATTAGAGTTTCTGTCCTCCCTCCATCTGTCCGATGAAATGAAATAATTGTGAATAAAAATTCATTGTTTTCTCCAATTTGATACTACAACTATTTTAATTAAATTAATGCTTTGTTTTAATTCAGAATGGTGTTTAAGTGGAGGACATTTTACCTGTATGCTACAACAGAACAAGAGTGTGAAGATTGGGTCAGACTGATCAATTGGAGACTTGTAAGTAAACATTATATACCTTAAGTACATAACAAGACTGAGAAGGTAACATTAAAAATATTCACCTTTTTCAAATCTAAAAATCTTTAACTGAGTTGAAGTACTGATAGCATACATATGTTAATATTTTGAGATTCTTTTCCTCAATGGAAGCCTGCCGTATAGGTGTTGTAGAAATTTTGGTTGCCAATATAAACTTTTCTCTGTTGTAATGACGCTTGATGCATGAACTTGGGTGTTAATATATAAATAATACATTTTTGACCAGGTGATGATACATATTGTCACTCTGAGAAGCATTGTTTGCCAAGGGGATAGTTGAGGATGACAATGCTTTAAAGTCAGTTTGAAAGTCAGTTACAGATATTTTAGTTTTTTACTGCAAGCTAGAAATAATCCCAGTATGTACACTTGTTCATTTTTATTCTCATATTTCAGAAAAATAGAATTACTGGTAGAAAGTGAAGAGGTTTATCACAGAAGTAAATTTAGCAGTATTCAGAAAACTGGTCACAACACATTATACAAGTCAGTTACAGTGGATATAATGTAGTAGAAAATGAGATAGGGAATATTTCATTGGTTACATGTGTGTTTTTTTTCAAATAAGGTGTGCAAAAACAGCAAGTTCTTCGTTTAAGTAATTGAAAAAAAAATTCATTGTTAAAATACCCAAAAAGATGCTTCTTACTGATTCACCCTTTTTGAAAAAAAAAATAATAAAACCCAACAAATTGAACAAATAAATAAATAAAAACATGAGTCCTATGAAGTTATGGCAGCCAGGATTTCATCATTGAGTGTAAATAAAATATTTTTTAAATTTATTTCTTAATTATTGATTCTTGAAAGAAACACGATAAAATAATTTTATTTTTTCCACAGAGGTGGTTGTAATGTAAAGACTTTGGTTTTTGGTTCAGTATTCTTAAATAACAGTTTTATTTTTTTTTATGCCTCGGATGTCTTGTTTATATGAAGGTTACTGACATCAGGGCCAATCTCATGGATTACCTATTCTTGCAGTGTTCCTTATTTCAGACAAGTATCATTTCACATACTCATGTGTTTTGCTGAAGAAAAACAACTGAATTAAGCCGCAGAAACTACTTTATATAATTTTTTTTGTGAGAGACACAAATTCATGTATCACAAATCACAAAAATTAAAAAACCAAATTGCAAAACATGCTGCCAATCGTTTATGGTAATGGAAGTTGTATATAAAACCACAAAACATCTTGAGAAAGGGAGATAATTGCCTATTGATCATGAATTTTAATATTAACATGGAATGTGGTCGTGAATTTACATATTTGTGAAATGGCCCTTAAGGGTAGGTCGGCACAGGAAATGTAATACTTGCAAAATCAAGTTATTTACAGTTTAATTATCGGTAGTTTTGACAAATTACAACAAACATCTGAGATGAGTGATGAGAATGGGTAGATGACGGTTGGTCCTATGGCAGTATACCGGGTAGTTGTTATTTTAAAATCTGTCCTTTTTTGAACATTTTTATGTTTGGCTCAATTATCATCAGTTTTAGTATCATATATAATTGTTTATTTTTTAAATTAGAGTTATTTATTACAAAAAAGATAATTTTTTTGTTTGAACATTATTTTATGTTTTAATTTTTGTTCATGAAATTACAGTATGTCACAAATTTTGTTGTTTCTTTTGAGAACGTTTATTTCTTAAGATTGATTAGTGTAATCTTAAAATCGAATCTTAAAAGGGTATCATACACTCTAGCATTGGTGTTAGACAGATTTTTCCATCTTGTGCAATAGGTGGTGATTTATTCTTTTTTTCCTCTTTTCATTGATATATCGTATTGTATTTCATATAAACCAAGATCAGCATTTAAGATACCGGGGTAAATGTTACATTGTTTATGAATACTGTAAACCAACTTTTATTCGTGGATATTAATTTTTGCGATTCTCTTACCAAAACCATTTCACGAATATTAACTTTCATGATATAGACTATAGCTGAATATTTGGTATAAATGAAACAATTTTCGGAAACAAGTTCATGAAGTTTTTTTTTTTTCTCGGAGAAACAAGCAAAATTTAATTGCACTCGAATAAAAGTTGGTTTACAGGAAGTACATGTGCTCAATGTAGCAAAGTACAATCTGTGACTCTGTGTATTGTGTAGATTTTATATCACTAGATTTGTCCTAAAATGCTTGTTTTTTGTGATCTCAAAGATACGGTACTTGGTGTAGTATTAAGTCATATGAAGGAATTGATCATTGAGAATTTGGAGATGTTCCACTAATATTTTAATTTTTATTGAAAATGACTGAAATTTTTTGAAAATGTCTGGAGAAATAAAATATTTTAAAAAAAATTACATAATAAAACTTAGGGTCCATAATCATATATATGAAGTTTCATGAATAGATATTTGTTGTAGCATTAGGTCACATTGAATAATTGATTATTGAGAATTTTAAGATTTTTCTTTGATATTCAAGACAAACCTGTTTGAATTGCTGGTTTTATATATGCAATATTTGTCTCACCCACACTGCCAAAGATTTACAAATCAGGTAACATAAATTATTTTTTGTAGAGAAAAAAGAGACAAAGATTTCACAAATATGACCTCTCATAATTCATGTAGAGAAATGCATACAAACATTTCACTAATATTTTATCAAATTTAGATGTATAACCTCTCATAATTCATGTAGAAAAATGGAGACAAACATTTCAATAATATTTTATTGAATTTAGATGAATAACCTCTCATAATTCATGTAGAGAAATGCATACAAACATTTCACTAATATTTTATTTAATTTAGATTAATGACCTCTCATAATTCATGTAGAAAAATGGAGACAAACATTTCACTAATATTTTATTAAATTTAGATGAATGACCTCTCATAATTCATGTAGAGAAATGGAGACAAACATATACATAAATTTCATTTACTTGACCATTTTGTATTTAATCCAATATTACAACTTATATGTAATTACATTTGTTGAGGTTTAGAATTGCATATTAAAAATTTTTTCTATAATTATCTAACTTTACAGAACTTAAAATCATTTTTATCGATTTTTATCTAGGTTTCCATGCTATTAAAATTATTAGTACCAAGCCAAATTTACAAAACTTGTGAAAATATAGTTCTTTTTAAAGTATTTTTTTCAAATTTGCTTAAATAAGTTACTTTTTGAAAAAAAATTATGAAAAATTAGTAGACAGTGAAGATTTTTGCTACCATAAATGGAAACTTGACTCACTGACTTATTTCCGTTTCTCCATGCGGGGAATCGGGCCATAGAAGAATCGGGCCAAATGGAAACATAGCTTTACATAAATTTAAGATAATTTTCCAGATTTTTTAATTGAAAAAGTAACATCTGTGACATGTTATTGAGATGATTAAAGTGTAGATTTTAGTGTGTAAATTGTATGTTAGTTTATATTATTATTGTTATTTTGATGGTGCCAAAGTGTCTTTTATACATTGTATCTAGATGATATTATTATACTTATCATAACACTGTAAACCTATTTATTTTCATGGTGTACTAATTTTCGCTTATTTCGAGGTCGTTTGTTTTGCGTGAAAATTAATACAGAGCAAAAATTAAATTACGCTTATTTTGTTATCGTGCATATTTAAAAAAAAAATGCAAAAATTTAACTACGCGGAAATGTCTAAATTACATATACATGTACCTCGAAATAATACACATGAAATTAAATATGTTTACAGTAATTGTCTATTACATATATAATGTGATCTTGTGGTTATAAGCTATTTTATATATGCATATGTTTGTCTTTATCAATTTGTTATTGAGTGATGGAGACAAGTTCACAAATATGTAATCAGTTCAGTTAAATTGCATTATATATACATTTGTATATGATAAGTCTTCTTGCTCAGATATACACTGCCATCCCTAAATAACTTTACAAACTTATGTATGCCATAGGTTAACATTATAATCATCAAATCAAATTTTGTTCATACAATTGAAATAATGAAGTTTTTCCTGTATTTGAAAGTGATATCTTAACTTTATGATCTCAATATATATTTTTCTTGGAATTTTCTGAAATTTTTGGGGGAAATATCAAAAAAAAAAAAAAAAAAATTGGGAAAACTATATTTTTCAAGAATAGTTTTCAAGATAAAAACACTATTCTAACTGAAAACACACTCAGCTTTAGCATAATAATGTTTTCAACATTTAATTTTGTGAAGATTATGAGTCTGTTATAATATCACCTGTTTTAAACATGTATGATAATTTATGGAGGGCAGTGCATATTCTGAAGGTAGTATCAGGTAAATTTCAAATAGCTGAGATTGATCACTCTTGCCCATAAATGTATTTCAGTGGTAATGCAAGTCAACTGCACTGAGATGACTGTTCATAAAGTTTGACTAGGGTAACTTTCTTTACCCCATCTGTTTTATTTATTGCTGATTATGTAGAAAACCTATCGTGCACAAAACAGAATCTTAAATTGCACAGTATAGAATGTAACATTTAAAAACATTAATGCTATATTTTAGAGCATTTTCAGTGCTCATTCTAGGATTTTTCAGATGGGGCCATTTTCAAAAACTTTATTCTAAAACACTGTAACATCAACATTTTTTGTTGTACAGCGTGAGCAAAGCGAACCTGTACTTTGTCATCGCTTTCTTCCAAGATATCGAGCTTCTTTGCTATGAAATTATAAGATATGAGTACACTTGGAAATAGTGCGCCTGATAAATGACGTGAAAGAAGTATATCTGTTTTTATCGTGAGATATGTATTCTGAGACGGGTAATGCATTTGGTTACATATGCACATTTGGAATAAATTTTCGAATACATTTCAGAATCTAGTAAAATATTGCGACGGGATGCATCTAATAATTTCTGCAATTTGGCGAACTGATCTCATGTTTACAATAAAAAGTAGTTCGAGAAGTTTGCGTCCTACGATGTAAATCATAACTTTTAAGAAATGAACATCAACGGCAGGTTGTTTAATTAATTCTTCGTGAAATCTACGGAAATTTAAATTATTTTGAAGGTTATGATAACGTATTTTAATGTTAAGGCAATTGTGTCATATTTTAAAATGTTTATCGATTAGATTTTACTTTCGTGAAAGGGAGATATTCGTACAGTGTTGTATGCAAATTTTATATACAGTCGTTTTAACCAGTTCCGAACAGGGTTTCATATCCACAAGCAGAGGAAATAAATTTATGTGGTGTAATAATACAAATATTTACTGATTCCAAATATCGACACCTGTCCTCAAAAACACGTGGTAGTATGTTTTCTTGAAAAAAGCATTTCCGTGATCACGATTTGTTTACATCGTTAAACTAGGTCACCAACAATCTGTCGTACATTTAGGAAGCGGTTGAAGAAACAGCAAATTGAGAAAGTTATTTTGCGATTCCTTAATTGAACGGGATTGAAATTTTAGATTATTCGGTAGTAAAAATTCGGAACTGGTAAAACAACTAATGATCCAGTTATGCATACAACCGCTAGAATGTACCCCCTCATGCGACGGTAGATCTGCAAAACTCTACTTTCTCTCTATCCGAAATGACAAAACGATCGGGTACAACTTTTTTAAATTTTAGTTACCGATTGTCTTTTTCATATATTTATGAAATTAATTTTTTCTACATTTAATTCAGCAATACATGGTTTGGTACATAAAAATTTTGTTCTTTTTTCCAAAAAAAACCCATCCGTCGGATTATGTGCATAGATCAACGACACCCCCCCCCCCCCCCCCCCCCCCCCCGAATTTTCGGTTATATTCTGTCTTGCCACAACACAATTTTCCCAACTACGCTGTACAGCAGCACGACAGTGCTATGTTTTACATGTAAATGTTAAAAATGGCCCACAAAGACCTTACCAATGGAGTTATTTGGCAAAATTTGGATTAATGACCCCCATCTAGAATGAATACTGCATGATTTTGATTACTTTGAGAGATTTTAACCAGCCTTTTTGTGGCAGTATATACTGTAGTTCAACTTTTATTTGCGGATATAAAATTTCGTGATTCTCTTGCCAAAACCATTTCGCGACTATAAACTTTCACGATATTGACTATGACTAAATATTTGGTATAAATAATATCATTTTCAAAAACATGTTCAGGTCGATAAAGTTTCACAATTATGTTGTCCTTGTGATACATGTGAAAGGTAATCTTTGGTATAAATATATCATTTTCAAAACATAATGCCGTTGATTAACTGTCATAATTTTTTGTCCTCGCGAAACGTGCGTGAAAGTCAATCGTATGTGAATAAAGTTGATTTACATTATATGATATATATATTACACTTGCCTTCAGCTTCTTAGGAGTGATTTGTGTATATTATAGTGGTTTGTGATTTTGTGCCTTAGACTTAAGCTTTACATAACAATATATCACAGTACTGGTTGTTTGTTCTGCAGAATGTTGCTATACTGTTGATAATTTTGCTGTAAGTGTCTCTTATAACATTTTTGTAACATATTGCTTAAAGTTTCGCTTAAAATCAGTCTTCTTAAGGAGTTCCTAAGAGTTTGGCTTAACATTTTTTGTAACATATTGCTTAAAGTTTCGCTTAAAATCAGTCTTCTTAAGGAGTTGTTTAGAGTTTCGCTTAAAACCAGTCTTCTTAAGGAGTTGCTTAGAGTTTTGCTTAAAACCAGTCTTTTTAAGGAGTTGCTTAGAGTTTCACTTAAAACCAGTCTTTTTAAGGAGTTGCTTAGAGTTTCACTTAAAACCAGTCTTTTTAAGGAGTTGCTTAGAGTTTTGCTTAAAACCACTCTTCTTAAGGAGTTGCTTAGAGTTTTGCTTAAAACCACTCTTCTTAAGGAGTTCCTAAGAGTTTTGCTTAAAACCAGTCTTCTTAAGGAGTTGCTGAAAGTTTTGCTTAAACTAGTCTTCTTAAGGAGAAATATTTTAACATATAGATTTAGATTTTTTGACATTACATTCTTTAGTTGGCTATCTCATTTTTTAAAACCATTTACATATATGTCACAAGGAAATGGTTACAAACTCAACACCACAATTATCTGATAAATGCACAGCATTAGTGAAATGAATCTTATTTCAGACAAGGCAAAATTGCATTGAAAATCTGTTTCACTGTCCGAAAAAACAAAATCTTCCTTGCTGATGCATAGGTCTTTCTTTCAAAGCACATGTATATCTAGGAATAGGGTATGCCAGTGTACCATGTGATACCCCATAGCGTTTCTGGGGAACAATTATTTCCATTGTAGATGGAATCGCTTCAGTTCATGCTTTCCAGTAATAATGATGTTACTACGGGAAATTTGAAGTAAACATTTTCCAGAATGTTCCACACAAAGGTGAAGGGGTATTGATCATGTGATACTCTGGTGAACTCCATTGAATACTAAGGCATTCTACAGAGTAGGAAATACAACAATCATCAAACAAATTGCATAATTTTATTTAAGTGGTCAACTTGTTTTATCATAATTGGTACTGTATAAGAAGAAACATTCATGTGGAAAAAACATCACCATTTTCACAGTTACTCTTCTACTGCGAATATATCTTCTCTTGAAAAATTTCTATTTCCCTTGGTGCACTTTCCCTACAGTCACAGCCGTAATAATTTCTTACAGTGAAATAAGTATGAAGATCAAAAACGTGAAAGTTTCCAACTGCTAATGTTTTTTCTTATACAGTATATATACATATACTTAAATACATTTTATTATACCCTTTGTAAATTTCTCAAAATCTGATTGGTTAATAAGCGTTTGGGTAAATTTAATGTCACCCTCGGATTTCAGAAAATCTGATGTCACAGGGCGACATTACGAAAAATGTCACATGCACAGAAAAACTGTGTATGCGGTTTGATCGCACTCGTCTTCTTAATCAGTAAAACACTTTTCTAAAGTAATGTGAAATATGATAGATAAATGCTGCAAGCGTCTCACAAGTTGCTTACGGATGACAGCTGACTGTCATAATTTTCAATCCTGTATACTTTGGTTGCATAATATAATTAACATCAACAATCGGTATAATAAAATAAATATTACATTTCTGATAGGGTGACAGCCCATATTGTCACCCCTCGAAATTCATTGTCAGCCTCGGCTTCTCCTCGTTTGACAATGAAATTTCTCGGGGTGACAATATGGACTGTCACCCTATCAGAAATGTAATATTTATATAATGTAGATCTGATGGTATTATCTTAATAGTGTTTTAAGGTTTCTCCTTTTGAATTTAATATACAAATACAACTTTTGTACTAGAGTATTTACATGCAATTTAAGAAATCATATGTGCATAATACATTGTACTGAGTCCTGATAATGATAGCATAGCTATCGAAACATGTAGACAAAATCATAAATCATACCATTAATGTTTCATCATGTGTTGAGATCCATTTACTGAGAACAATTATTAAAAAAAAGTTATATAATAACTCTGTTGAATAACATTTAGTATCCACTTTACGTAACAACACCATATTTGTTACCTTATGGGTGTTGGTTTCCTTTATTACATTCATATTATTACATAATACATGGTTTGTAGGTTTGGAATTTCCTGTTTAAATAAAAATACACAATATAGTTGTACGAAAATAAATTTCTATGTCCAGGAAGGAAGGGGGTGCTTAAACTTTATTTTTGTTGTAAATTAAAGGCATATGTGACTGGCCTGCTAAAGGAGAGATAATATTTCCTAAACCACAAATATTTGAGTTTTTACTGCAAAACAGGTCTATGACATACATGACTTGGTTGTCAGCGGATACAGCAGCTGATAAAATGCCTTTATAGAACAATGGATAATTAAATATCTAACATTGTCAGAAACCCATAACTGGTATTCACATGAGTTCAGTTTACGGAGTAAATATCAGTTGTGGGTTTCTGATGATATTGTATCAGTCATGATTGTTCTTTTATGTCTTATAGCATATAATCAAAGATATAAGACGAGACGTTACACTCCTTAGTGTCAAAAGACACATGTATTTACCCTTATACTGTATTTGTTTTGCTCATTTGTTAATCATGTCAATTTTACTAGATTTATAGATATACACATGTGGCGAGATTGGTTCGTAGAAATCCATTGTATTTTCATTCCTTAGATTTTTGTCGAGTTTTTCATTTTTGCACCCTTGTATTTTCATCATATCATTTATATGTTTTTTGTTTGTGTTTCAGCTTTACATTTTTAAAATCAAAATACATGTAATGTTTAAATTTGAAAGGTCGTGAATTTATAGACATATATTTATATAATTATGATAATTAATTAATAATTACAACTTATTGGAAGGAGGTTGACAGGGGCAAATATTTCATTTAGAAGAAGCCAAAAACTTTATCATCCAACATCTTACATTGTTTTATAAATTGCATTTCATTTTGTACATGTATATGTACATGTATTTTTAAATTTCATATTTTTTTTTAAATTTTACAAGTACATTTGTATTCCATTGTTTTTCTTAATGAAATTTATCAGATTAGTTTTAAAATTATTAAATTACTTGTATGTCATTTATCAGTTTCAAAAGGTGTAACAGAGTTATTATAAGAAATATTAAATTAAATCATTGTTTTATACAGTCAAACCTGTCTATAAAGGCCACCCAAGGGAGCAGTAAAGGTGGCTTTTATGGGTAGATAACCTATATATAGAAGTACAAATAACACAACTAATGAGTAACTGGGAAAACTTTTTACTGGCCTTTAAAAGTAGGTGGCCCTTATATAGAGGTGACAGTACTGTATATAAATTTGTTTTTGCCAAATAAATCTACTTTGACCTCATATGAAAATAATAAACCATCTTAGTTGGTAGTAATCCCTCTTTATGGCAATAGCAAAATTTACAATAAACTTTACTTAAATTTTACTTTAAACCTTGTTGTATGATCGCAAAACCTTTTATTATGGAACTCGATTTTACAACAGAAAACCTGATTTTGCCGTTACAAAACTAGATGATTGCTAAATTGGGTTACACAAATCATAGTGCAATTTGTGCTGTAAAAAGTTTTTTGATAACATTTATAAACTGCAGTTTAAAACAATAAATAGTTATAAATAAATTTAAAGAGATAAAATATAAACTTATTTTTCCCATCCTTTTTATACGGAAAACTTTAATTTTAGCTCATCTGCATGAAGTGCAAAAAAGAGCTACAGTATTTTTCATACCCCTGGAGTCTGCATCATAGTTCAGTCTTGCGTTTAAGGGACAACCTTTGTAAAATAATGTATCTATATAGGTAAGCTACCTAGTTGTATTTGCTGCCTTCTGGTTTATTCATACAGCAATTTATATTGTATGCAGTACCAATAGGTATAGTTTGTCAAGTTTGACCTGACCGTTTGACCTATAATTTGACTATTCCATTGGGCTATTAGACTTAGGCTAACACAGCATGTTTTATTACCTATAAACACCTCTTACCATGTACATTTTACTGTCATTTATCCTTACATAGACATTTCATATAGTCCCTAAATTACACAACAGTACCGTAACTAGGCCCTTAAATAAACCGAGGCAAGACATACAGAACCAACAGCCTCAATGTGTTTAATCTTTCAATTGTAAGAGTGTATCAGGAAAGCTCAAAACTAGACCAGCTGTTGTGAAATAAGTGGGATGGTTTTGTGCCATGAAAGCTAGTTTAACCACACCACTAAAACTCTTAATCCATGTTAGAGGATAGTTTAAAAGTTTAAATTGTATGTGGGCGGGTATCAGACACATTTAGCCTGGATTTTTCAGAATATTTCTGCATTTCCATCAGCAAGAACGCTAAATGCCATAATCAGACAACATTGCAATACAACTAGTTACCAAAATGACAAATTAAAATGATAATGCGAACGTTTAACGTGGCACTCACTTGATTAAATCATTAAAATAGTTTCATATAAACTGTCACTAGTTGAAAGAACGACTCGTTGAAAACTAAAACTCTCTCTCTCTCTCTCTCTCTCTCGCAATATCACACATCTGTTCGAAAAAGTACTTGGTTAAATTCAGTTTACCGAGGCAACTGCCTCGGTTGCCTCATAGGTAGTTACGGTACTGCACAATGGATATGTCTGTTTGAATATTCAAATTAAAGGTCAAACAGCCAGGTCAAACTTGACACACTATATGTTTACTCCTGTGAATGTTTAGACTTGTTTGTGTATTGTATATCTCTCCCCGAGCTGGCAATATACATGTATAATATATTGATGCAGATATTCTCCTCTTCCATGTTTTAACCATTGTATTGCATTGCATTTATGATCCAAATATAAAACTCTTGTTTATGACTTGCAATGACTTTTACATGTAAATGTATAATTAAATTATGAAAAAAGCTATGATATTCTGGATTTTGTTTCTTTGTTAAATCTGTGTAGAATAAATCAAAATATCTAAGTTATTTTGTAAAATTCGTATCAAACCTTATACACATGTCATTTTCCATGTGAAATCAACCTGAATTTTTCCCACCTGTTCTTCAGTGGATGCCATACCTTGACAACATTTCTCTGAAATCTGGACGAATACAAAAACCGTAAAATTTGTACCCCCCTGTGGTTTACAGTTAGCTCCCTTAATTTAGCTGTGTATAAATATACTGTAGCCAGTATAGTCCGACAGGGATATTGTGGCAGAGTGTTTATAAACACCAATAGGTATTAATACCATGTTATCATGTACGCATATTAACGCCCTCATGCGTTTATCTGTTAACCCCACCTTTATAAATCCCTATCTTAGGCTATCTACATTATATAGACTCTTCCATGTTTATAAACACTCTGCCAAAATATCGCTGATGGACTATAGACATACTCTGACATTCTTATTACTAGTAATAATAAACTTGCAAATATCCTTGCATTTTGCCCCTAACTGCTGAAAATTAGGATGTTCTCAGTAATAAATGTAATGACTATTGAATTTCTGTATAAGATATGGGACATGCATGTCCTCAGGTGGGAGGCCATGCTGGCCTACTGGATAAGATGTCAGTCTATAAATCAAGGGTCTTTCACCACTGTAAGTTCGAGTCCCGCTCAAACCATATGCAGAAAAGTAAATTTTCATTGTCGTTGGCTTTTAATGGTTCACCAAGTCTCAGTATAATGGACTGGGGGAGTGGTACGTTTGTCTGCAGCATACTGACTTGGTGAGCTAGCACCTTAAAGTTGCCCTGAGTGTGCCCTGGTACAAGGCAGACCATAAAACACTGGCACTTCACATGCATACACTAGCTTGTTTATAGATAAATCCATAGAGATTAATAAAGTAGTTCTCACCGTGAATAGCTGAAAAATTGCTGATGCTATGTTAAGCAACATTCAATTCCAACAATATGTCCTCAGATGAGCACCAAGTCCCATTGACATCTTGTTCTGTATTTTTATGCAAAATTGAACACATAAACTATAATTGTTTTAGAAGCACTTTTAAGAAGTTATTAACATCAGATTAAGAGATGATTGAAGGAATGGAGTTTTACATCCCAGTAAAGAATATTTCACTTATATTGAGATGTCACCAGCTAAGGTGAAGTGGCAGAAATTTTCATATCTTTATGGTGTACTCAGGACAATGTGCAGGGAGGGTTCTTTAGTATGCAACACCTACCTATCAATCTTGAGTATTAATCTGAACACAAATGTTTCTGAACTGCATTGTTCTAGTGTGCACAAATGTTAGTACACTTGCTAGTACACTCGCCCCAATGTCACAAATAAACATTGCAGACCATGCAGTCCATTACACTGGTACTGAGAAAACCAATCTTAACTAGGACATCGAATGCCATGAAAATCACTGCAATAGCTCAGTTTGTGGAGTGCACACTCTGTATGTGGGTTCGATCCCTGGTTGGGTCAGACCCAAGACTTTAAAATGGGTAGTGACTGTGGCAAAGCATTGTGAAATGAAGGTCACTGTTCTTTTCGATTGGAACTTAAAATAAACGAGGTCTCATGTCACAGTAGGCATGGCATGACAAAGAACCCTGCTGTATAATGCCATTAAAATGCACAGGCAAATTTTCTGTACTGCTGCCTATAGCTGGCAACATTTCGATATACAGGTTAGTGAAATATTCTTGAACTGCATTCAGTAAATCAATTTCTCTTGTGAGATTTTATAAAACCCAAGTCATAAGGTGTTTGCATAAATTCAAATAATCTTCACTAGGACATTTATGCTATGAATGGTATGTAATAAATAATGAATGCATTAAAATAAACATATATACAATGTATAGGATATATAAACTTTGATTTATTTTAAAAAATAAATTTTATAAAAATGTTTGTAACAACAGTACATCATATTTAAATATTTAAATTATACATATCAATACAAAAACATTCTGAAATACAAGATAATTCAAAATAGACTGGAATGATAATGTGGACGGAATTAATAAAACAAAGAATTTCAAAACTTCATGGAAGATGGACAACTCAAATTTTCTTAAACATATACAAATACCGTATATTGCTTTATTATCACTGTGTCAAGATTTCGTGTTTTGATTATGACGTGTATTCCAAGTGTCAAATTTTTGAGGTGTTTTCAAGCAATATTACTGAATGTCTCAAAATTCTGTATTCTGCAGTGGTTTAATTTTCACGGTAATACACAGGACAGCAAATATTGTGAAAATAAAACCACAGCGAAATAAAACCATTATACAGTAGAAAAAGCAAACGTTTCTACTCTAAAGTCAAATGTAAACATTTTTCGCATTAAACCTCTCTACTTAGTAGGCAGACTTTAAGTATCAACCATTAAATCCTAATACAACTGTATACAAGCATTTAAATATGATATCTTTGAATCACAGATCTTGCCCGATTGAAAAAAAAACTTATATTTTGCCAATAACTGGAAATGTGTTTGAAAAACATAATGCACCATAAGGCAACAAAGTGTTGCGATTAATGTCTTATCTAATAAGAGAGGGAGAGGAATACATGTAATATGAAAGCATATTCAAGATTTCATGCCATAAAATCAAACTTCAGATATACATGTATTGTGGAAGTCCTGAATATCAATACAAAAATGGTGTGCTTTGACAAGCAGAGGAGAAACAAATCAAATCAAATCCTATGACTTCCTTTGTTTTTGTTTACTTTGTTCCATAAAGACTAGAAACTCCCTTTGAAGATCATATTGCAAAAATGTATATGTAGATGACTTGGTTTAGAGGAATGAAATACATGTAATTTACAGTTTCGTTAAAATACAAGGACCCATGGTTTCCATTTAGCAAGCACAAACTAATTTTACGGTTCCTCAAAGAATATATTCAGTGATAAAACATATTTCAGGGCATTGTTCTTATGGGTTTGAGTGCAGTAAAAAAAAGGAATGTTACAAACTTCAGTAATTCATTGACATTTTCCTTTACATTTCACTGGAAAATTCCACACATATTTTAGCCTGCAAATATGCATCGAAATTGAGAACAAATTTCATATTCCTAAACTAGTTTTTCTTGAATAAATGCATCGGTCTACAAAATATAAAGTTAATTTTAAACCACATTAAAAGTGGGGGGGGGGTGTCAAATGAGAGACAGGACCTCAGCAGGTGGAACGGAAGCTGCGTAGCAATATTATAAGAAAAAACATGTCATAAATTGAAAAAATTATTCTGACAGTGACCGAACATAATACCATATTTGTTATGCAATTTACAATATCTGCTTATTATCTGACTTAGTGATAATATAGTAGAACTTTGACAACTGAAATTTTCCTTTCTTCTACATGTACTGGTACCATGGATAACTGCTCCCAATTCTCATCCTTCTAACACCCCTGATAGATCAAAGTTTGTCAAAATCATTGTCATATGCACTTGAATTTACCTGAATTTTCTATTGAAATCAAGTTCATTGATAACAAATTATTCCTCTGTATCAACCTCGCAGGACTGCAATAGCCTCCTTCATTTGACAATCTTTTAATGCTCTTTCTAATACTGATGGACTTGCTAGATCTCCTAGACGTTCCTTCCACAAAGCCAGTAACCGATTCACCTAAAAGAATAGTAGTTATAATATGAACATTTACGTCATTTGTGTAATTATCAACAAAAATGTTGATATCCTTACTACCCTTACTACAGTAACTCAGCTGTT
This sequence comes from Anadara kagoshimensis, assembly GCA_021292105.1. Classification (NCBI taxonomy): domain Eukaryota; kingdom Metazoa; phylum Mollusca; class Bivalvia; order Arcoida; family Arcidae; genus Anadara; species Anadara kagoshimensis. The sequence goes on from CM037861.1 coordinate 27,013,290, forward strand.
GCAATTTACTTAGATAGAGAAAGGTCAAAGGTTCAATCTCTGTTAATTAGGTTCAAACTAGGTATAACTGATAGTCTTGGGTCCTTTAAAATGGGGATTAAGATTAGCAGGGGTCCAGTAGCCCATTTCTGCTAAAATTCAGTCTGGGTCCCTAAATGTTTACACATTTTAGCTATCTATTACTGTTAAAACTTCTTTTCTGAAATGAGATGGGCCCCCAACTCAAAATAGTTAAGTGTCATCCCTTTAAAACATGCCCTGTGTCATGTTATGCCATGGAGTATACCGGTAATGATGTTTGTCTATTTGTTGTCCATTCTACAACAGACTTTGTTTCCATCTCAATTCTTTCATAAAATGATGAAGAACACAAATAAGGGAAAATAATATAACTTAAATAATTCTGACTTGGATGTGAATTTCACCTCAATTAAACAATTGATTAGTGGTTATTGTCTGTTATGGTTCAGTTACTTCAGTAATGGTCAATATGATAACTGTGCTTGCAATATTTTAGCCATCTACAATTAAATAAAGCTAAGTGAATGCTATCTTGATATATATCTATCATGATCCATGTATTGAGGTACTTGTATGTATCATATCATAGTCATGTTACCATTTGCCACACCCATTCAATCAAAACACAACTTTATGTTGTTTGTAATTCTGTGCCAAATTCTTGATTTCTTGGTACTAAATTTAAACCCGAAAAATGAAAAACAGATCATTTATTTTATGGCCCCAATACTCTAATACACGATGTATATTTACTTGTTTCAGACTGTCTCCGGGGTTATCTTCTTTGATTTCCTCGACATCTTCTGTTGTAAAGCCCAGTTTATTGGCCAGCTTAACCCAATCTTTTTTCATTATTTTTGGTGCCATCTCTTTGAGTTTTTTGTTTGACACAGGTTGTTGTGTTGTAGGCCGGCTGGCTCCAGGCGTTGGCCCTCTGCTAGAAAACTAGAATATAACATAAAATTCAAAAACAATAAGCTACAGTGAAACTGTAAAGTGGCAGATCTACAAGTAAAGTTCATTTTAAGGAGTATCTTTAGAATATCTCAATACAGACTTTCTGAAACTCTCTCTCTCTTGCACACACACACACACACACACACACACACACACACACACACACACAGTATTTATAATTCATTTGTATTATAAATCAGTCAATAATACAAAAGTTTTAAATTAGTTTATGACACAGAAAACTTAACAAACTGCAAACACTTGAGAAATTAACCAATCAGCAATGATCAAATGAGACTACAGCATAATGTTAAATATTAATCAAGCAAAAAAAAAAACATTACAGTAGAACTTCGATAACTCAAAGTGCACGGGACTTAGATGATGACTTCGAGTTATCGCGGTGTTCGAGTTTTCGAAGTCGAAGAATGACGTCACAATGTAACTTTCATTTCTTTGAGAGAAATGTTGGATGGTGTAAAACTGTTTACTGATACACTGGTGTAATATGTACCGGTATTACATAAAATAATAAATGAATTAAAATCAAATTATTAATTATGTTTTACTAAGGACTGATGGCGACAACAAACGCATACATGAAATACACAAAATGTGTATCACCAATACATGAATGTAATGCATTCAAAGAACTGAATCAGATAAACATATCTATGTACATTGTATGTTATAATTTACAAAACAAGACGCACATTTTATAGAAATTATAAAACTAGTGTGTCTACCACGTGTTAGTAATTAAAACCCAGCTTAAATCACCTGAAAATTTGTTGTCGCCAGCGGCCCAAAACTCGGCTTCTACTGAGAGGGTACACGGTTACACTTCATCGCCCATTACGGCACAGAGTACTAATCCTTTAATTGATACTTATTAATACAGTAGCAAAACCTTTGATCTGTGCCACTTCTCCAATCATTAATCGGATTGTATGGAAGTATTATAGCTAATTGTCGATTAATTACCGTGTTTTCACTGAAACGTTCTATAAGTCACCCATTGTTAAAAATATTTCGAGTTTTAGAAGGTTGTTTTTCCTACAATTTTTAATTTTCGAGTTACAGGAGTTTGAGTTATCGAAGTTGTATTTATATAGTTTATATAGAAAACCGGTCGGGACAAAATTATTACTTCGAGTTATCCGTGGTATTCGAGATATCGAAGTTCGAGTTATCGAAGTTCTACTGTATATCTTACAAACATGTTCAACTCAAAATGTCAGAGGTGTATTACATAGATTTAAATGAGGACATAAGACTGCCTGTTGGACTTTAACTATGCTGGCCTGAATTTTGGTGGGATACTTGATTAAGCAGTCTCTGAAATTAAATGCTAAATCACTAAAATTAGTATACCTTTCACATAAAGTCACACAGTATGTTAAGTATAAAATCCCATTAAGACAGTCTTGCTAGTAAGCAAGTGGAGAGTAGTTTAAGTCAAGAACTTATGATTCTAGGGTTATGGGTTTTACCCAAAGCTTGGCCTTGTAGTATATCTTTGAACAGGAATATATATTTTTTTTCAATCTTGTTGACCCTGCTTAAAATGAAAACTTGGGGAGGCTAGTTGTTTACAATGGGGTGCACTTTCAACTTACATGTGTATATATTTTATTTTAGCCTAGTACTCAAACACTACATATTATTATCATTTATTTTTATTATTGATGAAACTGTTATTATTGTTTTATTACTATCTAAGACTGCAAAATAAAATCATAAGTCAACAACATATATACAAAAAACACAACAATATTTTATCTATACAAAAGCACAATAATTTCTATGTCTACAATGTTTTACAGGGTATTATTTGATTTCACTTCAAATACACAACATAAACCACCAGGGTACTGGTAACCATGACTACCTTGTCTCCTTGTCCTGGAACTGTTAATGTCTCTTTAGGAGTAAAAAACTAAAAGAAAATGTTGTTGTAATCATAAGCAGGAGTAAAACAACAACACATGAATACCTAACTACATGGACATGTGTGTAATATAAACTGAAATATGAAAAGTAATATACTGGTAAACAAGTTGTATCTGAAATAGGATACCATTTCAAAAGTGTCCCCAGAAAGAACCCCAACTGGAAATCCTTATTTTCCCAAACAAGTGTATGATCAAAATATGAATAGCAATGACATATCTACTACACCCAAAGATTGTTCATGTGAAGTTTCATAAAAATCTGTTAAATAGTTTTTGAAAAGAAAGACAGACAAAATGTTGGTGAAAGAAATTGAATAAACACTATATGTCCAAAAAAAATTCAGACATCTTTATATACATACAAGTACCTATTTTAAAACTGGATGTTGATTTTATAACTGTATCCTATAAGCGACTGTAAAAGCATATTATTTGTGTCCATGATTAAGATAATAGAACCAAATGCTGTTGATGGTGTAACTTTTTAAAACAATTTGCTTCTTGCAACAAACAGAAATGTACCAGAAAATCAAAAGAGGTAAAGGAGAAAGTTTCCAGATCAGTGGTTTCAAAATTATGTTTTGTAATGGAAGGACCTTCTTCCTTATTTGTTGGCAGGTCTCACATAATTTTTTTAAGTTCCAATACCAACAGTGAATGATCCATGCTGAAATATGTTATCATATAGAAAAGTAGTATTATCCTGGTAAAAATGGCAAGTCCATCTGACTTTCGCAATTTAAACATCAAGGGTAAAATCAATAGTTCCTGGAACTCAGACCTAGGGATTTTGAACCCCTGAAGATTTACAGTTATCAAGCATAAACAGTTTTGGTATAAAACAATTTCTAGATTTCCCAAGAAGACAAATACTGATATTACTACCATACCTCTGGTAGGTTCTGGTGAAGTCTTTCCTTCATGTAGTTTGGAAGTATCTGGAAATCGATGACTTGTTCTAGAGTTTCTGATGGTACGTTGAACATAACACGGGCAAATGATTCTTCATCTATATAACCTGTTAATAAACAAACAACAATAAAAATCAAATAGTTTTACAATAATGTACAAATGTGGATTATTCTAACTCCATTTCCTTCCCCCAACATTTCTGATAACTTTTCTCATTTTCATTCACTAAGTTCTAATATAAGAAAAGTCCCATTCAGAACACCTTATTTAAACCTACAATCACATGAACATGTACGCACAGAAGGTCTAACAGTGAGTGATTAATTATATGAGCAACTCTAATAAAACCAGAGTCTGATGGTAATTATTTTAGTTAACATGATGAATTGCAGTTCTAGTCTATCAAACATTATTTTCAGAGCCTTATTACCTGTATACGAATATTTGAATAATGATAGTTTGTTCACATTAGATGCAGAGGCTACTTGGTAGGAACGCACTGGGGATTAAACCAAGGGCCTCCAACACTATAGGAGAGTCCTATACATTTCTTACCTTTATTATCTGGATCCATCATGTCAAAAAATGTCTGTGAAACTCTGTCTAAATCCTGGAATTGAAGTGCAAAATTAAATAATGATTGGTTATCTTGGTTTTGAAAATAATAGTATTATCCCTATGGCTAAAATGGATATATTGTTCAAAAAGGGAAACAATTCTTTATATTTTCATCAATAAAGAACTCTCTCTTCTTATATCTTAAGCTTTGTACTTTGGCAGTTTCAACAAACCTCTGTATCCATAAATCATTCTGAATCCAGAGACCATGCCAACTAACATCTTGAAAGTTTCAATGGTAACATAGGTAAAATGCCGCTTCTTATTAAATTCATGAAACATGATGGTTTAGTATGAAAATACTACCTAATTACTTTATTAACCGACTTCTTATTTATACATGTAAATGTTAAATAAATTTTTGATCAAGCAAAAAGTATTCTTTGTAAAAAAAGTCAACATAGTGAAAAAAGAGACAAACATGAATAAGAACAAGAGACCCATGGGCCTTAACGCTCACCTGTGACCTTGACCTTTGATCCCATGAGCTTCATTCAAATGTCAAAATGATAATTAGGCCAATATTCTAACATACATGCCTATACAAAAAGTTAATAGTTTTCAAGATAATTAATCATTTAGGTATTCTTTAGCATCTGTGACCTTGACCTTCGAACCCATGACCTTCATTCATATATCAAAATGATCATTATGATAATAGTAACTATTCTAATATACATGCCTATATAAAAAGTTAATAGTTTTTAAGATAATTAACCATTAAGTTTTCTTTCGCATCTGTGACCTTGACCTTTGAATCCATGACCTTCATTCATATATCAAAATGATCATTAGGATAATACCTAAATATTTTAATATACATGCCTATATAATAAGTTTATAGTTTTTGAGATAAATAATCATTTCAGGACTTGTTTACATCTGTGACCTTGACCTTTGAACTCATGACCTTTATTTATATATCAAAATGACCATTGGGCCATTACCTACAATATTCTAATATACATGCCTATACAAAAAGTTCATAGTTTTGCAGATAATTAACTATTTTGGTAAACTTGTACATCTGTGACCTTGACCTTTGAACCCATGACCTTCATTCATATATCAAAATGATCGTTAGGATAATACCTAAAATATTCTTATATACATGCCTATACAAAAAGTTTATAGTTTTTGAGATAAATAATCATTTCAGTACTTTTTGACATCTGTGACCTTGACCTTTGAACTCATGACCTTTATTCATATATCAAAATTACCCTTGGGCCATTACCTACAATATTCTTATATACATGCCTATACAAAAAGTCTATAGTTTTTGAGATAAATAATCATTTCAATACTTGTTTACATCTGTGACCTTGACCTTTGCACTCATGACCTTTATTCATGTATCAAAATGACCATTTAGCTATTACCTACAATATTCTAATATACATGCCTATACAAAAAGTTCATAGTTTTGCAGATAATTAACTATTTTGGTAAACTTGTACATCTGTGACCTTGACCTTTGAACCCATGACCTTAATCAATATATCAAAATGATCGTCATGTCAATACCTACAATTAACAAAAAATACTACGTCATTATCACCAGAAATGTTTAAAAAATAGCATTTTTTATCAAAGGTCAAAAACTGGGACATGACCTTGACCTTTGACATCAATCGGAAGAAAATTGCAAGACAAGATCAACAGTGAAAACTTCATACAATTATCTTCAGCCATTATGAAGTTATAACAATAAATGTCTCATTTTAAAAATTACATAATTTACGCAAAAAACGCGTAACCTATTTTTCGTCCAATTTTCATGAAAAACATAATTTAAATGTATCTAGGTATCCTGAATCCAAAAATCTAGGCAAAATTTGCCTGCACCTTTTGGTTCTAGAGAAGAAGATTTTTTTGTCTTTTGGCTATTTATAGTAACGGCAGCCATATTGTTGGGCGTGGTCAAACTCCGAACACAATTTTGAAAGCCTGTTACCCAGGCATAATAATCACCAAGTTTCCTCAAATTTAGTTCAGTAGTTTTGAAGGAGAAGATTAAAATGTAAAGTTTACGCACGACGCACGACACACGACGGACGACAAACGACGGACGACGGACGGTGATAGATAGCAATAGCTCATCTGAGCCTTTCAGCTCAGGTGAGCTAAAAACCTACTGTATGTTTAGCCTATTTCAGAGAAAACAAGAACCCAAACATCTAAAAAAATTTCAATGGGGTGGATACAAATCAGTAAATCATTTACTTGCATTAGCTGAGTCATTGCTAAAAATCCCGATTTCCAACTAATCCATGCAGTGTAACTCCTTTAATACACCAAGACGTATTTTGGATGGGTGTTTACAATGGTAAAAATTTTGACAAAATAGCTGTGTCTTTTGTGTGATGTAATGATGATGGAAGAATTTATCATTTACGTACATGTAAGTGCATAAGGGGTACAATGAAGGGTAGCTCAAATGTCCAGTTGAGTTTAAAAGTTTCAATTTACGTCAAGTTTGAAAATGAAGAAAGGTACTGGGGTACTTCCCTTAATTAGTTTATTTAATCATTTTAGGCCATCCCAGTTATGCCAAAATCATTTCGTTCTTTAACTGCACCAACCTACATAAATAGTCAACTCAACCGTCACTTAACATAAGATACCCGGCCATTTTGTAAAAACATTTATTATTGTAAACATTTATTCAAGTTATATTTTGTTGTACAAAATGTTAGATAAAGCAGAGATAGAACCCAAAACTGGAATTATTAGTAATGACTTCACACATGTACTGTAAGTAAATGAATTACTGATTTGTATCCGCCCAGTTTAAAATCTATAAGATAATTGGCTTCTCGCTTTTCTTTTAAATAGGCTAAACAAACAGTAGTCTGAATTTAAATAATCATTTATACAATGTCTAATAGAACCTGTTTTTATCAAGCATCTTCTAGACTAGGATTTATATATATTACAGACCTTTCTGTCTTCAGGGTTAATATATATTCTCTCTAAAATCTTAACAAACATGGCTCTAGGTACAGGCTGGGCATTGTTCAACAACCGATGGATAGCTACAAATGGCAGATTTATAAAATAAGACTAAATTTCAAATAGAATTTAAACTGTAACAGTATTTTGTCCGAAGAAAATTCATAAATTGTCCGAAATAATATTTGTGTACATACAATTTGGTTCAAACCAATGAAGTGATGGCAAAACTATATTAATTCAACAACAGTACTGTTCATATCTCGTACTACAAAGTAATACTGGTATACAACACAATTTCTCAAAATACAATCTAGTACCAAACCATTGAAAGTGGCATATCATGGTTCCTGTTTTGAACCATTCTGATGACAAAACACTTACAGTCAAACCTGCCTGTAAAGGGCACTTAAAGGAACCAGTAAAAAGTGGCCTTTATGGTCAAGTGGCCTTTATATACAGGTTATTATAACAGGAATAAAGAGCAATTGGGATGAAATTTTACTGGCCTTTAAAGGCAGGTGGCCCTTATATAGAGGTGGCCTTTTTAGGCAGGTTTAACAGCACCAGTAATTTTTGTTTCAGATATGTTAATAAAAATTATTACAACTTTTATCAATATAATTTTTAACTTATCAAACGATTATACATTTACCTCTGAGCTTTTTGTCCATGTCTGCTGTTTCTACCCATTTTAAAGTACGAATGTAATTTTCAAAAGTAATTTTCTTCTCTCTTCCATATGTTGCCAACATACGTTTCATTATCTAAAATAAAGAAATACCAGCTTTAACTACACATCTGGCTTTCCAAACACATTCACAGGCAATCAGAAACAGCAAAATCATTGGTCATATAATAAAGGGTTTTATCTTGGTACTGGTCATTACTTGTTAGGGCAGGGTTTAATAGTGTAAAAGTTTTCTGAATGGTTTTGAAAAAACTTACATATTAACATATTATTGGCAATGACAGCAAGAGTGTGCTGTGATTAAAAATCAAATGATGTACTGGTAATCTAGATTTGCAGAAAAGCATTGTTTAAAACTTGCTATTTTCAAAGCATTAGTTTTACACATATGGGGACAGAATACAATTTTACTTCTTTCTTTTAGTAATACATTTATTTAAAAATTTCTTTTAGTAATACATGTATTTTTAAATCTTTTTTAGTATTTTTAAATTTCTTTTAGTTATACATGTATTTCTTTATTTCTTTTAGTAATACATGTATTTTTAAATTTCTTTGTAAAAATTGACTATAAAAATGTTTTGTTTCTACAAAAAAAAAAAAAAAAAAAAAAAAAAGAAAGAAAAACACCCAAAACAAATCAAAATGCTCTGTGCATGCTATTTCAAATGCCACTTTGAAGAAAATATAACATGCACAAAACAATTTTGTTTATTTCTGTATTGACAGAAAATGTTTAACAGTCACTTATTTGTGGTTGGTAACATGAGTTTATTACACTGTGGACACAGACGTATCACTGATACATAACTATATTTCATATAATTAGATTAAAATTATTGAAAAAATAGTTGAAAACAAAATATACCGGTAATCAGAACTCTTACAAACTCTAAATTTATATTTAGATATTCTTCACAATATGTCATATGATAATAAAGTGAAATTATCAAGAAGGGTCTCACTGAAGCAAATTTGGGGCTGAAATTGGGCCCCATTCCAAATGCAATAAAGTATGTTTTTCCCCAATGGATAATGGTAATATTCACAATTTATTTAAACATTGTGTTTACAAAAATGGTCTGTTTTCCCAATCAATTTCTAAACCTTCATCTCTTACAGACACAGCTAGAAAATACTGTAAATAAATTCAGAGGCATGAAAGATGTAGAAATAGAACTCTTATTTGCATTCAGTTATATTTTATGACCAGTAAAAGTCTGAAAGTATTATTTTGCCTCTTTTTTAATTTTCCCAAAATACGTCAAAATGACACTTATTTTCCCAATTCCAAGGGCCCTGGCTCCATTCTCAAAAAGGAGTTATAGACTCTGAGAAGGGTCTGAGAGACAGTCAGCCTATATCTGAAAGACGTTAAGATACAGGTAACAGACAACAAGTACCCCTCATAACTTCAAATAATCTTGTTGATTTTACTTACATTTCTAGCAAATGCATCACTGTGAATTCTGAGTTGAGCTATGTTAGACTCTGTAACTTCACCATCTGTATTACATTTCATTTGACGAAATCTGGCCCAAAGACGTTCAACTTCAGCTATACTCACTGTAAAAGGAATTTTTACATGTTAAATTAACATTACCAATATAGTGGTCTTCTCTAAACCAAGAGAAACACGAACCTTTTCCGATAACCCCTTTCAAATTTTTTAGTGGAAGATAAAAAAAAATTAATTTGATTAATCAATACATGGTACGTAATGTAAACATGGTAAAGGGACATAAAAAAAATTCAAAAATAAATAAAAAACTTTGGTATAAATGCTCAAATAGCCAAACTGAGACAAATAAAGAATGAATATTTGTTCAGAGTAAGATATTTCTGTCATATTACCAGCGATAATTGGTAAAATATTTGTATATGTTGTTACGACAAATAAATAGTTGTGAAATGTTCTGATGATAAGTGCTTTGATAGCCTGGCCAGATATTGAAATATATAAAAATATGCATTCTTATGAAAAGTCTCTGAAAATGTAAAAGCTAATTCTCCCACAATTACAACTTTAAATTTACTAGTATTATTTTTTCATATTTTTATTCACTAACATGGGATTAATTGTTGATACACTAAATTTTGTTTCTAATAATGTCTCCCGAATGTTCTTTTATTCACTAACACTAACATGGGATTAATTTTTGATAGACTAAATTTTGTTTCTGATAATAATGTCTCCGAGTTGGTGAAAATGTGCCAGATTGTTTTGTCTAATGTCCTGGGTTTCCATTTTTGAGTTATGGCATGTATGATTTAGCCAATACTTACATTCTGTTGCTACAGCATGTAGAGTGATCCAGTTAGGTTGAGAGGGGTGGGTGTGTTTTGATACTGCTTCTCTTTCAGGCACTATAAACTCACTAGTGTAATTACCCATTTTTGTTATACATAAATGTTCAAACCTAAAAGATAAATAGTCAAATAAATAAAGATATGAAGAAATAAATAATGATTACTTAGTTGATCATCTGCTCTAAAACTCAAATGAGACAAAAACCCCAAGGGGTCTGCGCAGTCACCACTACTTTAAGACACTTATATGTACATCAAGGCCAAACACCTTCACAAAAGTGGAAAGAACTGTATACCCTTATGCTGTGCATATTAATACATTGGCATATTTGGTAGAGCTCCAGGATTACAGACGTTTCGTCCCATAGGACTTTTCGTCCCATGCCATTTCGTACCATATTCAGGACTTTTCGTCCCATATTTGTAAGACGTTTCGTACCATAGGACTTTTCGTCCCAAGACATTTCGTAACATTGTTATATTATCTAAAAGAGATAAATAAATATTATTTATTCATTTGTTTTTTGTTTTATTATTATTATTATTATTATTATTATTATTATTATTATTTTGTGAATAAAATTTAATTATTTTTATATTAAGTCAAACACAGCTTGGAGATATTTATTTTATTTTTTTTTTTTAAATAAAATTAATTATATTCATATTAAGTGAAGTTGAATAAACTTTAAAGCCATAAACAGATAAACTGATCGGGACTACTGATTATTATTGTTTTTCACGAAAAATGAAAACAAACCATTTTTCCACAAGCTTTTGTTGTTCGGTATGTTTGTTAAGCAGCGTGGGTTAAGATGCAAAATATTGGGATAGTCATTTCACAGGGAACGTTCTACAAACACGAGGAAGCGCGGGCATCAAAAGAGACATACTTCAAATAAATCTTATGAAAAGGGTATTGTATATGTAAATAAAGCAATAATAGTTTATTTGCATAAAGTATTAACAACTTGTAGCAACATTACAAAAAATATATAAAGATAAAGATAGCGACAGAATACAATTAATCTCAAATACATATATTAGGTACCAGGGTACAGTGTGTTATACTTAATTAAACTGTTGAATATAATTTTGTCTTAATTTAAATGCATGAAATAAATACTTTGATAATTTTAAAATAAGAGACTCTGAATTACAAATAATAAGATTATAAAGTTTATATACTAGGCCAATGATTATAATATTTTGGTAAAAACTGTTTCCTTATTTCTTGATATAGTGGACATATGAGTATAGAATGATATTCGTCTTCTAAAAAGTTCATGTTGCAGCATCTACAAATTCTCTGTTCTCTCGGAATATTAGGTATCTACTTGATTCTATAGATAATTTTAAAGACCCACATCTAAGTTGTGCTATTAAAGAAGAACGGTCTATACACAATAAGTCTAAATACAATTCAAATTTAAAATTACGTTTAACATTTTGGTATAACAATAACTGTGATTTGGTACTAATAGAATAATGCCAGTGTTGAATGTACTGGTCATGTAAACGTTGTATTATTAATTCCACACTAATCAAATTTGGGTTTTGACAATTCCAAAATTCTGGAAATCCGAGACTACATATAAGATTTTTTACATTATACACCCAGTTCATTTTACCATTGTTAGCATCAAACAATAATACACTATAAATCTTAAAAATTATACTATCATGGTTTTGTAAAATCTTAAACTAATATTTAATAATACGTTCTTGTCGTTTAATAAACATAGGATAACGACCCAGTTCGCCAAGCATTGCATCAACAGGTGTTGATTTACTAACATTAAGAACATTTCTGCAAAATTTATTATGAATAATATCAATATTTTCAGATTTGTGGAAGCCTCAAATTTCTGATGCATAACAAAATATTGAAACACACATAGAATCGAACAACTCACATTTTTGTTTCACGGACATGGGAAAACTATTGAACACTTTAAATAAACTAAATAATGCATCGTCAAATTTCCATTAAAAATCGCACAATAACACCAAGATAAACGTTAAAACAAATGTAACGGTACGAAAAACCAAGGACAAGCTACGAAATGTTATGGTTAATCTTAAAATTATGGAACGAAAAGTCCTGAAAATGTTACGAAATATCATGGGACGAAAAGTCCTATGGTACGAAACGTCTTACGAGTATGGGACGAAAAGTCCTGAATATGGTACGAAATGTCCTGAATATGGTACGAAATGGCATGGGACGAAAAGTCCTATGGGACGAAACGTCTTGCACCCGAGCTCCAAGTTTTGATGCTTATATGAAGTTACTTCCAGTTCGATGTCCAGATGCTCTCTCTCCTCACAGTTTACCAGAAGTTTTAAAAATGTTTAAGGTGTTTTCTTGTATATACAATAAAAGAAAGAAATTTGCAACAGCAAAACATGTACATGCAACATCAAAAGTCGACCTTAACCATTACAAAGATTTATCCACCAAACAAGACAAGAAAACACAAACTCATTATTATTATCACAGATTATAGAAAGCACAACTTTTTCGCAAAGTATTCAAGATAGAAAACATGTGTACATAATTCTTAAATCAATCAAACTACAAAAAGTTCATTAATCCAACACAACAATCTGTATACTGGTGAGTTGAAATTATTTTGTTAAATTCACATGAAATATCCTGCAATATGTCACCATTTTGAAATGGGAACAAAACAGGATCTCGCAAGATATCGAGTTCAATCTTTCTTTTTAGAGATCCTGCTACTGTTTGGCGCACCACTGTTAATAGTGTAAAAACTGAGTATGCGTATACTGTAACTAAAATCAAATGATTTTGGGATTTTCCCTAAGAAATATAGAAAAGTAGATAAGAGTTTCGAAAGGTTTGACCTAGTAAATAATCTACATTTGCATTTGACCTTTACTTAAATTAAAATAAGTAGTTGTCTGCTGCGCTTTCTTAAGGGTCACACCGTCAGTCATATTTTAAATCCAAGACTTTGGATGGGCACTGGAGTAAATATCCAAAATTGTGGTTAGTGATTTTAGATTTTTGCAATATCAATTTGTTCAGTTCTGACCCACAGGAATCTGGAATATTTATCACTCGAAAAAAAATCTCATCACCCTGTGTTTTTCAGTTACCAGTGATGAATTTTTTTACCGATTGATAAATTTCTGAACCTGCATTTGTTTTCCATGGCTCAAGTTGGCTGTATATACAATCAGAACTAAATTATGAGCATGTGGAACAAAACTTTAGGCGAGAAACTGGAACATTGTCAACTGCAGTGTGCTCATGTAACAACGTGCCTTCTATGAAAAGTTCACCTGGTGAAGTGGTTAAAAATTGTTTACATGTTGCTACACATGTATGTCGCCATTTTTGTTTTCCCGGAATACCTCTAGATCTTATATCGCTTCAACGAGCATTTGGAGTCCTGGTTTTTGACTGGTTCCCTGATTAAAAGGATATGCTCGTGTTAAATCTTAGTATCCAAGAATAACTTTGGTGCCTAAAAGTAGCATATTATGAAACTGGCCCCTGTGTCATAAGCATATTAAAAAGCGCCGTTTTAACATTTAATCACTATTAAGTAACAAAAACCCCCATTCAATAAATTAATGTTACTAATTCAGAGTAAGGGGTATTAAAATAGGACTCAGATATGTTATTTAGGGATGGAAAAACATAACTTTGTAATCATTTTTGAAAAAAAAATCTTTGAATTTTAAACGACATTTTTGTGTCCATCACGGCAAGATGATTTTTGCCGTGAAGACTTAGTCTAAACGAAAACAAAAATAAAGACCATTCATAAATAAGATCATGCTAGTGCATAGGGGCAGAGACATATAAAACCCGAGATTGGCAACTCCTATATGCCGCTATTAGCCCGCAGCGAACTATCGCGGTTCGGGGGTATACTTGCCACTTTGATAAAGGATTTGTTAATTTTCAATTTTTCACTAACATTCTAATTGCAACATGTTTATAAGACTTATACCCATTGTAAGAAACAAGTTGCATACAAATTTGAAATAAATTAATTGGTTTTTATTGCATTTAAAAATGAGAGAAAAATTAAAATTTTCATCCTTTGACGGGTTGGGAGTATACTTGCCACTTTGATAAAGGATTTGTTGATTTTCAATTTTTTACTAAAATTCTAATTGCAACATGTTTATAATACTTATACCCATTGTAAGAAACAAGTTGCATACAAATTTGAAATAAATTAATTGGTTTTTATTGAATTTAAAAATGAGAGAAAAATTGAAATTTTCATCCTTTGACGGGTTGGGGGTTTACTTGCCACTTTGATAAAGGATTTGTTAATTTTCAATTTTTTACTAAAATTCTAATTGCAACATGTTTATAATACTTATACCCATTGTAAGAAACAAGTTGCATACAAATTTGAAATAAACTAATTGGTTTTTATTGAATTTAAAAATGAGAGAAAAATTGAAATTTTCATCTTTTGACGGGTTGGGGGTATACTTGCCACTTTGATAAAGGATTTGATAATTTTCAATTTTTTACTAAAATTCTAATTGCAACATGTTTATAATACTTATACCCATTGTAAGAAACAAGTTGCATACAAATTTGAAATAAATTAATTAGTCTTTACTGAATTTAAAATTGAGAGAAAATGGAAATTTTAATCTTTTGACGGTTTGGCGGTATACTTCCAACTATGATAAAGAATTTTATTATTTTCAATTTTCGTGTGCTTCGTCTCCCCTCTCTCTCTCTCTTTCTCTCTCTCTCTGTGAAGAAAAAACTTGTGTACACGATAAGGTATTATGGAATTAGGAATTTAATTAGTGATATCCGGTTTACGGGTAATTAATGAACATCGATAGCTCATGTAATCACTACCGATACTGAGGATGGATACACTTCGAATCTGCAAAGGGATTAGTGACGAGGGGATTCTCTCAATGAGGAATGTCCAATAAACAAGCAAAACTGCAATTAAAATTAATAAATAAATCGTTTCAATTGACTATATACTCGTGACAGTTTTTTTTTGTAATAAAAGAATTATATTTTTATCCAGTCCATGACAATCGGCACAGAAATAAAATTCTCACATTCGCTAAATTAATATTAGAACCACATGCAAATAAACACTTTATTTTATTTATTTATTTATTTATTTATTTATTTATTTATTTATTTATTTATTTATGTATTTATTTATTTGAATTGTCACTTTCATATGTATATATAAAAAATCGTATATGTTTGCAATATAAGTACTTTAGAGATTTTATTTCCAGACACATAATTAGAAATAAAATAACGTTTCTTTATTTAATGCCTGTGAAAATAAAGGTTGTTAAAATAGTGTAACAGTTTCTATAAAATTAGCTGTATATGTAAGTTAAGAAAAAAATCCAACTATTTTCTATATAAATCTCTGCAAAAAATCGTTATCCGTAAATCATGCCAATTTTCAAAGCAATTTTGTAGAAGGATATTTGTCATTAACGTAAAAGTTTTAAAATCAAGATGCAGAAGTAATGAAAAATATCAATGTGAAATTATCATACTTTTAATTAAACGCAACTTTGCGGGTTTTTTTTAAAATCAAAATAACGACATCTAAGTCAATTACCACCTATTTACATACGTGAGGTTACTTCAAAGTTTACATGTCGGCATGTACTATATACACGTGCCCTGGCGGATCTCCTTGTGATCTCGATGCTAATTTGCATATCAAAAGTGGCCGCGATTTATTACGGGATTTCGTGAAGTTGCCAATCTCGGGTTTTATATGTCTCTGATAGGGGCTACGATTTTTTTAACAAATGTGAAGCATTCATAAAAGTCGTAATAGTTATAAATATGGCTGTCTGTTTCTGCAATTTCTTTGTCTTAAAGGCATATGCTATGAAATAGAACCACCATTCAAAACAAGCTAATTTTTTCACTGTTTGTTCTATATGAACATGCAAACAAAAATATGCAAAAATAATGGTAGGTCACCGCATGTAATTTTTCAACAACTCTTGTTCAATATATGCAGTATTTCAAGGATTTTGCATTTTTACCCAAAAATCGGTATAATTGAAAAATCAACCTCAAACACACTCAAGAAATTCATTAAAATGTTATAATCAGCAAAAATACATCATACCCATATTTAACATGTTAAAAAATGTCAAAGTTGGCAGTTCAATACACATTTATTAAAATAATTGGTAAAAAATACATTGGAGGTAGAGCTCATTTTACCGCCTTTTTCACAAAAATTCCATACATTTTCATGTATAAAAAAAAATCTACCATTCGAAATCTTTTCAAATTCTGCCAAAAGCTTAACCAAACTATATACTTCACAAAAACAAAGAAAAATTGATAGGTCACCAGGATATTTTAGGATTTAAAAATAAAAAATTATCCCTACCCCCATGATTTTTCAAATTTTCCATTGAAAAAAATGAAAAAAAATCCCCAAAAGGTTTTCTCTCTTCAGTTAATTCAAATATTAGCATCATATTCAAGATAATACACAAAACAAAGTATATTTTTACATATAATTTACAATATTAATCTTTGTTTTATAATCTGAATATTAAAAATAGATTCATAATTATCGTAAAAAATATCTGTGAATCTTTAAGATTTCAAAAACTCCAATGAAAAGAATAAAACAGAACAGTTTTGTTCAACCATGTCGACATTCTAATATCTCTTGGAACTTACATAAATTTCCATTACTTTGTGGTGTGGTCAAAGAGAGAAAACTCTATACCATGGTAAGTTTACATTTTGTGCATCTGTGCTAGTAATATTCGCATTATATAGGCCGTACCGTTTTTCGTTTTGGATTACACAAGATAGATAGAACCTAATTGCTACAACGGTGTGATGTTCAAAATTTGGACAATTCACCGTTGTATGGTTTCCATTTGTTAATGTTTACTGTAATAGATATCATTTAATCATTTTTCGAAGCTAGTGGTTGAGAAGTACGTTCGGGTTCCACAACAGTTGGACCAGATTTGTTCATTTGAATCATGCGGGCAGAACATACTTCTCGCCTTTTCTTATCCGATACTTTAATAAACCGTTCTCTTCTTCTAAGAGGCATTTTGATCAATAATTTTACGATTTATACGATTTATATTGCCGAATACTGATTAAAAGAAAGCCGGATGTTTACAGTTGCTACGGTCGATCTTCGTCTACTGCTAGTATATCCCTTCATTTGAAATGTCGCACCACTTACACAGACAATAACGTAAACAGAGTTGTAGCCGAGAGGGTATAAAATGTGTAGGCGGGCTGGCAAAATCTTACACCCAATTTTCAATTTTCTATATTTCAATAGATGTCTATTGGATTCTTATAATATTTACACATAATATTGGGCATGACCTCAATTTTTTAAATATTTTTGATTTTAAAAATATTTGATATTTTTGAAGTTATTACAAAAAACATGGGCTACACTTTTTTCAATCGGTCAAAATTCATCCGAGACAGGATAACAAAATTTTACCACCCGATTTTCATTGATTTATATTTCAATAAATATCTATTGGATTTTTATAAATTTTTTTACATAATATCGGGCATGACCTAAATTGTTTAAATATATTTTTGATTTTAAAATATATTTGATATTTTTGAAGTTATTACAAAAAACATGGGCTACACTTTTTCCAATCGGTCAAAATTCATGCGAGGTAGGACGAGTGAGGTTTGAACATTAATCGATATCTCTCCAAATAATTATGCTTGCCTATTAAATTTTTCAACAAATACGCGGTGGATATATATCTTTAATAGCAACAAATGATATTTCCTATAATGGAGTGGTTCTCTTTTTATAAAAGATTGTTTGTGACAGTTTATTGTTCTTTAATTGCGATAAGTACGCCGCCATCTTTGATCAAGGCACGATAGGTTCACCGTTACACAGGAGGGATTTACAGAAAAATAACTTATGGCGTCGTACTTATAGAACAATCAAATGTCACAAACAATCGGTTATAAAAAGAAAACCACTGCATTACAGGAAGTACCATTTGTTGGTATCAAAGATACATATTCACCGCGTATTTGTTGCAAATTTTAATAGGCAAGCATAATCATGTGAAGAGATATCGACCAATGTTCAAAGCTTACCCGTCCTGCCTCGGATGAATTTTGACCGATTGGAAAAAGTGTAGCCCGTATTTTCTTTAATAACTTCAAAAATATTAAATATTTTTTAAAACCAAAAACATATTTTAAAAATTTAGGTCATGCCAGATATTATGTCAAAATATTATATAAATCCAATACATATTAATGGAAATATAGATCAATGAAAATCGGGTTGTAAAATTTTGTTATCCTGTCTCGGATGAATTTTGATCGATTGAAAAAAGTGTAGCCCATGTTTTTTGTAATAACTTCAAAAGTATCAAATATTTTTTTAAAATCAAAATCTATTTTAAAAATTGAGATTATGCCCAATATTGTGTAAAAATATTATAAAAATCAAATAGAAATTTATTGAAATATAGATCATTGAAAATTGGGTGTAAGATTTTGCCAGCCCGCCTACACATTTTATACCCTCTCGTTGTAGCCCCTGGATGCGCGGATTCGGTGCGCAATGAAAAAACCCGAAAATGCCTTTAAATAACGTTAACCATCATAACATCATACATTATTATATAAGGCCTCCAACGATCCAAGTAAAGATTATAAACACCCCTTTCTACATATTTTAACTATTTTGTTTAACATTTTTTTATATATATAATTGTTCATAATCATGTTCGTTTTTATTACTATCTGACTATAGAAGAGTATTGTGTAATTATGTTTTTATTTACTAAACTTGGTTTGGATCTGTGATAACCTTTAGGTCTGAAGTATCACGCCTGATTCACGCGTTTTAGAAGAAGCACAAATCCTAGATGATTTTTACGATAAATATAGTTTAATTTCCATAAAACTTCAAGTTGGTTTTAAAGATTTGGTAGCCTTATGTACTAGAATAGTCTTTTGTATTTTGATCGGTAAACTTCAGGCATGATTTTCATTTTTGTCAATCTCCAAGTCTTTAATCATCTTGCTGCGTAGGACCTAAAAGGTCGGTTTTTCGTGATTGCAAATTATTGTTCAAATATAATTACAAAATTGTGTTTTTCTATCATTGATTTATAATGACTTTTTAATTGAAACATGTTTATATTTGAAAATATCACGGCATTTCTGTCATTGTGTCTGTGTGCTGTATTCAGAACAAGTTTCCACAAACTAATGGTTGAATTTTGAAGATACACTAATATAGATTATAATAACGGGATATGTACTTGCTGCAATATGAATTGCATGGAAGATGAAATGCACGTTTTATCAGTTTCACTGTCCTCTATATAGCAAAAAAATTCTCTAAAACCAACAATTTTCCATCCTTTATAATCATCTAAATTCTAAAAGAAAAATCCATTTACTTTTCACGCATCTTTCCCTTCTATCGTTTCTGGCTCCACTTGTTCCATGGTTGCATACAGGCACAAATTAGGTATCCTTGGTAAGTATACGACATCTTTCTCGCAAGGTACCCTTCGTTACGCATGCTTGGTTACCCTAGCCTGGTTTACTCTATTGCTTTATGTTATTGGGCAATCCTGATTTTATAGGTCAAGTTCACATTCATGAATATTCATTTCCAAAAGACATCAAAACAAGAACTGAAGGAGGAAGGTGTTGTGGAAAATCCATCGAAAGGACATAGAAATAAATTGTCATATTGTCATCTCGGTAAGATTTAAAATGGTAAATGTGAAGTGTGATGATTCCATGAATGTTTTTCTTGTCTCAAGAATTGTGTAATTTTTTCATGATCAGATGAAGTCGAGCCACATGTCGAAGAATATTTTACCGAAATTCGGGGATTGTTTTGTCATTTCAATCACATTGTTTAGCAGCTTTTTTTTCACAAATCAGAAATTATTCTGTCAACACTTTTGTAATTGGTGTAAAATCAGAAAATATTATAAAGAAACCTAAAACTTGTTTGATGTGGTTGTATTTATTGAAAACGTGATCCCTCTTCACGTGGTAATGGTTGACGTTTAAATTGACCTTCACCTAGCCCGAGATTCCTCTGGCCCGAAATTTTTTTTTTTTTTATCAATTTCGGGCCAGAGATCGGGCTTCATTATTTTACATAACGTGATGCCGTTGAAATCCTACGGCAGGGATTTAATTTGACGGATATGTTCACTTTATTTTCACGGGCATTGGGTAATGAACCAGTCAGATCGCTTACCTGAACCTTTATTCACAAGAATCCATCGAAAAAACTACGTGGCAACTCCGTTTTATATCCATTCCAGTCATATAAATCCAACACATCCTTCATCATCTCGCCATTTTTTTATGTTATGATATTCAAATAACGCGAGATCTCGCGGGTTAAAGTCTCCCTTTTCTGATACACAAGTGTTGGATTTATATGACTGGAATGGATATAAAACGGAGTTGCCACGTAGTTTTTTCGATGGATTCTTGTGAATAAAGGTTCAGGTAAGCGATCTGACTGGTTCATTACCCAATGCCCGTGAAAATAAAGTGAACATATCCGTCAAATTAAATCTTACCCTGCCGTAGGATTTCAACGGCATCACGTTATGTAAAATAATGAAGCCCGATCTCTGGCCCGAAATTGATAAAAAAAAAAAAAATTTCGGGCCAGAGGAATCTCGGGCTAACCTTCACCCCAATATTAACCATTGGTATTTTCCCTACCATGGGGCTTTCCACTGAACTGTCAAAACCAGCTGAACAAGACCTCGGCCATCAAAGTCAAACCACAGACACTGTCTGATCAAACTGATAAGTCTTAGCTAATAACCTAAACCATAACAACTTAAAATAAAAGAATAATAAATGTGGTATGTCACTATGTGTCTGGCTTTTGAAATAGAGGGTTGAAGATCGAACCCTGGATAGTTCTAATTTTTTCTTTCATGTTCTGTCCATACAAGAACTGTAGATTTGTTTTTAGACAGTTCTTTGGTTGAGACAGAAACCCAAGGCTTTGTGTGTCTGTTTTCAAAAAATCTTAAGTTTTAACTCGTGGGATTTAAAAATTCAATGATTTTAAATAGTCTGAATTAAAAATTCAATTATTTTAAATCGTCTGAATTAAATTTTAATTAAAATACAATGTTTTTAATGAAAGTAAACAATTATACTGGCTAACTTTAAGGTTGCAAGTTTGGGAGATATATTAACTGTAAAAAATTATAATGTCCATGATTTTCACATGTGATGCTCTTTAAATTTATAGGTAAATAACCTTGTTTGATTTTAAAATATTTAATTTCAGAGTGACAGTTTCAGAAGTGTGAATTTATGACATGGATGAAATGTCTGAAAATGTTTGTAAGTTAGAGTCTGCCATCCAGCAGATAAACAATGTAAAAAGAAACCTCAACAAAAACTCATCAGAGGTATGTTATATAAAACAAAATAGACCATGACAGTAGGAAAGGGGTTGAAAATTCCCATGGTCTCACTGAGGTCCGGGACCTACTGATTATACCATTGGGACCCTTGATATTTATACTGTAAAAGTCCGATGGACCTTCCATTTTTTACCAGAATCTACCTTTTCTATATGATAACATAATTCAGTGATGATATTGAGCTTTCAAAACTTTTTGTGGGACTCGCCAAAAAACAACAGCAAAATGCCCGGAAACTTCCATTACCAAATTTAATTTGGAACCACTGCATGACAGTAGAACCTTTCTAAACTAAACTTCAATACTGAACATTTTTATGACATTTAACAGAAATTTGGTTTAATTTGGTTAGATTAATTTTCCCAGACTGGCCAACTTTCCCACTAGCCATAGGGAAGACTCGCATAAAAACACTGATCTGCAAGAATTTATGATCTGTGCTGGATGTATAAAATTAATAGTGATAATATTTTCACATGTTATAACCCCTACAAAATTTTTGATGGGTTTTAATGAACCCTGTCGCCAAGTTTTCACATATTGGCACGTCTGTTTTCCATACCAAACAATTTAAATGCTAAATAAATCATATGATAAAATGCTCAGCATTAGTTTCAGTTTATTCAGGTTCTTAATTTCGCTGACAAGTGTCAAACCAAAATAAGGGAAATAAATATATGTATTTCCAAAAATTCAACCAATCATTGTCTCGATAATTTCAGCATTTGTATTGTGCTATATAGGAGACTATTGAAAAAGTATGGTAACCAGTCCTTCCCAAAAGTTAACAGTCTTGGATTGTGGGACTGGCTGTTATTAGGAAGTTGAACACTATATTTTGAACACTGGATATCATAATGCCATCATTGTTCCTACAATTATGTTTACAGGTGAAGTCACAAATACGTACAGGTATAAGTCGTTTATTGGAGACTCTACGTAACAGAGAAGTTTGGCTGTTGAATCAAGTAGATCTGTTAGTCAGTGCTAAAGAAGAAGTGCTTCATCATCAACAGGCAGAACTTAACAAAAAGTTAGGAGTAATACAGAGCAGTCAAGGGACAGAGAGGTAAAATTAACCATTTTAACTGTTTGAAAATATAAAAATGAATTGATCATACTTGGATTGTTATTTAATAATGAAAATGAGTCAAATATTTGCACATGATATTGTAAATTCTCAATATTGACAAGCTCACTATTAACAAAAAAAAACATATTGACAAGACATTAATCACATTTCTATTTCTGTTGTAAAGTTTACATGGGATTATATCAAAATGTCAGATTTATTTATTCATTTTGTTAGTTATTTATTTTCTACTATGATATTCTGTAGATTGTGCATGTATTTCTTTTTTTTTTGCTATTTTTATGTTGTGTAAAAATGATTATTGTAATTATTATGATCATTATTATAATTACATATTCTATACATGTATGTGTGTCAAATTATTAATTTATTTACTTTTACGGTGTAAGTATTCATAAATTTATGAATTAGTTATTTAATCAACTTTATTTATTTGTTTGTTTGTTTTGTTTGTTTGTTTGTTTGTTTGTTCAAATCTGTTTTACTTAGTGCCCCAAACATCATTGATTTTGAAACAGGATTTTGTGTAGTTGATTACAATTTTCTTTAAGTTGGTCATAATTTAATTTGTATTGTAATGATATAATTAAGACACCCTTAACTACAGTTGTTTTAATTTCAATTTTATAATTTTCTATTGGTCATTTTATAGGTTTGAATTGGGTGATCTAAAACCTGAAGAAACTCCTTTTATAGACTTCCGTGCTGATCCATCAGTGCTTAGAGAACAGATTGTGAACTACGGAAAAGTTGATGTAACTGGCGTACCACCAAAGTCTGTTTTTGTGTCCCCAGGAAATCCGTCCTCCAGTCTACCACGACATTTTGAAGATTATGAGGATGCAGACCACCACATTCTGTATAAAACTATAGAAGAAGTATCCAGAACTAAAAGTGCTGACTCTTGTGTAAGTTTTGATTTTTAGCTTGCCATAATCTGTTCAAAGAACAGAGTACAGGGTTTGTACAGGCCTTGAAAAGTCCTTAAATTTTGAGGTTTGCCCTAAAAAGACCCTAAAAACAAGTCTGACCCCAAAAAGCCCATGAATTTATCCTGAAAGCCTTAAAAAGCCCTTGAATTTGATCAGTTGGGTGTCTGTATTTTGATATTAGGTGGTTGTGAATAGACTGATATATATATATATATATATATATATAATATATAAATTAATTAATTAATAAGTTGCAATGAAATTAGCAATTTAAAGGTACCTGGCTGTCCCGAACGCCTAACTTCAACCTCCACTTCAAGTGTCGTTACTATGGACAGGAGAATAATTGTTTTGATTTAATTGCCTTTGCAGCAATATTTTTTTGCTAAAATTGTCCCTTTAATTAGGCCTTAAATTTGCAAATAAGACCCTTAAGAAGACCCTAAAAAGTCCTTAAATTTGGAGTCCAAATGTCTGTACGAACACTGGAGTAATTTTTTCATCCCTGTGTGGCCCCTAGTTGGGTTTTAAAGTTTTATATGGTCTTTATGTGCTGGTGAACTAGGTTTTGACATCATCAAAATTTATGTTAAAGTTTTATATGGACTTTATATCAAGATGAGTTAGGTATTGAAAAGCTATACAGTGATAGAAATGTCATTATAAAATGTTGAATTGGAATAAGATGTTTTTGTACAGCGTGAACAAAGTGAACGCGTACATTGCTATCGCTTTCTTCCAAGATATCGAGCTTCTTTGCTATGAAATTATAAGATATGAGTACACCTGGAAATAGTGCGCCTGGTAAATGAGCGTGAAAGAAGTATATCTGTTTTATCGTGAGATATGTATTCTGAGACGGGTAATGCATTTGGTTACATATGCACATTTGGAATAAATTTTCAGAATACATTTCGGAATCTAGTAAAATATTGCGACGGGATGCATCTAATAATTTCTGCAATATGGCGAACTGATCTCATGTTTACTATAAAAAGTAGTTCGAGAAGTTTGCGTCCTACGATGTAAAATCATAACTTTTTATGAAATGAACAGCAACGGCAGGTTGTTTAATTAATTCTTCGTGAAATCTACGGAAATTTAAATTTATTTTGAAGGTTATGATAACGTATTTTGATGTTGAGGCAATTGTGTCATACTTTAAAATGTTTATCGATTAGATTTTACTTTCGTGAAAGGGAGATAATTCGTACAGCGTTGTGTGCAAATTTTAAATACAGTCGTTTTACCAGTTCCGAACAGGGTTTCATATAAGCGCTGCTGCAGACGTCATCCACAAGCAGAGGAAATAAAATTTATGTGGTGTAATAATACAAATGTTTACTGATTCCAAAATATCGTTACCTGTCCTCAAAAACACGTGGTAGTATGTTTTCTTGAAAAAAGCATTTCCGTGATCACGATTTGTTTACATTGTTAAACTAGGTCACCAACAATCTGTCGATAGCATCTCTTAACAGAAAACTTTTAGCGGATGAAGTTTATGTTATTTAAACAATTAATGCCCATACATTCAAGTAGAAGCAAATTTAGAAAGTTATTTTGCGATTCCATTAATTGAACGGGATTGAAATTTTAGATTATTCGGTAGTAAAAATTCGGAACTGGTAAAACAACTGTACTTCACCATTAACATGAAACGGGAATTTTGTGAGTGATAATCAGCAGTTAATTAAAACCCAGATTAACAGCAAATGATCCAGTTACATACAACCGCTAGAATGTACCCCCTCATAGCGACGGTAGGATCTGCAAAACTCTACTTTCTCTCTATCCGAAATGACAAAACGATCGGGCACAACTTTTTTAAATTTTAATTACCGATTGTCATATATTTATGAAATTATTATTTTCTACCATCTAATTCAGCAATACATGTTTTGGTACATTGTTTCTTTTTCCAAAAAAAAAAAAAAAACCATCCGTCGGACTATGCATAGATCGACACCCCCCCCCCCCCCCCCCCCCCCCCCCCTCCGAATTTCCGGTTATATTCTGTCTTGCCACAACACAATTTTCCCAACTACGCTGTACAACAGCACGACAGTGCTATGTTTGCAAATGTTATATCTGCCAGGAATACAGTTGAAAAGTTACCATAGGAGCAGCTAAAAGTTTTACATTGTTTACAATTATAGTAGTTTTTTTCACGTTTATTTCTGAATTTAGATAGCACAAAATAATACAGATATGTTTACAAACTTCAAAATGTTTTGGATGACAATGATCATCACCCTTTTGTCCTCCAGTTATATGCTGTTATGGATTCTGGAAAATCCTATCAAATAGTTTAGTATATAGTAATAATTCAAGCAATTAATTTTTATCTAGGTCTATGTCAGTGTCCCAAAGTTGTCAACAAGAACTGAAGACTGGCTGGCACAGACAAAGCCGAGTACTTCAACAGCAGCTCCGCCAAAGTTCTCCTTTACACCATTTAGTACTGATACTGGTGATTGGTTACTCAATCCAAGTGGTGCCAATAACAACTCACAGGTGGTGACCAGTACAACATGTTTGTCTGGGAGTTTGATGTCTACCAAAGCTATACCCTCCGTACACAGTGCACCGTCATTACACGAGATACCCCATGGTTCCAGTATACAAAGCTGGTTACAGCAGATTAAACACAACCCAGATGTAGAAGATGATGATGACTTTGAACTGGTGGAAAACAGTGAATCTATAGGTACTGACTCTACTTCAAATTTTTCTTGCATTAGTATGAATAATATTTGTGAAGATCTAGGGTTACCAGGTAACAAAATGTTCGTAGACATTTTACTTTGTTGATCCATTTGTAGAGTATGCGAGTATAAGTCCTTATGCAACAGTATGGATCAAAAGATTTGTAAAGGTTTTGTTGATCCATTTGTAGACATATATAGTTGCATTTCTGCAACAAATGATGTAATAGTGTCAGTGACATCATTGAATGGCTGAGTTTTTATTCTTTTTGAGTTTAATTCAAGCAGACCAGAGCTTTGTTGGAACACTGTGGGCGTGGCTGGTGAAACGTCAATTCCTCTTGGACAGACAGTTTTTATTTAGAAGAGGCCTTGGGACCATTGACCTCTTGTATTGTTAAAAGACTTCATTGTTAAGGCCTTAGTGGGCCATACTTAACATTAATGCAAACATATTGATGTCAAAGTGTATCAGATGAAAGTTTTTGAAAATGCCACCCCTACCCCTTCTTAAAAATCCTTGATTGAACACGGCTGGGCCAGGTCTTTATATGAGAAATGTCTGTTTACTTCCCAAAAATCAGTTGTTAACGATAATCCATTTACCTCATCCGTTCCTGAACTGACTGTTACAATTTAAGGCAAAAAATTAAAACTTTGTCACAAAGCACTTGACTTCAATTATTATATCCACTGGTAATATAGAAAATGTTCTAAATTTAAAATTCCAAGAATATACATGTAGATAAATTTTATTTGAGGATCAAGTTTAGTAACTGGACATAAAATTATTATGTAACTATGTTTAATTATTTGTTTTAACAGGATCATTAGAAGATTTGATGACAGCTTCACAAAGTGGGATTTCTATCTCTTCTTCAAAGTCTGCTCCACAACTGAAGTTACCCATCAGAAACAATGATGATATATCGCTATGGTTACGTCACAGTGACAACTCTACAGATCAAGGCAGTAAAGTAGGAGATCTATTCAAACGGTTTAATGACCCTGATTATACAGATACACAAAAATGGCTTGCTCATCAGGAAACAGGAAAGGTATTTATTTTGAGATGATTGTGAATGCCCTTACAAAACAAAACTCTTGAGTGTGAATTTTCAATATGAAAAACATTTTCTGATATACTGCACCTGAGTGGCCATTTTACATATATATATATATATATATATATAAATATATATGACATATGACAGTACATTATGGGATTATCTCCCTTTAACCACTTTCAGTTTTTTGTTCAACATTACAAGAAAATGTTAATGATATTCTCTCATATTTTTCAGGAAAATCCACATGAAATGATTATAAATTGTAAATTCATAAAATTTATTTTTTTGTGATAGATTGAGCAAGTGAATTATTCTTTAAGCCAAGTTAGCAATATTTTTTGAAAACAAGTTGTTAAATCCTTCAGATATCAGTTGTCATCAACTCTTCTTGGTTGAAAGGCCATGTGAGTTCATGGGATGTGTGTGCATGTGTGTGAGGGTGTGTGTGTGTGTGTGTGTGTGTCACATTTGAAACATATCTGAAACTACTACGGCCAATATTTATCAAACTTCACAAGAAGGGTTATTGGGAAGTCATATAAAGAATAAGTTGACAGGTTATATCCTTAGCAACTCTGTAATTATATTGATGATGTTTGGGTACCATTCTTTATAACCACAATTCTTTGTTTCACTTAAATTAATTTGGATGCAATTTGTTTTGATATTGATTTGCAAATGAAGTTGACTTGAAATTAAAATCTTACAACACAATTTATGTCCTTTTATATATTCATTACATTCCCAAATTTACATTTACTAAAATTTGATTGGAAATGTTTTACAGATTTAATATTCGTAGTCATGATATGCAGTGATTTTGTTACAGTTTTTAAAAACTTCCTTCTGCCTTTTATTTAAATTGGGAAAATTACATAAAGACATGCTTACAATAGCTTAGGATCCTCATTGCAAAAATGTTATACTGTAACAATATCTAAAGCCCCATTTATACGGCGAGAATTGCGTACCTAAGTATTAAGTACTTAATGAACATTAACCCATAGAGATAAATAACCTGGCATAAGTCCATGTGTTTAAAATTGTGTGAGTAAATATTACTGTGCGTTCATACGACACTGTAGCAAAATTTGCATACCTAAGTATAAAATACTCACATACTATAGCAAATTTGCACTTGGTCCCTACTAGGTGCAAATTTACTTACATGAGTAAAATTTGCGTATATGCAAAGTTGTTCATACGACACAATTTGCATATGTGAGTAAATTTACATATGAGTAAAAAATACTTAGGTATGCAATTCTCGCCGTATAAATGGGGCTTAAGTTTTGAGGGTAAGAATAAATAGATTTAATTTGCTAGTATATCATTGTATTGCTTTGGGAATTTTAGTGGTCAAATTGGAAAATTTTGGCCATTTTTCCCCAGGGGAAACTACCTTTATTCGGTAGTAATTTTAGGTAAACAAAATCACTGATATGAAAGTGCATGTTGTAGTAATCATTCATATGCCAGGTGAGCATTAAGACCCATGGGCCTCTTGTTATTTTTTCTATACTGATTGACTCCTTAACCTTGTGTTTTCTTTGTGTTGTTCATTATTTAAAATAATGACAATTTTTTAATTTTGTAGGTGGAA
Organism: Anadara kagoshimensis; assembly: GCA_021292105.1. Taxonomy (NCBI): domain Eukaryota; kingdom Metazoa; phylum Mollusca; class Bivalvia; order Arcoida; family Arcidae; genus Anadara; species Anadara kagoshimensis. The sequence goes on from CM037861.1 coordinate 27,042,593, forward strand.
AGGCTATCTTGTTTTAGTGATAGTTGTAAGTTGACAACCTTTCCCATGGAGATTGAGAATCTTGGTGACTTTGGATGTGTGATAGGTAAAAATAACAAGTGGATTCAGCAGAGTAAAAACAAAGCAGTAACCCCTGAAGTCAGTTGGCTCTGTAAAGCAAGTGAACAATGCATGGAACTCCAAGATTGTATTTCAGAACCTAAATGTCAGCATCTACAAAATCAGAACACCACATGCTGTAATTTTTCCAACATTTTTGAACATTTGACGGCTGATCAAAGTAAATGGATCATTAAGGAGGGCAAAAATGTTCAACCAACTACCCACCTGAATAACACCGACTTTCACATTACCAATACTGATATGTCTGGTTGGCTGAAAACTGACCAATCAACATGCACTGGTAATAGTAGTAGTCCACCATTTTCAAGCAGAATGTTTAAACAAGTCCATCATGAAGATGATGAAAATGTCTGGCTTCAAAAGGGTCAACTTCAGACACCACTAGAACCTACAACCACAACTGAGATGAGTTCTCTTTTCACCAAATTTGTGTCTTTACGAGACAAAGAAGATATTAAATCTTGGCTTGCTGTTGAGGAAAACACAGACATAGCCTGTGATAAATCTCCTGTAGACTTTGTAATTGATGAGGGGACTGATACAGAAAAATGGCTGTTTAAACCAGCAAAACAGGAGCAGAAAGAAGGTGGTGGTGGAATTTGGTTCCAAGCTGGTGACCTGGAAGTAGAGGAATTAGTCTAATTAAATAAGAACTGGAATAAATATTGATGTTGAAATATATTTTAGTATATGTTTGGTGTATATAAATAGAAATATATATATATTGAAAATAGATTTGCTGTCACTTGAGGTGCTGAAAACTCAAAATATTGTTGCTACTGGTATTGCCAAATTTTGTGGTACAAGCATTTTTTGCCAATCATAAATACCTGTAAACAATTTTACGTTTTAATCTCAACTTAACCTTTTGTGAATTCCCTTACAAATGCAAAAACCTGGTGTTGCAAAATTTTGTGGTACAAGCATTTTTTGCAAAATTTAATTGCCAATCATAATTTATATCTGTTAACAATTTTACATTTTAGTCTCAACTTAACCTTTTGTCAATTCCTTTACAAATGTAAAAAAAGATTATTTTATTTAGATGTTATTGGAAACACAGTTTGTAATCAAACCTATCACGCAGATAGTCTTGATCATATCTAGAAAGTTTGCGAGGTCTAGTGGACCACATGATTAAGATTAGTTAAGGCCAACAATTATTTTTTTGAAATTTTGCATTTTAAATATTCTGATGTTGATTTTCTACAGTTTGTTGAAAAGACCAAAATGATAAGAAGAAAGAAGAAAAAAATTGTGCAATGTGTTAACATTAATTTGTAAATTGTATAGTGCTAAATGTATACACTTTACCATATACAGTGTGATACACTCAGATACTTAATTGTATAATACTCTGCCATTTACCAGTGCACTGTGATACACTCAAAATTACATTTACTTTACCTTATTGATATTGGATGAATATGTCATAGATTGTATGTGTGGTGGATAGAGTGGAGCAGTTTGATTTCCTATATATGTGATGATTAAATAAGTAAACAGTACAGAGAGTAATTTTATGATAGGGAGAACGGTCAACTTTTATTATTTCCAATATTTCTATAAAAGTCACTACTAGTATTATAAAACACAGTGAGGATATAGTATTTAAATTACAGAACTTTTTTATCCCCCACCTTTCGAAGAAAGAGGGGGATATTAGGTTCGAGTTTCTGTCTGTCCATCCAAAATTCTTGTCTGCACAAATTCTCCAAAACTATGAAACACTATTTCATGAAACTTGGTGCAAAGCATCAACATTGATATTAGATGTGCATATCAATAACCGAAGTTGGTTTGCTAATTTTCCTTGGAATTATGGTCCTTTGACTGAAAAAAGAATTGGCTGGCGGGGTATCGTAATTGTTTAAATTGTATCTTAAAACAGTATGCAATTATTAACACTTCTGAATACTTGGATAACAACCAAATTTATGTATACATACAAATGTACAAATATTCAAAATGTCACAATTTGTATTTTAGATTTCCATTCCTGATAGCCTAAATAGTCATTGGCTTCTAATTTCCAAGAAATGCTTTCAAAGGTATTCTGTTTTAGCAAATTTAAAAAAAAAAAAACCCAAAAAAACACCACTTTAAAAGGGACTATATTTTCATTAATTTTGGAAATTTAACTACTAATAATTTTAAAATTGCGGAACCTTATATATTGTTTATATTGTGCTATTCTCTGTTTGACTATCATTGTTTCATCATTGTAATTATCATTGGTTTAGATTCCATTGTTTCTCTGAACGTGTTACTCTATCTTAACCTATGTACCAGTATGTTATAATGAAGTCGACTTCTTATTTCTGAAATCATTCTTGTGTGATATTTTGTGTTCAAAGCTTGTTTGTGATTTATAGCAAATGCAATGCAAACTAGATTGTTAAACCAAAGTTATATAGATCAAGGATAAAATCTTACCTAGAATGAATTGAAAGCTCATACATCTTGTCAAAATTCAAATACTAGTATGGATATATAGTGTGGTTACCATGACGATGATGAAAATGGTGTTGTCTCTCAGTTGTTAGAGATACTATGTGATTATTGTGACTAGTGATTAATGTTTGTGTATGCATATTGTATTTTATATACACATGATGAAATAAGAATAGTTACAATGAAAATGTAACAGAGACAATGAAATTGGGTTTTTGTGATATGACAAATTGGCCAACTTAAAATTATTGATGATGACAACAAGTGGTATACCTTGTAATTGAACAGTGCTATGTCTTGTAATTGAACAATGGTATACCTTGTAATTGAACAGTGCTATGTCTTATAATTGAACAATGGCATACCTTGTAATTAAACAGTGCTATGTCTTGTAATTGAACTATGGCATACCTTGTAATTAAACAGTGCTATGTCTTGTAATTGAACTATGGCATACCTTGTAATTGAACAGTGCTATGTCTTGTAATTGAACTATGGTATACCTTGTAATTGAACATTTATCCAAATAAACGGTCTATATGACTTTGAATTTTGAAACTAGATTGTTCTTGATGAGATTAGCTCTGTAGTGAAATCTTGTTATTCATATTTTATTTATTAAAATGTTCACATTTAAACAAGCCTTTGTTTTGTGAAAATATTAATGTTGATTGAATTGGACAATTAACTTTTCCTGCTACTCCAGAATAAATGTAGAATGTAGAAATAATGTAGTCAGTGTTGTTTTAGAATGTTATGTCTGTCAAATAGTCTAAACATGATCTATCATACTTTAGTTTCTCAGAAATTAGTTTTGTTATCTTTCACAAATATAAAATGATATTTAGAATTTCGATATAATCTGTTAACATAAGGTCAAGTTCGAATTTTAAAATTTTTGGCCAATTGGATCTAGATTTATTGCTGATTGTAATAAAACTAGAAAAACTGTGAGCTACAAGCTCACGAAAAATACCCCCGCTCACCCCACATAAAAAAGTCTGTCGGATCTTTTTAAATAGGAGGTGCACATCTACATTATATCACAAAGATTGTGTGAAAGTTTCATGAATACCATTGAAGGGTTTAGGAGGAGTTGCGGATAAGAGATAGGTACCCTAAGGTGTAACGGAAGGACACATGGACTGACACCCCTATCACTATATACCCCCACTTTTTAAGCGGGGGGGGGGGGGGGGGGGGGGGGGGGGTATAAAAAACAGCAGTTGAATGAATGCTAATGGAAAACAGGAGGTGCTTACCATTCTGGAGCACCTGGACTCACTTCCCTGGTGGAAGTTCACCTGTCTAACCTGACTTGTCAATTCCAGTTTTTTTTTACTTTGCTTCTGGATTGTGATTCGGACATGGATAAGTATGTTTATTTTTAATTTAAACATATGAAAGTGTCTATTTAAATACTGCAAGATTTATTTGACATAATCCCATGACTTTCACTTCTAAATGCCAAGTGGTTGGTGAAAGAGCAGTCATTACCTATTTCAAAGTTTAGATCAGACAGGGTTGAAACACATTGCCTCCAACATACATAACAAGTATTTTATAAACTGAGCTACTCGTGTAGTTGTTTTACACAGGTGGCAGTGTAGCTAGCTAAACAGGAGGTAATTACCCAGTAATTCCAAGTGTGGCTTGTTATGAATGTTGTCTTTATCAAACAGTTACATAATAATTATGTAAATAAACATAGGCGTAGGAGCAGGGGGGGGCCAGCGGGGGCCGGGCCCCCCAATGTCAGAGAAGGGGGGGCCAGGCCCCCGCAATATTTTGTGTGAAATTTTGTATCATAGTTTATGTTTATAGTGTAAGTGCTAAAAAAAGAAAAAAAAACCAAGAGCTTTAACAGGAAATGTCCATCTGGTAACCAATCAATTATCAATTTCATCATTATACTTGTAAAAAGGCGTCAAAATTTTCCGGGGTACCCCCATATCCAGTGGCGGATTCAGCGGGGGCGCTAATAATACATATTGTTCAGCCCAGATTGCACCAGAATGCAGGATTTTTGCGCCACTTTTTCAAAAATTTTCGAGGGAGCATGCCCCCGAACCCCCCTAGAAGGTTCGAGCTTTCAACTCTCACATTGTACGCCCCCTTTCTTAAATTTTGGATCAGCATCTGATATCCATACCCACAAGAGGGGTGATTATGGAACTTGTGTCATACGTTTTTTTATATAATCTTGCCTTGATATCACAGTATTTTAACATATCAAAACGATGCAAAATACATTGAAAATGCGTCTAGACAGGACTTAGTTTTGGACATTTTGGACTTAGCTGCGGCACGACATCGACATAGCTTCGGTTTGGCCCCCCCAATATTAAAAACCCTCCTACGCCTATGAATAAACATGAGTACTTTGTAATCTCCATACAGATAGTAAAGCTGACAATATTAAATCTAAAATAAGGAAGAATAGTACTAATGTTAAAATCAATGCATTTTTGGAAGATAACTGTGGTTACCGTTCTGGAGCACCTGGCCTCGCTTCCCTGGTGTCTAACCTCACTTGTCAATTCCAAAGTTTTTACTTTGCTTTTGGATTGAGATTTGGACATGGATTAGTATGTTTGTTAGCTCACCTGAGCTGAAAGCTCAGATGAGCTATTGCTATCCATTCTGTCCGTCGTGCGTCGTGCGTCGTCCGTCGTCCGTCGTGCGTAAACTTTTTACATTTTAATCTTCTCCTCCAAAACCACTGGGCCAAATTTAATGAAACTTGGTAACCATCATGCCTGGGTGAAGCCCTCTCAGATTTGCACAAATGAAGGAGTTATGTCCCCTTGGGGCCCCATAAGGGGGGAAATAGTGAAAAACTTTAAAAATCTTCTCCTCTGAATCTACAAGACATATACTTATTTATTTCATATATAACATCCTTAGGTCATCTAGTTTCAGATTTGCACAAATGGTAGCCATGGGGCTCAAAATGGGGAAATGGTAAGGTGCTGAGTGGGGAAATTGCTAAAAATTATGTATTTGTCAATATATCTTGAAAACTATTAACTTTTTGTATAGGCATGTATATTAGAATATTTTAGGTATTATCCTAACGATCATTTTGATATATGAATGAAGGTCATAGGTTCAAAGGTCAAGGTCACAGATGTGAATGAATACCTGAATGGTTATTTATCTTGAAAACTGTTAACTTTTTGGATATGCATGTATATTAGAATATTTTAGGTATTATCCTAACAATCATTTTGATATATGAATGGAAGGTCATAGGTTCAAAGGTCAAGGTCACAGATGTGAATGAATACCTGAATGGTTATTTATCTTGAAAACTGTTAACTTTTTGGATATGCATGTATATTAGAATATTTTAGGTATTATCCTAACGATCATTTTGATATATGAATGAAGGTCATAGGTTCAAAGGTCAAGGTCACAGATGTGAATGAATACCTGAATGGTTATTTATCTTGAAAACTGTTAACTTTTTGGATATGCATGTATATTAGAATATTGTAGGTATTAGCCTAACAACCATTTGATATATGAATGAAGGTTATGGGTTCAAAGGTCAAGGTCACAGATGTGAACAAGATCTGAAATGATTATTTATCTCAAAAAACTATGAACTTTTTGTATAGGCATGTATATTAGACTATTTAGGTATTATCCTAATGATCATTTTGATATATGAATGAAGCTCATGGGTTTAAAGGTCAAGGTCACAGATGCGAATGAATACCTAAATGGTTAATTATCTTAAAAACTATTAACTTTTTGTATAGGCATGTATATTAGAATATTGTTAGTACGGGCACAGTGGTCATTTTGATAGATGAATGAAGAGCATGGGTTCAAATGTCAAGATCACAGATACAAACAAGTACTGAGATGATTATTTATCTCAAAAACTATAAACTTTTTGTATAGGGATGTATATTAGAATATTGGCCGAATTATCATTTTGATATTTGAATGAAGCTCATGGGTTCAAAGGTCACAGGTGAGCGTTAAGGCCCATGGGCCTCTTGTTTTTGATTATATGATTTTTGAAGATTAACTCAAATTTGCAAATTTATGGACATTAAATTTTTCCTAATTTTGTTCGAAGGGTTTTTCTTACATTTCGTAAAATATGACAACTTGCTCGGTTACTAGAGTTATCTTCCAAAAATGCATTGATTTTAACATTAGTTCTATTCTTCCTTATTTTAGATTTAATATTGTCAGCTTTACTATCTGTATGGAGATTACAAAGTACCCATTTTTATTTACATAATTATTATGTAACTGTTTGATTAAGATAACATTCATAACAAGCCACACTTGGACCTTATTTGCTCACATTTAGGATTATGTCAAATAAATCTTGCAGTATTTTAATAGACAATTTTCATATGTTTTAAAAAAGAATTTGCTGGTGGGGATTGTAATTCATCGAATTTGCTTGTTACATGAGTAGCTCAGTTTGTAAAATGCTCGTTTAATATGTTGGAGGTCATGTGTTTGAACCCAGTCTGATCAAGACTTGAAAATAGGTAATGACTGTTCTTTGCCAACCACTTGGCATTTAGAAGTGAAAGTCATGGGATCCTTCAGATAGGAAGAGACCTTAAAAACGATGCTAAGTGTCACGACACAGAATTCTCCCTGCCCATTGTCCTGAGGGCAAAGGTAAAAAATTCTGCAACTTTATCTTATGCTGATGATGTCTCGATATTAATTAAATATTCTAGAACAGATGTAAAACCCCATTCAATCAATCAATCAATCAATCTGATTATCAATCATATATAAAAAGCTCCCTCTCCCAAGTTTCCCCTGTTGGGGTCTACGGCTAGGCAATTTACATTCTACACAAAAGACACAGCATCTGAAATGTCCTAAGGTCTATTGTGCACTCATCAGAGATGGTTTATGAACAATTTTATGGTCCATCTAGCTAGTTTCTTTACCTGTGGCCCAATTGCCAATAATTTGCAAATTGAACACTCCGAGAGAAATATGAAGAGATAGTGGTGAGAGAAACATAATGACAAGAGAAATACCATGACGAGAAAAATACCGTGAATGACCTGAGAATGTGACGAGAGAAATACAATGGTGAGAGAAATACAATGACAAAAAAAATACAATGATGATAGAAATATAATGATGAGAGAAATACAATAACGAGAGAAATATAATGACCCGAGAATGTGACTAGAGAAATACAATGACAAGAGAAGTACAATGACCTGAGAATGTGACAAGACAAATACAATGATGAGAGAGGTACAATGACCTGAGAATGTGACTAGAGATATACAATGACAAGAGAAGTACAATGACCCGAGAATGTAATTAGAGAAATACAATGATGAGAGAGGTACAATGACCTGAGAATGTGGCTAGAGATATACAATGACAAGAGAAGTACAATGACCCGAGAATGTGACTAGACAAATACAATGACAAGAGAAGTACAATGACCTGAGCATGTGACTAGAGAAATACAATGACCCGAGAATGTGACTGAACAAATACAATGATGAGCGAGATACAGTGACCTGAGAATGTGACTAGACAAATACAATGATGAGAGAGGTACAATGACCTGAGAATGTGACTAGACAGATACAATGACAAGAGAAGTACAATGACCTGAGAATGTGACTAGAGAAATACAATGACAAGAGAAGTACAATGACCTGAGAATGTGACTAGAGAAATACAATGACAAGAGAAGTACAATGACCCGAGAATGTGACTAGACAAATACAATGATGAGCGAGATACAGTGACCTGAGAATGTGACTACAGAAATACAATGACAAGAGAAGTACAATGACCCGAGAATGTGACTAGACAAATACAATGATGAGAGAGGTACAATGACCTGAGAATGTGACTAGACAAATACAATGACAAGAGAAGTACAATGACCCGAGAATGTGACTAGACAAATACAATGACAAGAGAAGTACAATGACCTGAGAATGTGACTAGAGAAATACAATGACAAGAGAAGTACAATGACCCGAGAATGTGACTAGACAAATACAATGATGAGCGAGATACAGTGACCTGAGAATGTGACTACAGAAATACAATGACAAGAGAAGTACAATGACCCGAGAATGTGACTAGACAAATACAATGATGAGAGAGGTACAATGACCTGAGAATGTGACTAGACAAATACAATGACAAGAGAAGTACAATGACCTGAGAATGTGGCTAGAGATATACAATGACAAGAGAAGTACAATGACAAGAGAATGTGACTAGACAAATACAATGATGAGAGAGGTACAATGACCTGAGAATGTGACTAGACAAATACAATGACAAGAGAAGTACAACGACCTGAGAATGTGACTAGAGAAATACAATGACAAGAGAAGTACAATGACCTGAGAATGTGACTAGAGAAATACAATGACAAGAGAAGTACAATGACCCGAGAATGTGACTAGACAAATACAATGATGAGCGAGATACAGTGACCTGAGAATGTGACTACAGAAATACAATGACAAGTGAAGTACAATGACCCGAGAATGTGACTAGACAAATACAATGATGAGAGAAGTACAATGACCCGAGAATGTGACTAGACAAATACAATGACAAGAGAAGTACAATGACCTGAGAATGTGACTAGAGAAATACAATGACAAGAGAAGTACAATGACCCGAGAATGTGACTAGACAAATACAATGATGAGCGAGATACAGTGACCTGAGAATGTGACTACAGAAATACAATGACAAGAGAAGTACAATGACCCGAGAATGTGACTAGACAAATACAATGATGAGAGAGGTACAATGACCTGAGAATGTGACTAGACAAATACAATGACAAGAGAAGTACAATGACCTGAGAATGTGGCTAGAGATATACAATGACAAGAGAAGTACAATGACAAGAGAATGTGACTAGACAAATACAATGATGAGAGAGGTACAACGACCTGAGAATGTGACTAGACAAATACAATGATGAGAGAGGTACAATGACCTGAGAATGTGACTAGACAAATACAATGACAAGAGAAGTACAATGACCTGAGAATGTGGCTAGACAAATACAATGACAAGAGAAGTACAATGACCTGAGAATGTGGCTAGAGATATACAATGATGAGAGAGGTACAACGACCTGAGAATGTGACTAGACAAATACAATGATAAGAGAGGTACAATGACCTGAGAATGTGACTAGACAAATACAATGACAAGAGAAGTACACATGACCTGAGAATGTGGCTAGAGATATACAATGACAAGAGAAGTACAATGACAAGAGAATGTGACTAGACAAATACAATGATGAGAGAGGTACAACGACCTGAGAATGTGACTAGACAAATACAATGATGAGAGAGGTACAATGACCTGAGAATGTGACTAGACAAATACAATGACAAGAGAAGTACAATGACCTGAGAATGTGGCTAGACAAATACAATGACAAGAGAAGTACAATGACCTGAGAATGTGGCTAGAGATATACAATGATGAGAGAGGTACAACGACCTGAGAATGTGACTAGACAAATACAATGATGAGAGAGGTACAATGACCTGAGAATGTGACTAGACAAATACAATGACAAGAGAAGTACAATGACCCGAGAATGTGACTAGACAAATACAATGACAAGAGAAGTACAATGACCTGAGAATGTGGCTAGAGATATACAATGATGAGAGAGGTACAACGACCTGAGAATGTGACTAGACAAATACAATGATGAGAGAGGTACAATGACCTGAGAATGTGACTAGACAAATACAATGACAAGAGAAGTACAATGACCTGAGAATGTGGCTAGACAAATACAATGACAAGAGAAGTACAATGACCTGAGAATGTGGCTAGAGATATACAATGATGAGAGAGGTACAACGACCTGAGAATGTGACTAGACAAATACAATGATGAGAGAGGTACAATGACCTGAGAATGTGACTAGACAAATACAATGACAAGAGAAGTACAATGATCTGAGAATGTAATTAGAGAAATACAATGATGAGAGAGGTACAATGACCTGAGAATGTGACTAGACAAATACAATGACAAGAGAAGTACAATGACCCGAGAATGTGACTAGACAAATACAATGACAAGAGAAGTACAATGACCTGAGAATGTGGCTAGAGATATACAATGACAAGAGAAGTACAATGATCTGAGAATGTAATTAGAGAAATACAATGATGAGAGAGGTACAATGACCTGAGAATGTGACTAGACAAATACAATGATGAGAGAGGTACAATGACCTGAGAATGTGACTAGACAAATACAATGACAAGAGTAGTACAATGACCTGAGAATGTGATTAGACAAATACAATGACAAGAGAGGTACAATGACCTGAGAATGTGACTAGACAAATACAATGACAAGAGAAGTACAATGATCTGAGAATGTAATTAGAGAAATACAATGATGAGAGAGGTACAATGACCTGAGAATGTGACTAGACAAATACAATGATGAGAGAGGTAGAATGACCCGAGAATGTGACTAGAGAAATACAATGACAAGAGAAGTACAATGACCTGAGAATGTGGCTAGAGATATACAATGACAAGAGAAGTACAATGACCCGAGAATGTGACTAGACAAATACATGTACAATGATGAGCGAGGTAGAATGACCTGAGAATGTGACTAGAGAAATACAATGATGAGAGAGGTACAACGACCTGAGAATATGACTAGACTAGAGATATACGATGTCAAGAGAAGTACAATGACCCGAGAATGTGACTAGAGAAATACAATGATGAGAGAGGTACAACGACCTGAGAATGTGACTAGACTAGAGATATACAATGTCAAGAGAAGTACAATGACCCGAGAATGTGACTAGACAAATACAATGATGAGAGAGGTACAACGACCTGAGAATGTGACTAGACTAGAGATATACAATGTCAAGAGAAGTACAATGACGAGAGAAATGCAATATCGATAGAAATATAACTGCGAGAGAAATACAATAACGATAGAAATTCAATGATGAGAGAAATATAACGGTGAGGGAAATGCAATGACGAGAGAAACAAAATGACAACAGAAATACATTTTACAATGACAAGAGAAATATATTGACTAGAAAAATATAATGAGAAAAGAAATACAATTACGAGAGAAATACAATGACAACAGAAATACAATGACAACAGAAATGCAATGACAAGAAAAATATATTGACTAGAGAAATATAATGACAAAAGAAAAACAATGACGAGATAAATACAATGACGAAAGAAATACAATTACAACGGAAATACAAGGGTGAGAGAAATACAATGACAAGAGAAATATAACGGTGAGGGAAATACAATGACAAGAGAAATACAATGACGAATGACGAGAGAAATACAATGACAAGAGAACTACAATGACAAAAGAAATATAACGATTAGAGAAATACAATGATGAGAGAAACATAATGACAAGAAAAATACAATGATAGGAGAAATATAATGAGAAAAATACAACGAGAGAGATACAATGACAAGAGTTTAGTTGAGTAATTGTGTTTAACGTCCCAGTCAAGAATATTTAACTTATATCGAGACGTCGCCAGCTATAGGCGAAGGTACAGAAATTTTGCCTGTGCGTTGCGCTGATGGCATTATACAGCAGGGTTCTTTATCGTGCCAAGCCCACCGTGCGTGACACGGTAGCTCGTTAATTTAAGCTTTCATCCGCAAGAACAGTGACTTTCATTTCGTAATGCCGAGTGCTTGGCAAAAGAACCATCACTAACCACTTTCAAGTCTTGGGTCAGACCCGTTTAGGGAACGAACTCACGACTTCTCACTTACGGAGCGAGCACTCTACCAGAGATACCGCATTGGTACAGTGACGAGAGAAATAGAGGAAATGTAAATGGTTCATGGATAATTTGACTAAGTGTAACATTATAATTATTTGTAGTTATACAGTGACAATAAGTAACGTTTGATCAGAAAGACGGATTTCCGTGTGATATCTATTGTGTACAGATATATGATGAAAAAAGGAAAAAGAACGTTTGTGTCAATATATAAATTCTGTTCATCCGTCTTACTTATTTTATGAGGTCGGGTTAAATGATGATAGATAAATGCATATCTGAAGTACGTTACTTATTCAACATTGCAGCGTTCAACATTGAATAAGTAAACAGTTACTTATTCAACATTCGCAAATATTTTTGTTTCATTCATAAAACATCAAATAAAACAAATTTTGTCACATTTCACGATTAAATGTCACTACCAAGTATGGTTACCCCCAGTGCCTCGGAACACATTGGCTTAAAGCTTCAATGTAAGCCCATACCATTATATACAGTATTTCATAAAGACGGAAAGTAAAGTGCCTGAGCAAAGTGAAGCTTTCACTGTGCTCTGAATTTCGCAATATCATTTTGTACTACTATGCTTAGGCAATGTCACTACCAAGTATGGTTACCCCCAGTGCCTCGGAACACATTGGCTTAAAGCTTCAATATAATCATTTTTAAGTTTCGAAATAGACTGCGAAAATTTTCATTTAGTTTCGTATTTATCCGAAATTATCGTGTTTATTGAAAGTAATAGTTGAATCTGCAATGTTTTGCTACATTTAAGATATTATATTATTGTATTTAAGAAGCATTTCTTTAAAATACAAATGATAAAGGGATAGCCCCATGCAAGATGTCATAGACATTTTTGTTTAGTAATTTTGTGGTTAGACCGTGGACGAAAATCCGAAACTGTGGACAAATGTACGAACTTGTGGACAAAAATACGAACTTGTGACAAAATACGAAACTATGAATAAAAGTACAAATATATTTATTCTTAACTTTCGATTTGCTGTGCCAATTTTTCTTTTGTTTTATGAAAAACCCGTGTTCTGATACCAATCTATTTAATTACTTTCGGAACAATTGTCCCTATTCTCTGTAGTGACATTGTCCATTTTTAGCTCACCTGACCGAAAGGTCATGTGAGCTTATGGCATAGCGCAGCGTGTGTATGTGCGTGCGTGTGTGTGTGTGCGTGCCTGCGTGCGTCGTTAACACATATTTTCGACTTCTCCTCTGAAACTACTGGACAGATTTCAATGAAACTTGGTCAGAAGTATATATGGCCGGTGCAATTTAGATTTGTTCGTGGCGTTGCCATGGCTACCATAACTAGATAAAGGTGACCTAGGGGTGCAAAAATCTTAAAAAAATCTTCTCCTCCGAAAGTATTGATTGGAGAAAAAAATCTGATGTGATATTTGGCTTTTCTAGGGTCTTAAGCCTATAGTTTGTTTATTTTGTGAAATTCGGACAAAAAGTAGGTTACGCGTTTTTGCGTTTAATTTTGAAAAAAATCGGAAAATAGCTTCAAATTGTTATAACTTGACTATTTGACCAGATAATGACATGGGGTTTTCAGTTTTGGCATCGTCTTGTTAGTATCTTCAAAATGAGGTCAAGGTCAATTGTGAAAGTCGTGCCCTAATTTTTTTACCTCTGATTATAATTATTATTTCGAAAACCATAAACTTTTTGTATAGGCATGTATATTAGAATGTTGTAGGTATTGATATAATGGTCATTATGATGTAAAAAAAGTCATTGGGGTTTCAGTATCTATGTTTTCTTTAAATCTATCAGCTAGCCATTACTTATCAGGTGAGCGTATCAGGCCCATGGGCCTCTTGTTAGGGTTATAAAAATAATTCTAAAAAAAAACTGTTATAAAGATAGAAAAAAACGCACAATGGAAGTTTAAGTTTGACTGCCCAGAGCCCTTGCCTTTCGATTATATCAAATTTTGATATGTTACTTTCGGAACATATGTTCTGAGGGTCTCAGTTCTATTTCGTTGATTTTCAAAAATGGCCTCTAGATCAGTTTCTATTCTATAGTGACAATTCCCATATGAGGTGTTACAGTATGTCATTTCAAAAATTACCAAAGGGCTTAGATCGATGAGATCCATGGCACTGTACTGAAGATAACCATAATTAGTAGTGACATTGTTTATACTTTATATATGAACTTGAATTTATAATTGTCAATAAAATGAAACTTCACCATGTCAGAACCTTTCTGACTTTCCACGTATGTATAATTTATTGTGTGATGACATTTGCTTAGATTGATGCTTTAGGTCAAAATTCAAAACACTACAGGAAACAGTACTTAGTAGTGACATAGTATCAGAATAGTATATCAACACGATGTTATCAACCGTTAACAAGAATATAAGCCTAACTAATCTCAAACAGTTTACTAAACGACTATATGAAATATACGGTACGTCTATTAAATTTTTTACACAATGTGTTCCGAGACATTGATTACAATACTTGGTAGTGAAGCTTCACATTGTTCAGGCTCTTTACTTTCCGTCTCTATGAAATATACTGTATAATGGCATGGGCTTATATTGAAGCTTTAAGCCAAGACACTGGCGGTAACCATACTTGGTAGTGACATTGCCTTAGCATAGTAGTACAAAATGATATTGCGAAATTCCGAGCACAGTGAAAGCTTCACTTTGCTCAGGCACTTCACTTTCCGTCTTTATGAAATACTGTATATAATGGTATAGGCTTACATTGAAGCTTTAAGCTTATGTGTTCCGAGGCACTGGGGATAACCATACTTGGTAGTGACATTGCCTAAGCATAGTAGTACAAAATGATATTGCGAAATTCCGAGCACAGTGAAAGCTTCACTTTGCTCGGGCACTTTACTTTCCATCTTTATGAAATACTGTATATAATGGTATGGGCTTACATTGAAGCTTTAAGCCAATGTGTTCCGAGGCACTGGGGGTAACCATACTTGGTATTGACATTGCCTAAGCATAGTAGTACAAAATGATATTGCGAAATTCCGAGCACAGTGAAAGCTTCACTTTGCTCAGGCACTTTTCTTTCCGTATTTATGAAATACTGTATATAATGGTATGGGCTTACATTGAAGCTTTAAGCCAATGTGTTCCGAGGCACTGGGGGTAACCATACATGGTAGTGACATTGCCTAAGCATAGTAGTACAAAATGATATTGCGAAATTCCGAGCACAGTGAAAGCTTCACTTTGCTCAGGCACTTTACTTTCCGTCTTTATGAAATACTGTATATAATGGTATGGGCTTACATTGAAGCTTTAAGCCAATGTGTTCCGAGGCACTGGGGGTAACCATACTTGGTAGTGACATTGCCTAAGCATATTAGTACAAAATGATATTGCGAAATTCCGAGCACAGTGAAAGCTTCACTTTGCTCAGGCACTTTACTTTCCGTCTTTATGAAATACTGTATATAATGGTATGGGCTTACATTGAAGCTTTAAGCCAATGATTCCCGAGGCACTGGGGGTAACCATACTTGGTAGTGACATTGCCTAAGCATATTAGTACAAAATGATATTGCGAAATTCCGAGCACAGTGAAAGCTTCACTTTGCTCAGGCACTTTACTTTCCGTCTTTATTAAATACTGTATATAATGGTATGGGCTTACATTGAAGCTTTAAGCCAATGTGTTCCGAGGCACTGGGGTTACCATACTGGTGATATTTAATCGTGAAATGTAACAAAATTTGTTTTATTTGATGTTTTATGAATGAAACAAAAATATTTGCGAACGTTGAATAAGTAACTGTTTACTTATTCAATGTTGAACGCTGCAATGTTGAATAAGTAACGTACTTCAGGTATCCTAGATAAATTAGATATTAGTAGAACTACGTGTAGTGTTAATGAACTGTTGTAGTCCGACTAATCAGACCACTAACCCCCATTTTAATTTTTGACTTGTTTAAGGTTTGTGGGTTTAGTGGTTTGATTAGGCGGACTAGAACTGTTGGTTCGACAGGTCTGTACTGACTTCCATATTAGCCTCCACTAAATTTAAATTTTAAATTTCGTACCCAAGAATGACAGAATCAAACAATTTTTAATGTTTCATCCGTCTTACTTATGTTATGAGGCTGGGTTAAATGATGATAGATAAATTAGATATTAGCAATGGATTTAAACAGAACTACATGTAGTGTAAATGAACTGTTGGTGGAGAACTTCCATTTGTACCCCCCGCTTAAATTTTAATTTTGACTGAAAAAAAACCAAGAATGACAGAATCAAGCCATTTTTGAACATTTCTGTGAAAAATATTTTTCATAGATTTTACATTGAATTTAATGGGTGGGGGTACAAAAGAAACGGCTTTCGAACCCAGGCGGAACAAGTCAGTGGGATTGTCTCACAATATTGGCGAAGTACTGTAAACGTCTTTATTTGCACGGCCGTTTGCCATGTGCTAAAATTAGTAACGAGCGATAATTATATAATGCCAATTGTGTTACAGTGTACATTTGAAAACCGCGAAAATTTAACAACGCGGATTTGTCTTAATTTCACATACCTCGAAAATAAATACATGCGAAATTAAATACATGTACACATGTAATTTACAGTATATGTTATTATAATTATTTGTCAGGTGTATATCTGAAAAAAATGTACTGTGTGGTCTAAATACAGTAAAATGTGTTTATTTACATCATGATTAATGATAAATGATAGATAGACAACAATCATAAAAAACTTAACATTTATCAAAGTCCAGAATGGCGATCGAATGTTGACAAAATAAGTTGTATGAGACTGTGTTATATAACAAATGATACTCAAAGTCCAAATGATAAATAAATTCACAACAAAAACCCGGGTCATCATTTATGAAGGCCAAGAAGAATTTGCTCAATTTCTCTATTATTATTACGGACCACTGCGGTAGCTCAGTTGGTAGAGTGCACGCTGCTCCTTAAGTGTGAGGTCGTGGGTTCTAACGCCGGCCGGGTCTGACCCAAGACTTGAAAGTGGGAAGTGACTGTTCTTTTGCCAAACACTCAATATTACGGTTCTTTCGGATGGGTACTTAAAATAAACGCGGTCCCGTGGCACGTTAAAGAACCATGCCATCAGCACAACGCACAGGCAAAATTTCTTCACCGTCGCCTCTAGCCTGCGACGTCTCGATATAAGTAAAATATTCTTGACTAGGACGTAAAAGACCATTATTCAAATCTTATTCTTAAGGTGAATCATTAAAAATTTGACCCCAAAAAGGAAATCAGTGGTATTAAAGGGGGAATATTACAGCATAACATATGATTTAACACTATTTTCATAAAAAAAACCAACATTCATGTTATAAGCATTGGTAAGAGTTAAAATGTTTTCAAAAAGCGCTTTTAACATCATTTTTGGCTGTTTGCCAATATCCCTAATTGATTTTATCCTAACCTATTTTATTTATTAAAAAATCATTCAAATGAGTTAAAGGAATAGCTATCTGTTTGGTCGATTTAGCTATCATTAATAATCCTGCCAATTTAAATTACAATGTACTAGTATACCACAGATCACCCCCCCCCCACCTCCGCCTTGTCAAAAGTTTCTTTTAAATCTATTTAAATGCAAACAACTTCTTCTAAAAATCAATAATACAGCATAATAATAAAGACGAAAATATTAAAATTTTTTCAAGTGTGGAATTATTTTTCTTTAAACTGGTTTGTGTGTTTCTTTTTCAGTCTAGCAACATTAGGTTGCTGTGTATGTGGTAGGTTCGGGGTTCGAGCCCAGGCTAGGTTTGACCAAGGCTTCAAAATAGTAGCGGCTGTTCTTTCGACAAGCAATCATCAGCACTTACAAATGGAAATCACCAATCCTTTGGAGACCTGCAAATCGATCTCCCGTGTCATAGGCGCGACAGACTAACGAATTGATTCTCCTGCACGTTGCCCCGAGCGCAATTTCAGACACCTTCATCGGTAGCTGGTGAAATCCAATATAAGTGAAATATTCTTGACTGGAAAACGTAAAAACCCGTTCAATCAATCTCAATCTAGCTGTTAATTTTTTTTTACAAAATAATAATAATAATAAAATAAATAAATAAATAAATAAATAAAATCAAAACCTAATTATAAGGTTATTATGGCTTAAATAGGTAGCCGGTTTTTGTGTATACAATGTATAATACTATGCTACAGTACAGACCTGTCGAAAGTTTAACAAGGTGCTAACGAAAAGAAGTTGAAGTTTGACCATAGAATGTCGGAGATATGGATAGCTATTGGTCAAAAAGCTGCCGAATGACATATGGATTGCTACTGTCTGGGACGAGATGAGTTGCCGATTCGACATTAATTCGCTAGTTTGGTGTTAAACTTCAATTCAAATTTTATTGTCATATAATCAGATGACAGATTGTGGCAAACAAATACAATACAAACAAGCAAGGAACATAAAAAATACTCTAAGTCTGGCATATATCGAATAGAAACTAAAAAATAACTAAGAGTCTCCCGTCCTCAGTTCCAACGACTGTTTAATGAAGGAGGCTGTTCTTTTTACTTGACAAAAGTCTGTAGGATTTAGAAGGAATATCGGTAAAATTATTAAAGTTGGGTATTTTAAATGATATATCATCAAAGAAAGTATTTCTCAAGTTTTCATTAATTTTGCAATATAATAAAGTGTTTTTCATCTTCAATAGTTTCACATGTTGTGCATATTCTTTGTTCGCGTGGTAATTTCAGATAACGACCTTTTTCTATTTGTAGGCGATGGTCACTAATTCTAAATTGTGTAAACAAGTTAAACTTTCGACAGGTCTGTGTTGTATGTACTTGTACGGTGCAAGTCAGAGGTAAATTAAACCAAATTAGTTTTATGTCTTTTTTAACCTTATTCGTCAACAAACTCTACTATTTAAAATCGCCTTATTTTTGACGTGTATTCTTTATGTTATGTAATATATAAATATAATCCTAAGTTCATCTACTCGGCTGTACCTTGACATACATACTTTAAAATTGGTCTATTTATAGTAACAGGAAAATCCTGCCTGTATAACGCAATACACATTTTCTGTAAATGTTCTGCTATTTTTAGAAAGTGGGTCGATATTTAAATATAAATGACATCAAAAGTTCATGTATACGCCTACGTGTAGGTCATAGGCAATATGAAAAAGTGGGAGAAACAGGATGATTATCCGATTACAATATAATCCACCATGAATGTGATCTTTGCCGGGGGGGGGGGGGGGGTCATCCTGTTTCTCCCACTTTTAATTATATAATATATTACTGTATGACCCGCGTGGTAGAGGTCAGGATGCTCATTTCACAAAGTTTTTCAGCTCAAACATCCGTCTCACAGGGCAGTTTCATAATAAAATTTAAAAAATACCGATAAGTATACTCTTTTTTATATACTTATCGGTATTTTTTAAATTTATTATGAAACTGGCCCCTGTGATCCGTCTGTACTCAGAGTCGTCGGCACATTGTCCGAAATGTAGTTTTCCGTCGGCCGCGGACTCTTAATTACTAGTAGTTGTACCCACGGTACCCTACACCCGTTCGTCTGTCCGTCAAGCACATCATAATCGCAGCTACGTTTGAGGCAACTATGGCAACTGCCTCGGTAAAAAAAAATAAATCAATTTCATTACTACCTGCTGATGATGAAAATAAGGAATAATATGATCTTTTAAGCCATTTGGCTTGTTTTTTTGTAAGTTTTAAAAATTAAAATTTTTGACAAGCTAATTTTCTGAGTTCTTTTAAATTGTTTTCATTTCCATTCTTTGATTACTTTGTTCTTAAAAAAAGTCTGGGATTATTTTTGAGAGTACTTGCAAAATAATGTTCTGATCACACTTTGTAACACCCATTCCAGTAACGTTGGATCAATCTGAATCCTGTCATTTACATGTATGTCATTACTCAGTCGCCACTAACTTTTTCTTTTTGTTATTTAACAATAATAAAGGATGTAGCCACATAATCATCAATAATGTCACTGCAAAAGATCTGTTGTTGTGTGGCTACGGTGTTTTGATGGTTTCATTAGACACTCATGGCAAATATGTCCATTAAGTCAAACATCTAAAAGTTGATCAACAAACACATTCTGAATACACACGCATTTATTATAAAAATAATTGATTGGATATGGTCTCAAGATGCGCCATTTAAGGTAATTATTTTAAAAAGTCCAGGGACAGTATGCCTCCTGACCCCAGCCCATCCCCTAGCAGGCGAAGCGCCACAGGCGCTTTGGACTCATCCCTAATGCTATAAAAAAAACCTGCCTCGGTCATATTTAGGGTCTAGGATTTATATACGGACCATGCCGGTATTTGTATAAAGGGTTTGAGAATTTTATTTGGTAATTTGTTTAAATCATATATGAGTAACGTACATCGACATAATGTCGTCACCGACCTTAAGTCGTCAGCACGAAATATTGCAAAATTATTTTTATTTATCGCTCTTAAGAAAGTTGAACAGTGGAAAATTTAAAAGTGGTAAATGTTTTCCATACTTTAATAACATACTTTATATGATGTAACAGGTTTCTTCATAGTAAAATTGGTATCTTTGACATCACTATCAAAAAGGTACATGTGTCATATCGGGCGACAGACTACAGATAATGACAGTCATTTGGGCGATCAGGTCTCAAACATACTTGTCAAGGGTACACAACCCAAACAACACAATAACCCTTTTAAATATGTTCCTACTATGCAAAGAGTTGTCTATCTTTGGCCAGAACATCAGTTAAAAGGAAAAATATCGTTTTAAAACGACTGACGACTTTCGGGCGTACTGACGACTTTAAGACTGTATAAAAATTCTGCCAATTACCGGTATTCCCAGAGGTTTATTTCAAGAACATCAGTGATTTAAGCGTTTTGGCAATATCTGTTGAATATTCAAATTGATATGTGTTTTTTTCAATCTCACTTTCTGCCCTTGTTTGGTAAATTAAACTTTTATAGCGAATCAAACAATTTATATACACATATATACAAGCCAGGACAGTGAATCAAAGAATACAATTTTGTTCTTTAGATATTTATAATATCAAACACTACTAGCCAACTAGATTCAATTAAACAAAAACTAAAAATCCCTTGGGGATCGAATACGTCTCTGATATTCTCACACCTGCCGTAATAAGGCAACTAAAATGCCCCATGTCACGATATGGGCTTGTCACGCTCGAGACTGCATAGTGTAGCTGCCATTAATGAACAACTGAGATATAGCTTTTTGTCAGTCACCTATAGCTGAAAACGTTTCGATATAAGTGAAATAATGTAGACTGAGTTTTGAGCTATAATAATAAATCGGAGGCTGGCAATTTGAAAAGAGAAAGTGGGAACACCATTTCGAACAAAGCTTGTTTTTGCAAATCTGGAGGTTCACATACATGTTGAAGTACTAACCAATGTAAGTTCAAAACAAGAAAACAATAATGTGTTACTTTATGTGTACTACAAGTTTGCCTAAAGATAGTTTAAAAATATATTGTGTTTTCAAAAATGCAGTTAACTGCAAAATAAAAGAGTGGCTCAGTAAAATAAACGTGCTTGGAACAGCCAGATCCTCCAAGGACAAACCGTCGGACAGCAAAATAGAAAAAGCTAAGCATTATTATACGATTATTTCGATACGTCGCCAGCTTAAGGCGAAAGTGCAGAAATTTTGCCTGTGCTTGCGTTGATGGCATTATACAGCAGGGTTCTTTAGCGTGCCAAGCCCACCGTGACACGAGACCTCTTATTTTAAGTTCCCATGCGAAAGAATCGTGTGCTTGGCGAAAGAACAGTCACTACCCATTTCAAGTCTTGGGTAAGACCAGGTCTGGGTTCGAACCCATGAACGACCTCCCACTTACGTAGCCAGCACTCTACCAACTGAGCTACCGCGGTGGTTCATCAATACAAAGAGAAAAATACATAAATAACGACTCAATCAAGGCCAAAAAGGTAGTGACGACATTGGGTTAGCTAGGATGACGAGTTTTGGAATGCACAGTCTGAAAGTCGTCAGGTGCACCCCACTGTTGTTTCTAGTAGTTTATTTCAATGAAAATCTTCATTTAGGCCTACACAAACGGTTTCGTTTTGTATATAAAATATTTTTTCTTTCCGATCACACTAAACAACACATGCTAGAAGAATATACTTAACGACTATGATGCAATATATGGCGTACCATGACGACATTATGTCGATGTACGTTATTTATTGAAACACTGAACTTTATATGAAAGTGTATTACAAGTCACAACTATGTTCAAACAAACAGCCACGTAATTTGGAATTGGCCATACTAGTCCGACTAATCAGCCCACTAAAACCCTATGTTAATTTTTGACTTGTTGGGGATTTGTGACAAAACCCCTAACAACTTAACAAGTCAAAAGTTAAAATAGGGGTTTAGTGGGCTGATTAGGTGGACCATGGTCATACAAACGTTTTCTGAGTTCAACGAGGCATGTGACTTGATACGCCACCATTAATATCAAGTACCAGCACAAAGGTGCACACATGTAAAATTGCTAAGTGTCCGATCGACTAGGTACGTGGTTGTCATATATATATTGTCCTTTCGTTGACCCGTTATCATTATACCCCCCGCTGAAAAAAGTTGGTATATAGTGATAGGGGTGTCCGTCCGTCCGTCCTTCCGTTACACCTTAGGGTACCTATCTCTTATCCGCAACTCCTCCTAAATCCCTTAATGGATTTTCATGAAACTTTTACACAATCTTTGTGATATAATGTAGATGTGCACCTCCTATTTAAACATTTGATCCGATGGATTTTTGGGAGCGGGGGTATTTTTTTGTGAGCTTGTGGCTCACAGTTTTTCTAGTTGTTTATTATTTTTTTGTTTATTTTTGCCTATAGCAATTGGACTGCTAGAGTTGGCCTTTAAATCTAATCTTTGCATCAAATGGGTCCGGAAACAAGATAGTCTTATAGCAACCTTGAACAAAAACATTAAAAGGACCCGACACTTCACGAACAAAAACTTGAACATCTAGCACATGTTGGTAACAAAAGGTTTCAGTCGGACATCGCACAATGGTGACTAGTTATGAAACACAAAGTGTCAAATGTCTAAAAAAAATCTGAAATAAAAAAGTAAAAATTCAAGTATTGTGTAACAGAATATTTGTTCTTGACATAGTCACTAAGCCGAATTATCTGCCTTAACGATGGTAAGAATTTTGATTTGCTACCATCGTACGATAAAACAATGTTTTACCATCGTTAAGGCAGGTAATTCGGCCTACATTGTCACAAGTGATTTTTACTTTGTTCGAAGTTTTTCATGGTGGTAAAATACTTTTACAAACATACCCAATCCATGTCCAAATCACAATTCTAAAGCAAAGTAAAAACAAACATACCAAATCCATGTCCAAATTACAATCTAAAGCAAAGTAAAAACAAACATACCCAATCCATGTCCAAATCACAATCCAGAGGCAAAGTAAAAACAAACATACCCAATCCATGTCCAAATCACAATGTAGGGGCAAAGTAAAAACAAACATACCAAATCCATGCAGGGGCAAAGTAAAACAAAGTAAAAACAAACTTCATACCCAATCCATGTCCAAATCACAATGCAGGGGCAAAGTAAAAACAAACATACCCAATCCATGTCCAAATCACAATGCAGGGGCAAAGTAAAAACAAACATACCCAATCCATGTCCAAATCACAATCCAGAGGCAAAGTAAAAACAAACATACCCAATCCATGTCCAAATCACAATCCAGAGGCAAAGTAAAAACAAACATACCCAATCCATGTCCAAATCACAATGCAGGGGCAAAGTAAAAACAAACATACCCAATCCATGTCCAAATCACAATCCAGAGACAAAGTAAAAACAAACATACCCAATCCATGTCCAAATCACAATCCAGAGACAAAGTAAAAACAAACATACCCAATCCATGTCCAAATCACAATCCAGAGACAAAGTAAAAACAAACATACCCAATCCATGTCCAAATCACAATCCAGAGGCAAAGTAAAAACAAACATACCCAATCCATGTCCAAATCACAATCCAGAGGCAAAGTAAAAACAAACATACCCAATCCATGTCCAAATCACAATCCAGAGACAAAGTAAAAACAAACATACCCAATCCATGTCCAAATCACAATCCAGAGACAAAGTAAAACAAACATACCCAATCCATGTCCAAATCACAATCCAGAGGCAAAGTAAAAACAAACATACCCAATCCATGTCCAAATCACAATGCAGAGGCAAAGTAAAAACAAACATACCAATCCATGTCCAAATCACAATGCAGGGGCAAAGTAAAAACAAACATACCCAATCCATGTCCAAATCACAATCCAGAGGCAAAGTAAAAACAAACATACCAATCCATGTCCAAATCACAATGCAGGGGCAAAGTAAAAACAAACATACCAATCCATGTCCAAATCACAATGCAGGGGCAAAGTAAAAACAAACATACCCAATCCATGTCCAAATCACAATGCAGGGGCAAAGTAAAAACAAACATACCCAATCCATGTCCAAATCACAATCTAGAGACAAAGTAAAAACAAACATACCAATCCATGTCCAAATCACAATCCAGAGACAAAGTAAAAACAAACATACCAATCCATGTCCAAATCACAATGCAGGGGCAAAGTAAAAACAAACATACCAATCCATGTCCAAATCACAATCCAGAGACAAAGTAAAAACAAACATACCAATCCATGTCCAAATCACAATGCAGGGGCAAAGTAAAAACAAACATACCCAATCCATGTCCAA
Source organism: Anadara kagoshimensis (assembly GCA_021292105.1). Classification (NCBI taxonomy): domain Eukaryota; kingdom Metazoa; phylum Mollusca; class Bivalvia; order Arcoida; family Arcidae; genus Anadara; species Anadara kagoshimensis. Next base: position 27,067,835 of record CM037861.1, read on the forward strand.
ATCACAATCCAGAGACAAAGTAAAAACAAACATACCAATCCATGTCCAAATCACAATCCAGAGACAAAGTAAAAACAAACATACCAATCCATGTCCAAATCACAATGCAGGGGCAAAGTAAAAACAAACATACCAATCCATGTCCAAATCACAATGCAGGAGCAAAGTAAAAACAAACATACCCAATCCATGTCCAAATCACAATCCAGAGGCAAAGTAAAAACAAACATACCAATCCATGTCCAAATCACAATGCAGGGGCAAAGTAAAAACAAACATACCAATCCATGTCCAAATCACAATGCAGGGGCAAAGTAAAAACAAACATACCCAATCCATGTCCAAATCACAATCCAGAGGCAAAGTAAAAACAAACATACCAATCCATGTCCAAATCACAATCCAGAGGCAAAGTAAAAACAAACATACCAATCCATGTCCAAATCACAATCCAGAGGCAAAGTAAAAACAAACATACCCAATCCATATCCAAATCACAATGCAGAGGCAAAGTAAAAACAAACATACCCAATCCATGTCCAAATCACAATGCAGAGGCAAAGTAAAAACAAACATACCCAATCCATGTCCAAATCACAATCCAGAGGCAAAGTAAAAACTTTTAAAACTGGTGAACTAAGTTAAACATGTGGACTGCCACTAAAAATTCTGTAGCCGGTGTCTCGATATAAGTGAAGTGGTCTTGACCGAGCATTTTAACATAATAGACGAAGCGCATAATTTTCTGCAAATGAGTCTTATTGTGTTTGAGAGAAAATAATGGGTTTATTGAACAGGCAGTGTATAGTACTTAAATATAGTATAGTACTTTTAATCTTTTTATGAATTGACATTTCTGTGAAATGTTAGATTTCCTGGAAATCGTTGAGTGTTATAATCTATTTAAGTTTTACATTGGTGACCGTCAAAACAAAAACAAAATGTTATCAACCTATCTTTAGCTGAGCACACTTTAGCCTCGTATTATCACATCAAAATGCACGATAAAAGTTATCTAAACAAATGTGATATATTTACCACCTCATAAAAACTCCATGGTTTTAAGGTGTATCAATGATAATATAAATAACAAATAAATCATACACTTGTTACGAATACTAAACTACACTAAATATACTATTTATGTTGAAGTAAAAGTCTTTAATCCAACCACCCCCCCACAGAGAGAGAGAGAGAGAGAGAGAGAGAGAGAGAGAGAGAGAGAGAGAGAGAGGCCACCAGTCCCCGATTTCACAAACATTTCTTAGCTAAGATTTTCCTCAACTTAAATTTAGCCAATTTTGGTAATCCCTTTTTGGAAATACTGATGAATATTTTTGTAAAAACTAAATCCTAATGTTTTAATCTAACAGTGACCTTTAAAATAAAATCTTAATTTCCTAAATATCTTAAAATTTAACAAAATTATAAAGTTTTGAAATTTTGCAAGATTTAAGTTAAGGAAAATCTTAGCAAAGGAATGATTCTGAAACAGGAGCCAGGTCTATGCAAATGCTTGCTAATAACAATGTAAAATGCAAAGCTAAGGTGCACATAAAGTTTTGAAAGTGGAGATACAAATGGGGCAACATTTAGCACGATGTTATATATCTACATGTCGCGACTTTAATATTTGTGCCATGTGCTACTTTTGAAATATATTATTTCATAAAAATTCAAAAGTAGCACATGACATTTGTGTGATAGTTTATTGCCATCGTGGACTCCTACATCCCTTGACACGTTGGGTGCACCAGTTTGAACACAATTGTCATGTGCTGTTTTTGAATTTCTATTAAAATAATGCATTCAAAAACAGCACATGACACAATATTGTGATATTGTCTGGGAATGTTAATATGAGCAAGTTCCAATACATTTTCATATCGATCTTCGCGTTATATCTCTTGACCGAGACGTGAAAACTCAACTCTTCGCGTTATATACCAAGTCCCCGATTTTCAGAAAATCCCCAGTGCGTCAGTATAGACTTAGACTATTAGGTTTAAGTGGGCGTATACTATATATACTATATTTAACTAATCTATTTCATATCTCTGGTGCAATTACGCAAATACTCATATGTCAAGGTATAAACATTCAGCGATTATTGATTGATTGATTGATTGATTGAGAGAGAGAGAGAGAGAGAGAGAGAGAGAGAGAGAGAGAGAGAGCAGTATACCCCTTCTTCGAAGCGGGGGTTTAACTATGGCTATTGATGCATGAGAGAGAGAGAGAGAGAGAGAGAGAGAGATGACTATTGAAGATACATCTTTATTGGTTGATTTAGGGTCAACATAATAAGTTGTTTCGAATTGGTCAACATCAACTATGAAAAAATGTACATTTATCAGAGCTCGACACGCGGCTGTGCTGATGGGTTCCTTAATAATTCCTTAATCATAAATTGTGGTCATTTGGGGATATATTGTCCAGAGTCAATGAACAGTAAACAATGTTAAGCCTATTTCTGAGTCTCGTGTCAGCATATTTTTTAAAATTATAAACATTAATAAATAGTTTGTTTATACAAACGTCTCCCTCTACTACACACTGTTTCGAATGACATCGATTATAAATGATTTTTGAAAAATTGCCAAACAATATGTATACTGTATTTATAACTTGCATAATACAACTAAATACAATCTTTATGTCACAAAAAAACCAACACGCAATTTTAAATTCGACCAATGTTCTTTCTATTTAAATTTAATATTTGGCCGCAAGACAGCGTTTTCAAAAAATGTATTATTATTGTTTGATGACTACAAGTCACTGAAGCGACGGTGGTAAATCAGGACCCGCTCATGCCAAAACGTGTTTTTGACAAACATTATTGAAGTGTTTGAACATCCCCAGCATAATTTTTATGTTTCTAAGAGGCTTAAGGCCTACCAGTTTCTTCACTTTGTTCCGTGTGCTACTTTAAATGCCAGTCATTGTGCTTAAAACGAACTGGCATTTTAACGTTCATTCCACACTTGCATACTTTCTACTTTCTTCGCTTCAAAATCAACACACATTTTTACCCCGATGCTATATACTTTGGGACGGTGGAGATGCTACAGTAATGATGTTTAACGTACCAGTCAAGAATATTTCACTTATATCATCACTTATAAGTGAAATATTCTTGACTGGAACGTTAAACTAACTCCTACAAAAACATTGTCCTCGACATCATTGTCCTGACTATCTATCTATCATGTGCATTGTTCCTACTTTACCTAACACAATTCACACGCCAAGAGAAAGAACGCTGAGAGAGAGAGAGAGAGAGAGAGAGAGAGAGAGAGAGAGAGAGAGAGAGAGAGAGAGAGCAAAGATCATGAATATGAACATTTACAGAGGATCGGGGAACAAGATCGTCCCTGATATTGAACCACTCTCTTCAACAATAATTTCAATTACATGTATCACGTGAACATGCTTTCGAAACCAAATCTTACTAGTGCGTATCTTTTTTTTTTTTTTTTGAAATGGTTAAATGTGGTTTTAAAACTTACAGAAGAAATTCTATGTAGTCATTGGTTCGACATTTTCATAAAATGTGTCTTGTGTTATTCAGATCTATTTTTGGAATTTAAGGTAAACATGAAACTGATGGGATTTATTTTCTATAAATAGAATTACTCAATAGCATTATTCAATGGATAACAGATGCTCGCCCTTGATGCTAAAAATAACCCAGGGTATTTCCACTTATTCAGGTCAAAATAATGTGTATTGATGGGATTCCCAGAATTATAAACAAAGGGACACGTGACCAAATATTGAGTATTTAACGATTTCCTCTGACCCGACCGTTGTTAGAAGCGTTTTAACAACAAGAAGGAAGAACACCGGATACATTTTGGAAACTTTTTCCTATAATTTTTCATATCTGCGAAATATTTTGGGTAAGTAGATCTAGATTTTTTTGCACCAAGCCGCAGACGATCTTTTCTACACCGGCCATTTTTAAAAACATTGAGCAAGTTTTCCGTGAATGAGGGAAGTTTTTAAACACTTGTAATTTATAAACTTTGTTGACATATATATAGTTTACATGGTTTAATTGCTATATTTTAACAATTATAATTAAAATTTAACTCTTTTAATGTTATTATTAATGGGGTCACGTATATTCAAGAACACATATTGAAAATTCGTGGCGCCGACAAAAAAGGACCAGAAAGTTATAATTATCGAGCATTCTTGTTGGATCGTAAAAAAGCTATGCCTAATCCTGCAAAGTATTGGCTGAAATGGATTTTATAAAATAAATTTTGATCCATCTGTTTTCTCACCCCAACATCTAAAAAAAAATTTGGATTCTGAGGATGGTTTTGGTTTGGACATGGATTCATACATGTACGTTTTGAGGAATTTGGCTGCTCTGTATGTGCGTCCAGGAAGTATGGTTTTATACGGTCTGGAGATACACCCCGTGGTGTTATCGGTGTAGACCTCTATTTATTGCATGTCTTATTAAATTCAAGAGCAAGATCAACTTTAATAATAAATCTAGCCCGACCTATTAAAAATGTGCAACATATATCATTTTTAAAAATACTAAAAACAACAAAATTTCATATCAAATTATTATTACATGTATTTAATTTAGATGACCAGTCTATCAGATGAATAACTTTTATATCGCCCGACATGCGAATTTTAAAAAGTGGGATAAGTATTCATGTTATTTTGGTTTTCCGAAAATGTAATGTCTTACTGACCTAGTTTTAGAAAACTATCTTATCAAGCTTGTTTGCACTTACATTTACCAGTGATATAGATAAAAAAATTTGATGTCGATTGGCCTCTAGATCGATCTTAGTAAATTCGGCCACTTTATATTCCATGTTGTCGAAAAAACGGCTATGTACTAGTTTGACCTCGAAGTGTAGTACAACCCTTGCACCAAGTTAGGAAACTGAAGGAATAAACATTCATAGCTGCTTAATTATTATTATGATTCCCCACCACCGAAGGTGGGGAATCATATTGTTTTCGTTCTGTTTCTTCTTCTTATTATTATTTTTATTATTCTTATTCTTATTATTCTTCTTCTCTCAAGACCATATGCTGGCGCACATCTCGGTAACGGCTTGATGGATTTAGATGTAATTTGCTACCAATAATCTGTTGTCTGTGTAGATAATCAAGACGCGTTCATTTTCGTTATCTTGAAGGTGGGTGGGTGGGTGTAAATAAATACGTAGTTAAATACCCGGGGAAACCAATTCTGAATGGACATAAGCTGGTTACGACACCTTAGTTATACTAAGCCAATGGTTTCACCTATGAGTTAATCCGATTAGTGACCGTTAAAAACTTGGCGATTTTTAAAACCACAGCTTGTCACGTCACACGCCTGTACTTAAAACCTTACACAATGAGATGAATGGTGTATACAATTTGCCTTGATAGATCAAATGGCTTCGGGGTTTTCTGTTAATCACTGACTGTGGAAGTAGAAGACTACCCACTTTTTTAAGTTTACACCAATGAAATGTCTCCTTTTACTGACTGACACTTTCCTAATGACCGGTATGTCGAGTACAAAAATTTGCCGTTTTAGTCGGAAATGAATCTCCGAGTAAGCCGCCACTCTGTTACTATTAACACTTTTCAAATAAGAGATGGACAATTATTTCAGGTATTGTTCAAGTTTAAGATAAAATATTTTTTATGTCTTTTTTATTCGATTTAAACATTGGAATTTTCGTAATTTGGACTGAAAGTTCACTTCGATTTAAACATGGGAATTTTCGTAATATTTCGTAATTTGGACTGAAAATTTGCTTCAAATTCGGCAAATCGAATTACAGTTCAACCTGTGTTAAAGGCCACCTCTATATAAGGGCCACCTGTCTAAAAAAAGGGGCACTTTCAATTACTCCCGAGCCATTTTACTCTTTATTTAACCTCTATATAAGGGCCACTGTTCAACTGAGCCAGAGGCCATCCTATTTTTGTACAAAATGGCTCATAAACCTGTCTATAAAGGCCACTTTTTATTCGTATTTTGGGGGCAAGTTTTGTTATAGTTTCTAAAAATTTGTGCAAAAATGTTAAGCCATGATGTTTTTTAAAAATCTTGAAGCTAAAATTAGATTTTAAAAATTTATTATTGAACTTTAAACCATTGATCATTAAACTAAGTACATCTAACCAAATCTGTATGTTGATAAGAAAAGAATTTTGAAAAAGTATATTTTTGAAACTTTTTTAAAAACTTAAAAAAAAATCTTAAGTCATTTATCCTCATGTCAACAAATGAAGCCATAAAGCACTAAGGATAGATTATTACTCATTATAAATCATGATACATAGACTCCTACCTGTCTTTATTTAGATATGTGTATATACTTGGTGATTTTTAAGGTTTTTTTCAAAGATTGATTAATAGTGTGGTCAGAAGATTTTTTTTTAAATTGTTTTCAAAGAAATTATTCTGTTAAAATTAGCTAATGCTTTTTTTGTAACAGAAATTTTAACAAATAAAATAAATAAATTAGAACTACCACTATTTTTCCAACTAATATTTATATTGATGTCATAACTTGATTTACAAACCTCTATATAAAGGCCACCTGCCCATAAGGGCCACTTTTGTAACTTCCCCCGAGTGGCCCTTATAGACAGGTTAGACTGTAACTAACAAATTTACATAGAAATACATAGCGATCTGACGGGACCATTTGTATCATTTCGATTTAAGCGAAATTGTGATTCAACCGATTTCAAATTAACAACTGAACAAGAGTCGACTTTATTTCGTTTGCATCAAAAACATCTAAATAATCTACAGAGCAATGAAGATCTGAGTCTATTAGATGCTGGAAATAACAATATGAGATTTATTCCGTATAATACACCTAAACTAATATGTACCTCAACGTGTTAAAAAGTACGTTTTTTTTTCAATAGAGGGGGTCTTTTAAATTGGACTATATATACAGCGTCGATCAATTTCAACACACTATACACAGAGTTAACATACATGCTTCATATAAAAATGTCACGTCTTTTACAATTTTGACTGAGTAGATGTATCGTTATGATCATGAACCTCAAACATATAGGAATAACCGATATAAGTCGCGTAATTAAAATACAAACAGATGGCCTCCTATGATGTGTATTGCGCATTGAATCACAATTATTAATCAATAAACTTTTTAGAAAAATTATTAAATAAACATCACAAAGGGTAACTTTTATTATATTTTATTTTGGATTTTACAATAATACCGAATCCATCGGTGTTTATACTGTCTGACGACATCGGGAGGGCACCTGGGTATATCCTCAGGCAATGTCGACACGCTACAATATTACCTGGATCTACCTGCCCATAATTAGAAGGTCTTACATTCGCACCTAAGACAACGATCTTAATCAACTCAGTCGTTAATTACTGTGTTTATTCAGTGACTCTCGCCAATCCGTCACTGGCTTCAATGTGTTATCACCTGTTAATTACTGGTGACCAAGATACCGGTAAACTTTGAAAACTTGTGGCCAGAAAAATAGCAAAGCGCCGTTTTTTTGTCGCCAGTTAAAGAAAAAAAATCGCAATTGGCGACGTTGGCGATGCCCAGCGCAAACCCTCCCATACGTGTTCATTTATTGTAACACGCGGCGAGGCCGAATCAGAGGCCTGAGAGGGGTTCTACGAACTTTCTTATTCAATGAAATTCATTGAAAACGTCACTTCCTATGCCGAGAAGGCCTTCCAATGTACGACTTTAATTCAAATCTACTTTAACTTTCAAAGAAATTTAAAAAAGTAATCAAGGTATGATTTTTTTAGATTACCAGGTCGGCGCGGTACAAATGTACTTCATACACAACTGCCTTTAAAATGTAACCGTTCATCAAGGCAATATATACACAACATTAAAAACGCATGTGACGTGAAAATCACAAAATTTACCCTTTTTGGCGACACAGTAATGAAATTGGCAACAAACTTTTACAACTGGTGATTTCCTTGGCGACAGACTTTTACAACCCAGCGCTAACCCTGCTAGGGTCTTTTCACCAGATATATGCCATAAATTATTTATGGATGGTGGGGAATCATACGTAACTGGTATCCCAGTTACAATCTCTAGTTATCATTATTATTATTGAAAGATCAATGCACCAACAATTGCAAAATTCGTTTAAGACAAATTTATTATTATTATTATTATTGAAAGGTCAATATATCAACAATTTCTAAACTCGCGTTTAAGATAAATTAAGGACACCAGCATGTATAAACCAATAATACAAAAAAAAAAAAATAAAAATAAAAAAAAATAAAAAAAATAGTAGATATCCAGAGCCTGACATTGCTCATATGTCTCTACACCACTGCGGTAGCTAAGTGGTAGAGTGCTCGCTACGTGTGTAGGAAATCGGGTCTGACCCAAGATTTAAAGTGGGTAGTGACTGTTCATTCGCCAAGTGCTCGGCATTACGGACTGATAGTCACGGTTCTTTCGGATAGGAACTTAAGAACTTAAAATAAACAATGTCCCATGTCACGGTAGGCTTGGCATGATAAAAAGTCCTGTTGTATAATGTCATCAGCGCAACGCACAGGCAAAATTTCTGCACCTTCGTCTATATAATAGCTGGTGACGTCTCGATAGAAGTGAAATATTTTTGACTGGGACGTTAAACACCGTTACTCAACCGAATTCAACATATGTACAACATTTGGCTTACATGCACTTTCAAGCAAATTAATCCACCTATGTTAAATTTTATCGATAAAGCGTAACAAACTATTTAAATTGAGGACAAGGACATTGTTATGTACATGTTACAAGTATATAGATATGTACATAAAGTGATTATTTTACTTCCTGGATGGGTACCGGGAATGTTGTAAACTTAATCGAGCTTTGAAGGAAGGCATCATGACCAGGTAAGCGAAATGTCAAGTGACGTTTTAAAATAAAAAATTAACTAAAATTCTGCAGTATTCGGAAATTAAAAAAGAAGAAGGAAATAATACAGTAGATTGTCAAATAAAAAAAAATTAATATCGATTTTACTGGGTGATATACCTTTAATGTTTATTAGTTTGTGTACTTTGCAACCAAGGTATTTACTTGACTGTTTCTAATCAAGTTCAAGTCAATTGTTTGATAAAGTATAGGTCTACCCGGGATTTCCACGAAAACGGTCACGTGATGCATTCTTTGTGTAAAGTGAAAATATATAAAACCGATGCATTTTGTTAAATTAAAACTAATGCGGTCATTTTTAGTATACGAACATCTCTTTCTCTCTCTCCAAAATAATAAAACAAATACATTTTATTTTATTTTATTTTATTTCAGAAGAAAAATGGTGAATAAAAGACACGTACCAAGTCCTAGAAAACCAATCCGCCCCGTTGAGAGACAAAAGATGCGTGCTTGGTTGAAGGACAGATTAAATGACGGGGATGTGAGGGGTTTGGACTGGCACACAAAATCTAGCAACACGTTTAAAGTATCTTGGAGACATGCAGCTAGACAAGGGTGGTCGTCAGACACAGATGCTGACCTGTTTGAGAGATGGGCTCGCCATACTGGTAAGAAAAAGTATTTTAAATGTTTGCTCTCTCTGTCTCTCTTCAGTCTTGATTATTTAAATTTACAATTGTTTTAATACACTTGACTTTTTAAGGTAAATATGGGTTATCTAATTATTTATTTGTAATTTCTTCCAGGAAAATTTGTTGATGGTGATAAGCCTGACCCTAAACGTTGGAAAGCAAACTTCAGATGTGCATTGAACAGTTTACCAGATGTCAGGGAATTGAGCCATTTAAGTGTACGACGAGGGAATAACGCCTTCAAAATTTACCAGTTTTGTGCAGAGAAAAAATCTAAACGTTCACGAAGTAAGTATATCTTATGACAGTACCAAGTTTGACGGAGTTGTCTCCCTTCCATCATTCATTGCTTATGGTAAATTTGATGTTCACGGGTAGTCACACAGGTAGTCCAATTTTTGTTTGACTTTTATTTCAATAAAATTTATTTTTCATAATTTTGTATAAAATCACTTTGTATAAGCAGGCAACAATGTTCTTTTTTCTAAAAAAAAAAAAGACGGAAATAATACTATAAATTAAAAAATGTTATTACTTTATTTAGACGACAGTTCCAGTGAAGATGAAGTGTTACAGTTACAGGTAGTCAAAGCAACAGCCAGAAGAATGCCAGCCAGGGCCTCCAGACCAAAGTCTTATAAAGATATAGAAGAGGATATGGATGATTCTTCTTCAAGTTGTTCTGATGAATCTATCGGGGTATGCATGTATTTGATTCAAAATCTAACTTCTGGATAAAATGTTAAAATCATTAGAAATTCGCCGATATCTGCCTTATTTTGGCATGGATTTTTTTGTGAAATTTTGGCGCTAAGTCATATTTCAGTATGGAGAATAAAATATGTTAAAAACCAAAAATTGTTACAGGTACTTGTACAAACTTTTCTGGATTTACTGGATCTGTTGGTATGTTCTTTAATTGTCTTTTGTAAAGGATTTGTCATTTAGCAGTTTAATTAGCAGCATTTCTAAACCTTTTAGCAGCATTTCTGAACTCTTTTTTCCATTCAGCCTTCTATTAATAATGAAACCTCTTCAGTTATTATTAATGAACAAAATGGAATCTTAATAGTTATTCATTGATTTTTTTGTTTTTAGAGCGAATCACCAGCACATACAGAATTATCAACTTCCAGCTCTGATTGTGAATCGTTAGAAGACGAACAGAATAAAATTGACCCAACAGAACTTCCAGATTTTGAGAAAATTTGTGACAAATCTGGTAAGAATTTTTCTGGTTATTTTTGACCCCTAGAGATGACTATGACCTATATACCCTGTGTATCATCTCATTTCATTTATTATTATTATTATTATTATTATCATTATTTATTATTATTATTATTAATATTATTATTATTATTATTATGAAACTAATGCCATAACATACTTTTTACGAAAAAAAACTTGTTTGAAACTTGAACAACCTGAACTCATTTTTATAAAGAACAAATATAACTGTTTTAAAGGTATTTGTTTTCTTAAATGCCTACAGTGTCTCGTAAGTCTTTTAGGCTGAAAATTATAATGTGTCAGATTTCTAGATTATGTGTACAGATGATACTTAAATAAACAAATCATTATTTTTATTTTAATATGATTTACTGATTGATTCAGCATATACATGTACATATATTTTAAGGCTAATGTATATATTTAAATCAACATCATTATATTTAAATGTTGTTTAAATTTAGGGGAATGTAAATGTCATTGTCTTGTTTCCTGTTACAGATTATGAATCCTTGAAGCCACTTTTGTTCACAGAGAAGAGGAAATGCGACAAGAACATCATATTAAGTTTTGAACAACTTCTATATTTGACGAGACAACAGGAAGTACAACAGGAAACAGAAGATGGTAGGTAGTATTATTGTTTAAGTGCAGTCAAATCTGTCTATAAAGGCCACTTAAGGAAACAAGCAAAAGTGACCTTTATAGGCAGGTGACCCTTATACTTATACAGGTTCAAAAACCTGTCTATAAAGACCACCTAAGTGAACCAGCAAAAGTGGCCTTTATAGGTAGGTCACCCTTACATACAGGTTCAAAAATATAAATACAGAGCAATAGGGATAAATTTTACTGGCCTTTATATAGAGGTGGCCTCTAACAAAAATTTGACTGTAGTGGATATTTGGTGCCGATATCATCTCTTAAGTCAGCAGGGTGTAGGCGGCTCATGCAAGTGGCTTGGACATACTCCACCCATGCATATTATTGAGTTACTTAGGGCTAAGACTATAGGTTACTAAATCAACTTGACATCTTTAGTGGAAAATTAAAAAGCTCCATTAAAATCGGATGTGGGTGCTTAGTTATTGCTTGCCGAGTGCATTTTTCAACTTATCCATTCTATTTAGTATACATACACAGTAGTTAAAAACTTTGAGGTTTTATATTGATAAAGATTGTCAGATTGGAGGAAAATTTACTGTCCTGTACAGTTTTTTTTAACAAAATGTATTTAGCAATTTCATTTATTTAATATAACATTGCAAACACTTAGATGTTTTGCTGTGTTGTTTTTTCAGAATCAGCCTCATCAACAAGTGGTTCTGTGACAGAAGATATGGATGAAGAAATTGTCGATGTAAGTATAAGTCTTATATAGCAGGGTATTTATATATGGAACAATTAGATAAATAAGGAAACAAATAAACAAACAAATAAATAAATAAATAATAAATAAATAAATAAATAAAAAATATTTATTGACAAATAAATAGATAAATTAATTAATTAAAAAGCGATTTATTGCCCTTGGAATCTGGCCATCAAGATGCCTGGTTTTACAAATTCTGACTTAATTTTAGTAATGCAAAATTCATAAACATGTACCAATGTATTCTGAAATGAGAAGAGTAAAAAGAATTACCTTTTTCTTACACTTTTTATAAGGGGGTAAAATTTAATCAATTTGTTTAATTTATTTGACAACTTTCAAAATAAGGGTAATTATGTGGGTTATGGCACACTGGGGCTTAAATTTTATATATTTTCTTATTTGTAGATGATTCTTGATAGTGAGAGTGATATTAACTCACCCACAACACCATCAGACGTGGTCGATGGTTATCTCAACATTTTGACTTGGGCAGATGAAGGCATTGACGTGGATTCTTTTTATCATCATGGTAAGTATTTTGCTGTTTATTGCTAAAATGATGTAATGGCAATGCTGATTTATGTGATTTAGGCCTAGGCTTTAGTCAAAAAAAAAAAAAAAAAAAAAAAAAAAAAATTGAAAGAAAAGTTACTACCATAATATGCAAGTATTCATTTTTCAAAGTGGCCATTGATCTCTTATTTGCCCCTACTGTTAAGGCCTTTGTGTGCCATATTTTACAAAACATGAAGGCAAACAAATGTTGATGTTATGGTGTTTTAGATGAACATTTTTAAAAATGCCCACTCTGGAAAATATACTCTCTCTCCATCCTCGACTATCTCCATCCAAAAAAAACCCTATGAAGACTTTTTGACATCTATCTATTTTGGCGAACAATGGGCTTGGTCCATATCAAGTGAAATAAAAATTATTGCTGAAGGCATTATTTGGTTGCAGTATGCAAGTATAATGTCCAAGAACTTGATGGAGATTGCTACTTCAGGGGATAAATTTATATTTGTTTTGTTCAACCCTTGAACAATAAAATTCCTTGCCTCATTAAAACCAAATGGTTTCTTTATACAGGTATTTTGTTTCTGTTTTTTTTTGGTATTTAATCCTTATTATTTAATAGAGCCAGCCTATTCCAAGCACTTGCATTTTAATTTCTATTGGGATCTGCAGATAACTTCACACCATTCTTAACATTCCTTATGCTAATGTATGCTTTAATATTGATGCATTGTTTTAATCTTTCTTTAGAAGAAGAAGTTATTACATCACAGTCTCTGATCCTTGCAGAGACACCAAAAGTCAAAACAGAACAGATATTTGGTCCACAACAAATAGTAAGTAAACTACTTACCAAGTGTAATGTTGTAGTTCTAGTATTGGTACAATGTATTTGGTACAATGTGTTTCTGGTATTCTAGTATTGGTACATTATATTTCTAGTATTGGTACAAAGTATTTTCTAGGATTGGTATAATGTATTTCTAGTATTGTTTCAATGTATTTCTAGTATTGGTACATTGTATTTCTAGTATTGCTACAATGTATTGGTGCAATGTATTTCTAGTATTGTATTGGTACATTGTATTTCTAGTATTGGTTCAATGTATTTCTAGTATTGTTTCAATGTATTTCTAGTATTGGTACAATGTATTGGTGCAATATTTTCTAGTATTGTATTGGTACATTATATTTCTAGTATTGGTACAATGTAATTATAGTATTGGTACAATGTATTTTTAAAATAGTACAATGTCTTTCTTGTATTGATATGTTGGTATTCTAGTATTGGTACAATATATTTCTAGTATTGGTACATTGTATTTCTAGAACTTTAGTATTGTATTGGTACATTATATTTCTAGAATTGGTACATTGTATTTCTAGTATTGGTACATTGGTAAAAAACAACAACTATTATTTCGTTATCTGTTGGCTTTAGGGTTTGGAGTGTTTAAAAACTGTTTTCACTTGAATTTGATTTGACAATCATGTAGGCATTGAGACATTGTCTCTCTTCAAAATGTAGTTACTATATCAGTCACTGTATGTTGTATGGAAAACTGCAATATGACATACCGGTAATATTTTTGTATTTTTTGTTGTAGGAATATACCAGTTTAACTGTGCTTTGATGTCACCATGTATTCCAGCCAAGGAATGAATTGACATTATATCGATGGAGACCAATTAAAATCAATTTGCCCTCTGTTCGGAAGGAAGGACGTCTTTTCAGCAGACTCTTTATTTGCATGTACATTTACGACATAACAATGCATGTTCATTATATGTGTATGGTTGATTTAACATATCAGACAGATTATTGTGCATATATTTGTTCGTGGAAAATTGATTTTGTTTTAGTTAAAAATGTAACATGATTTCCTTCATTGACTGTTGTGTAGATTACCCATCATTACAAACCAAGGAACGTGCAATTAAGTGGAGACAAAATATTTTCATTTGCATCCATTAACATTTTAATTATTTAGTGAAACTGGCTTAGAAATGGAAATGTGTTTTACGCAGTCTCAAATGTACTTCCGTACATCATACATCAAATAGCTCGGTATTCATAAGTTGAATGGCAAGCTTCCAATATGGCTGATTTTTTTATAATGTTAGTCATTTTATGCGATCATCATAGTATTATTTTTGTTTAGGTTTTTACTGATTCAATTTCCTATGTTAGTGGTACTAAAATTTAAACTAAATTTTATGATTGCTACCATTCAGAATCACTTCAATTACTGGTAGTAGGACACGACATTTATACTAGTATTCGAAATGTTGGGACAAGTTTTGCTGGCCAATATGGACTTCTAGATAACGGATGTGACCATTTATAGTAGATTCGTTAAGCACGTAAAACTTATTTTTTTTGTCAAGTAAAACAAGTGTATATATTATTATTATTATGAATGATGTTTTGTATATTTGTGAAAATTGACCAATTTGTCATTTTATGAAAATAAAATATTGTGATAAATATGAATGTGTTCAATGTTGATTACTGGTAGATATTTTTAAGTTCTGTCTTTGTGTCTGGAGTCGTTAACGTTCACTATACAGGCCAAGTCATTGGTAGATAAAAGGAATATGCACTATGGAATATAACACAAATTTTCCTCGAAAAAACACTAGATTGGACAAACTAGGTGAGAATATTCCAAACTGTACAGTGCTGTTGTTTTTAAACCAGTTCTTGAATTGTGCCACTTGTAAGATATGTGTTGGCCAACTAGCTGCATACTAGAAGTTACCAGTTTTATGAATGTGATTTTTGCAGGATATCAACATGCTAAGTAAAGAAAATTGTGATCCACCTAACTCAACTCAATTGCGTTACATTTTATTCAAGTACTTTTGACTAAAGAACAACTATTTTAATAGTAGTAAAACATAGTCTTACTAAATCCAAAACAAACATATCGGTTCATGTCCAAACCAACATTCCTAAAGCAAAGTAAAAACTATGGAGCTGGCAAATTAGGTTAAACACGCGAACCTCCACGAGGGAAGCCAGGACGAGTGTTCCGAAAGGGTAAGCACATCCTGTTTAGCTAGCTACACCCGTCCTGTTGTATTAAAAAATGGAAATGAAAGGTACATGGAACAATGGAACGTCAAATTATCTAGGGTAATTTTGGATACTGTGACGACCATAAAACTTTTTGAGGGTCTTGATATATCCAGGGAAATCCTTGACACAGAAACATCAAACTTATCAACAATACTATTATGACGGCGACGACCATACAACTTTAAAGGGTCATTTAAGTAGGAAAATTCAAGTGAAAACCATTTGGTTGAAAAACGTGAAAGAGGGGTATAATTATGAAATTACCTACACAAGTGTGAAGATTTATAAATGAAAATAAATTAGGAATTGATAATTTAAGAGTTTTTAAAATATTTGTTTTTTTTTGAAAGGAAATTGTGCAACAATACACGTATTGGGGAAAATAGTTAAATAGTTTACACCTTGTATAACTAATTAATTTTAAAAAATGAAAAGGTATTAATATAGTCAACGTCATAGAGCAGTGCAAAGGGGGCAGAGTTTGTTAAAGAAATACGAGGTTTTTGAAAACTCGACAATTTACGGTTGAGGTTTTCTATGATTTGTTTTCCTTTTAAAAATGCGTTTACCAGGCGTGATAGTTCATATTCTAAGGCTACCAACGATCCAAGAGAAGATTATAAAAGCTAAGTTTGTACATGTATATCACTTGATTATTGTTGAGACATATTCCGCTTTATATAATTCAACATTGTTGAAACCAAACAATATTCACCTCAATTCAAATAGAACAGTACTGTGTGACTGTGCACGTTTAGTGACTTATTGTATTTTGGATTATTAGTGGCCTTAGAATATAAATATAACGACTGGTACACGCATTTTTAAAAGGAAAATAAATCGTAGATAACATCAACCGTAAATTTTCGAGTTTTCAAAAACCTCGTATTTCTTTAACAAAGTCTGGCCCTTTGCACTGCTCTTTGATGTTGACTATCTTAATATCTTTTCATTTTTTAAAATTAATTCCTTATACAAGGTGTAAACTATTTTCCCCAACACGTGCATTTTTTGCACTATTTTCATAAAAACATGCAACAAATATTTTAAAATTTCGTAAATTATCAATTCCTGCTGTATTTTTATTTATAAATCTTGAAACTTGTGTAGGTAATTTCATAATTATACTCAAAAACAAACATACTTATCCATTTCCGAATCACAATCCAGAAGCAAAGTAAAAACTTTGGAACTGACAAGTTAGGTTAGACACGTGAACTTCCACCAGGGAAGTGAGGCCGGGTGCTCCGGAAGGGTAAGCACCTCCTGTTTAGCTAGCTACACCCGTCACGTGTGTAATCAAAATTGTGTGAAAGGAACATGGAACTATGAGACGTCAAATATATCCAAGGCAATCCTGGACACAGAGACATCAAACTTATCAACAATACTGTGATGACGGCCATAAAACTTTTTGTGGGCCTTGATAAGCCTAGGCTTGCAATATCCCTGAGTCAACAATTTATTTGCAAGCAGCCTACTTCGTTGTACAAAATCCCCGTAGTGGGAACAAGCTCTACCATAGCGTATTAATTGGGAAACAAATACACCATAAGCAGGAGAAGCAGGTATATTGCTGCATAAAAAAGGAAAGTTGACAATAGAAAAATTGAAGTCATCACGTTTGTCATAAAGTTTCAAATGTAGCCTTTCTTGTGCGTCATAATTCAGGTATAAGTCTAAATATGAAGCAGAACTTGAGGAATCCCTCTTTCACGCTTTTCAACCAAATGGTTTTCACTTGAATTTTCCTAATTAGATGACCCTTAAGGACCCTGATAATATTTGTAAAGCAGTTATTATATATAATCTCAAATTACTTGTATACAAAGATTTATAATCAGATTATGTAAGTTGACATGTCCTATTACATTAAACTTTACATAAAAAACTAAGAACTGATTTATAAACAGCTAGCTGGAAACAAAGCGGGTGCGTATTCTAAGAACCTACCCACACATACGTATACCTGTATCATCTATTATTTGGGAGAGACGTTTTTATTTACGAGTTTACAAAAAGTAAGTAATTTCGTATTTTGCAATCTATTAGAATTATATGCAATTATGCTTTGTACATATTGAAATTATTAATTAAGTACACACTCTGCACAGTTATATCTGTAATGTTTAATTTAATAAAAATGATAAATTAAAAAGTTGCATATTATATAAAATCAAACCCTATTGTTCACATTTATTATATGTAGCTGATTCTCTTTCTAATTATAGGTATTTTTAATTTTCACCATTTAATATTATTATTTTTGTAAAGTGTTATTGTGATTTCGTCTATTCAAGTCAATAAGAGAAATATTAAACTGAACTAAAAGATGATGTTCCACAAACATAATTGAACATAAATTTAATATTAATCAACTCAATTAATTCCTTCATAAATTTTCACCAAATGAAACGTGTGTCGTCAAATTGACTTGAAATTACACATGTATTCATTTTTGTAAACAATGCTTTTATTAAATAAAACAAGAATACTTGTAGAATTATTTCCATCATTTTGTAAATGAAATAAAATCAAATACTAATAAACTTTTGTTGACGTTTCATTTTCAAATCAGATAATGCTTTTACATATCCTAATTACAGACTTGATTTTGATTTGATGCTCAATTCTTTTATCACTAATATCCATAATGAAATAAAGTAAAGCGGTGAAAAATCCAAATATATTGTCATCTTGAGAAAAGAAACGATGTAACAAATTCTTAAAGAATAGGTAAATAATGAAAGTTAGGAAATAACGGACAAACCGTTTGAATAAAATTGAAAAAGTGTATTTTAGACTCCTTTTAAAAGTATAAAAACATTTGATTTTTCTACACTATACACCACAATCCCTCATTCTAAATTGAAAGAACGTCTTAAAGAAATTATTCACTTGTCTTTCTTCTACAAAAACGGTAAGCCTAGATACAAATATCTGGTGCTGAATAGGGATTCTGGTTATTTTGTCAAGCACCATACGGATTCCAAACAAAAATATACTGAAGATACCATCAACAAAATGTTGGAGTTTTTGATAGATAACATATTTGTTGTGTTTGGTAATATAGTTTTTCAGCAAACAATCGGTATACCAATGGGTACAAACTGTGCACCATTGCTTGCTGATTTGTTTCTTTATTCTTACGAAGCAGAATTTATGCAGAACCTTGTTAAATCTGGAGAAAAAACTGTCGCCAAATCATTCAACTCAACATACAGATATATAGATGACGTTCTGTCTCTTAACAATCCTAAATTTGGAGACTATGTAAATGTCATCTATCCTAGTGAGCTTGAAATAAAAGACACGACTGATTACTCAAGTTCTGCTTCATATTTAGACTTATACCTGAATTATGACGCACAGGAAAGGCTACATTTGAAACTTTATGACAAACGTGATGACTTCAATTTTTCTATTGTCAACTTTCCTTTTTTATGCAGCAATATACCTGCTTCTCCTGCTTATGGTGTATTTGTTTCCCAATTAATACGCTATGGTAGAGCTTGTTCCCACTACGGGGACTTTGTACAACGAAGTAGGCTGCTTGCAAATAAATTGTTGACTCAGGGATATTGCAAGCCTAGGCTTATCAAGGCCCTCAAAAAGTTTTATGGCCGTCATCACAGTATTGTTGATAAGTTTGATGTCTCTGTGTCCAGGATTGCCTTGGATATATTTGACGTCTCATAGTTCCATGTTCCTTTCACACAATTTTGATTACACACGTGGCGGGTGTAGCTAGCTAAACAGGAGGTGCTTACCCTTCCGGAGCACCCGGCCTCACTCCCCTGGTGGAAGTTCACGTGTCTAACCTAACTTGTCAGTTCCAAAGTTTTTACTTTGCTTCTGGATTGTGATTCGGAAATGGATAAGTATGTTTGTTTTTGATTTAAACAAAGATTTAAAATCAGATTATGTATTTATAGCTTAGTTATTGCTGTTCTCTGTCTGATATAAATAAAATAATCAATACTAACAGAAGCATAGTAAAAAAAAATTTAAACTGACAAATTAGGTGAAACACGTGACATTCCACCAGAGAAGAGAGGCCGAATGCTCCTGAAATGTAAGCACCTCATGTTTAGCTAGCTACACCCATCACGTGTGTAATCAAAATTGAGTGGAAGGAACACGGAACATTGGGACGTCAAATATATCCAGGACAATGATGATGTAATGACTAAATGATGACTATAATTACAGTTCATATGTAAAAAAAAACTGTGTTTTATACAGTATTGAAATAATTGAAAACAAACACACCAATCAATATCCAAATCACCACCCCAAAGCAAAATTGCACAATTAAGTAAACACGTTGACTTCTACCAGAGAAGTGAGGCCGGGGTTTGCGGAAAGGTAAGCATCCCTATTAAGCTTATAAACTCCTGCAACATGTTAAATAAAAATTAAGAATAAAAAAAGATGAATCTATGGGACGTCAAATTTATCCAGGGTAATTTTTAAAATACAGAGACAACGGTATTGTGATCACGACCATTTTTGAGGGCATTGATAAGTAAGTCTAGGCTTGCAATATTGTTGCGCCAACAATTTATTTGTTAGAAGCTTGCTTCTATGAATCAATTCCCGTAGTGGGAACAAGCTCTATCATAGCATATAAATTTTGAAACAAATGCACCATAAGTAGGTGAATCAGGAATACTGCTGCATAGAAAAGGACAATAAGTAACAGTAGAAATATTGGCCATGACGTTTGTCATATAGCTTCAACTGTAACCTTTCGTGGGCGTCTTAATTTACATATTATACAAATTTTAATTTTACAGCACTAGACGGTCGTTTCGTAATACAATTCCTCATCAGTAGTGCTTAAACCAAAATTATGAAACCAAAACTGTTATCAAGATGTTGAAAAGATATGTCTACATATGAAACGTTTGGACATTTCAAGAAACTAGGATAGACCACATTTACATATTCTCCAAATTTGAATTTTAAAGATATATTTTTGCATATCTTTTATGTGGAGATGAATGCTTTGAAGTCAGCCTTCTCTCAAGATTTATCAATGTCCGGTTTATAATCTCATATAATTAAAAAACAAACCGGTAAGCAATTGTGCACAATTTGGTATACCGATTGGTTAATGCAAAGACAACAAAGGCATATGTTTTCTATCAAAAACCAACATTTTGTTCAAGTCAACTTCAGTAATTTTGTTTGCAGTCCGTATGACGCTAGATAAAATAACCAAATCATTGTTCAGCACAAGATACTGGTACATAAATAAAAAAACAAAAAAAACCCAATACAATGGGTTACCATTTTTGCAAAAGAATGACAAGTGAATGACTTTTTAAAGATTTTTTTCTATTTAGAATAAAGAAATTTGGTATAGAGTGTAGAAAAAATCTATCTATCTATCTATCAAAGTATGACATTTGTATATCAGTTCAAGCAATTAGGAAATATAGATGCATCTAATTAACAAATTATAACTTGTTTGTTTATATGGTCATATATGCAGCCATTTTGAAATACATGTCTTCGACTTTTGTCCATCTCTCCTTGTGGAGAATTGGGCCAGATATCTTTTCCCCCCAAGAATCTCTGTTGGCAGCTATTTTAGCAGCTTCACTCCATGTCCCAAGTCCAAAATCCGATCTTTCCCTTTCAACAGTCCTGCGCCAGGTCTCCTTCGGTCGCCCTCTTCTTCTCTTTCTTTCTGCTGGTGTCCATTGCAGAGAAATCCTTGGATGTTCATCTGGCTTCTGTCTTAATATGTGTCCAATCCATTTTCACCTCCGATGTTTAACAAGCTCGCTTATCTTTTTTGTTTGTGTTCTTTCTCTAATTTGCTCGTTTTAATTTTTACAGGCCAGTGTATTTTGAGGATTCTTTTGAGACATTTGTGGTGAAAAGTGTCCAATAACTTTTCATCTCTGGTGGTCATTCTCCATGTCTCGTAACCATGTACCGGTATGTAAATTAGGAGTTTTGACATCTATTAGATTTCTTGATAAACATACCTCTAACAAATGCATAGAAACTGTATATAGCAAAAGTATCGACATTGCAATCTTAATTTGTCTCATTGTCATTATAGAAATGCACTATCTGTTAACGAGTTGACATGTCCTATTACTTTAAACTTTACATAAAAAAACTAAGAACTGATTTATAAACAGCTAGCTGGAAACAAAGCGGGTGCGTATTCTAAGAACCTACCCACGCATACGTATACCTGTATCATCTATTATTTGGGGGAGACGTTTTTATTTACGAGTTTACAAAAAGTAAGTAATTTCGTATTTTGCAATCTATTAGAATTATATGCAATAATGCTTTTTACATATTGAAATTATTAATTAAGTACACACTCTACACAGTTATATCTGTAATGTTTAATTTAATAAAAATGATAAATTAAAAAGTTGCATATTATATAAAATCAAACCCTATTGTTCACATTTGTTATATGTAGCTGATTCTGTTTCTAATTACAGCTATTTTTAATTTTCACCATTTAATATTATTATTTATGTAAAGTGTTATTGTGATTTCGTCTATTCAAGTCAACAAGAGAAATATTAAACTGAACTAAAAGATGATGTTCAACAAACATAATTGAACATAAATTTAATATTAATTATCTCAATTATTTCTTCATAAATTTTCACCAAACGAAACGTGTGTCCCGTAGTCAAATTGACTTGAAATTACACATGTATTCATTTTTGTAAACAATACTTTTATTAATACATGTATTATTTTTTTTCTTTTCAACTTAATTGGTAATTAAGCATTCCAATATTTTGATTCTAATAATCCACTGGAATTTTGTTATAAGACACAACATATTACATATTATATTAGTGTCAATTTAACAGCACTAGAAAGCCGCATTAAGAAAAAAATTCAAATCAGTAATGCTTGAAGCAAAATTATCATAACAAGATTTTTCAAGGTATTGAAAAATATATAAAAGCTAAATACTAAATTTAGCTAAGAAATACTAAGCATTATGGAAGCATACCTTAGTTTTTGAGGATTTTAAGATTTTAACTAGCATAAACTTAAAGAACGTTAATTTGTTTGAGGTCTTTAGTCGCTTTTCAATCAGCAAATAACAAAATCAAATCGGCGTGTATTTAGTTTTTTGATTCATTTTTCAAATTTGTATTTATTTGTGAAAAAATTATCATTAAGAATACTTTGAAAGCTATAGCGATTTATTTATTCAATATTGAACTATCAATGACAGAAAGGATTTGTTTTGTAGTTCAAACTGGGTTTAATTGCATTATTCAAGAAAACCCATCAAAATGATCAAAATCAAACCATTCATTTTTCATTCTACACCACCGGAGAAGGTAGACGAGGTAACAGAATTAATTTATAAAACCATTGCGTTAGTTCATTTAATGATAATTACATATTATACTAATTTTAATTTAACAACACCAAATGTATTTCAAGATGTTGAAACGATTTTTTTTGTTTTGTAAGTTTCTATTCGTCTTGTAGAAAAATACTTAAAGGTTTAAAATATATTTCACCAAATTAAGCCATGGAAATACTTTGCATTAAAGAGTATACCGTAGTCTTTGAAGAAATTTCAATTTTTAACTTGCAGAAAATTGAATAAGCAATAAGTTAACAGGATGTCCCCAAAACAGACCAAAAGGACTCTACACTACCTATCATACAAAACAAGCCCTAGCCAAAATACATGTACCAATATAAACAAATGGCAATTGTAAATAATTTCATAAATATACAAAATGTGTAAAACCCAGGAATTGTTTTGCAATAAAGTCTATAACAAACAAAATATGATTATTTATTGATTAGCAGAACAAGTAAACCAGCATCATAATGTAGATAGAAAAAGTTTATTTCAAATAATAATTTATCATATTCATGTACGAGAACATATATGAAATATTATTTTATTTATATTATTTTAACAATATTTAGTTTTATATAATACTTTATGAGAGGTGAAAAAAATTATTTATTTTTCATCAACGACATAATTATAAGAAAGTTGTTGGATAGTTAGCATTCAATTTGCACAATTGTTGTTTTCTGCTTCTATGATTTGGTAATATATATTTTGGTTTTTCTTTTTTTTATTTGTAACTTTAACATTGGATTTCAACAATTTTGACTCAAGCACTACTGATGAATTTTATTCCAAAACGGCTGAATTAAAACAGGTTTAGAGAAATCCTTCTTTTCGAGTGGTTGTAACAAATAACTCAGTTTTCAGAGGCTATCAATTGATACTTTTGAGCCACGAATTGAATTAGCTTATGGAGCTATATTTCTTCATGTCTTAATATCAATTCAAATAGAATACACCATAACAACAGTGGTAGTTTGAATAATCGAAACAAATCCTATTTTATGCCAAAACCTTCAGATATAAAAATGACAAAAATAACCTACTAAATAGGGTTTCCATTTTTCCGGATTTTCCAGATTTCCAAAATAACTATCTTATCAATGTCAATTCGTGAAACGAAAACCCGGACACTGATACAAAAACAAAAGTACTAGTATTTCATGCCAAAACCTTCAGACATAAAAATGACAAAAAAACTACTAAATAGGGTTTCCATCTTTCCGGATTTTCCAGATTTCCAAAATAACTATCTTATCAATGTCAATTCATGAAACGAAAACCCGGACACAATGATAAAAAACAAAATTACTAGTAATCGAAAACAAACGTAATAATCCATGTCTGAATCACAATCCAGAAACAAACTAAAAACTTACTGTTAAGGTAGCTGCACCCGCCACGTGTGTAATAAAAACTGAATGAAATGAACATGGAACTATGGGACGGCAAATATATCCAAGGCAATCCTGAACATAAAGACATCATAGTCATAAAAAATAATGTGATGGAGTAAATTGAAAATCTATTAATAAGCATCTCTCGGACTTCTAGGTTGGAAATAGTAATACATTTTTTTTATTTTAGAACAGACAAGTAGCAATTGTTTTAAATAGGAACAGTATTTTTTATCTCATGCAAATTATTAAGGGAAAACATATTTTTATCTATTATTAAATTAGTATTTTCGAGAATTTTAACAAACGAACGCTGAAAAAATCAAATTTTACATAAAAATACAGTAGAATGTTCAAATACACACAATATAATTACTTTCAAATAATTTTATGGTGAAACATATCAAACAAATTCTGGGAGTTTAACATTTTCGATTTGATTGAAAACATACGGAGAATAATATAAGTTAAAATGTTGAAAAATACATTGTAATTTTAGTTCCACAATCAGGGGTTTAAAATTCCCTGGGTCCGAGGTCCGGGACCTATTGATTTTACCTTGGGACCATTAATATTTAAATTGTAAAAGTCCGCTGAACCTGCCATTTTTACCAGAATAATTCTACTTTTTCAATATAATTACATAATTGCACATGGATCTTTCAATGTTGATATTGGACTTTCAAAACTTTATGTAGAACCTGCCAAAAATAAAGGCAAAAGGTCCTGGACCTTCCATTACAAAACATAATTTTGAACCCCTGCACAATTTTGGTCCAAACACTACTTATGAGGAATTGTATTCCGAAAAGGTAGTATATCGCTCTAAAATTAACACTGGCATAATATACTCAACAAAAAAGTGAAGGACCATTTTGAAAATACTACTTTGTTCTAACTGCAAAATCTTTAAAATTTGACTTGTGTTATGATAGCAAAAAATCAATAATATGAGATATAGAAAGCAATAAAACCAAGCCAATGTTGTTTTACTAATAAGAGAAAGTTAATTATTTAAATTTAGGGTTCTGTAAAAAGTGATATTTTGAAAGTGGTCCTTAACATTTTTTGTTGAGTATATATAACTGAAAGCCCAATCCATTTTTGTAGGAACTACGATACACATTTCATTAGACAGAGTATAGAAATAATTCTTTTCATTTTTAATTTCGATTTAACATGTTGCGACCGTAGCAAAAACATGAGATGTCCTTTCGTACCACCCAGACATGCCTGGTGAAAGTATCACTGGCATTGCATACTGACTGTTAACACTTTAGGAAATAAATTATGAACCCACCCTTAACCTATACGTAGGCGATGCTCTGACATCTACCCCCTCCTTTTATCGATCATCGATCGTGTTTCTTGAAGCATGGAATATCTTTTAATGTAAATTGTGAAGATGAAAGTGCATCGCGAGGTAAAACACGTTGATGATTGATAATTTTGAAAGCGCGTTTTCATTGACTAATGGTGGGCGAATAAGTGGCATAGCTAGGGATACTTTAATAGTAAAGAAGCCTTACCACTTGACATTTACCAAGCTGTGGTTGTTTTTGCGGCTTGTCTTGTTTAGCTATTAATACCATTAACCTGTAGTGTGTGTATTCATGGTTGCGTTGTCCGCATTTCAGTAACATCTTTTTATCTTCCTTTTCTCTTTAATGTGTGGCATTAATCCTGACTTTCTCTTCGTTCATGTTCATGTTCTTGAATTTCTCCTTGAATAATTTCAACTTAATTTCTTGACTACAGTGATCTTTAATTTATTGGAAACAAATTATTTTTGAGTACCTGGAGTAAATAATTACAGTTACAAATATAATCTCTGCTCGTGAGTGTTTCCCCAAGAATATCACAAACTCACTAGACAATACGTACTTTTGTATTGTCAGAAATATACTATTATCTAAATTTACCCCTAGGTAAAATCTAAAAGTCCTTAAAACAAAGGTATACTTCATCATGCAAAGTAAATCATTAGCTAAATTTTGTTTAATATATTTTGGTTTTTTAGACACGTTTTCAACCCCTTGAAATATTTTGGTTTTACAATTTAGGTCCAAGCACTACTGAAGAGAAGTTATATTTCGAAACGACTTTGTGCTGTAAAATTTACACTGGTATGATATGTAATTTTGTCAGTATGCAGTTAGTCAAAACATACAGTATTGACAAAAATATTTTAGTTTTGTCTCTAAATAATGAACAAATGTGCATCGATAATTTTTTTAAACATTTTTAATCACAATATTGCTTTTCCAGGATACCTTTTTTGTGCAGTGAATTCAAACGTGATAATTATAGTATATGTAAGAATCCTACAAATATCAGAAATAATTTTACCAAGATGACTTTTTTCCTACCATAGGTAATTCTTGAGTCTTTCAGTATCAATCGTCAAAGTTTCAGTCTTATTCAGATTAAAGTCTATTTTACATCTGATATCAGACTAAATGTGGACTCGTTAATTTCTAGATAATTAATTAAACGTCTTGTTTCTAATACTTTATCTCGTGTAAAAATATAAAGACCTTTTGATTTTTCTTTACACCACAATCCAACTTTGTAAATTGAAAAACAAATCATTCTTTTGTTTAAAACGGTAAGCAAAGATATAGTGCCTAGTACTGAACAGTGATTCTGGGTATTTTGTCAAGAATATACACACTGCAAACAAAAACAGATAGTACCATCAACAAAATATAAAAAGGTTATACATGTCTATACATATTTTTTGCGTTTGGCACTATAATTTTCCAACAAAGAATCTGTTTATCAATGGGCACAAACTGTGCAACATTGTTTCCTAATTAATTTTTTCGTATGAAGAGGGCAAATACTGATATATAGATGACGTTCTATCCTTAATATAGAGAATATGTAAATGCCATTATCCCAGTGAGCTTGAAATAAAAGATACGACTGATTCTACTAGTCCATATTTGGATTTAGAAAAGCATGCATTTAAAGCTATATGAAAAAACTAGTGTTTTTTTCTATTGTCAAATGTCCTTTTCTATGCAGCAATATATTCGCTTATCAAGGCCCTCAAAAAGTTGTATGGCCGTCATCACAGTATTGTTGATAAGTTTGATGTCTCTGTGTCCAGGATTGCCCTGGATATATTTCACGTCTCATAGTTCCATGTTCCTTTCACACAATTTTGATTACACACGTGGCGGGTGTAGCTAGCTAAACAGGAGGGGCTTACCCTTCCGGAGCACCCGGCCTTACTTTCCTGGTGGAAGTTCACGTGTCTAGCCTTACTTGTCAGTTCCAAAACTTTTACTTTGCTTCTTGATTGTGATTCAAACATGGATTAGTATGTTTGTTTTTTATTTCACTGTGAATATGCTATGGTAGACCAATTCAGGGAAGCTACTTACAAATAAATTGGTGAATCTGGGGCATTGCAAGCCTTGACTTATCAAGGTCCATTTAAAGTTTTATGATCACAATCACAATATTATGATGTCTCTTTATCCAGAATTATACTAAATAAGTCTAATAGTTTCTTGTTCGTTTCATTCTAATTTTCTATCTAATACGCAACGGATGTAACTAGTTATATAAAATAGGAGGTGCTTCTACTTTCATAACACCCGGCCATGCTCCCCTGGGAAAGATTACGTGTTTAACTTAATTTTTTAAAAAGAGTTGTCACTTTGTATTTTGGATAGTGATTTGGACGTGAACCAGTTTGTGTTTGAATCGGAGTTGTTCATGAAAGTTATAAAATTAAGTTCATGATATACATGTATATTTCTTTTTTTAAACACACCTTGTCCTGAACTAACTGATATAAATAATGTGGTGTAAATTAACAATAAGGGTATACATATTTAACCGGTTTATTTCTAAAGGATCTTAACAACATTTCGTTGAATTGAGAATTTTGCGAAAAATAACGACCCAGCAACCTATATAATTTCAAATCATTCTTTTGTTTGTTGAGTAATCTGATATTTACCAGTGTATGAAAACCAATCTGACGGATTGACTGCGTTGTTTAAAAATTACGTAATCAAGTTTAAAAACTGAATGTAGGTAGATCGAGTATGTGTATTTATTTATCGTCTTGTTTGAAGCAATTAAGTCAACCTTGAATGAGTCTCCACTGGACAATAAATATCATGACAGAAAAAAGTTGATGTGTATTGCATTTTAAGAAGGTACCATATTGATTGAATAAAAATAGCCTTGCAAAACTTGATATGTGAATAGTATGTTAAACAATTTGTTTAACTGATTGTGGCTATCTCATTTGTTATTTTATATAAAAAATGCATTGATGTAGCACAATGGTGTCTTCATTATGACATCTTAATGTTAATCTTATGTTCTGGAATATTATGCAAAGATATCAGGACTAAAAATTAATTTCTCAAAAACACATGTTATTTGGATTGGTAGTAAGAATTTTTCAAAAGATGTCTATCATCATTCAAGATGGAAATTAAATTGGGGTGCACATAAGTTTACACTCTTAGGTATTACATTTTCAGTCAGTATCAATGAAATGGAATCATTAAATTTTAATAAGCAACTTATAGAAATAAAAAAAATGTTAAAATCTTGGAGTAGAAGAAATCTTACAGTCTTAGGAAGAATTACAATTCTTAAATCTTTAATTATATCAAAATTAACTTATTTACTCCTGTGTTTGCCGAATCCTCCAGAAACATTTGTAAACACTCTTAACACCATATTTTTTTAATTTGTATGGCAGTCAAATATAGACAGGGTTAAAAGAGATATCATGATCCAGAGTTATGAAAATGGTGGGGTGAAAATGACAAATGTCTTTTTATTTATGAAATCTTTGAAGGTATCCTGGATCAGAAGACTTTTTGTTACAAATTCAAAATGGTATAAGCTTTTGATGTATACATGTAAATGTAAACTGGAAAACCTTTTTAAATTGGGATCTGAATACATTATGAATTTAACAGGAATTATAAAAAATAATTTCTGGAGAGATGTTTTTAAGTCATTCTATGACTACTGCAATATGTTTTCTCCAAAAAGTGCAAATGATATTTAATCTACAGAGATTTGGTATAACAAAGACATAAAAGTGAAAAACCACACTATTTTCTACAATAACTATTATAAAAATGGCATTAGAATTATAGCTGACTTATGTAATACTGAAGGAGTACTTTATAATTATGAAGCATTTTCAAATAGTTTCAACATAAATACACATTTTCTAGAGTTTAACGGTTTAATAGCTTCAATAAAAAGTTCAAAAAACTTTCAATTTATCTATCATGATACTCAAACAAGACATCCATTTTGTCATATTCCTAAATATCTTAGTATTTTACTAAAATCTCCAAAAGGATGCAGTGATATTTATCAAGTTTTTACAACAAATAAGACTAACACACCCACTAGCCAATTAAGATGGAAAGACCAAGGTATTTCTTTTTCAAAACACCAATGGTCAATTATTTATAAATTACCCTTCAACATTTCACAAAACATTACACTACGTTGTTTTCAATTTAAAATTCTCCATAGGATTATTGAAACAAATTCTTACCTAACAAAAAGAAATCTACTGTCTGATATTAATTGTAGAAATTGTGAAAATGTTAAAGAATCTATTAAGCATATGTTTTTTTACTGTCCATCTATACAAATCTTATGGCATGACTTACAAAATTGGATAAAAAACAAAATAAATATCAACCTTGATCTTGATTTCTTCTCTATTTTGTTTGGAAAAACCACACTTTTTAATGCAAACAGAGTAACAAATTTTATAATACTCCACACCAAATACTTCATTTTCAAAATGAAAACCCAGTGTAAAGAAGTCAATATTTTAAACTTGCAGAATTATTTAAAAGAACAGGTCTATATTGAGAAGTATCTCATGTTCAAAAATTGTAAATGGAAAATCTTTGAGAAATACTGGAAATCTTGGATGGATCTTTTTATTGAAAACTAAGAAGTGTTTATCAATAATAGTCATATATAATAGTGATATATAACAGTTACATATAACTCATTGTAAATTGTTATTATTGTTATTATTATTATTAATAATAATGGTGATAATGATGATGATGGTGATAGTAATAATAATAATAGTAAAATTATTATTATATAGGTCATGCTTTATTCAAAGGCTGGTGTTTAGATTATCTCCCATCTCTACTCAATGCCATGTTTCTATATGCATGTTTATGTGTTGAGGGACAGTATGGAGAATCTTAAATATCCATCTGGATATTAACCTATTTATAATTCTTCATACTCATCCCTCAACATATATATATATATACAGTTAGACCTGCTTTGGAGGACACCTTTGTATATGTATGTATATGGATATATATATAGTTGTATATATATATAGAGAGAGGCACCTGTACATATTGTTAAAAGCCAGTACAATTTATTATAATTATCCTATTTGGACCATGGGGGCCACTGGTCCGTCAGGTCACTTTAGCTAGTTCCCTTCATAAACAGGTCTAACTGTATATGTATATATATATATATATATATATATATATACTTACGGATTATGGGTTAGGGAGAGGCCGCTAGTATACTTCATTAAGGAGAAGTATATCTGAATGAAATTTTCGTGATTTTTTCAACTTCTACTGGTTAGAATTTTACAATCTGGGTATTTTTGAAAATGGTATGGAAAACCTTACACGTATATCATGAAGACATATCTGTAATTGTTTTAAATGCAACTCTCTCCCTAAGCCACTCTCTACCTAACTGTTTGCTATATTTTTACAAAATTCACACTGCGTATTATGTAATAAGGAGAGAGAGAGAGGAGAGAGAGAGAGTCGATTAAGGATTACCGGTATTTAGCGTATGTTTTCTTTTTACAATCAAGTTGGGTTATTATATACATCTTTTTGTGCACATTTTGTATTTCGGTAAATATAATAACAAATTTAAGATTAATTAGTGTAGAAGAGAAATTGCTTTATATATGTATATATATCTACATAAAGGCGAAATTACAGATAAGATATAGTATTTGAAAATATGAATCTTGAACTCCAGGCATTTAAAAATCTACATTAGAGCGAAATCAGAAAATATATCACATAGTGTAAAACTATAGTTCTTAGTACAATATAAAGAAAGAAATAAAATTCCCTGATGTCAGGATAAAGGTTTTATTTACAACACCTTTAATTAAAAACAAATTTTGTATTCCGATAACATCACATATATAATAACAACTTTAAATGTTGATATGTTGATTGTCAATGCTGGAACAGTAACAAAAATCTTGCTATAAATAACTGCATTAGGGCGACATTACAGATAAGATGAAATAATTCAATTTATTGGTTCTAAACTCAGGACAAGCATTCTAAAAAAGCTTCAAGTTTAATATTGAAAACCTTATAAATGTTAATACAAGTGCAGAACGATACTGATATTAGCAGATGTTCAAAGGAATGACTTCTAAATGCAATTTGGTATTGTTGTCTGAATATGGGTGAAATTGGAGATAGAACATAATACAAGGGACTTTTCTGTTTGATTTGAAGACAAAAGCTCTTTTCAAAACAATTTTTGTACACATTTTGTATTTCGGTAAATATAATAACAAATTTATGATTAATTAGTGTAGAAGAGACATCGCTTTATATATGTTTATATATCTGCATCATGGCGAAATTACAGAGAAGATATAATATTTGAAAAATATGAATCGTGAATTGGAGGCATTTAAATATCTACATAAGAGCGAAATCAGAAAATATCTCACATAGCGAAAACTATAGTTCTTAGTACAATATAAAGAAAGAAATAAAATTCCCTGATGTCAGGATAAAGGTTTTATTTCCAACACCTTTAATTAAAAACAAATTTTGTATTTCGATAACTTCACATATATTATAACAAATTTAAATGTTGTATGTTGATGTCAATGCTGGAACAGTAAAAAACATCTTCCTATAAATACCTGCATTAGGGCGACATTACAGATAAGATGAAATAATTCGATTTATTGGTTCTTAACTCAGGGTAAGCATTCTAAAAAGCTTCAAGTTTAATACTGAAAAACTTATAAATATTAATGCAAGTGCAGAACGATACTGATATTAGCAGATGTTCAGAAGGAATGACTTCTAAATGCAATTTGGTATTGTCGTCTGAATAAGGGTGAAATTAGAGATAGAACATAATACAAGGTACTTTTCTTCTTGATTTGAACACAAATCGTATTTTCAAAACACTTTTTGTGCACATTTTGTATTTCGGTAAATATAATAACAAATTTAAGATTAATTAGTGTTGAAGAGACATTGCTTT
The DNA here is from genome assembly GCA_021292105.1 of Anadara kagoshimensis. Lineage (NCBI taxonomy): Eukaryota > Metazoa > Mollusca > Bivalvia > Arcoida > Arcidae > Anadara > Anadara kagoshimensis. Next base: position 27,100,727 of record CM037861.1, read on the forward strand.
ATATATGTATATATATCTGCATAAAGGCGAAATTACAGATAAGATATAGTATTTGAAAATATGAATCTTGAACTCCAGACATTTAAAAATCTACATTAGAGCGAAATCAGAAAATATATCACATAGTGCAAAACTATAGTTCTTAGTACAATATAAAGAAAGAAATCAAATTCCCTGATGTCAGGATAAAGGTTTTATTTACACCTTTAATTAAAATAAATTTTTGTATTCCGATAACATTACATATATAATAACAACTTTGAATGTTGATATGTTTATGTCAATGCTGGAACAGTAACAAAAATCTTGCTATAAAAACCTGCATTAGGGCGACATTACAGATAAGATGAAATAATTCAATTCATTGGTTCTAAACTCAGGACAAGCATTCTAAAAAAGCTTCAAGTTTAATATTGAAAACCTTATAAATGTTAATACAAGTGCAGAACGATACTGATATTAGCAGATGTTCAGAAGGAATGACTTCTAAATGCAATTTGGTATTGTCGTCTGAATATGAGGAAATTGGAGATAGAACATAATACAAGGGACTTTTCTGTTTGATTTGAAGACAAAAGCTCTTTTCAAAACAATTTTTGTACACATTTTGTATTTTGGTAAATATAATAACAAATTTATGATTAATTAGTGTAGAAGAGACATCGCTTTATATATGTTTATATATCTGCATCATGGCGAAATTACAGAGAAGATATAATATTTGAAAAATATGAATCGTGAATTGGAGGCATTTAAATATCTACATAAGAGCGATATCAGAAAATATCTCACATAGCGCAAAACTATAGTTCTTAGTACAATATAAAGAAAGAAATAAAATTCCCTGATGTCAGGATAAAGGTTTATTTCCAACACCTTTAATTAAAAACAAATTTTGTATTTCGATAACTTCACATATATTATAACAAATTTAAATGTTGTATGTTGATGTCAATGCTGGAACAGTAAAAACATCTTCCTATAAATACCTGCATTAGGGCGACATTACAGATAAGATAAGAAATAATTCGATTTATTGGTTCTTAACTCAGGGTAAGCATTCCAAAAAGCTTCAAGTTTAATACTGAAAAACTTATAAATATTAATGCAAGTGCAGAACGATACTGATATTAGCAGATGTTCAGAAGGAATGACTTCTAAATGCAATTTGGTATTGTCGTCTGAATAAGGGTGAAATTAGAGATAGAACATAATACAAGGTACTTTTCTTCTTGATTTGAAGAAAATCGTATTTTCAAAACACTTTTTGTGCACATTTTGTATTTCGGTAAATATAATAACAAATATAAGATTAATTAGTGTAGAAGAGACATTGCTTTATATATGTATATATATCTGCATAAAGGCGAAATTACAGATAAGATATAGTATTTGAAAATATGAATCTTGAACTCCAGGCATTTAAAAATCTACATATGAGCGAAATCAGAAAATATATCACATAGTGTAAAACTTTAGTTCTTAGTACAATATAAAGAAAGAAATCAAATTCCCTGATGTCAGGATAAAGGTTTTATTTACAACACCTTTAATTAAAAATAAATTTTGTATTCCGATAACATCACATATATAATAACAACTTTGAATGTTGATATGTTGATGTCAATGCTGGAACAGTAACAAAATCTTGCTATAAATACCTGCATAAGGGCGACATTACAGATAAGATGAAATAATTCAATTTATTGGTTCTAAACTCAGGACAAGCATTCTAAAAAAGCTTCAAATTTAATATTGAAAACCTTATAAATGTTAATACAAGTGCAGAACGATACTGATATTAGCAGATGTTCAGAAGGAATGACTTCTAAATGCAATTTGGTATTGTCGTCTGAATATGGGTGAAATTGGAGATAGAACATAATACAAGGGACTTTTCTGTTTGATTTGAAGACAAATCGTATTTTTCAAAACACTTTTTGTGCACATTTTGTATTTCGGTAAATATAATAACAAATTTAAGATTAATTAGTGTTGAAGAGACATCGCTTTATATATGTTTATATATTGCATCATGGCGAAATTACAGAGAAGATATAATATTTGAAAAATATGAATCGTGAATTGGAGGCATTTAAATATCTACATAAGAGCGAAATCAGAAAATATATCACATAGCGCAAAACTATAGTTCTTAGTACAATATAAAGAAAGAAATAAAATTCCCTGATGTCAGGATAAAGGTTTTATTTCCAACATAATTAATTAAAAACAAATTTTGTATTTCGATAACTTCACATATATTATAACAAATTTAAATGTTGTATGTTGATGTCAATGCTGGAACAGTAAAAAACGTCTTCCTATAAATACCTGCATTAGGGCGACATTACAGATAAGATGAAATAATTCGATTTATTGGTTCTTAACTCAGGGTAAGCATTCCAAAAAGCTTCAAGTTTAATACTGAAAAACTTATAAATATTAATGCAAGTGCAGAACGATACTGATATTAGCAGATGTTCAGAAGGAATGACTTCTAAATGCAATTTGGTATTGTCGTCTGAATAAGGGTGAAATTAGAGATAGAACATAATACAAGGTACTTTTCTTCTTGATTTGAAGACAAATCGTATTTTCAAAACACTTTTGTGCACATTTTGTATTTCGGTAAATATAATAACAAATATAAGATTAATTAGTGTAGAAGAGACATTGCTTTATATATGTATATATATCTGCATAAAGGCGAAATTACAGATAAGATATAGTATTTGAAAATATGAATCTTGAACTCCAGGCATTTAAAAATCTACATATGAGCGAAATCAGAAAATATATCACATAGTGTAAAATTTTAGTTCTTAGTACAATAAAGAAAGAAATCAAATTCCCTGATGTCAGGATAAAGGTTTTATTTACAACACCTTTAATTAAAAATAAATTTTGTATTCCGATAACATCACATATATAATAACAACTTTGAATGTTGATATGTTGATGTCAATGCTGGAACAGTAAACAAAAATCTTGCTATAAATACCTGCATAAGGGCGACATTACAGATAAGATGAAATAATTCAATTATTGGTTCTAAACTCAGGACAAGCATTCTAAAAAAGCTTCAAGTTTAATATGAAAACCTTATAAATGTTAATACAAGTGCAGAACGATACTGATATTAGCAGATGTTCAGAAGGAATGACTTCTAAATGCAATTTGGTATTGTCGTCTGAATATGGGTGAAATTGGAGATAGAACATAATACAAGGGACTTTTCTGTTTGATTTGAAGACAAATCGTATTTTCAAAACACTTTTTGTGCACATTTTGTATTTCGGTAAATATAATAACAAATTTAAGATTAATTAGTGTTGAAGAGACATTGCTTTATATATGTATATATATCTGCATAAAGGCGAAATTACAGATAAAGATATAGTATTTGAAAAATATGAATCTTGAACTCCAGACATTTAAAAATCTACATTAGAGCGAAATCAGAAAATATATCACATAGTGCAAACTATAGTTCTTAGTACAATATAAAGAAAGAAATCAAATTCCCTGATGTCAGGATAAAGGTTTTATTTACACCTTTAATTAAAATAAATTTTGTATTCCGATAACATTACATATATAAAACAACTTTGAATGTGATATGTTTATGTCAATGCTGGAACAGTAACAAAAATCTTGCTATAAAAACCTGCATTAGGGCGACATTACAGATAAGATGAATAATTCAATTCATTGGTTCTAAACTCAGGACAAGCATTCTAAAAAAGCTTCAAGTTTAATATTGAAAACCTTATAAATGTTAATACAAGTGCAGAACGATACTGATATTAGCAGATGTTCAGAAGGAATGACTTCTAAATGCAATTTGGTATTGTCGTCTGAATATGGGTGAAATGGAGATAGAACATAATACAAGGGACTTTTCTGTTTGATTTGAAGACAAAAGCTCTTTTCAAAACAATTTTAGTACACATTTTGTATTTTGGTAAATATAATAACAAATTTATGATTAATTAGTGTAGAAGAGACATCGCTTTATATGTTTATATATCTGCATCATGGCGAAATTACAGAGAAGATATAATATTTGAAAAATATGAATTGTGAATTGGAGGCATTTAAATATCTACATAAGAGCGAAATCAGAAAATATCTCACATAGCGCAAAACTATAGTTCTTAGTACAATATAAAGAAAGAAATAAAATTCCCTGATGTCAGGATAAAGGTTTTATTTCCAACACCTTTAATTAAAAACAAATTTTGTATTTCGATAACTTCACATATATTATAACAAATTTAAATGTTGTATGTTGATGTCAATGCTGGAACAGTAAAAAACATCTCCTATAAATACCTGCATTAGGGCGACATTACAGATAAGATGAAATAATTCGATTTATTGGTTCTTACTCAGGGTAAGCATTCTAAAAGCTTCAAGTTTAATACTGAAAAACTTATAAATATTAATGCAAGTGCAGAACGATACTGATATCAGCAGATGTTCAGAAGGATGACTTCTAAATGCAATTTGGTATTGTCGTCTGATAAGGGTGAATTAGAGATAGAACATAATACAAGGTACTTTTCTTCTTGATTTGAAGACAAATCGTATTTTCAAAACACTTTTTGTGCACATTTTGTATTTCGGTAAATATAATAACAAATATAAGATTAATTAGTGTAGAAGAGACATTGCTTTATATATGTATATATATATCTGCATAAAGGCGAAATTACAGATAAGATATAGTATTTGAAAATATGAATCTTGAACTCCAGGCATTTAAAAATCTACATATGAGCGAAATCAGAAAAATATATCACATAGTGTAAAACTATAGTTTTAGTACAATGTAAAGAAAGAAATCAATTTCCTGATGTCAGGATAAAGGTTTTATTTACAACACCTTTAATTAAAAATAAATTTTGTATTCCGATAACATCACATATATAATAACAACTTTGAATGTTGATATGTTGATGTCAATGCTGGAACAGTAACAAAAATCTTGCTATAAATACCTGCATAAGGGCGACATTACAGATAGATGAAATAAGTCAATTTATTGGTTCTAAACTCAGGACAAGCATTCTAAAAAGCTTCAAGTTTAATATTGAAAACCTTATAAATGTTAATACAAGTGCAGAACGATACTGATATTAGCAGATGTTCAGAAGGAATGACTTCTAAATGCAATTTGGTATTGTCGTCTGAATATGGGTAAAATGGAGATAGAACATAATACAAGGGACTTTTCTGTTTGATTTGAAGACAAAAGCTCTTTTCAAAACAATTTTTGTACACATTTTGTATTTCGGTAAATATAATAACAAATTTATGATTAATTAGTGTAGAAGAGACATCGCTTTATATATGTTTATATATCTGCATCATGCGAAATTACAGAGAAGATATAATATTGAAAAATATGAATCGGATTGGAGGCATTTAAAATCTACATAAGAGCGAAATCAGAAAATATATCACATAGCGCAAATCTATAGTTCTTAGTACAATATAAAGAAAGAAATAAAATTCCCTGATGTCAGGATAAAGGTTTTATTTCCAAACCTTTAATTAAAAACAAATTTTGTATTTCGATACTTCACATATATTATAACAAATTAAATGTTTCATATGTGATGTCAATGCTGGAACAGTAAAAAACATCTTCCTATAAATACCTGCATTAGGGCGACATTACTGATAAGATGAAAGAATTCAATTTATTGGTTCTTAACTCAGGGTAAGCATTTTAAAAAGCTTCAAGTTTAATACTGAAAAAACTTAAAATATTAATGCAAGTGCAGAACGATACTGATATTAGCAGATGTTCAGAAGGAATTACTTCTAAATGCAATTTGGTATTGTCGTCTGAATAAGGGTGAAATTAGAGGAGAGAACATAATCCAAGGTACTTTTCTTCTGATTTGAAGACAAATCGTATTTTCAAAACACTTTTTGTGCACATTTTGTATTTCGGTAAATATAATAACAAATTTAAGATTAATTAGTGTAGAAGAGACATTCCTTTATATATGTATATATATCTGCATAAAGGCGAAATTACAGATAAGATATAGTATTTGAAAATATGAATCTTGAACTCCAGGCATTTAAAAATCTACATTAGAGCGAAATCAGAAAATATATCACATAGTGTAAACTTAGTTCTTAGTACAATATAAAGAAAGAAATCAAATTCCCTGATGTCAGGATAAAGGTTTTATTTACAACACCTTTAATTAAAAATAAATTTTGTATTCCGATAACATCACATATATAATAACAACTTTGAATGTTGATATGTTGATGTCAATGCTGGAACAGTAACAAAAATTTTGCTATAAATACCTGCATTAGGGCGACATTACAGATAAGATGTATTGGTTCTAAACTCAGGACAAGCATTCTAAAAAAGCTTCAAGTTTAATATTGAAAACCTTATAAATGTTAATACAAGTGCAGAACGATACTGATATTAGCAGATGTTCAGAAGGAATGACTTCTAAATGCAATTTGGTATTGTCGTCTGAATATAGGTGAAATTGGAGATAGAACATAATACAAGGGACTTTTCTGTTTGATTTGAAGACAAAACCTCTTTTCAAAACAATTTTTGTACACATTTTGTATTTCGGTAAATATAATAACAAATTTATGATTAATTAGTGTAGAAGAGACATCGCTTTATATATGTTTATATATCTGCATCATGGTGAAATTACAGAGAAGATATAACATTTGAAAAATATGAATCGTGAATTGGAGGCATTTAAATATCTACATAAGAGCGAAATCAGAAAATATATCACATAGCGCAAAACTATAGTTCTTAGTACAACATAAAGAAAGAAATAAAATTCCCTGATATCAGGATAAAGGTTTTATTTCCAACACCTTTAATTAAAAACAAATTTTGTATTTCGATTACTTCACATATATTATAACAAATTTAAATGTTGATATGTTGATGTCAATGCTGGAACAGTAAAAAACATCTTCCTATAAATACCTGCATTAGGGCGACATTACTGACAAGATGAAATATTTCAATTTATTGGTTCTTAACTCAGGGTAAGCATTTTAAAAAGCTTCAAGTTTAATACTGAAAAACTTATAAATATTAATGCAAGTGCAGAACGATACTGATATTAGCAGATGTTCAGAAGGAATGACCTCTAAATGCAATTTGGTATTGTCGTCTGAATAAGGGTGAAATTAGAGATAGAACATAATACAAGGTACTTTTCTTCTTGATTTGAAGACAAATCGTATTTTCAAAACACTTTTTGTGCACATTTTGTATTTCGGTAAATATAATAACAAATTTAAGATTAATTAGTGTAGAAGAGACATTGCTTTATATATGTATATATATCTGCATAAAGGCGAAATTACAGATAAGATATAGTATTTGAAAATATGAATCTTGAACTCCAGGCATTTAAAAATCTACATTAGAGCGAAATCAGAAAATATATCACATAGTGTAAAACTATAGTTCTTAGTACAATATAAAGAAAGAAATCAAATTCCCTGATGTCAGGATAAAGGTTTTATTTACAACACCTTTAATTAAAAATAAATTTTGTATTCCAATAACATCACATATAAATTAACAACTTTGAATGTTGATATGTTGATGTCAATGCTGGAACAGTAACAAAAATTTTGCTATAAATACCTGCATTAGGGCGACATTACAGATAAGATGAAATAATTCAATTTATTGGTTCTAAACTCAGGACAAGCATTCTAAAAAAGCTTCAAGTTTAATATTGAAAACCTTATAAATGTTAATACAAGTGCAGAACGATACTGATATTAGCAGATGTTCAGAAGGAATGACTTCTAAATGCAATTTGGTATTGTCGTCTGAATATAGGTGAAATTGGAGATAGAACATAATACAAGGGACTTTTCTGTTTGATTTGAAGACAAAACCTCTTTTCAAAACAATTTTTGTACACATTTTGTATTTCGGTAAATATAATAACAAATTTATGATTAATTAGTGTAGAAGAGACATCGCTTTATATATGTTTATATATCTGCATCATGGTGAAATTACAGAGAAGATATAACATTTGAAAAATATGAATCGTGAATTGGAGGCATTTAAATATCTACATAAGAGCGAAATCAGAAAATATATCACATAGCGCAAAACTATAGTTCTTAGTACAACATAAAGAAAGAAATAAAATTCCCTGATATCAGGATAAAGGTTTTATTTCCGACACCTTTAATTAAAAACAAATTTTGTATTTCGATTACTTCACATATATTATAACAAATTTAAATGTTGATATGTTGATGTCAATGCTGGAACAGTAAAAAACATCTTCCTATAAATACCTGCATTAGGGCGACATTACTGACAAGATGAAATATTTCAATTTATTGGTTCTTAACTCAGGGTAAGCATTTTAAAAAGCTTCAAGTTTAATACTGAAAAACTTATAAATATTAATGCAAGTGCAGAACGATACTGATATTAGCAGATGTTCAGAAGGAATGACCTCTAAATGCAATTTGGTATTGTCGTCTGAATAAGGGTGAAATTAGAGATAGAACATAATACAAGGTACTTTTCTTCTTGATTTGAAGACAAATCGTATTTTCAAAACACTTTTTGTGCACATTTTGTATTTCGGTAAATATAATAACAAATTTAAGATTAATTAGTGTAGAAGAGACATTGCTTTATATATGTATATATATCTGCATAAAGGCGAAATTACAGATAAGATATAGTATTTGAAAATATGAATCTTGAACTCCAGGCATTTAAAAATCTACATTAGAGCGAAATCAGAAAATATATCACATAGTGTAAAACTATAGTTCTTAGTACAATATAAAGAAAGAAATCAAATTCCCTGATGTCAGGATAAAGGTTTTATTTACAACACCTTTAATTAAAAATAAATTTTGTATTCCAATAACATCACATATAAATTAACAACTTTGAATGTTGATATGTTGATGTCAATGCTGGAACAGTAACAAAAATTTTGCTATAAATACCTGCATTAGGGCGACATTACAGATAAGATGAAATAATTCAATTTATTGGTTCTAAACTCAGGACAAGCATTCTAAAAAAGCTTCAAGTTTAATATTGAAAACCTTATAAATGTTAATACAAGTGCAGAACGATACTGATATTAGCAGATGTTCAGAAGGAATGACTTCTAAATGCAATTTGGTATTGTCGTCTGAATATAGGTGAAATTGGAGATAGAACATAATACAAGGGACTTTTCTGTTTGATTTGAAGACAAAACCTCTTTTCAAAACAATTTTTGTACACATTTTGTATTTCGGTAAATATAATAACAAATTTATGATTAATTAGTGTAGAAGAGACATCGCTTTATATATGTTTATATATCTGCATCATGGTGAAATTACAGAGAAGATATAACATTTGAAAAATATGAATCGTGAATTGGAGGCATTTAAATATCTACATAAGAGCGAAATCAGAAAATATATCACATAGCGCAAAACTATAGTTCTTAGTACAACATAAAGAAAGAAATAAAATTCCCTGATATCAGGATAAAGGTTTTATTTCCAACACCTTTAATTAAAAACAAATTTTGTATTTCGATTACTTCACATATATTATAACAAATTTAAATGTTGATATGTTGATGTCAATGCTGGAACAGTAAAAAACATCTTCCTATAAATACCTGCATTAGGGCGACATTACTGACAAGATGAAATATTTCAATTTATTGGTTCTTAACTCAGGGTAAGCATTTTAAAAAGCTTCAAGTTTAATACTGAAAAACTTATAAATATTAATGCAAGTGCAGAACGATACTGATATTAGCAGATGTTCAGAAGGAATGACCTCTAAATGCAATTTGGTATTGTCGTCTGAATAAGGGTGAAATTAGAGATAGAACATAATACAAGGTACTTTTCTTCTTGATTTGAAGACAAATCGTATTTTCAAAACACTTTTTGTGCACATTTTGTATTTCGGTAAATATAATAACAAATTTAAGATTAATTAGTGTAGAAGAGACATTGCTTTATATATGTATATATATCTGCATAAAGGCGAAATTACAGATAAGATATAGTATTTGAAAATATGAATCTTGAACTCCAGGCATTTAAAAATCTACATTAGAGCGAAATCAGAAAATATATCACATAGTGTAAAACTATAGTTCTTAGTACAATATAAAGAAAGAAATCAAATTCCCTGATGTCAGGATAAAGGTTTTATTTACAACACCTTTAATTAAAAATAAATTTTGTATTCCAATAACATCACATATAAATTAACAACTTTGAATGTTGATATGTTGATGTCAATGCTGGAACAGTAACAAAAATTTTGCTATAAATACCTGCATTAGGGCGACATTACAGATAAGATGAAATAATTCAATTTATTGGTTCTAAACTCAGGACAAGCATTCTAAAAAAGCTTCAAGTTTAATATTGAAAACCTTATAAATGTTAATACAAGTGCAGAACGATACTGATATTAGCAGATGTTCAGAAGGAATGACTTCTAAATGCAATTTGGTATTGTCGTCTGAATATAGGTGAAATTGGAGATAGAACATAATACAAGGGACTTTTCTGTTTGATTTGAAGACAAAACCTCTTTTCAAAACAATTTTTGTACACATTTTGTATTTCGGTAAATATAATAACAAATTTATGATTAATTAGTGTAGAAGAGACATCGCTTTATATATGTTTATATATCTGCATCATGGTGAAATTACAGAGAAGATATAACATTTGAAAAATATGAATCGTGAATTGGAGGCATTTAAATATCTACATAAGAGCGAAATCAGAAAATATATCACATAGCGCAAAACTATAGTTCTTAGTACAACATAAAGAAAGAAATAAAATTCCCTGATATCAGGATAAAGGTTTTATTTCCGACACCTTTAATTAAAAACAAATTTTGTATTTCGATTACTTCACATATATTATAACAAATTTAAATGTTGATATGTTGATGTCAATGCTGGAACAGTAAAAAACATCTTCCTATAAATACCTGCATTAGGGCGACATTACTGACAAGATGAAATATTTCAATTTATTGGTTCTTAACTCAGGGTAAGCATTTTAAAAAGCTTCAAGTTTAATACTGAAAAACTTATAAATATTAATGCAAGTGCAGAACGATACTGATATTAGCAGATGTTCAGAAGGAATGACCTCTAAATGCAATTTGGTATTGTCGTCTGAATAAGGGTGAAATTAGAGATAGAACATAATACAAGGTACTTTTCTTCTTGATTTGAAGACAAATCGTATTTTCAAAACACTTTTTGTGCACATTTTGTATTTCGGTAAATATAATAACAAATTTAAGATTAATTAGTGTAGAAGAGACATTGCTTTATATATGTATATATATCTGCATAAAGGCGAAATTACAGATAAGATATAGTATTTGAAAATATGAATCTTGAACTCCAGGCATTTAAAAATCTACATTAGAGCGAAATCAGAAAATATATCACATAGTGTAAAACTATAGTTCTTAGTACAATATAAAGAAAGAAATCAAATTCCCTGATGTCAGGATAAAGGTTTTATTTACAACACCTTTAATTAAAAATAAATTTTGTATTCCAATAACATCACATATAAATTAACAACTTTGAATGTTGATATGTTGATGTCAATGCTGGAACAGTAACAAAAATTTTGCTATAAATACCTGCATTAGGGCGACATTACAGATAAGATGAAATAATTCAATTTATTGGTTCTAAACTCAGGACAAGCATTCTAAAACAGCTTCAAGTTTAATATTGAAAACCTTATAAATGTTAATACAAGTGCAGAACGATACTGATATTAGCAGATGTTCAGAAGGAATGACTTCTAAATGCAATTTGGTATTGTCGTCTGAATATAGGTGAAATTGGAGATAGAACATAATACAAGGGACTTTTCTGTTTGATTTGAAGACAAAACCTCTTTTCAAAACAATTTTTGTACACATTTTGTATTTCGGTAAATATAATAACAAATTTATGATTAATTAGTGTAGAAGAGACATCGCTTTATATATGTTTATATATCTGCATCATGGTGAAATTACAGAGAAGATATAATATTTGAAAAATATGAATCGTGAATTGGAGGCATTTAAATATCTACATAAGAGCGAAATCAGAAAATATATCACATAGCGCAAATCTATAGTTCTTAGTACAATATAAAGAAAGAAATAAAATTCCCTGATGTCAGGATAAAGGTTTTATTTCCAACACCTTTAATTAAAAACAAATTTTGTATTTCGATTACTTCACATATATTATAACAAATTTAAATGTTGATATGTTGATGTCAATGCTGGAACAGTAAAAAACATCTTCCTATAAATACCTGCATTAGGGCGACATTACTGACAAGATGAAATAATTCAATTTATTGGTTCTTAACTCAGGGTAAGCATTTTAAAAAGCTTCAAGTTTAATACTGAAAAACTTATAAATATTAATGCAAGTGCAGAACGATACTGATATTAGCAGATGTTCAGAAGGAATGACCTCTAAATGCAATTTGGTATTGTCGTCTGAATAAGGGTGAAATTAGAGATAGAACATAATACAAGGTACTTTTCTTCTTGATTTGAAGACAAATCGTATTTTCAAAACACTTTTTGTGCACATTTTGTATTTCGGTAAATATAATAACAAATTTAAGATTAATTAGTGTAGAAGAGACATTGCTTTATATATGTATATATATCTGCATAAAGGCGAAATTACAGATAAGATATAGTATTTGAAAATATGAATCTTGAACTCCAGGCATTTAAAAATCTACATTAGAGCGAAATCAGAAAATATATCACATAGTGTAAAACTATAGTTCTTAGTACAATATAAAGAAAGAAATCAAATTCCCTGATGTCAGGATAAAGGTTTTATTTACAACACCTTTAATTAAAAATAAATTTTGTATTCCAATAACATCACATATAAATTAACAACTTTGAATGTTGATATGTTGATGTCAATGCTGGAACAGTAACAAAAATTTTGCTATAAATACCTGCATTAGGGCGACATTACAGATAAGATGAAATAATTCAATTTATTGGTTCTAAACTCAGGACAAGCATTCTAAAAAAGCTTCAAGTTTAATATTGAAAACCTTATAAATGTTAATACAAGTGCAGAACGATACTGATATTAGCAGATGTTCAGAAGGAATGACTTCTAAATGCAATTTGGTATTGTCGTCTGAATATAGGTGAAATTGGAGATAGAACATAATACAAGGGACTTTTCTGTTTGATTTGAAGACAAAACCTCTTTTCAAACAATTTTTGTACACATTTTGTATTTCGGTAAATATAATAACAAATTTATGATTAATTAGTGTAGAAGAGACATCGCTTTATATATGTTTATATATCTGCATCATGGTGAAATTACAGAGAAGATATAATATTTGAAAAATATGAATCGTGAATTGGAGGCATTTAAATATCTATATTAGAGCGAAATCAGAAAATATATCACATAGTGCAAAACTATAGTTCTTAGTACAATATAAAGAAAGAAATAAAATTCACTGATGTCAGGATAAAGGTTTTATTTCCGACACCTTTAATTAAAAACAAATTTTGTATTCCGATAACATCACATATATATAAAAACAACTTTAAATGTTGATATGTTGATGTCAATGCTGGAACAGTAACAAAAATCTTGCTATAAATACCTGCATTAGGGCGACATTAAGATAAGATGAAATAATTTAATTTATTGGTTCTAAACTCAGGACAAGCATTTTAAAAAAGCTTCAAGTTTAATATTGAAAACCTTATAAATGTTAATACAAGTGCAGAACGATACTGATATTAGCAAATGTTCAGAAGGAATGACTTCTAAATGCAATTTGGTATTGTCGTCTGAATATGGGTGAAATTGGAGATAGAACATAATACAAGGGACTTTTCTGTTTGATTTGAAGACAAAAGCTCTTTTCAAAACAATTTTTGTACACATTTTGTATTTCGGTAAATATAATAACAAATTTATGATTAATTAGTGTAGAAGAGACATTGCTTTATATATGTATATATATCTGCATAAAAGCGAAATTACAGAGAAGATATAATATTTGAAAAATATGAATCGTTAACTCGAGGAATTTAAATATCTATATTAGAGCGAAATCAGAAAATATATCACATAGCGCAAATCTATAGTTCTTAGTACAATAGAAAGAAAGAAATCAAATTCCTTGATGTGTTTTATTTCCGACACCTTTAATTAAAAACAAATTTTGTTTTCGATTACTTCATATATTATAACAAATTTAAATGTTGATATGTTGATGTCAATGCTGGAACAGTAAAAAACATCTTCCTATAAATACCTGCATTAGGGCGACATTACAGATAAGATGAAATAATTCAATTTATTGGTTCTTAACTCAGGGTAAGCTTTCTAAAAAGCTTCAAGTTTAATACTGATAAACTTATAAATATTAATGCAAGTGCAGAACGATACTGATATTAGCAGATGTTCAGAAGGAATGACTTCTAAATGCAATTTGGTATTGTCGTCTGAATAAGGGTGAAATTAGAGATAGAACATAATACAAGGTACTTTTCTTCTTGATTTGAAGACAAATCGTATTTTCAAAACACTTTTTGTGCACATTTTGTATTTCGGTAAATATAATAACAAATTTAAGATTAATTAGTGTAGAAGAGACATTGCTTTATATATGTATATATATCTGCATAAAGGCGAAATTACAGATAAGATATAGTATTTGAAAATATGAATCTTGAACTCCAGGCATTTAAAAATCTACATTAGAGCGAAATCAGAAAATATATCACATAGTGTAAAACTATAGTTCTTAGTACAATATAAAGAAAGAAATCAAATTCCCTGATGTCAGGATAAAGGTTTTATTTACAACACCTTTAATTAAAAAAAAAAATTGTATTTCAATCCTGTGTATTTCAATATGCACCATTTGTCAGATTAATCTCCAACGAAATAGTGATTGCCATATATTGCTTGGCGGTGCCCTTATTTTTGACATGTTGTGGTGTCTAAATCAATTTTTTTTTACCAATTTAACAAATAAAATGGTATTAACAAACAGCCATCTTAGACATTTTGATATAACTTAAAAACTACTGTAGTTGTCTTGAATTTCCACCTAAGATCACATTTCTTAAGTACAAGATCACTGTGACCATTCAACCAAGGTCAATGTCAAATTTATTTGCAAATTTTGTGGAAGACTACACACTGATTATATATAAAAAGTATGAAGTCTATAGGCTTTTTGGTTTATGAAAAGATGTCAATTTTAGTATTTTACAAAGAGAGTCGATGTGACTTGGAACTAAGCCAGGGTCAAATCTATTCTCAAAAGTTGTAAAACTTAACATGCTGATTACATATATGCAATTTGGGGATCCTAGGTCTTTTGGTTTATCAGATTCTGTCATTGTGACCTTGCACTTGAATCAAGGTTGAATTTTTGCAATATTTAAATGGCACTTCTTGTAAACCAATTTACAAAGTTTCATCAAAATCAGTTGAATGGTTCAGAAGAAAAAGTTGTTTAAGTTAAGTTTAAGGATCCATGCACACATGCATGCACATACACAGGCCTGGTGAACTTTACAAATCAATGGACCTAGAAAATAAAGGTCTCAATAAAGTATTTTGTGTTGCAACATGTAAAGCATCTTAAATTGTACATATAACTAAGTTTGATAAAAATCATCAAATAAACTTGGCCTTCTTTATGGAGATGGATGGCTTTGATGAGGATTGAGAAAAGTGTGGCTCTAGTGTTAGAAGATTGACAGAGATTTATCGCAACAGATCACTTAAGCACTTTTAAAACTTGATCTACCTCTTTTTCTGATTACAGAGATATGAAAACAATAAAATTTTATAAGTTCCTTGTGAAAAGGTGTAAAGTGCCATTCATGGCTGACTAGATGAAAATCTCCAAAACAATAATAAAGTTTTGAATATACTCAGCAATTATTCTGCCAAGTTCAATTCCAGATCATTTACTTCTTTAAATGTATTAATTATCTATTCCAATTCAAGCTCATCATTGAGAGGGCTAAATTAAGAACATCCCCAAAGTTTGAAATTTTACCTGAAAGGACAGAAGGTCTTTGGTACTAATTTACAAATCACACTTGTATGCCTTTACATTCATTTGTGAATTTTTGCATGCTAAATACTTTATATTTAAATGCTTTGAATGATTGATAAAGTACATGGAAAAGATTATTCTTTACCTTAAAAAAATTGAAATATGCATCATGTGGGCATTTACAAAATGAAGACTTTAAATGAAACTAAAGTTTTAACATTATTTGTTTCGGTATAATTCTTAGGCCAAGAATTTTTTTATGTTTGTTGAACTGTCACTCAAATTTTACATATGCCAAGATAGCAACAAGAAGGTTTTTGAATTTTTATCTTTGAATGTTAAAAGACTATAATTTGTTATACTAACAAATATAATTAAATCAACAAAGATAAAAGGAAATATGACTACTGACACTGGTTGTGAAAGGAAAAATGTCTGATGCAAGTGTCAAGGTTGTATGAGTAAACTAAATATGAATACATTTCAATTTGGTATGGTAAAATGTAACTACTAAATAAATAGAATATCTTACAGGAGTGCTTTAAGATATACTGAATTTATTTAACAAGTTTAATTCAATGTTACATAAACATGAGTGTAAGATTATATTTTGTATTATATGCATGTAGTCCCCCTTTGGGGTAAGACATTATATCCTATCCACTTGCATGTAGCTAAGCTAAAAAATTGGATAGATTTAAATAAAACAAATCCAATATAAGATGAATGTAAATTTATTTCTAATAAAATTGATTTGATGCTGTGTATAAGATAATATATATACATGTATATAATAAGTTTGAGAGTTCATTCATATTGTTTTATAAATAAAAACAAGAGGCCCAATAGGGCCTGTATCGCTCACCTGGTGCCCATTTTTTGTTTGTTACGGAAATTTACTCAGTTTCGGAAATAATAAACAGAATAAGCTGTGGTTTTTAGTCTTGATCGGAAGACATGTGGCTGATAGTAGATTATTATATGTACAGGAAGTTAAGGGTTTTATTATGAAGTTGTGGAAAAATTATGGTTTTCAGATGGTTTCTAGTCAAATACTTTGATGAAATTCAGTTTCACCAGTGTAGAATGTTATGATTTACATTGTTTGTGCACATCTGTTTAAGTAACCACTGGATGTAAAGACTTTGGATGGGCACCGGGCAAATTAGATCAAGTGGTGTGGTTAACTGTTTTTAAGGCATATCAAACGGTTCCACTTGCAGAAATGACATTTGGTTTGAGTTGGCTAATAGTCAAAATTTCAACTCAATTCTGCAATGTTCAAAACCTTTAAAAACAGTTGTTTATAGGCTTCAGTTTTGTTAGGAGCTATTCAATATCCATCCTCTGGCAGTTCTCAGCCAGGTCAAACAATAGATATTTCTATTTTTTATTTTCCATTGCACAGGTAATTGATCCCAAATTCAAGATGTAAGATTTTTATAATTATATCAAGTCTAAATGAGATTAAATACCTGACATATAATATCAACACTCAAAATATGCAAAATTCATAGAATTTATGTTCCCCGCTTTAAAATGAAATAGACTTCTGTAACTGTAACGATATATGAGGGGTAATATTGAGTCCTAGCATAAACTGCAAAGAGGGAAATTGGAACTATGGTATATCTTTTGTTTGTTTCCCTTTCAGTGAAAGCAGAAAAAAAATCTTGAACGGTTAACTTTTAAATGACTGGAAACCAATTTCTATTTATAGTCACAATGACCTTGACCTTTGACCTAGTGACCTGAAAATCAATCCCAAACAAGCTCTTGTCATAGGCTGCCAAGTTTCATTAAAAATTGTGAAGGGTTAACTTTTGAACAGATATCTGTGACCTTGACCTTTGAACCCATGACCTTTCACTATACATCCAAATAATCGTTGCATCAATACCTACATTCTAATATACATGCCTGTACAAAAAATTCTTAGTTTCCAAGATAATTGACCATTTCAGAATTGTTTTGCATCTGTGACCTTGACCTTTGAACCAATGACCTTTCACTATACATCAAAATGACCGTTGCATCAATAGCTACTACATTCTAATATACATGCCTATACAAAAAATTCCTAGTTTTCAAGATAATTGACCATTTCAGAATTGTTTTGCATCTGTGACCTTGACCTTTAATCCATGAACTTTCACTATACATCAAAATGATCGTTGCATCAATACCTACAACATTCTAATATACATGCCTATACAAAAATTTCCTAATTTTCAAGATAATTGACCATTTCAGAATTGTTTTGCATCCGTGACCTTGACCTTTGAACCCATGACCTTTCACTATACATCAAAATGATCGTTGCATCAATACCTACAATATTCTAATATACATGCCTATACAAAAAATTCCTAGTTTTCAAGATAATGTACCATTTCAGAATTATTTTGCATCTGTGACCTTGACCTTTGAACCAATGACCTTTCACTATACATCAAAATGACCGTTGCAGCAATAGCTACAACATTTTAATATACATGCCTATACAAAAAGTTTATACTTTTCCAGATAATAAATAAAATCAGACAGGTCAAAAATTAGGTCATGACCTTCACAATTGACCTTGACCCCATTTTGAAGGTAATTATACGTATATGTCAAAACTG
Source organism: Anadara kagoshimensis (assembly GCA_021292105.1). Taxonomy (NCBI): domain Eukaryota; kingdom Metazoa; phylum Mollusca; class Bivalvia; order Arcoida; family Arcidae; genus Anadara; species Anadara kagoshimensis. The sequence goes on from CM037861.1 coordinate 27,119,506, forward strand.
AAAACCCCATGTCATTATCTGATCAAATGTTCAAGTTATAATGATTTGAAGCTATTTTACGATTTTTGCAAAATTAAACGCAAAAACGCGTAACCTATTTTTTGTCCGAATTTCACGAAATGAACAATCTATAAGGTTAAGACTATGTAGAGTCCAAATATCACATCAGATTTTGCCTCCAATGAGCGGTTCAAGAGAAGGAGATTTTTTTAGGTTTTGTCTATTTTTAGTAACAGCGGCCATCTTGGATATCCGATCACCATGATTTGAAGAAACTATAGTAAGACTCTATCAAGGACCTTCCACAGCAAATTGAGTTTCAATTGGCCCAGTAGTTTCTGAGGAGAAGATTAAAGTTTACTGACACACGGATGCGCATCTGTGACCTTGACCTTTGAACCATTGACCTTTCACTATACATCAAAATGATCGTTGCAGCAATAGCTACAACATTCTAATATACATGCCTATACAAAAAGTTTATACTTTTCCAGATAATAAATAAAATCAGACAGGTCAAATTTAGGTCATGACCTTCACAATTGACCTTGACCCCATTTTGAAGGTAATTATACGTATATGTCAAAACTGAAAACCCCATGTCATTATCTGATCAAATGTTCAAGTTATAATGATTTGAAGCTATTTTACGATTTTTGCCAAATTAACCGCAAAAACGCGTAACCTATTTTTTGTCCGAATTTCACGAAATGAACAATCTATAAGGTTAAGACTATGAAGAGTCCAAATATCACATCAGATTTTGCCTCCAATGAGCGGTTCAAGAGAAAAAGATTTTTTTAGGTTTTGTCTATTTTTAGTAACAGCGGCCATCTTGGATATCCGATCACCATGATTTGAACAAACTTCAGTTAGACTCTATCAAGGACCTTCCACAGCAAATTGGGTTTCAATTGGCCCAGTAGTTTCAGAGGAGAAGATTAAAGTTTACTGACGCACGGACGCACGCACGCATGCACGCACGCTTCGCCATGCCATAAGCTCACAGGATTTGAGCACATTAAAGAAAGAAATATATTCAAGAATTTGTAAAATAATGCCTGTTCAACAATAAGAAAAGAATAATAGAGAAGTATACATAAACAAACAAAAATTTGTATATACACTTGTAGATAAGAATATAAGTTAATTTAAAAACAATAATTGATGCGATTACACAAACTGATTTACCTGATAATATATCAAAACCATGTTAATAAAATTAATATTTTTCATCGTTAATATTAATATTTTTCATCATTTTTCTTTCCTCCAATAAGAAGACATGTCTATCTTGTACTGAGAGACATATCCATAAAAACATTAACACAAAGCTTTTCTTAAACCGTGAACAGCTATTCAATTGTTTGAAGCCATCAAATGATGTGTATTCGAAAATTATTTCAACAATACTGGTATTATTCTTATTAAATTACATGTATAACAATTATTATATTTATGTCTTGGAGAGGCTCAATTGGCTTCTCTAGCTCACCTGGTGAGTTCTGATTCTAGAAAATTTGTATGTAAACTCATTTAAATTGAAGAAAAATGGTCATTGTAAAAAGAGCTACTAAGATTCATACATGTACTTTTTCCCTTTATAAGTAAAATTTATATGATTGTCATCTGGGCATCTGGTTAAAAGAATATGATTTTCACCTATACATGTAATTATAGTCAATTTAAAGGAAAGCCAAAGACATTTCAATGAACAATTCTCATAGAAGCTAATATTCAAGAACAAGAGGCCCAATAGGGCCTGTATCGCTCAACTGGAACTCATTTGCCTCACAAGCAAAAAATGGGTCCAACGAAAACTTTCTCAGAAAAACCCATTACATATATTAAATGGCTAGATACCTACTTTCTACATTTCAAATACTAAGAAAATTGGTGTAAAATTGAATGCAAAATGGCCATTTTACTGTTTTTGCTATTTATAGTAAAGGCGGCCATCTTGTTTAAGTTACGGAGAAACCTGTTACATATATTAAATGGCTATGCATGTAGCTTTTATATCTCATATTCGAACCAAATCGGTTGATAAATAAGTGTGTAATGACCATTTATAACTTTTTGCTATAAATAGCAATGGCGGCCATCTTGGATGCTGCAGGAAGTTGATTTGTACAAACTTTAATATACTCCACTTAAGGACTTTCCACACCAAATTTTATTTCATTTGGCTGTGCAGTTTGGGAGGAGAAGATTTTCAAAGAATTTGCCTAAATTTAGCATCTAATTTGCATATTCTGCCAATAGCAAGCATACAGAAAAACCTGTTACATATATTAAACGGATAGGCATGTACCTTGTATATCTCAAATTTGAACCAAATCGGTTGATAAATAAACGTAAAATGACCATTTATAGCTTTTTGCTATAAATAGCAATGGCAGCCATCTTGGATGCCACAGGAAGTTGATATGTACAAACTTTAATATACTCAAGTTAAGGACTTACCATACCAAACTTTATTTCATTTGGCTGTGTAGTTTCAGAGGAGAAGATTTTCAAAGAATTTGCCTAAATTTAGCATCTAATTTGCATATTCTGCTAATAGCGAGCATACAGAAAAAGTTGCGGAGAAACCCGTTACATATATTAAACGGCTAGGCATGTACCTTCTTTATCTCAAATTTCAACCAAATCGGTTGATAAATATATGTATAATGACCATTTATAGGTTTTTGCTATAAATAGCAATGGGGGCCATCTAGGATGCCACAGGAAGTTAATTTGTATAAACTTTAATATACTCCACTTAAGGTCTTACCACAGCAAATTTTATTTTATTTGGCTGTGCAGTTTCAGAGGAGAAGATTTTCAAAGAATTTGCCTAAATTTAGCATCTAATTTGCATATTCTGCTAATAGCGAGCATACAGAAAAAGTTACGGAAAAACCTGTTACATATATTAAATGGCTAGGGATGTACCTTCTATATCCCAAATTTGAACCAAATCGGTTGATAAATAAATGTGTAATGACCATTCATAGGTTTTTGCTATTTATAGCAATGGAGGCCACCTTGGATAGCGCAGGAAGTTGATTTGTACAAACTTTAGTCTACTCCCACCAGGGACATCGCACACCAAATATGGTTCAAATTGGCCAAATAGTTTCAGAGGAGAAGATCAAAGTTTACGAACACACGCACGCACGCTTCGCCATGACATAAGCTCAGCTGGCTAAGCCAGTTGAGCTAAAAATGAACCATTTCATTATATTGTGTGGTTTTATGACCTTGACCTTTGGACCAATGATATTTTTCTATACATTTAAATGATGGTTATATAAATACCTACAACATTCTAATATACATGCCTATACAAAAAATACTAGTTTTCAACATAACCATTTTACTATTCTTTCTCATCTGTGACCTCAACCTTTGAACCCTTGACCTTTATCTATACAACAAAATGACCGTTGCATTTATACCATCAAAAGATATGCCTTTATAAAAAAATTTAAAAAACAAGAGGCCCATGGGCCACATGGCTCACCTGAGTAGCATTAGCCAACTATACTCATTTTCAAAAAGTTTTAATAAATATAATATATGCATTAAAATTTGCAATTTATTTTGAATGTTTTAAAAGAATAATTTAAACAATTTAGGAGCTACGCTATGCAAAGATGTTTCCATATAAGTTTCAACTTTCCAAGTCAATTAAATCTTGAGAAGAAGATTTTAAAAGATTTTCCCTATATATTACTACGTTAAACTTTGACCCCCCACTGAGGCCCCACCCTACACCCGGGGGTCATGATTTTAACAAATTAGAATCTACACTACTCAAGGATGTTTCCACATAAGTTTCAGCTTTCCAGGACAAATGGTTCTTCAGAAGAAGATTTTTAAAGATTTTCTCTATATATTACTATGTGAAATTTCGACCCCCCACTGAGGCCCCACCCTACACCCGGGGGTCATGATTTTAACAAATTAGAATCTACACTACCCAAGGATGTTTCCACATAAGTTTCAGCTTTCCAGGCCAAATGGTTCTGGAGAAGAAGATTTTTAAAAATAGTGAACAAAAAAATAATGTTTCCTAATTATCTCCCCTTGTAAAAGGGCCTGGCCCTTCATTTTAACAATTTTGAATCCCCTTTACCTAAGGATGCTTTGTGCCAAGTTTGGTCAAAATTGGCCCAGTGGTTCTTGAGAAGAAGTTGAAAATGTGAAAAAGTTAACAGACAGACGGACCACGGACAAAAGGTGATCAGAAAAGCTCACTTGAGCTTTCAGCTCAGGTGAGCTAAAAAACCAAAACATTTTGGTATTGTTTTGCTTCTGTGACCTTTCAATCCTTAATTTATATATTAAAATGACCTTTGCAACAATACCAACAATATCAAAATATACATGCCTAAACAAAACATTCATAGGTTTTAGGATAATGAACCATTTTGGCATTGTTTTGCTTCTGTGACCTTGACCTTTGGTCCAATGACCTTTTTATATACATGATGACAATTGTTGTATTAATACCTACATCATTCTATTATACATGCCTTTACAAAAAGTTAAAAGTTTTCAAGATAATGAACAGTTTAAGTATACTTTCCCATCTGTGACCTTGACCTTTGAACTCATGACCTTAACCTATACATCAAAATGACTGTGTAATATACAAAAAACTTAAAGTTTTTGAAATAATGAACCGTTTTGGTATTGTTTCGCTTCTGTGACCTTGACCTTTGGTCCAATGACCTTTTTATATACATCATGAATACATACAACATTCTATCATACATGCCTATACAAAAAGTTAATAGTTTTCAAGATAAAAAAGTTTCAGTATAGTTTCACATCTCTGACCTTGACCTTTTAACCTATGACCTTAATCTAGACATCAAAATGACTGTTGCATCAATAACAACAATATTACAATATACATGCCTATACAAAAATTTTTGTTTTTGTGGTAATGAACCATTTTCATATTGTTTCAATTCTGTGTCCTTGAACTTTGGACCAATGACATTAATCTATATATCAAAATGATTATTGAATTTATATTAACGATATTTAAATGTACAGGGCTAAACAAAAAGTTTAGTTTTCCAGAAAGGTAAAAAAATACGTCATGACCTTCACAATTGACCTTGACCCCAAATTTGAAGGTAATTACATGTCAAACTGAAAAACTCCATTCCATTATCTGATCTAATAGTCAAGTTATAACAGTTTAAAACAATTTTAAGCTATTTTACAATTTGTGCAAAACTGTAACCTATTTTTGTCAGAATGTCAGGAAATGTACAAATTTTGAGGTTAAGACCATATAGAAACTAAATATCAAATCTGATTTTGCCTCCTATGTATGGTTCTGGTGTAAAAGATTTTTTTGATGATTTTTTTATTTTAAGTAACTTCTGCCAGCTTGGACATCTAATCACTGTGATCTGTACAATCCAGCAACAGACACAAGCAAGGAACTTGCACAGTAAATTAGGTTTCACAAGGCCTTGTAGTATCAGAGATTTAGCTGTTAACAGACATCTGGATAAAGCTAGTTGAGCTGAAAAATCAAAAAGGCTTAAATGTCTGGACAGAGGATCTATAATAACCCTCATCTTTATTAAATTGTGTAGGGATAGCTATATACAACATTTCACCTGTATATCTACACTGTGAGGTATGCCCTATTCTTACCTTCATATCAGTCTGCTGTATGGCTGATCAAAGCATCTCTGATTTTCAAAGCTATGACAAAGATCTTATACAAAGACTGATATTTCAAATTAACTAGAAATTAAAAATGAAAAGACTGTCCACTTTGTGAATAAATAATTATCTTGGTTTCCACATAAAATGCTGCAATAATCCCATTCTCAACATTGCCTCTAAAACCTCATTTCTTTCATTATAATCCAATATATCATAAAATTCTGAGTAGCTAATTGAAGCTTTGTCTTCGAATATAAGATCTTCATTATCCTCTAACTTCTGAAAATGTGTTCTGCTTATCCTGAGTATTGTCAGCATCATCTTAAAAAAAATAAAAATTGGATATTTGTTTTAACCATTTCAATTTTCCATAATACATAATTAATTTTTGAAAATATTTTTTGTTTGTTTTACCTCTTGCATGAAAGAAACACAAGGCTTAATGGCTTGATACGTTCACCTGACAAATAATCACTAGCTGAAATGTGCAATTTCCGTGATAAAATTTTTGTATATTGCATTTAACAAAAATCATAAAATAATGTCATGGTACAGCATGACTGTGACCTCTGCCCTTGACTTCATTTGAAAGTCCATTCCTGAAACATCAAATCTTGAAAACCCCAATGACAAAATCTTAACATGTAAAGAAGAAACAAATTTTAAACTTATTTAATCATGAAGGTTATGACTGTGAACTCTGACATATTACTCATGTTAAAAAAAACTTATACCCCATGTTGAAATATGAGCAAAATAGCTTAAATAGTAGTAAAATTACATATGTCTAAAAATATGTCATGACCTTGTCATTTGACCTCATTTTGTAGGATTTTCCACAACTGAAAACCGCATGTCATTATCTGTTTAAGTAATCAAGTTATTACAAAACTTAACGCAAGAATCCTTTACCCAAATGCGGACACATTTTCACAAAATGAACAAACTATACCAACCTAGAGAAGATTAATATGATATCAAATTTTTCTACCTTCACCAGATTAAGTGAAGAGGTTTTTATTAGATTTTACACCCTTAGGTGACCTTGACCTTCTTTTGGTACCCGTGGCAACAACACAATAAAATCTAAACTGCACCAACCCATATATACCTTTGAACAAGTTTCATTGAAATCTGTCAAGTAGTAATAGAGGAGAAGTCCAAAATAAATGTTAAGAATGCATGCACACACACATGCAAACACAAGCACTATGCCATAAGCTCACATGACCCTCAGGTTAGCTAATAAAAGTGAGTAACATCAAACAGACATTCTCTTAAACAAGTATGTACTCTAAGCATTACTTTTTTCAAAAAATCATTATTCTTGTCTTGGATTGAAGAGGCTAGATCTTTTTTTTAATAATAAAAATATCTTCATTCAGTTTTCTTGTCCTTCACTTCAAAACAACCCTTTAAAATAAAAGACAAGCAACATAATGGGTATTATCAGTTTTTCTGGATCTGTGCCTAATGACTGCATATTCCACATGGACTAAAATTGAAAACTGCAACTGAAATATCTATTCAAATTAAATGACTTACCTTTGTACCTTTTACAATGATACCTAACATATTTGGTGTTAATGTTGAAAATGGTGATTCCAAAAGCAATTCTCCACCATGCTGTCCAAGTAAGCCAGTTTCCAACTGTAAAGCTGAAAATCTACCCTGCTGTTGCTCACAGGAATCTTCTTTACTAGAGGCTCTTGTTGTTCGTTGTTCAAAATTAGAACAATTATCAACAACTTTTTTCTTCACCTATAAAAAAAATATTTTCTTTTTACTAGGGATACCTTTCTTCAAAGATTCAACTGATGATGGATTGCTTAAAAGTTTTACTTAGTTGCTTGCATCTGAAAATTACCAAGTACACCTTACTCAAATGCAAATTTGTATCATCACAAAAATAAAATTTTGCAACATTTAATGTTTATATCAAAACAAGAGGCCCGATGAGCCTGTATCACTCGCCCAGAAAACATGAGCCTGAAGGCATTCAAAAGATTAAGTTTGGGCAGTGTTAATTTTTTATCTAACTCTTTTCACCAAATCTTTGACAGAAAAACAAGTTTTGATGTTAAATGGCAACCTATCTATTTTCAATTGACCCATAAATAAATCAAAATTAGCTTATTAGTATAGGTTTTTATTTTTGAGAACAGAAGCAATATTAGATATTGGAAATATTGATTGTAGTGTTCCAAAGATTTCCAAAAAATAGTTTAAAAACACATATAATTTGAATATTATGTGAATAATAACATGTTAAATGGCTATCTATCTAGTTTGTATGTGCTCATAAATAAATCCACATTGGCCCATTATATGTTTTCAAAGAAAACAGCAATTTTTTTAACAAAGGCATGAATATTGCTACTTTTGCCCTTTGCCAAAACCTCCACCATGAATATTAAACTGGTGCAAAAACCGGTGCAGTCTGCAAAAATTGCAGATTAAACTAAATGAGTTAATAATAAGTTCTGAATGTTGCATGCACAAGTGGTAAGGCTGAAACATTTACAGAATAAGTAAATGTGTACACGTTTAACAGAAATGAAACAAAGCTTTTTACACGAACAAACGTTTCAGTGTATGTAAAAATGTTCAATCATTATGTTTGGCATAAACATCTGACAGTTAATATTTTCTGTGTTATAATCAATTTTATATATATATTTGATATAATGCTAAAATTAAGACAAATTGATCATCATAAAGAATGAAGGTTGGAATAAGAACTTTTAGTCAGCTTTTTATATTACCTGTGCAGCTCATGCATAACTAAATTACTGACAGATCAAGTTCCGATAGGTGATCTCAAAGTAAAATTAATCAGAACTCCATTTTATTTCTCAGTTTAATCAATGATTCTCTATGTATTTTATATTGCACTTAATAAAGTGTAGTCCAATATGGCTGTCAAAGGTTATGTTTAAACAGTTACCTATTTTTGTAAATGTTAACAGGTCAAAATCAGATCTGTATCGTGTACTCGTGTAAACATTTCAGCCTCAATAGGTTTGAGATAAAATATTATTAGGGCCCTTATATTGTGTACCAGGATGTCAGTAAAAAGACAGTAAGTATAATCCTCCTGCACCTGGTAAGAAAAAAGATTGGTGAAGTGAAAATAAAGCTGATAAACAGAAAGAAATGGAAGATAAGAATGGCATGTTTTTCTGTTCATATAATGGTTACAGATGAGACTGCAGCTGATACAAAGAGTTCAACCTGTTTTACAAGAAGCATTCTCCTCAAAATAGTTATAACTCTTTATACTTAAAATAAATATGGCACTGAAATACAAATGCTTTGAAACCTGAATTGTTGAAATGCAGTTACATGTACATGTAAATAAGAGACAAGATATTTTAAAACAATTAAAAATCATTTTAAATTATAATTATAAACAAGAGGCACATTGGGCCTGATATGCTCACCTGATAAATAAGAGCTTAAAAGACAAATGTAAAATTATTTCATGATAGTTACTATTTCAGGTTAAATTTTGAAAATAAGGGTATAAGCTTAACATACTAGGCAAATTTTGGCATTTTTTTTGGTATCTGACTGACTTTTGAACATATTGCCTTTATCATTATATCAAAACGATACATGCCTATACAAAACAAGAGGCCCATGGGCCTTAACGCTCACCTGAAGATATGTCCAATATTGTTTGCAAAGTGCATTAGACAATATATTAAATACAGAAACTTTAAAAGTTTCGCAAGTTAAAAACTCTCACAAAACTTAATCAGAAATAGATCCACTCACTTATTTTATAAGTAGCTTAAAAATATGCATGAAGTAACTGTAGTGCAATCATTAATCAATTTCAGTATAATTATGCAGCTATGTCCATGGCCTTTGAACACATATGACTTAAAACCACAAATGATTGTCATGTCAATACCTACAATATTCTAATATACATGACTATGCATGAAATTAATAGCTTTCAAGATAATTAATATTTTTAGTATTCCTATGTTGATATGACCTTAACCTTTGAACATATTACTTTGAACCCTATACCAAAATGATCATCATGTCAATACCTACAATTTTCTATTATATTTGCCTATAGAAAAAAGTAATAGTTTTCTAGACAATTAGCAATTTTAAGTCTTCTATTGCAGCTGTGACCTTGACCTTTCAACATATGATCTTTAACCATTCATCAAAATGATTGTCATTTCAATACCTACAATAGTCTTATATACATGCCTATACAAAAAGTTGATAGTTTTTAAGATAATTAGCAATTTAAGTATTCTTCTGTAGCTGTGACCTTGACCTTTCAATATTTGACCTTGAACCATATATGAAAACAATTGTTAATGCAATACCTACAATATTCTATGAATCATTCCTATATAAACCAGAGGCTCAGAAGGCTGGGCCTGTATCGCTCACCTGGGTCAAGTAATCTTATTAAGTGTTCCATACATAGATGTATATATACCCATATTAATACAGCCATGCCAATGGTACTGCACTAGCAGAATCTTGGTCTGTGTATTACCATATGTGTATTTGAACATAGTTCTTTTCTAATAATATGAAAATGGGTAAATCAAGTGTTTATCTACATTTTCTGTCTTAAATAAAATACTTAAACAGTTATTTAACTGCCCTGTAATAACATAGACAGCCATGATTCTTACCTACAGGAAGTACTTAAAATGGCGGGAACTGGCGGTCTCACTAATTAGAGCCCAGAAGTGACAAGAAGAGACATGGACAAAAAGCAACAAAAATCATGCAAAAAATTACTAAAACAAATAATTCGAAATTTACAAATTGTTACATTAAATAATATTATAAAGATGACTTTTAAAAATAATTTGAACACTTTATATGAAATGAAATTAAAAAAGGAATCAATTTAAGAATCATTTTCCCATAGGGCCTAATGTTAAGTTGTTTTCTGCCCTAGCGGCCATGTTTTTTGGCAGATCAGAAAAATTTCGGCAATCAAAGTAAAGGACCTTCTATACATCATTTCTTTAAAGTTTGGTTAAATTCGCTTCAGTCATTTCTGAGAAGATAGCCAAAAATTCATTTTTCCCATAGGGTCCAATGTTAAACTATCTTCTGCGCTGGCAGCCATGTTTTTTGGCCAATCAGAAAATTTTGGCAATCTATGTAAAGGACCTTCTATACATCATTCCTGTTAAGTTTGGTTCAATTTGCTTCACTAGCTTCAGAGGAGATAGCATATATATGCTTTTCCCATAGGATCCAATGTTAAACTATCTTCTGCCCTGGCAGCCATGTTTTTTGGCAGATCAGAAAAATTTCGGCAATCAAAGTAAAGGACCTTCTATACATCATTTCTTTAAAGTTTGGTTAAATTCGCCTCAGTCATTTCTGAGAAGATAGCCAAAAATTTATTTTTCCCATAGGGTCCAATGTTAAACTATTTTGCATCTGTGACCTTGAATTTACATGCCTATATAGTTTTCAAAATAATTAATTTTGTAGTGGTTTGCACCTGTTATCTCGACCTTTGAACCAATGAACTTTTTCTATACATCAAAACGATATTTGTATCAATACCTACAACACTAAAATATACATGCCTATACAAAATGTTTATAGTTTTTGAGATAATTAACCATTTGGTATAGTTTTGCATCTGTGAACTTGACCTTCCAACCAATGATAATTTTTAAAACATCAAAATGATTGCTGTATAAATACCTAGAACATTCTTATTTACATGCCTATTCAAAAATTTTAAAGATTTCAAGATAATTAACAATTTCAGTATTGTTTTGCATCAGTGACGTTGACCTTTGAACCCATTACCTTTTCAATACATAAAAATAATTGTTGTATCAATACCTACAACATTCAAATAAAAATGCCTATACAAAAATTTTATAGTTTTTGAGATAATTAACCATTTTGGCATTTTGTCATATTTGTGACCTTGACCCGTAAACCCATTACGTTTCTCTATACATCAAAATGATTATTGTATTAATACATGTATATATACTTACAACATTCTAATATACATGCCTATACAAAAAGTTGATAGTTTTCCAGAAAATATTAAAAACCTGAGGTTAAAAAACAGTTCATGACCTATACAATTGACTTTGACCTCATTTTAAAGATAATAACAAGAAATTGTCACAACTGAAAACCCTGCGTCATTATCTCGTCAAATAGTCAAGTTATAACAATTTGAAGCTTTTTAACATTTTTTTTTTAAAATCAAACGGAAAAAATATGTAACCCATTTTTTGTCCCAATTTTACAAAATTAACAAACTCTAGGCTTATACTCTATAGAAGCCAAATATCACATCAGATTTTTCTCCAATCATTGATTTTTTATGATTTTTGCACCCTTTGGTCACCTTGACCTAGTTAAGATAGCCTTGCCATGCACCAACCCATACATACTTCTGACCAAGTTTCTCTCATCTAGTTTAAAAGGAGATGTCTAAAATAGGTGTTAACAATGCACACACGCACACACACACACACACCTTTTGGTCAGGTGAGCTAAAAAAGAGGACTTTATGCAAAAGAAGTATTATTAATTTAGGTTTGAATTCATGCTTTTTCCATGCTGAATGTAAATGAACACTGCAAATAACAAATCAGAAACCAGAAATCATAGCAGTTAGAACGATAAAATTAGAAGTCGCAGTAAGAATGATAAAATTAGAAGTCTTTTTACCATTACATACATAGTGTGATAAAATTCCTTTGCATGAGTTTCCCTGAAAAGAAAATAGCAAGATAATTAAATGAAGATAGTTCAACTATTTTTTTTAATTTATCTGTGAGTATATTGCACTCAGATCATGCATCAGCATGACTGTTACA